>CM061131.1:49190255-50587270 GCA_030789695.1 Scilla litardierei | reverse complement strand
AAACTATTAGCATACATCCATAACAGAAATGGTAAAGGATGGTGTGAAATATCGAAGTTTCCCGGGAATATACTTAGTGCACGTGAACTGCGTTGGAATTGAGCTTAGCATCACAGTGAACCAGATATACAATTTTTTTCTCATTGCTCACACCGGTCCCACCTTTTACCTGATGTGTATGGATGAATCTGATTTGTCAGTGTGTTTCATTGGAGTCATTTTCTCCAGCATTCACATAGCCTCTACATGCATCGAGATTGTTACGTATAGAGTTTTCCTTTAAACGAACTTGGGATATTGGACTTATGCCATAGATTCAAGTAGACCATTGTCAAGGAGAGAAAGATTCAAGAATACGCAGAGGTGAAAATCACTTCATGCAACATAAATAACACATTTACTGCAGTATACGGTCTTCAACATCAATAACATACCAAAGCACACAATTATGGGTCCAACTCTTAGCATTCTCCTTTATGTCCGTTGTGCGCGGTGAGCAAATTTTTAATGCTATAACATAAATTGCTCAAAGCTCACAACGGGCAAAATTATGCCAGTCGTGCGAATTTAGCTACTGTATCCCATAACATAAATGTTCAAAGCGCACAACAAGCAAAGACATGATGGCGCGTTGAGTTCCCGTTGTGCAGAAATCCCATAGATTTTGTACAAAAATCCCAAAAAATTCAGTATATTCTTTCATTATAAACTCAGTCACTACATTTGCACAAAATTATAAATTCAATGCTCTGATGATACGGTAATTACAGTGGGAGATTTGCCTACATCTTTACAGAATAATGTCTCAAATTGTCGCATCCTCTCTTCATGGCCTTCCACCCATCCTTCGGCCGCACGCAGGCGGTTAGCCTTCCATTGCCTTATTACCGGTGGGACCGGGCTTCTATCTTTAAGTTGAATATTTACAAAGTGATTATTATTTACAAAACCTATGGTGAAGGGACCACGTTTCGTACCTTGGTGTGGTCCTGATCTTAACGGAAAAAAATGAAAGACATTGTTGCATTGACAGCAGATGTATTACATAGTTATAACGACTTGAGATAATATGCCCAACTTCAGGGAAGGTCATCCAATATTGCATCGGGGGGTGGTCACCCATATAGTTAATTGACACTACCTGTTCTTGTGCACTTTCCTCACCCATCACCTTTGAGTACACATCATAGTGGTCACGCAGCTCTTGAAGCAACTCTCTTCTGACCACCTTCCACTGGTCCTCTCCCATCCCTAGATGTGAAGATATAGCCCTGTAACCACAGTTCCCATCTGCCGTCACATCTGTGACGTTCGATATATATTTGGCGATTGCAGCGGGGAATTGATCAAGATAAGGTATGCCTCCTTGAACGGCTTTAGCGTCCTTTGCTTCATAATTTGCTGCTGCAAATGTAGCTCTAGCAGAAACCCCAGTCATACTGCCAGATGTCGCGGCTTTGGAAGTTGGTTTCTTTCTAGGAAGTTGAGGAGGAATGGGTGGGGCATACGTATTTTTGATCCTTTGGGACCGTCTCGGCTGGACACGGCCGACGCTTTCTTGTTTCGATGAGACTTCAGGTGGAATTTGAGCAGAGCAACTAGCCGCATCGGCGAAGTCATGATCAAAATGAGCAGGATGAATGGGGGTGGCTGTATCTTCATTTGTCAAATTATTATCCCTTTTTCTTCTTCCATTGAACACGACATTAACTTGCGGCTCTGTAATCAGATTTGTCGCCGGGGTAGCTAGCTCCTTCAACTTAATTAACAACTCCTGCTTCATCGACCCATCAAGTTGAGCATAGAGCTTGTGTATGCGCTCTAATTCAGCATGTATAAGCCCATCTTCTTCAGACATCAATTCCGGCTTAGCCTCCATGTCTAGTTGCTTCCAATGAGAATTTACGGCATCTAAGGGAATGGGGCGATTTTCCCTTGTGTATTTGCCAATCTCATTGGCACATGGTACACCATAAATCATTCTAGCTAGACAATCACCTGTGCATTGGTCCGTTCCCATAGGGTCAGATTTATCAGCTTCCACAGACATTATCTTCAATGCTGCAGCGGCTGTAAATCCTATCAGCTCCTTGAACAAGAACCTATGCACATTATGTTGCAACATGATCTTAGATTTCTCGAATGATGCCTTGATCTCGATATGCTGCCCCTCTAATGATTCATGTATGGTTGGCCAAGAAGCGGATAAACTGAAGGCCGATGAACCCAATGCCCTTTTAAGCTTAGAATGTTCAGTCTGGGCTCTTTTGGTCTGCCCTCTGTTGGTACTGACATTTCCAAAGTGGAGATTGCCATCTGTCCATACAGAAATAAACTTCTCCTTGTACTTGTCCAACCAAGATGTCTTCACATAGCTCACGACCCTTGTGTAATCTTTGTACTCGGTCTCCAATGCCTTCAGTTTAGCAACATACTCCTCCTCCTTGCGTGCCCCCACCAATAAATTCCAGCTAGAGATGAAACCTAACCATTTTTCTTGATCTTCAAAAGAGGGCTGGCAATTTTTGGCAATGTTTTTGGATATGTGCATTCTACATATTTGGTGCACCGCAAGGGGAAATTCATGGCCAATGGCATTCATAAGTGCTGGCTCCAGTGCTGACAAAATTACACGTGGCATCCTGTATCCCTGCAGCAAAGAGCTCAACTTCCCCAAGGCCCACAAGTAGTTCTCCTCACGTACGGCCTCCGTGTAACAAAATGCCGCTGCGAACTGAATATCTGTGGACGTCACCCCATACATCTCCATCAATGGTGGCCTGTTGCGGTTGGTTTTCAACGCGCAGTCCATAACCAGAATCTCTGGAAATTTTTGTAATGACTCAACCGACTGCGGATGTGCCCAAAATATAGTCCCCACTGCAGTTGTCACTTCGTCCACTTCATGATACACAATGTAATTACGCTGTGTCAGTAGATTAAGGAATATCTGCATTTCTGCTCTCCAGGACATTTTCCCTGCCTTCATCCTCTGTCTGGCTTTATAAATAGTGTTGATTGTGGTAGATGTTGCATTATCCTTTTCCTTCAGGTATTTCAAGATTTCCCTTGGCCTAAGCAGTCTATGTGACAAGTCTCTCACCGTGGCCATCTCCCCACCTCCGAACCTCCTCTCATCTAGATGTCGCTCGATGTACATTGCGGGTTTATGGTTGTGATTGCCACATACAACTGTCAAAATCCACTTATCTGTTACCACACCATTAGCCCTCAAGTAGAAGGGACATGAACACTTCTTGCTTCGAGTTGATTTTTTGGCCGATATATCCGGCCTGTGTGGCCGATATGTCCCACTTCTTTCACAACAAAAATAATAAGTTGGGACCCTATTGCCCTTTGTACTCATATTTGATGATTTTGTAACAACCAAATTCCCGGTTTTCACACCGACCCCTTTTACCCATTTACCAAGCTCTTCTATGCTGGGGAAAATTTTATTTGTTGTGAACTGATTTGTATAATCTTCATTAACCTCTGAGCCTTCAACAATACGCTGAATTAAGTACCAGATACCAATATAGTCACTAAATGTTAAGCTTTATTTTCTAGTAAATTAGTCAGTTAACAAAGCAAAATAATTTCAAACCTTTGCTTCTTTGTCCGCTTCATCCCAGATCCCCTCAATGTGTACCGAGCCCATCTCAATCTTCGTAATTTCTACGCAATCATGTTCCAAATGTAAATTGCAACAATCAATTTATGAAATTATTAAAAAATACCAAATTAATTAGCATCAATTAATGGCTTACCAACTTTACGATGCAATGCGGCCGCAGTCGACTATTTTAGGGCACCCCAACCCAATGACACAAATCTTTTGCACTGCCTTAAGGACCTTCGTTTGATATAAGCAGGAACTCTTATAGTCTATATACCTCAGCGAATTAGAATAATTTCTGTTGATCAAACCCTATCTCGTTAGCTTTTCCCGCCTTAGGTCACAAAACTGATCGCATATGGAAGCTGTTACGATGCATTTGTATATACGGATGCGTAGAAATAGTGGTTCATAGTGTAAATTACTCATCGTGAATAGTGGGAGGGCAAAAATGTAAATTGCTCTCCTCTGTGAACCGTCTAGCAGTTTACCCACCACACACAACCACGCAAAACACAGACTTGCTCAGCGCACACAACCACGCAAAACTGGGAATTGCTCACCGCTCACAGCCAATCAAAACACGGAATTGCTCAGCGCACACAACCACGTAAAACCCGGAATTGCTCAGCGCACACAACCACTCAAAACCCGTAATTGCTCACCGCCCACAACCGTTTTGGTCAAGTCCACGTGCACATGTGGACGGGTTATTTGCTAGTAATATTTCAAACTAGACTTGTTTACTCAACCAGCAAAACGGGTAAATTATTGTAGACCCGATATGACCCGGTAGGACCAGAAATTGTCCCGTGATACCTTCTGCTCGCAGCGAATTGACAGACAATTACACAGATTGCTCACGGCGGAATTTCAAACGGCAAGTATTTTCAAAGATCGCTCCAGTCGCCCAGACCGAAATCCAAAAGTTTTGATTTTTATTTAATTACTCGAAGGATACATCACTTAGTCAACTGGTGAGATCAAACAAAGAGCTGCATCGAGAGAAATCGATTTAGGGGTTTTTGACCTAAATTTATCAACATCGACTCTTTGGTACGTCTATACTTTTAAGTACAGTTTATCTGCCTTTCTTATTTTGATTTTACATGCATTCATCCACGGTTGAGGTTGATGAAGTCGGTACAAAAATCCAAGGTAATATTGATTTATCTTCTCTGCAATAATGCATTAAATCTTTGAGGATCAGGTTATGAATTGTTTGATACATGATACTATGGATTTTACAACCGACTTTACCACCAATCAACTGTTCAAGGATAGAAAAGAGCTGTTTCAGTGGATACAAAACGTCGGGTTAAGTCATGGGCATGTGATTGTTACACGTTCGGGGAGATTAAGTAAAACGGCCAAAGGGCATCATGCTGTGTACTTTGCGTGTGAAAGAAGCGGTGAGTATCGGGGACACCGAAAGCTAAAAAAGACCAACCAGCCTGTTAAAACCAAGAAGTGTTCATGTCCTTTCTCATTGCGTGGTTATATGGTGGGCATGGGCGTTGAGGAGTGGAAGGTAACAGTCGTTTGTGGCAGGCACAACCATGAAGCAGCTAAATATGTCGATGGCCATTCCGATGACGGGACATTGCAAGGAATGGAGATGGAAATAGTGTGTGACTTGGCGAATAGCAAGGTTCGGCCAGCGGAAATTTTGAAAGTACTGAAGGCAAATAAAAACTTCAGTGCTACCTCAATCAAAGCAATTTATAATGCACGAAACCGGTTACAACGGGGGAAGAAGGTTGGTATTGTAAAACAGTTGAAGGAGTTAGCATCAGCTGATAAAATTGTGGGTGCTGAGAATGTGAAGGCTGTGAGCAATGAGGGGGAGGATCAGAAGGTGGGGGAGGCGTTTTGGGAGAATGCAGTGCCTGCTGAGTTGCAGGAGGAGGATCATACTGGGAAGATGGGTGGGGAGGATGATAAGGTGGATCGTAATGAGGTGGAGCAGACTGCTGAGGAGGAGGATGATGATGATGAGAATGCAGTCGCTAAGGCCTTTGAGAAGGAGCATGAGGTTCTACATCTTCAAATTTCTACCCTGGTAGCGGAGATTGCTAAGCAGCATGCTGAAATAACGGTAGCGTCTACATTGATGTGTAAGCCGGGTAAGGGAAGAAGTAGACCGTTGTGGAAACGTACAATAAAGAAGCCAAAACAATCAATTTCACATGATGATAGTGACGAGGACTTGGCTACCGACATAATAATACCATATTGGAACGCTTTTCCTGAGTGTCTACGACCCCTTATAGTGCATGTCGTAGATGTGAAAGCAGACGGAAACTGTGGGTATAGGGCTGTGGCAGCTCAGTTGGGACTGGGTGAGGACGAATGGAGGCAGGTGAAATATGACTTGCGAGAAGAGATGCAGAACCACGACGGCTTGTACCGGCAACTTATGGGTGCCGTGGAATTTAAAAAGAATGTAGTGGCACTGGGCCATTTGTTAGACCGTCCAAAAGCTAAATGGTGGATGCAGATGCCAGAAATGGCACATGTCATTGCCTCATGCTACGACTGTGTAGTACATATTCTTGCACCTCATCAGTGTGTGACATATTTTCCTTTAAGAACTCCTCCAGTACCCCTATCATCCAGACGCCACATAACGTTGGGTCATGTGAACAATAATCACTTCGTTATTGTTAAACTTGCCCCATATGGTCCTGTCCCTCCGACTTCAAGTATGTGGCTAAGATACCGTTTCGATGTGTCAGCCGGATGGCCGGCTGCTTATGAGGATAGGATGCATCAATTCCAGTCAATAGTATTTGGGCACGATATTGCAACCGTTGACGTTATTGAAATATTGTAGGATAAAACGTTGTATCATTTTACTGTGGATTGTTTATTTCATATTGACAGATTGGTGCATGAAATTTTATCACGTCTGCCTAAATGTGCAAATGTTATCATCTGTATGCCGTGCTTTGATGTATGGTATCTATAAGTTATGCTCAACGATAGACCTACTAATCAAGTTTGCCTCTTACTAACTTTTTGGTGAACGGATACAAACTGATATATACTGGATTTTGAATGCTTAATAACACACGCAATCTATCCAGATTTTCTTAAGGGTGTTAATTAATACAACTAATGATAGTTATCACGTTGGTATTATATTACTTTATACGTATCAATAATGTTGTTAACATCGGCATAAGAATATGAGGAATCCAATAGAATAAATATTAAAAACAAAATTTAGATCTCCTCAGCGCGCACCACGGTCAAAATCGTTCTCAGCGTCGCGATTAATAACGATTACCGTTACTAATGTCAAGTCTGACAATCCATGTAATATTACTCAGCGCGCAAAACGGAATCGTGCTAAAATATAACCGTTGTGCGCGCTGAGTAAAATTAGCCAACTAAACCACCGAATTTACTCGAAGCGCACAACGGGTTAAAATTTTTACCCGTTTTGACCCGTTTGGACCCTCTTTCATCCCTTGATAAATTCTGCTCACCGCTCACAGCCATAACCTTCCACAGATTGCTCAAGGCGGAATATCAAACGTCCATTTTTTCGTAGATTGCTCAAGGCGCACAGACAGAAATTCCAAAGATTTGATTTTTATTACTGGGCTCGACATTTACATCACAGTGGCAACTACTGCGTTCAAACAAATCGGTGAAGCGAGAGCAATCGATTTAGGGGTTTTCGACCTAAATTTGTCGAAATCGCGATTTGGTAAGTATACAATGTTAAGTACATTTTATTTGATATCCTTATTACAATTACAATGTGTAGAAAGAGGAGGCGAAATTTTTGGTTTTTAATTGCCTGCAGATACAGTTGAGATTAATGGAGATGCTAAAAAATTCGGAGGTAATATTGATTTTTCTTTACGTCAATAATGTAACTAATGTTTGGTTCCCGGTCCAATTAGTTGTATGAATTGTTTGATACAGGTGTATATGGATTATATAGCCGAATTTACAACGATTCAACGTTTTAAAAGTAGAGACGAAATCTTTCAGTGGATAAAGAGCGTCGGACGACAACAGGGGCATGTGATTGTTACCAGTGCGTCGAGTATGAATAAATCGTCCAATAGGACTCCCACTGCCTACTATGCATGTGCAAGAAGCGGGAACTACAGGGGACACCGACCAGTACGAAAGAGCAACCGGGCAGTTAGAACCAACAAGTGTGGATGCCCGTTCAAATTACGTGGTAATGAGGTGGGCGATGGCGGTGAGTGGAGTTTAACGGTCGTTGATGGCAGGCACAACCATCAAGCTGCTAATTATGTCGCGGGCCATTCCGACGATGGGGTGTTGCAGGGAAAAGAGGTGGAAGCAATGCGAGACTTGGCAAATAGAAAGGTGCCACCGTCAGCAATTTTGAAAGGCCTTAAGGAAACTAAATCCTTCAATGAAACACCAATCAAATCAATTTATAATGCACGTTCCCGATTACTAAGGGGGCAGAGTGTGGGTATGGTAAACAAGTTGAAGGATTTAGCATCACCGTGTAGAATTGTGGGTGATGAGCTTGTGGTGCATGTGGATAATGTTGAGGAGGAGCAGAAGGGAGATGAGGAGAAGGTGGATGAGGCTGAGGAGGCGACTGCATTGGCTGCTTATTGGCAGGATGATGTGGTGGATCGTTGTAACGACTGATTTTCATGTATCTGGATTTATTATAATATAATATATGTTTTGGTGGATTTTCTCCTCATGTGTGGTTTTCGTCTCCGTAGTTTTTATTTTTGATCGATTCGTCGTATTTTCTCGTTTCTTCCTTAGGATCGTCGATTTCGAAGTACGTCGTTTGTGACGGGCTTCATAACGGTCATATCTAACTATTAGATCAAGCCTAGGAGTCTTAGGAATCGATCCCGAGGCTCCGCGCTCCGTATCGGAACTTTTGGTGCTCATTAGCCGGTATAAGAAGGGGCACCGACCGACTAGATGACGATCCAGTCGGTCGGCAATCCTTCTTGGATCGACTAGTTAACTTTCTAAATTTCTCAGGAGTTACTGTTTATCGTTAGTCGGTCTAAGAACGTTGGTTGACCGACTAGGTTGCAAACTAGTCGGTCAGCAATGCTTCTTGAACCGACTAACTCATCATCTTATTTTTGTATCAGTTACTGTTTACTCTTAGTCGGTCTAAGAACGTTCATCGACCGACTAGATGATAAACTAGTCGGTCAGTATTTGTTCATGGACCGACTAACTCTAAATTCTATTTTCGTTCAGGAGTTACTGTTTACACTTAGTCGGTCTGCGTTGGTCGACCGACCGACTAGTTGCCAAACTAGTCGGTCAGTGGTTGTTCTTTGACCGACTAGTCTGTGTTAAAACCCTAATTTCTGGGCAGCCGCCAGCCCAACCTATAAATACCCCTCCCAAACGTTTCTTCTTCCTCCAACACGATCCAAAACCCTAAAATCATCCCCCTTGAGCCCCCATCTTCCTCCAAGCTTCATCCCTTCATTCCAAGCCATAAATCCATCATCCAATCCATCCATTCACTCTATCTACCTCTCACCTTCCCCAAATCTCCATCGAAACCCATCAAAATCCCCAAATCCTCCAAAACCCTAGTTTCCCCAAAGTTCTCTAATCTTTTCCAGATCTGAACCTAGGGTTCTCCGGAGTGTTTCTTCCGTCTCCTCTAGGTAAGAAATCGATCTACCGTTGTTTTCATAACCTATTTATATTTTTATGAAACCCTAATAATATTTCATGTTGTTTGTTGATTGTTCCCCAAAACAGCGACTTCCCCGTAGATTAGCATCCGTGTGACGAAGTGGTCGTCATCCCCGGTGCTAGGCAAGTGAAACTTGCCACTTAGGGTTTAGGCCATGTTTTAGGCCATTTGCATGTTGTAGGCGTAAAAGAGGCTAGGCGACGAAATGATACTCGCCTAGGCGCAAATTGGGGAACTAGCTTGACAACGAAGCTAGTTCTGACTTTTAGCATGCTGCACAACTACCATGTCATGTTTACTTTCCATTAACGGTACACGAATTAATTGTCATGTCATTGCATCCTTTATGCATTTCAGTGATTGCGTAGCTTTGCTACATTGCTTGTGTTCCTGGCTCGTGTTCCAGAAGCGGGCTATGTGTTGGTTGATAGCCAATGCCCGGATTGCGTGTTTCCTGGCTCGTGACCAGAAGCGAGCATAATGAGTTGCTAACCCCAACGCTCGATAATGAATTGTGAACTAAGAAACAAGCTCCCATGCGGGGCAACCCTGGCTCACTTGCTGGGCTCATGTTCAGGGACCCTGGCTTGTTTAGTGCGGGATGGGGTGAGGGTTAAGCGGACATTCAACTGGGGGTCTGTTTGATCAACAACTGCAGTTGTAAGGCGTAAACTCTTTGGGGTGGGGTAGTGTTTAGTGCCGATCGGTCTGAAATGCTATGCCATTCAGCGAAGGGCGTAAACATCTACAAACAACCGTGAAATGTGAATTGTGTTTAGTGCCGATCGGTCTGAAATGTTTTACCATTCAGCGAAGGGCGTAAACACTTGCAAAGCAATGTGAATTGATTGGAAATTGATAGTAGCTTGGCTACTCTTGTCTTGTCTCGCCTTGACTTGTCTTGTCCCGAAAATTGGTTCTCTTGTACAAATTGTCTTGCCATGTTCTAAATAGTGCACTCATGTTATAACTGCAATGTCATGCATACTAAACTGCTAGGTTGCTAGTTGCCTTACTTTCAGTTTCCTTGCCCAAGTCTTTTAGACTTGCTGACATGTGCCCCTTTACTCTTTTGGGTGACACATGTTAGATCCTGAGCCTGAGTACCTTGTCGAGGACGAGGTATTTGCCGACGCCGAGCCCGAGCCCGTGTTTGACGGGGAGTACGTGGACACTGGGGACCAGTTCTAGTGTCTTCGTTGTGCTTTACTTTTGTTAGATAGTTATTTTGTTATCGGTGCGTAGCACCTATACTTTGTTGTTGATGCTTTTGTTGGCCTTGTTCTGGGCCTTGGACTCTTTTCTTTTAGCCTGGTGGCTTTTCTGGATGTTGGACTTATTTTCATGTTGGACAATTATGAGATGTGAGTTTTTAATTCAGTCTCTCCTTGTATTATTATTGTTGTTCCGTTGTGGTTACAGGGACCTGCTATTGTTTTATTTTACGCTTATCGGGTTTGGGGCTTCACTGCTCCACTCTCGTGCGGACCTTTTCACGTCTCGCCTCCATTTTAGGGAAGCGGGTCGTGACAGGTTTTAGTGGTGGCCCATGCAGGTCCTTCTGTAACTGCGAATTTTTGGAATGACGATAATAATATTAGAATGTCCAATTAATTAAGTTCGACGTCCGAGTCGCAAGCTATGAGTCTAATCTGATTCGTTCTCTGTGTCATTAGATGGCAGGAAGGCGTTTCACCCGTGGTCGGGGCAGTGGTGCGCTCCCTCATGATGAGGATCCCGAGCGGGAACCCACCAGCGGTGAGATGATGCGGATGATGTTGCAGATGATGCAAGTGCAGCAGGGCGTGCTTCTGCAAGTCCATAATGCCCCACTTGCTCATGCTGCCCAGGCTCTTCCGGATGCCCCTCGCTCCGAGCCAGGAGCGAAGCAATTTCGGGAGCTGGGTCCCGCATATTTTGATGGTTCTGAGGGTCCTCTGGCTGCCGATGAGTGGATTCGGAACATCGAGGACAATCTGAAGATGGCCAAGATCACCCCGGCTGGATGGGTTGATTTGGCTAAGAGGCAGCTGAAGGATAACGCCAGGAATTGGTGGGATGCGGAGGAGAAGTTGTTGGTGGCACCGATAGCTTGGGCTACCTTCAAGGCCAGATTTGATGGTGAGTTCTTCCCAAAAGCTGCTAGGGAAGAGATGCTGCAGCGTTTTATCGACTTGAATCAGGGGAACTCGTCGGTGGACATGTACCACTAGGAGTTCATGAGGCTGAGTCGGTTTGCACCAAAGATGGTGTAGGACGCTGAGGAGAGAGCTCAGAGGTTCCTGCAGGGGCTTGCTTCAGAGCTCCAGAGTTTTGTGACCTCATCTGACCGGGAGTCTTATCAGAAGGTTCTGGTCGCTGCCAAGAGGCAGGAGCTGCTCGTAAGCCAGAGGAGAGGATCTTTGTTGGTGCTGGGAAGAGGCCTGTGGAACAGGCGAGAGCTGTGGTTAGACCTGGATTCAGGCCTAATCAGTCTGCTCAGTTTAAGAGGCCAGGAGGGCCTATTCTGAAGGTTTGCAATTTCTGCGGCAAGCCTGGCCACGTCAAGGATCAGTGTCGGAAGTTTTTGGGCCAGTGTCTGGTTTGCGGTGATGCCTCCCATGTCGCGAGAGATTGTCGACATGCGGGTCAGCTGCGAAGGGCTCCTGTTGCAGCTCAGCCGTTGCAGCAGCGGGCGTCTGTTCCTGCCGGTCGCGGAGCAGCTCTTGTTCCGCAGAGGCAGGCTTTTCAGCAGGCTGTTCCGCCGAGGAGGCAGGCTTTTCTGATGACCGCTGTGGAGAGTGAGGCTGTGGATGAGGTTATCGCAGGTAATCCTCAATCTAGCTATTACTTTCCTAGCTGGTTTTGATTGTTAGATTATGTTGTTTGCTTGAACATGGTTGTTTGCTAGACTAGGGTTTGATTGTTAATTGATTGTTAGGTGTGATTTTGGTGTGCACGTTTCCTGCACGAGTCCTCTTTGACTCTGGTGCATCGATGTGCATTATTTCTCGGAGCTTCGTGGAGAGGCATTCCTTGTCGACGTCCCCTCTTCCAAAGAGTTGGAATATCGTTACAGGGAATGGCGTGGTCTTGGTGCATCGTGGTTGCAAATCTTGCTCGGTGGTGGTCTGTGGACATGAGCTTTTCACTGATTTCATTGTCCACGACATCATCAACTATGATGCAGTTCTTGGGATGGACTGGCTAGCGAGCTTCTATGCTACGATCGACTGTCGACGGAAGAAGGTGGTGTTTGAGATTCCCAGACATCCAATCTTTGAGTTCAGTCGTGGTAGCAGTTCGCTTGGTCCTGTCAGATTTCGGGCCAGGCCGGTGGAGGCTGTGGCTATGCAGATGGAGCTGGAATGGCCAGCTGTGGTGCGTGATTTTGGCGACGTCTTCCCCAAGGAGATGTCTGGTTTGCCGCCTGATCGAGCTTTGGAATTTTCTATTGATCTTGTTCCAGGTGCGCAGCCAATTTCGAAGGCGCTGTATCGTATGGCACCTGCAGAATTGGAAGAGTTGCGGAAGCAGTTGGATGAGCTATTGCTGAAGGGTTATATTAATCCTAGCGTGTCTCCGTGGGGAGCACCGGTGCTATTGGTGAGGAAGAAGGATGGTTCGCGTCGCATGTGCGTGGACTATCGGGGATTGAATGCGGTGACCATTAAGAATAAATACACGTTGCCTCGCATTGATGATATTTTTGATCAGCTTGGAGGTTCGAGGGTGTTTTCTAAATTGGATTTGAGGAGTGGTTACCATTAGTTGAAGGTGAAGAAGGGTGATGTTCCGAAGACAGCGTTCAGGACGAAGTATGGACACTATGAGTTTGTGGTTATGCCCTTCGGCGTAACTAACGCGCCCGCAGTTTTCATGAATCTGATGAACCTGATTTTCTACGACTTTTTGGATAAGTTTGTCGTTATCTTTATTGACGACATTCTGATCTATTCGAAGTCGGAGGAAGAACATGCCTCGCACTTAAGGACGGTGTTGGAGATCTTGAGGAAGCATCGGTTGTATGCTAAGTTTTCGAAGTGCGAGTTTTGGCTGGATAGAGTTGCTTTTCTCGGGCATGTGGTGACTGGAGATAGTATTTCAGTGGATCCCAAGAAGATTAGGGCTATTCAGGAGTGGCCTGTTCCGTCGTCTGCGTCTGAGATTCGGAGTTTCCTTGGAATTGCTGGTTATTATCGGCGTTTAATTAAGGACTTTTCTCGTATTGCTGAGCCGATGACCAGGTTGACGCGGAAGGATGTTGCTTTTGTTTGGTCAGGTGATTGTGAGAGTGCTTTTGGTGTTCTGAAGGAGAGGTTGACGACTGCCCCTATTCTTGTTGTGCCTGATCGCAGCGATGGATTCGAGATCTTTTGTGATGCTTCTGGCAAGGGTCTCAGTTGCGTGTTGCATCAGCACGGGCATGTTGTGGCTTATGCGTCTCGTCAGCTTAAGATTCATGAGAAGAATTATTCGACGCATGATCTGGAGTTGGCTGCCGTCGTGTTTGCTCTTAAGATTTGGAGGCACTTCTTGCTGAGTGAGAAAGTGAAGATTTTCACCGATCACAAAAGCTTGAAGTATATCTTTACTCAGAAGGAGTTCAACATGCGACAGCGTCGATGGTTGGAGCTTATGGCGGATTATGAGATAGATTTGCAGTTTCACCCTGGCAAGGTGAATGTGGTTCCAGATGCTTTGAGTAGGCTTCCAGCGGTGATGATTTTGACCTCGCAGTGGAGATTGCAGCAGGATTTTTGCGAGTCTGGCGCGGAGATTGTTCTTCCTGGGGAGGCTTCGTCGTTGATGTGCATGCAGGTACAGTCGACGATCGTGGATCGGATTAAGGCTGGCCAGGCTGAGGATCCGAAGCTGGTGAGGATTCGGGAGCAGGTGGAAGCCGGTCTGCGGACTGACTTTTTGATTCATGAGGATGGCTCGCTGAGGTTTGGAGCCAGGTTGTGTGTGCCAGCTGGGGATATCAGATAGGAGCTGATGGTGGAGGCACACAGTTCGCCATATTCTGTGCATCCTGGTGGCACCAAGATGTACCAGGATCTTCGTCTGAATTATTGGTGGCATGGTATGAAGAGGAGCGTGGCTCGGAGTGTAGCCAAGTGCTTGGTTTGCCAGCAAGTGAAGGCGGAGCATCAGCGTACGGCCGGGTTGCTACAACCTCTTCCGATTCCGGAGTGGAAATGGCAACACATCACTATGGATTTCGTGACTGGACTACCTCGGAGTTCGAAGCAGAATGACGCGATTTGGGTGATCGTGGATCGATTGACCAAATCTGCGCACTTTATTCCGTTCCGAGTGGGACAGTCCACTGAGGCGCTAGCGAGGAGATATATGGAGGAGGTTGTGCGGCTTCACGGAGTCCCCATGAGTATCGTGTCTGACAGAGACACGAGTTTCACATCTCAGTTCTGGTAGAGTTTGCAGAAGAGCTTGGGTACGCGTCTGAGTTTCAGTACGGCGTACCATCCGTAGACGGATGGCCAGTCCGAGAGGACGATTCAGATTTTGGAAGACATGCTGAGGGCGTGCATGTTGGATTTCAAGTGTTCGTGGGAGGACCATCTGCATTTGGTGGAGTTCTCTTACAACAACAGCTTCCAGGCGAGTATTGGCATGGCACCTTTCGCCGCTCTTTATGGGAGGAAATGTCGATCGCCATTGAGTTGGGATGACGTTGGTGATCGGGAGTTGTTAGGACCTGAGATGATCGTGGAGGCCGTGGAGATCGTCAGGAATATTCGGGAGAGGTTGAGAATTGCTCAGGACCGTTTTAAGCATTGGGCGGATGCTAAACGTCGTCCTTTGGAGTTTCAGCCGGGCGACCATGTGTTCTTGAATATTTCCCCGAATCGTGGTGTGATTCGTTTCGGGAAGCATGGGAAGTTGAGCCCGCGATACATTGGACCATTTGACGTTTTGGAGAGGGTTGGCGAGGTAGCTTATCGCTTGACCTTGCCGCCATCTTTGGAAGGAGTTCACAATGTTTTCCATGTGTCGCAGCTTCGTCGATACATTAGCGACCCGTCTCATGCGGTAGATTTTTCGGAGATTACCGTTCGCCCCGATTTGACGTATGACCAGCATCCAGTGCAGATTCTGGACATGCGTCATAAATCGCTTCAGAACAAGATTGTCAATCTTTTGAGGGTGATGTGGCGACACGGCTCACCTGGAGAGTCTACTTGGGAGAATGAGGATGAGATGCGAGAGCGTTTCCCACTTTTGTTTCCGGACTCGTGAGTTTTCGGAAATTCCTAGGACGGAATTTTTCTTAAGTTGGTGAGGATGTAACAACTGCTTTTCATGTATCTGGATTTATTATAATATAATATATGTTTTGGTGTATTTTCTCCTCATGTGTGGTTTTCGTCTCCGTAGTTTTCTTTTTTGATCGATTCGTCGTATTTTCTCGTTTCTTCCTTAGGATCGTCGATTTTGAAGTACGTCGTTTGTGACGGGCTTCATAACGGTCATATCTAACTATTAGATCAAGCCTAGGAGTCTTAGGAATCGATCCCGGGGCTCCGCGCTCCGTATCGGAACTTTTGGTGCTCATTAGCCGGTATAAGAAGGGGCACCGATCGACTAGATGACGATCCAGTCGGTCGGAAATCCTTCTTGGACCGACTAGTTAGCTTTCTAAATTTCTCAGGAGTTACTCTTTATCGTTAGTCGGTCTAAGAACGTTGGTTGACCTACTAGGTTGCAAACTAGTCGGTCAGCAATGCTTCTTGAACCGACTAACTCATCATCTTATTTTTGTATCAGTTACTGTTTACTCTTAGTCGGTCTAAGAACGTTCATCGACCGACTAGATGATAAACTAGTCGGTCAGTATTTGTTCATGGACCGACTAACTCTAAATTCTATTTTCGTTCAGGAGTTACTGTTTACACTTAGTCGGTCTGCGTTGGTCGACCAACCGACTAGTTGCCAAACTAGTCGGTCAGTGGTTGTTCTTTGACCGACTAGTCTGTGTTAAAACCCTAATTTCTGGGTAGCCGACAGCCCAACCTATAAATACCCCTCCCAAACGTTTCTTCTTCTTCCAACACGATCCAAAACCCTAAAATCTTCCCCCTTGAGCCCCCATCTTCCTCCAAGCTTCATCCCTTCATTCCAAGCCCTAAATCCATCATCCAATCCATCCATTCACTCTATCTACCTCTCACCTTCCCCAAATCTCCATCGAAACCCATCAAAATCCCCAAATCCTCCAAAACCCTAGTTTCCCTAAAGTTCTCCAATCTTTTCCAGATCTGAACCTAGGGTTCTCCGGAGTGTTTCTTCCGTCTCCTCTTGGTAAGAAATCGATCTACCGTTGTTTTCTTAACCTATTTATATTTTTATGAAACCCTAATAATATTTCATGTTGTTTGTTGATTGTTCCCCAAAACAGCGACTTCCCCGTAGATTAGCATCCGTGTGACGAAGTGGTCATCATCCCCGGTGCTAGACAAGTGAAACTTGTCACTTAGGGTTAAGGCCATGTTTTAGGCCATTTGCATGTTGTAGGCGTAAAAGAGGCTAGGCGACGAAATGATACTCGCCTAGGCGCAAATTGGGGAACTAGCTTGACGACGAAGCTAGTTCTGACTTTTAGCATGCTGCACAACTGCCATGTCATATTTACTTTCCATTAACGGTACGCGAATTAATTGTCATGTCATTGCATCCTTTATTCATTTCAGTGATTGCGTAGCTTTGCTACATTGCTTGTGTTCCTGGCTCGTGTTCCAGAAGCGGGCCATGTGTTGGTTGATAGCCAATGCCCGGATTGCGTGTTTCCTGGCTCGTGACCAGAAGCGAGCGTAATGAGTTGCTAACCCCAACGCTCGATAATGAATTGTGAACTAAGAAACAAGCTCCCGTGCGGAGCAACCCTGGCTCACTTGCTGGGCTCATGTTCAGGGACCCTGGCTTGTTTAGTGCGGGATGGGGTGAGGGTTAAGCGGCCATTCAACTGGGGGTCTGTTTGATCAACAACTGCAGTTGTAAGGCGTAAACTCTTTGGGGTGGGGTAGTGTTTAGTGCCGATCGGTCTGAAATGCTATGCCATTCAGCGGAGGGCGTAAACATCTACAAACAACCGTGAAATGTGAATTGTGTTTAGTGTCGATCGGTCTGAAATGTTTTACCATTCAGCGAAGGGCGTAAACACTTGCAAAGCAATGTGAATTGATTGGAAATTGATAGTAGCTTGGCTACTCTTGTCTTGTCTCGCCTTGACTTGTCTTGTCCCGAAAATTGGTTCTCTTGTACAAATTGTCTTGCCATGTTCTAAATAGTGCACTCATGTTATAACTGCAATGTCATGCATACTAAACTGCTAGGTTGCTAGTTGCCTTACTTTCAGTTTCCTTGCCCAAGTCTTTTAGACTTGCTGACATGTGCCCCTTTACTCTTTTGGGTGACACATGTTAGATCCTGAGCCTGAGTACCTTGTCGAGGACGAGGTATTTGCCGACGCCGAGCCCGAGCCCGTGTTTGACGGGGAGTACGTGGACACTGGGGACCAGTCCTAGTGTCTTCGTTGTGCTTTACTTTTGTTAGACAGTTATTTTGTTATCGGTGCGTAGCACCTATACTTTGTTGTTGATGCTTTTGTTGGCCTTGTTCTGGGCCTTGGACTCTTTTCTTTTTGCCTGGTGGCTTTTCTGGATGTTGGACTTATTTTCATGTTGGACAATTATGAGATGTGAGTTTTTAATTCAGTCTCTCCTTGTATTATTATTGTTGTTCCGTTGT
This sequence comes from Scilla litardierei, assembly GCA_030789695.1. NCBI lineage: Eukaryota > Viridiplantae > Streptophyta > Magnoliopsida > Asparagales > Asparagaceae > Scilla > Scilla litardierei. Next base: position 50,569,211 of record CM061131.1, on the reverse strand, counting down.
GGTTACAGGGACCTGCTATTGTTTTATTTTACGCTTATCGGGTTTGGGGCTTCACAGCTCCACTCTCGTGCGGACCTTTTCACGTCTCGCCTCCATTTTAGGGAAGCGGGTCGTGACAATCGTAATGCGATGGAGCAGGCTGCTGAGAAGTTGGCTCTTAGTGGGCAGGAGCATAATGCTGCGGAGGAGGATGAGGTTAATGCAGCGGATGAGAATGTGGAGCCAAGGGTGCATGATGTTTATGGTGATGATGAGGCTGTGAATGCAGTGGCTGCTGAGTTGACTGTAGATGATTATGTTATTAGGGAGATGGTGGAGACGGAGGAGACAGTTGCCCTTAACGTGGAGGTGCAGAATGTTGAGGAGGTACTGGTGGAGGATAATGCAGCGGCTGAGACTGTGGAGCCGAAGGTGTATGAGGAGAAGGCGAACGAGGAGAATGATGATAAGGAAGTGGCTACTGATTTGATTGCTGAGGAGCATACTGGGAAGTTGGTGGATACGGCGGGGACGGTGGAACGTAATGTGGCTGACCAGACTGCTGAGATGGATGAGGGGGAGAATGCAGCTGGGGAGAATGAGGAGCCGCAGGAGGATGAGGCGAATGTGGAGGATGTGGAGGATGAGAAGATAGAGGATGCTGGGTTGATGCAAGCTGTGCTTACGTTGGAGTTGGGGGCGATGGTGGAGACGGGGGATCATAATGTGGATGCTCAGACTGCTGGGAGGGAGGAGGAGACGGCTGTGGCCTCGTATTTTGATGAGCACGAGGAGATGAATGGCATGCTTAAACAACTTTCTCCCCTGGTTGATGCGATTTCTGATCATTTTTCGGATGTGACGGAGAAGCCTACAGTTAGGAGGAAACCTGTTAAGGCTCCACGGTTGCATTCAATTGCGGAGCATACGGCGGCGGCGAAGGAGAAGCCTAAATGGAAGAGGCGGCCTTCGAAGGAAAGTAGTAGGCGTCCGAAACTTCAAATAAAGAAGCCGAAACCTTCATTTCCCCCTGATGATTATGTTGATGATTTGCCTGCCAACTTCCTCATACCATATTATTTGGATTTTCATCACACGCTACAACCCCTCATGGCGAGCGACGCAGACGTGGATGCAGATGGCAACTGTGGGTACATGGCTGTGGCAGTTCAGTTGGGCTTGAAAGATTCCGATTAGCGGACTGTCAGAGCTGATTTGCTCCGTGAGATGCGGACATACAGCGGCTTGTACAGGCGTGTTCTGAGTGAGGTTTCATATAATAATAATTTGAAGGCAGTGAACTATTTTATTACTGATAAAGTTACAGGACGGGAAAATTGGATGCAGATGCCAGACATGGGACATGTCATTGCCTCATGCTACAACTGTGTAGTACATTTGATTTCAAATGATAAGTGTGTGACATTTTTTCCATTGAGAAGTCCTGCAGTAAACCGAGCCTCCAGACTCCACATAACGTTGGGTTATGTGAACGAAAATCACTTTTTTATCCTTCAACTTAAACCAGCAGGTGACGTCCCTCCGACTTCAGTTGTGTGGACAAGATCGCATGACCCTGTGGCCGATGGATGGCTGGCTGGTTACGAGCAGAGGATGCAGTCATTCGTTGATAGTGTAAAAGGTACGGATATTGCTACCGCTGATGATTTTTAGTATCTGTAAGATAAAACGTTTATCAATGTAATAAGTTTTTTTGGTATAAAAATGGACCACTTTGGCGGATGAAATTTTATCATGGCTTCCGAAATGTGCAAATGTCATCATCGGTCTAACGGCCGCTTTCCGACCGTTCGTATTTTCTGCGTGCACGTGCTCTATCGTGCACGTGTTTTATTTGATTATTTCTGGATTCCGAATTTAACGATGCGATGTGCCGTTGCGATCGTTTTGGGGCGTTGGATTTTTTTGTAATTTTTGGGAACGTCGTTTCACGGCTTGTTTTCTCGCAAAACGACTTTGAACGATAGGGGCGTTTTAGTAATTTGACTCAAAACGCCATTCCCAATTTTACGTAAATTTTTGGTAGGCATTACGCACGATCAGACTCCGTAGATCTGTGCGTCTCGTCTCCACGATCTCCCCGGTATTTCCGGATAAATTTTCTGACGCCCGGATTGAGAGATATCGCTCGGAGAAACCTGGACCGTTGATTTACCCTGATCAATTTCGAAATTCAAATTGTTAGCCAAATCTGGCTAAATCCTTCATTTAAATCGTTTTTAGATCTTCCCTAATCTGTTTCGCTAATCTCCCCTAGACTTACCCCAACCCGTACACCCTCTATCCCTTGCCCCTCACCCATTCAACCATTATCCTAGGTCTATATATCTAACCTATACCCTATTAATAATAATTAAATCCCAAACCCTAACCTAACCCTAACCCTAAACTCAGCCGCCAGCCTCCTCTAAAACGAAAACCCCCCAAAATTCCCCGTCTCCCTCTCTCCCTCCGGCGATCCGCTGCCTTGCGGCCTCCCCTCGGCCTCGCGCCCTCCGGCGGTCCCCGCCGTCGCGGTCTCCGCCTCCAGCCCCCCTCGTGACACAGTGCCACCCCGACGCCGTGACCCCCCCGATCTCCTCCGCCCATCACTCACGACGAGGCGCCGCCACGGCTGCGATTTCCCCCTCTCCCCGCGATCTGACGCCGGCGACCCGCGATCCGACCGATCTTCGCCGCGATCCCACTCCCCGATCGTCCCTCCTCCCTCACACTCGCGGTCGCCTCCGCCGCCCGCTCGCCTCCGCCGCCGTGATAGCCAAGGCCCCGCGCGATCGCCCTCCGCCGCGATCTCAGCCTCGAGCGTCGACCGCCGTGATCCTCTCGCCATCGCGCCTCCTCGCGGACCCCGACCTTCGCCCGACACCCTCACAGCGCCCTCGCGACTGGCCATCTTCCCTCAGCCTCTCCCCCTCGCGGTGCCGCCGCTATGCCCGCGCTGCCCCTGCCGTGATCCGCCCCGCCACAGCAGCCCCTCCTCGCGGCGAGACTCCCTGACTCCGGCGACCCCGACCCACGAGCGCCACCTCCGCCGCAACCTCCCTCGCTCCACGACGCCACCGCGCAGCGCCCTTCAGCGCATCGCCAAAATCCCCAACGCGCGCTGCCGCCATCCACCGCCGCACAGCCATGCTCCGCCCTCGCAGATCCAGCGCGCGCCACCGTCGCGTCCCTCTGTCCCGCTGCTCGCACGCAGATCCCTCGCTGAGCCGATCAGCATGTTAACCCGTCAGTGACTACGTCAAGGCGATGTTTGACGCCTTGATCGCTATGTTGGCGGCCTCTGAACGACGCTAACCTCCTTCGGATCGTTTCGAACGCGTGCTTCGCTACCCACACCTCCAGTCCATCACCAGGGCGTGTATAGCTACGCTACCCGTAGTCGAGACGCCGTTGACACCGCAGGGCTCACAATCTTCCGGCATCGTGGCCGTTACCGCTACCATTCACATGCCGAATCATTGCGCTACTCACAACCAAGGCGGTTCCGACGCCGTTCCCGTTGCCGTGACACCTCGGCTGCGCTACCCGTAGCCGCTACGAACATGAGACGATCCCGAGACGACTTGCACTGCGCTACCCGCAGTCGGGGACACGAGCACCGCCACCTTCTCCAGACCCGATGCCAGATTCAAATGTGCGTTCCTCACACCAGGTTAGTGCTCTAAACTCGTAGCGAAGCCCACACCGTAGCAAACTAAACCTTAACTAAAATTGGACAACTATAATTAAATTTGCTTTTCCGCACCAGTAAAACGCTGCTCACCGTAGAAATCGACCATCGGACAAATTTTCTGTGCACATAGGGTAGTGGTCGATTTAGGTTGATAAGACACCAAAATTTTGATGATTGACAAATAGGATAACCCCGATAACCTAGACACGAACCCTAATAGGACTTGATGAAATTGCGACCTGACATCGTCGCCATGACCCGTTTCAGACGGACTACCGCGGACGCGAAGCCTGGACGAGACGATTTGAGAGGACAACACACTCGCCATCGCAGGCAAGTGTATCCCACTTGCACTTTTGGCCGTGTTTAGGCCTTAGTTGGTTAGAACTGATAACTGTGAACAAATAGAACCGGACGTGAAATGATAGCGTCCGGGACGACCCCTGACGGCTCAGACTTTACGACGAAGTCTGAGCCTGACAACAACAACTTTTGATACCGTAGGGCTATCATGTGTGTGCGTGCGTGTGGACACCCTAGAATAACTCTCCCGTACACTGGTCGTGTCTTGTCCCTGTTACACAAAAAGCCTTCGGGCGTTTCGGATGCTTTCCTAGCGGAAGTGATCCCTGTTACACAAAAAGCCTTAGGGTGTTTCAGATGCTTTCCTCCGGGGAAGAGATCCCTGTTACACAAAAAGCCTTCGGGCGTTTCGGATGCTTTCCTCCGCGGAAGTGATCCCTGTTACACAAAAAGCCTTCGGGCGTTTCGGATGCTTTCCTAGCGGAAGTGATCCCTGTTACACAAAAAGCCTTCGGGCGTTTCGGATGCTTTCCGTCACGGAAGTGATCCCTGTTACACAAAAAGCCTTCGGGCGTTTCGGATGCTTTCTCCCGCGAAAGTGATCCCTGTTACACAAAAATCCTTCGGGCGTTTCGGATGTTTCCCTAGCGGAAATGATCCCTGTAAATCTTGTCCTGAGTTCCTGGGTTTGGGGTTGGGTTGAGCGTGCGCACGGCAAGAGGGTCTGATCCCCCTCGAACCGTAAGGCGTGAACCCTTTCGTGTCTCACTTGTCCTGTCATGTCTTGTCCCGTCACGTCCCGTCTTGTCTTGACACCTGTAGGTTAGTCCCGTAGTTGGTAGCACACGCTACGACTACTACCTGTCCCGTTTTACTTTCCTGCTGCGTTACTTCCTGTCGTGTTACCCTGTTATAACCACAGCATGCTAATCAACCAGTAAACTATTGTCAAAAAGAACCTCAGCATGCTAATCAACCAGTAAACCGTTGTTTAAAGTTCGGTGCACTTGCAGTAAAGTTTAACCCTTCTTGTAGACTTTACCTGACGTACAGTTCCTTTTTCTTGGGTGTTGTACGTCAGGTGTTCAGCCAGAGTTCGTGGACGAGGCAGACTCACTGGAGTACGAGGAGCCGAGGACGTCGACCCAGAGCACGTGCCTGACGAGGACCAGACCTTGAGGTCCTTTTAGTCGACACTTTCAGAGGTTACTACTTTTGGTTTGCTTTTAGATAGTTTGTTGCCATGCTTAGGCTTCTTTTTTTGACTTGTACTCGCTGGATATTATATCTCTAATTTAATGAATGCCTTTTTCTTTCTGTACTTCCCATTATTCCGAATTTTATTAATGCAAGAACCTGAAACTTTTAAAATGGTACCCCTACAGACGCTTATTGGGTCCGAGCTTCTCAGCTCTGGCCTAAGCGGGCCTTAGTCACGCTTCGCCTCCGACCATTTTGGGAAGCGGGGCGTGACAGGTTTTAGTGGTGGCCCATGCAGGTCCTTGCAAAAGTTCGGAACAATAAAAGTACCGCATTCATTTGATATCCACGTACAAGTCTGAATTAGTTCCCAGTCTTAGATAGTAGGAAGACTTAGGTAGACGTCCCAGGTTGATAGTCGGACGCCTTGGTTAAGATTTAGTTGTCCTCGTCCTAGACTATCTTAGCATCCCCATTTGATTCTGATCGTATTAGATTTCTAGAGTCCTTCCTTTAGTTTAGTCGCTCGCCCAGCTCCATCGACTTCGGGCCCAGCGGAACATAACCTTGATTCTCTTAGGAACTTTCCCTTAGATCCTGATTGTAGTCTTATAGCTAAGTTATCCTGATCGTTGAACGACCCGATGAATAGAATCCCTGATTGCTAGCATCTTTCAGATCATTACCCTTCTGTGTCATTGACCGTAGGATTCCACCGAGGCTTTTCATGGTTCATCTTTTCCATTCAGCCTCCCGATCTTTCTAATGGATTTTTTTCAATATTATATTTTTCGAATTCCTTCCCCAGTTTCAATTCCTTGATGAACTTAGACTTCCGACCTTTCGGTTAACTCGAATGCATTCTTTGAATTTCAAAATTTCTCAAAAAAAAATCTTTAATTACCGTCTTACAATCACATTCTTGCCCTCGACTCACGTGATCGCTTCATGACACCTATCGATAATTCTTCAAATCCATCCATTGCGAATCCTCCTTTCCTTGGAAGTGTTTTTGAAATTCATTATTAAATTCTTCGCTCGGTTTAAATTCTTTGAAAACTTTTTTTATATATATTTAAAATTTCTTGCTTTTCAGTTAAAATGCCATCTTGGATTATAAAACTTCTTTAGTTATAGATTTTCAAGTTATTATCTAGTAATTATTTCTAATAGGAATATATTTTAGTTTTAAAACCTTGTTATCATTTTGATAATTCAATATATATATATATATATATATATATATATATATATATATATATATATATATATATATTTCTAGACTACAAAATTTATTTCTAAATCACTTACCTTACATACTTTTAAAATATTTTCCTAAACTAAAGGGAACTTCAAATTTTTATAAATATCAATTCTATATTCATCGTGATCACTTTTCAAAAGAAAATCTTTGTATAACTTAATTATTTATTTATTTGTTTTTCATTTGCAAAAAAAATCACTACCTCATCCTACTTTTATTTCTTCATCTAACTCTTTTCCAAATGATAATGATCTGCTCACTCTTCCCTACATATTTTTTTTAATTATAAAAGTATATGATATCATATTTTACACATAATTCTCTTTCCATCTATCTAACTATTTTGAGAAATATTTTCGTCCCACCCAACCAACTACCTCCTTATCTCGCCTTATTTGAACTCGTTCCTTCCGATTCATTTCGTTACACTACTGGCTTCTGTTTTCTTTAGCTTGTGTAGACATTAGTCCTTGTAGTTGTCTACGTTGTCTCTGGTTTAGGAGTAGGTCCTTTGGTAGGTGATGTCGTGGTGGTGGTTGAGCATAGGTAGAGTGCATAGACCTGTATGAATGTGTGTTCTTTAAGATCTTGATAATTGCCTTTTATGTCTTGAATGTGTACTCAGTGTTAACCATGATATGATTGAAGTTGTCTGAATGACAATATTCATACGTATATGAATAGGGTCAAGGCAGGCAATTTTCTTAGACGTAGTTTTTCGCGATTATGGAATTGCTTATCTTTGACTGCGTGTGATTGTATTAAAACTTTGTTTTTTAAACCAAACCTTTAAAGTTTTTGAAATCAGCTCACAAGATCACAAATCAATTATCCTTCCTCATCCATTACCACGACTCCACACGTTTTTCCAAATGTTTTAAAAATGTGTCACTGGTTATAAGTTCCCCTTTCTCTTCTCTCTTTCCATTTTGGAATGTTATGTTATGGTTGTTATAGTTTTGGGACTAGCTATTATTGTTGTAGGATTTTGATTGCGGGTAGGCTCAGGGAGAGATGAGATTTGTTATAGCTTTGATTAACCGAATTTGGATCAATAGGATGTGGGAATAGATTTCTTTCGGATGAGAAGGTGAGCTGTCCAAAACTTATTTATGATACCGATGTGAGATGGACTCAATGGGAAATTCTGGCCGGATAAATTATCTGCGTGAAGATGAGAACTTATCAGAATTGAGGCTTAGACGAATGGTAGATAGGGATGGCTACAGAGTATGATAGGAGTTAGGGTGATCATGAGATTGAGTAGAGCTATTATTAGCATCGAGACTTCATTGTTGAGTTGACGTAAGAAGACATTGGGAGTAACATGACGTGTTGAGATGAATGGATGGTTAGGTAGTCGGACTTAAATTGGTTGGGAATAGTTATAGTGAGTAGGATGAGAGGTGATTCTGATAGTTAAATTATTTGGCGGATAAGTTCATGGGGAGATATGACAAGGAATGTATTGAAGACACGACGATTGTTGATTGGTGAAGGTATTAAAGGATTGGACAAAGTTTTTGTTTTTAGATTGGCGGTTGACTAGAATCTAATTTCGGAGATTGATTAATATTGGGAAGAGATCGAGGAATTTAGAAGATATTATAGAGCGGTGATGTTTGCCAGAGTGGTATGGTATGAGAAGATAATTATTATTCTTTTGAGAGAACTTGGAGTTGGAAATTTGAACAGTAGTAATGGGTCTATGGTTGAGTGTTAGGATGTGAAAATAGCCGTGACTTTATCCAGTGAAAAGATGGATTGTAATGGATTGTTTGAGGAACGAAGTTGAAATTTTAGGGCTAGAGACTTTTGTGTGGAGGATGGAAGTTATAGTCTTAAGGGTATTTAGAAATCATTATTGTTAGTATGGGTGATTCCGAGGGCGGAATAATTTCTAAGGTGGGTAGAATGTAACGGCTGCTTTCCGACCGTTCGTATTTTCTGCGTGCACGTGCTCTATCGTGCACGTGTTTTATTTGATTATTTCTGGATTCTGAATTTAACGATGCGATGTGCCGTTGCGATCGTTTTGGGGCGTTGGATTTTTTTGTAATATTTGGGAACGTCGTTTCACGGCTTGTTTTCTCGCAAAACGACTTTGAACGATAGGGGCGTTTTAGTAATTTGACTCAAAACGCCATTCCCAATTTTACGTAAATTTTTGGTAGGCGTTACGCACGATTGGACTCCGTAGATCTGTGTGTCTCGTCTCCACGATCGCCCCGGTATTTCCGGATAAATTTTCTGACGCCCGGATTGAGAGAAATCGCTCGGAGAAACCTGGACCTTTGATTTACCCTGATCAATTTCGAAATTCAAATTGTTTGCCAAATCTGGCTAAATCCTTCAATTAAATAGTTTTTAGATCTTCCCTAATCTGTTTCGCTAATCTCCCCTAGACTTACCCCAACCCGTACACCCTCTATCCCTTGCCCCTCACCCATTCAACCATTATCCTAGGTCTATATATCTAACATATACCCTATTAATAATAATTAAATCCCAAACCCTAACCTAACCCAACCCTAAACTCAGCCGCCAGCCTCCTCTAAAACAAAAACCCCCAAAATTCCCCGTCTCCCTCTCTCCCTCCGGCGATCCGCTGCCTTGCGGCCACCCCTCTGCCTCGCGCACTCCGGCGGTCCCCGCCGTCGCGGTCTCCGCCTCCAGCCCCCCTCGCGACACCGTGCCACCCCGACGCCGTGACCCCCCTGATCTCCTCCGCCCATCACTCACGGCGAGGCACCGCCACGGCTGCGATTTCCCCCTCTCCCCGCGATCCGACGCCGGTGACCCACGATCCGACCGATCTTCGCCGCGATCCCACTCCCCGATCACCCCTCCTCCCTCACACTCGCGGTCTCCTCCGCCGCCCGCTCGCCTCCACCGCCGTGACAGCCAAGGCCCCGCGCGATCGCCCTCCGCCGCGATCTCAGCCTCGAGCGTCGACCGCCGTGATCCTCTCGCCATCGTGCCTCCTCGCGGACCCCGACCTCCGCCCGGCACCCTCACAGCGCCCTCGCGACTGGCCATCTTCCCTCTGCCTCTCCCCCTCGCGGCACCGCCGCTGTGCCCGCACTGCCCCTGCCGTGATCCGCACCGCCACAGTAGCCCCTCCTCGCGGCGAGACTCCCTGACTCCGGCGACCCCGACCCACGAGCGCCACCTCCGGCACAACCTCCCTCGCTCCACGGCGCCGCCGCGCAGCGCCGCCGCGCAGCGCCGCCGCGCAGCGCCGCCGTACAGCGCCCTTCAGCGCATCGCCAAAATCCCCAGCGCGCGCTGCCGCCATCCACCGCCGCACAGCCGTGCTCCGCCCTCGCAGATCCAGCGCGCGCCGCTGTCGCGTCCCTCTGTCCCGCTGCCCGCATGCAGATCCCTCGCTGAGCCGATCAGCGTGTTGACCCGTCAGTGACTACGTCGAGGCGATGCTTGACGCCTTGATCGCTATGTTGGCGGCCTCTGAACAACGCTAACCTCCTTCGGATCGTTTCGAACGCGTGCTTCGCTGCCCACACCTCCAGTCCATCACCAGGGCGTGTATGGCTACGCTACCCGTAGTCGAGACGCCGTTGACACCGCAGGGCTCACAATCTTCCGGCATCGTGGCCGTTACCGCTACCATTCACATGCCGACTCGTTGCGCTACTCACAACCAAGGCGGTTCCGACGCCGTTCCCGTTGCTGTGACACCTCGGCTGCGCTACCCGCAGCCGCTACGAACATGAGACGATCCCGAGACGACCTCCACTGTGCTACCCGCAGTCGGGGACACGAGCACCGCCACTGTCTCCAGACCCGACGCCAGATTCAAATGCGCGTTCCTCACACCAGGTTAGTGCTCTAAACTCGTAGCGAAACCCACACCGTAGCAAACTGAACCTTAACTAAAATTGGACAACTATAATTAAATTTGCTTTTTCGCACCAGTAAAACGCTGCTCACCGTAGAAATCGACCATCGGACAAATTTTCTGTGCACATAGGGTAGTGGTCGATTTAGGTTGATAAGATACCAAAATTTTGATTATTGACAAATAGGATAGCCCCGATAACCTAGACACAAACCCTAATAGGACTTGATGAAATTGCGACCTGACATCGTCGCCATGATCCGTTTCAGACGGACTACCGCGGACGCGAAGCCTGGACGAGACGATTCGAGAGGACGACACACTCGCCATCGCAGGCAAGTGTATCCCACTTGCACTTTTGGCCGTGTTTAGGCCTTAGTTGGTTAGAACTGATAACTGTGAACAAATAGAACCGGACGTGAAATGATAGCGTCCGGGACGACCCCTGACGGCTCAGACTTGACGACGAAGTCTGAGCCTGACAACAACAACTTTTGATACCGTAGGGCTATCATGTGTGTGCGTGCGTGTGGACACCCTAGAATAACTCTCCCGTACACTGGTCGTGTCTTGTCCCTGTTACACAAAAAGCCTTCGGGCGTTTCGGATGCTTTCCTAGCGGAAGTGATCCCTGTTACACAAAAAGCCTTAGGGTGTTTCAGATGCTTTCCTCCGGGGAAGAGATCCCTGTTACACAAAAAGCCTTCGGGCGTTTCGGATGCTTTCCTCCGCGGAAGTGATCCCTGTTACACAAAAAGCCTTCGGGCGTTTCGGATGCTTTCCTAGCGGAAGTGATCCCTGTTACACAAAAAGCCTTCGGGCGTTTCGGATGCTTTCTGTCACGCCCCGCTTCCCAAAAACGTGGAGGCGAAGCGTGAGAAGGTCCGCTCAGACTTGAAGCTACAAAGCTGCAAGTCCGATAAGCGTCGATCAAGTTTAAAACTGCAGGTCCTTGCAACGCTAACGAAACAAAGATAATAATAATTAAATGAGACAAAAGAAACATCTCAGAATATCCATAAAGTAAGTTTCCAACATCGCAGAAAAGCCATCAGGCTAAAAGGAAGGAGACTAAAGGCCCAAACATGGCCAACAAAAGTACAAAGTACAAAACAACGGTGCTACGCACCAACAACTAACAAAAGGCCTAAAACAACATAAAGCTCCACAAAACTCAAAGCATGGTCACCGGGTCCACCAAAATCCTCCTGGGCAGCCATGGACTCAGACTCAGCGTCAGCAAAACCTCACGTACTCAGCAACGGTCTCTGGCTCAGGTCTAACATGTGACACCCAAAAGAGCAAGGGGCACATGTCAGCAAGTCTGGAAGACTTGTGCAAGTGAAACTGAAAGTACAAGTAAGAGCAACCTAGCAGTTCTAGTATGAATGCGATGACATGGCAGTTTAAAGTATGAGTGCAACAGGTAAAGTAAAGTAAAGTACAGTACGAGCATGGCATGGCATTCACAAGACAAGTACAAGACAAGAAAAGTAAGCACCTCGTGCACAGAGATTCCGTCTTTTGGCTAGAGTGGCTGTACGGGCCAACTCCTAAGCTCAAGTAACCGTTTATCCCTACCCCTCCACGTGTGTCGAGCCAGGGCCTTACCCCCGAACTTGGAATGCTCGCTTCTGGACCACGAGCCAGGAAGTGTGTAAACAAGTATGGCGTAGGGGTGCACCTAGCCGGACAAGTAGTACAAGGACAAGTATTGTAGCGTGTGCTACGATGCAACAATCAATGCATGGGTGACATGGCATGGCAAGTAGTAAAGCGTACAAGTAAGAAAGTAAACGTGACAGTTTAGCATGCATGAATGACAATTTTAATGGTTGGATCTAGCTTCGTTGTCAAGCTAGATCATTTTGGTGACGGATCTAGTTTCGTTGTCAAACTAGATCAAGTAGGCGTCTAGTCAGCTATCATTTCACCGACTAGTCTCTTTTACGCTAAAAGCAAGTAAGTGGCCTAAAAACATGGCCCTACACAAAAGTTGGCAAGTTTCACTTGCCTGCAATTATCACGTCAAGAAAACACCGTCCAACGAGTCCAAGGTCACGATTCCTACGTGCACAAGTCCACCGGCCTACATCCGTTTTATTAATCTTGATTAGTGATTTCTAAAACATTTAAAATACTTTAAAAATACTGATTTTTAGTCTTGATTAGCATGCAATTGGGTTGGGGGTCCTAGGGGTGCAAAACGTTACCTCAACACGACGCGAAAGCTACACCGGCGTCGGGTAGCGACGCCGGGGGTTGGAATAATAGAACGCGCTCCAAGTCCTGATTCCAATATAGTTTCCTTGCTGGAAGGTTCAGAGCATCAACCCGGGCGACGATTCCAGATTCCAAAGCTCGCACGTGCGACGACGGGCTACGACGTGCGACGACGTCGTACGCGACGAATCCTCGAAGAGCAAGCACCTTGGTGGGGCCCACAGTACTCCTAGGGGCCTTTGGGGGACCCACAATAACTCTGGAGAACTTGGGGGGCCCACGGTGGTAAGCGGTGCGACGGGTGCGGGGTTGCGACAAGTGGCCGTCGGTCGTACCCCTCCAATGCGGGAGAAACCCTCGGTCGTGCGCTGTGAATGCGGGGGCTGCGACGTTGGGGTGTGCAGCAGCTGCGGGCGATGCTTGGTGCGGGGTTTTTCTTCGGTCTGGTCGATGGGGAGCTTCGGTCGTGCGGGGTGCGGAGCGGGGCGACAAGCGTTGCAACGTTGCAAGCGTTGCAACGTCGCGGGCTTCGGCGATGGCGGGCGGGCGCCTCGGTCAGATGCGGGCGATAGCTGCGGGCGATGCAGCGATGCGGGGAGCGGCTGTGGGCGGGGGCGGCCATCGGTCTGACCGAGAGATTTCCTCGGTCGGACACAGCTGCAGCGGGGCGACGGCCGTGCAAGCGAGCGGAGCGGGAGAGCGGGCGTTGGCAGCGGTCGGTGCGAGGAAAACGGGCCCGTTCTCTCGGTCGTGCGCGGGGGCTGAACGTCGCAACGTTGCGACGAATCGTCGCAACGTCCAAAATGAGTTTGGAAGGGGCTAGGGCTAATTTCTTTGGAAAATAGGACTTGCTAGGGGTTGCTTATATAGTATAGGTGGGTTGACTTGGTCTAGGGCTAAATCTAATAGGATTAGAATTCAAAAAGATTTGAAATTTGAATTTAAACTTCTCCAACCCAATCTAGGATTTTACCTGGTCCAAATGAGCTGGAAATTGGCTCAAAAATTCTTTAAAACGTTTAAAATTCAAATAAATTTTATTTGGCCGAAATTAATTTAAAAATAAATTATTAAAAATAATATAAAACTTGTAAAAATTATAAAAGTGGTCAAATAAACTCCAAAAATTATAAAGTAAATATTGTGGTGATCGTGGCGACGAATGTGAGCTAACTAAGAAGACGGATCTCAAATTCGACGTCGGACGACGAAACTAAAAATAGAAACGTCTCCCGTCAAGAGTGAGAATCGTCACGTCTCATCGAGTAAGTTTAAATTGTGGGAAAACGACTCGAGAAACGTCGTTCCAAAATAGTGCCACTATTTAATACTTTCAGAGACGTTCACAACGGCATAACACACGAAAGTGTTCACAAACACGTGCACGGCCAAAAGCACGTGCACGAACAACGTACAACGAAAAGTGGTCGTTACATCCTCCCCACCTTAGAATAAAGTCCGTCCTCGGACTTTCTAATATAGCTAGTCGCTCTAGTAACTAACCCAAATCAAGTCACATTATATTTCAAACCAAGTATAGTCATTACAAGTGCTCATATATGCACTAGGTAGTCAAACATTATTATTACAACACGTATATATATACATTCACGTACGTATACACTTATACCTATTATAGTCCGTCAACTTCATACATGTATTTCAATCAGGTATACAAACATTCATCCCTTATATAACTGCTACTACTTACCTAAACACAAAACAATATTTCAGATACTTATATAAAGATAGTTTCACGCTTAGCCAATACAATCATCGCTCTACCTATATGTAGCTACCTATGCACAAACATCAAGGGTATACTACCCTCTAATAATCCCTAGTATTCATCCAACACCAAACACATCAACACATGTAGTCACACCATACTATAATTAAGTCAAGTTCACTATATCTAATATACATTCACCGCTACTATAATTTCACAATATATAGTCATTCAAATACATGCAAATAGTTCACCATGTATTCACATCACGTACGGTCCTATAACTGTATTTACGACACGCCACATATACCATAGTCATCAAAACCTATAACTAAGCACATACTTACCCGTGCATGGTGCACACCCATACACGCTAACATTTCATTTACATACACCAATCATACCATTATATAACTAGCACACATACATACCTAGTTTCAGCTAGTACACATACGTTCACATAACAAGTCCTTAGTATTTAGCTATATCACAAGACCAACACCTATAACTATATACTGGCGTAGCGACCCACAATCATGTGCGTAGCACAACCAGGCACCAACAATTCTATCACCATACATACATCAAGCATTGCTATATTCAAACTACAATCATACATTCAATATACTTAGAGTATACTCACTCAAGCTTGAGTGAGACTCAATACACATATCAGGATATTCTATACACGTAGCACGGCATTCATACCTATACCAATACCATTCCAATATTTATACGTCTACCAATACACCCATATACATTCCCTAGATCAATCACACTTAATATTTAGTCAGGCAATACTCACGTAGTTCAATCAATTTATACACCATAATAATAATAATATAGACATCAACATACGTATAATTATAATACGCTCCCTAATACATGCATACGTATTCATCGTATAGTCTCACACATGTAACATATATATTCACACCATAGCCTACTACCTATAATTAGTATTCTAACACATCCACACATACATAATTAAGATGTGCAATAGTCGTGTATACCTCACGGTATGCACGTATGCAACATCCCGTAAAAGCAACTATACCAATCAAAATTATAACCCTATTACTATATGTATATCACATATATACTCAGGCAACAAAACATAACTACTTACGTCTAAACACTATATATATCTACCTACGAGCACATACTCACACGTAATAATATATAGATCACTCAATAGGCCTACATACTTATCTATAAGTTCACACATTATCATCACACCTAGCATATACATAGCTTTACCAATCATTTTATTTCAACCATTATAAGTATCTCTTACTCCATACACAACTTAGATATTCCAACGCTAATTCAAATATACACAAGCATCCCTAGTATAGTATATCTAACCACTCACAAGTCTATACATTCTAGCACACAAACAACTTCATAATATCACGAATAACTCCAAGTACATATATATATCACACAATAGGCAAGCATCAATATACTATGGGGGTACACTCATTCAAGCCCACGTACACAACTTAGGTACGTGCACAACGACACCTCACAAGGGTCCAAGGGTCTACTAACAACTAAGGGTTGACACAGACATTGACGGCACTAATACCTAAGTAATAGAGGGAGGTCGAAAGCGTGACGAGGGAAGGATCGATAAGCACGTGTTCAGATAGGGCGAATGCAAGGAGACAGCTTGGTTGGACGAACATTGGCTCAATGGTGATGTTTAGGTTGAAGGAAAAGGATATAGTGATGCTTATATAGGATATAGAAAAGAAGATAGGGTAAGTAGCATAAGCTAGAATACGTGAAATCTGAAAACTTTTTTTTCTTCAAAATCAGAATCCTCGTCTGAAAAGAAATATTTCGGAATCGATAAAACAAGTTGTTCAAAGTAAATTTGAGTCGAACATTCTTAATAAGAGAAAATGGTCTATTGTTTCTAAAAATCATTTTGAAAGGAAGTAAAATCATTTACGCGAATATTAAGGACATGGTTTAGAAAATTCTATCAGTCAATAATTTAATAAAATGTTGCCAAAAGTTTTTGAAAGTCAAAGAATGGAATCAAACAACAGAAGAATTTAAAATCAGGTTAAATGCTTTCAAAACTTTTAGGCCATGGAAAGGTAATCAATTTTGAAACTTCTTTTAGGAAACCATGGTTCGCCAAAAGTGGAAAAACCGATTTACACAAGGTTCTTAGTATACGAGCACAATGAACCTGGTACGGATAAAGTAATTAAAATTCATTTTAGTCTAGAAATTTTTTCTAAAAGCACGTAGGGTGAGTGGAAAGATAATAATTATAACTTGATGGTGGAATTATCAAAATTGGTAGCAAACTTTAAAATCGAATCATGGAGGGTCTAAAGCAGGAAGAGGTTATGAAAATAGTAATTTTGCAAAAATCTGGAACAGTGAGAACGACGAGCAAAGACCATCTTGCTGAAATCTGAAATTCTATGTGACTTGAAAAGTATATTAAAAGTAAACACGATGTATTATTCAAATAAGAAAGGAAAATTTTAAATCAAATTGGACAAATGGTTCAGAATAAAATTAATATATGGAAAGACGACATGAGTACGAAAACATAGGCTGGGAAAAAATATTATAAGCTAGAGTTCAAAATTCCGACAAACGTTTTTTTTTTAAAATTTAAATCAATGCAGAAGTATGAAGTATAAGTATATTAAAATTTTGAACAAAATTAAACTTAGGAAAAAGGAAATCGTAAAATACTTTCAAGAGTTTCAAAGTTCATAATGGAGAGTTTCGAAAAAGGACGACGATCGTCATGAGGCGATCTCGTGATTCGAGGCAAGGAAATTGGTCAGGTGATCAAAACATTCGTACGCCTAGGATATGACTCAGGAGAGGCTACGGGAAACTCCTACGGTCGACCAACTAAAGATTAAAGCTAAACGCTAAGACTTCTAAAGGTTAGACGGTAAAGAAGTGCGTTCAGCTTGGTCCGAAATCGATGAACCCAAAAGCGAACGACCGAAGGAAAATCTAGAAGTCTAATATGGTCAGGGGTAGACATGAACCACTAAGGTAACTCCTACGACGATTAAATCAATTGCCAGAAAGGGGGTCTAACTATCAATCAGAGGCCTCTAACTAGCAAGCACAGACGTCTAACTAAGTCTTCTCATCACCTAGTGTCCTAAAAACGACTAAACTCAGGGCTTCTGATTCGGATGTTGTAATTTATTTAATGGACATTCTGTTATTATCGTTGTTCCGTTAATTCGCATTTGCAAGATTGGACCTGCATGGGCCACCAACAAAACCTGTCACGCCCCGCTTCCCAAAAATGTGGAGGCGAAGCGTGAGAAGGTCCGCTCAGACTTGAAGCTACAAAGCTGCAAGTCCGATAAGCGTCGATCAAGTTTAAAACTGCAGGTCCTTGCAACGCTAACGAAACAAAGATAATAATAATTAAATGAGACAAAAGAAACATCTCAGAATATCCATAAAGTAAGTTTCCAACATCGCAGAAAAGCCATCAGGCTAAAAGGAAGGAGACTAAAGGCCCAAACATGGCCAACAAAAGTACAAAGTACAAAACAACGGTGCTACGCACCAACAACTAACAAAAGGCCTAAAACAACATAAAGCTCCACAAAACTCAAAGCATGGTCACCGGGTCCACCAAAATCCTCCTGGGCAGCCATGGACTCAGACTCAGCGTCAGCAAAACCTCACGTACTCAGCAACGGTCTCTGGCTCAGGTCTAACATGTGACACCCAAAAGAGCAAGGGGCACATGTCAGCAAGTCTGGAAGACTTGTGCAAGTGAAACTGAAAGTACAAGTAAGAGCAACCTAGCAGTTCTAGTATGAATGCGATGACATGGCAGTTTAAAGTATGAGTGCAACAGGTAAAGTAAAGTAAAGTACAGTACGAGCATGGCATGGCATTCACAAGACAAGTACAAGACAAGAAAAGTAAGCACCTCGTGCACAGAGATTCCGTCTTTTGGCTAGAGTGGCTGTACGGGCCAACTCCTAAGCTCAAGTAACCGTTTATCCCTACCCCTCCACGTGTGTCGAGCCAGGGCCTTACCCCCGAACTTGGAATGCTCGCTTCTGGACCACGAGCCAGGAAGTGTGTAAACAAGTATGGCGTAGGGGTGCACCTAGCCGGACAAGTAGTACAAGGACAAGTATTGTAGCGTGTGCTACGATGCAACAATCAATGCATGGGTGACATGGCATGGCAAGTAGTAAAGCGTACAAGTAAGAAAGTAAACGTGACAGTTTAGCATGCATGAATGACAATTTTAATGGTTGGATCTAGCTTCGTTGTCAAGCTAGATCATTTTGGTGACGGATCTAGTTTCGTTGTCAAACTAGATCAAGTAGGCGTCTAGTCAGCTATCATTTCACCGACTAGTCTCTTTTACGCTAAAAGCAAGTAAGTGGCCTAAAAACATGGCCCTACACAAAAGTTGGCAAGTTTCACTTGCCTGCAATTATCACGTCAAGAAAACACCGTCCAACGAGTCCAAGGTCACGATTCCTACGTGCACAAGTCCACCGGCCTACATCCGTTTTATTAATCTTGATTAGTGATTTCTAAAACATTTAAAATACTTTAAAAATACTGATTTTTAGTCTTGATTAGCATGCAATTGGGTTGGGGGTCCTAGGGGTGCAAAACGTTACCTCAACACGACGCGAAAGCTACACCGGCGTCGGGTAGCGACGCCGGGGGTTGGAATAATAGAACGCGCTCCAAGTCCTGATTCCAATATAGTTTCCTTGCTGGAAGGTTCAGAGCATCAACCCGGGCGACGATTCCAGATTCCAAAGCTCGCACGTGCGACGACGGGCTACGACGTGCGACGACGTCGTACGCGACGAATCCTCGAAGAGCAAGCACCTTGGTGGGGCCCACAGTACTCCTAGGGGCCTTTGGGGGACCCACAATAACTCTGGAGAACTTGGGGGGCCCACGGTGGCAAGCGGTGCGACGGGTGCGGGGTTGCGACAAGTGGCCGTCGGTCGTACCCCTCCAATGCGGGAGAAACCCTCGGTCGTGCGCTGTGAATGCGGGGGCTGCGACGTTGGGGTGTGCAGCAGCTGCGGGCGATGCTTGGTGCGGGGTTTTTCTTCGGTCTGGTCGATGGGGAGCTTCGGTCGTGCGGGGTGCGGAGCGGGGCGACAAGCGTTGCAACGTTGCAAGCGTTGCAACGTCGCGGGCTTCGGCGATGGCGGGCGGGCGCCTCGGTCAGATGCGGGCGATAGCTGCGGGCGATGCAGCGATGCGGGGAGCGGCTGTGGGCGGGGGCGGCCATCGGTCTGACCGAGAGATTTCCTCGGTCGGACACAGCTGCAGCGGGGCGACGGCCGTGCAAGCGAGCGGAGCGGGAGAGCGGGCGTTGGCAGCGGTCGGTGCGAGGAAAACGGGCCCGTTCTCTCGGTCGTGCGCGGGGGCTGAACGTCGCAACGTTGCGACGAATCGTCGCAACGTCCAAAATGAGTTTGGAAGGGGCTAGGGCTAATTTCTTTGGAAAATAGGACTTGCTAGGGGTTGCTTATATAGTATAGGTGGGTTGACTTGGTCTAGGGCTAAATCTAATAGGATTAGAATTCAAAAAGATTTGAAATTTGAATTTAAACTTCTCCAACCCAATCTAGGATTTTACCTGGTCCAAATGAGCTGGAAATTGGCTCAAAAATTCTTTAAAACGTTTAAAATTCAAATAAATTTTATTTGGCCGAAATTAATTTAAAAATAAATTATTAAAAATAATATAAAACTTGTAAAAATTATAAAAGTGGTCAAATAAACTCCAAAAATTATAAAGTAAATATTGTGGTGATCGTGGCGACGAATGTGAGCTAACTAAGAAGACGGATCTCAAATTCGACGTCGGACGACGAAACTAAAAATAGAAACGTCTCCCGTCAAGAGTGAGAATCGTCACGTCTCATCGAGTAAGTTTAAATTGTGGGAAAACGACTCGAGAAACGTCGTTCCAAAATAGTGCCACTATTTAATACTTTCAGAGACGTTCACAACGGCATAACACACGAAAGTGTTCACAAACACGTGCACGGCCAAAAGCACGTGCACGAACAACGTACAACGAAAAGTGGTCGTTACACTTTCCTCCGCGGAAGTGATCCCTGTTACACAAAAAGCCTTCGGGCGTTTCGGATGCTTTCCCCCACGAAAGTGATCCCTGTTACACAAAAAGCCTTCGGGCATTTCGGATGTTTCCCTAGCGGAAATGATCCCTGTAAATCTTGTCCTGAGTTCCTGGGTTTGGGGTTGGGTTGAGCGTGCGCACGGCAAGAGGGTCTGATCCCCCTCGAACCGTAAGGCGTGAACCCTTTCGTGTCTCACTTGTCCTGTCATGTCTTGTCCCGTCACGTCCCGTCTTGTCTTGACACCTGTAGGTTAGTCCCGTAGTTGGTAGCACACGCTACGACTACTACCTGTCCCGTTTTACTTTCCTGCTGCGTTACTTCCTGTCGTGTTACCCTGTTATAACCACAGCTTGCTAATCAACCAGTAAACTATTGTCAAAAAGAACCTCAGCATGCTAATCAACCAGTAAATCGTTGTTTAAAGTTCGGTGCACTTGCAGTAAAGTTTAACCCTTCTTGTAGACTTTACCTGACGTACAGTTCCTTTTTCTTGGGTGCTGTACGTCAGGTGTTCAGCCAGAGTTCATGGACGAGGCAGACTCGCTGGAGTACGAGGAGCCGAGGACGTCGACCCTGAGCATGTGCCTGACGAGGACCAGACCTTGAGGTCTTTTTAGTCGACACTTTCAGAGGTTACTACTTTTGGTTTGCTTTTAGATAGTTTGTTGCCATGCTTAGGCTTCTTTTTTTGACTTGTACTCGCTGGATATTATATCTCTAATTTAATGAATGCCTTTTTCTTTCTGTACTTCCCATTGTTCCGAATTTTATTAATGCAAGAACCTGAAACTTTTAAAATGGTACCCCTACAGACGCTTATTGGGTCCGAGCTTCTCAGCTCTGGCCTAAGCGGGCCTTAGTCACGCTTCGCCTCCGTCCATTTTGGGAAGCGGGGCGTGACAATCGGTATGGATTGATGTTGTGTATCATACCAATTACACCGAGCGCAACACTGCAGTAATATTGCCCGTTTTGTGCTTTGAGTAATTATGTCTTTACCTACCAAATTGCTCAACGCGCAGAACTAGCAATATTAGTGCCGGTTTTGCGCTCTAGGTATTTTTAATAACATCAACCTGTGTTCCAAATTGTTATGCGATGAGAATGTGTCATTGTTAGTGTGTCCAATACTCCAAGTGAGAGTAGGGTTATTGTATCATATATGTTATTGTCTGACAAAATTGCTTACCACAAACTCCCATTGATAAGTTTTGCCCATTGAGCGCCTTTATTAGCCAATTTGTTAGTGGTTACTACAATTGCTCACCATTCACCACGATCAGAACAAATAATTTTGGCCGGTTGTGCGCGGTGAGCAATTTTGTTAGTGCGAAAAAAAAACTCCTCCTCGTCCACTCAATAAAATTTGCTGATATATCCACATTTATTGCTGCTCGCACCGTGCAAATTTTTAATGGTTAACAGAAATGCTCACAGCGCACAACGGCGATATATTGGAACCTTTGGTCTTACTAATAGTCTAAGAGACTCCTCGAGTCTGCAGATCAGTGTTGGTGAACATACAGAGCAGGGATCGTTAATATACAGCGGATTGCTACCAGCCGGATGTTCTGCTCTATAATGATTAATGCATGCCTAAGTTTTGCGCGTTGGGATAAACTGTAGCCACTAAAAAAATAGCCCAACGCGCACAACGGGCAAAATAATGCCCTTAGGCTCGGGCAAAATTACGAGCACAACGGGAAAACAACGCGCACAACGGGCAAAAATTACGCGCACAACGGGCAAAACAACGCGCACAACGGGCAAAAAGGAAAGCCGGTGGTTCGCTTTTTGAGCATATAAAAGGTAGTTTATCAACAATTGTTAAACGCGCACACACCTAGTAGCCTTATGCCTGGTGTGCATGTTGAGCAAAGTTGCGACGATAGCCCATTTGCTCAACGCGCCCCGCACGGACTAATTTTGCCCGTTGTGTGCTTTGAGCATATTTGTTGGATGCTGTAATTTTTGTTCCCACGGTCAATCATTCACACTCCTATTTTCATCATACTAAAATTGTGATTCCGTAATATGCCAACAGTCAAACTTCGCTTAGAAACTTTACCTAGTCAATCTGATTCAGAAACTGCATGCAAACCTTTAGATTAACGCTGATACATATTCAAACGGTGACCATTCCAAAATGGCCAACCCATTCTAACATACTGAAGTGCGTACAGATACAGATCCAAACAGATACATATCCCTTTACTCTTACAAACTGATACATTTGAGTGTCTTCACAGATGTTTGCAATGAAGTGGCGCGTGATCTGCGTGTTTCCCCCTTCAACTTCCGCGAGTTCATCGGGCGCACATCTTCGTTGAGTTTATTAACGTCCTTGGATAGTTGGATATGAGAGTCGCGTCGTTGTCACCTGCAGTCAAGTATGTAGCCGTGTCAAACACAACGCCTGGAACCCAGATTCCCCTGTGGCGATGTACGACACGGGCAATGCGCTCCACATCTACGTTGCACTTGCCGAATTTCTGCCCTGATCTGCTCAAGATGATTGGCATACCCGATGTTTGCAATGACGTGGAACTTTGTCCTTTATAGGAGACGCCGTGAATTGGAAAGTCGACAGACCGTTTCGCGTATTACTGTCATTGCTGTCGTCGTTGTAACATGAAGTCAGGACAAAAGACACCGATTGGAACTCCGTTACCGGAGAAGATGTAAAACAACACAGGGTTGCATAAGAAGTTGTGTTTGGGAGTGTAAGAGATCGGAAAGGATAGGATGGAGTGTCTGTGCGTGAAAGATGATGTATAGTGAAACGATGAAGGGTTTGATGGAGGAGATGGAGTGTATAAAGAGGAGATGGAGATGGATATGGAGTGTATAGTAAGACACGCAAAACAAATACATAGCCACAATTCATAATAGGAGGGAATAACAATCTATCATGGTACAACCCCCCAGCAGCTTTCCTGAAACATGAGAGACAGCATAGCCAATATCACCCCAAAAGAATATGGTATGATCATCGTACACATTTTTCATAGTGTTGTTTGGGAAAAATTTTCTCAACGCAGTTGCAACACCCCCCCAGCATTGTCGGGGATGCTTGATTATAAATGGACGATAGCCCTTCGTTGCATAAGTTTCCAACATGAACCATTTACCTTTACGTGAAAAGAGTACTGGATGAATGCTATCGTCCATATCTATATCAAGCATGCACGAACAGCTGAAGGACTTATTGTTTCCATACGGAGGTTGTGTGGGCAAATAAAGATGATGATGATAGAAGAAAGTAGACGAAGTTTAGAGAAGATGAGTGCTCGTTGTCCGCCATTTATAGGGGAAATTGGACCAATCATAATGAAGCGTATAAAAAGTCCATGATCCTACAGTAATGCAATGGATCTCAGGAATCAACATTTAGAGCATCTCCAAAGGGGCTCCCTAAATTATTTTAGAATGGGGGAAAAAATAGGTTAATTACTCTCCGCGCAAAACCATGAAACCCTACGGTTTTTCGCCTTGATCACATAATAGGAAAATTACACTCAACAATACTACTCTCCACTAAGATTTTTTAATACATTATATTCGCCGTGCAGACCGGGCTAAATAATACAGAGGCGAGTAACTATCATAATTGCTCACCGCGCAGAATGTTTAGAAAACGAGAATTGCTCAATGCGCAAAACGCAGAACGCATGACAGCGAATTGTATATATGAGAAGAAGTAGAGTTAATGTGTGGCTACATCGAAGACCCCGTCATGCTACAGAGGGGTTCTCGTGAATATACAAATGACTGCTCATCTACAGCGGATTGATGTCAGAGAGATGAAGAGACGTTAATTGCGATGGGAGAGAATTGATGTAGCTGGAGCGATTTGAAAGCTCTCAGGGAGACCTTTGACCCGAAAAATGACACAAATGTCCTCAAAAGCAAGAGCAATTGTGACCCAGTGGAGAACTTTGTGGCAGTTCACCCTCATTGCGATAAAATTGGTTGTGTGTGGTGAGCAATTCTGAGGTTTGAGTGGTTTTGTGCGCTGAGCAATTCTGATTTTTGAGAGGTTGTGTGCGGTGAGCACTTCTGAGTTTGAGTGGTTCTGTGCGATGAGCAATTTTGAGTTTTGAGTGGATTTGTGCGCTGATCAATTCTGAGTTTTGAGTGGGTTTTGTGCGGTGAGCTTATTCTGAGATTGAGTGGTTGTGTGCGGTGAGTAATTCTGAGGTATGAGTGGTTTTGTAGCCACTTACTTAATTGCTCAACGCTGAGACATAATTGATCAAAGCAAAGAAAGAAAAGCCCCGGTATTCGATCTCTCCTCACAATCCCAGGGTGTTGGGACGATTTGCCTCTAGACACTCCTCCCCTCTCAAAAGAAACCTCCCGTTGGCCCGATCGTTGGATAGGCCCTCCTTTGATACCGGACCTCTCCTTCCCGACGAATTCTTCCTCTTACAGGCGGATCGCCAACGAGTTATTACTCTTACACATGGAGCAGTCCGTCTTCCACTCCCCAACTTCCCTTGTAGAACTTACACCAGGGGACTTAGGGCGGACCGCTCCTCCCCTCCAACGCCTACTCTGTGACGACCTCCACCTCCGGGGGCGGCGTCGCCGAAACATCCCGTTGGCCCGATCGTTGGATAGGCCCTCCGTTGATACCGGACCTCTCCTTCCCGATGAATTCTTCCTTTCTCAGGCGGATCGCCGACGAGTTATTCGTCTTACACATGGAGAGGCCAGCCTTCCACTCCCTGAATTCCCTTGGAGAACTAACGCCAGGGGACTTAGGGCGGACCGCTCCTCCCCTCCAGCGCCTACTCCGTGACAACCTCCACCTCCGGTGGAGGCGTCGCCGCCCGCGGGGTGTCGGTCCAAATCACCGGTGAAGGCATCGCCATGCCAATCACCCCACTGGGTACCACCGTTCCCAGACAACGGGTCCCTCCGCCATCCAACGGTCTGCCTTCCACTCATCGACCTCACGTCGCACATCCTGAAGTGGAACGAAACCCCATCCCGCCATCCAACGGCATGCCTTCCACTCCTTGACGCTCCGTCGCACATCCTGGTGCAGGTTATAGTAAATTGGAACGAAACCCCCGACCACCATCCAAATGCCTGCCTTCCACTCCTCGACCTCCCGTCGCACATCCTGATGCAGTTTACAGTAAATTGTAACGGCCCGCCATCCAACGGCCTGCATTCAACCACTGGCGTCTTTATCGACGTATTGTAAAGAACGCGAAAATGTCCCTCCAAGCAAGTTGTTAAATTCCGTCTATGATAAAATTAACTTGTTTACATGCAAACTTTTAGATTATCTCTGATACATAATCAATCTGAAGACATTTTAGATTAAATCGGCTACATATTCAATCGACTTCGTATACTGATTGAAAATTTTTAGATTATATCTCAGACATATTCCAATTGATGACATTTTCAAAATGACCCCGCCATTCAACTATATGGATGTACATACTGATACAGGACAAAACATATTCATTACCCCATGCTCTTTACAAACTGATACATATGATTGTCTTCGTAAGATGTTTGCAATGAAGGTGCTTTTTACCAGATCTATTGTCGGCGTGATCTACGTGCTTCACCCTACAACGACGCCTGCAATGACGACACTCCTATCCTGCCTACAGTTGCCGTAAGTAGGCAACGATGTTAACTAACGCAACGAAGCGACCATCTTCGTTGAGTTTATGGACGTGTTTGCCAACTATCTGCCACCGTAGCCCTTATAGGAGTGTCGTCATTACAGGCGTCCTTGTACCCGGCTGTCAAGTATGACGACGGTTCAAAGACACCGAAAAGAACTCCGATTGCCAAGAGGCGGTGAACACTGACACATGGTTCGTTATAAATAGAATGAGATTTTCATTTTCGAGATCGGAAAGGACAGTAGGAGGAGGTGTTTGTGTGTCTTAGACGATCTATAGTACTAATATGAAGGGGATGGAGGAGAAGATAGTGTAAAAGAGGAGATGGCTGTTCCACGTGAATGCGTGAAAAAAGTACTGGTTGAATTCTATCGTCCATTTTTATCTCAAGTATCAGGCCCGAACAGTAGAAAACCTTCTCATCTTTACACCCCATATCCATCTCCATCTCGTCCATTTCTACCTCATGCATCGTGCTCGAACAAAAGAAGACCTTATTGTTTCCAGACGGAGGTTGTGAGGGCAAAAAGAAGAAGATGATATAAGAAATTATAGAAAGTTGTGAGAAGATGAGGGCTCCTTGTCCGCCAATTTATAGGGGAATTGGACCAATCAAAATGAAAATAAACGGTTTTTCACCTTGATCAACAATGATGCCAATTGGAAAATTACTCCCAACAATACTAATCTCCACTAATCCTTTTAAAAACATTTTATTCGACGCGCACACCGTGCTAAATAATACAGGAGCGAGTAACAAACTAACAATCAGAATTGCTCACCCGCAAAACGCATGGAAAAATGGAATTGCTCAAGGCGCACAACGCACAATGCATGGCAGCGATTTGTATTGGTTTATGAGGATGCGACCGAAGTAGAGTTACTACTTACTGTGTGGCTCCATCGAAGACCCCGTCATGCTACAGGAGGGGTTCTCGTGAATATACAAAAGACTGCACGTCAATCTACAGCTGATTGATACCAGACATGTGCAGTTCTCAAGAATGTTTGACCGGCCGGTGGGATGTGAGCTGGAAAAATTAATAGCCGCTAACATAATTGCACAAAGCTAGGAACTAAAAAATTTATGGCCGTTGTGCGCGATGAGCAAATTTTTAATGGTTTAAATAATTGCTCATAGCGAACAACAAGAAACGACAGGTGTAGACGCTTTGAGTCGTTGTGCGCTTTAATATGTGTTCGCTTTGAGCATCTAAGGTATTTTATAGACAATGGTTTAACGCGCACAACCAATCTGAAGACATATTCAATCGAATTCAACTATATTGATGTACATACTGATACAGACCCAAACTGATTCATTAGCCTATGCTCTTACAAACTGATACATATGATTAAGCCTGGATGGCAGCCCTTGGTCACATAGGTTGGCGGTGGATGGCTACTGTCCCTCTGAGGCACAAGCACTCCTTCCTGTTGTTTTCGATCGCTTGTCTCGCATCCAAATTGAAGAATAAAATGAAGAAGAATCGCGTCGGAATACGGAAAAAGGCGAAATTCATGTTAGCATCGATCCAGAGGTTCTCGAATGCTTCATTGGCTACGAGCCCTTGCGGTGTACATCAACCACGTTTACAGTTACCGTGCTCAGCGTATTTGTCATGTAATCCGAAGGCATCTGCTGATCCCAGTATTCTAGCGCTGAAGCTTCCGGGTCTGGAAAATCAAACATTTCATCCTGGTAACAAAATAGAATGCTTAATGCCATCATACATACATACGTAGTTTTGAATTATTCAGAGGAAATAATTAGAAAATTTGTACGTACTCCAATGACTAGATCCTCCAGGTTCGGGCAGCTATTCAGCAAGCACGACAGGATTGAAAACGTCGTTGTTGTGCAGGGTATCCGTCTGAGGGTGAGTTCTTTCATCTTCGGCAAGAGACACCATAGAGTAACGGGCATGATATAGATATCAGATATGGACGATAGCATTCATTTATCTGTTCGTCCATTTATAATCAGGCATGCCCGAAAAAGGGTTTCCAGATGTGAGGATTTCGCCTTCCACGAACAGCTGAAGGACTTAATGTTTCAATAGGAAGGTTGTGGGGGCAAATAAAGAAGAAGTTGATGGAAGAAAGTAGATGAAGTTGTGAGAAGATGAGTGCTCCTTGTCCGCCAATTTTATAGGGGAATTGAAGCAATCAAAATGAAGCGTATAATAAGTCCTTGATCCTATAGTAATGCAATGGATCTCGGGAATCAACAATTATTTACTCAACGCGCAAACCGCGGAATACCAACGCGAAAATCGCGTAATCCCAATTATTTTAGCATCTGGATCAAAATTGGTTAATTACTCTCCGCGCATAACAAGGAAACTCATCGATTTTTCGCCTTGATCAACATTGATGCTAACTCTCCACTAAGATTTTTTAATACATTTTATTCGACACGCACCCCGAGCTAAATAATACAGAAGATAGAAACTATTATAATTGATTCTCGTGCAAAACGCATGGAAAATGGGAATTGCTCAATGCGCACAACGCAGATGGGTCAATGAGGATGTGACTGCTGCAGTACCATATTAACTGTGTGGCTACATCGAAGACCCCGTCAAGCTACAGAAGGGTGCTCGTGAATAAGAAAATACTGCTCCTGAAACTACAGTTGATTGATACCAGACATATGATTTTCCCAAGAATGTATGACCAGTGGCAAGTGAGCTGGCAAAATTTATATTTTGGCCGTTGTGCGCGGTGAGCAAATTTTTAATGGTTTAAAAATTTGCTCAAAGCACACAAGTATCGCCAGATGTTCACTTTGACCCGGTGTGCGCGTTCAGCAAATTTGTTATGGCTAACATAATTGCGCAAAGCGCACAACATGCAGAATTATGACCGATGTGCGCGTTAAGCTCTATATTTACGTCGATGACAAATTTGCTCAACGCCCCCACGGGAATAAATTTGACCGTTTTGCGCTTTGAGCATATTTGTGAATTGCAATAATTTTAATTCCACCGCGCACCAGCGTATTGAATCAATCACATTCCAAATTTCATCATACTTAAACACGCACAACCAGCAGAATTATGCCCGTTGTGCGCGTTTAGCTAAAGTGTAGATTAAATCTCATACATATTCTAGTTGATGTTATTTTGAAAATGACCCAACCATTCAAATATATTGATGTACATACTGATACAGATCCAAACTGATTCATTAGCCTATGCTCTTACAAACTGAAACATGTGATTGTCGGTGTGATCGGCGTGCTTCCCCGTCAACTTCCGCGAGTTCATCGGGCGACCATCTTCGTTCCGTTTATTACCGTCGTTACCGATTTTCTGCCATCATCGGCTGGATATGAGTGTAGTCATAGCATGCGTCGGTGTAACGTGTAGTCATGTATGTAGCCGTTTCAAAGACACCTAGAAAAACTCCGATTCACATGAGGCGTCGAACAACACCAACAGATCAAAATACTAAACACCGCTGGTCTTTGAACAACTTACAAGCTCAGATGCAGAACTGCATGCGGCGATGTTTTCCAGTAAGAGAATACTAAACCCTGCATGCGGTCCCAACCTCGTCGCATCTCTTCGTTACAACCTCCTCAAGATCTGCTAAGGTGCACGTAGGTGGAGGATCTTCGTTATAGACAATGAAGGCGGATCCTACGGAGAACACACTGGCATTTGATGCGTCCATCACCTGGTCAACATTCCTCCGGACGGTTCGACCGGCAGCTAGATCCACCTTTTCGAGGAAGCCCCTTTAAGGAGGCTCGAACTGATCGGTGAAGTAAAAGCTTAATCCAGAGAAGATCTTCACCGCCTGTAAGAGACCAATATAAGATACCAATATGATATGTGCACTACTGGACATAGGCCTCTGCACACGCATACACAAGGAAAAGTGTTCATAAGATGGCTTCCTCCGATAATTATCCAAAGACTCAAATAGTTCAAAACATTTTCCAATTCAAATAGTTCAAAGGCGCGACATGACGTCATTGGCGTGTCATTACAGTCACTTCCCTGCTCGTTTTGTAATTTCTGTCGCTTTACTTGAGCATCATCAACATCATCTGTTCGGATGAGGAAATGGATGTGTGACTCTTCACATCATTTGATTTTCTGGAAATCTGAGACAACCATGCCTTTTGTGTTTCCGCACAGGTTCCAGGCTTCCAGCTTCTGCATTATGAGACAATTATGATATGCTTCATCCACAGTCAGATTTTGCCAATTTGCCTGCGAGCCAAGAGATCGAAAAGAAAGGAGGGAGTGCTTGTGCCTCAAAGAGATGGTACCCATGCACCGCCAACCTAATTGACCCAGCGCAGCCAATCAGGGCGCAAAGGCCCGGGGGGCCATTCTTCTCTTCGCAGACCAGGGATAGAAGCATATTAGGGAGGCGATTGCATCAGCCTGTAGTCCTCCGATTTCATACGTTTCTCCAGGGCATTCACGGCATTCACGATCCATTTATCCTACAGTAATGCTAGGGATCTCGGGAATGAACATCTTATTTACTCAACGCGTAATCCCACCGAGAAAAACGAGTAATCCTAAGTATTTTAGGCTCAGCTGAAAAAGAGGCAATTTACTCTCCCCACACGACAAGGAAACTGAACCGTTTTGCGCCTTGAATTACTCTCCGCCAAATACTCGAAAAATTATTTATTTTCCAGCGCAACAAAAACAATCAAATTGTTTCTGTTGTGCGTGCGGGTTCATTGGTTCCACTATAAGCCCTTGTGTGTAATGTGGAGTCCTCAGATGCGAGACCGTGTGTGTACAGCGGTTGGATATTGATTAACACTATGACTTTTAACCACCTCGCACGACGCGCACGACGGCTAATTGATATCAGCCCTTTGTTGCGTTTATTAACGTCATGGATTGGTAACGGCTATTTATTACAAATGTATTTTACAAATAACGTGACCAAATTTAATAATTTTAGTACCGATGGAAATATCTCAATTATACCTACTTCATGAGACCAATATTGGATATTTTTCGAGCAAATTTAAAATATTTACAATATTACAAGAAATACTAAATACTTAAAAATTAAAAAAAATTAACATTGAAGAATAATATTATTTATAGTTTTCTTTCATGCAGGAACAATGTATTAGATTAACCCATTATAATGATAAATATTTTTCATTAGTAAAGCTTAAACAAAGAAAAAATAGGATTTGAAGATGGTGGGTTGGAGTTGCCCATCCTCAAAAATAGCATCTTTTAGAGATATTCCATTTTGAAAGGGGGTTTTTAGAGATTTGTGGTGGAGTTGCTATATGGAATAGGAGCAATCAAAATGAAGCGTATAATAAGTCCTTGATCCTACAGTAATGCAATGGATCTCGGGAATCAACAATTATTTACTCAACGCGCAAACCGCAGAATACCAACACGAAAATCACGTAATCCCAATTATTTTAGCATCTGGATCAAAATAGGTTAATTACTCTCCGCGCATAACAATGAAACTTAACGATTTTTCGCCTTGATCAACATTGATGCTAATAGGAAACTTACTCCCAACAATACTACTCTCCACTAAGATTTTTTAATACATTTTATTCGACACGCACCCCGGGCTAAATAATACAGAAGAGAGAAACTATTATAATTGATCACCGCGCAAAACGCATGGAAAACGGGAATTGCTCAATGCGTGCAACGCAGATGGGTCAATGAGGATGTGACTGCTCCAGTACCATATTTACTGTGTGGCTACATCGAAGACCCCGTCAAGCTACAGAAGGGTGCTCGTGAATAAGAAAATACTGCTCCTGAATCTACAGCTGATTGATACCACACATATGATTTTCCCAAGAATTTATGACCGGTGGCAAGTAAGGTGGAAAAATTTATAGCCGTTACATAAGTGCTCAACGTTCAGTACCAAAAAATTGCTCACAGCGCACAACAAGTAACGCCAGGTGTTCATTTTGAGCCGGTGTGCGCGTTCAGCAAAATTTGTAATGGTTAACATAATGGCGCAAAGCGCACAACATGCAGAATTATGCCCGTTGTGCGCGTGACGCAAAAGTTGCGTCGAAGACAAATTTGCTCAACGCCCCCACGGGAATAAATTTGCCCGTTTTGCGCTTTGAGCATATTTGTGAGATGCTATAAGTTTACTCCCACTGCGCGCCACCGCAGTGAATCAATCAAATTCCAAATTTCATCATACTTAGTCTGAATTCCAACCAACCCTACATCCAAACTTTTAGATTTAAGTCTTATTATACTTGTTCAATCTGAAAACATTGTAGATTAAACCGGATACTTATTCACTCTGACTCAGAAACTACATACAAACTTTAAAAATAAATCTGATACCGTTTCAATCTGAAGGCATATTCAATAGAATTCAGAAACTGCTTGTAAAATTTTAGATTAAATCTCATACATATTCAAATTTTAGATTAACCAGCCATTCAAATATATTGTTGTACATACAGACTGATACAGATCCAAACTGATTCATTAGCCTATGCTCTTACAAACTGATACATATGATTAAGCCTGGATGGTGGCCCTTGGTCACATAGGTTGGCGGTGCATGGCTACCGTCCCTCTGAGGCAACAACAATCCCTCCTTTTGTTTTCGATCTCTTGGTTCGAATCCAAATTGAATAAGAAAATGAAGAACAATCGAGTGGGAATATGGTGAAATTACTGTAACCATTGATCCAGACGTTCTAGAATGCTTCGTTGGATGCGAGCCCTTGCGCCCGCCTATGTTCCATGTTCAAAAATCCATGTTTTTGAACCTGGAACATTGGCGGGCGCAACGGCTCGCATCCAACTAAGCATTCTAGAACGTCTGGATCAATGGTTACAGTAATTTCGATACTTCCTGGGCCCGAGGACGTTGTTCGTGCTTCAATCTTGAAGGGTATTCCGAAGGAGCGGACAAAGTTCGATGATCTTAAGAAGGATGAGATGATCCTCGATCGCTAAAAGCAAAAAAATGAACTGTTAAAAGCTTGGGGGAGGCGTCCATAACAATCTATAACCATCTAGTTACCTCGGTCGACCATCGTCGTTACGTTTATTATCGTCGTTGCCGACTGTCGGCAATAGTGAAACATGATAGGAGTGTCGTCATTGCACGCGTCGTTGTAACCGGCTGTCAAGTATGTATCATACTTGACAAAATGTGATGGTTATGTCCCCCTGACCAGTACTTCTTGGGCGGTTGACCTGGGTGCCCAGTTTCGGGGACGGTCATATGGAAACCCTTTTTCGGGAATGCCTAATTATAAATGGACTGTCACGCCCCGCTTCCCAAAAATATGGAGGCGAAGCGTGAGAAGGTCCGCTCAGACTTGAAGCTACAAAGCTGCAAGTCTGATAAGCGTCAATCAAATTTAAAACTGCAGGTCCTTGCAACGCGAGCGAAACAAGATAATAATAATGAAATGAGACAAAAGAATAATCTCAGAATATCCATAAATATAAATTCCAACATCGCAGAAAAGCCACCAGGCTAAAAGAAGAAGAGACTAAAGGCCCAAACATGGCCAACAAAAGTACAAAGTACAAACGACGGTGCTACGCACCAATAACTAACAAAAGGCCTAAAATAAAATAAAGCTCAACGAAGACTCAAAGAATGGTCACCGGTGTCCACCAAAATCCTCCTGGGCAATCATGGACTCAGGCTCAGCGTCAGCAACACATCACGTACTCAGCAACGGTCTCTGGCTCAGGGTCTAACATGTGACACCCAAAAGAGCAAGGGGCACATGTCAGCAAGTCTACAAGAGACTTGTGCAAGGAAACTGGAAGTAGGTAAAGCAACCTAGCAGTTCTAGCATGAATGCAATGACATGGCAGTTTAAAGTATGAGTGCAACAGGTGAGGTAAAGTAAAGTAAAGTACGAGCATGGCATTTAAACATGGCATGGATGACAAGTATTGCATGAATCATTCACAAGACAAGTACAAGACAAGAAAAGTAAGCACCTCGTGCACAGGGATTCCGCCTTTTGGCTAGAGTGGCTGCACGGCCAGCTCCTAGCTCAAGTGATCGTTTAACCCTACCCCTCCACGTGTATCGGGCATTGGTTTTTAGCCAACACATGAGGCCTGCTTCTGGACCACGAGCCAGGAAGTGTTTTAAACAAGTATGGCGTAGGGGTGCACCTAGCCGGTCCAGGGAACCCGGGCATTGGCTTTTGACCAACACATGAGGCCCGTTTCCCCCGGAAGTAGTTTTCAAGGAGTACAAGTATTGTAGCGTGTGCTACGAATGCAACAATCAACTGGGATGACATGTAAGATGCAATGCATGACAGTTAAAAGTGCGTACAGATAAGGAAAGTAAATGTGACAGTTTAGTATGCATGAACAACAAGTTTAAAGAGTTGGATCTAGCTTCGTTGTCAAGCTAGATCAATTAGGTGACGGATCTAGTTTCGTTGTCAAACTAGATCAAGTAGGCGTCTAGCCAGCTATCATTTCACTGACTAGTCTCTTTTACGCTAGGAACAAGGAAGTGGCCTAAAAACATGGCCCTACACAAGAGTTGGCAAGTTTCACTTGCCTGCAAGCACGACATCTGAGCACGCCGTCCAATGAGTCCAAAATCACAATTATCCTACGTGCACAAGTCCACCGGCCTAAAGTCCATATTATTAATCTTCATTAGTGAATTTAAAACATTTAAAATACTTTGAAAATACTTATTTTAGTCTTGATTAGCATGCAATGGGTTGGGGTCCTAAGGGTGCAAAGCGTTACCTCAACACGACGCGAAAGCTGCACCGGCGTCGGGTAGCGACACCGGGGGTTGGAATAATAGATCGCGCTCCAAGTCCTGATTCCAATATATATTCCTCGCTGGAAAATTCAGAGCTTCAACCAGGGCGATGGTTCCAGATTCCAAAGCTAGCACGTGCGACGACGGGCTACGACGTGCGACGGCGTCGTACGCGGCAAGTCGTCAAAGAGAACGCACCCAGGTGGGGCCCACAGTAGTCCTAGGGACCTTTGGGGGACCCACAATAACTCTGGAGAACTTGGGGGGGCCCACGGTGGCAAGCGGTGTGACGGGTACGGGGTTGCGACGTTTGCTCTCGGTCGTACTCAGCCAAATGCGGGGATCTCCATCGGTCGCTGCGGGGGAACGGGCTGTGCAGCGCTTGGGTGCGGTGCGGGCCTTGGATGCGGGGCTTTGCTTCGGTCGGAGCGGGGGACAGCACCGGTCGTGCGCTGCGGATGCGGGGGAGCGGGCGCTGCAACGTTGCGACCGTTGCAACGTTGCGGAGAGCGGGCGATGCGGGCGAGAGCATCGGTCGGGCACGGAGCGGAGCGGGTGAACGGGAGCGGGGGATGGAGCGGGGCGGTGCGGGGCTGTGCTTCTCGGTCAGACCGAGAGGATCCATCGGTCGGTGCGGGTCGGTGCGAAGCGGGGTTGCAGCGGGATGCGGAGCGGGGGTTGCTGTCAGTCGGTGCGGGGGATATTGCTTGGTTTTCTCGGTCAGAGCAGGGGCCGAACGTCGCAACGTTGCGACGAATCGTCGCAACGTTGCGACGAATCGTCGCAACGTCCAATTTGGGTTTTGGAAGAGGCTAGGGCTAATTTCTTGCGAAAATAGGTCTTCCTAGGGGTTGTTTATATAGTGTAGATGGGTTGACTTGGTCTAGGGCTAAATCTAATAGGATTAGAAGTTTAAAATAATTTAAAATTTAAATCTCAACTTCTCCAACTCACCCAAGGATTTGACTTGGTCCAAATGAGCTAGAAATTGGCTCAAAAATTCTTTAAAACGTTTTAAACTCAAATAAATTTTATTTGGCCGAAAATAATTTATAAATTTATTATTAAAAATAATATAAAACTTGTTAAAAATATTAAAGTGGTCAAATAAACTCCAAAAATTATAAAATAAATATCGGGGTGATCGTGATGACGAATGTGAGCTAACTAAGAAGACAGATCTCAAATTTGACGTCGGACGACGAAACTAAAAATAGAAACGTCTCACGTCCAGAGTGAGAATCGTCACGTCTCATCGAGTAAGTTTAAATTGTGGACAAACGAATCGAGAAGTGTCGTTCCAAGATAGTGCCACTATTTAATACTCTCAGAGACGTTCGCAACGGCATATCACACAAAGGTGTTCACGAACAAACAAAGTCTAAAACAAACACGTGCACGGTCAAAAGCACGTGCACGAACAACGTACCACGAAAAGTGGTCGTTACATGGACGAACAGCTGAATGAATGCTATCGTGCATGCTTGATAGCAATATCTGATATCTATATCAAGCATGCACGAACAGCTGAAGGACTTAATGTTTCAATAGGAAGGTTGTGGGGGCAAATAAAGAAGAAGATGATGGAAGAAAGTAGATGAAGTTGTGAGAAGATCAGTGCTCCTTGTCCGCCAATTTTATAGGGGAATTGGAGCAATCAAAATGAAGCGTATAATAAGTCCTTGATCCTACAGTAATGCAATGGATCTCGGGAATCAACAATTATTTACTCAACACGCAAACCGTGGAATACCAACGCGAAAATCGCGTAATCCCAATTATTTTATCATCTGGATCAAAATTGGTTAATTACTCTCCGCGCATAACAAGGAAACTCATCGATTTTTCGCCTTGATCAACATTGATGCTAATAGGAAAATTACTCCCGACAATACTACTCTCCACTAAGATTTTTTAATACATTTTATTCGACACGCACCCCGGGCTAAATAATACAGAAGAGAGAAACTATTATAATTGATCCTCGCGCAAAACGCATGGAAAATGGGAATGGCTCAATGCGCACAACGCAGATGAGTCAATGAGGATGTGACTGCTGCAGTACCATATTAACTGCGTGGCTACATCGAAGACCCCATCAAGCTACAGAAGGGTGCTCGTGAATAAGAAAATACTGCTCCTGAATCTACAGCTGATTGATACCAGACATATGATTTTCCCAAGAATGTATGACCAGTGGCAAGTGAGCTGGTAAAATTTATATTTTGGCCGTTGTGCGCGGTGAGCAAATTTTTAATGGTTTAAAAATTTGCTCAAAGCGCACAACAAGTATCGCCAGATGTTCACTTTGACCCGGTGTGCGCATTCAGCAAATTTGTTATGGCTAACATAATGGCGCAAAGCACACAACATGCAGAATTATGCCGGTTGTGCGCGTTACGCAAAAGTTGCGTCGATGATAAATTTGCTCAATGCCCCCACGGGAATAAATTTGACCGTTTTGCGCTTTGAGCATATTTGTGAATTGCAATAATTTTAATTCCACTGCGCACCAGCGCATTGAATCAATCACATTCCAAATTTCATCATACTTAAACACGCATAACCAGCAGAATTATGCCCGTTGTGCGCATTTAGCTAAAGTCATGACAAATTTGCTCAACGCCCCCACGGGAATAAATTTGACCGTTTTGCACTTTGAGCATATTTGTGAATTGCAATAATTTTAATTCCACCGCGCACCAGCGCATTGAATCAATCACATTCCAAATTTCATCATACTTAAACACGCACAACCAGCAGAATTATGCCCGTTGTGCGCATTTAGCTAAAGTCATGACAAATTTGCTCAACGCCCCCACGGGAATAAATTTGACCGTTTTGCGCTTTGAGCATATTTGTGAGATGCTATAATTTTAATTCCACCTCGCACCAGCGCAGTGAATCAATCACATTCCAAATTTCATCATACTTAAACGCGCACAACCAGCAGAATTATGCCCGTTGTGCGCGTTTAGCTAAAGTGTAGATTAAGTCTCATACATATTCTAGTTGATGTTATTTTGAAAATGACCCAGCCATTCAAATATATTGATGTACATACTGATACAGATCCAAACTGATTCATTAGACTATGCTCTTACAAACTGAAACATGTGATTGTCGGTGTGATCTGCGTGCTTCCCCGTCAACTTCCGCAAGTTCACCGGGCGACCATCTGCGTTCCGTTTATTACCGTCGTTGCCGATTTTCTGCCATCATCGGCTGGATATGAGTGTAGTCATATCATGCGTCGGTGTAACTTACAGTCGGGTATGTAGCCGTTTCAAAGACACCGAGGAACTCCGATTCACATGAGGCGTCAAACAACACCAAATGGTTGCATAACAAAAAGAATGATCTTTTTATCTTCGCGATCGGAAAGAACAGGAGGGAGTGTTTGTGTGTCATAGACGAGGTATAGTGAAATGATGAAGGATTTAATGGTTTGGATGGAGTTTATAAAGAGGAGATGGATATGGAGTGTATAGTCGAGGAGTGGAAGGCGAAATGCTCACATATGGAAGGCATTCATCGGGCATGCATGGTTATAAATGGACGATAGCCCTTCATTGCGTTTATTACCACCATTGCGTAAGTTTCCAACAGCAACCATTTAGCTTTACGTGAAAAGATAACTGGTTGAATTCCATTGTCCATTTCTACCGTAAGCGTCAGGCATTAGGGCTCGCTGTAGGATAACGGAGTATACTCATCAATTTGAATGGTCAATTTCACACTAAATGGACCGTGAATGCCCTGGAGAAGCATATGAAATCGGAGGACTACAAGCTGATGCTGTCGCCTCCCGAATATGCTCCTATCCATGGTCTGCGAAGTGCGAAGAGATGAATGGCCCCCCTGGCCTTTGCGCCCTGGATGTCTGCACTGGGTCACATAGGTTGGCGGTGCATGGCTACCGGCCCTCTGAGGCACAAGCACTCCCTCCTGTTCTTTTCGATCTCTTATCTCGCAGCCAAAATTGGAAATCCCCAGGAGGAAAGGGACAATTATGATCTGCTTCATCCACATTCAGATTTGCCCAATTTGGCTGCGAGCCAAGAGATCGAAAAGAACAGAAGGGAGTGCTTGTGTCTCAGAGAGACGGTAGCCATGCACCGCCAACCTAATTGACCCAGAGCAGCCAAACAGGGCGCAAAGGCCCGGGGGGGCCATTCTTCTCTTCGCAGACCAGGGAGAGAAGCATATTCGGGAGGCGACTGCATCAGCCTGTAGTCCTCCGATTTCATACGCTTCTCCAGGGCATTCACGGCATTCACGGTCCATTTATAGTGAAAAACGACCGATCAAATTGATGAGTATTAAGTCCGTTATCTTACAGTAATGCTAAGGATCTCGGGAATGAACATCTTATTTACTCAACGCGTAATCCCAACGAGAAAAACGCGTAATCCTAAGTATTTTAGGCTCAGCTGAAAAAGAGGGAAATTACTCTCCCCACACGACAAGGATACCGAACCGTTTTGCGCCTTGAATTACTCTCCGTCGAACACTCGAAAAATTATTTATTTTCCAGCGCAACAAAAACAATCAAATTGTTTCTGTTGTGAGTGCGGTTTAATTGGTTCCACTATAAGCCCTTGTGTGTAATGTGGATTGTGGAGTCCTCAGATGTGAGACCGTGTGTGTACAGCGGATGGATATTGATTCACACTATGACTTTTAACCACCGCGCACGACGCGCACAACGGATAATTGATATCAGCCCTTCGTTGTGTTTATTACTGTCATAGCTTGGTAACGGCTATTTATTACAAATGTATTTTACAAGGCACATGACCAAATTTAATAAGTTTAGTACCGATGGAAATATCTCAATTATACATACTACCTGAGACCAATATTGGATATTTTTCGAGCAAATTTTAAAATATTTACAACATTACAAGAAATACTAAATACTTAAAAATTAAAAAAATTAACATTGAAGAATAATATTATTTATAGTTTTCTTTCATACAGAAACAATGTATTAGATTAACAATGTATGCAGAAACAAGTATCGCCAGGTGTTCACTTTGAGCCTGTGTGCGCGTTCAGCAAATTTGTTATGGCTAACATAATTGCGCAAAGCGCACAACATGCAGAATTATGCCAGTTGTGCGCGTTAAGCTCTATAGTTGCGTCGATGACAAATTTGCTCAACGCCCCCACGGGAATAAATTTGACCGTTTTGCTCTTTGATCATATTTGTGAGATGCTATAAGTTTACTCCCACTGCGCGCCACCGTAGTGAATCAATCAAATTCCAAATTTCATCATACTTAATCTGAATCCCAACCACGCCTACATCCAAACTTTTAGATTTAAGTCTTATTATACTTGTTCAATCTGAAAACAGTGTAGATTAAACCAGATACTTATTCACTCTGACTCAGAAACTACATACAAACTTTAAAAATAAATCTGATACCTTTTCAATCTGAAGGCATATTCAATCGACTTCATAAACTGCATGCAAAATTTTAGATTAAATCTCATACATATTCAAATTGATGACATTGTGAAAATTACCCAGCCATTCAAATATATTGATATACATACTGAATTACTGATACAGATCCAAACTGATTCATTAGCCTATGCTCTTACAAACTGAGGGGTTCTCGTGAATATACAAAAGACTGTTCGTAAATCTACAGCTGATTGATACCAGACATGTGCAATTCTCAAGAATGTTTGACCGGTCGGTGGGACATGAGCTGGAAAAATTAATAGCCGCTTACATAATTGCTCAACACCCAGTACCAACTAATTTATGGCCGTTGTGCGCGTTGATGATATTTATAATGGTTACTTTAATTGCGCAAAGTACACAACAAGCACAGCCAGAGCCAGCTGTTCGCTTTGAGCATCTAAGGTATTTTATGAACAATTGTTTAACGCGCACAACCAGCAGAATTTACTCGTTGTGCGCGTTAAGCTGATGTTTCATCGATGACAAATTTTCTCAACACGACCACGAGAATAAATTTAATCATACTTATTCTGAATCCCAATCAAGCCTACATGCAAGATTTTAGATTTAAGTCTTATTATACTTGTTCAATCTGGAAACATTGTAGATTAAACCGGATACTTATTCACTCTGACTCAGAAACTACATGCAAACTTTAAAATTAAATCTGATACTTATTCAAGCTGAAGGCATATTCAATCGTATTCAACTATATTGATGTACATACTGATACAGACCCAAACTGAATCATTAGCCTATGCTCTTACAAACTGATACATATGATTTTCTACGTAGATGTTTGCAATGAAGGGCTCGGTGTAGGATAACGGACTTATACTCATCAATTTGAATGGTCAATTTCACTATAAATTGACCGTGAACGCCCTCAAAAATTTCGCTTTGTGTTTGACATTACCCTCAAAAATTACTCACACCGCAACATCTGTATATACTGTATATTCACGAGCTCAACAACTGTAGACTCACGGGTTCTTTCCATGACTCACAGTAAATCAACTGTAGTATCATCCTCATCCATGGACAGTCCAAATCGTCTATAATAAATGGCGTCTCATTCTAAAATGTTGGTAACTGCTAATTTGATTGCAGCATTCAAAACCTCTCAATAAATACGCAGTTAAAGCCTCGCTTTAATACGCAGCATTCAAAGCCTATTTTAATACTCGTTTAATATTTGACCGTTTGAATTCATAACAGCTATTTTTTGAATTCTATTTATATCCCACTGCTTTCCTCAAGAAAATACACGAAAAAATTGCTTCCTCCAAAAATTCTTCTGTGCTTCATCCCGTTCTCCTGGGTAGCTATACTATGCAAAATCCAAAGTCTCTGGCCAAGTGCGGACGCGGTCAGAGGCTGCTGTGTTAACCTTTGGGAGCAACCGGCAACAGCGATTACCACCGAGGTCGCGCCACAGCGGTTTCAATTACATCTGCCAAGTATTCTGCTTCTCGGATCTTCCTCGTATAGCCACGGTACGTAGCCACGTGTGGACGCGGCCAGGGGCTGCTGTGTTAACCTTCGGGAGCAACCGACAACAACGATTACCACCGAGGTCGCGCCACAGCGGTTTCAATTACATATGCCAAGTATTCTGCTTCTCGGATCTTCCTCATATAGCCACGGTATTCTACATATTTTTCTTACAATATATTTGTTTCTCAGTTTAACCGGACAAATTCTAACCATTACTTCGTTCTGCTTGATGTAGAAATATACCATGGTAAATGGAAGATAAAATTGAAAGTTACTCCTGCTATTTCAATGTGGACCATTTCCTTCATGATGTAGATGCCTGTAAAGAGAATGGGATGGCGGTAGAAGATGACTCCAATGAAATCAGTCTAACTTCGCAACCAAAATGCACCTTCAAATCTTCCCAGAAGATCTCAGCGGTCAGCATAGTAGCATTTGCAACCAAAATGCACCTTCAAATCTTCCCAGAAGATCTCAGCGGTCAGCGGACCTTCTAGGATACATGAGCATTTTCTTCCTTTCTTGGGTGTGAAAGTAGGGATTTTCGAGGTTTTCCATTTGGTAAGTATATACTTTTAAATACACTATAGGTGTAATTCTTATTCAATTGGGTGGAAAATGATGTAGAAATTTGGTGATTTTACATGCATGCAGATACGGTTGAGATTGCTCGAGAAGGTACAAAAATCCAAGGTACTATTTCTGTCGTAAAAAAATCCAGCGTTCAGTGGAGGTTAACAGTCATTGAGGGCAGCTGGGCAGGCACAACCATCAAGCTGCTAATTATGTCGAGGGCCATTCCGATGAAGGGCAGTTGCAGGGAATGGAGATGGAATCATTGAGAGATTTGGCAAATAGCACGCTGAGGCCGGCTGAAATTTTGACAGTCCTGTAGGAGAATCCTACCTTCCATGCAAATAAATTTATAATGCACGTCACCAGTAAAAAGGGACAACAAGAATGTTGTCGCTTTGCATGTAAAACTTCCGATAGGATTCCTGATGCCCTTCATCGGAATGGCCCTCGACATATTTAGCAGCTTGATGGTTGTGCCTGCCCTCATCGACTGTTAACCTTCACTCCTCACCGCCAATACCGACGCCCACCATTACCACGCAATGAGAACAGACATGGACACTTCTTGGTTTTAACAGGCCTGTCGGTCGTTTTTTCCTTTCGGTGTCACCTGTAAACCCCGCTTCTTTCACATGCAAAGTTGTTTACTTTGCTTGTGAAAGAAGCGGGGTTTACAGGTGACACCGAAAGGAAAAAACGACGGACAGGCCAGTTAAAACCAAGAAGTGTCAATGTCTGTTCTCATTGCGTGGTAATGGTGGGCATCGGTGTTGGCGGTGAGGAGTGAAGGTTAACAGTCGTTGAGGGCAGGCACAACCATCAAGCAGCTAATTATGTCGAGGGCCATTCCGATGAAGGGCAGTAGCAGGGAATGGAGATGGATCATTGAGAGATTTGGCAAATAGCATGCTGAGGCCGGCTCAGATTTTGAAAGTCCAACCTTCCATGCAAATCAACTTATAATGCACGTCACCGAGTAAAAAGACAAGAATGTTGATATTGAAAAAAATTCGGTATAAAATTGATGTTAGGTTTTGTGCAAAATAATCAATTGTTGTAAGAAATTAAAAGATATGTTTACCCATATTGCTACCTTCGTATGGAAATTTCACCACACTTGTCACTTGTGCTTTTTAAGCCCCGCGGACGACGCGCACGACGGGGGTAATTTTACCCGTCGTGCACGCGAATGGAAAATGCTCCATACTTGTACGTTTTAGCCCCTTGCACGACGCGCACGACGGGGGAAAATTTTGCCGGTCCTACGCGCAGATGGAAATTGCTTCACACTAGGCGTTTTAACCCGCGTGCACGACGGGGCGTATTTTTGCCCTTCGTGCGAGCGGCTGGAAATTGCTCTACACTTGTGCGTTTTAAGCCACGCGGAAAAGGCGCACGACGGGGGTTATTTTGCCCGTCGTCCGCGTGGATGGAAATTGCTTCACACTTGTGCGTTTTAACCCCCGCGGACGACGTGGTTAATTTTGCCCGGCGTGCGCCCGGATGGAAATTGCTCCACACTTGTCCGTTTTAAGCCCCGCGCACGACGTGGGAATTTTGCCCGTCGTGCGCGCGGATGGAAATTGGTTTACCCGTTGCGTTTTACCCCTCCCGCACTACGGGGGTAATTTTTGCCTGTCATGCGCACGTTTGGTAAATGCTCCACACTTGTGCGTTTCCCGCGCACGCGCCCACGACGGGGGTAATTGCTTCACACTAGGCGTTTTAACCCCCGCACACGACAGGGTTAATTTTGCCCGTCGTGCGCTAGGATGGAAATTACTGCACAATAGGCGTTTTAACCGACTCGCCCGACGGGGTAAGTTTGCCCGTCCTGCGCTCGAATGGAAATTGCTGCACACTAGGCGTTTAAACCCACGCGCACGACGGGGGTAATTTTTCCCGTCGTGCGCGCGGATGGAAATTGCTCGACACTTGTGCGTTTTAACCCCCGCAGACGACGGTGTTAATTTTGTCCGCCGTGCGCTCGGATGGAAATTGCTCCACACTAGGCGTTTTAACCCACGCGCACGACGGGGGTAAGTTTGTCCGTCGTGCGTGCGGATGGAAATTTCTTTATAGATTGCGTTTTCCCCCTCGCGCACGACGGGGGTAATTTGTCCCGTCGTGCGCACGGCTGTAAATTGCTCCACACTTATGCGTTTGCCCGTACACGACGCGCACGACGGGGGTAATTTTGCCCGTCGTGCGTGCGGATGGAAATTGCTC
This sequence comes from Scilla litardierei, assembly GCA_030789695.1. Lineage (NCBI taxonomy): Eukaryota > Viridiplantae > Streptophyta > Magnoliopsida > Asparagales > Asparagaceae > Scilla > Scilla litardierei. The sequence continues at coordinate 50,524,610 of CM061131.1, read as the reverse complement.
GACACTTGTGCGTTTTAACCCCCGCGGACGACGCACACGACGGGGGATATTTTGCCCGTCATGTGCACGGATGGAAATTGTTGCACACTTGTGCGTTTTAACCCCCGCGGACGACGGGGTTAATTTTGTCCGTCGTGCGCTCGGATGGAAATTGCTCCACACTAGGCATTTTAACCCACGCGCACGACGGGGGTAAGTTTGCCCGTCGTGCGCGCGGATGGAAATTGCTTTACAGATTGCGTTTTCCCCCTCGCGCACGACGGGGGTAATTTGGCCCGTTGTGCGTAAGGCTGTAAATTGCTCCACACTTGTGCGTTTGGCCGCACACGACGCGCACGACGGGGGTAATTTTGTCCGTCGTGCGCGCGGATGGAAATTGCTCGACACTTGTGCGTTTTAAGCCCCGCGGACGACGCGCACGACGGGGGTTATTTTGCCCGTCGTGTGTGCGGATGGATATTGCTGCACACTTGTGCGTTTTAACCCCCGCGGACGACGGGGTTAATTTTTTCCGTCGTGCGCTCGGATGGAAATTGCTCCACACTAGGCGTTTTAACCCACGCGCACGACGGGGGTAAGTTTGCCCGCCGTGCGCGCGGATGGAAATTGCTTTACAGATTGCGTTTTCCCCCTCGCGCACGACGGGGGTAATTAGGCCCGTCGTGCGCACGGCTGTAAATTATTCCATACTTGTGTGTTTTCCCGCACACGACGCGCACGACGGGGGTAATTTTGCCCGTCGTGCGCGCGGATGGAAATTGCTCGACACTTGTGCATTTTAACCCCCGCGGGCGACGCGCACGACGGGGGTTAATTTGCCCGTCGTGCGCGCGGATATAAATTGCTGCACACTTGTGCATTTTAACCCCCGCGGACGACTGGGTTAATTATGTCCGTCGTGCGCTCGGATGGAAATTTCTCCACACTAGGCGTTTTAACCCACGCGCACGACGGGGGTAAGTTTGCCCGTCGTGCGCGCGGATGGAAATTGCTTTACAGATTGCGTTTTCCCCCTCGCGCACGACGGGGGTAATTTGGCCCGTCGTGCGCACGGCTGTAAATTGCTCCACACTTGTGCGTTTGCCCGCACACGACGCGAACGACGGGGGTAATTTTGCCCGTCGTGCGCGCGGATGTGAATTTCTTCACACTAGGCGTTTTAACCCCCGCGGACGACGGGGTTAATTTTGTCCGTCGTGCGCTCGGATAGAAATTACTCCACACTAGGCGTTTTAACCCACGCGCACGACGGGGTAAGTTTGCCCGTCGTCGCGCGGATGGAAATTGCTTTACAGATTGCGTTTTCCCCCTCGCGCACGACGGGGGTAATTTGGCCCGTCGTGCGCACGACTGTAAATTGCTCCACACTTGTGCGTTTGCCCGCACACAACGCGCACGACGGGGGTAATTTTGCCCGTCGTGCGCGCGGATGGAAATTGCTCGACACTTGTGCGTTTTAACCCCCGCGGACGACGCGCATGACGGGGGTTATTTTGCCCGTCGTGCGCGCGGATGGAAATTGCTGCACACTTGTGCGTTTTAACCCCCGCGGACGACGGTGTTAATTTTGTCCGTCATGCGTTCGGATGGAAATTGCTCCACACTAGGCGTTTTAACCCATGCGCATGACGGGGGTAAGTTTGCCCGTCGTGCGCGCGGATAGAAATTGCTTTACAGATTGCGTTTTCCCCCTCGCGCACGACGGGGGTAATTTGGCCCGTCGTGCGCACGGCTGTAAATTGCTCCACACTTGTGCGTTTGCCCGCACACGATGCGCACGACGGGGGTAATTTTTCCCGTCGTGCGTGCGGATGTGAATTTCTTCACACTAGGCGTTTTAACCCCCGCGGACGACGGGGTTAATTATGTCCGTCGTGCGCTCGGATGGAAATTGATCCACACTAGGCGTTTTAAACCACGCGCACGACGGGGGTAAGTTTGCCCGTCGTGCGCGCGGATGGAAATTGCTTTACAGATTGCGTTTTCCCCCTCGCGCACGACGGGGGTAATTTGGCCCGTCGTGTGCACGGCTGTAAATCGCTCCACACTTGTGCATTTGCCCGCACACGACGCGCACGACGGGGGTAATTTTGCCCGTCGTGCGCGTGGATGGAAATTGCTCGACACTTGTGCGTTTTAAGCCCCGCGGACGACGTGCACGACGGGGGTTATTTTGCCCGTCGTGCAAGCGGATGGAAATTGCTTTACAGATTGCGTTTTCCCCCTCGCGCACGACGGGCCAAATTACCCCCGTCGTGCGCACGACTGTAAATTGCTCCACACTTGTGCGTTTGCCCGCACACGACGCGCATTACGGGGGTAAGTTTGTCCGTCGTGCGCGCGGATGGAAATTGCTTTACAGATTGCGTTTTCCCCCTCGCGCTCGACGGGGGTAATTTAGCCAGTCATGCGCACGGCTGTAAATTGCTCCACACTTGTGCATTTGCCCGCACACGACGCGCACGACGGGGGTAATTTTGCCCGTCGTGCGCGCGGATGTGAATTTCTTCACACTAGGCGTTTTAACCCCCGCGGACGACGAGGTTAATTATGTCCGTTGTGCGCTCGGATGGAAATTGCTCCACACTAGGCGTTTTAACCCACGCGCACGACGGGGGTAAGTTTGCCCGTCGTGCGCGCGGATGGAAATTGCTTTACCGATTGCGTTTTCCCCCTCGCGCACGACGGGGGTAATTTGGCCCATCGTGCGCACGGCTGTAAATTGCTCCACACTTGTGCTTTTGCCCGCATATGATGCGCACGACGGGGGTAATTTTGCCCGTCGTGCGCGCGGATGGAAATTGCTCGACACTTGTGCGTTTTAAGCCCCGCGGACGACACGCACGACGAGGGTTATTTTGCCCGTCGTGCGCGCGGATGGAAATTGCTGCACACTTATGCGTTTTAACCCCCGCAGACGACGGGGTTAATTATGTCCGTCGTGCGCTCGGATGGAAATTGCTCCACACTAGGCGTTTTAACCCACGCGCACGACGGGGGGAAGTTTGCCCGTCGTGCGCGCGGATGGAATGCTTTACAGATTGCGTTTTCCCCCTCGCGCATGACGGGGGTAATTTGGCCCGTCGTGCGCACGGTTGTAAATTGCTCCACACTTGTGCGTTTGCCCGCACACGACGCGCACGACGGGGGTAATTTTGCCCGTCGTGCGCGCGGATGGAAATTGCTCGACACTTGTGCATTTTAACCCCCGCGGACGACGCGCACGACGGGGGTAATTTTTCCCGTCGTGCGCGCGGATGGAAATTGCTGCACACTTGTGCGTTTTAACCCCCGCGGACGACGGGGTTAATTATGTCCGTCGTGCGCTCGGATGGAAATTGCTCCACACTAGGCGTTTTAACCCACGCGCAATACGGGGGTAAGTTTGCCCGTCGTGCGCGCGGATGGAAATTGCTTTACAGATTGCATTTTCCCTCTCGCGCACGACGGGGGTAATTTGGACCGTCATGCGCACGGCTGTAAATTGCTCCACACTTGTGCGTTTCTCGCACACGACGAGCACGACGGAGGTAATTTTGCCCGTCGTGCACGCGGATGGAAATTGCTCGACACTTATGCGTTTTAAGCCCCGCGGACGACACGCACGACGGGGGTTATTTTGCCCGTCGTGCGCGCGGATGGAAATTGCTTCACACAGTGGGCGTTTTAACCCCCGCGGACGACGGGGTTAATTTTGCCTGTCGTGCGCTCGGATGGAAATTGCTCCACACTAGGCGTTTTAACCCACGCGCACGACGGGGGTAAGTTTGCCCGTCGTGCGCGCGGATGGAAACTGCTTTACAGATTGCGTTTTCCCCCCCGCGCACGAAGGAGGTAATTTGGCCCGTCGTGCGCGCGGCTGTAAATTGTTCCACACTTGTGTGTTTGCCCGCACACGATGCGCACGACGGGGGTAATTTTGCCCGTCGTGCGCGCGGATGGAAATTGCTCGACACTTGTGCGTTTTAACACCCGCGGACGACGCGCACGACGGTGGTTATTTTGCACGTCGTGCGCGCGGATGGAAATTGCTGCACACTTGTGCGTTTTAACCCTCGTGGACGACGGGGTTAATTTTGTCAGTCGTGCGCTCGGATGGAAATTGCTCCACACTAGGCGTTTTAACCCACGCGCACGACGGGGTAAGTTTGCCCGTCGTGCGCGCGGATGGAAATTGCTTTACAGATTGCGTTTTCCCCCTCGCGCACGACGGGGGTAATTTGGCCCGTCGTGCGCACGGCTGTAAATTGCTCCACACTTGTGTGTTTGCCCGCACACGACGCACACGACGGGGGTAATTTTGCCCGTCGTGCGCGCGGATGTAAATTTCTTCACACTAGGCGTTTTAACCCCGTGGAGGACGGGGTTAATTATGTCCGTCGTGCGCTCGGATAGAAATTGCTCCATACTAGGCGTTTTAACCCACGCGCACAACGGGGTAAGTTTGCCTGTCGTGCGCGTGGATGGAAATTGATTTACAGATTTCGTTTTCCCCCTCGCGCACGACGGGGGTAATTTGGCCCGTCGTGCGCACGGTTGTAAATTGCTCCACACTTGTGCGTTTGCCCGCAAACGACGCGCACGACGGGGGTAATTTTGCCCGTCGTGCGCGCGGATGGAAATTGCTCGACACTTGTGCGTTTTAAGCCCCGCGGACGACACGCACGACGGGGGTTATTTTGCCCATCGTGCGCGCGGATGGAAATTGCTGCACACTTGTGCGTTTTAACCCCCGCGGACGACGGGGTTAATTTTGTCCGTCGTGCACTCGGATGGAAATTGCTCCACACTAGGCGTTTTAACCCACGTGCACGACGGGGGTAAGTTTGCCCGTCGTGCGCGCGGATGGAAATTGCTCCACAGATTGCGTTTTCCCCCTCGCACACGACGGGGGTAATTTGGCCCGTCGTGCGCACGGTTGTAAATTATTCCACACTTGTGCGTTTGTCCGCACACGACGCGCACGACGGGGGTAATTTTGCCCGTCGTGCGCGAGGATGGAAATTGCTCGACAGTTGTGCGTTTTAACCCCCGCGGACGACGCTTACGACGGGGGTTATTTTGCCCGTCGTGCGCGCAGATATAAATTGCTGCACACTTGTTCGTTTTAACCCCCGCGGACGACGGGGTTAATTATGTCCGTCGTGCGCTCGGATGGAAATTGCTCCACACTAGGCGTTTTAAACCACGCGCACGACGCGGTAAGTTTGCCCGACGTGTGCGCGGATGGATATTGCTTTACAGATTGCGTTTTCCCCTTCGCGCACGACGGGGGTAATTTGGCCCGTCGTGCGCACGGCTGTAAATTGCTCCACACTTGTGCGTTTGCCCGCACACGACGCGCACGACGGGGGTAATTTTGCCCGTCGTGCGCGCGGATAGAAATTGCTCGACACTTGTGCGTTTTAACCCCCGCGGACGACGCGTACGACGGGGGTTATTTTGCCCGTCATGCGCGCGGATGGAAATTGCTGCACACTTGTGCGTTTTATCCCCCGCGGACGACGTGGTTAATTTTGCCCGTCGTGCGCTCGGATGGAAATTGCTCCACACTAGGCATTTTAACCCACGCGCACGACGGGGTAAGTTTGCCCGTCGTGCGCGCGGATGGAAATTGCTTTACAGATTGCGTTTTCCCCCTAGCGCACGACGGGGGTAATTTGGCCCGTCGTGCGCACGGCTGTAAATTGCTCCACACTTGTGCGTTTTAACCCACGCGCACGACGGGGGGAAGTTTGCCCGTCGTGCGCGCGGATGGAATGCTTTACAGATTGCGTTTTCCCCCTCACGCATGACGGGGGTAATTTGGCCCGTCGTGCGCACGGTTGTAAATTGCTCCACACTTGTGCGTTTGCCCGCACACGACGCGCACGACGGGGGTAATTTTGCCCGTCGTGCGCGCGGATGGAAATTGCTCGACACTTGTGCATTTTAACCCCCGCGGACGACGCGCACAACGGGGGTAATTTTGCCCGTCGTGCGCGCGGATGGAAATTGCTGCACACTTGTGCGTTTTAACCCCCGCGGACGACGGGGTTAATTATGTCCGTCGTGCGCTCGGATGGAAATTGCTCCACACTAGACGTTTTAACCCACGCGCAATACGGGGGTAAGTTTGCCCGTCGTGCGCGCGGATGGAAATTGCTTTACAGATTGCATTTTCCCTCTCGCGCACGACGGGGGTAATTTGGACCGTCATGCGCACGGCTGTAAATTGCTCCACACTTGTGCGTTTCCCGCACATGACGAGCACGACGGGGGTAATTTTGCCCGTCGTGCGCGCGGATGGAAATTGCTCGACACTTATGCGTTTTAAGCCCCGCGGACGACACGCACGACGGGGGTTATTTTGCCCGTCGTGCGCGCGGATGGAAATTGCTTCACACAGTGGGCGTTTTAACCCCCGCGGACGACGGGGTTAATTTTGCCTGTCGTGCGCTCGGATGGAAATTGCTGCACACTAGGCGTTTTAACCCACGCGCACGACGGGGGCAAGTTTGCCCGTCGTGCGCGCGGATGGAAACTGCTTTACAGATTGCGTTTTCCCCCCCGCGCACGACGGAGGTAATTTGGCCCGTCGTGCGCACGGCTGTAAATTGTTCCACACTTGTGTGTTTGCCCGCACACGACGCGCACGACGGGGGTAATTTTGCCCGTCGTGCGCGCGGATGGAAATTGCTCGACACTTGTGCGTTTTAACACCCGCGGACGACGCGCACGACGGTGGTTATTTTGCACGTCGTGCGCGCGGATGGAAATTGCTGCACACTTGTGCGTTTTAACCCTCGCGGACGACGGGGTTAATTTTGTCAGTCGTGCGCTCGGATGGAAATTGCTCCACACTAGGCGTTTTAACCCACGCGCACGACGGGGTAAGTTTGCCCGTCGTGCGTTTGCCCGTCGTGCGCGCGGATGGAAATTGCTTTACAGATTGCGTTTTCCCCCTCGCGCACGACGGGGGTAATTTGGCCCGTCGTGCGCACGGCTGTAAATTGCTCCACACTTGTGTGTTTGTCCGCACACGACGCACACGACGGGGGTAATTTTGCCCGTCGTGCGCGCGAATGTAAATTTCTTCACACTAGGCGTTTTAACCCCCGCGGAGGACGGGGTTAATTATGTCCGTCGTGCGCTCGGATGGAAATTGCTCCATACTAGGCGTTTTAACCCACGCGCACAACGGGGTAAGTTTGCCTGTCGTGCGCGTGGATGGAAATTGATTTACAGATTTCGTTTTCCCCCTCGCGCACGACGGGGGTAATTTGGCCCGTCGTGTGCACGGTTGTAAATTGCTCCACACTTGTGCGTTTGCCCGCAAACGACGCGCACGACGGGGGTAATTTTGCCCGTCGTGCGCGCGGATGGAAATTGCTCGACACTTGTGCGTTTTAAGCCCCGCGGACGACACGCACGACGGGGGTTATTTTGCCCATCGTGCGCGCGGATGGAAATTGCTGCACACTTGTGCGTTTTAACCCCCGCGGACGACGGGGTTAATTTTGTCCGTCGTGCCCTCGGATGGAAATTGCTCCACACTAGGCGTTTTAACCCACGTGCACGACGGGGGTAAGTTTGCCCGTCGTGCGCGCGGATGGAAATTGCTCCACAGATTGCGTTTTCCCCCTCGCACACGACGGGGGTAATTTGGCCCGTCGTGCGCACGGTTGTAAATTATTCCACACTTGTGCGTTTGCCCGCACACGACGCGCACGACGGGGGTAATTTTGCCAGTCGTGCGCGAGGATGGAAATTGCTCGACAGTTGTGCGTTTTAACCCCCGCGGATGACGCTTACGACGGGGGTTATTTTTCCCGTCGTGCGCGCAGATATAAATTGCTGCACACTTGTTCGTTTTAACCCCCGCGGACGACGGGGTTAATTATGTCCGTCGTGCGCTCGGATGGAAATTGCTCCACACTAGGCGTTTTAAACCACGCGCACGACGCGGTAAGTTTGCCCGACGTGTGCGCGGATGGATATTGCTTTACAGATTGCGTTTTCCCCTTCGCGCACGACGGGGGTAATTTGGCCCGTCGTGCGCACGGCTGTAAATTGCTCCACACTTGTGCGTTTGCCCGCACACGACGCGCACGACGGGGGTAATTTTGCCCGTCGTGCGCGCGGATAGAAATTGCTCGACACTTGTGCGTTTTAACCCCCGCGGACGACGCGTACGACGGGGGTTATTTTGCCCGTCATGCGCGCGGATGGAAATTGCTGCACACTTGTGCGTTTTAACCCCCGCGGACGACGGGGATAATTTTGCCCGTCGTGCGCTCGGATGGAAATTGCTCCAAACTAGGCATTTTAACCCACGCGCACGACGGGGTAAGTTTGCCCGTCGTGCGCGCGGATGGAAATTGCTTTACAGATTGCGTTTTCCCCCTCGCGCACGACGGGGGTAATTTGGCCCGTCGTGCGCACGGCTGTAAATTGCTCCACACTTGTGCGTTTGCCCGCACACGACGCGCACGACGGGGGTAATTTTGCCTGTCGTGCACACGGATGGAAATTGCTCGACACTTGTGCGTTTTAACCCCCGCGGACGACGCGCACGACGGGGGTTATTTTGCCCGTCGTGCGCGCGGATGGAAATTGCTTCACACAGTAGACGTTTTAACCCCGCGGACGACGGGGTTAATTTTTCCGTCGTGCGCTCGGATGGAAATTGCTCCACACTAGGCGTTTTAACCCACGCGCACGACGGGGGTATGTTTGCCCGTCATGCGCGCGGATGGAAATTGCTTTACAGATTGCGTTTTCCCCCTTGCGCACGACGGGGGTAATTTGGCCCGTCGTGCGCACGGCTGTAAATTGTTCCACACTTGTGCGTTTGCCCGCACACGACGCGCACGACGGGGGTAATTTTACCCGTCGTGCGCGCGGATGGAAATTGCTCGACACTTGTGCGTTTTAACCCCCGCAGACGACGCGCACGACGGGGGTTATTTTGCCCGTCGTTCGCACGGATGGAAATTGCTGCACACTTGTGCGTTTTAACCCCCGCGGACGACGGGGTTAATTTTGTCCGTCGTGTGCTCGGATGGAAATTGCTCCACACTAGGCGTTTTAACCCACGCGCACGACGGGGTAAGTTTGCCCGTCGTGCGCGCGGATGGAAATTGCTTTACAGATTGTGTTTTCCCCCTCGCGTACGACGGGGGTAATTTGGCCCGTCGTGCGCACGGCTGTAAATTTCTCCACACTTGTGCGTTTGCCCGCACACGACGCGCACGACGGGGGTAATTTTGCCCGTCGTGCGCGCGGATGTGAATTTCTTCACACTAGGCGTTTTAACCCCCGCGGACGACGGGGTTAATTATGTCCGTCGTGCGCTCGGATGGAAATTGCTCCACACTAGGCGTTTTAACCCAAGCGCACGACGGGGTAAGTTTGCCCGTCGTGCGCGCGGATGGAAATTGCTTTACAGATTGCGTTTTCCCCCGCGCGCACGACGGGGGTAATTTGGCCCGTCGTGCGCACGGCTGTAAATTGCTCCACACTTGTGCGTTTGCCCGCACACGACGCGCACGATGGGGGTAATTTTGCCCGTCGTGCGCGCGGATGGAAATTGCTCGACACTTGTGCGTTTTAACCCCCGCGGACGACGCGCACGATGGGGGTTATTTTGCCCGTCGTGCGCGCGGATGGAAATTGCTGCACACTTGTGCGTTTTAACCCCCGCGGACGACGGGGTTAATTTTGTCCGTCGTGCGCTCGGATGGAAATTGCTCCACACTAGGCGTTTTAACCCACGCGCACGACGGGGTAAGTTTGCCCGTCGTGCGCGCGGATGGAAATTGCTTTACAGATTGCGTTTTCCCCCTCGCGCACGACGGGGGTAATTTGGCCCGTCGTGCACACGGCTGTAAATTTCTCCACACTTGTGCGTTTGCCCGCACACGACGCGCACGACGGGGGTAATTTTGCCCGTCGTGCGTTCGGATGGAAATTTCTCGACACTTGTGCGTTTTAACCCCCGCGGACGACGCGCACGACGGGGGTTATTTTGCCCGTCGTGCGCGCGGATGGAAATTGCTTCACACAGTAGGCGTTTTAACTCCCGCGCACGACGGGGTTAATTTTGCCCGTCGTGCGCTCGGATGGAAATTGCTGCAAACTAGGCGTTTTAACCCACGTGCACGACGGGTGTAATTTTGCCCGTCGTGCACGCGGATGTGAATTTCTTCGCACTAGGCGTTTTAACCCCCGTGGACGACGGGGTTAATTTTGCCCGTCGTGCGATCGGATGGAAATTGCTGCACACTAGGCGTTTTAACCCACGTGCACGACGGGGGTAATGTTGCCCGTCGTGCGCACGGATGTGAATTTCTTCACACTAGGCGTTTTAACCCCCGCGAACGACGGGGTTTATTTTGCACGTCGTACGCATGGATGGAAATTTCTTTACACGTTGCGTTTTCCCCCTCGCGCCCGACGTGGGTAATTTTGCCCATCGTGCGCACGGTTGGTAACTTCTCAACACTTGTGCGTTTTAATCCCACGCCGCGCACGACGCATAGGCTGTAGCGCGTTGTTCGCGGGGAGTAATATACTCCGTTCTGGGTCGACGCGCACAACGGTGCCGTATAGTGTAAACTATTTCTTTAAAAAGGATATAAAGGGCGGGATGGTAATTGCACCATTAGTTCTAAAAAGTTGCTTTCATAGGGGCTATAAGGGCGGGATGGTAATTGCCCCAAAAGTTCCGGGCGCGTAAGGGCCCGTTGGTAATTGCACCAAAAGTTCCTCATGTTCCGCTTTTAACAACAGCCGTGGGATCGGATCGGACGGTCAGGAGGGGTCGAGCGCAGAAATCCCATCTGAGCACGAGCTCAGGCGCATTTTACCATATATATATATATATATGTGGGATCAAATGACCCCCAAAAATAACCCCCAAAAATGACCCCCTATCAAAAATCCTATGCCCCCCATTTTTTCGGAAGATCTGAACCGTTCATCTTGATCTCCATCCTCTAAATACCTGACCTACCAATTTTCAACCCGATCCCATGTGTTTTGCCCGTTCATCAACCATTCGCAAAAGTTCTGTTCATGCGAAACCGTTAAATTTGGGTCGGATGGATGAACGTGCAAAACACATGGGATCGGTTTGAAAATTGGTGGGTCAGGTATTTAGAGGGTGGAGATCAAGATGAACGGTTCGGATCTACCGAAAAAATGGGGGGCATAGGAATTTTGATAGGGGGTATTTTGGGGGGTTATTTTTGGGGGTCATTTGATCCCTCCTATATATATATATACATACTAGTATATACCCGTGCCCGTAGGGCACGGTTCATTTAAGATATTCCCCGTCACATTGTTAGTTTCCCCAAAATTTAAAGCACAATGATTAGTATTTAGTTCCCTCGAAAAAATTAGTTACCTCAAAATTCGCTTCTCCCAGAAAATTTATTTCCCCTAAAAACTTTAGTGGGCAAGTTCATACAAACTTACAGTCCCAAGTTGAATTTATTTCCCCCAGAAAATTTAAAGCACAATGATTATTATTTAGCATAATGACTATAAGTTTACAGAGCTATAAGTTTGTATGAAATAGGTCAACTGTTGGGAGCAACAATCTAGGATCTTGGTTTGATGATGACCAACGTTTGCGAACAATTTAACATGTGCGCTAAGTGTGTTTCAGGATTGGCAAAACGGTAATTCTTGAAGAGATGACTAAGTCAACGTGTTGGAGGAATTGCTATGCACATAGCTAATGGACCTGGTCAAGGAGCTATACACAAAGCAATTTGACTTGGTCAATATGGAGGGAGATGGAATCTATCTGGGATTTGGTCAAATCAATTTGAGATTTATTCCCATCATACTTATCCCTATTCAATTCAAATTCCAGTTCAAATCGTACTACATCTCAAAATCCTTTAATCATGGGATTCTCCTTGATCATCATTGATCCCCTTCTAATCCTATATAAACCATCCTTAAAGCAACCCGACATAATGCGCGACCATAATTAAAAAAAGGAGAGGCCTGCCAATCTCATCAAAAGAGCGTAACCACGCAAAAAGGGAGGTAAGCGCTTTCATTTGTAAGCTAACCATTAATATTTTTGTGCAGGCCATCATCAAGGGGTCTTACGCAAGCACCTATATTGAAGCACAAATCCACAAACATGTGGCAAACAAAGAAGGCCGGCCATTAATTGAGAATCGCAAAGAATCCTGAGGTCCAAGGTCAAAGGCTGCACAAATTTCCTAACAAGCCGCAACACCAAGGCCCCCAGGTGAAGAGCTCTAGAAAACAAAATAATTTGTTTGATCTTCTTTTTTTTGTAGAGGCCGGCCATTAAGCCAATTCCTGAGAGCAGCATCCGAAAGAGATATTAAAGAGGCGCACCTCTAAAAAGCAACAAAAAAAAGAGAGGAGAAGACTTTGATTGCCAGTCTTGCGCCCTTTAATTAAATCATCATGCTTCAAGGAGAAAAGAGTTATTCAGAAGAAGGGAAGGATTAATGCTAATGTGAAATTACACTTTCATCTCACCTTTTCTTTTTGTGTTTGCAGGAATTCCACGATTAGTGCTCATCATTAATAAAACAATCACAAAGAAATCAAATTTTGTTGTCCACTCACGCACACAAAGCTTTTGGTAATTATTTTTTGTGCATGGTGAAATAAAACAAAGAGCACTTGGTGATAAACACTTGGTTTTTTTTAAGAAGAGAACCTATTTTATAATTACATGATCTGTGAAGAGAATTGTTTTAAGTGGGTAAGTTTGTGTTTTGTAATTACAAATTAAGCTCACAAGCTACTTTTTTTCCAGGCACCAATTGAAGAACAACAAAGCTCCGGCAATCCAATTAGAAATCACAATCCTTCATCAAAGAATTATTTATTCATTCACAAAAGTGACAGAGCATAGAATACAATTGCATTAAAGGCAATCAACAGAAAAGGGCCGGTTTTGTTTGTTGACAGTGAAAGCACATGGCCGAACAAAAAGAAGGGGTCTTTTGAAGCTATAAGGCCGAAATCATCCACTTGGTGCCATTAAGCCTAGAAGCCGTAACACTACTAAGAGCCCAAGTTCTGTAATATTGATTGGAGGGAACAAGGAGGCTGTAAGCAAGCTTGACCATTGTAACTTGCCGCAACTTGAGTTGCCGTTGTCGAGGAGACTTCTACTACTTGCCAGACGACATCTGGCCTATGCTGATTGACGAAGACTACGTCGCTATACAAACTGAGCTTTCTAAACTCTACTGTTCATTGTTTTGTGTAGTAGTGTGTAGATCTTCGTATGGAAAACTTTACATATATCTTTGGGGACTATTTTGGGACTTGTCTGGTTGGGGCTAGACAAGTGGGACCCAGCTAGTTTGGGCCTAGCTGGTAGAAAGCATTACTAGGATTGATAGTGAGAGAAAACACTGTGTGTGGGGTACTGAGAGCCTGGCGAGTGTGGAGATGTAGAGGGTGCTCTGAGCGTGCTCTACCTTGTGGTTTTGTACCTATTGCACTATTCAATACTAGTATCTGCTTTGGGGGCTGGTGTAGGTCGAAGGGTCGACCGAACCAGGGTAAATCTGCTGTGTACTCTGTGTCTGCATTTTATTTACTCTGCCGCTGCTATAACTGAGTGTGATTTCTCGTTGGTTACGCGAGAATTTTTTATTAGCCTATTCACCCCCCTCTAGGCTAGGATCCAGATCCAACAAGTGGTATCAGAGCAGGTTTTAGGATCTAGCCTAGGATTGACCATGAATAACCATTTGGATAGTGCTTTTGCTGAGGGTCAGTCTGTTTCCCGTCCCCTAGGTTTAATGGAGGTGATTATGCTTATTGAAAAAATCGAATGAAAATCTACCTTATTTCTGTTGATTATAAAGCTTGGCAAATAATTGAAAAAGGTTATAAACTGCATGTTATTAAAGTAGATAATGTTGAGATTGAAAAACCAAATGACAAATGGGATGATAATGATTGGAAATCTTATTCTTTAAATGCTAAAGATATGAATGCTCTCATTTGTGCAGTTGATAAATCTGAATATAATAGAATCTCACACTGTTTAACTGTGCAGTAGATATGGCATACTCTGGAGGTGACGCACGAGGGAACGTCACAGGTAAAGGAGTCTAGATTGTCTCTTTTGAGTACAGAGGTCGAGGGATTTCGCATGCTACCATCAGAGAGCATATCAGAGATGTATGCGAGGTTCACCGACATAGTTTACAAGTCTAGCTCGCTTGGAAAGCCATATGATAGCCTCGATCAAGTGAGGAAGATCCTAAGAGCATTGCCAAGCTCTTTCAGACCAAAGGTCACTGCCATCCAGGAAGCAAAGGTATTGTCACAATTGAAGGTGGAGGACCTTATTGGTAATTTGATGTCCCATGAGTTGGAACTGCAAAATGTTGAAGCGAGAGAGAAACCTGAGGAGAAAGAGAAAGCCATAAAGCCCCTTGCTTTGCAAGCTAGCGAAGAAGAGGATGAAGATGACGACATATCGCTAATGGTGAGAAACTTCAGAAAGTTCATCAAGACCAAGCATGGGAGAAACAAAATGGCACCCAGGTTTAATCGTTCTAACTTTAATAATTCTTCCAAGCAATTTAATGATCAGAAATCTACTGATAGAATGCAATGTTTTAAATGCAAGGGAAGATGACATCTGATGAAGGATTGACCAAATGAAACTGCTCAGCTTGCTAAAGGAAAAGGAAAAGCGAAGGTATTAACATGGGATATGGATAGCGAAGCTGAAAGCGAGGAAGAACATGAAGCCCATTCTTGCATGGCTTTGATGGGAATCCAAGATGAGAAACCGTCAGGTAGCAAAGCTGAACTTCTTAAAATTTATGAAGAAATGCAAAATCAAATAGTAGATCATGAGTTCACTATTGAATGTCTCCAAAATCAGAACTATGACATGTAAGTTAAAGATGATAAGGTATTTAAAGAAAATGAAAAGCTTAAAATTGAACTTAATGCATGTAAGTCTACTATTGAAGTCATGAAGAAGGAAAAAGAAAGTTTTGATGAAAATGATCCTTGTATTTCTTGTTCCTCATTATTAAACCAAATTAGCATGCTTAAACTTGATTTGATTAAGCTCGAAACTGAAAAAGACTATGTGAGTAGAGAGCTTAATGATAAATTCTGCATGTTGAATAATGACTTTAAAAGAAAAATGATTGAATTTGGAAAGATTGACGAGGAAAACAAGAGAGCTTTTATTAGTAAATGCACGATGCTTGTGGAAGAAAATAACCAATTAAAAACCAAAGTCTCTCATCTTGAAGTGGCCATTAAGAAATTCTCTATGAGAAAACAATCGTTGGACAATAATTTGAAGAATCAATTATATGGCAATAATAGAAGAGGACTTGGTTTTGGTCTGAAAAACGTTGAAAAGAAAAAATTCAAGAAATTCCACAATGTATCCTCTATTGCAAAGAACAAATATGCAAAGTGCTTTACTTGTGATAGTGTAGGCCACACTTCATATTATTGTAAATTTAGGAACACAAATATCAAGTTTAAACAAGTGTGTGTTCCTAAAACAATATTGGCTAACACTAGTGGACCTTGTTGGATTCCAAGGTCACACTTAACACCTTTCATGTAGGTAAGGTGGAGATTTGGCGAGGAGCAAACTTTTCAATGTCTCATTATTTTAGCTCCTTCGTCAAATAGGGACGAGAAGGTATAATTTTTATCCCTCTTTGCATTTCATTGCATACCTTCATAGATTGTTTTGTGTGCTTGATTTATTTTTTTTTGTGCTTATTTGCATGATTTTTTTTCTAATGTGTTTATTTCTTAAAAAAATAAATCAAAAAAATTCAAAAAAAATTGGGCTTAAATGCATACCCTTTATGAGTTATCTTAAGTGGTATTGTATGAATGTTCAAGTCTATCCCTTGTAGAAGTTAATTCATTATTGTTGTAGCTACATGAAAATGTTGTTCTCCTTTTACTAGCCATGACATGTCTCATAAATTTCGAATTTGACTTCTACACATACATTTGCACTTTCACGATAATTGACTTTTTAGTGCTTTTGGAGATTCTTTTGAAGAATAATGGAAAGTGAATATAGGAATGATTAATTTCTGAATTTCCTAAGGGATATGAAGTGTTTAGCCATGAATTAAAATTGAGCACAAAAGAATTAAAAAAACTATATTTGCTCCGTATGAAAAATGGATACACTTCATGGCTAATACACAACCCACGAGTATCCAACTTGTGCTAAATGAGTAATCATTAGCGTTGGTGTATATAACTCGTCAAGCAATGCCATCCCACAATTAAAAGTCCTTTTAGGCCATGCTTTGGGGTTCGGTAACTTGAACTCATCTTTGATGAGGTGGGAAAAATCAATCCTAGTGATATTCGCGAAAATTGGAAAATGTGGATTGATTTGGTTGATTTTCTGAAATTGAATCTCCTCTTGTACTTTATTGTCTATATCACTACACTTACACAGAGGTGGAGAAGTCACTTTATGAAATTCCATGAGCTTGAATTGTTTGCTAATTAGAAAACTCATGTAAATGCTAGCTATAACTTATAATGGTTTCTTTTTGCTTGGAATATTTTTGTGACTTCATTAATCCACTTTTGGTGATTACAAAGGGGGAGAAAGAAAAGATTTACAGATTTGATGTCGGGAATTATTCGTTGAAAGGGGAGCTTGAGAAAAATACTTGAATAATGTTGAAGGGGAGCTTGAGAGAAGGGGGAGCATGATTTTATATTTACTATTTGTTGTGCATGCTTTGTAATGCTTGAATGACTCATCCATACATCATATTACATTACACCATTCAACACACTTCACACACCCATCTATTGCTCAAATCTTTTATGGGTTTGTCATCACCAAAAGGGGGAGATTGTTGGGAGCAACGATCTAGGATCTTGGTTTGATGATGACCAACGTTTGCGAACAATTTAACATGTGCGCTAAGTGTGTTTCAGGATTGGCAAAACAGTAATTCTTGAAGAGATGACTAAGTCAACGTGTTGGAGGAATTGCTATGCACATAGCTAATGGACCTGGTCAAGGAGCTATACACAAAGCAATTTGACTTGGTCAATATGGAGGGAGATGGAATCTATCTGGGATTTGGTCAAATCAATTTGAGATTTATTCTCATCATACTTATCCATATTCAATTCAAATTCCAGTTCAAATCGTACTACATCTCAAAATCCTTTACTCATGGGATTCTCCTTGATCATCATTGATCCCCTCCTAATCCTATATAAACCATCCTCAAAGCAACCCTAAATAATGCGCGACCATAATTAAAAAAAGGATAGGCCAGCCAATCTCATCAAAAGAGCATAACCACGCAAAAAGGGAGGTAAGCGCTTTCATTTGTAAGCTAACCATTAATATTTTTGTGCAGGCCATCATCAAGGGGTCTTACGCAAGCACCTATATTGAAGCACAAATCCACAGACATGCGGCAAACAAAGAAGGCCGGCCATTAATTGAGAATCACAAAGAATCCTGAGGTCCAAGGTCCAAGGCTGCACAAATTTCCTAACAAGCCGCAACACCAAGGCCCCCAGGTGAAGAGCACTAGAAAACAAAATAATTTGTTTGATCTTCATTTTTTTTGCAGAGGCCGGCCATTAAGCCAATTCTTGAGAGCATCATCCGAAACAGATATTAAAGAGGCGGACCTCTAAAAAGCAACGTAGAAAAAAAGAGAGGAGAAGACTCTGATTGCCAGTCTTGCGCCCTTTAATTAAATCATCAAGCTTCAAGGAGAAAAGAGTTATTCAGAAGAAGGGAAGGATTAATGCTAATGTGAAATTACACTTTCATCTGACCTTTTTTTTTGTTGCAGGAAGTCCACGATTAGTGCTCATCATTAATAAAACAATCAAGGAGAAATCAAATTTTGTTGTCCACTCACGCACACAAAACTTTTGGCAATTATTTTTTGTGCATGGTGAAATAAAACAAAGAGCACTTGGTGATAAACACTTGGTTTTTTAAGAAGAGAACCTATTTTATAATTACATGATCTGTGAAGAGAATTGTTTTAAGTGGGTAAGTTTGTGTTTTGTAATTACAAATTAAGCTCACAACCTACTTTTTTTTCCAGGCACCAATTGAAGAACAACAAAGCTCCGGCAATCCAATTAGAAATCACAATCCTTCATCAAAGAATTATTCATTCATTCAAAAAAGTGACAGAGCATAGAATACAATTGCCTTAAAGGCAATCAACAGAAAAGGGCCAGTTTTGTTTGTTGACAGTGAAAGCACATGGCCGAACAAAAAGAAGGGGTCTTTTGAAGCTATAAAGCCGAAATCATCCACTTGGTGCCATTAAGCCTAGAAGCCGTAACACTACTAAGAGCCCAAGTTCTGCAATATTGATTGGAGGGAACAAGAAGGCTGTAAGCAAGCTTGACCATTGTAACTTGCCGCAACTTGAGTTGTCGTTGTCGAGGAGACTTCTACTACTTGCCAGACGACATCTGGCCTATGCTGATTGACGAAGACTACGCCGCTATACAAACTAAGCTTTCTAAACTCTACTGTTCATTATTTTGTGTAGTAGTGTGTAGATCTTCGTAGGGGAAACTTTACATATATCTTTGGGGACTATTTTGGGACTTGTCTGGTTGGGGCTAGACAAGTGGGACCCAGCTAGTTTGGGACTAGCTGGTAGAAAGCATTACTAGGATTGATAGTGAGAGAAAACACTGTGTGTGGGGTACTGAGAGCCTGACGAGTGTGGAGACGTAGAGGGTGCTCTGAGCGTGCTCTAACTTGTGGTTTTGTACCTATTGCACTATTCAATACTAGTATCTGCTTTGGGGGCTGGAGTAGGTCGAAGGGTCGACCGAACCAGGGTAAATCTGATGTGTACTCTGTGTCTGCATTTTATTTACTCTACCGTTGCTATAACTGCGTGTGATTTCTCGTGGGTTGAACAAGAATTTTTTATTAGCCTATTAACCCCCCCTCTAGGCTAGGATCCAGATCCAACATCAAGTTCATACAAACTTACAGTCCCAAGTTGACCCATTACATACAAACTACAGTCAAGTTCAGGGAAACTTATAGCTCTGTAAACTTTGCATGAGTGGGTCAACATATAGCTCTGTAAACTTATAACTTATAGTTTGAGTGTGTCAATTTCATACATCAGTAAATATTCAGTTTCAGTGGGTCAACTTGGGACTAAGCTATAAGTTTGAGTGGCACTAAGCAAACTTTGCATGAAATACCAAAATACTTATTCAAAATAGTTATTCAATTTGATGTATACTGAGCATAAGTTTACAGAGCATTGATATATACTCAGAGCATTGATATGAATTTCTGTCAAGTTTCAATATTCATTTATCTCATTTATCTTAACCAATTTCAATATGAAATGAAATGAAATTGACTGATGGATATTGAAATTTCATCCATGGATATTGAGCCTTGAGCATATTAAACAATTTTAATTTCAATGGATTTCCATTTTTGTTTAACAGGATTTCTGAGCCTTCATGTAAATTGAAACTGATGGATAGGCTCAATATCATTAAAACTGATGGAAAGGCTCAATATTTTGAGAGGAAGGCTCAAAATCCATAAGTTATAAATATTTCCATATATTTTTGATAAGAAACTGATTGTCCATCAGTTACAAAAATTTCAATTTCACTTGACAGGAAGGCTTAATATTTTTGAGCCTATCTATCAGTCTCATTGTCCATCAGTTTTGGAGCCTTGAGCATATTTTTGTTTAACATGATTTTTGCTTCAATTTCAACTTCATAGGCTCAATATCCATGATTTTCAATTTCAATTTCATATGCATAGTATGACAGGGGACTGCAATCCTGGATATTTGACTATGGATATTGAAATGAAATGAGAGCTTCAGTTTTATTTGCTCAATGCTCAAAATTGTTTAAGGTGAGAGCTTCAATTAGAAATTGATATCCATAAGTTACATAAGGTGAGAACTTTAGTTTCATATGCTCAAAATTAAACTATTTCAGTTAGAAATTGAAACAGTTTCATAAACAATTTTATATTCTCAGTTAAATTTGAATATTGACCTATGAAATTGACCTATATCACCTTATGATACTGAAGTCACCAATCTCACCAATTTCAGTTTCAATTTTATAAGGTGATAGCTTCAGTTTCATAAACAATTTGATAGTAAATAAACTGAAATTGTTTAAGTTTCATGAGGTGCTCAGAAATTGATATCCACAAGTTACATAAGGTGAGAGCTTCAGTTTCATATGCTCAATGCTCAAAATTGTTTAAGTTTAAGTTTAAGTTAACTATTTTAAATATTTAAGTTTAAGTTTCAAGGCTCAATATTTTAAAAAAAAAACTTAAATACTTGAACTTAAATAGTTTCAATTCTCAAAAACTTGATCTTGAACTGAAACTTAAGCTTAAAACTGATAACCAATATAAAACTTAAATACTTAAACTTAAATAGTTTCAATGCTCAATATTTCAAAATAGTTGAGATAAATGAAACTTAAACTTGATAATATCATAACTGAAATTTTCAAAATGAATTTTTTCTCTGTAAATTGCAACTGCAACTTGATATGAAATATTGAAACTTGACTGTAACTTGACTGTAAATTCCCCCATGGACTTAAATTTACTGAAATTGAAAATTGACTGAAATTCAATGAAACAACATTTTTAAATTGAATGTAACTTGACTGTAAACTTCATATGAAATTGAAACAAAAATTAAATATTATGGAGAAGCTCATTAAAAGATATCAGATATCCACAATCCCATTGCAAATTTTTAAACAGCGACTGAGGGGTTGAGGTTCTCCTATTACAGTCAATTTCAATTTCATAGGCTTAATATCCAAATTCTTAAAAACTTGAAGAATTACACATTGCAGTTAACATTTGATTGTAAACTTGAAGAATTCACTAAACTTATGAATATTTTACCTCAATCCCTGTTACTTGATAGAAATATTAAAATTCATATCAGATAGAAATATCAAGTTTACTCTAACTGACTGTAAACTTGACTGTAAACTTGATAGAAACATTCAACTTGAGTTTCTCCCTGTTAAACAAAAATATCAAGTAATAGTCAAAAATCCTGTTAAACAAAAATATTGAACAATTTCAGTTACTTGATAGAAATATTCAAATTTTTAAACGGGGGTTGAGGGGTTGAGGTTCTCCCATTACAGTCAATTTCATAGGCTTAATATCCAAATTATCAAAAACTTGAGAATTACACATTGCAGTCAAGTAAACTTGAAGAATTCAGTAAACTTATGAATATTTTACCTCAATCCCTGTTACTTGATAGAAATATTCAAATTCATATCAGATAGAAATATCAAGTTTACTCTAACTAACTGTAAACTTGATAGAAATATTCAAATTGATGTTCTCCTTGTTAAACAAAAATATCACTGTTAAACAAAAATATTGAACAATTTCAGTTACTTGAGAGAAATATTCAAATTTTTAAACAGGGGTTGAGGAGTTGAGGTCCTCCCATTACAGTCAATTTCAATTTCATAGGCTTAATATCCAAATTTCAAAAACTTGAATAATAACACATTGCAGTCAACATTTGACTGTAAACTTGAAGAATTCAGTAAACTTATGAATATTTTACCTCAATCCCTGTTACTTGATAGAAATATTCAAATTCATATCAGATAGAAATATCAAGTTTACTCTAATTGACTGGAAACTTGATAGAAATATTCAAATTGAGGTTCTCTCTGTTAAACAAAAATATCAAGTAATAGTCAAAAAACCTGTTAAACAAAAATATTGAACAATTTCATTTACTTGATAGAAATATTCAAATTTTTAAACTGGGGTTGAGGGGTTGAGGTTCTCCCATTACAGTCAATTTCAATTTCATAGGCTTAATATCCAAATTCTCAAAAACTTGAAGAATTACACATTGCAGTCAACATTTGACTGTAAACTTGAAGAATTCAGCAGACTTATGAATATTTTACCTCAATCCTAGTAAACTTATGAATATTTTATCTCAATCCCTGTTACTTGATAGAAATATTCAAATTCTTGTTTCGAGCCCTGCAAGCCGAATATAACTCTAATTGACTGTAAACTTGAATGTAAACTTGATAGAAATATTCAAATTGAGGTTCTCTCTGTTAAACAAAAATATCAAATAATAGTCAAAAATTCTGTTAAACAAAAATATTGATCAATTTCAGTTACTTGATAGAAATATTCAAATTTTTAAACAGGGGTTGAGGGGTTTAGGTTCTCCCATTACAGTCAATTTCAATTTCATAGGCTTAATATCCAAATTCTCAAAAACTTGAAGAATTACACATTGCAATCAACATTTGACTGTAAACTTGAAGAATTCAGTAAACTTATGAATATTTTACCTCAATCCCTATTACTTGATAGAAATATTCAAATTCATATTTAAAAATGTCCTATAATATCTTGTAAAAATTTCCTGTAAAAATGATTAAAAATGTGCATTCAACACTTACTAAACTAATTTAGTGCACAATAAACTAATCTCATTTTCCTGAAAGTCTTAAACCAATGAGCGTCAACTCCTCTCTTCATGTTCCCCCGTGCAAATCTTCCTTCTTCTTTTACTGACATTTCATTTCGATGTGATCATCATTATCACCATCAGTCTTATCTTGGCCTTGAAAATTCCATGACATCTACAATCTAAGGCGACTATGACTCCGACATTGGCAGAATATCAATATCCTTTCATTCGCTTATGTTGCCATATCACAATTGTGGTCTTGAAACAACCCCCTTTACGCATGTTGTTGGGTAGTTATTAGCATCAGGGCTGAACATCTCGTTTACATAACGTGAATTTTAGCTCAGAGCCTTGCAATGCCTTCTTTTAGTGGATGTGTAATTCATTAAGAACTAATTTCGGCCATGGAGAAAACTTTGTCACCTCAGACAGAGATCCTACCTGCATGCACACATGTGCAGATCATACTTGCAAAAGACTCCTCTGAAGCTTTGCTTGCGAATTGCAGAGAATTTTCAAAAGCGTTGTCAAGTTGATGTAGGTGCCATCATCAGTTTTCACCAATGCACTCTGTTACGCCTATTTGACTGAGGCCCGAAAGACCCAAGCCCAGAGACCCAACCGCCGGTCAAGAGCCCATCTGCGCACTCAGGCCCACTCGATAAGGCCCTAGGGGGGACTCCCCCCACATGTCGATCCGACCCGGCCCCGATAGCACGCCGGCCACTCGCCCACTCCTGCGATAACCGCCCCCTCGATCCCGCTACCACTTAATGGCAGTTAGGGAGGTGCTGGCATGGCGCAGGGAGCGGCGACGGGGGGGCGGATTGAGGGGGCACGATTGAGGGTGGACAAGCGACGTGGGTCGGGGACAATCACGGCGGAGGTCTATAAAGGGGCTAGGAGGAGGACTGGACAGGGGACCGCATCTCAGGTATCTAAAACCTAAGGTACTCCATCAACGACCTAGCTCCCCCATTTCATCGCCTTCCTCCCCCGCTCGCGCCGAGAGACGCCGTTCCGATCTCCTCACGAGTCGAACCGTCTCCGCCGGGCCTCCTCTTTCAGATCTCTATCTGACTTAGGCATCGGAGGGGATTTGGCCGGAACCTAGGTCCGGCCCCCTGACGAGCGTTCTCGTCTACGCAGGTGGACAGCTGATCAACGGGCCGAGGCTTCCCCTCGCCCCTCTCCAACCACACAATCAACGGGACGAGTGAGGCTTCCCCTCACCGTCCGCCCGCCGAGGCCGAGCACATCCTACCGAGGCCGAGCGTCTTAACTAGGTCCAAGGCTTCCCCTCGCCCTTCGCCGACCGCGCATCTAGCTGGGCGACTGAGGATATCCCTCGTCTTCCTTCCTCCAAGGCCGTGCTCGTCCGACCGAGGCCGAGCGTCCCAACCTGGGTCGAGGCTTCCCCTCGTCCCATCTGCACCGATTCGAAGCCCCCGAGGGACCCAAGCGGGCCCCTTGACCACGTTGACCGGGTTGTCCACAGTCAACGCTCTGTAGTGAGAAAACACTCTGAAACATCTGGCGCCGTCTGTGGGAACGACAACTGTCCCACGAAGAAGCAAACCACACCAACAATGGCACGAGCCAGCAATGGAAGGAAGCGCATGCCCCCCATCCCGGAGGAGGGGAATGGCGCATCGAACGGCAACCCCGAGGACACGCCCGTCGGCAACCACCCCGCCCTCTCGACCGAAGAGACCGATGGCTCAGGACTGGCCACACAGGGACAGCTCCGCGCCCTGGCTCAGGAGACCAACGCGAGCCTCCAGACATTGGTCGCGACGGTACAGCAGCTCGTCGGCCCTGCGCCGTCCAACGGAGGCACGTTGGATGATAGCCATCGGTGGGCGGGGGGTCCCCCGCACTTGCGGTCCGCCGTGGTCGACGACCACGGGACCCAGAAACCAAACACGGAGCGTCGGTTCACGCTGTCCGGCTCCCGTCAGGCGAGGTCACGCGCCTCCTCCCCTTATCATGAAAGGAGCCGAAGAGAAACCGAAGGGACGGAGGGCGAATCGATGACCGCATCATCTCGTCGGTCACGGTCGTTCCGCCGCAGGAGAATCGAACGACATCACTCGAGAGACCGATCACGGCGGAGCAGGAGCTCCCGCAGGAGGAGTCGGGAGCGCCGGGTCAGCCCGACCCCCAGCGCGGCGAGGGCCGTGGAGCCAGCCCCGCTGGCGCCTGTGCACCCTCCACCCCCGAACGAGCCAGAGGCAGGCGACTATCGAATCCCCGAGGGCATCCACGGAGACCGGTGTCCCCTATCACGGAGAATAACTGACGCACGGGTCCCCTCTCGATTCAGGATCCTGGCGCTGGGGAAATACGACGGGATAGGGGACCCGGGACACCACGTGATGGACTACGAGGGGGACATGTCCTTCCAAGGAGCTGACGATGACCTGCTTTGTCGAGGCTTCTATTCTACTCTCAGGGGAGCGGTGAGGACCTGGTACCACAGCCTGCCCAGCCGCTCCATCGACAGCTTCGAGGAACTCGCCCAGTTGTTCTGTAAACAGTTCATGGCGGGGAGGCAGATCAAGCCTGGTGCTGAACATCTGTTCAACATAGTGCAAGGCCCGGCCGAGCCGCTCCGACAGTTCATGCGCCGCTTCAATGCGGAGAGGCTGAACGTGAACAGCCCTCCTGACCTGGTGGTCCAGACGGCCCTTAAGAAAGGGCTTCGCCACAGAGGCCTCAAGAAGTCCATGCACAACGATCCCCCGAAGGACCTTCCCAGGATCATGGCGAGGGCCGAGCGCTTCATGTTGACCGAGGAGGCCTTGGCCGAGGATGCTGGAAAAGCCACTCGAGGGATCAAGCGCGGCGACGGAGGACGAGGCAGCCCCGAAGGGTACCGGACCGAGAAGAGGCCGAGGAACAGACAGCGGGGAGAAGGCGCGAGGGACACCACCCCAGACGCCGTCCTCGCCCAAGTACAGAAGGAAGAGCGAGCTGATCGCCCCCCACCGAAGGTAAAAAGAGGTGGGAAGAATAGGGAGAAGTACTGCAAGTACCATAAAGACGATGGCCATGACACTGAAGACTACTGGCATTTGAAGAAGGACATTGAGAAACTGATGAGCCGGGGGCACGCCAGGAGCCATGCCGACGAGCCGGCCCACGGAGAAGGGACCTCCACGCAGCCAGACAAGGGGAAGAAGATCAACACCGTCCAAGGTCCCCTCCGCATCATAGAGTGAGCGGGCAAGGTCTCTCCCCCCGGTTGCAGCCTAGTAAGAGCGAGTTATCTAGGTTTACATCCCTCTGTCTAGCTTCATTTCCTCTTTTCCTTTTCCTCCAAATGTACCAGTCCGACAGGACTCTTGAGAGTACAATTGCATTCCTTTTTGTCTTTTCTTAAATCTCCGGCGGAATTGACATGTCACTAATAGTGCAAAAGAATGAAGACCGCCGCCTCACTGGAGGAGGAAGAAGAGCTTTGCCCTCGTCGACCGAATCCTACGCTCATAAGTCTGGGGGCAGTTCCCCCAGCAGGCACGGACGCCGACCGGTCCTAAGCCGAGGAGCTTTGCCCTCACCGACCGACTCCCGCGCTCCGGTCCTAAGCCGATGAGCTTTGCCCTCGCCGACCGACTCCTGTGCTCGTAAGTCTGGGGGCAGTTCCCCCAGCAGGCACGGACGCCGACCGGTCCTAAGCCGAGGAGCTTCGCCCTCACCGACCGACTCCTGTACTCATAAGTCTGGGGCAGTTCCCCCAGCAGGCACGGACGCCGACCGGTCCTAAGCCGAGGAGCTTAGCCCTCGCCGACCGACTCCTGCGCTCACAAGTCTGGGGGCAACTCCCCCAAGACACGGACGTCGACCGGTCCTAAGCCGAGGAGCTTTTGCCCTCGCTGACCGACTCCTGCGCTCATAGGTCTGGGGAGAATCCCCCCCAGCCAGCGCAAACGTCATCCAGTCCTAGGCCAAGAACAAGGCAGCAACGCAAAATACACGAGAAGTCCGAGTAAGTCAATTTCGTTTATAACGATTAACCAGGATACAAAAATGTGTCTTATTTACAGGGAATCAAGGCGAAGAGACCTCTCTACAAATAATCCGCTCACGATGAATGACAAAGTTCATCAGCTACAGAAGCTAGGTCGTTGCCGACAGAACAAAATTGGTTGACAAAAGACCCAAAGTAGTTAGCCCAAGTGAGCAGCCATGCAACCAACAATTATTGGCCCCGGAGCCGGTAGTGAAGCCAAAGGAGATAGCGGGGCCCATTTCAAGCAGACTGGCCCAAAGCGAAGCGGATGCTAAAAAATTTGAGGATAAGGCCAGGAGGGACGGCTTAGGGAGCCCGGGCTCGGGAGGACACTTCCTCGGGTACTTCGCCCTGCTCGGAGCAAGGGGGATCGGCCGGCGGAGCGGCTTGCCGAACACGCTCCGCACACTCCCGGAAGGAAGACTGGACGACTTCGACGATCCGGGGGGCGATGAGGTCTTCATACGCACCGAAGGCCTCCTTGAGAACCTCGAAGATCCTCTTCCCCAGGGTCTCGACGACGCCCCTCTCCACCTCCTCGGCAAGCCGCGTCACCTGACGCCGATCCGACAGTTCCCTCTGAAGCTCCTCCCTCTCCCGGCGGAACGACTCCGCCGCTTCCTTAGCCGACTGATGGACATCCTCCAGCTTTGTCTGGAGGTCACCCACTCGTCCCTCCAACTCGGCCACGCGGAGCTTGAGACGCCGAGACTCCATCTGGGCCTCCGTCATAGCCACCTCCGCCGCCCCGGCCCGCTCCTGGGCCCTCATGGAGGACTCCTACAGCTCCCTCAGGCGGACAGCTCGACACTGCAACTCCACAGCGAGCGCCGAACCCTGGAAAGACGAGACATGGGCTAAGAAGAGGATAAAGGGAAGGAGAGGATGGCGAGATAACCAAACCTGTTGAAGGATCCAGACCAAGGAATCCGACATCTTGTCGGCAGGGATCTTCTTGAGGAGGCTGCGGTCCCGGGGAGGGACGGAGACCTCGGCAACCTGCTGGGCCAAGGCTCGGTTGACAAACATTGAACTCCCAGGGACGACAAGGGAAGCCATATTGCTCGCCAACAAGGCCCCGATCCCCGGTGATACGGGCGAGGACGCTGCAAGGGGGGTGGTCGACACGGCTACCGAAGGGTCCCCGGTGGTCGCCGCAGGAAGCGCGGAACCCGCCGGACTGGAGAGATCCGCGTCCTCCTTCCTCCTCTTCCCACCATGGGGCTCCGAAGGCGCCGGAGGGGAGCGCTTCCACCTCACACCCTCCCCACCCTCGGGAACCTGAGGGGGCACGCCAAGGGCAGAAGGAACTGCACCGAACCCGTCATTACCCCCTACCTCTTGGACTGACGGGGCGGGTCCGGCCCTTGTGACCCCCCCGGGAAGGGGATCGCCAGAAGAAGAGGCGGGAGGCGCGGCCACCACCTTACCCACGGAAGGCTCGGCTCGGCGCACTTCCTCCTCAACGGTCCGCCGAGGCACCCTTCCAGAGGTACTACCTCGGCTCCGGGCAGCTCCACGGCGGATCAGTTCATCGACGTCACGGACGAACTCGCGGCCAGCCATCCCTGCAAGGGAAACCAAAATCAGGATGAGTCACAGGGCGATTCAAGACTGAAAAGGCGACCTACCCGGAGACCACAAGACGGCTTTCAGGAGTAGGTCGTCCTACAAGGACCAGATGGACTTCGATTCCAAAGGGAGGGTCGACAGCAGCACGGCGGCTGCCCGATCGACGTCTGAGAGAGATAGCGACGGGCGAGGCTGGACAGACCCGCCCCAACTTGTCAAAATCTTGGCATCCCCCAGGAAGACCACAAAGACGTAGTCCGAATTCCAATCCCCCGACCAGCGGGGCAGCCCGATCAGGCATTCCCTCCTCGGGCGAGCTCGGAGCTGCAGCCATGACCCCGGGCCGACCGTCTGGATCTGGTAAAAATGGAAGAGAAGGGGGAGAGACGGCTCCAGACCGCGGGTGCAGCAGATCATAGCGAAGCCCGTCAGTACCGCAATCGAGCAAGGGGTGAACTGGCAAAGCGACACCATGAGGTATTCCATGACCTGGATAAGGAAGGGATTGAGCGGGAAACGAAGACCCCGGCGAAACATTTCGACGTAGACGCCGACTTCATTGCCCCTCGGAAGGCAAATCCGATCGTCGACGAATGGAACCCGGACATCGTACGGAAAGCAGAGATACCTTTCCCGGATCTCCGTAACCGCCGAAGGAACGGTCCTCGACGGCGTTCGGAGGACAACCGGGGGCACGTTAAGACGCACGGCAGCCGACGCCACGTCATCACAGGCGTAGTCTGGGAATAGCTTCCCCTTCCCCTTATCTCGGAGGGGATGACTCCCGGAGGAGGAACCTGATCCCACTAGCTGAGGCCTACCCTGCCCGGACTCTGGAGAATCCCTCGCCCCTTGGCCAGAACCGCCTATCCTAAGAGCAGCCATAATACGAGAGCGAGAAAGGAATTACCTTTTAACTAGTTTGGAGGATGCAAGGAAGCAAAGGCGACGGGAAACTCCGAGTTGTGGAAAGCCTAGAACAATGGGAAGAGCAAGAAAGAAGTGGAGATCGACGCAGCTGGGGATCTTATATACCGGACGCAGGGACGAATTCGAAGCGCCTGATAAGAACACGTGGCAAGGCTCGAAGAACCGGCGGCGTTCCGAAATTGGCGCCAGGGGAAGTCCAATCGATCCGCCTCATCATGACCTACATTAATGACCACGCCTCGATTAAAGCGCCACTCAGAATCCCAGGAGGCACAGCGGTTGATCCGAGCAAGCCAAGGCAGATCGACCCCACCAAGGGCGGCTCACGAACCCCTCGGGTTCTCAACTTAAGACGACCCCGTGAGCGGTGGGGATAAGCTTGCAGCTACGACGTGGCAGCATCAGAGGACCGAAGGCGCTTCGGAGCCCGTGCCTTAAAAGTATCGAATGGGCCAACTCATGATGACGACTAATAAATGAGTCGACATCGACTGGCGAGCCTGTCAAGGTCGGCGGAAGTCACATCGGCCGAGTCGAACCGGCCAAAGCCGACCGACCCGACCGATGGGGGCAATTGTTACGCCTATTTGACTGAGGCCCGAAAGACCCAAGCCCAGAGACCCAACCGCCGGTCAAGAGCCCATCTGCGCACTCAGGCCCACTCGATAAGGCCCTAGGGGGGACTCCCCCCCACATGTCGATCCGACCCGGCCCCGATAGCACGCCGGCCACTCGCCCACTCCTGCGATAACCGCCCCCTCGATCCCGCTACCACTTAATGGCAGTTAGGGAGGTGCTGGCATGGCGCAGGGAGCGGCGACGGGGGGGGGGGGGGGGGGGGGGGGGGGGGCGGATTGAGGGGGCACGATTGAGGGCGGACAAGCGACGTGGGTCGGGGACAATCACGGCGAAGGTCTATAAAGGGGCTAGGAGGACGACAGGACAGGGGACCGCATCTCAGTTATCTAAAACCTAAGGTACTCCATCAACGACCTAGCTCCCCCATTTCATCTCCTTCCTCCCCCGCTCGCGCCAAGAGACGCCGTTCCGATCTCCTCACGAGTCGAACCGTCTCCGCCGGGCCTCCTCTTTCAGATCTCTATCTGACTTAGGCATCGGAGGGGATTTGGCCGGAACCTAGGTCCGGCCCCCTGACGAGCGTTCTCGTCTACGCAGGTGGACAGCTGATCAACGGGCCGAGGCTTCCCCTCGCCCCTCTCCAACCACACAATCAACGGGACGAGTGAGGCTTCCCCTCACCGTCCACCCGCCGAGGCCGAGCACATCCTACCGAGGCCGAGCGTCTTAACTAGGTCCGAGGCTTCCCCTCGCCCTTCGCCGATCGCGCATCTAGCTGGGAGACTGAGGCTATCCCTCGTCTTCCTTCCTCCAAGGCCGTGCTCATCCGACCGAGGCCGAGCGTCCCAACCTGGGCCGAGGCTTCCCCTCGTCCCATCTACACCGATTCGAAGCCCCCGAGGGACCCAAGCGGGCCCCTTGACCACGTTGATCGGGTTGTCTACGGTCAACGCTCTGTAGTGAGAAAACACTCTGAAACACACTCTTATCCTAGACAAAGCTGAATCTAGTTCCCACTTGATTGTCCTGCAAAATTCACATATTTTTGGAGAACCCAAATTCAAAATCTCAAAAATTACATTGAAAATAAATAAAACAGAGCATTCAACACAAAGAGATCTGATTTTTCCCACCAGGTCAGGTTTTTAGCTTTAAGTCAGTACCCAACGGCCCGACTTCTACGAAATTTCCAATTCCAACACCAGAAGCTCCCTGTTTTTGATAAATTCATACACAAATTCAATCTAAAAAAGCACAGATCTACCCTTGATTAAAGAAAAATTATATGTGAACAAAATAAGAAAAAAAAATTCTCACTTGGCCTAACTTGATTTCAAAACATTAATTTCACCCTTTCACTTTCATGATCATGAATCATAAGAGGTTCAGCATTTGCAGGAAATAATGGTGAATTTAATTGAAAATTTACCTTACTTCATTTGTGATTAACTTAAGCTTCTATGTAATGCATCCATCCATAAGTTCATTGATGCCACCATTAGAAGAAGCCTTTGAGTTGAGTTACATTAAGTATATGTTCATCGATCTACCCATGGCTACGGCAAGAATGGTCGTGCACACGTGATCCAAATCTGAATCCACGTGAAATTATAAAAATCCTAAATCAAACAAAAAGGTACAGATCACTCAACACAAAAAATCTTTCAATCAGGATATCTTTAACTTCGTGTTTTCCTGAATAGAAGAAGGTTGCTTTACATACCAAGCAAACTGCAAAAAGGTCATATTTCTATGACATGAACACCTTAGTAGAAGTATGAGACATGAGGAAATAGAGCATACCAATGTCCAAAAAATACCAAAAAACAATCAGTTTCATTACCCGGGTTCATTGATTAACTATGGCACATATATTCAGAAAATGGTGGTCATTGTAGCAAACTGTTACAACAAATTTAATGGAGAAAAAAAGAAAAATGATTGCAGAGCTTCAATTCTCAAACATTCAATATTTTGAGAGTGGATCATGTGGATAGACATCACTCATCCCATTCTCTTAGCCCAAACTCAAAATTTTTCAATAGTATTGAATTGTCAATAATATCATATGGGCAAACAACATTCTTTCATATGAGAGGTATCGAAAATTCAGTTTTCATATGCTATACAAACGCCGAAAATTCTTAAACAATTACATTAATGGAATTAAGGGGATCAAACATTGTAGATTCCTCTGACTGATGACCCAATCATATTCTTTAACATCCTACTGCATACAAATTAGCACAGAAAAAACTTGTGTTATATGAATAAAATACTTTTGCCTTCCAAAAAATAGCAAAGAAAAAACAGTAATAAAAAATAATCCAACAACTGAATATCCTTAAACAATTACCTTAATTGAATCAAAGGGATTATATAGTGCCGGCTTCTTTCTTTGATAATCTGATCATGTCCATGAACATCATGCTGTATGAAAATTTGCAAACTTAAAGCAGCAATCAACAACTAATATCGAGGAGATGCTTTGACTTGCATAATCCTAAATCATCGAAAACATGGTAGTAGTACTTTCAGATGATTATATGGGTAGCACACACAATCCACTTCTTCCTCGGTAAGAAGAATATGTATAAATAAAATAAATTGGTAGCTGATCCTTAACTGTGTAAGGCTGCAACTCATCTGCTTTTGGTGCTGGGGTTGCTCCTCCACCTACATCCATTATTTCCTATCATATTCATCTTCTCTTTCTGAATTATAGCCACACAAAAAAATGACCCAAAAAAATCCTTGAGACAAACTGCAAAATAAAAGGCAACAAAAACCCAATTAGTACAAACTAAAAAAAGAAATCAAAAGATATATATATATATATATATATATATATATATATATACATACATATATATATATACATACATATATACATATATATACATATATACATATATATACATATATACACATATATATATATATATACATATATATATACCCAGACCCAAAAAATAGCAAAACAATCAATCCATGTTGCACACATTGGGCCTAGAATGCAGCACACATCGACCTGTGTATACCCCCACTACATTCTGCAATGCACACATAAATATACACACACTAGCTTATGTCTATGCTATACATATATGCATATTATCAACTAAACTCAACTGAAAGTGTACCTTACGATTCTAACACACTACTAATTTAAAAAGTAAATAAGCCCAACAAAGTCCCATCAAATTATTTATCTCCCTCTTAATTCTCATCAAATTCAACATCATCATCTAATTCACCATCCATGTATGCGTCTTCGTCCTTGACCGTCATCTCGTGCTCCTCCTCCTTAATCTCATCCTAGTCGATGTCGGCGTCGGAGTACCTTCACTGGACTTGACAATGCCAGCAGCAAATCCTCCAGCAGAGAAGTAAGCAAAGGATTGCCATCGCTCAACTGCTGAGGAATCGCTCAACTGCTTACAATTAATCAACTAAAGAAAGCGATAACAATCAAACTGAGTGCTGACTTATAATTTAGCTTGAACATGTAAACTATAATGAGGATTCTTCTTTCTTAATGTTGCCTGAAATTAGATTAACTCTTGCCTACAATGAGGATCCTGGATGGTATATACTGTAAATTTGGTATAAGGTGATCTAGATGTTCTAAAAGCATCAAATGTTCATCAAGCGAATTGAAACTAAGTCATAATGTCAGTTCCAAAGAAATTATGATATACTGTCTTAACAGAAGAATTGGGAAGCAACCTCGAAGAGATGTCTGAAAGTAGTATCCTCTAGTAAAACAACAATGCGTTGTTTTGTTTCCGCTTCAATGGAATTCCCTTGTGCCATATTCTTCTCCTCACATAAAAGAATGATTAGAATAGCATGCAACAATGCTTGATCATCACCAACTAATAGCTTCAAGGCAGTCTGCAGATGGAATGTAACATCAAATTGTGTAAGATACATCATTTCAGGTTGCCACAAAGGCCGTATAACAGACTATTTAACTTTGGTAATTGTGAACGTAATACCTGTAAAACAAAAGTACTATACTTATTCACCCATAACATTGTAATCTCTTCTTCGGCATGGTTCAACATTTCCAAGACAGGAAAAGTAAATGCATCCATAAAACCATGTTGAAAACTATTGGTATTCTACACACTTGACTGAGCTGGCGTAAGATTTAATCGTCCTGCCAAAACAGCAGATGGCTTTGTGAGATGAAATTCTTCCAATGTGTCTATTGGAACACCCTTACATAGACAGAGGAGACGCCGAAGGATGTGGGATCCATAGCAACAACACATGACACTGGCACATCATGAACAACCATCTAACGAAAAGGAAATATGCATATCAA
The DNA here is from genome assembly GCA_030789695.1 of Scilla litardierei. Classification (NCBI taxonomy): domain Eukaryota; kingdom Viridiplantae; phylum Streptophyta; class Magnoliopsida; order Asparagales; family Asparagaceae; genus Scilla; species Scilla litardierei. Next base: position 50,490,664 of record CM061131.1, on the reverse strand, counting down.
TCACCAGAGCGACATTTTTAGATAGGCATGCAATAAATTGTAAAATCAATTAGGTTCCTGATATAGTTTAGTCAATGTGTCTTTAATCATTGAAATCGGTCCCTCGTCCTGGAGATGTTTAGCCAGAGACTTGAGAGCCGTTTCGGCCACATGTGACCCAAATGTATCCATTACAACATAAGCAAATCCTTTCACACAATTTTGAAGGAACCCACATAACTGTTCCAACTCACAACCTTCAAGAAGAATCTGAAGAGTGTGACTGATAATCCTAGATTGGATCCTGAGAGTATATTTTAGCTTAACTTTTGCCTGAAATGACAATTTTTGATTATAATATAATTTGATTTCTTAAAATTGGATGGTTTCGTTTATGCATGTTTTGTTTTTCCTTTTTAAAGACTCAGTCTAATTAAGGATCTGAAATCAATTGTTAAAATCTAGTTAAATGTTTGAATTTCTAAGTGAAATAAGTGGTTTGTCATTTTTCCTTTGAGTAATTTTTTTGTGATTTGTTGTACCTTGAAGATTCGAAGAACATATAAAACTATCTGTTATTGTGATGTAGTGGTGAAAGATTCATCATCTAGTATAACAACAATCACTTCAGTTACTTTGGCTGAAAATAAGACAAAAGGTACTACATAAGTTAAACTCAGTCTTTTAAGTGTTAAAAATTAACAAAACACGTGCATACCTTACCCTCGTAGCTCCAGGCATATGTCATCTAGGATGGTTGAAGAGAATACCCTTCATCACAGGGATCTCTAAAATGTCCACATTCTCGAGGCTCGTATCATAGGTTGGTGGCAAAAGCCTCAGCAAATCAAGAAGATCCATCGATCGCTTTCCATCAAGGCCAAAATTTTCATTTTCTGTCCAAATTAAGACGGCAACACATGAATGTGCATGAAATTGAATGATAAAAAACAAAAAATTCACAAAACTGAGAGCCTTATAACCCCAATTATTTAGCTACCCACAATTAAGGTTTTATATCATGCATATGAATTGGCAAGGTATAGCCAAATAATATAAAGACAGAGAAAACTGTTCTCACAATAATTTTCTATGTTCATCACACCTTAGAACCTTTAGTTCCAATATCTCAAGAATAAAATACTCAAGTAGAGATTGATAAGAAACAAAGGATTTCAAAGGGCCAACTGGTGACAGACTTCAGAATACATTGTTCATCTTTCATGATAGTGTCATAATCTTGACTGAAAATACCGATGTCAATGTTTATTTCTTTTTCTAAATCATTTCTTGCAAGTATTCACTTACATATAATTCGAGAATTGAATGCAGTAACTACCACGTTAAAGAAATATTAGACTAAAGATTAAAAACTTTTAAGTCTTTAACAACTATGTAAAGCGGGAAAATTACCTTGAGATTTTATTGATAGTTAACAATTTCCCTATTGTTCTTCCATCTGAATAACATAGAAATAGATGTACCTTCACTATACACTACAATTAGAAGAGAGAAATTGTGCTTTCTTAAAAGATATATCTCAAAAATTGTCCTTTCTTAAGAGATATATCTCAGAAAAACTGTGTGATTTTCAAATCATGAAAAGTTAATCAGACAGCCAAAAAATAAGAATAAAAAGAAATAGGTAAGATAAATCATGATATCTAAAAATCCTATAAATGTAATTTGATACCTTCAATGCCAATTCAAGCTTATCATCAAAAATAACTCTAGCAACCACGATCAAAGATAATTATACTAAATGACTAATTATAATCTTGAGTCGTTTATTTGGAATAAGTTAATACCACATACAACTAAAATCACCCCCAAATCGGATCAAATTTAAAAAAATCACGATACAAAAAAAAATTCAAAAACCTAAATAAATAGAAGAGTGAGTGAAAAAGAGGATTTCAACCTCAAGCGCCTCCCATCTCCTTCTCAACCAATGGCATGCATCTCACGAAGATCGATCGCTTCCTCCTCCATCTCCTTCATCATGCAGTAGGATCCACTTATAACAAAATCTAGGGTTAGGCTTAGTGTTTGAAGATTCTGAACAAAATAGAAAAAGGGCTTAACAATACCATGACAGTGTCATCGTCGATTTGGGTCGTGTCGATGCCAACATCCATGTCGGTCTTGTCAGGGATCTCATATATGTACACATCATGCTCTTTGTTCTTCATCTCTCCTATTTCTCTACTTGTGAATTGCAAAATATTTGGGGTAAATGTTTAGCAACCATTAAAAGGGTAACAAACTATAATGGAAAATGAATTAGAAAACTACCAAACTAAATCCAGACAACCTCTTCCAATAACAAAGGGTTATTTTTCCTTCAAATGTAGGATGCTATAATGTATCTAGCACGACAAAAAATATGAGTGAAGATTACCATTGATCATATCCTTTAAAAACTAAGAGACCAAAAATTCATCCCTCATCAGAAATTTTTTGGGCTCCAATGTGCTAATTACAAAACATATAAGGGAAAATCATCCATATTATCAAATCTAAAATCTGTTAGTCAGACATGGTTCCTCCTTGCTAGAACCAACCAGCAAGACCCTTAACATAACAACAGGTCCCAAAAGTGGGGAGTGTTCTTGCTATTATTCCATCTTTATTGCTTGACCTTTATAAAGATCTATATGGCATTTTGCCTACAGTTTATCAATTAACTTTTAGTACAACCAAATGATCAAATAAAAATCGAGAAACATAAATGAAAATCTTAACGAAACAGAGACCACCCAAAATTTTCCAAATTTAGTATCAATACCATAATTCGATGTCACGGATCCAGGAACATTCCCAGGCCAAGACGAATCCATATCCCTAATAAACTTCTCCTGCTCCCCATCATCATCCTCCCCATCCTCCTCACGTGCCGACCCTTTCGAATCATCTCTACCAAAATGGTCGGCATGAAACCCTAGCTCCTCGTTTTAAGGCTTCGATCCTTCTCCGGCGGGCTTCGAATCAGGGGGAGTCTCGAAGTCCTTGACAGATTCAGATTTCATACCAGTCAACTGTATTTGGATTCTCGATTCAGATTTCATACAGATTCAAATTTCATACCCATCAACACCTAAATCAAAGTCAAACACAATACCAAAGCAGCCTGAACCTTAACAAAACCCTCGACGGTCCCCGTTTGCATGTCGAAGAAGATGGTGACCTCCGGCTCTTCCCCCCTCGGTCCCCGTCTTGCGAGGTTTTTTGGGGGTAGGGAGGCAGAGAAGGGGGGAGAGAGAGAGAGGGAGAGAGATTTGGGGCGGCCCAATGTGTTTGGGGCGGCCCGAGGAGAGATTTCCCCCCTTTGTTATGAAAAAAAAATTTCAAAATTTGAAGCTTTAAAACTAATTTCAATTTTCAAACCATCCAAGTTTCCCCCAAAACTTATCCAATTTATCTTTATCCAATATCTCTTATCTTATCCAATTTCTCTTAACAACATCCCTCAAATATATCCCTCATATATACCTAATTTCTCATCTCTTATACAAAAACTCTTATCCAATAACCCATGATAACATCCCGGTTATATATATATATATATGAGGATGGATGGATGGACCGTTAAATTTGGGTCGGATGGATGAACGGGCAAAACACATGGGATCGGGTTGAAAATTGGTGGGTAAGGTATTTAGAGGGTGGAGATCAAGATGAACGGTTCGGATCTTTCGAAAAAATGGGGGGCATAGGATTTTTGATAGGGGGTCATTTTTGGGGGTTATTTTTGGGGGTCATTTGATCCCTCCTATATATATATATATATATATATATATATATATATATATATATATATATATATATATATATATATATATATATATGGATTAATGGGTATCGTACGCCATATGAGAGGGTGTCTCATATGCCCTCTCACATAAAGAGGATCAAGTACAACAAGTACAAGCCCATATGGTCTTGTACTTGCCCCCTTTATGTGAGAGGGCATATGAGACACCCTCTCATATGGCGTATGATACCCATTATTCTCATATATATATATATATATATATATATATATATATAATACATTTGACAGTGATTTTTGAATCCTAGGGCTGACTAGGACAAGCTGACTAGGACAAACAGGTTGATAGAAAGAGGGCCAGGATTTAATCTTGGATGATGAACGATTGAGATTAAAAATTGAGATGAAAGATTTGTATTTTAATACACACTTTTGATATTTATAGGCCCATTTTAACTCAGAAATTAACTCAGAGATATAAACAGTCGGTTTGGGGAAGAGCAAGATGCGTTTTGGGGGGAGAGTTTCCCAAAACACCTCCTGCTCTTCCCCAAAATCATTTTCCCAGCATTATTTCTCGCAAGCAACAAGTTCTTTGTTCTTCGCAAGCAGCAACATCATTCCTCTTTGCTCTTCACCAAAGCAGCACACGGTTTCTTGCTTGCCGCAGATCTGAAGGTACGAGTTCTTGCTTGCCTCATTTGATCTGAAGGTAATGAGTCTTCTTGCAAGATCTGAGGGTGTTTGATGTTCCATGTCGAAGGTACTGAGTCTTCTCACAAGATCTGGCAGCAAGATCAATTCATTCTCGTAAGTTGAAGAAGAAAGCAGCAAGGGCCTTAGGGCACGGGTACGGGTTCTCGCAAGGTACTCATTGCCTTCACTATTGTAATTTGCAGAAGAAAGCATCGATTTTCGACAATCCGGGGGGACTTGGGAAGAAGACGGCAGGCGGCCCTGTAGCAACTCAGGCGAGGTATAATGGAGTTTTCTTGGCGGCGTCTAAGGGAGATCGGGGTGGCAAAACATCAAATAACGGTCGGAGCTCAGGTCAACAACAAGCGGAGGGAGTCGCAGGATCTCAGGTCAACAACATCGAGCTTTCTGGAGGGAGCACAGGTCAGGAACATGGGGCTAAGGTAGACGTAGACACACGTGGACGATCTTCTGCGTCGTTGGGCGGAGGAAAAACTGACCTTGCAACAGGCGGGTTCTCAGGCCAACATCAACGGACGATCTCCTGTCGTCTTCCTTGCCTGAGATCATTTGTTGTATATCCGCTGGCCTACATGCCCTCTTCCTTCATCGATGTAGGCCCCCTGTTCCTGACCTTATTACACCTTATTAGTAGTAACACCTTTTTCCAACATCAGAAGTTCATTTGTTCTTCCAACATCAACGGACAAGCAGAGGAGATCCAACAACAAGTGCAACTAAGGTGCAACACCTTATTAAAATGTCCTGCATTTTTGTCAGTTAAAACTTCTTTAGTTGCACTTTATATTACCGTAACTCTTTTTGTACAAGAAGGAATCCCAAATTCTCTTTTCTGGCAGATACAAAGCTTATGGCGCCTACTGTCGAACATACTCCATGCAAATGAGCTATCTAAGCGGTTAAAGGTAGTTGATCACATCATTCAATTGCAAAAATATCTACATGGAGCTTAACATATGAATGTGATATTGATGCTTTGATTAAAACGAAAACAATATGCAAAGAATTACTGAATATGTGGGTCATGCCTAATTTTCGTTTCTGTGTCCTCTGGTGACTTTTTATGGGTCATGCCTAATTTTTTACACGGTTTTTTCCATATAAGATTGTGCATTTCATTTGCTCAATATATAGTAGTCTCTAGAACTTCTTTGCTTTGAAACAGGTCATCATCATCATCATAAATAGGGAATCATATAAGCATATTGTTTGTTCATCTAAACTTACTACTTCATTTGATATTTGTTTAATTAACATGAACATATATTCGACTGGAGGGGGAGAAGACTTTGGCCATTGGTTGCCCAGGTCGATCGATGTGTGATTGCAGGTGGAAGGAATCAGATGAATGGAAACACGGGCAGGGCTGGGAAGGTTAAGGCTTCATATAACATCCTTCATTAATGATGATTTTTTATTCATAAGAACTCAATATCCTTAGGGCTAGCTGAATGTGCCATATATATCCACTCCCAACCAAGACATATTTCAGAATGAAATATTGTTGAATTCCAATTGCTGTCAATTAAATGAATGATCAACCAAATGCCTAATGTTATGTACGCCCAATTTACATTATTTAGGAGGGATATTAAAATTTATTGACTTCCAATTCCTGTGCTTTGCTTGGATGTAAGTAGAATTTCTGAATTGGTTGGAAAAGTTAGTCGGGTTGATGAAACTTAACGAATTCCAATTTGCATTTTGGTTTAATTTAATTAGAATTCCTTATTTGAGTTGATAAGAAGAGAAAGACAGGAACATTATATTTACCAATTTCAATATACTAGCTGTTGGATTTGATCAGAATTTCTAAATTGGTGTGATTGGTATTGAAGCCATCAGACGGCTTGCACGCGCAGCCAGGAGTCTGGTGCATCAACTTCTTAGAAGCCCACCTCCATTTAAATGTCTCTTGGCCCGTTCCTTTGGCAGGTGACCAAGAAGAAAAATAAAATTTTTAGAGGAGAAAAAAATGGAGCCCAGTCTTGAAATAATTTATACAAATGCTAACAGCTTTTTGTTGGAAGGTTAAAAAGATCCCAACAAGCCTGAGATTTATTTTGATTCAATTAAATCTTAATTTCTATTTCAGATACACACTTATTTGTATTTCAAGCTTGGTTTTAAGCTTCAATTTGTTAACATAAAAAAGCAATCATCAGCTTGCTTCTCTAATTAGCAAAGTTGTAGATTCCTTCTGAACTAGAATCAAGCATAAACCAAGCTCCTGCAACCATGAAGGATCTCAAGCCAAACTTGAATGTATATAGGGGTTCATCCCCCCTAGGTCTAGAATAGTTTAGGAACAAGTTTATATTAGTTAGCGTTTTATTTTATAATGTCTGAATGCATCATTAACCTAAAATCAAGATTAAATAGAAATTTATTATTGTTATTTACATAATTTTTTGACCTTTTGCGTTGATTTATTCTTTAAGTTTACTTATTTTCTTTAGGCAATCCATCTCAAGATGGTATTGATAGGCTTTAGATGAAGGGTATGTGCTTTATGTTTTTCCAAGGGATTACATGTTGGCTGGAAAATCTTTTAGGATGAAAGTAGAACATCTGCTGGACAAATTGAAGTTACTAGGAGTCTTCTTCATAATGTGCTAAACATCTCTGCTGCATGGTTTACTTAATATTACAGTATGTCTGAACCAAGTCTCAAAGAATGATATTCTCTGTCTTCTCTATCTTATCTGTCTTCAGGGTTCTTCTGTCTTCACTGTTTCATGGTTCTTTTCTATATTTTGATTAAAGATAAGATTAGTATATATGATTTTAAGACAAACATAATGTCTCAATGTTCCTTATCTGTTTAACTCAAAAAGTCGGGTTTTAGTTAAAAATTTGTTGCTTATATGCTTAAATTTTAAGAGGTGCTCATGCATTTTGTTTCCTGGTGGGTTTGGTGATCATGGAGTATGGAGTGTATGTAATGATATTGGCTGCAAAGTTCACTAGAGAGAACAAAATACCTCATCTTTTGATTTGATTAGGAATGCAGATTTAATTCCTTTTTGTTTTCGTTTCATTTCTCAAAAATATACAAATATGTAATTATGTCTATCAAATAATTAACTCCTAACCACATCATTTTTCTTGCTACTCACATGGAACTTATCTCAGCTGAACATTTTCTATTTTTCATAGATACCAAAACATTGCCTTTGTGGATTGCCTACGTGGATGAGCGACATCGTCACAGATATAAGGTTTGCAATGATTGTCACTCTGACCGTGATCCTGATATTGGGGACTTATTAAAGGTATCTACTTATATTTCCTTGGTTAGAACTTTCCTTCTCTTCTTTTTCAACAAAAAAATGATGTGCTTTTAATACTTCTGTCATTTAAGTGGTTATTCAAGTCAATGTTAACATGCATGTGTCAGTATTGAATGCCATTACGCTTTTGCTATTTGGCATCTATTGTTGGCTGTTTTCTTTCAAACTTTGTTGGTGAAGTCCTTATATATGAAGGATACTCAATTCTAAATCGTGCACTGATTTTAGGTTGAAATGATTGTGTTTCTCAGTCAAATTTATGTTTTTTCCTGGTGGTTTTTATTCCTGATTATAATGTTAGTGTTACAGAAATGCTCACTTATGTTAGTGAATTATCTCACCATATTAGGAAACTATAAAAGCGACTGAACTTGTGAATTTCATAGTGTATCATGTTGCGCATTCTATATGCCACTTACAGTTAATATTTTATCTGAACATGTCTATAGTCAAGTAGTCATTTTAATGTAGTCATGTCTTCCATGTGAACTTTGTTTATCCAAGAGAAACATTTTGTCTAAATGTTGATAATCTCCAAATTTTTTAGAATGGCATGCCATCATTCAAATTTAACTTAGTGCTTGCCAATGATGGGTTGAATTTGTTTTTGAGACTGATTATCTCAATGAAATTAGGGGATCCAAGATTTTGAGGGGGGGAATATCTTAAATGAATTGTACCCTTTGATCACTGGTTAAATCGTGAGCGAACTAATTTGGGGAGAACTAAAATTTTGGGTGGACTAAATTTTTTGGGAGGAACTAAATTTTCTGACGGGGACTAAATTTCGAGCGGACCAAAATTTTTTGCTGGAAGTAAATAATAATTATTGCACTTTACTTATTATTGTTCGTTTAAAATTACGTGATCTAAGATTTTGAGGAGGAATATCTTAAATGAACTGTGCCCTTAGGGCACGGGTTATGACTATACTCATTCATACATGTAAAACAAATACATCATTAAGTGATGAGGTCTGCAACACCCTTATATCCTTGAGCGACATGGACAAATCTCCTCAAGAAACACTTGGCTATCAGCACTATCAACTTATACTTCAATTGCTCCAAAACATCGGCTTCCATCCAAAATAGATCATCTTTGCTCAGCCAGAACAGATCTTCACTCCAACACGGATGGCAAAGTTCGTCTATCAGGGGAAGTTCAACAGATCTTCACTTCAATTGCTTTCAACCAGAACATATATATCGGTCCATGAAGTTTACGGCAAGGTATAATGTCGAATTCTTCTGAGACTTGGACACGCCAATTGACGATGTCTTCGCGTGCTTTCTGAACCGTCTTAGTGAAGTGTGCAGCGAGCATGTTCTTAATGATCCCGGCTATGCGGAAGCTTTTGTAGATGCCAAGATCATCTTACAGGAGGCCACAGTTATCAATTGCAAGCATATGATCTACATTAGCAACAAATTACAGCATTTAGGATTATGCATGTGTAGCATTACAATTGTAATGACATGATTGTTTCCTTTCTCGTGTGAGTTGTAAATAATGACATGTGATAAAATTTGAACAAAAAATGTAGCATTTATGATTTAAGGATGTCTTTTGTGATCTATTAAATTCGTAAAGGTTTTTCTTATTTACATGCAATTTGTCTCAAGTTCAACTGTTCAAGTCTTTAAACTTACATATAGAGTTCTTTCATCAAATTCTTTCTTTGTATCGAAAATCTCAATAATATTGGCCTGAGTTAAAGCTAGCGTCAGTATTCTCAAATTATTGAATCTTACTATTATTATTTTAGCCACTATATTACTGTGATTCTCCATGCTTGGTATACACACTAGGCATGAAAAATCGAAATTACAGGTATTGCATAAAATTGTACCTTTCCTTGCTGTTTTATCCTTAGCTTGGCATGATATGCAACTCTAAAGAAAAGCAAACAAAAATGGTTAATGAGTCGACACAAAAAACATACAACTGTCAACAGAAAACATAAGAATTCAGAATTTTGTAAAGGAAAAACCTGCAGATGGCTCTTAATATTGGAGATAGTAATGCCTTGCAGATTCGTATACTTCATCGTACAAGAATTTATCCCAAGCTTATAGTAAGTATTATTTATTCTTCCTTTATTTTTTATTCACTATACCTTTTCCTCGAATTGAATCTATAATTCATCGTACAAGAATTCATCGTGCACGCAATTAATGCATTTGGGAAAAAAGCTTTAACTTAATGCACTTAAATCATCTGTAGCATGCACTTAACGCTACAGATTGAATGCTGCTGCAGATCGAATGATCTCTCTCTCAACGCGGGGCCCACCGTCTATTTGACGCATGGGGCAACAAGATGAGAATAATTTTCTGCGTGATAAATTTTTTTACGATAATTTGTTGTTCCGCGCCAAAGGCGCCTGTGCCAAATTTGTTGTTCCATGCCGAAGGCACCCACGCTGAATTTGTTGTTCTGCACCGAAGGCACCCGCGCAAAATTTGTTGTTCCGTGCCGAAGGCGTCCTTGCTGCTAAATATTTTTACACTAATTTATTGTTCCGCGCAATTTTGGCTGTGGAAATAATTTTCTGGGGAACAAAGATTTTGCGTAGGAAAATCTTAACCATGCCTGCGGGCACGGGTTATGACTATATATATATAGTCAATACTTGATAACATACTTGATAACGGCTGAATGTTCTATATTTTTTGTTTTTGGAATTTTCAAGCAATTTGATTGAGGGAGGGTTTAATGTAATGGGTTGTGGTCGGTGCATAGAAGCTGGAATTGATAGTGGAGAGTGACGACGCCTGTGTCCTATCCTCTCCCTATTAATACCAGCTTATATGACCCCCACATTGTAACATATGTTCATTCATTAATATACTCAGTAGTTTATCTTTCAAAAAAATATATATAGTCAATAGATACAGGGAGTACAAAATACAGCTATAACTCCATGTACATCACAAACCAAAATTATCGACATACAAACATCATCCATACATCAGAACTCAAAAATGAATCAAAATAAAAACATACACTCAACTCTAAACCCTAACAAAATTACTCTAGGCCTAAGGGTGAGTAGTCTCACTGGAGTGTCAATCCACATCAGCAGCTGAGGAGTGAACATGAGTAGCCAACTCAACTTGGAACTCCTAGGCCTCTGGATCAACCGAAGGATCCTCGGGAAGAGGAGCAGCAACAACAGTAGAGGAAACATCCAGAGGAGCCAGAGAAGTAACCGGCTCAGGAGCAATGACAACAGGATGCTCCAAAATCTCAGTGACGACCAGAGTAGGAGGTTCAGAAGTCTGCGAAGATGGTACAAAGGATCTGAGATGATCAGGGAAAGGAATGCCCTGATGCTAGAACATCAGATGAAATAACTCTTAGATACCAGAAACCATCTCATCCAACAAGGCACGAGAGGTTGCAGCTGAGGAAGAGGGCTGATCAGATGGTGGAATGGTGGATGAAGAAAGCACTGAAATAGATTGTCTCTTCTTTGATGTCGTCTGTAGAGCCGAAGACTTAGTAGAAGCACCAAGAAGAGGGCCAAAGGGCATAGGCTCAAATGGAGTCAAATCGATCCCAAAATGACAAAAGACTAAGGTGAGGAGTCCACCATAAGGAATGTGAGAGGAGGCAGTAGTGAACTCGACCTTTTCCATCTGATCAAGGAGGACTCTGGCCCAGTTCACAGACATACCAGAAAAAGTAGCATACATACAGCGGAGGATCTCCTGAGAAGGCTGATCAGAGGAGCCATATTTCGGCAAGATTTTGGACTTCACTACTAGGTGAACAACACAACCTCTAGCAGAAAACATGGATGCCCTGACGCCAGAAGAGAGGTAGGAAGGGATCACAGTGAACATGTCTTGAAGGACATTCTGATCAAGATCTCCAACATCAGAGAGGGAGATATCAGCAGGTAATGAGCCAGTGGAGGGAATCCTAATAATGGTTCCTAGGAGAGCAGGGTCAAGAATGATACGGGTCCCCTGAACAACTGTGTCAATCTCCTCCGTGTCAACATACTCACTTCGAATGCGGTTGGCATAAAATAATTTGATAAGAAAGGGATATGCACGAGGGGAGTAGACATGAGAGAATCGAAAAAGATCACCCAAATGGGTCGACGTGAGAATCTCTGAAAGTCTCTCAGCAGTGAAGGCCTGAAACATAATGAATCGCTCACGAAGGAGCTTGATCTCTAGCATAGCATGGAATTTTGCCAGAAAAGCATCGTCTCAGTAAATGGGAACTAGAGGATCCGCAGGAGGAGGCACATGAGGATTTTGGCCTTGGGCAGAAGTGGGAATAGACTAGGGGTGGATGTCAGCAGCCACCTGAGTAGGTTCAACCTCAGCGATAGCCTCATTGATGCTAACACCAATGGGTTTACATGGACGCTTTAGGGACGCTCAATGTAGGCTTCTTCTTTGGGGGAAGAAGAAGTGGAATAGGAAGCCGAAACATCGGAAGGAGGATCTGGATTCTTGGTGCATGCTCTATGTGGTATCTTGGGTTTGGCAGTACTAGTCTTAGGTTTCCTAGGTCGTCTAGGAGCAACGTCCTTCCCTCTGGTCTTGGTAGCCATTGCACGAGTCAAACGAAATGATGATAAAAGATAAAGCGCGAACGAATCAACTATCGAAAAAGATACCTAATCGGCGACGATCGACAGATAAAGAGACAACTGAAACTCTCAATCGGAAGATGGGAAGTGAGATCGGTGATTTGAGCTTCGAATCGAAGAAGAAATCGATGTGAATGGTTGGAATTCGAAAGAGGGAGACAAGTGAAGACGAGTCGGATAATAGAGAAAAACTCAAATAAAATGACATCCCTCGTGATTATATGATGGGGTCAAAAGAATCTGGGCTGTTGGATCGATAAATCGACGGCTCAGATCAAGTTAACGAACCACCACAGAAGTTGACATTCGACTGATGAACAATCGTCAGTTGACTGGTCGATAGGATAAAGATTAGCTTGGGTTGACAGACAGTTGACTGTTGAGTAATTCACAGTCGCCTATCTTAGAGACAGTCGACTGTAACTTAAACAACATTCGTTTGACAGAGAATAAAAAAATATGATGATAAAACAGAGACATCTCAAGATTTGGACATGCACCTGATGACCAAATTATAGCAACCTGTTGCAAAGACAGTCGACTGGAAATAGTTCATTAGTCGCCTGTGCGAAAAATTAGTTTGCAGTAGGGAAAAAAATTGAGTTAGGCAGGCGATTGTTGAAGGAATGACAACCGTCTGTCTTGGTCCAAAATTGTACAGTGAGGTTAAAATCTAGAGGATTGAGACAACTCACCCTAAGATCTATACTCTAACACAAATCTAATGAGAAATCAATATCAAAAAATTATAGATTAACGTACAAATCACGTAAATTAATCCAAACGATCGAAATCATCAAAATCTCAAATACATATCAAAAAACAAATATATGAGAAATATATAGTTTATCAAAACAAGAGAAATAAAATGATGATATGAGTTCAAGCATGATATAACATGAGAGTATGAACTCCTACAATTCAGATTCACCCATAATCCTTAATTCTCCACGTAACCTCACAAAAGAATCTTCTTTAAAAGGTTTAGTGAAAATGTCGGCGATTTGTTTTTGGGTTTCAATATACTCTAAGATGATGTCCTTCTTAGCTACATGATCATAATAAAGTGGTGTCTCACATCTATGTGTTTGTATGGGAGTGATGTACCAGATTCTTGGAAAGACAAATTTCACTTTGGTTATCAACTATGATAGGGCAAGTATCACAATTGACACCATAGTCTTTAAGTGTGTGTCTCATCCAAAGAACTTGTGCATATGCAAGACCCGTGGCAATATATTTCGCTTTAGTCGTGGACAATGATACCAAGTTCTATTTCTTGAAAAACCAAGAAACTAGGGAATTTCCAAGAAAATGATAAGTGCTACTAGTACTCTTCCTATTGGATTTGTATCCTGCAAAGTCGGCATTACTATATGAGATTAACTCATATATGCTAGACTAAGGGTAAAGTAATCCATAATCTAGTGAATGATTGAGGTAATGAAAAATTCATTGAACTGCAATCAAGTGTGACTCTTTAGGTCTAGCTTGATATCTAGCACAAAGACATACGAAAAACATAATATCTGGCCCACTAGTGGTTAAGCAAATTAAGCTATCGATTATACCTCGATATAGACGAACGTCTACATCTTTCCCATTCTCATCATTGTGTAGATGGGGTGTGGTACTTATGGGAGTCCTTTTGCTTGAAGATGATTCCATCCCGAATTGCTTGATAAGCTCCCCGGTGTACTTTGTTTGATGTATGAAAGTCACCTCCTTCATTTGTCGAATTTGTAGTCCAAGGAAGTAGTTGAGCTCACCCATATCGCTCGTTTTGAATTCATCCTTCTAGACTTAGAAAATTCTTGGCAAATATTAAAGTTAGTAGAACCAAATATTATATCGTTTATATAAACTTGAATTAATGGAATATCATTTTTATAATCTTTAATGGACATAATTGAATCAACTTCACCCATTTTAAAACCTAAATCCAAAAGAAAGGTTTTGAGTCGATCATACCAAGCCCTAGGAGCTTGTCTCAACCCATATAATGATGTCTTAAGTTTGAAAACATGGTTTGGAAATTTTCCAAGAATGAAACCGGGTGGTTGAGAAACATAAACTTCTTCATTAATAGTATCATTTAAAAATGCACTTTTAACATCCATTTGAAATAACTTAAAATTTTTATGGGGTGTAAAAGATAAAAGCAATCTAATAGATTCTAATCTAGCTACGTGGGCAAATGATTCTTCAAAATCAATACATTCTTCGTACCGATAGCCTTGAGCTACTAACTTTGCTTTATTCCTTGTGATGACCTCGTTCTCATTGGTCTTGTTCTTATAAATCCACTTGGTCCCAATCACTTAGTGACCACTTGGAAGAGGAACGAGCTCCCAAACTTCATTTCTCTCAAATTACATGAGCTCTTCTTCCATTGCAACTATCCAAGAGCTATCTTCACATGCTTCTTGGATGTTCTTTGGCTCAATTGTAGAAACAAATGCACAGTGAGAGAATTCATCAATTCTTGACCTCGTTCGAATACCCACACCAATATCTCCAATAATTTGGTCACGTGGGTGATTACGAACGGTTGGGTAAGCTTTGGGAATCCCTGCATCACATGGAACATCTTCAACAATTTCATTATTATTGTTAGTCTCAATAATAGAATCATTAATTTTAACATTACTAAGAGAATCACATACAACACCTACACTATCAACAACAACATGAGGAAATCAAAATCTTCATAAAATGATACGTTTAGTGATTCCTCTATCGTTGAAGATGTTTTGTTGTATATCCGGTAGGCTTTGCTACGAGTGGAATATCCAACAAAAATTCCTTCATCGGATCTTGGCTCAAATTTATCTAAGTTACCAAAAGTGTTCTTTATAAAACATTTTGAACCAAAACATGAAAATATTTAACCTGTGGCTTTTTATCATAAAATAACTCAAAACAAGTTTTGTTCATTCGGGGTCTCACTAGGATCCTATTAAGCACATAACATGTCGTGTGCACCGCCTCCGTCCAAAATTGTAGTCCAAGATGACTATCATGAAGCATGGTACGTGCACACTCTATTAGGGTCATATTCTTTCTCTCTACAACACTATTTTGAGGTGGTTCGTGAGGAAAAGAAAATTGTGAGTTATCCCGTTGTCATCACAATACTTGGTGAAAGATTCATTCTCAAATTCTCCTACTTGATCACTACGAATAGCGATAATGGTGGATCCTAAGAAATTTTGAATCTTCATTGTAAATATAGTAAACTCTTCAAAAGCTTCATTCTTATTGGTTAAAAATGAAACCGACGTAAATCTAGAGAAGTTGTCAACGACAACTAATCCATAATTAGCATTACCTAAAGAGGCTGTTCTAGTTGGCCCAAATAAATCTAGATGAAGTAATTCTAAGGGCCTCTTAAAAGTTTTGCCTTCTTTAAGTTTGAAAGATGATTTACTTAGTTTACCTCTTTGACAAGAATCACAAAAGTTTTTCTTACTAAAAGCAATTTTCGAAAAACCTTTTACTAGATCATACTTAGCTAACTTATATAAGTGCTTAAAATGAACATGACCAAAACGTCGATGCCATAATAGTTGTTCATTTATATTAGCAACTAACCAATGTTCTATGGTTTTTGACAAGTTCAAATAATAAATGTTTTTATGCCTAATACCGGTAAATAGAATATGAGAATCAATATCTAAAATTTTTACACATACCCTCTCCAAAGTTAACGTTATAACCCTTGTCACAAAGTTGACTAATGGAGATAAGGTTATAACATAAACCACTAACTAAATAGACATTTGTAATAAGTGGGTTGGAGGGATTACTGACTTTGCCTACTCCGATGATGGTTCCCTTTTGATTACCTCCAAAAGTGACCGCTGCTTCATCCTCGATGCTAATCACTTCGAAGAGCAATGTGGGATCTCCTGTCATGTGTTTGGAGAAACCACTATCGAGTATCCATCCTTTCCTTTTAGAGCCAATACAACTTTTATTGCTCTCTTTCTTTTTCTTGGGTACCTACATAATATACCATAAGCTCATGGTACCCAAGCTTTATTGGGTCCAAGAGGATTAGCCCTTTGGAAGCCAAGTCCAAGTGGACTTTCGCTTTCCAACATAATTACCACTATTTATTACATCATTAAAATAGGAGTCAACATAAGAATTCCTATCAATTATGCTAGTGTTCTTAGGACCCCACATTGTGTATGTTTTAGATGTCCTTTTTCTAGTTGCATGTACATTCGATTAATTTCTATGTAGTGCATGCTTCTTAGGAGCATGAGTTCTAGCATATGAAGATGGAGGTGGATAAGCATTGGACATATATGGGTTGTATGCAAACTTAGGAGCATGCATGTGTAAGGACCCTGGCTATGAGGAAAACACTAGAAGGGGGGTTGAATAGTGTTTTTACAATTTAAAAAGATAGTTACACTAAATTAAATTCCTAACCAACAATAAATACGGAATAATAGTAAATCCTAAAAAAAGAAACAATGCAGATGCAAGGATGTTTCAAGAGTTCGGATTACCCAAGTCACTTCCCGACTTGATCCCGATAATCCTACGTCCCTTCCACCCGGATACCACCGGATACTCAAGTTAGAACCCTAACTTGAGGTTTCCTTAAAAACCCACTTGTAGCAACCCTACAAGTGAAATTGAAATACACTCGATGTCATGACTCCTATAACTTGGGAGCAAGCAAACCACTCTCACAACCCGAGAGTTAATCAAATAACGAAAGTTATGAAATCTGAAATTAAGCAACACTTACAATCACCTATGCCTTGCAGTAGAACTTGAAGGAGAAGAGTGTGGTGTGTTGAAAGACTCTCTTGAAAGAGAGGAAAGCCCTTTCTCTTGACTGTACCAAATGCATAGAAGATTTCTCTTTGGTTCTAGGTTGGAGAGCAAGAGTTTGAAGATTGGAATTCTAGGGCTTTAGGATTTGAGAGCTTTGATCTTGAGAGAAAGGAAAGCTTGAATGTTTGAGCAAATGAACCTTGAATGAATATTAAAATTCTAACCTCTCAATGGAATAGTAGAGAATTCTTTTATATGTTTCTCAAACCCTACAAACCGAATTCCCAAAAACCCCCTTTGAAGCCCGTGAAGAAAAAATCAACGGATAGAATCTGTGCCAGTGACAGTCGACTATTTATCAACACACAGTCTGATGGAAATTGAATTCCACCCCCAAGTGATTTCGATGATGAGCACACCAAATGAATGCTTAGTGTACTAACTACACTACACTTAAAAGTGTGCAGATTTCGTGAAGCTCTACTTATACTCCAAGAAGCACGCATCCACTCTCCACGACAAAGACGAACATGGCTAAACTCAAGTGATGAAGCTCAAGCTCAAACAGAACAAGAAGCTCAAAGAGAAGCTCACCTTCACTTCATCAAGTTGTCTAAACTTCCGGAGAAATGTTCAGAGTCTAGTGTGAGTGTGTCGTGTCTTTTAGGGTATTTGTCAAAGCCATATCAAATAGACAACACACACACACAAATGATTTCGAAACAATTTTAACTATCTTCAAAATAGTTTTCAAGAGCTTTTCTAGTCACTTCATAATTCTCGTAGTGAAACTCCACGCACCCTGGAGCTAACTACCCTTTTGACTAGAACACCAGGAAAAACTCCTCTGGGAGTCGACTACCAAAAGTAGGGAGTCGACTACCTCTCAGGGATGAAATTTTCCTAGATTCCTCTGGGAGTCGACTACCTATATGAGGGAGTCGACTACCTGCTGGAAATTTTCAGACGTTTTGAATTTGAATTTTAAAATCTTTTGAGCAATTTTCTCCGAAATTTTTGGGACAAAAGTCAAACGAAATTTGAAATTCAAATCTCAGTTTTTCCCTATAAATAGAGCTAAATTCTTTTGTAAAAAAACAACAATTGAAAATCAAAATTCGTGAAAGCTCTCGTGAATCAAAGCTCTCTAATTTTTCTCTCTAGCCAGTTTAATTTCAGTTTTGATCTTGCAATATTTTCTCATCTTTTTTAAGATCATATTATTATTTTCTATTGGCTAAATTGTTTTTCAAAATCCCTCCTATTATTTCTCTCTAATTTTATTTGAAGGATTTTTTGAAAAAGCTCTAGATCACAAAGAACTTATCTCGTATCTTTGTGTGATCTAGACTATCATTCTATTAAGCCACTACACAAATTTTCTATCTTTTGATTGGCTATAGAATCGGGTGTATTAACCAATCTCTATCACTTATTGTAGAGTATTGGACAAATCTCTTTTTGTGTTGATTGTTGGAACACTAGACAAGTCTAGTTGTTGCCAGTTGGAAAGTCCTCGGTTTGTGAGGCAAGGGTAAAACCCTAGACAAGTCTAGGTGTTGTGTTTGGAAATCCTGGTCAAGGCTAGGTCGTTGGAAATCCTAACGAGTGAAGTTAGGTGCTTGTATTTGCCAAGGCAGATAGTGGAAATCTCGTACCGGATTGGTCGGGGACTGGACGTACCCGGGTTGCGGGGAACCAGGATAAAATCCTTTTGTTTGCGATTGTTGATCTGTGTATGATTATCTTTACATTTATATCTTCTATCTACAGCAAAGATCAATTTTATCTCTATATGCTGAAATTCATACTTGTAATCTTATTTGTTGTAACATATTCTCTGGGAGTCGACTACTGCTCATAAGGAGTCGACTACCTGCTGTGAAATTTCGTTGTGCACTTTAAAATTATATTTTTGATTAAGAACCAAGCGTAGATCACTCTACTTGGTTTCTTAGGCAACGTTAGAAGGAATTTATTTGTGTTAATATCGTTGAGCGAAAAACTTTTATTATTTGATCAACACTATTCAACCCCCCTTCTAGTGTTGCTTGCCATCCACAGGATCCAACACATTCGACTGCTGCACAATGACAGAGGGTAGATGAGAATTCATAACGGTAACTTACCATGTGGATAGTCGATTGGTAAGGAGTAGACAGTCGACCGTAAATCCTTAAACAGGCGACTGGCCGAAATCGGGGTAAGTCAAGCAAGTCATAGAAAATTCTGTGGGTACAGGACATACGAGTGATGAAGAGAACACAGTCGACTATAAACTCAACAGGTGACAGTAATTCCTTCTACAGACGACTGTAAAAAATCCTGACATTTTCCAGAGAGTTGAGTCTTCAGAGAGGCTCAAAGAGAGACGACTGTTGACTCATTGACAGTCGACTGTGCCTTTGGACAGTCGACTGAAAGTACAACAATAGTTGACTGGCCAGATCAAAACTGAGAAATAGATTTAGGCTGAGGATAGACATGCGACTGATTAACAAAACACAGTCGACTGTCACTTGGACAGGCGCCTGTGAAATGTACAACAGCCGCCTGAAAGAGTTAAAGCTAAGAAGCCCAAAACTAGACTGATAATGTTTGTGCATAACAGGCAACTGTAGAACAAAACACAGTAGACTGTTTTGAGACAGGCGACTGTAAATCGTTCAGCAGTCGACTGTAGAAATCATGACATGCACAATTTAGATAGAAATGAATTGGAGTCTACGGAAAGTTGATCTAATGATTTCCTAAGACTGAAATGAAGATGTGTGTGTGTGCACCAATAAAGTTCTACTTCTATGTTACATACTAGAAGAGAAACAAGAAAATTACATTTGAAGAACTCTCTCTTCTATCCAACGCATGAGATTGAAGTCTTCTAGGAGCTTCAGTCATCATCTATGATCATCCAATCCACTTCTTTTTATTTCAATGATCTTTGAGTGTCATCCATTGCAAATAAATCTTCATGATATGCATAGGCAATGGATTAACTACAAATATGGGATTAGTCACAAGTATTTATGTTTGCTCATCATTAACACCAAGTAGGGAGAAGTCCAATACTCAACATTCTCCCCCTTTTTGATGATGAGAAACAAACATAAACAAAAAGATAAATAATTGTGCTTAAAGAAAACTTACTCCCCATACATAGATGCCAATCAAGTTAGTCAATAAATATTAGGGCATCTATAGATCAAATGAAGCAAATGAGTAAGATATACATGAATGAAATGATTTGCTTGAATCCATGAAATCGAGGATTTTACACTTTATATACATTATATTTTACCCCCCCTGAATCTAAGGAAACTTCAGTCTTAGATTCAAGTAAAATTAGTATTTACTTAGCACATACATTTTGAAAATATGTTTATTTCTCTCCCCCTATGGCATTATCCAAAAGGTGGGAGTAAACTAACAACAACAATCGTGCTAAATAAGAACTAACAACAATTACAAGAGCCTAAAGATATACAAACCAAAAACTCATAAATCACATTATAAACTTAGCTGATTAGAGGAATGAGAGTCCAATACCAATATTGAGAGACACAAGAAAAAGAAAATCGTCTCAAATCACATCACATATAGCATATAAGGAGACAATTTCACAAGATTCACACATATAAGGTAGACAATTATACAATGTGTGAAACAAAATGACGAAACTGCACGTTCATATATAAATATACGTGAATGTGACAAGGGCACAAAATACATCCAAACTACCCATGTACATTCATACAAAATGATCAAAATACAACATGATCCATACACAATCAGCAGTTATAAAAACAAAATCCAGACAACATCATCCATACAAAATATTCAAACACTCAACCCTAACAAAAAAACTAAGCTTAGGGTGAGTGTCATAAGGAGCAGCAACAGCAGCATCAGTCGATATGGATGACTGTGGGGTCAGAAGGGCGACCAGACGGACGGAACATCAGTCTGGTAGAGCGGCGAGTAGGGTAAGCAGGAGCCTTGCTCTTGGATGATGACACACCCGTAGCAGAAGACTCATACGAACATGTACACTGGGCTAGACAGCAGTAAACGGAGGCACGAAGCCTGGAGGAGGAGGGACATCAACAAACTTGGGAGACTCCTCAGGATGTGGAAACAAGGCCTGAAGTTCAGCCGGAATGGGAATGCCATGAAAAAGGAAAGACTTGAACTGAAGCTCAAGGATAAGCGAGAGCTTATGATCCAAGTCGGATACACGCGTTTCGATTACGGAAACACAGTCATACAGCCTACAAAGGAGGAAATACTCGAGAGGAACAGACAATGGAGTAGAAGGTGGTTGGTCAGTTGGCGGAGAGGAGGGTTCAGCTACACTTGCTGAGTTAATAGGGTCACCAACCGAGATATCCAGAAACTCATCTGACGTCGGAGGACGACAGGTTCAATGAGGTACAAAGGATAGAAGCTAGGGCAAGCAAGAGTTGGTAAAAGAAAGAGGATGATACCAAAGTTTCGACGATCAATGGACGAGTGTCAATCAAGCAACCAATCGATGGAGAAGAGATAGACAAAGGAAATTCAAAAGAGGAAAACGAGGTATTTTTCAGTCGGATGAGAGATAAACTTTTTGATCGAATCGATGGCCCTCGAAGATATAACAGGAGGTCAAACGAATCTGGGCCGTTTGATCGAAAAATCTACGGCTCAGATCAAATTATCGAACCGCCACAACAGGAGACATTCGACTGATGTACAATCAGCTGTCGATTGGTTGATAGGATAAGAGATGAGCTTAGGTTGACAGACAGTCGACTGTTGGGTAACTTACAGTCACCTGCCAGTGAGACAGTTGACCGTATTTTACTCATCAGTCGACTGACTGAGATCAATAAAATCGACGATAGAAATTGAGACTACTGACGAAATAGACATGCGCCTGATGACCAAAATGCAGTCGCCTGTTGATCCAACAGTCGACTGTATATTCGTCATCAGTTGCCTGGGAGAAAGATACATTCTGATGTAAGAGAAAATAAAGTAGGGCAGTCGTCTGTCTTGGTCCAAAATGCACAATGAGGTTAAAATCCAGAGGATAGATACACCTCACCCTAGGACCTATACTTTAACACAAAACTTATCACAAAATCAATATCAAGAAATAAATCATTTATCACACAAATCTCTTAAATCAATCCTAAAACTCACGAAATTAACGAAATCTCAATAACCTCTCTTAAAACAAATATATGAGAAACTTATAATCTATCAAATAAAGAGAAGCATAATGATGATATGTGTTCAAAAGATGATATTACATGAAAGTTGAACTCCTAAATCTCAGATTCACCCATAATCCCTATTTCTCCACGCAACCTCACTAATGAATCTTCTTTAAGAGGTTTAGTAAAGATGTCGGCGATTTGTTTTTGGGTTTCAATGTACTCTAAGATGATGTCCTTCTTAGCTACATGATCATTTATAAAATGATGTCTCACATCTATGTGTTTGATACGGGAGTGGTGTACCGGATTCTTGGAAAGACATATAGCACTTTGGTTATCAACCATTGTAGGGCAAGTATCACAATTGACACCATAGTCCTTTAGACTGTGTCTCATCCAAGAACTTGTGCACAAGCAAGACCTACGGCAATATATTCCACTTCAGTCGTGGACAATGATACCGAGTTCTGTTTCTTGGAGAACCAAGAAACCAGGGAATTTTCCTAGAAAATGGCAAGTGCCACTAGTACTATTCCTATCGGATTTACATCGGCAAAGTCGGCATCACTGTATGAGATTAACTCATATGTGCTAGATTTAGGATAAGGTAACCCATAATCTGGAGAGTGATTGAGGTAACGAAAAATTCGTTTAACCGCAATCAAGTGTGACTCGTTAGGTCTAGCTTGATATCTAGCACATACATACGGAAAACATGATATCGGGCATACTAGCAGTTAAATAGAGTAAGCTACCAATCATACCTCGATATAGATGAACGTCTACATCTTTTTCGTTCTCATCCTTGTGTAGATGGGTTGTCGTACTCATAGGAGTCCTTTTGCTTGAAGACGATTCCATCCCGAATCGCTTGATAAGCTCTCTTGTGTACTTGGTTTGATGTATGAAAGTCCCATCCTTCATTTGTCGAATTTGTAGTCCAAGGAAATAGTTGAGCTCACCCATAAGGCTCATCTCGAATTCATCCTTCATAGACTTAGAAAATTCTTGACAAAGATTAAAGTTAGTAGAACCAAATATGATATCGTCTACATAAACTTGAATTAAGAGGATGTCACTTTCATAATCCTTAATAAAAAGTGCAGAATCAACTTCACCCATTTTATAACCTAAATCCAAAATAAAGGTTTTGAGTCGATCATACCAAGCTCTAGGAGCTTGTCTCAACCCATACAATGCTTTCTTAAGTTTGAAAACATGGTTTGAAAATTTTTCATTAATGAAACCGGATGGTTGAGAAACATAACTTCTTCATTGACAATACCATTTAAAAATGCACTTTTAACATCCATTTGAAACAATTTGAAATTCTTATGAGATGCAAAAGATAAAAGCAATTTAATAGCTTCTAATCTAGCTACGTGAGCAAAGGATTCTTCAAAATCGATACCTTTCTCTTGCCGGTAGCCTTGATCTACTAACCTTGCTTTGTTCCTTGTGATGACGTCATTCTCATCGGTTTTTTCCTTGAAGATCCACTTGGTCCCAATCACTTGGTAACCACTTGGAAGAGGAACGAGCTCCCAAAATTCATTTCTCTTGAATTGCATGAGTTCTTCTTCCATTGCCACTATCCAAGAGCTATCCTCACATGCTTCTTGGATATTCTTTGGCTCAATGGTAGAGACGAATGCGCAATGAGAGAATTCTTCAATTCTAGACCTCGTTCGAACACCCACACCAATATCTCCAATAATTTTGTCATGAGGGTGGTTGCGAACGGTTGGATAAGCTTTGGGAATCCCTGTATCACTTGGAACATCTTCAACAATCTCATTAGTAGTGTTAGTCTCAATGATGGAATCATTAATCTTGACATTACTAAGAGAATCACATATAGCATCTACAATATCCTCAATAACATGAGGAAAATCAAAATTTTCATAACATGATACGTGTAATGATTCCTCGATCGTTGAGGAGGTTTTGTTGTATATCCGGTAGGCTTTGCTACGTGTGGAATATCCAACAAAAATTCCTTCATCGGAACTTGGCTCAAATTTATCTAAGTTACCAAAGGTGTTTTTGATAAACATTTTGAACCAAAAACTCGAAAATATTTAACTTGTGGCTTTTTGTCATAAAATAACTCAAAACAAGTTTTGTTAGTTCGGGGTCTCACTAGGATCCTATTGAGCACATAACATGTCATGTGCACTGCTTCTGCCCAAAATTGTAGTCCAATATGATTATCATGGAGTATGGTACGAGCACACTCAATAAGAATCCTATTCTTTCTCTCTACAATACCATTTTGTGGTGGGGCACGAGGAAAAGAAAAATTGTGAGTTATCCAGGTGTTATCACAAAACCTTGTAAAAGATTCATTCTCAAATTCTCTTCCATGATCACTACGAATAGTGATAATGGTGGATCCTAAGAAATTTTGAATCTTCTTTGCAAATATGGTAAACTCTTCAAAGGCGTCATTCTTATTAGTTAGAAATGAAACCCAAGTAAATCTAGAGAAGTTGTCAACGACAACTAATTCATAATGAGCATTACCTAAAGAAGCGGTTCTAGTTGGCCTAAACAAATCTAGATGAAGTAATTCTCGGGGCCTCTTAGAAGTTATGCCTTCTTTAAGCTTGAAAGATGATTTACTAAGTTTACCTCTTTGACATGAATCACAAAAGTTTTTTCTTACTAAAGGCAATTTTTGGAAAACCTTTGACAAGATCATGCTTAGATAACTTATATAAGTGCTTAAAATGAACATGACCAAAATGGTCATGCCATAATATTTGTTCATTTGTATTAGCAACTAAGCAATGTTCTATGGTTTTAGGCAAGCTCAAATAATAAATATTCTTACGCCTAATACCGGTAAATAAAACATGTGAGTCAAAATCAATAATTTCACACATACCCTCTCCAAAGTTAACCTTGTAACCTTTGTCACAAAGTTGGATAATGGAGATAAGGTTATGACATAAACCACTAACTAAATACACATTAGTAATGAGTGGTTTGGAAGGATTACCGACTTTACCTACTCCAATGATGGTTCCCTTTTGATTGCCTCCAAAAGTGACCGTTGCACCATCCTTGATGCTCATCACTTCGGAGAGTAGTGAGGGATCTCCCGTCATGTGTTTGGAGCAATCACTGTCGAGTATCCATCCTTTCCTTTTTGAGCCAATATGACGTTTATTGCTCTCTTTCTTCTTCTTGGGTACCTAAATGATATACCATAAGCTTATGGTACCAAATTTTGGTGTGTCCAAGGGGATTAGCCCTTTGGAAGCCAAGTCCAAGTGGACTTCCGCTTCCCAACATAATTACCACTATTAATAATGTCGTGGAGATATGAATCAACATATTCATTTCTATCATTTGAGCTAGTGTTCTTAGGACCCCAAATAGTGTATGATTTGGGAGTCCTTTTTCTAGTTGCATGCACAATAGGTTGATTTCTATGGTGTGTGTGCATCCTAGGAACATGAGTTCTAGCATAAAATGAGGAGGGTATGCATTAGACATATGTGTGTTGTATACATGCTTAGGAACATGCATGTTGTATGCAACATATGTGGCATGCATGTTCAACTGATATCAACCCAACTTCGCAGATACGACCGCGCCCCTCTTAACAACCGCTTGGACACCCAACAAACCCCAAGGAAAGTATATTTATCGTAACCGAATTATCTGATTTGTGCAACCCTAATGCTAAGTTCTTTTTAATACACTTGTCAAACTAAGAATGTTGAATTGCATGTTATCATTACATTAGCTGTTTTCGAAATTAACTGGATGCATGAATAAGGTTATTATTTGTTGGAACAACTGATTATCTGCATGTCAACCTAAAGAACTAAACTAGACAGAGGGTAGGAAACAACCATCGAAATACATATACAACACCATCAAATACAGATAGGATGAACCTAGTCGGACGACTAGACGGACACGTGGGTGGGGTTGGTTCTTGTAATAGAGTCTATAAGTATGTCTTGTACATCTTACGGCTACTTCCATATCACACTAATGGAAGCAAGTATTTTGGTCACTTTCCAGGTTAGGGTTGGCAAGAAGCGTCACGGTAAATCCGCGAAGATAGGGTGTATCGAGAACACTATACCTACTCTGACATGAACTTACATGAGCACAAATAATTGAGAATATTCTATTTGAACATGTGTTGACTTCTTTAAAATGCAACTTACTTGTCCAATTAAATTCAGCATGCTCAACTTTATTTTACGCACTTGTTTATTATATCTGCGTCTGACGTTTCTTTTTTGTTGCTAAAGTTATAATTTCTATTACTATAAAATCTTGCTGAGGCTTTTCACTGACATATATTTCAATGGACTATGAAATAATGTTAGGTGCAGAGATAAAGTATAGTGAAGACCCTACCTACGAGGATCAGAACCAGGAGACAGATCCAGTGGACCAGAGTTACGAAGATACCTAGATTCCTCCTGCTGAGTACTAGATCACTGCCGATGTCTCATTTTATTTTGCTTTATTTATCATTGCAGGTGTGTTGCTCATGTAATAATTGTACGGCCATGCTAGGCCTAACTCATTTGTGTACTTATTTTGAACTCTAGGCAAAGTTGTAATAAATGTCTGCGTTGTTTCTGATTATTGAGGTTGCAAGAACCTGGTTGCTATTTATACAAAATGCTTATTGTGCTTAAGTCAAATAAGAGAGAGAAAAAAGTACTTCTTCTTTTCTTTAAGCACATGCGAACCCGCTCATGTTCTCGCTCCCAAGTACAATGGGAAGCAGGGCATGACAACTTAATAATCATGAGAAAGACAAGAAAAACTAAGATAATAAGAGGATTCAACATCATGATAGAAATTAATATAAAAAAAATACAGATTCAATAGAAATAGGAAAAAGAATTGATACCAACAAGGAGAACTTAGAAATCTATTCAGAAATTTAAGAACCCAACAAAATTCCATGTTTTCAAGCTCAAAATCCTCTCAAACCCCTAATCTTAGATCGCGAGAATTAACGAAAATAATCTGATTTCTGAACTCCCTTAAACCTAGGGTACTATCTTAGTTTATATACAAGTGGGTTTAAACCCAACAAAACAAAATAAACCCAAAAAATAAAGTGAATCTGTGCTGGTGACTCGGCCAACTCAGACTAAGTGACAAGGCTACTCGAGCCGAGTTCAGAGCCTTGTAAATGGCTTGAAAACGTCCTTCTGCCTTCATTTTTGCCCAGACCAAGTATCGAAGCTACTCGGTCCAAGTGACCTTTTAGCTCAAATAGCTGCTAAGTATTTGACTTTCAATTGGAGCTCCGCTACGCCTACCCGGACCAAGTAGGCTAGTCCACTCGGTCTGAGTGCTCTGGAAATGCTGATGGAGGGCAACTCCTAACTCTTTTGCATTCTCTTCTCCTTCCTTCGTATTCTTTTCTTCGAATCTTCTTCTCCACCACGTCACGCACCTAGCAAGCCATGACATTGATGCTCCAGCTATCTCGGATGTGCACATAGCTCCGTTTTGCTCCAAATCACCTCGAAACTCCTGAAAATGAAATAGAAGCTCCAAAAATCATATAATCCAATAAACGATCGATAAAGCGATAAAAATGAGTTTTGAGCGATCAAATAGATATGAAATGTTGCGTTAAGAGTATAGAAAACATGGACATGTCAATTATATTAATATACAGTTGAGTAGTTTCCTATTTATTTAAGTCTCTATGTTGTCAATGTTGTATGCTTAAGTCAATAGTCGTTATGCGGTTGGGTAGTTCTCTATTTAATTAAGACTTTAGTTGGCAGTGTCGTATGTTCAAGTCAATAGCCGTTCTGAGGCTATATGTGATATCCTAAGTTCATACTAGTACACTATCTAAATTTCTAAATTTAGAATTAGGGTGACTTACGGGATTGAAGATCGTCGTAGTAAGCCAAAGCTGGAGCTAGAGCTTCCAATGGTGCTCGTGCCCGAGAAACGGTTCCTGCAAACATAACAAATTACAGGTTATAGGTCACACTATTTTCTATCTATTTATCTTACTCGTTTTTATTTTTATTATATATTGAAATAGTGTCAAAATACGTTCTAAAATTTTAAATAGGCCAGATACGAGGAAAATAATTTTATCTAAGAAGAAAATATTTTTATAAAGCTACTCAATATTTTTTATAATTTTTAAATATTTAAAATCGATTTTCAAGATTTAAAATGAATTAAAAACAAATTTTTGAAATTCAAAATTAATTATCGTAAACGTTGGTAGATTTATTCAAAATAAACGACGAATCAGAAATATTTAAATAAGGTGTCAAAATGGGAGTCTTATCTAGCACTACAACATATAAATTTTGCATATATTAGTTTACGTGAAAAATTAATGATATTAATTTTTACAAAAAATATTTTAATTAGATTTAAACTTTAATAATATAATGCGGGAGATTTATTTGCTTGATCGAAAGGAAACAAGCGTAAATGTGTTCGGAACGTCACGTTGGATTTTCTGACCTATATATAATTTAATATGAATGTAAAATGAATCAGCGTTTAAAATATTATTAATATTTATACATTATGATATACATATATAAGAAAACACTGTGCATTACTCACCGTATAAACGTGATTTACTGTGGACGCGGGGTTCTTTGCGTTTGCGACGTCGCTGGCGGCGACTGGAGGGGCGGTGGGGGTCAGTAACTAGCGGAGCAGACGTGGTCAACAACGAGAATCGGCTGCGACGGGTTAGGCAAAGGGAAAGGAGACGACGGGGCTGTGGGCCTTTGTTGGCTACACGGGTCGTCGGGGACGGCGGAGCAGCAACGCAGAGGGCGGCGACGGCGGTGGAGCGGCGAGGGGGCGGTGCTCCATCGTAGTGAAGGCATCGACCGGGTGCTGTGGCTGCGTGAGGTAGTAGTGCTTCTCGGTTTAGCAAGGTGATGGGGGGACTTAGGGGTATTTATAGTACTGACCCTATTATTAGATGCATGAACCCCATTAATTATTTATTAATGATGGTGGGGGTTGTTGTGACTAAAATTAGGGAGATTTCTTAAACGTGTTCACAAGTTTAAGTTGGGGATATTAGGGTAAATTAATTAGTAAAACTTGAAATTAGTAAATGTAATTAGTTAAAAATAATAATGTTTTAATATTAAACACAAATTTTCATATTTATTCCAAAAATTACGAAATAAATGCACGGGTTCGCATCGTCGCGAGAACCATGAAACTGAAGTCCATTTTTGGATTTGAGTTACGAAAAAGTGAAAAAAATCATTTACTTATTTTTTGCACCCGTTTGATTACAGGATTATGTTCACTACGAATCAGACCGTTACATGGTCAGACCCACCCAGAGATAGTAGAGATTCTGGTTATGGATTTTCATCTACTTGTGGCTTTCTTAAAATTGTTTTAAGACACTTTTTTGGAACTTTATTCTCCTTCTTCATCCGCCCGCTTGAGGCTGGACGTCGATTTTTGGCCATATAGATCCTCAAATATCTGTACACTCTTATCTGTCAGAGGTGGGAGTGAGTCAGTCCTCATCGCCTGGTCAAGATCCATGGCCCCAAGAACTATCAGTAAGTTCTCCTTCCATGATTTAAAATTCAAGCCATTCAGAATTGGAATAGAATTGATGCTGGCAGTAATATTAGCATGAACTAAAGCTAAAAAGAGAACAACAACAAACATGCCACAAGCTCACATAAGTAATTGAAAGCTACAATAAATTTAAATGCAAATCTCATCTTTCAAGATATCAGACACTCCGTTAATATTTATCTTTGGACAACATACTAACTTGTAATTAAATCTTGGTGTGGTAATCAAACACTAATAATAAGTAATATGTCAAATAATAAACCTTCCTTTGGGCATATTTATATTGTACATGTAAAATCGAATAATTATCACGCATTTATTACCACATAATCACATATAATTATGTCAAACATTTAATCTTCCTTTGATCCAATTTGTCGATGTTATAATGAGGTATATGAGCACCTATGTTTTGGTTGTTCGCATGCAAAATCGGCATCAGTCATACTAGCAACAAATACTTTTGGTCACTGGTTGTCCTCAAACACCTTGTAGATGTTATAACTTCGATGTGTATATTACCTTCAGGTAAATGTTTTGATTGAGCAATAAAGTTAGGATATGATCGTTACAATAAAAAATGTGATATTTCTGGCATGTATTGTGATATATCAATTAATTTTATCATTGAAAATTTTTTATTTTGTTATGAATAGAATATATGGTGAAAAGATAAGACTGTAATCTATTCAAAAGATTGTATCCTATCCATGTATGAACTCTTCCATCCCCTAAAAATAAAGGCATATGGTCTTCCCCATAATACATATTAACAACACGTTATCAACACGCTCATCGTGAGATTGGAGGCCCGTTCGTTGTGAATGTTAGGAAGGAGACGGTTGATCCATTACGTGCAGACGTCGTTCACCTCTACGCGCTCGTCTTCTTCATCTATCTTTGAGGTATATCGAAAATAATGCAATTTTTTATTATGATCATGATACCTACGACATTGATCGTCGAAGATCGAACTCGAAAAACATCAAAAAAATTGATTTTTTGGAACGGACGACAGCTACTCACTGTCGATCCTCAGGGGAGTGGCCTCTTTCACCCCCTACACCCCCTGGTTTACCCGTCGCTCCACCTTGCGGTGGTTGCATGCCGCCACATACAGCAGCTGCAACACATTTATCCAGGGTTTTAACGAAACAATTCTATTATTTACGGCCGGTCGGTGTCACCTTCACTGCAGGCAACCTCCTCCCTCCATGGCCCTGTCGCTCCGACAGCGACGGTGGCATACCGCTGCCTATAGTGGCGACGAGACATTAATGTAAGGTTTTAAACAAAAAACCCCTAAAACCCCTCCTCTCCGATGACCCCTTGCCGTTGGCACCCTACCACCACCCCTGTGGTGGTGCGTCGCCAACGCAGGCGACGAAAAACCCTCATGCACCCCTCGACTATCGTTGGAACACGACAGTCCGATGCTACCAATGGTAGTAGCTTCATACAAAAAAAAATTAAGCACCGGTGGTGACCCCACTACCATCCTACCACGGTGTGGCGCCGCCCCCAGAGGCGACGGCACATCTTAAACACAACCGCCCCCACGCGACACAAATCAGCTGCATGTAGCAATGGATGTAGTCTGTCGCTTCCCCTTGTCATGATGGGCTACTGGCTCATCAATTAAAAAACTCACTTTTCCTCATGCCAAAGCCTGCAGCTCTGCTACGGGTGTAACGGCCTGTTTTCGTGAGTATGTATTTGTACGTGTTAATACTAATGTGATGATTTATTTGACTATCTGATTTGTAATTTTAGTCTATTGTGTTATTCATAGATTGATCACGTGACTTAGCAATCGCGTCCTCATCCTCTTTAATTTTTTTGCTTGATGTGGAGTGCAGAGGCAAGATCGTGATAATCCGAATATTCTAAGCAGATGATTCCTCGAATCTTATCTCGATCCAATCCGACCCTGGTCTAAACATCTTAATTGATCATATTAAATCAAAACACATCTTCGCCAAATCGATCTTCACAAACCAAATCTTATCCAAAATCTTAATCGAATTGATTATCCAACCTGATCCTGATCAAAAACTGATTATACCATCCAAATCAACTCTCGGGCCACTAAATCTCGATATCGATTTACTAACCAAAAATCTTAACGAAAACCTATTCCTTAACCAAATCCCTTATAATCCAAGTCCAATCTTAATAATCAAATCAGTATCTTCTAACTAAATTGATCCTATCAAATCGTTTAATAACCTAACTATCTTAATCATCAAACTAATCTTGTCATATCCTGAAGATTTCACATATCCAAATCATATCTGAAAACGATAATTTTATTAACTAAATCTATTAATCATATCCTAACTCTTGATTAAGAGCTTATAGTATAATACCTTTCAAACATCTTTTCCAAGTTAATTTCATCTCAATAAAATATTAATCTTGATAATTCTAATAACTAAATTAAACTTACTTAATCTTTTTACTTAATCTAATCTTAATTATCAATCTTAACTAAGTCGTATTAGCCCAGTATCCCGGCTCGTGATCTCAGAGAAATCTTAACAACCCACGCAACAGAACCCCCTCCCCCACAACCTTCTCTATACATACGCCTAGGCTACTGTCAACCCTAGGGTTTTATACAAGCTGCAGCCGCCTCCACTTCTCCTTCTTTTTCTTTTCTTCACGTCATCTCTCGACGCAACCCAACCCACGGCCTCCACCTCCCACAGCCCGCTGTTTCTCCTCCTCCTCCTTCATCACAGCAGCCGCCTTAGCCCGACTCCATCTTCTCCATGACACAAACCGCCACCCTCATTTCATCTCCACGGAGCCACAGTCCGCGACCCCCTCTTGTTAATCTTACAAGCTCACCCCTTCATAGAAACCAAATGCCACCAAGCCATGCCCAACTTGCCCAAGGCACACCGCCGGAGCCTCCTACTTCACCGGCATGTACCCCCGACTCGCATCCCCTCCGTCGTCTCATCTTCCCACGGCAGCCAATCCCCATCGCGGCCTCGCCCCACATCACACTGCCATTCATCCATGCTCTTCGCCATGAATCCCACAACCCCCTTCCGATCTCCGGCGACCTTTCGCCTCGTCCAACCACCAAATGCCGCTCCTCCGTTCATCTTCGCCCACAGACAACACCAACACCGACTTCGCCCCCAGCCTCCCGGTGTCTCCCCCTCGTCGTCGGCAAGCCCGCACCACCGAATCCCTTTCCCCTGTTCAGATCCACAACCTCTGTTTCAAACAGAGGAGCCCCAATCTCCCCAACCCCATCGCCTCACACCGCCTCTGCCCCGCCGACCTCCTCCTTCCAGCCACCGCCATAGCACCCCCGCCTCCTCGCCTAAACCCGCTGCCGATCCCAGCCCCGGGCCACCCCTCTCCATCTCCAGCGCCCCCTACCCTGTTCTTCGCCCGTACCTCTGTTTCTGCCTCAAGACAGGGCAACCACCGCACCTCCTCTCTCTGAATAGATCCAAACCTTGATGGCCACCTTCCCTTTCGATCGCCGAGAGCCCAGCACCCTCCTTCCCATCGCCAAGCTCCTATCACCAGCCCGCGCCTCGCCTCCCGCCAACGACCATCGCCACCGCACCCCCGATCTCCAACCACTGACGAATCAACCCGAACCACCATCCATCCCCTTCCCACCAGCACCCAGGCCGCCCCGAACTCCGCCGCAAGCCCGCATCTGAATAGCCCTTGCGCAACCACCGGACACCGCGCCGTCCATCTCCCTCCACACAAGCCCGTAGGCCACAGCCCTCCTCCGGTGACCTCAGGCCCGAGGATCCCGTCCTCTGTTGCCCTCCCCCACACGGTGACACCCTCGCACAGCCACCGCTGCCGGCGTAGCTCCCCCGACCGCCGATCTGCCTTCTCCACCTGCAAAGAAATTTGGGGATGAAAGAAAGGAGGAAGAGGAGAAGATAAAGAGGAAGATGAATTGGCAGTAAGTTTTGATGTTTTTAATTATTTAAGTTTTATATTATAATATTTGTTATGATTATAGGTTGAAAGGAGTTTGTATTATTAGAGACCAGTTGTTTTGGGGCTGATACGTTAATATTATTGGGGATCGTAAATCTCTTACCCCTACTTACATAGGCAATTAGTTTATTGGATGGTATAGGTGTAAAACTATATTTGATTGATACTAAAACAGCAAAGAGTGTAAGCAGTAACTAAGTAAGTTATTTATTTTATCACTTCATTTAGTTATAACTTTTAAGATCCGACCTTGCAGATAGGACTCGCCTTTCATCCCGGTCTTCGGACACCTGATATCAGGAAAGTGCACTTTTTACATGTCTTGTTGTTAATTGCTTTGACCTGAGACCTTTTGATATGCAAGTGTACATTTTCTGTTTTAAGTACCGTTACTTTTAAATGCTAAATTAAGAAATGCTAGTTTCACATCATGCTTGTGCACTTCCGATGGAATGATTAGTGATTGAATGTGTATTGACGGAATGAATTAACTTGAAAAATCGTGAAATTATGAATTGTGCGCCCAAGAGGCGAAATAATGAGATCGTGATGTCATGTGAGTTGACAAGCTCGTGATTGTGAAATGGATTCGGCTGGCTCGTGTTCCAACAGAACACTTTGGGTGGGGTAGTCTAGTGTAGTAGAGGCTGGAAAGATGGATTACACTCTAGTGGTGAACTTGACCGACACCTGGCCGGGTCGGTGAGTATAGAGTCACGGTTAGCTCCCGTTGACTTGGGTGTGATGCTGGTCACCTCCCCCTCAGACACTGGGCTTGTCACTAGATTAGGTACAGGTTGGCACTCTTGTTTGTTTCAGCTACTATCGTGATTGTGTAACCGTTGACTAAGTTTATGTCATGTTTCACTTTGTACATTGCTAACGTCGTACCTTTACTTTGTGCATTACAAAAGCAATGTATGTCACTTGTTACTTTATGCACTACACTTGTTATACACATTTCTGTACGCACTACATTCGTCATACTCATTGCTGTACAAACTGCACATGTTACGATTATTGATATACACACCATATGTGCTATACTCATTGCTGTACACAATGCACATGTTACGATTATTGTTGTACACACTACACTACCCATGCTCGCTACTTTGCACACCACATCACTCTTGCCATGATAACTGCTATACACACTCCACTTGTTATGCTACTTGTTGTACACACTACACTTGCTACGCTACTTGTTTTACACACCACTCTCGCCATGATAATTGATGTATACACCACACTCGCCATGCCATTATTTGTGCACCCTGTTTGACGTGCTCATACCTTTCTCATGCTGACATGTTTAACTATGTAAATTCTATTCCGTCAATCATATTACCATGGAATGTTTTGTAAAACCTTGTCGAGGGTCAAGTTTCTCTTTACCTTTCTAAATCTTGCCGAGCGACCCTCGCTGACGTATATTTCCTTGCCTTGTGAAATATACGTCAGGTATTAGACAGGTTTGCTGAGGAGTTGCTTAGAGACTGACAGGTTGACCAGGAGTGCCTTGCCGCCAATTTCCTTCGCTGAAGATGCGCTGTGCCATCACATCATTTTTGTACCTTGTTGTTTCTTTCTAAATTTGTATGGGCTTTATGACCCTCTTTCATTTCATTACTTGTTGTAAACTCTCTTGAGATTGGAGATTGTAAATGAATATTTTATCTGTGTTGTTTGAGTCGCATGCAAGAACCTGCAGGATGTTATCACACAGACGCGTAATGTGCTTAAACCAAGGAGGAAGAAAAGAAAAGTACCTCCTTCTTGCTTTGAGCACATGCGGACCTTCGTCGCGTCCTCGCTCCCAAGTACTATGGGAAGCGGGGCATGACAGGTTTTAGTGGTGGCCCATGCAGGTCGTGTTATGCGAAATACTTAAAACAACATAGGTAAGGTTACAATCTTGTTTCTCAAGAACACCTTCTCCTTGAATCCCTTTCCGTCCCTGCCCATTAGAAAATCCTAGTTCTAAAGTTCCGAATCATTAGTCCACCAAATAAGTCCACCTTAATTTTGAAATTATCTTTGACGTTCCATTCATTCGTCGACAACCACAGAAGTACCCCGTAGTAGATCCACAATATCATTATCTGGTCACCCCACATTTTGGTTGATCGTATCCTATTTCTATTTATTGATTTATTTGTTTCCAATCACGATATACATGTCATCATATTTCCACTTCATCCAATTGAATTTTTTCCTCAACCTTGCCTTCTTAAAAACTCGCTTAGTCCTGTCGGTCAATACAACTCCCCTAGCTTTATTAAATTCCGAGGACGGAATTTTTTATAAGGTGGGTAGAATGTAACGGCCTGTTTTCGTGGGTATGTATTTGTACGTGTTAATACTAATGTGATGATTTATTTGACTATATGATTTGTAATTTTAGTCTATTGTGTTATTCATAGATTGATCACGCGACTTAGCAATCGCGTCCTCATCCTCTTTAATTTTTTTGCTTGATGTGGAGTGCAGAGGCAAGATCGTGATAATCCGAATATTCTAATCAGACGATTCCTCGAATCTTATCTCGATCCAATCCGACCCTGGTCTAAACATCTTAATTGATCATATTAAATCAAAACACATCTTCGCCAAATCGATCTTCACAAACCAAATCTTATCCAAAATCTTAATCGAATCGATTATCCAATCTGATCCTGATCAAAAACTGATTATACCATCCAAATCAACTCTCGGGCCACTAAATCTCGATATCGATTTACTAACCAAAAATCTTAACGAAAACATATTCCTTAACCAAATCCCTTATAATCCAAGCCTAATATTAATAATCAAATCAGTATCTTCTAACTAAATTGATTCTATCAAATCGTTTAATAACCTAACTATCTTAATCATCGAACTAATCTTGTCATATCCTGAAGATTTCACATATCCAAATCATATTTGAAAACGATAATTTTATTAACTAAATATATTAATCATATCCTAACTCTTGATTAAAAGCTTATAGTATAATACCTTTCAAACATCTTTTCCAAGTTAATTTCATCTCAATAAAATATTAATCTTGATAATTCTAATAACTAAATTAAACTTACTTAATCTTTTTACTTAATCTAATCTTAATTATCAATCTTAACTAAGTCGTATTAGCCCAGTATCCCGGCTCGTGATCTCGGAGAAATCGTAACAACCCACGCAACAGAACCCCCTCCCCCACAACCTTCTCTATACATAAGCCTAGGCTACTGTCAACCCTAGGGTTTTATACAAGCTGCAGCCAACCCTAGGGTTTTATATAAGCCTCCACTTCTCCTTCCTTTTCTTTTCTTCACGTCATCTCTCGAAGCAACCCAACCCACGGCCTCCACCTCCCACAGCCCATTGTTTCTCATCCTCCTCCTTCATCACAGCAGCCGCCCTAGCCCGACTCCATCTTCTCCACGACACAAACCGACACCCTCATTTCATCTCCACGGAGCCACAGTCCGCGACCCCCTCTTGTTAATCTTACAAGCTGACCCCCTTCCTAGAAACCAAATGCCACCAAGCCACGCCCAACTTGCCCAAGGCACACCGCCGGAGCCTCCTACTTCACCGGCATGTACCCCCGACTCGCATCCCCTCTGTCGTCTCATCTTCCCATGGCAGCCAATCCCCATCACGGCCTCGCCCAACATCACACTGCCAATCCTCCCTGCTCTTTGCCATGAATCCCACAACCCCCTTCCGATCTCCGGCGACCTTTCGCCTCGTCCAACCACCAAATGCCGCTTCTCTGTTCATCTCCGCCCACAGACAACACCAACACCGACTTCGCCCCCAGCCTCCCGGTGTCTCGCCCTCGTCGTCGGCAAGCCCGCACCACCGAATCCCTTTCCCCTGTTCAGATCCACAACCTCTGTTTCAAACAGAGGAGCCCCAATCTCCCCATCCCCAGCGCCTCACACCGCCTCTGCC
The DNA here is from genome assembly GCA_030789695.1 of Scilla litardierei. Lineage (NCBI taxonomy): Eukaryota > Viridiplantae > Streptophyta > Magnoliopsida > Asparagales > Asparagaceae > Scilla > Scilla litardierei. The sequence continues at coordinate 50,452,765 of CM061131.1, read as the reverse complement.
CCGCCGACCTCCTCCTTCCAGCCACCGCCACAGCACCCCCGCCTCCTCGCCTAAACCCGCTGCCGATCCCAGCCTTGGGCCACCCCTCTCCATCTCCAGCACCCCCTACCCTGTTCTTCGCCCGTACCTCTGTTTCTGCCTCAAGACAGGGCAACCACCACACCTCCTCTCTCAAAGTAGATCCAAACCGCGACGGCCACCTTCCCTTCCGATCGCCGAGAGCCTAGCACCCTCCTTCCCGTCGCCAAGCTCCCATCACCAGCCCGCGCCTCGCCTCCCGCCAACGACTATCGCCACCGCACCCCCGATCTCCAACCACCGACGAATCAACCCGAACCACCATCCATCCCCTTCCCACCAGCGCCCAGACCGCCCCAAACTCCGTCGCAAGCCCGCATCCGAACAGCCCTCGCTCAACCACCGGACGCCGCGCCGTCCATCTCCCTCCACACAAGCCCGTAGGCCGCAGCCCTCCTCTGGTGACCTCAGGCCTGAGGATCCCGTCCTCTGTTCCCCTCCCCCACACGGTGACACCCTTGCCCAGCCACCGCCACCGGCGTAGCTCCCCCGACCGCCGATCTGCCTTCTACACCTGCAAAGAAATTTGGGGATGAAAGAAAGGAGGAAGAGGAGAAGATAAAGAGGAAGATGAATTGGCAGTAAGTTTTGATGTTTTTAATTATTTAAGTTTTATATTATAATATTTGTTATGATTATAGGTTGAAAGGAGTTTGTATTATTAGAGACCAGTTGTTTTGGGGCTGAAACGTTAATATTATTGGGGACCGTAAATCTCTTACCCCTACTTACATAGGCAATTAGTTTATTGGATGGTATAGGTGTAAAACTATATTTGATTGATACTAAAACAGCAAAGAGTGTAAGCAGTAACTAAGTAAGTTATTTATTTTATCACTTCATTTAGTTATAACTTTTAAGATCCGACCTTGCAGATAAGACTCGCCTTTCATCCCTGTCTTCGGACACCTGATATCAGGCAAGTGCACTTTTTACATGTCTTGCTTTTAATTGCTTTGACCTGAGACCTTTTGATATGCAAGTGTACATTTTCTATTTTAAGTACCGTTACTTTTAAATGCTAAATTAAGAAATGCTAGTTTCACATCATGCTTGTGCACTTCCGATGGAATGATTAGTGATTGAATGTGCATTGACGGAATGAAATAACTTGAAAAATCGTGAAATTATGAATTGTGCGCCCAAGAGGCGAAATAGTGAGATCGTGATGTCATGTGAGTTGACAAGCTCGTGATTGTGAAATGGATTCGGCTGGCTCGTGTTCCAGCAGAACACTTTGGGTGGGGTAGTCTAGTGTAGTAGAGGCTGGAAAGCTGGATTACACTCTAGTGGTGAACTTGATCGACACCTGGCCGGGTCGGTGAGTATAGAGTCACGGGTAGCTCCCGTTGACTTGGGTGTGATGCTGGTCACCTCCCCCTCAGATACTGGGCTTGTCACTAGATTAGGTACAGGTTGGCACTCTTGTTTGTTTCAGCTACTATCGTGATTGTGTAAACCGTTGACTAAGTTTATGTCATGTTTCACTTTGTACATTGCTAACGTCGTACCTTTACTTTGTGCATTACAAAAGCAATGTACGTCACTTGTTACTTTATGAACTACACTTGTTATACACATTTCTGTACGCACTACATTCGTCATACTCATTGATGTACACACTGCACATGTTACGATTATTGTTATACACACCACATGTGCTATACTCATTGCTGTACACAATGCACATGTTACGATTATTACTGTACACACTACACTACCCATGCTCGCTACTTTGCACACCACATCACTCTTGCCATGATAACTGCTATACACACTCCACTTGTTATGCTACTTGCTTTACACACTACACTTGCTACGCTACTTTTTGTACACACCACTCTCGCCATGATAATTGATGTATACACCACACTCGCCATGCCACTATTTGTGCACCCTGTTTGACGTGCTCATACCTTTCTCATGCTGACATGTTTAACTATGTAAATTCTATTCCGTCAATCATATTACCATGGAATGTTTTGTAAAACCTTGCCGAGGGTCAAGTTTCTCTTACCTTTCTAAATCTTGCCGAGCGACCCTTGCTGACGTATATTTCCTTGTCTTGTTAAATATACGTCAGATATTAGACAGGTTTGCTGAGGAGTTGCTTAGAGACTGACAGGTTGACCAGGAGTGCCTTGCCGCCAATTTCCTTCGCTGAAGATGCGCTGTGCCATCACATCATTTTTGTACCTTGTTGTTTCTTTCTAAATTTGTATGGGCTTTATGGCCCTCTTTCATTTCATTACTTGTTGTAAACTCTATTGAGATTGGAGATTGTAAATGAATTTTTTATCTGTGTTGTTTGAGTCGCATGCAAGAACCTGCAGGATGTTATCACACAGACGCGTAATGTGCTTAAACCAAGGAGAAAGAAAAGAAAAGTACCTCCTTCTTGCTTTGAGCACATGCGGACCTTCGTCGCGTCCTCGCTCCCAAGTACTATGGGAAGCGGGGCGTGACAACGGGCCTCGGTCCACTAAAAAAGAGAGATGAAAATGGCAGCAGGTCGAAGCCAGCATCAGTAGCCTGCGGGCTTTGGCCCACATGCCAACAGAAAAAGAAAAGAAAAAAGAGGTGAAGGGCTGGCATAGCGGGCTAAAGCCTGCAGCATTACTACGAGCCTCAACCCCAAAAAACCAAAGAAACGAAAAAAACAAGATTGAAAAGGGATGGCCTGATGGGGTGATAAAGAGAGAAAAAAGGAAAACAAAGAAAAAAATGGAGAAGAAAAATGGGGGAAATAAAGGGGGAATATGAAAAAAACATCTTTTTAGTGTAAAAATAAATGAAACAAAAAGAACTATATGAGGGAGGGGATATAAAATAAATAAATATAATGGGGCATAGATTTGTTTTAAAACTTTTCTAAAGCTGACCACATTAACCCGGTCTATACCGTCGGGGGCTCCCCCCATGAGGCCACAGACCTCCAATTTTTTTTGCATATTTAGGTTGTATTACCAAGATATTTCCGATGTGGGTCACATAATACAATAAGTATTATTAGTTGGAATACAACTCTAAATTATAATATAAGGGCATAATTTAGTTTTATTTTAATTTGAATTTGACCCATATGCACACATTTTATTTCCAGTATATTATTCATGAATGATGGCTTTGTTTAGGATCATATTAATGTGTTTACATCACAAATATCTGTAAAAAATGATAGGATAAATTCTATGATTATGTGTGCATAATTATGAAGATCCTGCGACCGCTCTGTCGTTAGTTACATAACCTAACGTTGGATGACATCGTCCCATGGTCTAATTAATTATTAAATACTAAATATGATGATTTTATTTATCGTACGAATCTGTGATGCATGTGATGTGTTATAAATATGTTTTTGAGCACAAATTTTGAATCGGCCTTTTTAAGTCCCACATTTTACTTTACGGCACTTTCTTTTCTTTTTGAGAGAAATTGTAATGAGGAATAATATGTCATGCTTAAGACCGACGGCCATTACCATGGAGGCGGAGGCCACTCTTGAAGAAGAAGAATTCCATGGGACACATGTGGTTTTCAAAGTTGTAATTTTCGTTTTTATTTATGTAAAATGGACTGTATATTTGTGTTGAGTATTGGACTTCTCCCTACTTGGTGTTAATGATGAGCAAACATAAATACTTGTGACTAATCCCCTATTTTGCAGTTAATCCATTGCCTAAGATATTTATGAAGATCTACTGGCAATGGATGACTCACAAACTACATTGAAGGCAAATGACATGAATTGGTTGATCGTAGATAATGATTGAAGCTCCGTGAAGACTTCAAGCTCATACGATGGAAAGAAGAGATTATTCGTCAATGTAATTTTTCTTTTATCTCTTCTAGTATGTAGCTTAGAAGTAGAACTTTGATGGAGCACTCACACATATCTACATTCAGTTATAGGACTTCATTATATCAATTATCCTTTGATTCCAATTTATTTCTTTATTGATTGTGCTAGGATTGTTTATAACAGTCGACTGCTGAACACTTAACAGTCGCCTGTCTCAAAAACAGTCGACTATGTTTTGTTCTATAGTCGCCTGTTATGCACAGACTATTACAATATAGTTTTGGGCCTTCTTTGATTATTTCGCACAGGCTACTGATGAACGATTCACAGGCACCTGTCCAAGTGATAGTCGGCTGTGTTTTGTAAATCAGTCGCATGTCTATACTTTGACAAAACTAGTTTGATCTGTCTTTCACGGCCAGTCGACTACTGTTGAATATACAGTTGACTGTCTCTTAGATCAGTCGACTGTCTATGATGCAACAGTCGTCTGTCTGTGAGTCATTTCTTTGACTCAGCTCTCTGAAAATTTCTCAGGCTTTTGATTTTACGTCCTTAATATTCGTGTAAATGATTTTACTTCCTTTTATAATGATTTTATATAGATCAATGGACCATTTTCTCCTATTATGAATATTCGACTCAAACTTATTTTGAACAACTCGTTTATCGCTCTCCAAATATTTCTTTTCAGACGAGGATTTCAACTTTTGAAGTACAACAGTTTTCAAACTCCACGTACTTTAGCTTATGCTATTTACCCTATTATCTCTTCTGTATCCTATTTAAGCATCTCCACATCTCCTTTTCCCTCAACCTAAGCATCACCATTGAGCCAATGTTTTCCCTAACCAAGCCGTCTCCTTGTATTCGTCCTATCTGAACTCGTGCTTATCGATCCTTCCCTCGTCACGCTCTCGACCTCTCTTATTTGCTTAGGCATTAGGGTCCGTCAATGTTTGTGTCAAATTTTAATTGTTAGTAGGCCATTGGACCTTGTGAGGTAGTCGTAGTGCACGTACCTAAGTTGTGTACGTGGGTTGAATGAGTATAACCCCATAGTATACTAATGGCTGCTTATTGTGTGTTATATATACTCGGAGTTATTCAAGACGTGTGAAGTTGTTTGTATGTTAGTAGTTATAGTTTGGTGTGTGAATACCTAATAGGCTGTAGGTAATTAGGGGATACTTATAATGGTTGAAGCAATATGCTGGTGAAACTATATGTATGCTAGGTGTGATAATAATAATAGGTATTGGTACACCAGTTATAGGTAGTAGGCTATGGTGTGAATATGTATGTTACATGTGAGTGATTATACGATGAATACGTGTGCATGTATTAGGGAGTGTATTATAATTATATGCGTGTGCTGATGTCTGTGTTATTATTATAGTATATAGAGTGATTGAACTATGTGAGTATTACATGACTAAACATTAAGTGTGATTGGCTTATGGTATGTATATGGTTGTATTGGTAGGCGTATAAATATTGGAGTGGTATTGGTATAGGTATAAATGCTGCGTTACGTATATAGAATATTCTGATATGTGTATTGAGTCCCACTCAAGCTTGAGTGGGTATACTCTAAGTATATTGATGTGTATGTCTGAAGTTTGAATATAGCGATGTTTGATGTATGAATAGTGATAGAAGTGTTTGTTCCTGGTTGTGTTACACACATGATTATGGGTCGCTACACCAGTATATAGTTATAGGAGTTGGTCTTGTGGTATAGTTAACTACTAAGGACTTGCTCGTGTGAACGTATGTGTACCAGCTAAAACTAGGTGTGTAGGAGTGCTAGTTATATAATGATATGATTGGTATACGTGAATGAAAAGTTAGCGTGTATGGGTGTGCACCATGCACGGGTAAGTATGTGCTTAGTTATAGGTATTGATGACTATGGTATATGTGGCGTGTCGTAAATACAGTTATAGGACCGTACGTAATGTGAATGTATAGTGAAATATTTGAATGCATTTGAATGACTATATATATTATGAAGCTATAGTAGTGGTGAATGTGTATTAAATACAGTGAACCTGGATTTGATTATGGTTTGGTGTGACTACATGAGTTGATACGTTGGATGTATACTAGGAAATATTAGAGAGTAGTATACCCATGTTGTTTGTGCATATGTAGCTATCTATACGTAGAGCAATGATTGTATTTGCTAAGTGTGAGACTATCCTTATATGAGTATCTGAAATATTGTTTTGTGTTTAGGTAAGTAGTAGTTATAGGAGGGATGTATGCTTATATATATGATCGAAATACATGTATGAAATTGACTGACTATAATAAGTATAAGTGTATAACGTACGTGAATGTATATATATACGTGTTAGTAGTGTTAATGTTTGACTACCTAGTGCGTGTATAAGCACTTGTAATGACTATACTTGGTTTGAAATATAATGTGACTTGATTGGGGTAGTTATTAGAGCGACTAGATATATATTAGAAAGTCCGAGGACGGACTTTATTCTAAGGTGGGGATGATGTAACGACCACTTTTCGTTGTACTTTGTTCGTGCACGTGCTTTTGGCCGTGCACGTGTTTATTTTAGACTTTATTTGATTGTGAACACTTTTGTGTGATATGACGTTGTGAACGTCTCTGAGAGTATTAAATAGTGGCACTATCTTGGAACGACACTTCTCGAGTCGTTTTCCCACAATTTAACCTTACTATGAGACGTGACGATTTTCACTCTTGACGGGAGACGTTTCTATTTTTAGTTTCGTCGTCCGACGTCGAATTTGACATCCGTCTTCTTAGTTAGCTCACTTTCGTCATCACGATCACCACGATATTTATTTTATAATTTTTGGAGTTTATTTGACCACTTTTATATTTTTAACAAGTTTTATATCATTTTTAATAATTAGTTTATAAATTATTTTTGGCCAAATAAAATTTATTTGAGTTTTAAACGTTTTAAATAATTTTTGAGCCAATTTCCAGCTCATTTGGACCAAGTCAAATCCTTGGGTGAGTTAGAGAAGTTGAATTTCAAATTTTAAATTATTTTAAACTTCTAATCCTATTAGATTTAGCCCTAGACCAAGTCAACCCATCTATACTATATAAGCAACCCCTAGGAAGACCTATTTTCGCAAGAAATTAACCCTAGCCTCTTCCAAAACCCAAATTTGACGTTGCGACGATTCGTCGCAACGTTACGACGAACAGCTGCCGCTCCGACCGAAGAAACGGCCTCCGTTCGCCCGCTCCGACCGATAGCCATCCCCGCATCCAAGCCCGCTCGCATCGCAGCACAGCCACCCGCCCCGTTCCCCGCTTCGACCGAGAGAAGCCCTCGGTCTGACCGAGAGCTTCCCCCGCTCACGCCCCGCTCCGCACCGCTCGCATCGCCCGCTCTGTCGCTCCGCATCACCCCGTGTCTGACCGGGGCGCCCGCCCGCAGCGCCGCTCTCCGCTTCGTTGCAACGTTACAAACGTTGCAACACTTTGTCGCCCGCACCGACCGACCCGATCGCCCGCAGCGACGGACCAACCCCCCCGCACCAAGGCCCCGCCGCACCACAGCAGCCCGCTGCGCTGCAAGCTTCGCACCCAGCGTGTCTGACCGACCAAATCCCCCGCATTGGCTGAGTACGACCGAGAGCCACTCGTCGCAACCCCGCATCCGTCGCACCACTTGCCTCCGTGGGCCCCCCAAGTTCTCCAGAGGTATCGTGGGTCCCCCAAAGGTCCCTAGGACTACTGTGGGCCCCACCTAGGTGCGTTCTCTTCGACGACTTGCCGCGTACGACGTCGTCGCACGTCGTAGCCCGTCGTCGCACGTGCGAGATTTGGAATCTGGAATCGTCGCCTCGGTTGATTGCTCTGAAATTTCCAGCGAGGAATCTAATTGGAATCTGGATTTGGAGCGCGATATTATTATTCCAACCCCCGGTGTCGCTACCCGACGCCGGTGTAGCTTTCGCGTCGTGTTGAGGTAACGCTTTGCACCCCTAGGACCCCCAACCCAATTGCATGCTAATCAAGACTAAAAATCAGTATTTTAAAGTATTTTAAATTTTTAGCAATCACTAATCAAGATTAATAAAACGGATGTAGGCCGGTGGACTTGTGCACGTAGGAATCGGGACTTTGGACTCGTTGGACGGTGTTTTCTTGACGTGATAGTTGCAGGCAAGTGAAACTTGCCAACTCTTGTGTATGGCCATGTTTTTAGGCCACTTCCTTGTTTTTAGCGTAAAAGAGACTAGTCAGTGAAATGATAGCTGGCTAGACGCCTACTTGATCTAGTTTGACAACGAAACTAGATCCGTCACCTAATTGATCCAGCTTGACAACGAAGCTAGATCCAACCCTTAAAACTTGTTGTTCATGCATACTAAACTGTCACGTTTACTTTCCTTACCTGTACGCCTTACTACTTGTCATGTCATGTCATCCATGCATTGAATGTCGCATTGGTAGCACACGCTACAATACTTGTACTTGTACTCCCTTGTCTGGCTAGGTGCACCACTAGACCAACAAGATAAAACACTTCCTGGCTCGTGTTCCAGAAGCGAGCATTCCCGTTCGGGGGTAAGGCCCTGGCTCGACACACGTGGAGGGGTAGGGATAAACGATCACTTGAGCTTAGGAGTTGGCCCGCGCAGCCACTCTAGCCAAAAGGCGGAATCTCTGTGCACGAGGTGCTTACTTTCCTTGTCTTGTACTTGTCTTGTGAATGATTCATGTAATACTTGTCATCCATGCCATGCCATGCTCGTACTTTACTTTACCTGTTGCACTCATTACTTTAACTGCCATGTCATTGCATCATGCTAGAACTGCTAGGTTGCTTTACTTTTACCTACTTTCAGTTTCCTTGCACAAGTCATCCAGACTTGCTGACATGTGCCCCTTGCTCTTTTGGGTGTCACATGTTAGACCCTGAGCCAGAGACAGTTGTTGAGGACGAGGTGGTTGCTGACACTGAGCCTACGTTCGTCGGGGAGTTCGTGGACACCGGAGACCAGTTTTAGAGACTGTTGGCGTTGCTTTTGCTTTAGGTTGCTGTTAGATGTCGGTGCTTGCACCATTACTTTGTTGCTATACTTTGTACTTTTGTTGGCCATGCTGGGGCCTCTTTTAGACTCTTTTCTTTTAGCCTGGTGGCTTTTTCTGTGATGTTGAGATTTATTATTATGGATATTCTGAGATGTTTCTTTTGTCTCTTTCGTTAATATTATCTTTGTTTCGTTTCGCGTTGCAAGGACCTGCAGTTTAAATTTGATTGACGCTTATCGGACTTGCAGCTTTGTAGCTTCAAGTCTGAGCGGACCTTCTCACGCTTCGCCTCCACGTTTTTGGGAAGCGGGGCGTGACATTACGTAACTATACGCACGATTATTATTATCACACCTATCATACACATAGCTCTACCAATCATTTATTTCAACCATCACAAGTATCTTTAACTTCATACACTCCATTAGACATTTCAACGCTAAGTCTTATATACACAGGCATCCCTAGAATAGTATAGCTATCCACACAAAAATCTATAACTACTAACACGCAGCAACTTCATACTATCACGAATAACTCCGAGTATATATATATCACACAATAGGCAAGCACTAATATACTATGGGGGGTATACTCATTCAAGCCCACGTACACAACTTAGGTACGTGCACTACGACTACCTCACAAGGTCCAAGGGCCTACTAACAATTAAGGGTTGACACAGACATTGACGGACCCTAAGGCCTAAGCAATAAAGAGAGGTCGAGAGCGTGACGAGGGAAGGATCGATAAGCACGAGTTCAGATAGGACGAATACAAGGAGACGGTTTGGTTAGGGAAAACATTGGCTCAATGGTGATGTTTAGGTTGAAGGAAAAGGAGATGTAGTGATGCTTAAATAGGATACAGAAAAGGAAATAGGGTGAATAGTATAAGCTAAAATACGTGGATTTTGAAAACTGTCGTTCTTCCAAAGTTGAAATCCCAGTCTGAAAAGAAATATTTGAAGATCGATAAAACGAGTTGTTCAAATTAAATTTGAGTCGAACATTCATAATAAGGGAAAATGGTCTATTGGTTTTAAAAATCATTATAAAAGGAAGTAAAATCATTTACACGAATATTAAGGACGCGGTTTAGAAAATTTATACGTCAGTGATTTAATATAATGTTGTCAAAAAGTTTTGGAAAGTCAAGAATGAAATCAAGTAACGGAAAATTTTAAACTCATGTTAAATGCTTTCAAAACTTTAGGCTATGGAAGATTTAAAATAATCAATTTTGAAACTTCTTTCAGAAAACCATGGTTTGCCAAAAATGAGAAACTGATTTACACAAGGTTCTTAATATACGAGCACAACAAGTCGGGTACGGACATAAAAATAATTGAAAGTATGTATGGTGCACGGAAAAATAATATTATATTAGTAGTAGAATTATCGAAATCGAATAGCAAGTCTTTAAAATCAAATCATGGAGGGTCTAAATCAGGAAGTGGTTATGAAAATAGTAATTTTGCAAAAATCTGAAATAGCGAGAACGACCAACTTGCTGAAAACTGAAATTCCATGTGTCTTGAAAAGTATATGAATGGCATAAATCAGGAGGGAAAATTACAAGTTGAATCAAAGTACGATTCAGAATAAAATTAATATATGAAGGGGCGACGCATTTGCATAAGTACGAAAAACGTAGGCTGGGAAAATACTATAAGCTAGTATTCAAAAAAAATTCCGACAGACATTTTAAAAATTTAAATCAATGAGGGAGTATAAAGTATATTAAAATTTTGAACAAAGTTAAACTTAGTGGAAGAGAAGATTGAAAAATACTTTCAGAAGGTTCAAAATTTGCAATGGTGATGTTTGAAAATTGTCGACGATCGTCATGAGGCGATCTCGTGAATCGAGGCAAGGAAATTGGTCGGATGATCAAAACATTCATACGCCTAGGATATGAATCAGGAGAATCTACGGGGAACTCCTACGGTCGACCAACTAAAGATTAGAAACTAGGCGCTAAGACCTTCTAAGGGGCTAGACGGTAAAGAATTGCGTTCAGCTTGGTCCGAAATCGATGAACCCAAGCGAACGACAAAGGGAAACTCTAGAAGTCTACAATGGTCAGAGGTAGACAAGGACCACTAAGGTAACTCCTACGACGATTAGATCAATTGCTAACAGGGGGTCTAACTAACAATCAGAGGCCTCTAACTAGCAAACACAGGCGTCTAACTAAGTCTTCTTACCACCTAGTGTCATAAGAAAACGACTAGACTCAGGGCTTATGACTCGGATGTTGCAATTTATTTAATGGACATTCCGTTATTATCGTTGTTCCGTTAATTCGCAATTGCAAGACCGGACCTGCATGGGCCACCAACAAAACCTGTCACGCCCCGCTTCCCAAAAACGTGGAGGCGAAGCGTGAGGAGGTCCGCTCAGACGTGAAGCTGCAAAGCTTTAAGTCCGATAAGCGTCAATCAACTTTTAAAATTGCAGGTCCTTGCAACGCGAGCGAAACAAGATAATAATAATGAAATGAGACGAAAGAATAATCTCAGAATATCCATAAATATAAATTCCAACATCACAGAAAAGCCACCAGGCTAAAAGAAAAAGAGACTAAAGGCCAAACATGGCCAACAAAAGTACAACGTACAAAACAACGGTGCTACGCACCGACAACTAACAGAAAACCTAAAACAAAAGAAAGATCAGTAAAACCACCAAGAAAGATCACTGGCATCTACAAAACACCTCCTAGGCAGACATGGACTCAGGCTCAGCGTCAGCAAGCACCACGTACTCAGCAACGGTCTCTGGCTCAGGTCTAACATGTGACACCCAAAAGAGCAAGGGGCACATGTCAGCAAGTCTACAAGAGACTTGTGCAAGGAAACTGAAAGTAGGAAAAGTAAAGCAACCTAGCAGTTCTAGCATGATGCAATGACATGGCAGTTAAAGTAATGAGTGCAACAGGTAAGGTAAAGTAAAGTGAAGTACGAGCATGGCATTTAAACATGGCATGGATGACAAGTATTGCATGAATCATTCATAAGACAAGTAAAAGACAAGAAAAGTAAGCACCTCGTGCACAGAGATTCCGTCTTTTGGCTAGAGGGCTGATCAGGCCACTCCTAAGCTCAAGTGAACGTTTATCCCTACCCCTCCACGTGTATCGAGCCAGGGCCTTACCCCCGAACGGGAATGCTCGCTTCTGGATCACGAGCCAGGAAGTGTTTTTAACAAGTATGGCATAGGGGTGCACCTAGCCGGTCCAGGGAACCCGGACATTGTCTTTTGACCAACACATGAGGCCCGTTTCCCTGGAAGTAGTATTCAAGGAGTACAAGTATTGTAGCGTGTGCTACGAATGCAACAATCACTTGGATGACATGTAGAATGCAATGCATGGCAGTTAAAAGTGCGTACAGATAAGGAAAGTAAACGTGACAGTTTAGTATGCATGAACAACAGGTTTAAAGGGTTGGATCTAGCTTCGTTGTCAAGCTAGATCAATTAGGTGACGGATCTAGTTTCGTTGTCAAACTAGATCAAGTAGGCATCTAGCCAGCTATCATTTCACTGACTAGTCTCTTTTACGCAAAAAGCAATGAAGTGGCCTAAAAACATGGCCCTACACAAGAGTTGGCAAGTTTCACTTGCCTGCAAGTACGACGTCTGAGCACACCGTCCAATGAGTCCAAAAATCACAATTATCCTACGTGCACAAGTCCACCGGCCTAAAGTCCATATTATTAATCTTGATTAGTGAATTTAAAACATTTAAAATACTTTAAAAAAATACTAATTTTAGTCTTGATTAGCAGGCAATGGGTTGGGGGTCCTAGGGGTGCAAGGCGTTACCTCAACACGACGCGAAAGCTACACCGGTGTCGGGTAGCGACGCCGGGGGTTGGAATAAGAGAACGTGCTCCAAGTCCTGATTCCAATATAGTTTCCTCGCTGGAAAGTTCAGAGCATCAACCGGAGCGACGGTTCCAGATTCCAAAGCTAGCACGTGCGACGACGGGCTACGACGTGTCGCAACGTCATGTACGGTGAATCGTCGGAGAGAAAGCACCTAGGTGGGGCCCACAGTAGTCCTAGGGACCTTTAGGGGACCCACAATACCTCTGGAGAACTTGGGGGGCCCATGGTGGCAAGTGGTGCGACGGGTGCGGGGTTGCGACGTTTGGCTCTCGGTCGTACTGCCTCGGTGCGGGGAGCTCCGTCGGTCAGACACATGGGATGCGGGGGTTGCAGCGCTTGGGGTGTGCAGCAGTGCGGCGGGGCCTTGGTGTGGGGGGGTTTGGTCGGTCTCTGCGGGCGATCGGGTCGGTCGCTGCGGGTGACAAAGCGTTGCAACGTTGCAAGCATTGCAACGTTGCGGGCTTCGGCGATGGCGGGCGGGCGCCTCGGTCAGACATGGAGCGATGCGGGCGAACGGAGCGGCTTGGTGCGGAGCGGGGATGCGGAGCTGGCGATCAGTCTGACCGAGATCTAGTCTCGGTCAGAGCGGGTGAACGTAGGGGGTGCGATGCGGAGCGGCTGTGCGAAGCTTGGTGCGGGCGGAGCAGCGGTCGGTGCGGGGAAAATGGGCCTGTTCTCTCGGTCGGAGCGGGGGAAACTTGTCGCAACGTTGCGACGATTCGTCGCAACGTCAAATTTGGGTTTTGGAAGCGGCTAGGGTTAATTTCTTGCGAAAGTAGGTCTTCCTAGGGGTTGTTTATATAGTGTAGATGGGTTGACTTGGTCTAGGGCTAAATCTAATAGGATTAGAAGTTTAAAATAATTTAAAATTTGAAATCCAACTTCTCCAACTCACCCAAGGGTTTGACTTGGTCCAAATGAGCTAGAAATTGGCTCAAAAATTCTTCAATACGTTTAAAACTCAAATAAATTTTATTTGGCCGAAATTAATTTAAAAATTAATTATTAAAAATAATATAAAACTTGTTAAAATATAAAAGTGGTCAAATAAACTCCAAAAATTATAAAATAAATATCGGGGTGATCGTGATGACGAATGTGAGCTAACTAAGAAGACGGATCTCAAATTCAACGTCGGACGACGAAACTAAAAATAGAAACGTCTCCCGTCAAGAGTGAAAATCGTCACGTCTCATCGAGTGAGTTTAAATTGTGGAAAACCGACTCGAGAAGTGTCGTTCCAAGATAGTGCCACTATTTAATACTTTCAGAGACGTTCACAACGACCTATCACACAAAAGTGTTCACAAACAAACAAAGTCTAAAACAAACACGTGCACGGCCAAAAGCACGTGCACGAACAACGTACGACGAAAAGTGGTCGTTACAAGCGTCCACATGTGTTTCATGGCATTAGAAGACCCACTCTCCGATGAGAGTGATTCCGACACGGATGACACCAAGGTAACAATGGATGAACTTCACATTGCTAATGAAGTACTATTTAATGCATAAGTATACGAGCTTAAAGAAATTGAATATTAGCAAGTCATCCATTCCATGCATTATCAACAATGACACTTTAACTCTTGAGAAAACAAACTTAGCTTCTCAAAATGTCACATTGAGAGATGAGGTTAATTCCCTCAAATCTCAACTAGATCAAACATATCCTAAGGATAATAGTGATCTAGTTACACGTCACACACAATTGGGTTTAGAGAATGATTCTCTTAAAACCCAAGTGCACGAGCTCAAAGCACGGGTGTCCACCTTGGATACCAACATTTCTTCTTTAATGGAGAAATATGAGCTCATGTCCCCCCGTATTGTGAGATTCAATAAGAGAAAAGGACAATTGGCTGATTTGCTTGCAACCCAATTTCCGGCCACACATCGTGTTGGTCTTGGATTTGTAAAAGAGAATGCATCTAATGCTCGCACATCTTATATTGGTGTCACTATAGGATTTGTAAGGCCTTCCTCTGGTGCATCCACAAGTGGTGTCAAAGACACTATAGGTAGCAAACCTACCAAGAAAGTTACCACTTCACCTTCTCTTCCTTTTGGCACGAAACCCACTAAGGGTGGAAACCAAAAGCAAGGCCATGCTTATATGTACACTAACACTCATCCACGTAAGAAACCTCCTACTTCACAAGTGGATAATCATGACACATTCAATGCTCCGCACCCACGGACACGTACACAATCACTCATGAGAAATACTCATGTACGTGCTCCTATACACCCGTATGCTCATACGCATCATTCTTTCATGTATGATCATCCTCCACATGTCATGCATGATTCATATGCTTCATATAATATGCATGTTCCCAAGCATACATATCATCCTAGAATGTACAATGCATATCCTCCACCACATCTCTATGCTAGAAATCATGTTCCTAAGAAGCATGCACCACATAGAAATCCAACACATATGCATGCAACTAGGAAGAGGACTTCCAAGATGTACACTATTTGGGGTCCTAAGAACACTAGTCTTAATGATAGGAATGCTTATGTTGATTCCTATTTTCATGATGTGATTAGAAATAGTAATTATGTTGGGAAGCGGAAGTCCACTTGGACTTGGCTTCCAAAGGGCTAATCCCCTAGGACCCAACAAACATTGGGTACCATAAGCTTATGGTATATTATATAGGTACCCAAGAGAAAGAAGAAGAGCAATAAAGGTCAAACTTGCTCTAAAGGGAAAGGATGGATTCTCGATAATGGTTGCTCCAAACATATGACGGGAGATCCCTCATTGCTCTCTGAAGTGATTAACATCAAGGATGGTGCATCTGTCACTTTTGGAGGTAATCAAAAGGGAACCATCATTGGAGTAGGTATCGTTGGTAATCTTTCCAAACCCTTCATTACTAACGTTTATCTTGTTAGTGGTTTGTGTCACAATCTTATTTTCATAAGTCAACTTTGTGATAAAGGTTACAAGGTTAACTTTGGAGAAGGATTGTGTACTATTGTTGATTGTGATTCAAATGTTTTATTTTCCGGTATTAGGCGTAAAAATATTTATTATTTGAGCTTGCCTAAAACCGTAGAACATTGCTTAGTTGCTAACACAAGTGAACAACTATTGTGGCATCGCCGTTTTGGTCATGTTCACTTCAAGCACTTATATAAGTTAGCTAAGCATGATCTAGGCAAAGGTTTTCCTAAGATTGCTTTTAATAAGAAAAACTTTTGTGATTCATGTCAAAGAGGTAAACTAAGTAAATCTTCATTTAAGCTTAAAGAAGGGATTTGTTCTAAGAGGTCCCTAGAACTTTTTCATCTAGATTTATTTGGGCCAACTAGAATCGCTTCTTTAGGTAATGCTCATTATGGATTAGTTGTCGTCGACGACTTTTCTAGATTTACTTGGGTTTCATTCTTAACTAATAAGAATGAATCTTATGAAGAGTTTACCAAATTCACAAAGAAGATTCAGAATTTCTTAGGATCCACAATTATCACTATCTTTAGTGATCATGGAGGAGAATTTGAGAATGAATCTTTTACTAAGTTTTGTGATGACACCGGGATAACTCATAATTTTTCCTTCCCTCGGGCACCACCACAAAATGGTGTTGTAGAGAGAAAGAATAGGACTCTTATTGAGTGTGCACGCAATATGCTCCATGATAGTCATCTTGGACTGCAATTTTGGGCAGAGGCGGTGCACACAGCATGTTATGTGCTCAATAGGATCCTAGTGAGACCCCGAACGAACAAAACTTGTTTTGAGTTGTTTTACGATAAAAAGCCTAAAGTAAAATATTTTCGTTTTTTGGTTCAAATTTTTTTATAAAGAACACAATTGGTTATTTAGAAAAATTTGAGCCAAGATCCGATGAAGGAATTTTTTTTGGATATTCCACACGTAGCAAAGCCTACCGGATATACAACAAAACTTCTTCAACGATTGAGGAATCTCTTCACGTATCCTTTTATGAAGATTTTGATTTCCCTCATGTTGATGATGATAATGTAGATACTCTTTTTGATTCTCTTAATAATGTTAAGATTAATGATTTTATTGTTGAGACTAACACTTCTAACGAAATTGTTGAAGTTGTTCCTAGTGATACAGGTATACCCAAAGCTTACCCGACCGTTTGCAATCATCCTCATAACCAAATTATTGGAGATACTGGTGTGGGTGTTCGAACGAGATCGAGAATTGAAGAATTCTCTCATTGTGCATTTGTCTCTACCATTGAGCCAAAGAACATCCAAGAAGCTTGTGAGGATAGCTCTTGGATAGTGGCAATGGAAGAAGAATTAATGCAATTCGAGAGAAACGAAGTTTGGAAACATGTACCTCTTCCAAGTGGTCACCAAGTCATTGGGACCAAATGGATCTTCAAGAATAAGACGGATGAAAACGAGGTAATCACACAGAACAAAGCAAGGTTAGTAGCTCAAGGCTACCGGCAAGAGGAAGGTATTGATTTCGAAGAATCTTTTACCCCCGTAGCTAGATTAGAAGCTATTAGGTTGCTTTTATCTTTTGCATCCCATAAGAATTTTAAACTATTTCAAATGGATGTTAAAAATACATTTTTAAATGGGTTTGTCAATGAAGAAGTTTATGTTTCTCAACCTCCCGATTTTATTCATGAAAAATTTCCAAACCATGTTTTCAAACTTAAGAAAGCATTGTATGGGTTGAGACAAGCTCCTAGAGATTGGTATGATCGACTTAAGACCTTTCTTTTGAATTTAGGTTTTAAAATGGGAGAAGTTGATTCTACACTCTTCATTAAAGATTTTGAAAATGACATTCTTTTGATACAAGTTTATGTAGACGATATTATTTTCGGTTCTACTAACTTTAATCTTTGTCAAGAATTTTCCAAGTCTATGAAGGATGAGTTTGAGATGAGCCACATGGGAGAGTTCACCTACTTCCTTGGATTGCAAATTCGACAAATGAAGAATGGCACATTCATACATCAGACAAAGTACACATGGTAGCTTATTAAGCGATTCGGGATGGAATCGTCTTCGAGCAAAATAACTCCCATGAGTACTACCTCTCATCTACACAAGGATGAAAGTGAAAAAGATGTAGACGTTCGTCTATATCGAGGTATGATCGGTAGCTTACTTTACTTAACCACTAGTAGGACCGATATCATGTTTTCTGTTTGCCTTTGTGCTAGATATCAAGCTAGACCTAAGGAGTCACACTTGATTGCAGTTAAACAAATATTTAGTTATCTCAATCAATCTCTAGACCATGGGTTACTTTACCCTAAATCTAGCACATATGAGTTAATCTCATATAGTGATGCCGACTTTGCCGGATGCAAGTCTGACAAGAAAAGTACTGGTGGCACTTGCCATTTCTTAGGAAATTCCTTAGTTTCTTGGTTTTCTAAGAAACAAAATTCGGTGTCATTGTCCACGACTGAAGCGGAATATATTACCGCGGGTCTTGCATGTGCACAAGTTCTTTGGATGAGACACACTCTTATGGACTATGGTGTCGACTGTAATACTTGCTCGATCATGGTTGATAACCAAAGTGCCATATGTATTTCCAAGAATCCGGTACACCACTCCTGTACCAAACACATAGACGTGATACGCCATTTTATAAATGATCATGTAGCTAAGAAGGACATCATCTTAGAGTACATTGAAATCGAAAAACAAATTGCTGATATCTTCACTAAACCTCTTAAAGAAGATTCATTTCTGAGGTTGCGTGGAGAATTGGGAATTATGGGTGAATCTGAAATCTAGAAGCTCAAACATTCATGTTATAACTCTTTTTGAGCTCATATCATTTTGTTGCCTATCTTCATGTGCTTTATTATATATATGTGTTTAAGAAAGGCAATTGTCATTTAATTGATTTCATGAGTTTTTGAGATTGATTGTAGTGATTTGTGTTTCAATGGATTTATTGTTTTTACATTGTTTTTACGATGTATTTGTGATTAGAGTATAGGTCCTAGGGTGAGTGTTCTTATCCTTTGGAATTCTATCTCACTTTGCATTTTTGGACCAGGACAGACGACTGTCTTTCCTTCGATAGTCGACTGCCCTACTCCATCTCCTCAGTCTGAGAATTGGTAGATTTTGCACAGCCAACTGATGACTGTTTTACAGTCGACTGTTATTTTAATAGGCGACGGCATTTTAGTCATCAGGCGACTGTTCTCTCTGTCAACTTTTATTCAAAGCTATCTGTCTTTTTGATGAACTGTATGGTTTCTCGGCCAGTCGACTTATGCGTAATTTACAGTCAACTGTCCAACGGACAGGCGACTGCATATTACTTGCCAGTCGACTGCACATCTTTCTGAGCTTTATTGTTATCACTTCATCCAGTCGACTGACTTCTGTTCATCAGTCGACTGTCTGCTGTTAAGACGGTTCAAGTTCTTTGTACTAAGCCGTCGATTCATTGATCCAATGGCCCAGATTATTTCCCCAACGTTTATATTCGACGAATCTGTTCATTTCTCCCCACGTCGACTCTCTCTCCTCCGATTGCAACTTCGTCTTCACGCTCGATTTTCACTCGATTTCCTGTAGATTCTCGCTCGAATCTTCTTCGTGGGAGCTCTACCTCCTTTTTCGCATGGCTGCTCGTGAGCTGCTCATGATTTGATCAGTTTCTCACCAGATTTGTGCTCTCGACTACTTGACCTAGCTTTCGATCGGTCAAGTAAGCTCATGGCTCTTTTCGATCATCTCTTTCTTGATGTTTCTCTCGACTTCTTTGATGAGCTGGTTCCTTCACCGATGCCTGATCCGGCTCCCTCCTCGCCTCCATCTTCTGGAGAACCTCTTTATATCACTGTCGGTGACCCCATCCCCTCTGAGAATGCTGCTGAACACACTTCTCATCCAGTTGATCTTCCTCCTCATCCTCCACCATCTGTTCCCCTCGAGGATTTTCTTCTTGGTCGGTTGAGTGATCGTGCCTCTGCTCTAGAGAAACTTTCCACTTCTATGGACGAGAAGCTCAACCTGCTGTTGGAGCTTCAGTACAAATCCTTTTTACGTCATGGTTTTGCCATTCCCGCTGATCTTCATGCTCTGTTTGCGAAATCTGAGGACACTGACCCTGCTCATGTTCCTCCACCTCCAGGCTTTGTGCCTATTTCTTCTGTTGTTCCGACCCCCATTGCCCAGACTCATGTCCATGATCGTGCGAAATCTTTTGCGGTTTGTGCTTTGTCTTCTAAGAGGAAGACTCCAGCTTTTCCTACACCTCGCTCTGCTAGGCTCATGTTCCGATCTTCTGGTGGCACGTCGGACCCCTCTGTCATTCACATCGACTGAGATTGCTGATGTTGATGTTGTTCACTCACCTGAAGACCTAGATTTTGTTTTGTGTGGTCTATTTTTGTTTGGGTTGAGTGTTTCATCTGCTGATGATGTATTTTTGTCTTGATCATAATGTATCTTTTTGTGATGGACATGTAGATGTCCATCCGTTGATGTACTCATCGTTGATATATATATATCTATATATGATGTTGCTGTTTATCTTGTGTCACACTATGCTATACTGCTTATCTTATCTGTTTGATGAACGTTATGTTGTCTCCATGTATGCTATACTCTCTCTGATATGCTTTTGAGACAATATATGAATTTAATATTCGATTTTCCATGCTATCTCTGGTATGATGCATTTGTGAAATCACTTTTGAAACTATTTTTGTGTGTACATCTAAAATGTTGATATTGGACTTCAATTCCATTACTCACAAGTGTTTATGATGTGATTTTATGAGTTCTGATTCTATATCTCTTTATACTCCTTGATTGTTGTTAGTTCGCATTTAGCACTGCTATTGTTGTTGTTATTTGATCCCACCTTTTTGGATAATGCCATAGGGGAAGAGAAATAAACATACAAGATTCATAATGAATGTGCTAAGTATGTTCTAACACTTGAATCTAAGAATGAAGTTGCCTTAGATTCAGGGGGAGTAAGATTACAATGAATAAAGATTGTAATTCCTTGATTTTTTGAATTTATATTCAAGCATTTCTTACTCATTTGCTTTAATTGATATGTAGATGACCAAATATTTGTTTGACTAACTTGATTGGCATCTATGTAGGGGGAGTAAGTTTTCATTGCGCACAATTATTTATATTTTTTGTTTATGTTTGTTTGTCATCATCAAAAAGGGGGAGAATGTTGAGTATTGGACTTCTCCCTACTTGGTGTTAATGATGAGCAAACATAAATACTTGTGACTAATACCCTATTTTGCAGTTAATCCATTGCCTAAGCTATTTATGAAGATCTACTAGAAATGGATGACTCACAAACTACATTGAAGGCAAATGACATGAATTGGTTGATCGTAGATAATGATTGAAGCTCCGTGAATACTTCAAGCTCATACGATAGAAAGAAGAGATTATTCGTCAATAAACTTTTTCTTTTATCTCTTCTAGTATGTAGCTTAGAAGTAGAACTTTGATGGAGCACTCACACATATCTACATTCAGTTATAGGACTTCATTAGATCAATTGTCCTTTGATTCCAATTCATTTCTTTATTGGTTATACTAGGATTGTTTATAGCAGTCGACTACTAAACACTTTACAGGCGACTGTCTCAAAAACAGTTGACTGTGTTTTGTTCTACAGTCGCCTGTTATGGACGGACTATTATAATATAGTTTTGGGCCTTCTTTGGTTATTTCGCACAGGCTACTGATGAACGATTCGCAGGCGCCTATCCAAGTGATAGTTGACTGTGTTTTGTAAATCAGTCACCTGTCTATACTTTGCCCAAACTAGTTTGATCTGTCTTTCACGGCCAGTCGACTACTGTTGAATATATAGTCGACAGTCGATTACTGTTGAATATACATTCAGCTATCTCTTAGATCAATCGACTGTCTATGCTGCTACAGTGTATGTCTATGAGTCATTTCTTTGACTTAGCTCTCTGGAAATTTCTCAGGCTTTTGACAGTCGTCTGCTTAAGGATTTACAGTCGCCTGTTTTGATTAACAGTCGAATATGTTCCTTGCTTTAGTTGTCTATCCTGTTACTTGTGAGATTTCTAGTATTTGTCTAACTTACCCATCTCTCAGTCAGTCGTCTATCGAAGAAATTACAATCGCATGTTGGTTTAACAGTCGACTGCCTTTGCTTCATCAGTCGACTATCCACATGGTAAGTTACTGTTATGAATTATCACCTACCCTTGCTGACTGTGCAACAGTTTACTGTGGATTGTTCAACAGTCGACTGTCACGAGTTCAGATTCTATCCGTTGAGATTTTTCTCACAGATTCCAATTGGGTTTTTGCCTAAACTGATTTGTGGATTTGAGAAAACTATAAATAGAGCTTTTACTGTTCCATTGGAAGGTTACTCATTCATTGTGAAATCTCTCAAGCTTTCATTTCCAAATATCAAAGCTCTCTAATCCAAAGCCCTAAGTATTTCCAAATCGTGTTCTCTTGCTCTCCAACCTAGAACCAAAGAGTGATCTTCTAGGAAATTGGTGCAGTCAAGAGAAAGGGCTTCTCCTCTCTTCCAAGAGAGTTCTTCAACACACATCACACTCCACCTTCAAGTTCTACTTCAAGGTATATGTGATTGTAAGTGTTGTTTTCATTATTTCATAACATTCATTTGATTTGTGCTCTCGGTTGTGAGAGTGGTTTTGCTTGCTCCCTGGTTGTGGGAGTCAAGGACATCGATTGTATTTGATTGCACTTGTAGGGTTGCTACAAGTGGACTTTACGGAAACCTCAAGTTAGGGTTCTAACTTGAGTATCCAGTGGTATCCGGGTGGTAGGGACATAGGATTACCGGGAACAAGTCGGGAGTTGACTTTGGTAATCTGAACCATTGAAACATCTCTGTGTTTGCGTGTGTTTCTTTTTGGGTTGTTTTTCTATTCCGCACTATTTGTTGGATTGCATTTTATTTGGCATAAATTCCTTTTAAATTTGCCTAAACACTATTCAACCCCCTTCTAGTGTTTTCCCCATAGATATGGTCCTTACAATTGGACTTTGAGACATTATTTTTATGTGGTGACTGGCCGATCCATACAATTAGCCCATTCATCATAATTACCTCTACATAATATAATTTACTATTTTTATATCAATTCATGCAGTTGTTTTTTGGAGAATATTCTTTGCATCTTTATTGAATATCACAGAAAAAATACAGGACTCTAGGATGGAAGAAGGATGTTTGTAATGTGGGGCAAGGACACAAGCACCGTCACCCCCACCAATACTTAACACCTTTCGCTATCCAAAGATCAAAAGAGAAAAACAAAGAAATACATGATAAGATCGAACTAATTTAATAACCCCAAATATGAAGGGGTTGCACCATCAGCATTATGATCCCAATCCACGTGCCTCACGGCAATTCTGACATCATCAACAATGCTATCAAAGAGAAGAGTCTTCATCTGAATATTTCCTTCAAAGATTCTACTGTTTCTCTCTCTCCAAATGTGCCAAATCATCACAGCTAGAACAGTATTGGCCAAACGTCCTATGTTGCCCTTATTAAAATGAGATAGTATCAGATCACCCATTCCTGTTATGGAAGACGGCAAAGCAGTAGTGACCACCATTTTTAGGAAACTCCTGCAAAGGAGGTAGTTAGTAAAACTGCATTCAAAAAATATATGATCCATATTTTCATGAGCATTATTAGTGCATAAAACACAAAAGGGTGAAGTAGGCACTCCCCATTGCACGATCTTATCACGGGTTAGTAGTTTCCCATGGAAAGCTCACAATAACATGATAGCCATCTTGGAAATATGTCTCTGAAACCAGACCACTCTGTAGTAAGGAAAGAGAGGTTTTATAGCCCGAGATCCAGCCCATGCATCACATAGATTAGGAGACTTAGAGACCCAGGCCCTAGATTCATCGGTCGTAGTCAAAGAAGCAGCATCAATAATGGGACGAACAGGAAGAAGAGCAATGTTGTCTGCCCATCCCTCAATGGACCAATAGTCACTAACCATATTCCTTTCCTCCCCGGCAGGGACCTCATAGGAATCTCTAAGCGGGCCATAAGGCAGCCAATTATCATACCAGAATAGAGTAGAAGACCCATCCCTAACATTGCGTTTGGTAAGCTTCTTAGTGAACTCGCGGAAATGCAAGATAAATTTCCAAGTCCCAGATTGCATAGGATGGGACTTAGCCTGAAACAACCCAGTATTGCTCATATACTGATTCCTCATATAGGAAGCCCAAACCCCCTTATGAGTAAGCATGGGTTAAGACAGTTTAATACCATAAGCATTGTTCAATTCAGTGAGACTTCTGATCCCCACGCCCCTTTCCTGATTGGATGCACAAATGTCGTCCCAAGCCCAAAGATGATTCCTCCCCCAAAACAGATGTGAGGGATCATAAAACAGTCATAGGGATACGGAAGGCCTGCATCCAAAACCCAACCATGCCATAGATAACAGTTTAAAAAGTTCAATACGGCCTGTAATGGATAATAAGGACGAGGACCACCCCTGCAATCTGCTTCTGCATCTACCACTCAGACGGCCATACATTGAGGTGTTAGGATACCTTGTAGAGAGTGGGAGACCCAAGTATGTAGAAATGGATTGCACCCTTTGAATACATAAGACATCAGCAAGACTACCTGTCCCCCTGGTGCCTTTACTGAAAATGCCAGCACTTTTGCTCCAATTAACCTTGAGCCCAGAGTAGGATTTAAAAGTGAATAGGAGGTCTCTCAGACCTTCAAAAGATTTAGATTTAGCACGAAAAAATACAAGCAAATCATCTGCAAAGAGTAGATTGGTGATCGCCCCCACTCTTTTCATGGGCATAATGCTACGCGTGGCATTGGTCTTACCATAAGCAAGGAAAAAGCCTCCATAACGATAACAAAGAGATAAGGAGATAGTGGATCGCGCTGCCTCAACCCCCTATTAGATTGAAACATTCCATAAGGGGAACCATCAATCATAACAGAGAAGGATGGAGTATAGATGC
Organism: Scilla litardierei; assembly: GCA_030789695.1. NCBI lineage: Eukaryota > Viridiplantae > Streptophyta > Magnoliopsida > Asparagales > Asparagaceae > Scilla > Scilla litardierei. The sequence continues at coordinate 50,427,924 of CM061131.1, read as the reverse complement.
ATTCGCATATCCAGCTGATAAACCTGTGCTTGAACCCCATTTCATGCAAATGATCTTATAAAATAATTATGTATAATGGCCCCATGGCACAATTATTGTTGTAAAATTTTTGAATAATTATTATTGGAAATTGGACCCGAAGCTCCACTGAAATGCCAATACCCTTCTTCCCTTATAAACAAATAAATAAATGCAAGGGGACAAATGCGAAAATCATTATTGTCATCACCTAGATATAAGTTTTAAAAGATGAGGACCCCCATGGTAAATAGATCTTACATGATCTATGGTCTAATTACAAACCAATATGGACATAAAAAAGGTACAATATAGCTGCTAAGTGATCTCACCTTACGTGGCATGTTTCTTATACCTAGCCCTGAGCAATAATTCTTTCAAGAATAATAATAAATAATAAGATCATGCCTGAAGGTGTGACTTGACAGAATAAGTGAGAGATGCATGATAATCGCACCCTTGCATTTTCCCCCTGAGTCATGTTTCTTCTTCACAACTGAAAAAAAGAGAAAGGAAGACAAGAAACATGTGCAGCTCACACCCTAATAAATGTCTTCTTAGTGAGACCAATGTGTCTTCTTCCACAAAAAATTATAAAAACAGGAAGATAGAAATAGGGTGAGCTTGCATCCTTGTATCTACCTCCTATGTGAGGCTAATGCTACATCTCTCCAAAAAAAATTTAAAGTGTAGAAATGGAAATATGAGGAACACCGAAAATATAAGGAATAACAAAAGAAAGGGAAATGGAAGATAAAGTATAACTTGACTAGAAATAACAATGGCTAACCATGACAAATAAGGTTTGGCAAGATCTATATAGATTGTTGGTTTACAATATGCCAAAACAATTACAAGATTTACATAAAGCTAGTCTAAAGAAAAAATATGAAATAAATCTAGATATTTTATACTTAGCTATTTTTCTAGCACATAATGATTTTGAAAACAATAATTTGCTTGACTATTTGCCAAAATATAATTGTCAGGAGTATTTTTAAATTGCAATTAAATACCTATGCTTCTATGCATTGAAATAAATTGTATGCAAATTATTCCCTTACATGCCATATTTTGATATAAATGGTTATGTTTTGCATTAAAGTATTTTTGGCAATGATTATACTTGCTACAAATTTGACTTATTAAAACTTGTCAAAAAGATTGTGAATAATTAAACCATACATATAATCACTCATGACGCTTGCTATCAAAGCATCCCACTCTAATGATAGCCCTGAAGTACTATCTTGGGACGTCTATAGTGGGAATAAAATAATGCAAGTATGAAAACTCCTGAACAAAATGTGAGGATGCCCAGTACTCTCAAAAAATATGAAAAAGGTACAGTTTCAAGGATATTTGTCAGAACAAAATCCATATATAAACTAATGAAATAAATAAATACCGAATATCTTATATAACGAATAAAGATAATTACCGCATGAACACCATACTTGAGTGTTTGAATGTACCTTCAAAGGTCCATACCACACAAAATTCGAAGAATGGAGCAAAATTAATGGAGCACACATATGTGCCTGACCTCGTAAGAGTTTATACTTTGATACGAGTGGTTTAGACACACTGGATCGATGATGATGCACTACATCATATCAAAATCCCATAAAATAAATTTGTAGAACACAAAGATTCTTTAAAAGGGTGAATCTCCATTTTATGGAGTGAAAACCAATCTCCATTAAAAATATAAATTAATAAGACTTTTTCCTTGAGAGTACTTAAGGGATATATATTCACTCCACGTAACGGGCCAATAAAGTACCTTACCATACTTATCATCCTCCAAATGGTCATAAGTAGGCTGATTATCCAAACACAGTCTAGCTTTTCTAAAAGCTACTAGGACAAATTATCGTAATAGCTGGCACAATGGATAAAACTGGGATATAAAAAGAATTTGCAACTGGAATAAAAGTTGAACACCCTGAAGTATGTGTTCACACCCAAAATGGTTTTAAAAAGTCGATTGGGAAAAGTGGCTTCAATGGATTATACATCCATTGATTCCAATTGCTGATGACTGCTTAGGGACATGCAATCTTGCATGCTGCTTCATAAATAAGACTCGGACCCTCTGCGAATCAGAGTCATTCTCTGATGCAACTAGCATACAGAACACCACCAAATATCTGTCATTTGAGAATTTTGGTTGTGCAGTTTACATCACCACAGCACCACAGAGAATAAAATGAGGACCTCAATGTTGTCTTGGAATACATATAGCATTTGATACACTCTTGATACCTTGCACCCCAAATGGGGAGGCATTAAAAGCACGTTTCCCAGTGCTAGGCTCAACTTATTTGATGCATGAAGCCCTACAGACCATTCAACATAAATACACAAAAATACATGATCCGAAAAATATAAAATGTGATAATGAGATCTTAAAGATCCATCATATTCAAGAAAACTGTTCAACAGTTACCGGACATAGTTACTGACAACAAGAGAATTTGTCAGATCACACATCTCTGCGACTAATACTCTAGTTAGGATTGACATCTCCGAGAATGGATGCAATCCAGAAGGAGCAGAAGTGATTATTCCTAAAAGAGGCAGACCACCAGGCTCCAAGGTTAAAATATCTCAGAGTGATGAAAGCACCTGGAGGCCTTAAGTTTAATACTACCATAGGACAATGAGCTCATGTTCATACCCTCACCCCTCTCGGAATCCCCTGAAGTAGAAAATCCAGGAGAAATGAAATGAAATTAAATGTTTGTACGTACTTAGGAGGTGTTGGACAGAAAGATCACAATTTTTGATAATATATTCCTATATCATATTCCCACTTACATCGCTAAAGAGATGATAATTATATAATATCGTTTCACACTCCGTTGCTAAAATGCAAAGCAGAGATTGGCCAAATGTCAAACGAGGTAATAAAAGATGAGCTGGACTCACTTATGAAACGTGAAGTATTTGGACCAGAAGTCTAGACACCAAAAGGTGTCAAACCTGTGGGCAAAATAAGTATTGCATAAATAAAAATATAAGTACAAAATCATATACTATAAGGTACAACCGATAGCTCAAGGTTTTTTCGCTGAAAATGGGGAATAAACAAATTAAGATGAGCTTGACTCCCTTATATAAATGATGCATCAGACTCACTAGTTATAATTTACGAATACCTTACGATTTGGCAAAGGAAATTTGGAAATGCTGCTATTGGGTTTTGTGATAGCATACCCCTATGGATATCTTGATAAAGATATTTTCCACATTTCCGTAAATGCCATGAATAGACTTTGGGATGTCTATTCTATTGAAGATGTAATTAAATTGTACAACCAAGTGAATAACTTAACAAAGCAAGAATTTCTACTAAAGGTTGTCTTTGCATCTTTATAAGGAGCGAAGAACAAGATTTGAGATCATAGTTGTAAACAACTTAAATCTCATCGCATCTCCTGAGGAGAAAATGAAATATCTGTTCAAGCCTGACTATCAAATATAATATGAAAGACCTAGGCAACAATAAAGATATGTCATGGCTCACAGATATATTATCTACAAAATAAAAAATCATGTTACATTATACTTCATACACCCAGAGTGTATTGAAGAAAGTAATGCAAGGACCATTATCATCCAATAAGTATACCTTGGTAATACGTTCACTGGATAAACAAAGAGACTCCTTCTATCGGCGGGAACAGGGGAAGGATATTATAGGTCCTGAAGTCCCGTATCCGAGTGCAATCAGGGCTCTTCTGACTAACTGCACTCATCCTGATATAACAGTTGTAGTAGTTTCACTAGCCAGATATAATGATGCACCTAAAAAGTGCCAATGGACCGAAGTTAAGCATCTCCTTTGCTTCCTCCATGGGTCGATGGATTTGGACTTACATTATAAATAATTATCCTCCATGCTTATTGGTGTGGTTCGTATGACAGCTTTAAATTTGTAAGCCATAAGCGCACGGTGTAGTTATATCGCTATACGGGTCGTCCTCTGTGAGGCAGCTGTTGCTACTAATTTCTTTCTATGTCAATAGCTATGTGATCGATTATGAGAAGAAGGATAATGAGAACTAATATGAAATATCACTAATGAAAAGCTCTAGGGCATGCATACCCCCCACCATTGGATTAAACTATAAATGATTAGTTATTAATTGGATGTTGAGTTAATGAGGTTCGGGAGAGGTCATCTAATCAATGGTATTCTCTCATCCCTCACTCTCATAGCACATGATGAGATATCCCCTTGTATTAACCATATCCCCCACTCTTGCGGCATATGATAGGACTACCGAACTCGTATCGATACCGATGTTAATTGTGCATCAATACGTGCTAGATGCATTACATCTGATGAATGTCCCCAATCTTCCTCCATGCCACTCTCGTGGATTAGGATTTGGATCTATATTAGGAGGGCTCTAAATCGAATACCAACGCTAATCATGCATTCGATAGTAAGTAATTGAAAACCCTAGATTAACCCCGATGATAATTGTGAATTAATCCAATTACCAACAAAGGGGGAACTCAATCTACATTGATAATAATCATCCTAACATACCCATCATCCTCAATTGCTTAACTATTTCACAACAATTTATCAATCCATATTTCAATCCGATGTGGTTTTACCCATTGGCTCTTGTCACACCCTGCTACCCATTGTACTTGGGAGCGAGAATGTGAGCGGATCTACATGTACTTTAAACAAAGAAGAAGTGCTTTCTTTCTTCTTTGACTTAAGCAGTTGTGTTTAGCAAATCAGGTTCTTGAATGCAAACACAAAACCAGCATAAATATTTCTTATAATTTTATTCCAACATTCAAAACAAAGTAAATAAATTAATTAAGGCCTAGCTTGGCCGTACACCTGATGCTTAAAGCAAACACACCTGAAAGCATCAAATTCAATTAATAAAGGAAAAATAAAAGCAGCTCTCTAGTCTTCAGCGGGGAGGATCTTACTGTCCTCGTAGCTCTGATCAGCGGTGTCTACCTCCAGGATGGGGTCCTCAAAAGCGGGGTCCTTAACATAGTCTTATCCTGAACCTAACATATATTTCATAATTATATTTGAAATATATGTCAGTAAGATAGCTCAACAAAATTTATATTAATATAAAGTAGTAGACTTATGGAAAAGGAAAAACGAAGAGCGTCAGAATACATAAAGAAAACATGTGCATATCATAAGAATAAGAGCATGCTGAAAGTAACGGCATAAGATTAATCAATAGTTAATATATGATTTGCATTTCATTGCAGCCATGGTGGTTCGTAAGTTGAGTACTTTTCAGTTATCAGTTCTAGTGAATAAGTTCATGTCTGAGTAAGTATGACGTTCTTGAATGCTCCCTATCATCGGGGGTTTACCATGACTCTTCTTGCCATCCCTAACCTCGGAAATGGTCAAAAGGCTAGCCTCTATTAGTGTGGTATGGAGGTAGCCGTAAGATGATCAAGCTACACTTACAAACTCTGCTACAATAAACCAACCACACCCCAAAATTTTTTTGTATAGTCATCGACTGGTTTTCTTTCCATCTGTATTCGTTGGTTTCATATAAGCCCCCAGGCTCAACATCACATTTTAGTAGAGGTGGACAATCTAAATATGATGTAGCGCAAGTAATGGTATAACATGCCATGAACGCATTTTATGAACATTTTTACAATGTGATTTTACATAGCAATATAACATATTACAACACTAGAAATCACTAAAAGTTGACTTGATAATTTTATTATACGAGAATTACTTTTTAGAGGTTAACCATTATTTTTCTGGATTTTTAAAATAATAATAGCAACTATTCTGGAATTTAAACGCAATAATAGCCAATTTCAGAAATTAGAAAAATAAAATCCCTAAACATACACAATTTTTAATTCACAATCTACACTGTATATTTTTATGTATTTGATGTCGAAAAATTTCTCTCGACTAGTAGTTTTAGGTCAAGTAGGGTTCAGAGCAATGTTTACGAGAAAATTGCTACTAATGATTTTTTACACATGTGATAATAAATACTTGTAACTTCAAAAATTCATAGAAAATTATATACTTGCCAGATTGATGCGATTTTGGTGTCAAGACGATCGTACGAAAGGCGTGAATTTTTTTGGCGTATGTGGATCTTTAATATTAATCTACAAAATTTTAACTATTTAAATAATATTAAAAACTTCATTTATTATAACGATGTTCACCTATAAATATAACTCACAGTTCTCGTTCACAAGGATTGATACCGTGTGTTGCTTGCAGGTGAGGTCCACGGCCTTGGTAGTGATGGCAGAGGTGTTGAGTGCCGGTGGGGGTGGTCGGACGGTGCGAGGCAGCGGCGTCTAGCAGGTGTCCTGCAGTGGCAGTAGTATAAACTGTTCATACGTCTTCCTCTTTGCGACTGGGGTTATCGGAGGGGCGCGGCATTGTGGAGTCATCGCGAGCAGCATAGGAGGCTGAGCGGGGGTGCTGTCGGAGCTTGGGGTGTCGGGGTTGATGTCAGGGGAGATAGCGGGTTCAAGGTGCTGGCCGTCGGAAGAGAGGGGAGTTAGGGGGTGTCAGGACTTTTGAGGAGGGATGCCGGTGACGTGGACGCACGGTGGTGGTCGGGAGTTTAGTGGGGCTGATCGGGGATTTGAGTTTGAAGGGAAAAGGTTACAGGTTGTGATGAAAGGCTCGGGGGTTTTGAGATAGAGGGAGGTGATGCGGTCTTATGGTTTCGAAGTAGAAGCAAAATGTTGTGGCTGTGCCTTTTTTAAGGGTTTATTCCTTCTACGTTTTGTTTTGTAGAGGAGAAACGAGATATCTGCTATAACAAATAGGTAAATAGTAGGATCTCCACAACGTGATAAGCTAGGTCAATTAGTGGTTAAGATTGTTGGGTTAAGATTTGATTTTGATAATTGTTGGATGATAATGAACTCAAGAGAGAGAGAGATAGATCATTTCATTGCTTAGAATGAGTAACCATAGCCAAGAGCCATGGTGCTCTATTTATTTATCTCATAGTGGGGAGGCCAAGAGTCTCTAGTAGACCAAGGGTCCCCATTACTCTAAGTAATGGGGGACCTAATGAATGGGTAATGAAGGAGGGGAGGCCAAAGGCCTCCCTCATTCATAACACTCCCCCTTACACATTCATCACTTCGGTCTCAGCTACTGAGGCAAGTGGTGGATACTTCTGGATCCAGAGTAAGTGTGTTTGCCTCGTTAAAACCTTAGCTGTGGAAAACCCAGTGGGAAAACCCAACAGCTTAAGGAAAAAGAGTGCAACCCACAGGTTACTCCCCCTGATCCGTACAAGCTTCAGGCTTGCAGGTCTTTCAACTGTCGCATACCAATGTTCTTTACAAGCTTTACAAAAGTTCATTTAGGCAATGCCTTAGTAAAAAGATCAGCTAAGTTGTTGCATGACTGGATCTGTCGAACTTCAATCTGCTTGTCGTTCTTCTGCTCGTGCGTCCAGAAAAAATTGGGAGAAATGTGCTTTGTCCTGTCGCCTTTGATGTATCCCTTCTGAAGCTGAGCAATGCACGCGGCGTTGTCTTCGAATAGGGCAGTAGGCTCCAGATCACCGGTCTTCAGGCCAGTGGATTGGAGAATGTGTTGGACGACGGAGCGTAGCCAAAAACATTCTCTGCTCGCTTCATGGATCGCGATGAGCTCTGCATGGTTAGAAGATGTAGCAGTAGTGGTTTGTTTTACCGATCTCCAAGAGATAGCAGTACCTCCGTAGGTAAAGACAAAACCAGTCTGTGATTTTGCCGTATGCGGATCTGAAAGATAGCCTGCATCGGCATAACCAAGTAACTGGGAGGAGGCACCTCTCTGGTAGTAAAGTCCAAGGTCTACGGAACCCTAGAGGTATCGCAGAAGATGCTTTACTCCATTCCAGTGGCGCTTTGTAGGCGCTGCACTGTGTCTAGCTAGGAGATTGACTGCAAACGCTATATCGGGACGCGTGCAGTTAGCCAGATAGAGAAGTGCACCAATGGCACTTAGGTAGGGTACTTCTGGACCCAGTATCTCCTCCCCCTCTTCCAGAGGCCGGAAGGGGTCCTTTTGTATGTCTAATGATCTCACGACCATAGGGGTACATAAAGGATGACATTTATCCATTTGGAACTTATTTAAAAGCTTCCTGGTATAATTGGATTGATGTAGGAGGATTCCACCTCGTAGGTGTTCAATCTGTAAGCTAAGGCAATACTTCGTTCTGCCTAGGTCTTTCATTTTAAAAGTGTGCTTTAGCCTTGCAGATATCACATTAATCTCTGCTGGAGAGCCTATGAGATTTAAGTCATCAACGTAAACTGCTATGATGACGAATCCTTTTCCCGTTCTTTTGATAAAGATGCACGGGCAGACTTCGTTATTAGTGAATCCTTGCTGTGCAAGGAAATCACTTAGTCTGTTATACCACATTTTGCCTGACTGTTTTAGTCCATACAAGGATCTATGTAGTCTAACAGAGAATACCTCCCGAGGTATCTCTTTCATCTCTGTGGGTAAGTTAAACCCATCTGGTAGTTTCATATCGATCTTTTTATCTAAATCGCCATAAAGATATGCAGTCACAACGTCCATGAGCTGCATTTCTAGGCTTGCCAGAGATGATAGGCTTATTAAGAATCTGAATGTAATAGCGTCCATTACCGGGGAGTATGTATCTTCATAATCGATACCCGGTCTTTGGGAAAAACCCTTTGCTACAAGACGCGCCTTGTAGCGGACGATCAGATTTTGTTCATTTCTTTTTCTAATGAAAACCCACTTATATCCCACAGGTCTAACACCTACTGGTGTTTGGACTACAGGTCCAAAGACTTTACGTTTCGAGAGTGAGTCCAGCTCTACTCTTATCGCCTCGTCCCACTTTGGCCAATCATCTCTACGTTTACAATCCGCAAGAGAAAGTGGTTCGACGTCATCGTCGTATTCAGCGACGTGAACGGCAATAGTGAACGCAAAATCGTCGTCGACGACTGTGCTATGTCGGTCAAGTACCTCCCCAGTACGTACAAAGTTTAATGATGTTTCTCCTAATGTTTCCTCTGCGGGGGAAATTAGGAGGGGAGAGGTAGCTGTCCTGAGCTCAGTATCCTGTGGAGGGATAATCTTATTTTCACCAGGAATCTTCCTCTTTCGAGGAACTTTATCTTTTGAACCTGGTGGCCGTCCTCTTTTCAATTGAGGTACAGCCATTTCTGCTGCGGGTGGATTGCATCCATTTATAGGGATGTCAATCCTAGCTGGAGTGTTAGCAGCAGGGACGTGTGAACGGACGATCTTCTGGCTGTCCATGAATTTATCCGGCAATTGGTGTACTGTATTCTGGATGTGAAGGATCTTCAGGATCTCATCTTCACACAGATTTGTACGCGGATCATAAAAGGACAAAGACTTATTTTCCCAATTAATGGTCTCCGAAGCTTCAGGCTTCTTGGAATGTTTGCCCAACTTTGGAAAAGTTTTCTCATCGAATTCACAATCAGCAAGACGTGCCTTAAATGTGTCCCCCGTTAGGGGTTCTAGGTATCTAATGATCGAGGGTGAATCAAATCCAATATAGATTCCTAAACGACGTTGAGGACCCATTTTGGTCCTCTGAGGTGGTGCTATTGGAACATAGACCGCACAACCAAATATTCTCAAATGAGATATATCTGGAGTTGAGCCGTATGCTAGTTGCATCGGAGATAATGTATTGCCTCCAGAGGGGCGTATCCTGATAAGAGATGCGGCATGCAGAATAGCATGCCCCCAAGCATCCACCGGCAATTGGGATTGCATAAGCAATGGACGTGAAATCCATTGGAGTCTCTTTATAAGGGACTCTGCTAATCCATTCTGGGTGTGAACATGAGCTACTGGATGTTCAACTTCTATACCCGTTGCCTGGCAATAGTCTTCGAAGACTTGAGATGTGAATTCGCTCGCATTATCAAGACGTAGTTTCTTGATATGGTTATCGGGGAAATGATCACGTAACCTAATTATCTGTGCCAACAGCTTTGGAAAAGCTAGGTTACGGGTGGACAAGAGGCACACATAAGACCATTTTGTGGATGCATCTATTAGTACCATGAAGTACCGAAATGGGCCACTTGCGGGGTGAATAGGCCCGCAAATGTCACCATGTATCCTCTCAAGGAAGCCAGGAGACTCTAAACCCACTTTTAGGGGCGATGGTCTCGTTATTAGTTTCCCCTTGAAACAAGGGGGACAAGAAAATTCACCTTTCTGAAGAATCTTCTGGTTCTTCAAATCATGTCCGCGGGATTCAGATAAGATGCGTCACATCAGAATGGATCCAGGGTGACCAAGTCTGTTATGCCATAGTTGAAATGGTGGCATTGGCTGGCACGTCATGTGCTCAGTCATATTGGCTTCAACTGGTTGAATGTATGTTTGGTAGAGAGCCGACGGGAGTCCCTTAAATATTTCGCAGATGGTCTTCTGGCCATCTTTACGAAGAGTGACATACAGGTATTCAACCTTATTTTCATCTCTAGTTTCTAAGTGATATCCGTTTAAACGGATTTCCTTGAAACTTATGAGATTTCTATTTGATCTTGGAGAAAATAGTGCATTATTGATTTTTAGTCTTGTGTTATTTGGGAGCAATAATATTGCATCACCAGATCCTTCGATTATTTTGGACAGTCCTGAAATTGTAATGACAGGACCGTCATATTTACTTATGCTATTGAAATAGCATTCATCGCGAAGGATAGTGTGCGTCGAGGCACTGTCCACTAGGCACTCATACATCATCTATATAAGCCAAAAACGAAAATTTATTGATGGAAATGTAAAATGCATACATTCAAAATAAAAGATCGTCTTTATTAAGCATACTAGAGATGAAGCTACAATTTATTCTTTGAAAAGCATAGATAAAGATGAGGCTCAATCGAGCAGGTCGTCATTTTCGAAATCCTTGGAAGTGAACTTCGTCTGATTTTCCACATTTGCCATGTTTGTTTCAGGCGGAGGCTTCTGGCTCGCCTGATACAGTTCCTGGAAGTGGCGAGGTGTGCGACAGTTTCTGGACCAATGTCCAGTCATGCCACAACGATGACATTTGTCCTCCCATGTCTTCTTTGGATTTGACACTGTATCAGTGTTCTTACGTTTCCAAGTGAAGTTTTTCTTCCCTTTGTTATTCTTGCTTTGGGGAGGAGCAATGGCTGGTTTCATAGGGGCATTTCCTTTGTTCTTTCTGCCCCTCTTCTTGTTCTTCCACTTCGGGGGGTGAACACTGTGGGCTTCGGGAATAGGAGCTGAGCCTGCCAGGCGCTGGTTATGAGTGGCCAGTAAAAGGTCTCTATTCTGCTCTGCCCTAAGGAGGCAAGAGAGCAGTTCAGAGAACTTCGTGAAATTGCGTTCACGATACTGCTGCATGAGGATAGCATCTTTCTCGTGAAACGAGGTAAATGTCTTTTCCAACATGCGGTGCTCCGAGACTTCTTCACCACACAACTTCAGGCGTGAGGTGATGTTGTGAAGTGCTGAGTTGTACTCAGCAACGGACTTGTAGTCCTGAAGTCGGAGGTTCTCCAACTCATAGCTGGCACGCGGGAGTATGACATCAATTTGATGTCTGTAGCGTGCCTCTAACGCTGTCCATAACTCCAGAGGGTCCTCTACCGTCAAGTATTCGGCCTTCAGGGTCCGATCTATGTGTCGTCTGATATAGATAATGGCTTTCGCCTTATCCATGTCAGAGACAGTGGTAGAGGTACTGCCAGATGAAAGGGCCGCTTCTGGGGCTTTGCTAGCAGATGCATCGGATGCTGCGGGAGCCGATGATTGGGCCACTGCGGGGGCCAGAATGGAGTGCAGGAGCGCCATGGAGCGCAAGTGGAACTTCAGGTCCACTCGCCAGCTCAAGTAATTCTTGCCAGCTGTATCGAGCACCTCGAAATCGACGCTTGCAAATTTAGCCATGTTATCTATGCAATTTAAAGATAATCATGAATTAAAATAAATTCAACAAACCATGCATAAATTAATAAGTAAAAATGCGGGGATCGGCCAGATACCCAAAATAATAAACAGTCCAAAGTTCGATTACAGTCCAAAGAAAAGAGATTGAAAAATACAACTTTGGAAACCCCGGGTGGGTCCCTATTTCTGCATCCGTCTTCTTATGCTGTTGCATCGAGCTTTGGCTTACACAGTCATGAATCGACTCCTTGCGGTCCAGCGGACGCGGCCAGGGAATTGACTAAGCCAGGACCACTTGTTACCCAGTCAAGCTAGGTTGGTCCAGCAAACTTAGCCAAGCACATTGACCGACATCATGATCCATTGAAGGAGTTTTCATTAATTCTATGTGCAGTTGCATCGAGCTTGGGCTTGTAAATACAAATTTCCTCACTTACAAATTCTCTCAAAAGATAATAAAAGTGCAAGGAAAGTAAATAGGTATACAATGGCCGATCCCGAAAAACACATTTTTACTTATTTTAAACATCCACGCAGTTTATATGCTACAGGCATAAATTAAACAACCACACATATATCTCAAGCATAAAAAAAATATGGAAAAAGTAAACTAGAAAATATAACTATCTCGTAGACCACGGGGAAACGTCATACACCGTTAGGTTAATTACCTAACGGCAGAGCGGTCTCAGGATCTTTGAGATGATTATATTTTTTAAAAATTCTAGTAAACCATACATAATAATTTGCAAGAGAGATGTTTAAATAAATAGAGGAACATATAAATGTAATTATTGATTTTACAAAGTTTTTCTCATAAATTTCAATTTGCAAATTTAATTCTTCTTTAAAATTATGAAGAAGCCGAATTTCTGTAGAATTTTGTGGCTTCGGGCCAAAAATTATTTTTATTATAAGCGCTTGTGGCCCGTTCCGCAGTTCTGCAAAGTTGTTTGTCGCAATTATTATGTCTTTGAGCCAAAAATAAACAATTAGCCTCGGCTTCAGGCCTCGGCCTCGGCCTCGGGCTCGGCCTCGGGTCACGGTCACGGGCTCGGCCTCGACCTCTGCCTCAGGGCTCGGCCTCGGGCTCGGCCTCGGCTTCGGCCTCGGCCTCAGGGCTCAGCCTGCCATCGGCCTCGGCCTCAGGGCTCGGCCTCGGCCTCAGGGCTCAGCCTGCCATCGGCCTCGGCCTCAGGGCTCGGCCTCGGCCTTAGGGCTCAGCCTCGAGATGAACAACTTATTTTAATCAAAATTTTAATTACCTGTATGACAAAATTATTACAATTCCTATTGCACATAGATCATTATAGAAATATCCTGTAGAATGAGGCCAAAATTATTATGTAGAAATATCATGTCGTGCAACAACTTATACAGGCCAAAATTAAAATTATTATGTAGGCCAAAATTATTATACAGAAATATCCTGTAGGATAATCACGCATATATCTACTGCTACCACGAACAGCTTATTAAAATTCCTATTGCAATCTTCAGGCCCACTGTTTATCTACGGGATCGATGAAAATTACCTCTAGATTGAAAATCTAGGGAAGATCGAAAAACGAGAAGATCCGTAGAGACAAAAATCCACGCTTCGAAAACGCCCAAGAGATTCCTTTAGCAATGCACGCCAAAGAGAAAATCCGCCATGAACAGCAGCAACCAGAGATTCCTATGCGCGTAACAAATTAGAGAATGGATTTTGGAGTGTAGAAAAGCTCAAAAAAGAGGAGCAAACGTGCTGATAACGTGTTGGATGATAATGAACTCAAGAGAGAGAGAGATAGATCATTTCATTGCTTAGAATGAGTAACCATAGCCAAGAGCCATGGTGCTCTATTTATTTATCTCATAGTGGGGAGGCCAAGAGTCTCTAGTAGACCAAGGGTCCCCATTACTCTAAGTAATGGGGGACCTAATGAATGGGTAATGAAGGAGGGGAGGCCAAAGGCCTCCCTCATTCATAACAATAATCCATTTAATTAATATAGTTAGATTTATTAAGATTAGATTTGTTAAGATTTATTGGTTTAAATTTAATTAGAAGAAATCAATTTAGTTAAGACATTTAATTATTTGCAATTTTGCCGTCATCCAAAAATCATAAAGAAAATACCAGGGCGATCTTGAAGTCGTGAGGACCGCGAATATGGGGTCCGATCACGTGATCAAGCTACAGAAATTAAAAAATAAAATCATATAGTAATACTCAAATAAATCAATTTATTATTAATATACGTACGAAATATGTACGTTAGAAATAGATCGTTACATCCTACCCACCTTATCAAATTCTGCCCTCGAAATTTTGATCAGCTAAGGTGCATGGAATAAATAAGGATAGCGCTCACGCATTTCCTCTTCCCGTTCCCAGGTGGATTCTCTAGGTGAGCTGTGACGCCACATCACTCCAACCAAATTAACGACTTTATTCCTGGGGTCTTCTGTCGTCTGACTAAGATTTGAACTGGCTGCTGCTCGTAGGTCAGATTCGATCAAACAATAATCTCTGAGTAGTCAACCGCATGAGTGGGGTCACTGATGTAATGACGAAATTCAGAGACATGAAAAACATTATGTACTCCTTCCAATGATGGCTGTAGAGCTAAATGATAAGAAACTTCTCCAACTCGCTCCAGCACATCAAATGATCCGATGAATCTTGGACTAAGCTTTCCTCCCCTCCCAAAACACTGTACTCCTTGGGTTGGGGATATCTTCAGGAAGACATGCTCTCCTTGTTAAAACTCCAAATGACGATGCTTAGCATCAACCCAGTGCTTGTACTTGTCTTGTGCGACGCATAGCTTGTCCCTGATGTTATGCACCATGTCCACCATTTCATAAATCATCTCCAGACCCAGTAACTCTCAATCACTAATATCATCCCAACTCAATGGAGATCGACATTTCCTTCCATAGAGTGCAGCAAACGGAGTCATGCCAATACTGGCTTGGTAGGTATTGTTGTAGGCAAACTCTACCAAGTGTTGGTGATCTTCCCACGAGCATTTTAAACTAGCATACAAGCTCGTAGCATGTCCTCCAATATATGGATGGTACGCTCTGATTGACCATCAGTCTGTGGATGGTACAACATGCGGAAACCAAGACTGGTACCCAGATTGGACTGCAGACTCTTCCAAAATTAAGATGTGAATATAGTGTCCTGGTCAGAGACAATGCTCACTGGAACTCCATACAATCGAACAATCCCTTGCACTGTTATCGATTACATCATAATGTATACTAGAAAGAAGTTTATAAGGCATAAGATATATCATTACCTCAATATACTTCTTTGTGAGTAGTTTCGTATATTGTCCCACTGGGAAGGGTATGAAATGTGCTGATTTGGTTAATCGATCAACGATCAGCCAAATCACATCATTTTGTTTAGTATTCTGAGGCAGTCCAGTCATGAAATCCATGGTGATGTGATGCCACTTTCATTCTGGAATAGGCAGTTGTTGAAGCAATCCAGTAGTGCGATGATGTCCAATCTTCACCTACTGAGACACGAGGCATTTAGCGACACTTCGAGCCTCACTTCTCTACATTCCATGCCACTAAAAGTTTAGATGAAGATCCTTTTACATCTTGGTCCCATCAGGATGAATGGAGTAAGGAGAGTTGTGTGCTTCATTCAGTAGTTCATCTCCGATATCGCCTAAAGGCACACATATTCTACTACCATATCTCAAATAACCATCTTTATGAATAATAAAATCCGTTCGAAGTCCAGCTTTGACTTACTCTATGATCTTCTATAACATTGCATCTTCAGACTGAGCAGCTTTAATCTGATCTATGATGGTAGACTGAATTTGCATATGCATACATGATGCTGGAAACCCTGGTAATACAACTTCAATCTCCATCTCCCGCAGTGCTTGATGTAGTCTCCATTGTCCTGAGAGAGTCATTATTCCTAGTAAACGGCTCGATGCATCTGGTACTACATTAACTTTCCCCGGATGTATTGGAGATCGATGTCATAATCAGCCATGAGCTCTAACCATCTGTGTTGCATCATATTAAGCTCTTTCTGGCTGAAGATGTACTTTAAACGTTTGTGCTCGGTGTAGATCTTCACTTGCTCACTTAATAGGAAGTGCGTCCAAATCTTCAGAGCAAATATAACATCAGCTAATTCCAAGGCATGGGTTAGATAGTTCGTCTCATGCGTTTTTAACTGCTGAGATGCATATGCCACCACATGACTATGCTAGTGTAGGACACATCTAAGACCCTTGCCAGATGCGTCATAAAAAACTTCAAACCCATCGAGTTCTATTTGGGATAGCTAGAACTAGTGCAGTTGTCAGCTTTATCTTCAATTCTTCGAATGATTTCTCACCAGCCTCTTACCAGATGAACTGGATATCCTTCCTCGTCAAACGAGTCATATGCTCAGTAATCTTGGAGAAATCCTTGATGAATCGGCGGTAATAGCCGGCTAATCCGAGAAAACTTTGGACATCTAAAGTTGACGAGGAGTTGGCCAACTCCTGACTGAGGTAACCTTCTCTGGATCGACAGAAATACCGTCACCTGATAACACATGCCCATGAAAGGCAATTCAGTCTAGCAAGAATTTACTCTTTTTGTACTTGGCATATAACCGATGATGTCGCAGGGTCTCTAATACAATTTGCAGATGCTTGGCATGTTCTTCTTCATTCCTCGAGTAGACCAGGATGTCGTCGATGAAAATCACTACGAATTTATCCAAGAACTCATAGAAAATTAAGTTCATAAGATTAATGAATACCGATGGGGCTTTAGTCACACCGAATGGCATGACTACGAATTCGTAGTACCTATACTTGGTCCGGAATGCCGTCTTTAGTATGTCTTCACTTCTGACCTTCACTTGATGATACCCACTTTGAAGATACAACTTAAAGAAGACATGCGATCTGTCAATTCGATAGAAGTTATCGTCAATACAAGGCAGTGAATACTTGTTCTTTATGATCACCTTGTTCAGTTCTCGGTAATCCATGCACATCCTTCTTGACCTATCTTTCTTCTTGACCAAAAGAACTGGCACACCCTAAGGAGATACACTGGGATGTAATAATCCCTTCTGCAACAGGTCGTCGAGTTGATTCAAAAGTTCTTCCAGTTTAGTAGGAGCCATGCAATAAGGAGCGTTCAAAATAAGTTGAGTGTTCGGTAAAATGTCAATGGTGAATTCAAAAGCTCAATCAGGCGATAATATCAAAATATCTTCAGGAAATACGTCATCAAAATCTCAAACCACTCTAGGCATCTCAGGTTTAGTTGGCATTAATGCAATGAACACTTCGTTTGGCTTGGCCCGAAATTTAATAAGTCCAAGTGAACGGTCTCCGCTCGTGAATTCAAACACAGGATGGTCAGAGATTTCAAAAATTACCTTCTTTTTGTGGCAGTAGATGGTAGCGCAGAAATTTCCTAACCAGTCCATGTCGAATATTTCATCAAATTTTGGCATATCGACTATCATAAAATCTGTAAAGAGCTCGTGTACATAGATCATTACAGGGCAAAATCGACAGCAACTAGAAGTTTTAACTACTCCACTCCTGGTGGTGATGTTCTAGCAATTAGGTAGAGAGTCAACATGAATAGCATGCTTCTCTATAAATTCTCGGGATATTAAACAATGGGAGGCTCCAGAATCAAAAAGAGATAGGGCCGGATAAGTGGCTACTAAGATAACACATATAACATAGGAAAATATATCTTAGCTTAAGGGTAGACAAGCAACACATACATATACCATAAGAATTATAAAAGAAAGGTTAGGCATTACCTGAAATCATGTGCTCTTTAGTCTCAGCCTCTGTTGCTGTCATAGTGAATGCCTGTCACCTCGGCTGGTTCTGCCTCGCTTATGAAAAAGCCTTCTGTTGTGGAGTCAGATTTGGTCCACGCTGAGTAGATCTAGAAGTCCCAGCAGTCGTCGGCTTATTGGTGCAGCGAGGGTAGTCTCTGGTAACATGTGCAAATGCTCTGCGTATCAAGCATTGATTCAGCAGTATCTGGCAGTCCTTCTTGACATGTCCAGTTCAATTGCAGTGAAAGCACACCATCTGAGATCCATTGTTGGCAGAAGCAGTAGGCCACTTGAACTGTGTAGTCTGGGTAGGTCGAAGAGTGTTCCTAGGTGGCTCCAATGGACGATTACATCCTCCAGTTTGAAGCGCCTTCGTACACTTCATGATGTTCGCATGCTTCCTTACAACATCCAAGACTTCCTAATGAATGGTCAGATTCATCAAAAATATCGAAGCTTGGATGTCAATGTCCAACCCCGGGAGAAAATGGTACACACGGTCTTTGGGATCTTCCACCAGGTTAGGAGCGAACCGACTAAGCATCGAAAATTCCGCTTCATATTCATCAACAATCCGAGTGCCTTGGACTAGGTTAATGAAACGTTACTGGAGCTCCCTCTTTGCTGATCTAGGGAAGTATCGAGCATCAAATATCTCTCGGAATATGGTCCAGTTGATAGGCTTAACCAGACATGCCTCCTTAGTATCCCACTAGTTTCGAGCATTACCAGTCAGCTGTTTCTTAGCTACTTCTGATGGATCCTGCCAAAAACAGAGTTAGGATCGATAACTAAAGTGGAGACTTACGCTAGCGTATGCGGAGCGGTAGTCTCGGAACTTTGCCTTCGGATTCGCCACGACGGATCGAGTCTTCTCACGAACGGAGTAAGGCTACTAATCCACAATCTAAATCTCTATTTTAGATTAAGAACTTGGATGGAGGGAGAGGAAATATTTCAGCAGAGCTTCGCTATGAAGAAGATGCATGCATGAATTTCATGCAAAATGTGTAAGGAAAATGGCTACCCTTGGGTCTTATTTATAGCCCCCAAGGTAGTTATTTTAGGGTAAGTTGTTCCTTTGGAACAACTTAATTAAGGTGTACCATGATACATGGCACATTATAAGCTTAAGTTGTACCATATGCATGGTACAACATAAGCTTAAGATATTCCTCCTTTATTAGCCATATGTCGCA
Organism: Scilla litardierei; assembly: GCA_030789695.1. NCBI lineage: Eukaryota > Viridiplantae > Streptophyta > Magnoliopsida > Asparagales > Asparagaceae > Scilla > Scilla litardierei. The sequence continues at coordinate 50,408,912 of CM061131.1, read as the reverse complement.
TGCACTTATGCATATATAATGCGACTTTCCCGCTCATCCAGAGATCCTCTCCGCAAGGGAACAGATTCCCTTTGCACACGACTTCGTGTACGCGATGTTCGAGGTCCGTAATCCCTCGTACATCCCCCACAAGGGTGTACAAACGTCTTCCATATCCAACATCTCCCACTCACACTTGAGGGGATTGTAAGAGAACGTCTTTCCCTTAGTTCTTTCATCTATCATACCGAGAAATAGACCGTGCGACCGTCATGCGCGTAGAGTCTGTTGTTGTGCACTTGTTAGAGATACACAACGACCTCGAAGGTGCAAAGTTGAGTAGTTCAACGCATGCTTTACCCTAGATTATTTCTTCACATTTCTTATACTTTATATTCAACAATTGAATCCCATCTGGATTACAATTGGCTGGCCAGCTTTGAATCATTAAAGTCCAAATGCGAATATGAATTCAATCTTCCTCTTCTTGCGAACCTTCTGATCTTGATTTGATTCGCTTTTCTAACGTGCCCCACCGAGCCGAATTACCATAGCCCATTAGCAACACGCTAAGATAGCGATCATCTCGTCAAATCTAAAGGAACCAATTGGAGTCCTTGAGGGTAAGAGTTAAGACCCGTATGGCCTTTGAGTCTCACATAATAGCAAACACTATTGTTACTAACTCAGTGGTCGAAATGCATACGTGGTATGAACACGTACTACAACATCACTCCTTTCCCAGGGAGAGTATGTCTTAATGATGTTGTACGGATGAAAGATCAGACACCACAGTGCCTATCTCTTTGAGTCCCCTTACTACTCGTGAAATATTCACGGACTCTCATCCTACATAAGACAGATAGGATTTAAAAAATCCAATGAGATCTTTATATCCTTGTGACACAGATCTCAGATCTTTTGTAAGCATCCGTATGATGCAGATCTTTTATTCGACTATCTTGTTTAAGTCATGACTCTAAATCATTTGTCTAATGATTTTGACTTTAAACTAGTCTCACCTCTATCTTATCCATCTGATAAGATAAGGCGGTTGCTCATGTGAGAGAGCCAACCTTAATCTGTCCGACATACACACAATAAAATAGCTGAGACTCAAACACAAATGTACATAAAATCATTTGTAAGAAACTTGTATGCAAATTAAATTTTGATCTTCTATAGACATGGGAAATATTACATGATACAGCTCAGCACCTACTCATTCCCATAGATGATAAGTGTTTGAAAAACACATCTCTGGGGATCGCCTTAGTAAGGGGATCCGCTATCATCTCATGCGTGGATATGTATCCTATGTCTACTTCCTTCCGTTTGTCATAATCCTTCGCAAACTTGAATCGAATGTCAATGTGTTTGGTCTTACAATGAAATTTAGGATCTTTGACATAGGCAATCGAAGCTTGACTATCACTGTATATAGGAACAATGCTCAAGTCAGAGGCATTCGTCAGCCTGTCTAAGAATTTCCTAAGCCAAACAGCTTCTTGGACCGCCATGCTGAATGTTACGAATTCGGCTTCCATGGTTGATAAGGCGATGCAGGTTTGCTTCTTGCTGCTCCAGGATATTGCACCATTCCCGAGCAAGTAAACAAAGCCTGAGGTAGATCTTCGCTCGTCGAGATCACCCGCCCAATCAGCATCGGTATAGCCTTCGAGTCTCAAGGTATTGCCTTGATAGCATAACGCATAATCCGCAGTCCCTTTGAGGTATCTTAATATCCTCTTCACCGCTTTCCAGTGTGCTTGTCCTGGGTTGGATTGGTAACGGCTTACCATACCAACAGCATAGCAAATGTCCGGTCTGGTACACATCATGGCGTACATCAGACTCCCGACAGCACTGGAGTATGGAACTTTTTCCATAGCTTTCTTTTCTTTTGGATCTTTGGGACACATCTCCAAACATAGACCCTCGCCTTTGCTTATTAGAGTATCAATTGGCTTGCAATCCTGCATATTAAACCGTTCTAAAACTTTCTTTATATATGTCTCTTGAGAGAGAGAGAAAGAAGTTTCTTGGAACGATTCCTTGAGATCTTAACCCCAAGGATATATGCAGCTTCACCCATGTCTTTCATCTCAAAGACGGATGAAAGCCAAGTTTTGATATCCAAGATAAGACGCTTATCATTTCCGGCTATAAGTATGTCATCTACATAAAGAGACATAATTACATACTTGTTTTTAATCCTCTTAATGTATACGCAGTTGTCTTCGTCGAGCATGGAGAAACCATACGACAAAACGACTTCTTGAAAGCGCATATACCACTGCCTTGAGGATTGTTTAAGACCAAATATGGATTTACGAAGTTTACAAACCTTATGTTTGTTTTCTTCTTGTACAAACCCGTTTGGTTGTTCCATGTAGATCTCCTCATCTAGTTCTCCGTTAAGAAAAGCAGTCTTTACATCCATCTGATGTAACTCGAGGTCCAAACAAGCCACCATTGCCAGAATTAAGCGAATGGAGGTAAAACGCACGATAGGAGAGAACGTCTCTTCGTAGTCTATTCCTTCCTGTTGCGTGAAACCTTTCGCAACAAGGCGAGCTTTATATTTCTCGATGGAGCCATCAGCCTTATGCTTGATTTTGAGAACCCACTTGTTCCCAATGGCTCTACGTCCCTTAGGTAAATTAACCAAGTCCCAGACTTGGTTTGTTTTCATGGATTGAAGTTCTTCTTCCAGCCGCTATCCATTTATCTTTAGCAGGGCATGTGACGGCCTGTTTGAAATTTGCAGGTTTGTCATCATCTTGTAGTAATGTCATGAATGTTTGAGGAAATTCATCCTCAAATCTCAGAGGTGTTAGCCTCGTTCGATTACTACGTCTTGTTTGAGTTTGATCACTCCCACTTGGAATGACATCACTCCCACTTGGAATAACATCACTCCCACTCGGAATAGGATTGGTATCGTTCGTATCATCCATTGGTGAAGTTTGAAACGTATTTTCTTCTTCACCAAGAATTCTCCCACTCGAACGTTCCGATCCTTCTTGATCCCAAGTCTCAAACAAGGATAAGTCTTGACTTATCTCACCCTGTCTTGGAAACTCTTTTTCCAAGAAGACAACATCCCTCGATTCGAATTCTATTAGACCCCCATTGTCCTCTTGACCGATGAAAACATATCCTTTGGAGTTTTCAGCGTATCGGATGAAGATACACTTCCTCCCACGTGGCCCAAGTTTGCCATATTTGTGAGAGGATAAATGTGCGTAAGAGGCACAACCCCAAGGTTTTAGAATGTTTAAGTCTGGGGTTCTATTGTTCCACAACTCATAAGGAGTAGAACTTACCGACTTCGCGGGTACACGGTTTAAGATGAATGCTGCCGTCAATAATGCGTCACCCCAAAAGGTGATAGGCAAATTTGCCTGAGACATCATTGATCGGACCATTTCCATCATTGTCCTATTTCTTCTTTCCGCAACACCGTTTTGTTGTGGAGTGTAAGGCATAGTTACCTGATGTACTATGCCTTTTTCATCACAAAGTTCCTTAAAACTTATTGATTGATATTCACCACCCCTATCGGTTCGCAAAACCTTAATCTTGCGATCTAATTGATTCTCCACTAAACTCATATAGTTTTTAAAGCAAGCCAAAGCTTCACTTTTGTGGGATATCAAATAGATATGTCCGAAACGGGTGAAGTCATCAATGAATGTGATGAAATAGGACTTCCCGCGTCTTGTCTTAACATTCATTGGACCGCAAATGTCCGAATGGATAAGCTGTAATGGAACTTCGGCCCTTGTGCTAGTTCCAAACGGCTTGCGACAAGTTTTCCCTACAAGACAATGTTCGCAAGTTGACATTTCAACTTTTGAAACATTAGATAGCAAGCCACTTTTGGCAAGTCTATCCACTCTAGTTGGTCCAATATGACCAAGTCTTGCATGCCAACAAATGATCTCAGACTCAGAGTTAGAAACATTTGTCAAATGGAAACTTTCATTAATGGAAGAAGAATCATCATACATTGTATTTAAAACAATTAATCCATTACAAACATTACCAGAACCAATCAAAGAATTATTACAAACAAGGTCAACATATTGTTTATAGAACCTCCACTCATAATCTAAAGACATTAACATGACCACGGAAACGATATTCCTTCTAATATCTGGAGCAAAGAGGACGTCGTGCAATAATAAAGTCCGGCCGTTGTCGAGAACTAGCTTGCATGTTCCGACGCCTTTGACTTCAACACGTGTGTTGTTGTCGACGTATATCCACTTTGTTCCTTGAGTTATCTTTCGATACTCAACGAAGAACCTTCTGTCCTTCGCTACGTGGTCTGTGGCCCCTGAATCAATCAACCAAAAATAGTTAGATTCAGCAAGAAACATGGAACTAGAAACACATATGTAACTAGCCCTACAAGTTACCTTATCACTTCCATCCGTACATGAACGGGCGAAGTGACCGTACTTGTTGCACTTAAAGCACTTGATTTTCTTCAAGTTTTTCTTCTTTGAGTGCACATTCTTTTGCCACTTTTTGTTCTTTGTCTTCTTTGAGGTTTCCGGTTCTCGCTTTCGTTCGTTCACAAACCTTAAGCGTTTATTCTTCCGCTTATTTCCTCCATGTGAGGAACTAGCGGCCATGTGCACTTCTGCACTTGGTTTTGCGGCTTGAATCCACTCTTCCTCGAGTTCGAGGTGTTTCGATACATCGCTTAAAGTTTTAATGCACTCATTATGAGTGAGATGCATTTTCATGTTATCCCAGCTATCTGGGAGTGAACGAATGACTGCTTGGATCTGCTGTTCGTCAGACAGCGTAACACCCGCATCCTTTAATTCAGATATAAGATTCGCCATGTGGCGGAGATGCTTTTTCATAGAATGATCTCGCCGCATCTTGTACGAATCAAATTGAATGTTTAAGGAGCGGAGTTTGGTAACCGAAGTTCCACCAAACTTTATCTCTAGCTCAGACCATATGTCTTTGGCTAGGTCGAATTCCCGAAATAGACGCATTATGTCATTGTCCATTGCGGACAGTAACGTAATACGTGCTATTTTGTTCTTTCGAGTCCAAACATCATAAGCTTCCCGGTCCCTCTTGTGTTGGGCCGTATTGCCCAACTCAGGTTCTTCCATTATGTTTTGGAGTGTTTCGATCACATCTTGCTCCTCCAAAACATATTGGATTTTAATTGACCAAAGTTTATAATTGTCGCCGTTGAGCTTTTCACCTTTGTTAAGCTCTGCGACAATGTTCTTAGAAGCGGTAGACATTTTCGATTCAAAAAACTGCAAAGAGAATGAAAAACACGATCAAAATTCTATGCATAAAGTTTCGATTCTTTAAACACTTGATAAGTTCCTTGGATGCGTTGAAATGTTACTCTAGAATCGAGAAGTTCACTACGTTCCCAACTACCATCTAGAAGTAACTTGCAAAGTATCCCTCTTACTTATCTCAAGTAAAAAGAAATCAGAAATAATACCCGTATGGTATTAGCAGCAGAAAAATATTTTGAAAAACATATCTTTCAAAATGGAATAGGTGAGAATTAGCGTAAAGAATTTTAGCGCAACAATTGCCAAGCCACGAGACCTGTTCTACACACCCATGGGTTAGATAACCATGGCAGGATTGTGGTAGGACTTGGAATTCTAAATTGCGCTATCCCGATTAAGGACGGGACATAACCTATTTTGAAAACATCTTTTCCAAAAATTTGAAAGCACGTTGGCTAATCTCCGTAGAGTAGAGCACAACGTCACAAGTACATTGGCTAATCTCCGTAGAGTAGAGCACAATGACATGGCTAATCTCACATGAAGTAGAGCACTACGGCTAATCTTCAAGGAGTAGAGCCCAATGAAAAACTTCATTAAAACGTTAGTCCCGTATGAACTAGTCGGCACTGTGGTTAGCCCCGTATGGGCTAACCGACACATTCGAGTTTGACCAATGCCCTTTGTCACCCCGTATGGGTCAGTTGACAAATTTGCAGCCGACTCAGACCTTCTGCCAGATTGGTCGACCAAAAACACAAATTTGGTCGACCAATTTTCGAAAATGCAAATTCTCCCGGCCAGGGCCTCTGCCCTGGCCGGGGCTTGGCCAAGGGCCGGCCAGGGCCTCTGCCCTGGCCGGCCAGGGGCCCTGGCCCCCTCGGCCAGGGCCGGCCAGGCCCTGGCCTCTGCTAGGGACGGCCGACCAGGCCACTGGCCGGGGCCAGGGCTCCTGCCCTGGCCTCGGCCAGGCCCTGGCCTGAGGCCAGGGCGCCGGCCCTGGCCTCTGCCAGGGCGCCGGCCCTGGCCTCTGCCAGGGCCGGCAGGCCGCTGGCCGGGGCCAGGGCTCCGGCACTGGCCTCGGCCAGGCCCTGGCCTGAGGCCAGGGCACCGGCCCTGGCCTGAGGCCAGGGCACCGGCCCTGGCCTGAGGCCAGGGCACCGGCCCTGGCCTCTGCCAGGGCACCGGCCCTGGCCTCTGCCAGGGCCGGCCTGGCCGGCAGGGCTTGGCCAAGGCCGGCCACTGTCGGCCTGGCCTTGGCCGGCCACTGCCGGCCTGGCCATGGCCGGCCATGGCTTGGCCATGGCCGGTCATGGCCAAGGCCATTCGGCGTTGGCCGGCCATGGCCCCTTTGGCCATGGCCGGCCACCCCCTTTAAATGGGGTTGCCGCACTCATTCCTCCCCCTTGATGGGGTGGTCGCCGGTGGTTATTGGCCGTAGCCAACCCCCTCCGCATGGGGAGAGGGGGTGCATGGCCTTCATAGCCCATTTGGCCATGGTGCACATGCACCAAATTTTCCTCTTACCCGATGGAAATAACTTCCATCATCTTCTTCGATGAAGCACCCGTTCGTCGATGAAGCACCCGTTCGTCGAGAAATTAGTTATTTCCTAATGGCCGTGTGCCAAAAATGAATAACGTACTACGTGAACGGTCGGTTCTTCCCGTCACGGAGAGTTCCTACCATATCCGTAATGATAGGAGACCCTAACGTGAAAAGAACAACCGCTGCGTTCTCTCCGTCACGAAGCGTTCCTACTATATCCGTAATAGTAGGAGACCCATTCGTGAAAAAGACAACGACTCGTTCGTAGTTTCGACGGGGCGGTGGATTGACCGGGGCGAACCCATATGGCTTTGATACCAATGATGGATCCTGCCAAAAACAGAGTTAGGATCGATAACTAAAGTGGAGACTTACGCTAGCGTATGCGGAGCGGTAGTCTCGGAACTTTGCCTTCGGATTCGCCACGACGGATCGAGTCTTCTCACGAACGGAGTAAGGCTACTAATCCACAATCTAAATCTCTATTTTAGATTAAGAACTTGGATTGAGGGAGAGGAAATATTTCTGCAGAGCTTCGCTATGAAGAAGATGCATGCATGAATTTCATGCAAAATGTGTAAGGAAAATGGCTACCCTTGGGTCTTATTTATAGCCCCCAAGGTAGTTATTTTAGGGTAAGTTGTTCCTTTGGAACAACTTAATTAAGGTGTACCATGATACATGGCACATTATAAGCTTAAGTTGTACCATATGCATGGTACAACATAAGCTTAAGATATTCCCCCTTTATTAGCCATATGTCGCATGCACTTATGCATATATAATGCGACTTTCCCGCTCATCCAGAGATCCTCTCTGCAAGGGAACAGATTCCCTTTGCACACGACTTCGTGTACGCGACGTTCGAGGTCCGTAATCCCTCGTACATCCCCCACAAGGGTGTACAAACGTCTTCCATATCCAACAACTTCCACCCAGCCTACCTGGTCAATGCGAGAAAGGCTCAGGTCGTACTCAGTGCTTCGGGCCCGTTCTTCAGCTTCCAGTGGGCCTTCCTTTCTAAAGAAACTCTTTGGGTTCAGCTCCCGAAACAGCTTTGCTCCAGGTTCAGCTCGAGGAGGTGGTGGTCCAGGTTATGCAGGCTATTGTCCTTGATGCATCAGCTGGTGTTGAATTTCCAACATCCCTCTCATGACACCCATGAGTTCGTTGATGTTGGGAACACCACTCCCATTAGCTCCATTTCCATTCCGAGTGTAAGGTCTTCCTGCCATGCTGAAAAAGAAAGAAGGTAAACATTTGTGTACATGGTTATTTAAACGATCTGGTTAGTAAAGATATCTATATAGTTTCTGAAGTATTTCGCAGAGTGCAGAGACCTACATGGGCCACCACTGTAACCTGTCCCGCACCGCTTCCCATTGTACTTGGGAGCTAGAACGTGAGCAGGTCCGCATGTGCTTAAAGCAAAGAAGAAGTACCTTTTTGTTCTTACTTCTTTGACTTAAGCACAATAAGCTTTATGTTTAGAAAATCAGGTTCTTGCATGCTGATCGCGATCCCCGAGAGGGGACCGAATGATGCTAATAAAAACCGCAGCGCATGGTTCATGTGTAGTTGCTTATGGGTCGAACACAAGGAGGTAGTCAATGAGTATCAGTTCCTGTGGGTCTTCGGATAAGAGCTATGCAATAGTCATGGTGAATGGTCGGTGAATGGTAGAGAAGTGTGAACAAAGGGGTAAAAGCTCTATGGCATGGGGAATCCCTGCCTGTCATGCACCGCTTCCCAAGTATGGAAGGCAAGACGCAAAGAGGTCCGCTCAAACTGAAGCTGTGAAGCTGCAATCTGATAAGCGTATGTGTGTTCATCCATTCACAAATTCTTGCATTGCAAAAGAAATAACAACAATTATAATAATAATTAAAGCAGGCAAAATTAACCAACATTCAACAACATCCATTTTTATTCAAAACATCCAGAGAATAAGTCATAAAATAAGTACATGAGAGTCTAATAAGAAAGGCCTCAAGCATGGTCGAAACTAAAACATAAATAAGGTGCTACGCATCGAACTACCTAACAGCAGCTACTAGAAAAACAAACACCAACTAAGAAATAACCTCCAGCTGAGACTAGGACAGATCTCTGGTATCCTCAAACTGAACGTCAGCAAACTAGTCGTCCTCAGCAACTAACTCATGCTCAAAACCTAACATGTGACACCTAAAGAGAAAAGGGCGCATGTCAGCAAAGATCTCCAAAAGTAAAAAAGAAGGAGACTTTTGTGCAAAGAAACTTAAAAGTAATGAATACAACTAGCAGTTCTACAATAAGATGACATGGCATAATATTTGATGAATGCAGTAATTAAAATGAACATGACATTTAACATTTGCATGACACGTCGTAGAAAAAAGCTACTAAACAATATTTCATGAAAAGCGGTAAAACATGAGTTCGCGTCGTGCACAGGGTTTACGCCTTTCAGCTAAAGTTGCTGTACGGGCACACTTCTACGCTGAGTGATCGCTTAATCCTACCCCTCCACGTGTGTATGAACTGGCGCTCATCTTCTGGATCACGAGCCAGGAAGTGCTTATGGCATAGGGTTGACCTAGCCTCATTCATGATGTAGGAGTCAGAATCCTACTCGCCGCAGCTTACATTTCATTTGTAGCGTGTGGCACACATTCATGACAAGACATTCAATGCATGAAATAACATGCGATATGCAACATGATAGTATTAAAGCAGTTAATATACGTGTACAAATTATTAAAATTAAACGTGACATGTGATATGCATGAAATGACATGGCAAGGGTGTCGGACCTAGCTTCGTTGTTAAGCTAGATCAAGTATGGTGTCAGATCTAGCTTTGTTGTCAAGCTAGATCGAGTATGGTGTCTATGCGACTATCATTTTACCACATAGTCTCTTTTACAAAATATTCAGAATAGCCTAAAACATAGCTTTAACAACAACTGAGCAAGTTTCACTTTCTTGAAATAATCGTCCGTAATCTCAGTTCAACGGTGGTCCAGATCTTCCTATGTGCTTAATTACCAATCTCCAACCAACAGTTCTGTATTATTTATCTTCAATTAGTAATTTAATCCAAAACAAGGAAATTAACGATCTTTATCTTGTTTAAATAGGCAGGTGTTTGGGTTTTCTACAGATCGGGATTTACCTCAACACGACGCGAGAGCTACACTGACGTCGGGTAGCGATGTCAGTGGTTGGATTTCGGTAGTAAGCAAGGTACGACGTTGGCTATGGCTTGCGACGAAGATGGCGACAACTAGGGCAGTGAACACGGAGGAGAATATGGCCACGGGACAGCAAACACGGCACGGTAGCGAGCAACACGATTGCCAGTAGTAAAGGGAAGGCCACAAGGGGTAGTTCGACAGCAAGGGGACAACCGTGCGATCGTGGACATCCGTGGGATCGCTCGGCCTGGGTTGTCACAGCCGACAGTCCAAGGGATGAGGGTGGCCGGGTGTCTAGGGCATGTGAGCGGCAGTTCTGGTGGAGGCCGTGGGGTTTTGTGCAGCAGGCTGACGGGTGCAGGTGGTTTAGTGGATGGCCGGTGGTTACTGCTGGCAATGGGAGGCCGGCGTGGTTGACAGGGGCTCGTGGCAACGACAGTAGGGCTACCGTGCGGTTGCGCGCTGGTGTTGCATAGATCTGGGTGGAGGAAAAGAGAGGGTGGCCGAACTGTTTTTGGGAGAGGAGGGTTGCTATGGAGGAGGTTGAGACAAGGGAGGCTAGCGGCAATTTGTGGAGGAGATGGCTGGTATGTAGGGTGGTACGGTAGTTGGGGAAGGCTACTCGATGGTTGTGGATGGTGTTGGGTGGATCCCGGTGAAGGGGGATTGGATCTGTGCGGTTGAAGGGTGTGATATGCCGGATGTTTTGGTGGTTGAGGGCAGTTTTAGGGAGGAAAGGCCGGCTGTTGGGGGTGCCGTGGGGTTTGTCGAAGCTGGCAGGAGGCTATAGGGGGTTCGGCTATCTCAAGGGAGAGGGCAAGGGCAGTTTAAGGTGGAGGAGATGAGGGGTATGCGGCTGTTTGTGCGGGTGGATGGAGGCCAGAAATGGGAGATTGGGTGGCCGACGGTGCACGGGGCAAGGGGTGAGGTTCGGCTGCTATCGGTTGGGAGAGATGGCGGCTATATTTTGTGTAAACCCTAGGGTTGGGTTTTCTTACGATTTGGTGTGTGAGATTGCCAAATAGGGGGAGAAAAGAGTGCACTAAGGGGTGATTGGAGAGAGAAAGTGTGAGAGGGGTAGGGTAGATTTAGGATGCAAATAGACTAGAGATATATCATGTGATACATAGGATTAAAGGTGAGTAGATTTGATTTAATTTAATTAGGGTTTGAATTAGAGATTAACTAGGGCTAATTATAGGTTGGAGATAATTAGAGTGAAGGGTCAGCTAACCGGTGTTCGAAAAATAGCCGACCGTGACGACGAGAGGATCGAGACTACAATGATTGGTTACGAGCTAGGTTAACGAAAAACGGAACTAAAAATAAAAAGATCAAACGTCGAAGTCTACAGTTATGACACCCCTTCAATCAAAGATGATTTGTGGGAGAACGACCCATGAAATGACGTTCACAAAAAACTCCACAAATAACTACTCTTTCCGAGGGTCACAACGATATATCACTTCGCACGTTTGGTATACAAGAGGGAGTCACAATAAATACATGTACAGAAAAGAAGGTACGCGCAGAAAAACACACGATCGAAAAACGACCGTTACATCCTACCCACCTTAAAGCAAAGTCCGTCCTCGGACTTTCTAACGAAAAATATATCTAGCCATTCTAGTAACTACCCCAATCATATCACACTATAATTCAAACCATGTATAGTTACTACAAGTGCTTATATATGCACTAGGTAGTCGAACATTAATACTACAAACATGTATATATATATATACATTCTATACTTATACCTATCATAGACATTCAAATTCATACACGTACTTCAATCATTCATATAGTCACGTACATCCCTTATATAACTATCACTCACTTATCACATAACCATGGTACAGATACCTACGTAAAAATAATTTCACACTAGCAAATACAATCGTAGTACTTGACGTATAGATAACTACATATGTACAAAACGAACATGGATATACTACTCCCTTATATCTCCTAGTGTACATTCAACACCAAACATGTCAACACATGCAATCACACCATATAATATTAAATCATGGTTGCTATATCTAATATACATTCACCCTTACTATAAATACACAAATATATATTTATTCAAATATACGCAGATACTTCATCACATATACGTATCACATACAATCCTATAACTATAATCAAGACACAACACACATACCATAGTCGTAAACACCTATAGCTAAGCACATACTTACCCGTGCATGGTGCATGCCCACACAGGCTAATATACTATTCATACACGCCACTCATACCACTATATACTTAGCATATTCTACACACCTAGTTTAGCTAGCATATATACATTTAAACATGTAAAACCTTTGTATGTAAATATACTACAAAACCAAAACCTATATCTATATAATGGTATAGCCACCCACAACCATGTGCGTAACGTAACCATGAACAACCAAACCTATCACTATACACACAACATCCATTACTATGTTCATAGCACTATACATAAACTACAGACAAATATAATAATATATTTAGAGTATACCCACTCAAGCATGAGTAAGACTCAAAGACCCATACCAGAACCAGAATACTTTATATTCATAACACGATATTTATACATATACCAACACACCACTCTTATATATATATATATATATATATATATATAATTATGGATATATATAAACACAACATAAATGGAGCCCGTGATTTGTGGAGCAGCGACTTGGGGCGATCAGGGCGATCCACGGGCTGTCGACGGCGGCGGCACAACATCGACTGGGGTTGAAGATGAGACATCGGGCCACGGCAAGGGTAAGACATCGCTTCAGCCTTCGGTGAAGGTGAATTTTAGGGCACCTCTATTTGGAGAAGGATCTGGAATCGGAGGAATTGGGCATGGCTTGGGATCAGATCCAGCAAAATCGGTGAAGGCCGCTGACAAGTTTGGCATCAACAATGTGGTAAAAGGTAAGCTGAGCAACCAGAATGATGGGTGGACTGTTGTCGACCGCAAAAAGAAGATTGCATCTTCAAGGCCTGTTGGAGGATTTCACAGAGGGAGAGGTGGCGATCGTGTATCGCGAGGTGATGGACATATTAACAGCCTTCTCAGGGGTAGGGGCTCTTACTCTTTTCCACGGAAATCTGTGAATGGCCCCCAGCTGTTTGATAAAAAGCCTCATAGGCCAAAGCAAGAACTTAAGATCGACACTAAGGCATCCAAGCAAACTTGGGCAGACGTTTGCGCTAACATTCGAAAGTATGACTCGGATATGGGGATGACCTATGTCCCACCAATGGTGAAAGAGGATGGTGTTGAAATAGCGATGGTGGCCAAGTCGGCTCTGGAAAGAGGAGCGAAGCAATGGAAATTTTCACTGGTTGGGTATGTTTTGGGGGAGATCCCATTTTATGGGAAGATTCGAGCCTGGGTGGACCGACTCTGGAACTTAAAAAAGGGCGTGAAAATTTACAGTCGGGAAAACGGATTGTTCTGTTTCAAATTCGAAGATGGAGAGGAGTGCGAAAGGATTCTCCACGGAGGTCCCTGGATGTTTGATGGGAGATTGGTAGTGCTGCAACGCTGGAATTCGGCCCTCAAACATGAACGAGATATACTCTCGTCGGTCCCAGTTTGGATACAACTTCATGGAATACCATTGGGTATGTGGACGCTAGAGATCATGAACTCTATCGCGTCTGTCATCGGTAAGCCAATTTGCTTGGATAAACTAACTGCAAAAAAGGAACGCCTATCCTATGCGAGGTGCCTCGTGGAAATACATGCGAAAAAACCTATTAGCAATTCAGTCACGGTCTGCACGGAGGATGGACCAACAATTGAAATTGGGGTTACATTGGAGGGGGAACCACCGAGGTGCTCGAATTGTGTTTGCTTTGGCCACTCGGATAAACAATGCCCAGATCTTGTAAAGCTCACTTCAATCCAAAAGCCTGAGGAAGATGGTGGCAAGCCAGAGGAAGATGGTGGCATTATGAGTGCAGGAGTGGCCGGCGTTGCTAGCTTGGCCAATACTCAGCAGGCCATAGACTCTATTGTCTCTACTCAAGACTATAGGTTAACGGGGAATAGAGGAACCCCTACCAACTCTGTAAACTTGAATGAAGATAGAGGGGAGAATCCTGATGTCGTAGGGGTCTTGCCTGTTGATCCGAGGAGTGGTATACCCAACGTTCAGGAACAAAGGGTGGCCTCAGTCGCTGAGGAGGTAGAGGATATTGTTACAGGCCAGAGCTTAGCAGGGCACTCTCATGTCCAGTGTAACTTCATGGGTGCTTCACCGAATTAGTCTTCAGAAGCATGTATTGGTCACGTAACTCTTGATGGTGACAAAAACGTGGGATCAGACCACCGTGTCCTACCCTCTATACTTGATGACAGTAACTCCAGTGAGATTGACAATATCCCTAAGGAGCTCTCCAGGGAAAATCCTAGATGGGAATTGGAGGAACATGCTGATCTCCTAGAGGGAATTCATGGAAATTTGCCAGGAAAGAAGTCAGATTCGAATGCTGAGATGGCCGGCACAAGGAAAAGCTCCAGGCTTAGAGGGAGCATCTCTAAACCACCAACAAGTTACCCATGATTGTGTTTTTATGGAATAATAGAGGTCTTAATAACCCCATTCGTCGTAGAGATCTTCGGGATAGACTTAGCAAAATCAAACCTTCTGTGATAATTCTGCTAGAGACCAAGTTAAAGCCACCGTTGGGTGTTAATAATTCTGTGTTTCCTAAAGGCTGGGAAATTATAGAAAACTTCAATATTGCTACAGGGGGAAGGATACTCATGGGTTTTGAGCCTGATGTCTGGAAGCCTACTTTGATCTCGGCCTCTGCTCAACATATCACAGTTAACTGTGCCAATGCTGGGGGGTTTTCATGCTATATTACAGGTGTGTATGCTCGTAACACCATCGTGGAAAGGAAAGAGTTGTGGGACATTCTCGAGAGGGATACTCTGAGGATTAATAATTTGGCATGGTTGTTGGGGGGAGACTTTAATAGTGTTCTCTTTGCTAAAGACAAAGTGGGGGGGCAGGAAGCTTGAAGAGAAGATGGTCAAAGATTACGCTGAATTCATTGGCAGGAGCTTTCTGCAGGAGCTGAAATGTACTGGGAGCACGATGAGCTGGTGTAATAATCGCGTCGGTGATAACCGCATTGCTGCTCGCCTGGATCGTGTCTTTTGTAATGTAAATTGGATTACCCTGCTTCCAGACTCTTATGTTGATTATCTGGACCCCAACACGAGCGACCATTCTCCTATGGTGGTAAATTTACATCAACAGGTACATTCTGCCCCAAAGCCTTTCAAATTCTATAATTTTTGGACCAAGTGCCCAGGGTTTTATAAAATTGTCGAAGATAGCTGGACTTGCAAAGTCACGGGCACCCCAATGTTCATCCTCATGCAAAATCTTAAGAAACTAAAGGATAGCCTGCGGCTTTGGGCTGGAAACTACCACGCTTCAAAAATGGTCCAGGTTTGCCGAACTAATTTGGAGGCAATTCGGCAAACTCCTGACCTGCACTTTAACCGATCAAGCCAAATAAAAGAGCATGCTGCATTAAAGGAGCTTGCAATTGAAATGGGCCTGGAAGAGGATATGTACCGTCAAAAGAGTAGGCAAGACTGGTTGGGACTTGGTGATAGAAACACGAAATTCTTTTACACCGCTATGAAGTCTAGGTCCCATCATAATAATTTGAACCACTTATTGAAAAGAAACGGTCAGGTCAGTGACTCTGCTGCTACCCTAAAGAATGAAGCCGTTAAATTTTATGAAGCCCTATTTACTCAGCATGATTATAAGACAACTTTTCCAATTCTGACTCCAAAAAGAGTACTGACTACTGATGGCGCTATGTGGTTGAGCAGAAGGATTTCTGATGAGGAAATAAAGCTAGCTGTTTTCCAGATTGGAGCAGACAAGGCGCCGGGACCAGATGGGTTTAATGGTCATTTTTTCCAAATCAGCTGGCATATTATTGGCGAAGATGTTGCTAAATCTGTAAAGTCCTTTTTTTAGTTCGCGCAGACTTCTTAAGAAGGTAAATCACACAAATCTTACTCTGGTGCCTAAAAATGCCAATGCCATGGGGCTTGGTGACTATAGACCCATTGCCTGTTGTAATGTCTTGTATAAAATTATTAGCAAGATTATTTGCAACAGAATCAAGGTGGTAATTCATGAGTTGATATCGCCTAATCAGGCTGCTTTTCTAAAAGGAAGACTACTGTCAGATTCCACTCTCATTGCCCATGAACAGATTAGAGATTTCAGTAATCCAATGGGGGGAAGAGCTTGCTTGAAATTGGACCTGAGGAAGGCTTTTGACAGCGTGAACCGAGACTTTATTTATTACTTTCTCTCCCAGCTGGGGTTCCGTAACCTGTTTATTGAATGGATCAAAGAATGCTTATCAACTACCTCTTACTCTAAAATGGTCAATGGGTCTCCTGAGGGTTATTTTACGGGCAATAGGGGTATTCGGCAAGGGGACCCTCTCTCCCCCTATTTGTTCGTTATTGTCATGGAAGCATTCTCTATTTTAATGGCCAAATCAATTAATAGAGGCAAGATTCATCCTTTGAAACGCAGATGCACCATCTCCCACATACTTTTTGCAAACGACTTACTTGTGTTTTGCAGAGCAAATAAGAAATCTTTTATGGGCATCAAATATCTCCGGGAGGAATTCAATGGTTATACGGGTCTATGTATCAACTAGGACAAAAGCAGCGCTATTTTCAGCAAGGGTGAAAAGCACAAGTCTATGTTATCTGATCTTCTGGGCATTAAACATGCAACCACTATCACCACCTACCTGGGCCTCCTTTTATCTTCGAAATATCCAAAGTCCCCCCTCTACGGCAGGCTAGTGGACAAATGCAAGAACGGCTTTCTGGATGGTCCTCCTCTATGTTGTCTATTGCGGGGAGGATCGAGCTTGTCAGAACTATGATTTATGGCATGGTTGCCTTTTGGATGCAGGCTTACCGTATTCCTCTCACCATCCTGAGGACGATCTCTTCGGCTTGCAGGCGCTTCATCTGGGGTTCTTCCCGCGTGTGGTCATGGGATGACATCTGCAAACCGAAAAAAGAAGGTGGAGTTGGCATCAGGCGGCTAGAAGACCTTGATGTCGCTTCCGGAATTAGACTCACTTGGCGATTCCTCACCTCCAATACCCTATGGGCGCAACACATGAGAAACAAATATGCATCGGGTGGTGGGGTTTTTGCGGCATCAGGATCAGTAGCCCAATCGGGTACATGGAAGCGTATGCTGGCTTGTAGGAATGTATCCCAAAAACTAATCAAAAGGAGGGTGAAAGATAGTCGTTCAACACTTTTCTGGCAAGACAATTGGCTTGACTGTGGGCCTTTAAAATCCATGTTTACTGTGCTGCCAAGTTCATATATGAGGAAAGTCAGTGACTACTGGGCTCTCGGCAAGTGGGTGAATGAAGCTGAAATCGGCCAAGTGATGCCCCTCCTACAGAAAATTCAACTTCGGCCTGGCAATGACACTTGGACATGGCTTTCTAAACCTGGACAACAGCCGCAACCTGTAGCTGATACTTTAGGGGACGGGTTCAAATTCAGGGAAGCCTGGGAGATGGCTCGGCAAAAGGGTTCTCCATTTTCCTACTACAAGATTGTTTGGTATACCAATCATATACCAAAAATGACACCTGCGTTACTCAGGGCATTTAGGGGAAAGCTTCTCCCAGAGACCTGATTTGCAAATGGGGCTTCAATACTCCTACAAACTACGTATTATGCGAGGATGGAATTACGGAGGATGTTGATCACCTTTTCTTTGGATGCAATTACTCCAGGTATATATTGAAACGGGCATTACTGAAATTAAACATCAAAAAACACATCGAACCCAACCTTATCAATGTGGGAAATTACTATCTAGCGCACTTCAGCAACAAGAGGGTTCTAAGTTTGTTAGCTAAACATGCCTTAGCGGCCACGGTATGACATGTTTGGAGGGAACGAAACAGGAGATTATTTGAGAACACAAAGAAATGCAAAACCACTCTTTTTGAGGAGATTGCAGCTGATATTAGAGTAGCAATGAGAGGTCAAAATCCGGAAGATCAAGATGATGCACATGTTTTCGCCAACTGGGAGTTCAGAGACATGGGATAATCAATATCCACCATATGTTATCTGTATTCCAAATTTTTGTGTTATTTATGTATATTTCATAGTACATGGAGACTGGGGGATCATTAGTGGGGAGTGACGGCGCCTGTGCCCACTCCTCCCCCTACTGAAAGCAAGCCTATATGAAACTATGGTGTATTCTGTGTGCAGTTATTAATAAACAACGCTAATTCTCCAAAAAATATATATATATAATTATGGAGGTGTCTGATTTTCATGGAGCGGCGATCCCTGGCGATCCTAGAGTGACAACTAGAGATGGCGGTGCGTCAAGTTCCGACGAGCAGTAGTGTCAAAAGGCAACAATTGGAGATGGCAGCCACTCATCAGGTGAGCAGTTTCAAAAGGTAACAATTGGATTCGGTGGGGATACCAACAAGTCGATTGGAAATGGCGGCTCTTCATCTGGTGAGCGACTGATTGAGAAGTCTGTTAATGGTGTTAGTGAGGGTGTTAGCAAGTCCACTGGACTGGATGGGGGACCTATTTCTTCAAATGCTACGGGGTTCCACACTAACATAACAGGGCGTGGATTGGATTCAACTATAGGCGCTTGGCAGGAAGTTCGGAGGAAGGGGAGATCTCAGCAAAAGGGTGGACAGGGAGCAATCAAGCATTATAATAAAAGAGAAGGTCATCTCGGTCAGCTACCTTACAAAGGTATGCGTTTTACCCAACCCAGACATGGTAGTGGTCCTGCGATGCCAGGTGCCTGCAAGGTTACTGCTAAAATGCCAGTAAGGCCGAATGTCCCAATTAACATTATGGCTAAGCAAACATGGCTGGATGTTTGTACTAATAAGCGCACTTATGAGACGGGGATGGCTATGACTCTCGTTCCACCAAAGATTAGATGGGGTGGTACGCCCATCGCAAGGGTACCAGGCAATCTTGTTGAACGAGGTGCAGAAGGGTGGAAGAATACCCTCGTGGGTTATGTACTAGGGAATATACCCTACTATGGTCAGATTCAGGCTTGGGTTGGACGTTTATGGAAGCTAAATAAGAGGATTCAGGTTTACAGCAAGGAGAATGGCTTCTTATATTTTAGGTTTGAATCCCCGGAGGAATGCGATCGCATTCTACAAGGAGGGCCGTGGCTTTTTGATGGGCGATTGGTAGTTTTAAAGAGATGGAGCTTAACCCTCAAACATGATAGTGACATCCTCACTTCGGTACCGGTGTGGGTCCAGTTACATGTGGTCCCACTATATATGTGGAATCTGTAGGCACTCAATATAATCGCGTCTGTTTTGGGCACACCAATGCGTCCTGATCGTTCGACGGCCTACCTAGAAAGGATTACCTGTAGTGCCCTGTGAAGCTAATGCACACGTACTAGAGGGGGGGTGAATAGTACTTAAAAATAATTAAGAGAGTTATTCCTAACTATTGTGCAATAAACAAACGACAATGCGGAATAAACAACAATCAACAAGAAATAGACAAACATAAACAAAGCATGTAACGGGTTCGGATCCACCCAAGTCTCCCCGACTTGTTCCCGGTGATCCTACGTCCCAACCACCCGGATCCCCTCCGGATACTTGAGTTAGAAACTCTAACTCAAGATTTTGCACAATGAAATTCTTGTGAAAAACCTTCATAAGACCAAATCATACACAAAGTAAATGTGACTCCTACAACCCGGGATCACACACTCTCACCCAACCGAGAGACACAATTTGCAATATCAATTGAAATGAAATATGAAACACTTACCACAAAATCCTATGCCTTGAGTATAACTTACCAAATTAGGGCAAGCAGGATTTTGATGAGAGAATGTCACCAAACCGAAGCTCCACCAATAAGATTAGCGATCGAAGGCTAGGATGGAGGATGGTGATTTTGGATCAAGCTCATGGCTTGGAATGCTCACAATGGAGAGAATCTCTCTTGAGGAATATGGCTCAAAGAGTTGAGGGAGAGTTTCTTGTGAGGAAGAGAAAGCTTTTGAATGGAGTTGAATAGCTTCTCTTTGATATCTCTAAACCTCTAAAATGGCATCCTTGAATACTAGGAAAGAACCCATCCACGTATATATAGGATAGAGGAAAGAGAGAGAGAGAAAACATTTCAATTAAAGCTCCAACGGCTCTATTCTGAACCAGACTAGCCGGTCAAAGAAGGATCACTGACCGACTTGTTCATCAACTAGTCGGTCGGTGATACAACATAGACCGAGTAACGGTTGAACAGCTACAAGTCGAAGTACAGGAGATAGACAACTAGTTGGTCTAAGAAGACTTGCCGACCGACTAGTTTCACAACTAGTCGGTCGGTGAGTGAACGTTGACCGACTAACAGTCGAAATAGAATAGGCTGACTTCAAATTGATTTAGTCGGTTTAAGAACAAATGCTGACCGACTAGTTTATCAACTAGTCGGTCGACAAACGTTCTTTGACCGACTAACGATAAACAGTAACTATGGCTGTACAGGGAAAGCTCAACTAGTCGGTCTAAGAAGGATTCCTAACCGACTAGATCGTCATCTAGTCGGTCGATGACTCTTCTTTGACCGACTAATTGATCAACATAGCTAGCCTGAAATGAGCAAGACATTCTAGTCGGTTTAAGAGGAATTGCCTACCGACTAGATCGTCATCTAGTCGGTTGGTTCTTCTACTTGAACCAACTAACATGCACTAGAAGCCGAGGAAAGAAGCGATAGGCTTCGGGAAAGTTTCTAATGGCTTCTATGGTAATCCTAGCTCTAAGATATGAGCGAAATGAAGATCAAATGTAAGTCCTACTCAAGGCTTAGCATTCTATTCTATAAAGCTAGAAGACAATAAATAATACATGACGAACCATCTTCAAAGCTTCAATCTTCATTCTTGACTTCAATAATGGTCCTTGAGCTTCAACGAAGCTTTAGGCACACGATCACGCGTATTGAGAAGTCTTGAGACGTCGCTTTTGATGTACGTATTCTTTTGGCGACGATCTCCATAACCGCGCTCACAAATAGTTAGTATACTATATTTATGTTTGCTCATCATCCAAAACCAAATCCGGGGAATCAATACTCAACATTCTCCCCCTTTTTGGTGATGACAAACCAATATAAATAATAATCAATAATAATGATTCAAATGAAATTTACTTACTCCCCCTGCATTGATGATACGTTAGTTCCGTATTCAATAATATTCATACGCATCAAGCAGACGAGGGAAATATAAAATATGAATCTTATTATTGCAATTTAGGATCTAAATCCACTTTATATCTTAACTCCCCCTGAATCTAACATATCAAATTAGATTCACTGTAAATTGCTTTGAATTGTCAATTAGCACATTGTCATTATTAATTCTCTTCCTCATTGGCATTAGCAAAAAGAGCGGGAGGAGAACAACGACAAGATTTCAATGGCTAAGAAATTAAAGCATGAGAGTTTAAGAATACGACCACGGTCCAAATGACACCAAAGTAAAATACCAAATGTAAAATACCGAAGAAAACCAAAGCGAGCCAACTTGACCATAGTCGAAAACCGAAAAACGAAACCATCAAGCCATAGGAGAAAATCTAAAAACGAAATCATCAAGCCATAGGCGAAAATTGAAATACGAAATCATCAATACTCAAATCAATTTCACTTATTGAGTTTTGGAACATACTCTCCAATATCAACATTTATACCGAATCGAGAGAATGGAAAACAATTCTATGATTTCATGAAATCAAATCTATTTAATCCAATAAAATCGTCGAACGACGAAATCAACATCAGAGACAAAAATCCAATGTGAAAACCAAATGTAGCAAATTGATACCAAAAGTGATATACACAAATGTTATGCCAAAAATAGATAGAACATCATAGAACTCATGGCATACACACTTCTAGCATACTAATTGAAACAGAATGATACCAATGTAGATATTCTAACAATGCATGCAATCAACGCACATGGATACCAAATGTATATCAAATGTAAGAATATACTTACAACATTAAGCACCCCTACTTTGGTGCATCACTTAAGCACCATCAACTCCATTTGAATGAGATTTCTTTGCAAATCAATGAGTTGGTAGGGTTGGTATCCCATGATGGATTGAACCTAGAAAGCATCATTTTGGTATCCAAAAATCCTTTTGGATCCTATGGGTTAGGCAAAAAATTTAATATATTAAATTCAAATAATTGTAACCCATAGCCCAACTAAATTCAAATTCAATATGAATTTAAGTTTCAAATTAACATGCACATTCAAGATCAATATCCAAATAAAAAGGAAATAAACCAATTCTTACCACAATTGCTTTAGTAACCATAAAATGAAATTAAGCTTATGGTACCAAGCAACGAAGGGTCAATGAAGACTAACCCTTCAGAAACCAAGTCCAAGAGGACCTTGATTTCCCAGCATAGTCATCATTCAAAATAATATCATTAATATATGATTGCACATACAAATCCTTATTATACATGCTTGTGTTCTTCGGACCCCAAATGGTGTATGTCTTGGGAGTCCTAATCCTACTGGGAACATGCATACGTTGTTGATTTCTATGTGATGCATGTCGTGGATAAGCATATGGCATATGATGCAATGGTGCATGATGATAATTATTCATATGAGAATGTGAATGAACATATGCATGTGGTGGAACACGTGCATGAATGTGTCTCATATGGTGTGCACGTGCTCGTGGATGCAGAGCATAAAAATCATCATATGTGCTAACATGTGGAGTAGGATGTGTGTTCCTACGTGGCATGGCATACATGAAAGCATGACCCTTCTTTGGAGGTCAACCCAAAGTGGGTTTCTTTCCAAATGGGGGTGTGTTCCTAGCGGAAGCACCATTGGTAGAAGAACTACCCATGAAGTGTTTACTTCCACTAGTAGTAGCATCGGACGTTGGCCTAACAAAGGTGGCAGACGATTTGTATGACTCTCCTATCTTATACCCCAAGCCAATGTGATGATTGGCCGAAAGTAATTCATTTAGGATATTATCCAAATGGCCCTTACCTTTATTGAATTCATGAATTCGGCCTAATGTGCACTCGTATTTCTCGGTGAGACAATGCATCGAAGCATCCAAGGTGGACACTTGCGATGTGAGTGCGCAAACACGTGATTTGAGATTTTATTCTCAATACTTAAAGTTGTGTTTTGAGACGTCAAATCCGCTATCACATGTTCATCTGAATCCTCGATATGAACATGCTCAAGTTGAGATTTGAGATTTACAATCTCATTTCTCAAATCTTCAACAACAGTGTCGTTGTTGACGATGATATGTTTAGGCGAGGTTTTAAGACTATCTAACTCATTTTTAGTCTTAATAAATCTAGTAGCCAAATTAGAAAACTTATTCCAAAGTTATTCATTAGCTATTCTAAGTTCGTCCGTTGTTACCTCACCGCCTTCATCCTCGCTTTCATTCCCGCTTTCATCGGAGGAGGTCTCTTGATCACGTTCCTTTTTTCCCATGAAGCACGTGTGTGCTTTCTCCACTCTTTCATCATCCGACTCTCCACTTGAGGAGTCCTCGTCGGAGTCGATGAAAGTGCCTACAAGTCCTTTCTTGTGCCTTCTCGACTTGTCGTGCTTGGATGCCTTACACTTCTCCTTGTGTTTGTTTCGAGGACAATCCGGCTTGATATGTCCTGGCTTGTTGCATTTATAACACACGGGAGTAGAATCATTAGTCGAAATAAATTTTGATTTACTCTTCAACTTACCTTGTCGGAAGAATCGGTTGAACTTCTTTGCCATATCGGCCAAAGCTTCCATGTCCAACTCTTCTTCCGATTCTTCATCATCGGTAGAGGGAGCGGCCTTATAAGCAATCGCCTTTTTCTTTGGCTTGTCTTGCTTCAAGTACGCCTTCTTCTTCTCCTTCATCTTTATTTTACTCTCCTTGCATATCTCGTAAGACAACAAGGTACCCATTAATTGTACTACCGTATATTTATTAATATCATCACCTTCCTCGATAGCGAAGGTATACTTTTCCCAACAAGAAGGAAGTCCGTCAATAATTTTCGCGACTTTCTCCTTTTGGGTGTAGATCTTCCCAAGCGCTTCCAATTCGTTGGATATGTCCACGAAGCGAGCATAGTAGTCCTTCATAGTTTCACCCTGTTCCATGTGAAACAACTCAAATTCTTTATTAGCGACAACGAGTTTAGAGTCTTTTACCGTACTCGTTCCTTCGTGCAAGATGAGGAGTTGGTTCCATACTTGATATGCAATCTTACATGTGCATATCTTGTTGAAGTCTTCGGGCTCCAATGCACATTGCAAGGCATTCATTGCCTTGGCATTGCTTACCTCCGCGGCGACATACGCGGTAGTGCACTTCGTGAAATCTTCTTCGGTGGGCTCGACATACTCCGTAATCGTGGCTCTCTATACTGAAGCACTCCGGAGGAAGGTTTCCATCTGGCATTTCTAGTACCCATAGTTGGTACCTTTGAAGTGAGGAGGACTGACTGAGGATTGTCCTTCCACAACTGAAGAAGATCCTTGACGATCATTGAAGACGTTGTAGTCGTTATTCGTCATAGCTTTGAACTCAGGCTATGTAGCTTTAACCTTGGATCTGATACCAATTGTAGTGCCCTATGAAGCTACTGCACACATACTAGAGGGGGGATGAATAGTACTTAAAAATAATTAAGAGAGTTATTCCTAACTATTGTACAATAAATAAACGACAATGCGGAATAAACAACAATCAACAAGAAATAGACAAACGCAAACAAAGCATGTAACGGGTTCGGATCCACCCAAGTCTCCCCGACTTGTTCTCGGTGATCCTACGTCCCAACCACCCGGATCCCCTCCGGATACTTGAGTTAGAAACCCTAACTCAAGATTTTGCACTATGAAATTCTTGTGAAAAACCATCACAAGACCAAATCATACACAAAGTAAATGTGACTCCCACAACCCGGGATCACACACACTCTCATAACCGAGAGACACAATTTGCAATATCAATTGAAATGAAATATGAAACACTTACCACAAAATCCTATACCTTGAGTATAACTTACCAAATTAGGGCAAGAAGGATTTTGAGGAGAGAATGTCACCAAACCGAAGCTCCACCAATAAGATCAGCGATCGAAGGCTAGGATGGAGGATGATGACTTTGGATCAAGCTCTTGGCTTGGAATGCTCACAATGGAGAGAATCTCTCTTGAGGAATATGGCTCAAAGAGTTGAGGGAGAGATTCTTGTGAAGAAGAGAAAGCTTTTGAATGGAGTTGAATAGCTTCTCTTTGATATCTCTAAACCTATAAAATGGCAGCCTTGAATACTAGGAAAGAACCCCTCCAAGTATATATAGGATAGAGGAAAGCGAGAGAGAAAAACGTTTCAATTAAAGCTCCAACGGCTCTATTCTGAACCAGACTAGTCGGTCAAAGAAGGATCACTGACCGAATAGTCATCAACTAGTCGGTGGGTGATACAACGTAGACCGACGAACGGTTGAACAGCCACAAGTCGAAGTATAGGAGATAGACAACTAGTCGGTCTAAGAAGACTTGCCGACCGACTAGTTTCATAACTAGTCGGTCGGTGAGTGAACGTTGACCGACTAGTTTCACAACTAGTCGGTCGGTGAGTGAACGTTGACCGACTAACAGTCGAAATAGAATCGGCTGACTTCCAGTTGATTTAGTCGGTTTAAGAACAAATGCTGACCGACTAGTTTATCAACTAGTCGGTCGACAAACGTTCTTTGACCGACTAACGATAAATAGTAACTATGGCTGTATAGGGAAAGCTCAACTAGTCGGTCTAAGAAGGATTCCTAACCGGCTAGATCGTCATCTATTCTGTCGGTGACTCTTCTTTGACCGACTAATTGATCAACATAGCTAGGCTGAAATTAGCAAGGCATTCTAGTCGGTTCAAGAGGAATTGCCGACCGACTAGATCGTCATCTAGTCGGTTGGTTCTTCTACTTGAACCAACTAACATGCACTAGAAGCCGAGAGAAGAAGCGATGGGCTTCGGGAAAGTTTCTAATGGCTTCTATGATAATCCTAGCTCTATGATATGAGCGAAATGAAGATTCAAATGTAAGTCCTACTCAAGGCTTAATATTCTATTCTATAAAGCTAGAAGACAATAAATAATACATGACGAACCGTCTTCAAAGCTTCAATCTTCATTCTTGACTTCAATAATGGTCCTTGAGCTTCAACGAAGCTTTATGCACACGATCACGCATATTGAGAAGTCTTGAGACGTTGCTTTTGATGTACGTATTCTTTTGGCAACGATCTCCATTACTGTGCTCACAAATAGTTAGTATACGATATTTATGTTTGCTCATCATCCAAAACCAAATCCGCGGAATCAATACTCAACATTACCTATGCTAGATGTTTGATAGAAGTTGATGCCAAGAACCCTCTACGAAAATCTCTTGAAGTGGAATTGGACGATAATGTGATGCTCACCATCGAAACTATATTTGAAGGCGAACCCCCCCCCCACCCCCTAGTCATTGTGTATGTTTTGGGCATACGGATGGACAGTGTCCTGCACTGCTTAAGCTCCCTTCAATCCAAGAGATAGGCATAGGAGCGAGCATGGAAGGAGATATCAGAAACATACAGAAGTAATTTGGAAGGAAGTCAAAATGGAGAAGGAAACTACACATCTACATACTAAAACTCAGGAGATATCCAACAACAGTTTGCTGTTGCATCGGGATGAAGCAGTCCAAGTGACTACAGAATCAAATATTACCAAGGAGAAGGTTTCTGATCTTGAAGCAACAACAGATGGCTTGAAGAGGGGAGGTGAGTTGGAGGGATTAGCTCCTGGGGGAATGAGACGAGCCATCCTCAGTCAGCAATATTAAATCGGAGTGTTATACCTGCAGATAGAGGCATCCCTACAGGCAAGTTCCCTATGTCTTCAGAAATACATTCTACCTCAAATTCAGGAGTTCGACCTGATGCAATAAATAAAGCTGGAGGTGTGCTTGAGAACCCCAGATCATGATCTTACAAACATGTCACTGGGAATGAAGGAGACCAAGATATTATGGTAGAAGAACAAGGTGCACCAAGCTCCGGGGTAACTGTGCAGTCGGAGGTAGATGAGGTGGCTACTGTAGATGCACCGGCCCTTGAAGTTGTGAATGATACAGCCAATAAGATGAACCTGGGGAATTGCTGGGCTATTCCATCCTTATTGTTAGATGGCAATGGAGATGAAGTTGACAGAGTTCCAATTGAATTGACTTTTGATAATCTTGAATGGGGAAGGGAAGAGGAAGAGCAACTACGGGAGGCGTCTGAGACCAAAGCAACCAAGAAGAAACATGCTCCATAGGCTTCAGCATGCACTAGAAAGAGATCCAGATTGCAGGTCAATGGGCTAGCGCAACATCAAACCAACATCCATTAATGACAGTCTTATTCTGGAATACAAGGGGACTTAACAACCCGGTAAGACGTAGAGATCTCCGTGATATACTGAGAAAGAATCAGTGTTCTGCCGTGTTCCTTTTTGAGTCTAAACTCAAGGCTACTAATAAAATCGGCTTCCCAAAAAACAGGGACTCAATTGATAATTTTTCATTTGGAAGAGGAGGGCGAATAATAATGGGCTATGACCCAACAGGTTGGAGCGTCACACTTATTTCAGCTTCAGCGCAGCACATGACCATAGCCTGTATAAATTCTGGTGGGTTTGCTTGTGCCATTACGGGGATGTATGTGCACAACTCAATATCGGAGAGAAGGGTGCTATGGGAAATGGTGATTAGCGACAAGGCTATGGTGAAGGATTCGGCTTGGTTGGTCGGAGGGGATTTCAACAGTGTCCTCGTTTCTGAAGATAAGATAGGAGAACGGAAGATAGAGGAGAGCATGCTAAGGGACTTTACTACTTGCATTAGAGGATGCATCCTTCAAGAGCTAAAGAGCACTGGTGCAAGACACGGCTGGTGTAACAACCGCATGGGGGAAGACCGTATCTCAGCGCAGCTTTACCGTGTATTTGTTAATGTCGAATGGGTTATCAAGCTCCCTGATTCCTATACTTCCTATTTGGAATCACACACCAGTGACCATCGTCCTATGGTGGTGAATCTTCATGGCCTTGTATAACTTGCCCCAAAGCCTTTTAAGTACTATAATTATTGGTCAAAATGCCCAGGTTACAATGATCTATTAGAAAGCAATTGGGGTATCCATGTTGAGGGTACACCCATGTATTGTGTTGTACAAAAACTTCAGAGACTAAAGCCAGTCCTTAGAGCCTGGGCTACTGAACATCATGCGACAAAGAAAGTCCAGCAATGTCGAAGCCAGCTTGAGGGTATTCGCAACCAACCTGCAATCTGATCACTACATATTTTATACCATTTTTCTGCATGTTTGCATGTCGTTTTGATCGCCCATATCACGTTTTTCACGATTATTTGATAATATTGTAATGCTTTTCACTATTTCTTGTTTTTGTCGTATTTCAGGAAATATGGGGCGATTTGGAGCGAATTTGAGATCAAGAGATTTGCACGCGCTTAGGAGTGTCGCCCACAGCTCATTCGAGGACTTATCAGCGATGGAGGATGAGCGAAAGAAGAAGGAAATCAATAGTAGCGACGAGGAGGCAAAAAGAGGAAGAAACGAGCACAACAACACATCACTCGGCCGAGTAGACCACTCACTCGGCCAAACAAGAATCCGTACTCGACTGACCAGAACGGATACGCACAGGATGATTTCAGCGTATACTCGGACGAACAAAGAAAGCCCACTCGGTCGAGTGAGAAAGTTCACTCGCCCAAGTGGTACATGGAATTCGTCCAGAGAAAAGGCCGAAGTTACTGGAATTTTCAGAGATCCTGAGGAGGCCCACTTGGCTGAGCATGAATGCTGATCACTCCATATTTTACACCTTTTTTCTGCATGTTTACATGCCATTTTGATCGCCCATATCACGTTTTCCATGATTATTCGATGATATTGCGATGCTTTTCAATATTTCTTGTTTTCGTCGTATTTCAAGAGATATGGAACGATTTGGAGTGATTTTGAGATCAAGAGGATTTGCACGCACTACGGAGTGTCACCCACAGCTCTTTAAAGGGCCATTCAGCGATGGAAGATGAGTGGGAGAATAAGAAACTTTGTAGGAGCGACGAGGAGGAGAAACGAAGAAGATTGGGTATCTACAGCATATCACTCGGCCGAGTGAAGCACTCACTCGGCCGAGCAAAGAAGCTCGCTCGGCCGACCAGACCGGACACGCACAACAGAAGAATATCAGCGTGCCCTCAGCCGAGTGACGATAGACCACTCGGTCGAGTATGAAGATCCCCTCGCTCGAGTGGCACGAGAGAATCCATCCAAAAAGAGGCCGACTTACTGGAAATTTACAGACGACCTGAGAGTTCCGACTCGGCCGAGCAAGGAAATCCCCTCGGTCGAGTGAGTAAATCCACTTGGCCGAGTCACCTCTGAAGACAGACCCCCGGAAACCCCCGACTTACTGGAAATCTACTGGGTTTGTCACTCGGCCGAGTGAGCCATCCCGCCTGCTGTGAAAGTTGCGATTTCTGGGCTGCGCAGGGGCAATTTGGTCACGATTTTCTGGGCGATTTTGAAGGGTATTTAAACCCAGTTTTTGCCCTACTTAAGGAGGACTTTTGAGAGATTTTTGGCAGCCTTTTTGAGAGCTTTTTAGATCATTAGATTTAGATTTTCTTTGGGAAATTAAAAGGCTACTTTTGTTGGATGCTATTGGATTCTCATTGGTTTGTCTATTCTCTTATCAAAACCCTATTTTTATTGACAATTTCTTCATTGCAATGAATTGTGTTGATTTTATTATTGATTTTCATAAGTAGTGCATGATGATTATTGAGTAGTGCCGTCGTCTTAGGGCGTAGGGATGAACCATATAGACCATATTTCTAAATTGTGATGAATTGATGAATTTCTTGCTAGAATTGATTAGGGTTAGGTTGGGATTGATTAATTACATATAGCTAGGGATTCATATCGATTGGGATTTGCAAGAGATTGGGTCCCAATTGATAGGAAGCCCTAGAAATTCGATTTAGATTTACGATTAGACTTCTCTTGAATTGGTTTGCAAGATATTGGACCAAAGCTAGGAGTTTCAATCGTGTTTCTATACCAATATCCGATTGCAAGAGATTGGACGGATAGGAACTATCTCAACCTAGGTCGTAGCTCGAGTTTGCACGAGAGTGGGCTTGAGATACGATTGAACGATGATGTCGTTCTTCACGCTAGCAGCTTAGGTTAGGGTTTGCAATAGATTGGGCCATACCCTAGGTTTGCTATAGACCGGCAATAGTGCGAGAGCGTGAGCTTGGTTCTACATTTAATTGCGACTAGTTCACCTAAAATTCAAGTCTAGCAACGATGCAACCTATGAATCACAACGATGAGATACGGTCCGTAGCGGGGATTCCCCATCGCTAGACGCTTTGTTTTATTGATATTTCTATCGACATTCAAACCATTGCTATTATTTCACCACAAATTATTCTCGACCCTCTTTATAGCTAGGTGATTGGAAGAAGACACTGTCATTTGTTCCTCCTTGAGTTCGATACCCGCTCGCCACTTGACCGTGCGCTTGTGATAAGACTACGAGCGATCTTGTCCCAGGTGTGTGTGCTTCCGGGGATGGATCAAGTTTTTGGCGCCGTTGCTGGGGAAATGCATTTGATGGTTTTTGATTTTGATCATCCGGTTATCTCTTACCATCTATCCACCTTTCTTTCTTTATTTTTCCTTATTGAATCTGTTTGCTGTCCAATCTACTTGCTCTCCATGAATTTTCCATGAGATCTTGACAGGAACATGGGAGACGCAATGTTGATGACTGAGTCTAGCCCGGGGGATGATGATTCCTTCGCGAACCTTCTTAAAGAACTTGTTCATGAGGTTCATGCCATAGGGTCGTTCGCCGTTGATGTCGAGGACCCCATTGAGCAACAATTTGCTATTTTTGTGATGGATCGAGTCTCCCCGGAAGGGACTATCGAGGGCAACGTCAGAGTTGATGTGAGAGACGACAAGTTACATTTTGAAAACGACGGAGCATGCATCGAAGACTACAACACTTCCGAGAAGTCCACCGGTCATGCTGAGATTCAGGAAAGTACACCTTACGACCCTTACTCTTATATTTACGAACCTTCTGATGCATCTCTTGATCTCAGGTTTGGACCGGAGCACAATGGTGATCCCATCGATGCCAGCGCAGAGTTGTGCAGTGTCTATTCCGATGCACCGTCCTTACCAAGAGGTGAATCCGAGTCTGCATGGGGAAGCCCACTAAAAGAGCAGGAACTAAACCCAGATGTCACAGAAGAGGTCAACCTCTCACAAGGAGAGGAAGTGGAGGGTGCAGCGCCACCTGAGGTAGAGATTAAACAATTACCACCAAATCTAAGGTATGCTTTCTTGGGTAATAAATTGACATATCCGGTTATTGTTAATGCCCACCTCAACCATGATCAACTAGAAAGACTCTTAGATGTCCTTAGGAGTCACAAGGATGTGCTTGGCTACACCATCTCTGATCTTAAGGGAATAAGCCATAGGCTTTGCACGCATAGAATCCACTTGGAGAACACTGAAGCCACCTCCATAGAGCCTCAAAGGCGGTTGAACCCTAACATGAAGGAGGTGGTTAAGAAAGAGATTCTTAAATTACTTGAAGCCGGTATTATCTATCCTATCTCTGACAGCCGGTGGGTTAGCCCCGTTCATGTCGTCCCTAAAAAAGGAGGGATGACCGTTATAAAAAATGAAAATGAAGAACCCATTTCTACACGTACCGTCATGGGATGGCGGATGTGTATTGATTATAGGAAATTAAACAAAGCCACCCGAAAAGACCATTACCCGTTGCCCTTCATTGATCAAATGCTTGAGCGTCTGGCTAAACATAAATACTTCTGTTATTTGGATGGCTATTCGGGATTCATTCAAATCCCCTTGCATGAAGACGACCAAGAAAAGACCACCTTCACATGTCTTTATGGCACCTATGCCTACCGTAGAATGCCCTTTGGTCTTTGTAATGCTCCCGCCACCTTTCAAAGGTGTATGACATCCATCTTTTCTGATTACATTGAAAATATTATGGAAGTCTTCATGGATGATTTTTCTGTTTATGGAAGTGAGTTTGATTCTTGTTTGGCTAAACTAACTAAAGTTCTTAAAAGATGCCAACAAAATAATCTCACTCTTAATTGGGAGAATGTCATTTTATGGTCACCGAAGGGATAGTTCTTGGGCACCTTGTTTCTTCTAGAGGAATTGAGGTTGATAAGGCGAAAGGTGAGGTAATCAAAAAACTTCCTCCTCCTATTAATGTAAAGGGCATTAGAGGCTTCCTTGGTCATGCGGGGTTTTACCGTCACTTTATCAAGGATTTTGGCCTAATTGCCCGACCCCTTACTTCCTTACTTGCTAAAGATGCCCCCTTTGTTTTTTAAGGAGGGTGCTTGCAAGCATTTAATACGTTGAAGGAAGCGCTCATTTCCGCCCCCATTATACAACCACCAGATTGGAGCCTTCCCTTCGAGATTTTGTGTGATGCAAGTGGCCAAGCCATTGGAGCGGTGCTAGGACAAAGGAAAGACAAAAAGCTTCATGCTATATTCTATGCTAGCAAAACATTGGACGATGCGTAGAAAAATTATACTACCACCGAGAAAGAGCTTTTAGCTGTTGTCTACTCCATTGAGAAGTTTCATTCCTACCTCCTTGGATCCAACGTTATTGTCCACACCGACCATGCGGCATTGAAGTATCCTCTAAGCAAAAAAGAGGCAAAACCAAGATTGATAAGATGGATACTTTTTTTGCAAGAATTTGACTTGGAGATTAGAGACAATAAGGGAACGGACAACGTTGTGGCGGACCACTTATCTAGACTTGTTTGCGACAAGGAGGATGAGAGCATGCCAATCGATGACACCTTTGTTGACGAGAGGCTATTCGCCGTAAGACCCGGAGAGGTGCCTTGGTATGCAGACCTTGTTAACTATTTTTCGTGTGGGATAAAACCAAGTGGAATGTCCACACAACAAAAGAGGAGATTTATGCACGAATTCCAAAATTATTTTTGGGAAGATTCGTATCTCTTCAAGATTTGCAAGGATGGTGTTATACGGAGATGTGTTTCCAATGAGGAAGCCACGTCAATCATCTTGCATTGCCATAGTATGCAATGCGTGGGACATCATGCCTCATTTAAGACCACCGCTAAGATATTGCAATGCAGCTTCTTTTGGCCGACCATGTTCAAGGATACACATGGCTTCGTCAAGGGATGTGATAGATGCCAACGGACCGGGAATATATCAAGGTGAAATGAGATGCCGATGAGGCCTGTAACGACTGCTTTTCATGTATCTGGATTTTATATATTATAATATATGTTTTGGTGGATTTTCTCCTCTTGTGTGGTTTTCGTCTCCGTAGTTTTCATTTTCGATCGATTCGTCGTATTTTCTCGCTTCTTCCTTAGGATTGTCGATTTCGAAGTGTGTCGCTCGTGACGGACTTCATAACGGTCGTATCTAACTATTAGATCAAGCCTAGGAGTCTTAGGAATCGATCCCGGGGCCCCGCGCTCCGTATCGGTACTTTCTGTGCTCATTAGCCGGTGTAAGAAGGGCCACCGACCGACTAGATGACGATCCAGTCGGTCGGCAATCCTTCTTGGACCGACTAGTTAGCTTTCTAAATTTCTCAGGAGTTACTGTTTATCGTTAGTCGGTCTAAGAACGTTGGTTGACCGACTAGGTTGCAAACTAGTCGGTCAGCAATGCTTCTTGAACCGACTAACTCATCAAATTATTTTTGTATCAGTTACTGTTTACTCTTAGTCGGTCTAAGAACGTTCATCGACCGACTAGTTGCCAAACTAGTCGGTCAGTATTTGTTCATGGACCGACTAACTCTAGAATCCTAATTTCACCTGTAGCTACTGTTTACACTTAGTCGGTCTGCGTTGGTCGACCGACCGACTAGTTGTCAAACTAGTCGGTCAGTGGTTGTTCTTTGACCGACTAACTAGTGCTGTAAACCCTAGTTTTGCCCTAACCGCCAGCCTAGCCTATAAATACCCAACCCAAACGTTTTCTTCCCCTCCAACTCGACCCTAAACCCTAAAATCGCCCCCATTGATCCCCCACCTTCCTCCAAGCTCCATTTCTTCATTCCAAGCCCTAAATCCATCATCCAAACCATCCATCTACCCTATCTACCTCTCATCTTCCCCAAAATCTCACCAAAACCCATCAAATCCCCAAATCCCCCAAAACCCTAGTTTCCCCAATCTTCTCCAATCTTCTCCAGATTTGATCCTAGGGTTCCCCGGAGTGTTCCTTCCGTCTTCTCCCGGTAAGAAATCGATCTACCGTTGTTTTTATAACTTATTTATAATTTTGGTGAAACCCTAATTAATTTCATGTGTTTGATGTTTGTCTCCCCCAAAACAGCGATTTCCTCGTAGATAGCATCCGTGTGACGAGGTTGATCGTCATCCCCGGTGCTAGGCAAGTGAAACTTGCCACTTAGGGTTTAGGCCATGTTTTAGGCCATTTGCATGTTGTAGGCGTAAAAGAGGCTAGGCGAAGATGAAACTCGCCTAGGCGCAAATTGGGGAATTAGCTTGACAACGAAGCTAATTCCGACTTTTAGCATGTTGCACAATTACCATGTCATGTTTACTTTCAATTAACGGTACGCGAATATGTTCATGTCACTGCATTTTGCCTGTCACGTTTAATTTAAATTAACGGTACGCAAATATCTGTTCATGTCTTTGCCTAGTGATTATTCATCGTGATTGCGTAGCGCACGCTACACTATTATATTCCTAGCTCGTGTTCCAGAAGCGAGCTTAGTGAGTTGGAAACCCCAACGCTCGACACATATGGGTGGGGTAAGAGATAAGCGGCCTGAGCCCCGAGTTGGCCTGATCCGCCACTCCGGCCAGCAGGTGGACTCTCTAGTGCACAAGTGATTAATAGTGATAGAGATAAGCGGCCTGAGCCACGAGCTGGCCAGCAGGTGGACTCTCTATGCACTAAGTGTTTACCAGTGACAAGTGATTAATAGTGATAGAGATAAGCGGCCTGAGCCACGAGCTGGCCAGCAGGTGGACTCTCTATGCACTAAGTGATAAGTGATAAGTAATAAGTGATAAGTGATAAGTGATAAGTGATAAGTGCTAAATGATAAGTGATTAGTGATTTGGTAGCTTTTGCTACTTTGTGCATGCTTGCTTCTCTTTTTAAACTGTTGCATCATGCTTAACTGTCATGTCATTACTTAATACTATAACTGCTAGGTTGCTAGATGCCTCACTTTCAGTTTCCTTGCCCAAGTCTTTTAGACTTGCTGACATGTGCCCCTTTACTCTTTTGGGTGACACATGTTAGATCCTGAGCCCGAGTACCTCGTTGAGGACGAGGTGTTTGCTGACGCCGAGCCCGAGCTTGTGTTTGACGGGGAGTACGTGGACACTGGGGACCAGTCCTAGTGTCTCCGTTGCGTTTTATTTTTGTTAGACAGTTGTTTATTATTGGTGCGTGGCACCCATACCTTGTTATGTTGTTGCTTTGGTTGGCCTTGTTCTGGGCCTTTAGACTCTTTTCTTTTAGCCTGGTGGCTTTTCTGGATGTTGAACTTATTTGTGATGTTGGACAATATTTGTGAGATGTGAATTTTATTTCAGTCTCTCCTTGTGTTATTATTGCTATTCTTTTGTGGTTACAGGGACCTGTTTATGTATTGTGGACGCTTATCGGGTTTGGGGCTTCACAGCTCCACTCTCGTGCGGACCTTTTCACGTCTCGCCTCCATTTCAGGGAAGCGGGTCGTGACAGGTTTTAGTGGTGGCCCATGCAGGTCCTCTTCTGTAACTGCGATTCTTGGAATGGCGATAATAACATTAGAATGTCCAATAAACTAAGTTCGACGTTCGAGTCATAAGCTATGAGTCTAATCTGATTTGTTTTCCGTGTCATTAGATGGCAGGAAGACGTTTCACCCGTGGTGGGGGCAGTGGTGCGCTCCCTCATGATGAGGAGCCTGAGCGGGAACCCACCAGCGGTGAGATGATGCGGATGATGATCCAGATGATGCAAGTACAGCAGGGCGTGCTTTTGCAAGTCCAGAATGCTCCACCTGCTCGAGCTGCCCGGGTTCTTCCGGATGCCCCTCGCTCTGAGCCAGGAGCGAAGCAATTTCGGGAGCTGGGTCCCGCATATTTTGATGGTTCTGAGGGCCCTCTGGCTGCCGATGAGTGGATTCGGAACGTCGAGGACAATCTGAAGATGGCCAAGATCACCCCGGCTGGATGGGTTGATTTGGCGAAGAGGCAGCTGAAGGATAACGCCAGGAATTGGTGGGATGCAGAGGAGAAGTTGTTGGTGGAGCCGATAGCTTGGGCTACCTTCAAAGCCAGATTTAAGGGTGAGTTCTTCCCGAAGGCTGCCAAGGAGGAGATGCTGCAGCGTTTTATCGATCTGAAGCAGGGGAATTCGTCGGTGGACATGTACCACCAGGAGTTCATGAGGCTTAGTCGGTTTGCGCCGAAGATGGTGCAGGACGCTGAGGAGAGAGCTCAGAGGTTCCTGCAGGGGCTTGCTTCGGAGCTCCAGAGCTTTGTGACCTCCTCTGACCGGGAATCTTATCAGAAGGTTCTAGTAGCTGCCAAGAGGCAGGAGCTGCTCGTGAACCAGAGGAGAGGATCTGTGGTTGGTGCTGGGAAGAGGCCTGTGGAACAGGCGAGAGCTGTGGTTAGGCCTGGATTCAGGCCGAACCAGCCTGTTCAGTTTAAGAGGCCAGTAGGGCCTGCTCGGAGGACTTGCCATTTTTGTGGCAAGGAGGGCCATGTCAAGGAATCGTGTAGGAGGTTCTTGGGGCAATGTATCGCCTGCGGAGATCCTGCCCATGCTCTCAGGGAGTGCCCGAGGTTGAAGCAGCCTTGGAAGGCACCTATTGCTGCCCAGCCGTTGCAGCAGCGAGCGTCTGTTCCTGCTGGACGTGGAGCAGCTCTTGTTCCCAGAGGCAGGCTTTTCAGCAGGCTGCTCCGCCGAGGAGGCAGGCTTTTCTGATGACCGCTGCGGAGAGCGAAGCTGTGGATGAGGTTATCGCAGGTAATCCTCATTCTAGCTATTACTTTCCTATTTGGTCTTGATTGCTAGATTATGTTGTTTGCTTGAACTTGCTTGTTTGCTAGACTAGGGTTTGATTGTTAATTGATTGGTTAGGTGTGATTTTGGTGTGCACATTTCCTGCACGAGTCCTCTTTGACTCTGGTGCATCGATGTGCATTATTTCTCGGAGCTTCGTGGAGAGGCATTCCTTGTCGACGTCCCCTCTCCCCAAGAGTTGGAATATCGTTACAGGGAATGGTGTGGTCTCGGTGCATCGTGGTTGCAATTCTTGCTCGTTGGTGGTCTGTGGACATGAGCTTTTTGCTGATTTCATTGTCCACGACATCATCAACTATGATGCAGTTCTTGGGATGGACTGGCTTGCGAGCTTCTATGCTACGATCGACTGTCGGAGGAAGAAGGTGGTGTTTGAGATTCCCGGACATCCAGTATTCGAGTTCAGTCGTGGTAGCAGTTCGCTTGGTCCTGTCAGATTTCGGGCCAGGCCGGTGGAGGCTGTGGCTATGCAGATGGAGCTGGAGTGGCCAGCTGTGGTGCGCGATTTTGGCGACGTCTTCCCCGAGGAGATGTCTGGTTTGCCGCCTGATCGAGCTTTGGAATTTTCTATCGATCTTGTTCCAGGTGCGCAGCCGATTTCGAAGGCGCCGTATCGTATGGCACCTGCAGAGTTGGAAGAGTTACGGAAGCAGTTGGATGAGCTTTTGCAGAAGGGTTATATTAATCCTAGTGTGTCTCCGTGGGGAGCACCGGTGTTGTTGGTTAAGAAGAAGGATGGTTCGCGTCGCATGTGCGTGGACTATCGGGAGTTGAATGCGGTGACCATTAAGAATAAATACCCGTTGCCTCGCATCGATGATATCTTTGATCAGCTTGGAGGTTCGAGGGTGTTTTCTAAGTTGGATTTGAGGAGTGGTTACCATCAGTTGAAGGTGAAGAAGGGAGATGTTCCGAAGACAGCGTTCAGGACGAAGTATGGACACTATGAGTTTGTGGTTATGCCTTTCGGCGTAACTAACGCGCCCGCAGTTTTCATGAATCTGATGAACCTGATTTTCTACGACTTTTTGGATAAGTTTGTCGTTATCTTTATTGACGACATCCTGATATATTCAAAGTCGGAGGAAGAGCATGCCTCGCACTTGAGGACGGTGTTGGAGATTTTGAGGAAGCATCGGTTGTATGCTAAGTTTTCGAAGTGCGAGTTTTGGCTGGATCGAGTTGCTTTTCTGGGGCATGTGGTGTCTGGAGGTGGTATTTCTGTGGATCCCGAGAAGATTAGGGCCATCAGGGAGTGGCCTGTTCCGTCGTCTGCGTCTGAGATTCGGAGTTTTCTTGGGCTTGCTGGTTATTATCGGCGATTCATTAAGGACTTTTCTCGTATTGCTGAGCCGATGACCAGGTTGACGCGGAAGGGTGTTGTTTATGTTTGGTCAGGTGATTGTGGGAGTGCTTTTGGTATTTTGAAGGAGAGGTTGACGACTGCCCCTATTCTTGTTGTGCCTGATCGCAGCGGTGGATTTGAGATCTTTTGCGATGCTTCTGGCAAGGGTCTCGGTTGTGTGTTGCATCAGCATGGGCATGTTGTGGCGTATGCGTCTCGTCAGCTTAAGGTTCATGAGAAGAATTACCCGACGCATGATTTGGAGTTGGCTGCCGTTGTGTTTGCTCTTAAGATTTGGAGGCACTTCTTGCTGAGTGAGAAAGTGAAGATTTTCACCGATCACAAAAGCTTGAAGTATATTTTCACTCAGAAGGAGCTCAACATGCGACAGCGTCGATGGTTGGAGCTTATGGCGGATTATGATATTGATTTGCAGTATCACCCTGGCAAGGTGAATGTGGTTCCAGATGCTTTGAGTAGGCTGCCAGCGGTGATGATTTTGACCTCGCAGTGGAGATTGCAGCAGGATTTTTGCGAGTCTGGAGTGGAAATTGTCCTTCCTGGGGAGGCTTCTTCGTTGATGTACATGCAGGTACAGTCGACGATCGTGGATCGGATTAAGGCTGGCCAGGCTGAGGATCCGAAGCTGGTGAGGATTCGGGAGATGGTGGAAGCCGGTCTGCGGACTGACTTCTTGATTCATGAGGATGGCTCGCTGAGGTTTGGAGCCAGGTTGTGTGTGCCTGCTGGGGATATCAGAGATGAGCTGATGGTGGAGGCACACAGTTCGCCGTATTCTGTGCATCCTGGTGGCACCAAGATGTACCAAGATCTTCGTCTGAATTATTGGTGGCATGGTATGAAGAGGAGCGTGGCTCGGAGCGTAGCCAAGTGCTTGGTTTGCCAGCAAGTGAAGGCGGAGCATCAGCGTTCGGCCGGGTTGCTACAACCGCTTCCGATTCCGGAGTGGAAGTGGCAACACATCACTATGGATTTCGTGACTGGACTACCTCGGAGTCCGAAGCAGAATGACGCGATTTGGGTGATCGTGGATCGATTGACCAAATCTGTGCACTTTATTCCGTTCCGAGTGGGACAGTCCACTGAGGCGCTAGCAAGGAGATATATGGAGGTAAAATTCTTTTACTCTCCGTCTTTAATTCGTTTTCCTAGTTTGTGTAGTGATGTAACGTGAATCGTGCAGGAAGTTGTACGACTTCACGGAGTCCCCGTGAGTATCGTGTCTGACAGAGACACGAGGTTCACATCTCAGTTCTGGCAGAGTTTGCAGAAGAGCTTGGGTACGCGTCTGAGTTTCAGTACGGCGTACCATCCGCAGACGGATGGCCAGTCCGAGAGGACGATCCAGATTTTGGAAGACATGCTGAGGGCGTGCATGTTGGATTTCAAGGGTTCGTGGGAGGACCATCTGCATTTGGTGGAGTTTTCCTACAACAACAGCTTCCAGGCGAGTATTGGCATGGCGCCTTTCGCCGCTCTTTATGGGAGGAAATGTCGATCGCCATTGAGTTGGGATGACGTTGGTGATCGGGAGTTGTTGGGACCTGAGATGATCGTGGAGGCCGTGGAGATCGTCAGGAATATTCGGGAGAGGTTGAGAATTGCTCAGGACCGTTTTAAGCATTGGGCGGATGCTAAACGTCGTCCTTTGGAGTTTCAGCCGGGTGACCATGTGTTCTTGAAGATTTCCCCGAATCGTGGTGTGATTCGTTTTGGGAAGCGTGGAAAGTTGAGCCCGCGATACATTGGACCGTTTGACGTTTTGGAGAGGGTTGGCGAGGTAGCTTATCGCTTGGCCTTGCCGCCGTCTTTGGAAGGAGTTCACAATGTTTTCCATGTGTCGCAGCTTCGTCGATACATTAGCGATCCGTCTCATGCGGTGGATTTTTCGGAGATTACCGTTCGCCCCGATATGACGTATGACCAGCATCCAGTGCAGATTCTGGACAGGCGTCAGAAATCGCTTCGGAACAAGATTGTTAATCTTGTGAGGGTGATGTGGCGACACGGTTCACCTGGAGAGTCTACTTGGGAAAATGAGGATGAGATGCGAGAGCGTTTTCCACTTTTGTTTCCGGACTCGTGAGTTTTGGAAATTCCGAGGACGGAATTTTTCTTAAGTTGGGGAGGATGTAACGACTGCTTTTCATGTATCTGGATTTTATATATTATAATATATGTTTTGGTGGATTTTCTCCTCTTGTGTGGTTTTCGTCTCCGTAGTTTTCATTTTCGATCGATTCGTCGTATTTTCTCGCTTCTTCCTTAGGATTGTCGATTTCGAAGTGTGTCGCTCGTGACGGACTTCATAACGGTCGTATCTAACTATTAGATCAAGCCTAGGAGTCTTAGGAATCGATCCCGGGGCCCCGCGCTCCGTATCGGTACTTTCTGTGCTCATTAGCCGGTGTAAGAAGGGCCACCGACCGACTAGATGACGATCCAGTCGGTCGGCAATCCTTCTTGGACCGACTAGTTAGCTTTCTAAATTTCTCAGGAGTTACTGTTTATCGTTAGTCGGTCTAAGAACGTTGGTTGACCGACTAGGTTGCAAACTAGTCGGTCAGCAATGCTTCTTGAACCGACTAACTCATCAAATTATTTTTGTATCAGTTACTGTTTACTCTTAGTCGGTCTAAGAACGTTCATCGACCGACTAGTTGCCAAACTAGTCGGTCAGTATTTGTTCATGGACCGACTAACTCTAGAATCCTAATTTCACCTGTAGCTACTGTTTACACTTAGTCGGTCTGCGTTGGTCGACCGACCGACTAGTTGTCAAACTAGTCGGTCAGTGGTTGTTCTTTGACCGACTAACTAGTGCTGTAAACCCTAGTTTTGCCCTAACCGCCAGCCTAGCCTATAAATACCCAACCCAAACGTTTTCTTCCCCTCCAACTCGACCCTAAACCCTAAAATCGCCCCCATTGATCCCCCACCTTCCTCCAAGCTCCATTTCTTCATTCCAAGCCCTAAATCCATCATCCAAACCATCCATCTACCCTATCTACCTCTCATCTTCCCCAAAATCTCACCAAAACCCATCAAATCCCCAAATCCCCCAAAACCCTAGTTTCCCCAATCTTCTCCAATCTTCTCCAGATTTGATCCTAGGGTTCCCCGGAGTGTTCCTTCCGTCTTCTCCCGGTAAGAAATCGATCTACCGTTGTTTTTATAACTTATTTATAATTTTGGTGAAACCCTAATTAATTTCATGTGTTTGATGTTTGTCTCCCCCAAAACAGCGATTTCCTCGTAGATAGCATCCGTGTGACGAGGTTGATCGTCATCCCCGGTGCTAGGCAAGTGAAACTTGCCACTTAGGGTTTAGGCCATGTTTTAGGCCATTTGCATGTTGTAGGCGTAAAAGAGGCTAGGCGAAGATGAAACTCGCCTAGGCGCAAATTGGGGAATTAGCTTGACAACGAAGCTAATTCCGACTTTTAGCATGTTGCACAATTACCATGTCATGTTTACTTTCAATTAACGGTACGCGAATATGTTCATGTCACTGCATTTTGCCTGTCACGTTTAATTTAAATTAACGGTACGCAAATATCTGTTCATGTCTTTGCCTAGTGATTATTCATCGTGATTGCGTAGCGCACGCTACACTATTATATTCCTAGCTCGTGTTCCAGAAGCGAGCTTAGTGAGTTGGAAACCCCAACGCTCGACACATATGGGTGGGGTAAGAGATAAGCGGCCTGAGCCCCGAGTTGGCCTGATCCGCCACTCCGGCCAGCAGGTGGACTCTCTAGTGCACAAGTGATTAATAGTGATAGAGATAAGCGGCCTGAGCCACGAGCTGGCCAGCAGGTGGACTCTCTATGCACTAAGTGTTTACCAGTGACAAGTGATTAATAGTGATAGAGATAAGCGGCCTGAGCCACGAGCTGGCCAGCAGGTGGACTCTCTATGCACTAAGTGATAAGTGATAAGTAATAAGTGATAAGTGATAAGTGATAAGTGATAAGTGCTAAATGATAAGTGATTAGTGATTTGGTAGCTTTTGCTACTTTGTGCATGCTTGCTTCTCTTTTTAAACTGTTGCATCATGCTTAACTGTCATGTCATTACTTAATACTATAACTGCTAGGTTGCTAGATGCCTCACTTTCAGTTTCCTTGCCCAAGTCTTTTAGACTTGCTGACATGTGCCCCTTTACTCTTTTGGGTGACACATGTTAGATCATGAGCCCGAGTACCTCGTTGAGGACGAGGTGTTTGCTGACGCCGAGCCCGAGCTTGTGTTTGACGGGGAGTACGTGGACACTGGGGACCAGTCCTAGTGTCTCCGTTGCGTTTTATTTTTGTTAGACAGTTGTTTGTTATTGGTGCGTGGCACCCATACCTT
Source organism: Scilla litardierei (assembly GCA_030789695.1). NCBI lineage: Eukaryota > Viridiplantae > Streptophyta > Magnoliopsida > Asparagales > Asparagaceae > Scilla > Scilla litardierei. Next base: position 50,365,783 of record CM061131.1, on the reverse strand, counting down.
GTTATGTTGTTGCTTTGGTTGGCCTTGTTCTGGGCCTTTAGACTCTTTTCTTTTAGCCTGGTGGCTTTTCTGGATGTTGAACTTATTTGTGATGTTGGACAATATTTGTGAGATGTGAATTTTATTTCAGTCTCTCCTTGTGTTATTATTGCTATTCTTTTGTGGTTACAGGGACCTGTTTATGTATTGTGGACGCTTATCGGGTTTGGGGCTTCACAGCTCCACTCTCGTGCGGACCTTTTCACGTCTCGCCTCCATTTCAGGGAAGCGGGTCGTGACAAGGCCCATTCTAGAAATTGATCTATTTGATTGTTGGGGAGCGGACTTTATGGGGCCCTTTCCTACAAGCAAGGGTAACAAGTACATCTTATTGGCTGTGGATTATGTCTCCAAATGGGTAGAAGCCATTGCCACCCCCACCAATGATGCAAGGGTGGTTTCAAAAATTTTCAAGGAAAACATCTTCCCACGTTTGGGTGCCCCGTACTTTGATAAGCGATGGGGGGAGCCATTTTATAGAAAACAAGTTTGAAAACATGTTGAAAAGAAATGGGGTAAATCATAGAGTTAGCATGGCATACCACCCTCAAACGAGTGGCCAAGTGGAGGTGTCAAACCGAGAAATCAAGCAAATTCTAGAAAAGACCGTAGATAGATCTAGAAAAGATTGGTCAATGAAATTGAACGATGCACTGTGGGCTTATCGTACGGCCTTTCGCACTCCTATTGGCACCACACCGTACCGACTTGTTTATGGAAAAGCTTGTCACTTGCCGGTAGAGTTGGGCACCGCGCATATTGGGCTATTAAGACATTCAACTATGACTACAAAAGTGCGGCGGTGAGGCGACTCTTAGACATTAATGAGCTTGATGAGATCAGACGTGATGCTTATGAGAGCTCAAGGATTTATAAGGAAATGACTAGAATCCTCCACGACGCACACATAACCGTTACAAATTTCAAGGTCGGAGATAAAGTCCTCCTATTCAATTCCCGGCTCCGACTCTTTCCCGGAAAATTGAGATCGCGATGGTCAGGACCCTTCACCATTAAGCACATACAACCGGGGGGAGCTTTTGAATTGGAAGGAAACGACGGAGCCACATTCAAGGTGGATGGACAACGGCTCAAGCATTATTCCGAAGGAGTCCCCTCCGATGAAGTGAATCGTGTATATCTACTCAAGGGACGCCCCCACGATCTTTCATACCTCCTTGATGAAGTGATTGAAGAAGCTATCCCCCACTCTATTTGCGCTCTCCATGATGATGGATTTGACGAAGGGCAACCTAGTAGTGAAGAAGAGAAGTTGGAGTACCCTCCAGATAGCTCCACTGCTGATGATGAAGGCGACCATGATGTCGCAAGAATACGGGAACTTTGCAAGCTCTCGACGGCCAAGAATCCAAAGAAAGCTCCACCGAATAGAAGATCGGTGTCACCGGCCAAGAAGGAGCTAGGAACGAGCTCTAGCTTGGGGGACTTATCCCCCAACATTACCTATGATGAGGGGGTGCCGAGGAAGACCAATGATCATCAAGAACCAAATCTAAGTGGCCTTCCCGGCAAATTTGACGGGCGTATCTCGTATGCGCCCAATATCACGCGCTAAATGAATATCTAAAGGGGTCGAGCTCATGACCTTAAACGAGTGCTTGTCAGGAGGCAACCCGATGGTTTTTGCATTTTTTATTTGATTTTCAATTTTGGTTTAGATTTTTATTAGTGTTTAGAGTCTAGTGTCTATGAAAATCGTGACAACGGGTCCTAATTTTCATGACAGAAGATGGAGAAAGAGAGATCACTCATATGGAGGATAACCGAGGCAAGGGAGAGCGTCTCCAGCAACGCGCTCAGGCCTTAGGAGGAGGAAGAAACTGACTGGAGGAAGAAAAACAGAGACTGGAGCGAAAACGGAGAGCAGTTGCAGAAAACAACTCATCACTCGGCCGAGTAGCATCTTCCACTCGGCCGAACAAAGACTCCACTCATCCGAGTGGAGCACCAATCAGGAAAGTTTCTGCAGACCAACTCTCTGTCACTCTCTGTAAGTTTTACTCTTAATTGCCACTCGGGCGAGTGACTTGTCACTCGGCCGAGTTAAAGAGATACCCTCCCAGTTCTATAAAATTGCTGAGTGGCAGAGCCACTCGGCCGAGTGGAGTTTATCCATTCGGCCGAGTAAAGCAATGCCACTCGACCGAGTCGTATGTGACAAGGATATTTTCAAATTCTTTTTAGTTTACGCCACTCGGCCACTTTGTAACAATTATATATATAAGTAGCAGCTGTAGCGGTGCGGTTTTCGAAACGCAAAATTCCCAAACCCATGCCCAATCCGCTGCCGCTTCGTATCCCCTCGACCGCTGCGATCGTTGCTGCCTCGCCCGAATCGCCGTTGCGCCGTCGACCCACTGTCAACGTTCGACCACCGCCACTGCCTTGCAGCCACCGACCGCCGGCGCCGGTCGCCCCTAGCCGTCGATCACCCCTTTTTCACCCCGAAATCCCCATTTCTCCTCGTTTCTCTTGATTTGTACACCCGTTGAGCCCCAAATTCAAATTAATTTTCATATCTATCTATTATCCCTTATCTCCCCGTACGTATTGATTATTATTCACTGATTTTATCATTTTTGTTGCAGGCTAGCTTGGGGGAGCTTTGGGGAGTTTTAGGACGCGTACGGAGCTTCGCGGAGGAGGCATCTCTTCGCACACACTACTGATTGCTCTCGCGGCATGTTCAGGTACACTCGTTCCATTATTTTACACGTCGGATTACTTATTTGGGTGGGCACGCTTCGCGGTGCACGTATGCCGCCGCGCACTAGGCCACGTACACGGGAAGCCGCTGCCAAGCGAAAGAGGACTGATGATCCTGGTCCCTCTTCTTCTAGGGAGGCCTCCCCTCCACCTATCCCACCACCACCTACACAGCCGCTTCCTGTCGATCTCGTTCCACCACCCGCTCCTGCCGTCGGGCCGATGGGGATAACGTTTCGAAATGACGCACACCGCACAAGATTCGAGCGTATCTTCCATCGCTCGATAGTACTCTCTATATTTGCACACCTAGCCGACCTAGATCGCCTTGGGGTACTTGAGGGGCTTCTCACGTTGTACGACAATGTGGGATGGTGTGATTTTCTGTCGGTGTCGACGGATACTTACATCCGTCCGACACTCGAGGTCCTTAGTTCCATTGACCGGACCCCTGGAGGATGCTCCTTCTATTTGATGGATCGAGAGTGCGAGATCACTCTCGACATGCTTAGAGCATTTTTCCAGTGGCCTGCTGTCCCTGACCCAGACCGCGCCTATGCTCCCACGCACATCCCACCCCCGTCGTTCGACACCCATACCTTCTGGACACGGATCACGGGATCCCCACTCGCCTTTGACCCTAGTAGGGCCAAGGCCTCAGCTATCCTCCACCAATGCCTCCGCATTGCGCAGCGCCTTATGGCGACTACTTTTCTCGCGAGGTACGAGCTCGGGACCATGTGACACCAGAGCTCTATATGCTCTATGCGTTAACTCGCCCTAGGGTTCTAGATATGGGTAGTGATGATCTAGTCCCCGCCGTCGAGATTGACATTGCCAGTTTGTTTTTGGACCACATTATCATTTTGGTGAGCGCTCGCTCACCTATCTGTTGCGGTGGTCTGATCACCCTTTTGGCCCTTAGGACCAGCGTGGACCTACCTGATAACTTGAATCGGCCTCTGGGCCCCACCACACTTTCTATAGATGTTATGGCCCGGATGAAGATGCTTCGTCCCCACGGTCATTAGCACTGGGTGTGGTTGCACGATCCCTTCAGCGTTGATTACATGGTTCTCCCGAGCCCCGCTTGGACACATATTGGACCGGCTCACGAGGACTGGATTCCAGTGATGGATCTCCTTATCCCCGCCGCCTACGTGCTTGAGCCCGAGGATGCTGAGCAGGCACCCCCTGCACCACCTGTCGACCCCGTGATCCCTCAGCCTGCACCTTCACTGTCTGCCCCTCCTGATACCTCTGTCCACACGTCTATTAGTGTCGGGAGCACTTTAGCTGAGTCATCCACCACCACCACCACTGTGCATTTTTCCGTCTAGCCCATTACCATACTGAGCGCCGAGCATCCACCCACCATTCTTGAGAGCTGCGAGTCTTCCTTTACTGCTGTCGTGGAGACCCTCTCCCGATTGCTGTTCTCGACTCCTGGGGAGTCATCTTTTGTGCCCTTCACGGCCTCCCCAGTCGTCGACCTTTCGGTCTCCGCCGCCACTGTCTTTACCGAGAGCGTCGTGACATCTGTCCCCACGTATGCGTCACTGACCTCTCCTGTCGCCTTGTCGCCTATTTTCACTTCCGCTTTCTCTTCTGCTGCTTCTGCTTCTGCTTCGACACAGCCTACGTTCCAGGCTCACACCGAGGCTGGGCATCACGTAGTGAGCACCGCACCACTCCCACCCTTCCTTGCTTCACCCATTCACTACACCGCCTGCTAGAGACAGCCCCGCACTTCACCGGTTAGACCTGTGTGTCCCTCTGCTCCACCTCCCCCAGACACTCTAGTTCAGAGCATTCGTGCTCTTGAGGGGGCTGTTAATGGACTTAGAGGGGACTTTATGGCTCTCTCTGCCACGGTCAGCACCGTGCAGACCCACGTCGCCATCCTTCCCAGTGTTCAGGATTGAACCAGATTCTGGCGCATCTGCCTCCACCACCGACACCCACCCAGCAGCTACCACGCCCACCACCTCCACCTCCACCTCCACCATGGGACGGTGCTGGTGCACCACCCCAGCCTAGGCACACACTGGATGCCTTCTATATTTCTGTCGTTTTGCTGGTTGTTCTTGGAGCCTGGTAGTTTTTGCACCCCCTCCTCCACATACTATTTTAGTACCTATTTGGTCATATCTTTTTATCTCTTTTTGGGAGTGAGGGATAGTCTTTTTTGGTACACTTTTATCTGCATCATTCTGATATCTGCATGCATCATTCACATTCACATCATATTTTCCTTTTCTTTTTCTTTTCTTTTCATCATGCATGCATCCTCACCCACCCCACCCATTTCGCGCCTCGCGGTGTGCCACACTTTGCACATTGAGGACACTGTGCACTTTAGCTTGAGGGAGTGAGTTCTCACACTTTTTGCTTTTTGTCACCTTTTATTTTTATTTTTATTCCACCTTTTCTTTGTTTTTACACTATTTTCACTCACCTTTTTTTCGTTTTTTATCATGCATCACGTTTTCTTATCTTTTTGAGTGTGCTGTATTTCATAGTAGTTTCTATTTTCTTTTATCCTTATTTCTTTCATCTTTTGCTAGAGATGACTTTTCTATGACGATGATGATGTGGTGATTGGCTTATCTCTGTCTGCATGCTATTTTGTCACGCCATAGTTTTTATTTTAGATATCATATGCTTGGTCATGCTATGCATTTGAGATAGTAACCCACCTTTTCGTATATGAATATGGATAAAATTCTGTTATTAGCTGAAATCTGATAATTCATATGTATGCTTTTCGTAGAAAACACACCAAGCTTCACGCATTGATTGCTTATATCTGGAGTACTGCTTTCCTTTCTTATATCACTTCTTATTGCATGAAAAATGTACACCTCACTTTCAGGTTGAATGAATGAATGCTAGGGTGATATAACTGGACTAGTTTACTTTCTGAGATCAAACTGAGTAGATTACATTACTCTGCTGAAGTTGTTGTGCATGTCTTATAGAGTGAACCGAGTGTTATATTTATTTCTTTCTCCACATATCTTGAGCATTAATTCTCTACTTTTATTCATTGGCGAATCTCCCTTTAGTGGATCCTATATTGGCAATTCCTCCGCTTTATAAAGTTCATGCTTCGCTACCCCTAAAATCAATATTTTTTTTGAAGAATATGCTTTGCATCTTTATTGATTCAAGAAAAGAATACAAGACTCTAGTGAGGAAGAAGGATACTTGAGAGCCGGGGTAAGAGCACAGGCGCCATCACCCCCAACCTAATTAAGCACCATCCGCTATCCCATGAGCCACATAGGAAAAAACATACAATTATCACACAACCTAAAGAATCAGTCCCCAATTTGAGGGGGCTTCACCGCCGTCAATATCCCAATCCACATTTCTCATGGCAATTCTAATATCCTCAGCTATATCTTCAAACAGGGCCGTCTGCCTCTGACTGCTACCTTCAAAGATCCTCCTATTCCTCTCTCTCCAAATGTGCCAGGTCAGCGCAGCAAGAACAGTCTTGGCAAGTCTCCCAGTGTTATCTTTCTTATGGTAGTGTGATAGAATCAAATCCCCTATACCAGCTAGAGAGGATGGTAAGCCGGATGTAAACCCCATTTTAAGGAAACTCCTGCAAAGGATATAGTTAGAATAACTACACTCAAAGAATATATGTTCCATGTTTTCATGAATGTTATTAGAACATAGCACACAAAAGGGTGAAGAAGGCACTCCCCATTGTACGAGCTTATCACGGGTAAGAAGTTTCCCGTGGAAAGCTCGCAATAACGTGATAGCCATCTTAGGGATGTGCCCCTGATACCAGACCACCTTGTGGAAGGGAAATAATGGTTTAATAGCCCTAGTCCCAGACCAGGCATTTCGCAGAGAAGGAGACTTAGAGACCTAAGACCAATAATCATCACAAGTAGTTAAAGACACCGAATCTATCAAGTGCCGCACATAATCAAGGGAGTTTGAGTCCGCCCATCCCTCACCAGTCCAATAATCTCTAACCATATACATCTCTTCCTCAGAAGGAACCTCAAAATAATCATTCAGAGGGCCACACGGAAGCCAATTATCATACCAGAAGAAGGTAGAAGATCCATCTCTGACAAGGTGTTGAGTGAGTTTCTTTGTAAATTCACGACAATGCAGGATGAATTTCCAAGTGCCAGATTGCATAGGATGTGCGTTAGCCCGGAAGAGGCCCGTATTACTCATATAATGTTTCCTCATGTAAGAAGCCCAGATACCCCTATGAGTAAGCATACACCAAGACAACTTAAAGCCATATGCATTATTCAAATCTGTAAAACTTCTAAGCCCCACTTCTCCTTCTTGCTTAGGAACACAGATATCATCCCAAGCCCAAAGGTGATTCTTCCCCCAAATGAAACCTCTGCAGATTGATGTAAGAGTGTGCAAAACAGACTTCGGAATACGAAAGGCTTGCATCCAGAACACAACCATGCCAGAGATAACAGATTTGACGAGCTCAATACGGCCAGCAATATATAACAAAGATGAAGACCACCCCTGTAACTTGCTCTTGAATCTATCAATCAGACGGCCATACATAGCAGCATTTGGATACTTAGAGGAGAGCGGTAAACCCAGGTATATAGCAAGAGAATGCACCTTTTTAATACCCAAAATATCAGCCAGAACCCCGGCCCCCTGACCCCTTGCTGAAAATCCCAGCACTTTTACTCCAATTAACTTCAAGACCCGATTAGGACTTGAAGACGGAAAGAAGATCTCTCAAACCCTTAAAAGAGTCCTCATTTGCACGACAAAAAACCAGCAGGTCATCAGCAAATAAAAGGTGTGTAACAGCTCCCACTCTTTTCATATGCTTAATACTTTAGCCATAAGTAGGGAGAAGGCTTCCATAACAATCACAAAGAGATATGGGGAAAGGGGATCTCCCTGCCTCAGCCCTCTATTGATTGAAACATGCCATAAGGGGACCCATTAATCATAACGGAGAAGGAGGGAGTTGAAATACATTCACATATCCAACTGATGAACTTGTGCTTGAACCCCATCTGGTGGAGCATGAAATAAACGAATTCCCTGTTAACACTGTCAAACGCTTTCCTCAAGTCTAATTTGAGACAGGCCCGACCGCCCATGGGGTTGTTGAAATCCCTAATATGTTCGTGCGCAAGCAAATCACAATCAGCTAGTAAGTGGTCTTGCAAAAAGGCGGCTTGGTTAGGGGATATGAGCTCAATAACTGCTTTTTTCAAACGGTTGCATAGAATTTTGCTGATGAAATTGTACAAGACATTACAACATGCAATGGGCCTGTAATCACCAAGCTCAGAGGCATTTGCATTCTTAGGCACAAGCTTAAGAATGTATGGTTGATTTGGCGATATATTTTCCCAGACTTGAATAAATTTGTAATAGTAGCAGTGACATCATTCCCAATGGTATCCCAAGAGTGCTGAAAAAAGAAGCCATTGAACCCATCGGGGCCAGGGGCCTTATCCACCCCAATTTGAAAAACCGCATTTTTAACTTCCTGAGCCAAAATCAATATATATATATATATATATATATATATATATATATATATATATATATATATATCTTTCTATCTTTTGATTTGGGATCACAGTTGTATATAGATATTATTAATAGATATATATATATATAGGAAAAAATGAATAATGAAAGAAAAAAGAAAGAAAAGGAAAGAGAAAATAAGTATATATGATCCCATCTCACATTCTTTCTCTCTTTCTTCCCTCTTTTGTTTTTTTATTTTATCATGGAGCTTCAAAAATGGGGAATATATTTATTGATTTATCTTATGCCACCACGCTTATAGATAAGCTTGGGGGAGAGAAACCAATGATGTGTGAGAGAGTGACTACCTGACTGTGCATGATAACCTAAGATAGGTAATTTTCTATACTTGGTGAGATCACTAAAAGTTTTGCGAAATCCAGGAATTGACACTTAGCATACATTTCATGAAAACCACTCTTTTCTATTCTTATTGCTCAATATTGTGTGATATCTCTTATACTCCAGATAGAAAGCATTCAATTTAAAAGTGTGTGGCCTATGATTATGCATACCGCTTTAGATGCTTCAGACGATGTTAATTCTAGAATGATTCTGTATCTCATATTATTTTGATATTCTGGGGTTTTCTATTTTCGAATGCATCCACATACTATGGTATCGAGATAAAAATCTTTGGCGTGAGTTTTACATTCACGTGTGCTACATGAGTAAGCAAAACACACGTCCTGAGAAAATGATCTAGCACCTCACTCTTTGCTTGCTTTCTTTGTTTTCTATCTCTTCCATCTTTCCTTTTTATTTTTATTTTTTTTTTCCATCGGGCTCGCCTTTTACTTATCTTCCTCGAGGACGAGTAAGAGGTAAGCTTGGGAGATTTTGATCACTCCATATTTTACACCTTTTTTCTGCATGTTTGCATGCCATTTTGATCGCCCATATCGCGTTTTCCACGATTATTCGACGATATTGCGATGCTTTTCACAATTTCTTGTTTTTGTCGTATTTCAGGAGATATGGAGCGATTTGGTGTATTTTGAGATCAAGACGATTTGCACCCACTCCGGAGTGTCACCCACAGCTCTTTTGAGGGCCATTCAGCGATGGAAGATGAGTGGGAGAAGAAGGAAATTCGTAGGAGCGACGAGGAGGAGAAACGAAGAAGAGTGGGCATCTACAGCATATCACTCGGCCGAGTGAAGCACTCACTCGGCCGAGCAAAGAAGCTCGCTCGGTCGACCAGACCGGACACGCACAACAAGAGAATATCAGTGTGCCCTCGACTGAGTGACGATAGACCACTCGGCCGAGTATGAAGATCCCCTCGCCCGAGTGGCACGAGAGAATCCATCCAAAAAGAGGCCGACTTACTGGAAATCTACAGACGACCTGAGAGTTTCGACTCGGCCGAGCAAGGAAAGCCCCTCAGCCGAGTGAGTAAATCCACTCGGCCGAGTCACCTCTGAAGACAGACCCCCAAAAACCCCCGACTTACTGGAAATCTACAGGGTTTGTCACTCGGCCGAGTGAGCCGTCCTGCCTGCTGCGAAAGTTACGATTTCTGGGCTATGCAGGGGCATTTTGGTCACGATTTCTAGGTGATTTTGAAGGGTATTTAAACCCAGGTTTTTCCCTAGTTACGGAGGACTTTTGAGAGCTTTTTGGTAGCCTTTTTGAGATCTTTTTAGATCATTAGATTTAGCTTTTCTTTGAGAAACTAAAAGGCTACTTTTGTTGGATGCTATTGGATTCTCATTGGTTTGTCTATTCTCTTATCAAAAACCCTATTTTTATTGACAATTTCTTCATTGCAATGAATTGTGTTGATTTTATTATTGATTTCCTTAAGTATTGCATGATGATTAGTGAGTAGTGCCTTCGTCTTAGGGCGTAGGGATGAACCCAATAGACCCTATTTCTAAATTGTGATGAATTGGTGAATTTCTTGCTACAATTGAATAGGGTTAGGTTGGGATTGATTAATTACGGATAGCTAGGGATTCATATCGATTGGTATTTGCAAGAGATTGGGTCCCAATTGATAGGAAGCCCTAGAAATTCGATTTAGATTTACGATTGGACTTCTCTAGAATTGGTTTGCAAGAGATTGGACCAAAGCTAAGATTTTCAATCGTGTTTCTATACCAATATCCGTTTGCAAGAGATTGGACGGATAGGAACTATCTCAACCTAGGTCGTAGCTCGAGTTTGCACGAGAGTGGGCTCGAGATACGATTGAACGATGATGTCGTTCTTCATGCTAGCAGCTTAGGTTAGGGTTTGCACGAGATTGGGCCCTACCCTAGGTTTGCTATAGACCGACAATAGCACGAGAGCGTGAGCTTGGTTCTACATTTAGTTACGACTAGTTCACCTAAAATTCAAGACTAGCAATGTTGCAACCTATGAATCACAACGATGAGAAACGGTCCGTAGCGGGGATTCCCCATTGTTGAGTATTGGTGTTTAATACCAATCTTATTTTGATGATGATCACAACATTATGTTGTTGCTAATGAATCTCATGTCTTAGTCTCTCAGTTTATGACAAGGATATCTTTCTTGGAGACTAATCACTTGGTGTAAGGATGGACATCATGTGAAGAAGAGCCAAAGTTTGGACTCAAAGAGTGCCAAAGCTTGGAGATGATGGAGAGAAATCAAGGCATCAAGATTGACGACTTAGACTCTTTTGAAAGCATTATAATCCATGTAATTTAATTTATTTCTTTCTCTCTCTTTTGATTCTAGGGTTGATGTAATGCCTTGCTAGATGGTTTGCTCATTCATGCACATGCATTTAACCATCTTAGTGAACCTTAGGATTATCATAGAATCCAACCCAATAGGTTCACTCTTTCCATCTTTCCGTCAGTCGTCTGTTGAGGGAAACTCAGCTAACTGGGTGATTTCCAGTCGCCTGTAGATCCTCCTACAGTCGCCTGATATGCACGGCTCAAGTCAACATTTCTATTGACTCAAACTTGAGCTTTACGCACAGTCGTCTGTCGATCGGTTTCCAGTTGCCTGTATATTTACAGTCACCTGGATATAGGCCAACAGTCGCCTGTCTAGTGTAAGTGCAATCTCTGCATCTCTCTGTCTTCTCTCCATACTTTACAGTAGTCGACTGATGAAGAATGTGCAGTCGCCTGACTATTTGACAGTCGACTGTAGTATTAACATCAGTCGCCTGTGCGAAGAATTGGAGAAAGAGTGCAGCTCTCTGTTTCAAACCATCCCCTGCAGCATTCGTCTGCTGAAGGTTTTACAGGCGCCTGTCCTGTTTGTCAGTCGACTGTATTGACTTCGTCAGTCGACTGTCCTGGCTCAGATTATAGCTGTTACATATTTTCTAGCCGTTGATCAGTCGACTGTCTTATGATCATCAGTAGACTGTTCCTGTCGTTTTCACCCAGTTTCTAGCCGTTGCAGATTTGATTATTTGGCTGTTTCTTTGGTTTTTTGGGCTTGATATAGGATTCCTATATATATGAGTGTGCTGCCATTCTTGAGAACTCTTGACAACATTTGATAAACTCTTGACTCTATAGAAAATCTCAAGAGATCAAAAAGCCACTCTCAAGCTCCCTCATTTCCCTCTATTGAGCATTCATCTTTCTTCATGCATTAAAGTCCAGCTCAAGGGAAATCATCCAAGTGCTCTCAAGCATATTCCAACACTTGGAGATCCTCTTCCATGCCTTGCATTCATTCATGAGTAAGCATCTCAAGGCATAGGTAAGAGTATTTACTTTACAGGGTGTAATTTGTTTTCCTATTTCTCTTTGTGGGATTAGGATACTCACTTTGTGGGAGTTTCTCTCTTTGTGGGAGGTTGTCTCTTTGTGGGACTAGGGAATTCTTTTTGTGGGAATTAACTCTCTTTGTGGGAGTTCGAGTGTCTTAGTGTAGGGCTAATACTAATTCTCTGAGTGGGAGTTAGTGATTCTCTGTGTGGGAGTCTTGATCCTTGTGTAGGATTGGTTGGATCCTTGTGTAGGGCATAAATCCTCTTTGTGGGGTATCTCCTTGTGAGATTTGTATTGACTTCTCTGTGTGGGATTATAGTGAATATTGGTGTGGCTGGATGTACCCAACTTTAGGGAACCAGGATAATTCTTTGTGTTTGCGTTTGGATTGATTGTGCCATTTAATTCCTCTTGCATTTATAATTCCGCATTTGCAAGTTAAATTTTATTTGGACAATTTTATTGCCATTACACTATTCACCCCCCCTCTAGTGTGTGTTGTTAGTATTGCAAGGGTTATAAGATCCCTACAATTGGTATCAGACCGAGGTTAACGCATACTACATCGATGGCATTTAACGCTACTTCCGTGTCTCATGAAGAAGGTCACTCCACCATTCGACCCCCGCTCTTCAACGGAACCAACTACCCAAGTTGGAAGATCAGAATGATGATCTACATGGAGAGTCAAGACATATAGGACATCACGGAGGTGCCATTTGAGAAGCCCACTACTCCTGCGGCTTCTAGGACAAAGGCGGAGAAGGACTCAATCAAGTTCAATGCGAGAGCTATGAATGCATTACATTACGCTCTCTCTGCTAGTGAGTTCAACCGCATCTCCATGTGCAAAACGGCGAATGATATTTGGCACACCTTGGAGATTTGTCATGAAGGGACAACGAAGGTAAAGAAATCTAAACAAACTGTGTTTAGATCTAAATATGAAATGTTTAAGATGCAGGAAGGCGAAAGCATTTCAGAGATGTTCACAAGGTTCACCGATATTGTGAACGCTTTGGAGGGAATCGGGAAGAAGATTTTCCAAGAGGATCGTGTTAAGAAGATCCTAGACTCTCTTACACCTCGTTGGGAGTCAAAGGCCAACGGAATTTTGGAGTCATATGACACGTCCAAATATACCGTTGAGGAGTGCATTGGAAATCTCCTGGCGTTTGAAGTGAAGATTCAACACAAGAAGGAGATTCAACCAACAAAGCCCGAGAAGCTAGAGAAGCCAAAGGGGGTTGCATTCCATGCCAAGGAGGAACCAATCAAGTGGAGGAGGAAATTCCTTCAAGAAGCTCCTAGCGAAGAAGATGAGCAAGAAGATGCAAGTGGAGAAGAAATTGAGGATCTTGCCGAGCAATTCAAAGCTTTTCTCAAATGCAAGCAAGGTAAGTCTTTCTCAAAGTTTGCCTCTATTTCTAACAAGGTTCCTACTTGTTACACTTGCAGTGCAAAAGGTCATTTGTCTACCGAATGCCCTTCCAAACCCACTAAAGAATCTTACAAGGGTAAAGGGAAGAAGCATTGGAAAGGGAAGTCCAAGTCCAAAAATCACAAGAAGGGACTTGTCAGGACCTTTGATGATTCGAGTGAGGACACTTCTAGTAATGAAGAAGAGGATACAAAGGAGGATGCTCACGCATGCTTTGTAGCCATGGATGTTCCTACTCCAATCCCCTCCGGATTAAACGAAGAAGAGTTGGATGCTTGGCTTGACGCATACAATTCCTATGAGGATTCACGCCTCGCGGCTAAGGAGGAGAAGTCGTCATCAAGCTCTTGCAAGGATGATGATGTTGTTGTTGTTGAGATCGAGGAAGAAAAGATCTCATATGAGGAGCTCAAGTTCAAATTTGACTTGGCCTCCGAAAAGGCTAGTAAGTGCATCAACTCTTACCATAAATTAAAAGCAAATTATAAGATTGCTAAGAGTAGAATGCATAAACTAGTTATTGCAAGTGTAGTTCATGGTGAAATGCATGTTTATGACACTTGTGAGAGAGACACACTTCTCTCTCAAGTTAAGGAATTGAGCATTTCCAATGAAAATCTCATTGCTCAAAACCTTAGCTTAGGTGCTCACATTCAACAACTTACGTTGAAATGTGAAGAGGAATCCCGGAAGCTCATAAGCTTTGTGTATTCTAGGGATTCACTCCACGATTTGTTGGAAAAACAACATCCGGCAAATCATAGAGGAGGTTTGGGTTATATTCAAAATGTGGTTCCCAAACCCACATCTAATTCTTCTTATGGTGCAAATTCAAGAAATATTGCTAAAGCACCTAAGAAGAATCACCATGCTTTCTTAAACAACAATAACACCAACAAGAAGCATGTAGATCACAAGGTGATGAGGAAGAATGAAGAATCTTCATTTTTTGCTAAGAAGCAAAATCCTCATTCTTTGCATGCTAAGAAACTTGTTTCTACACCTAAGCATGCCACATCCTTCCCTCTTGTAAAGGCAAAACCATTGCCTATGAAGTCCTTGAGATTGTGGATTCCCACGAAGGGTAGTGTGCAAGAGAGAGATAGCTACATCAACTCTCTAGTTAAGGATGTGATCACCTCGTGTGATTATGTTAGGAAATCAAACTCCTCTTGGGTTTGGTTACCTAATGTTTAGGTTCCTCACACATTTGCATATGGCATGGATATTGTGCTTCTATGTTTATTTTAAGCATACTCATTGATTGTGTGTGTTTCATGATTTTGAAAATATTTTTCAAATTTATTTATTTTCATGTAAATTGGGTCCTTGGGGTTTATTGACATACATGCATTTTTGATCCATGTGTATGTCAATGGGGGAGTTAATATATTATATGTTTAAATTATTTTAAGACATATTTTAAGTCTCATTTCGGAGGTTATTTGAGATCATTATTTACATTTGGTTATTTTGGGTCTCAAACCAAACCTCTTGTTTATTGCCAACTTGTCTCATGTTCCATTGTTTTTGGCAATATCCTTGTGTATCTTTGAAGCTTGATTTTTCCATATCTATTGCTTTGATAAATTTTTAAGGCCCATGGCTCCATTATTTACTTGGTGTTAGATCCTAGAAGTCAAAAGTTGACCATTTCTATGATCTAGGGGGAGCATAGGATAGTGAATTGATACCCACTAAATTTTCAAATTTGGTATCATACATATCTTTCTTTTATTGTATATTGTCACATCTTCGTTAAGATGGCAAAGGGGGATATTTTTTATGTCCACCTTTTTGACGATGTCAAGGGGGAGAGATACATGCATTATGTGCTCATATCTATAGGGGGAGAGATATATACATATGCATATGGGGAGAGATATCTCTATAGGGAGAGATATATGGGTTTAGATAAATCATTCATGTTTGCATGTCATTATTCTTTGCAATTGGTTTATGTAACCCATGCATATTATATGTCACCATGATGTTATTGGTGTATGAGTATTTATCTTTGTGTAGTTCATTATTTAATTGGTGCATATAACTAGTGGGAGATCATTAGCATTGTGCTTTAATTCTTTATGATTTACATAATGTGTGTCATCATCAAAAGGGGGGAGATTGTTGAGTATTGGTGTTTCATACCAATCTTATTTGGATGATGATCACAACATTATGTTGTTGCTAATGAATCTCATGTCTTAGTCTCTCAGTTTATTTCAAGGATATCTTTCTTGGAGACTAATCACTTGGTGTAAGGATGGACATCATGTGAAGAAGAGACAAAGTTTGGACTCAAGGAGTGCTTGGAGATGATGGAGAGCAATGAAGGCATCAATATTGAAGACTTAGACTCTTTTGAAAGCATTGTAATCCATGTAATTTACTTTATTGCTTTCTCTCTCTTTTGAGTCTAGTGTTGATGTAATGCCTTGCTAGATGGTTTGCTCATTCATGCACATGCATTTAACCATCTTAGTGAACCTTAGGATTATCATAGAATCCAACCCAATAGGTTCAATCTTTCCGTCAGTCGTCTGTTGAGGGAAACTCAGCCGACTGGGTGATTTCCAGTCGCCTGTAGATCCTCCTACAGTCGCCTGATATGCACTGCTCAAGTTAACATTTCTATTGACTCAAACTTGAGCTTTACGCACAGTCGTCTGTCGATCGGTTTCTATTCGCCTGTATATTTACACTCACCTGGATATTGGCCAACAATCGCCTGTCTAGCGTAAGTGCAATCTCTGCATCTCTCTGTCTTCTCTCCATACTTTACAGTAGTCGACTGATGAAGAATGTACAGTCACCTGACTATTTGACAGTCGACTGTATTATTAACATCAGTCACCTGTGCGAAGAATTGGAGAAAGAGTGCAGCTCTCTGTTTTGAACCATCCCCTGCAGCAGTCGTCTGCTGAAGGTTTTACACGCGCCTGTCCTGTTTGTCAGTCGACTGTATTGACTTCGTCAGTCGACTGTCCTGGCTCAGATTATAGCCGTTGGATATTTTCTAGCCGTTGATCAGTCGACTGTCTTATGATCATCTGTCGACTGTTCCTGACGTTTTCACCCAGTTTCTAGCCGTTGCAGATTTGATTATTTGGTTGTTTCTTTGGGTTTTTGGGCTTGATATAGGATTCATATATATATATGAGTGTGCTGCCATTCTTGAGAACTCTTGACAACAGTTGATAAACTCTTGACTCTATAGAAAATCGCAAGAGATTAATAAGCCACTCTCAAGCTCCCTCATTTCCCTCTATTGAGCATTCATCTTTCTTCATGCATTGAAGTCCAGCTCAAGGGAAATCATCCAAGTGCTCTCAAGCATATTCCAACACTTGGAGATCCTCTTCCATTCCTTGCATTCATTCATGAGTAAGCATCTCAAGGCATATGTAAGAGTATTTACTTTACAGGGTGTAATTTGTTTTCCTATTTCTCTTTGTGGGATTAGGACACTCACTTTATGGGAGTTTCTATCTTTGTGGGAGGTTGTCTCTTTGTGGGACTAGGGAATTCTCTTTGTGGGAATTAACTCTCTTTGTGGGAGTTCGAGTGTCCTAGTGTAGGGCTAACCCTAATTCTCTGAGTGGGAGTTAGTGATTCTCTGTGTGGGAGTCTTGATCCTTGTGTAGGATTGGTTGGGTCCTTGTGTAGGGCATAAATCCTTTTTGTGGGGTATCTCCTTGTGAGATTTGTATTCACTTCTTTGTGTGGGATTATAGTGAATATTGGTGCGGCTGGATGTACCCAAGTTTGGGGAACCAGGGTAATTCTTTGTGTTTGCGTTTGGATTGATTGTGCCATTTAATTCCTCTTGCATTTATAATTCCGCATTTGCAAGTTAAATTTTATTTGGACAATTTTATTGCCATTACACTATTCACCCCCCTCTAGTGTGTGTTGTTAGTATTGCAAGGGTTATACGATCCCTACACCCATCCCTAGATGCTTTGTTTTATTGATATTTCTATCGACATTCGAACCATTGCGATTATTTCACCCCAAATTATTCTCGACCCTCTTGATAGCTAGGTGATTGGAAGAAGACACTGTCATTTGTTCCTCCCTGATTTCGATACCCGCTCCCCACTTGACCATGCGCTTGCGGTAAGACTACGAGCGATCTTGTCCGGGGTGTGTGTGCTCCCAGGCGTCGATCAAATGCTCACTCGGCCGAATGAAGAAGTCCACTCGGCCAAGCCACCCCCGAAGACAGACACTGAGAACCCCCCTAGTTACTGTTTTTGTACAGGGTTTGTCACTCGGCCGAGTGAAAAGGGTCACTCGGCCGAGTAACCCTCTCCGACTACTGTTAGGGCTGCGATTTCCTGCGAAGTGGCAGTTTGGTCACAATTTTTTGGACGATTTTAGAGGGTATTTAAACCCGGTTTTACCCTAGTTTAGGAGAGACCTAGAACATTAATTTTTGGACTTTCTTTTAGGATTTTGACGGCTACTCTTTGTGAATTCTCAGCTGGAGATCGTTGGCGTCAACATTGGTTTGTCTATTCTTGTTAAAAACTCAATTTTTATGCATAATTTATATTTTGCAATGAATTGTGCCAAGATCATTATTGTTATTTCTGAGATTTGCATGATGTCTAGTGAGTAGTGCCGTTGTCATAGGGCATAGGGATGAACCCTATGGACCATATTTCTAAATTGTGATGAATTTATAGAATTGTTGCTAGAATTGATAATGGTTAGGTTGTGATCAATTGATTACGGGTAGCTAGGAATTTGTATCGATTGGGATTTGCAAGAGATTGGATCCAAATTGATAGGAAGGCCTAGATATTCGATTTAGATTGACAATTGGATTTCTCTAGATTTGGTTTGCAAGAGATTGGACCAAAGCTAGGATTTTTAATTGTGAATCTATACTAATATTCGTTTGCAAGAGATTGGACGGATAAGAACTATCACAACCTAGGTCGTAGCTCGAGTTTGCACGAGAGTGGGCCCGAGATACGATTGAACAATGATGTCGTTCTTCACACTAGCGGCTTAGGCTAGGGTTTGCACGAAAGTGGGCCCTATCCAAGGTTTGCTATAGACCGGCAATAGCGCGAGATCGTGAGCTTGGTTCTACATTAAGTTGCGACTAGTTCACCTACATTCGAGCTTAGCAACAATGAAACTTATGAATCACAAGGATGAGAGACAGTCCATAGTGGGGATTTCTTATCCCTAGACGCTTTTTATTATATTGATATTTTCTTGATACTTGAACGATTGTGACTATTACACCCAACTATTCTTGTTCTCTTGATAGGTAGGTGATTCGAGTAAGACACGGTCATTTGTCCACCCTGAGTTCGATACCCGCTCGCCGCTACACCGTGCGCTTGCGGTAAGACTACATGTCGTTTTTCGGGTGTATATCTGGATGCGACCAAGTTTTTGGCGCCGTTGCCGGGGAGATTTTTGACGGTGTTCGATTGTGATCACCCGGTTATATCTTGCCGTCTTTCTTTCTTTATTTTTCCTTTTTGGCTCTATTTGCTGCTCAATTTACGTGCTCTCCCAGTATTTCCATAAGATCTTAACAGGAACATGGGGGACATGATCGCTCCGGGATGTAACCCCAAAGAACGGTTGTAGTTTTACCGCAAGCGCACGGTATAGCAGCGAGTGGGTTATCGAACACAGGGAGGACGAATGACCGTGCTTGATCTAATCAACCTGGCTATTTAAGAAGAGATAAATTTGCCTTTGGCGATCCTGTCACAATCGTCAGACAAAGTACAGAAATATCAAATCAAATAAAGAACGTCTAGGGAATGGGGAATTCCCGCTACTCACCATATTTCGTAAAAGTGGTTCATCGGTATCAAAATCGCTAGAATAAGATTTTGGATGAACTAGTTGCAACTGAATGTAGAACCAAGCTCACGCTCTCGCGCTGTTGCCGGTCTATAGCTATCCTAGGCTCGGGTCCAATCTCTTGCAAACCCTAGCCTAGGGAAGCTATCATTAGGATCAACATCATCGTTCAATCGCGCACCGAGCCCAATCTCTTGCTAACTCGGCCCACGACCTAGATTGGGATAGTTCCTACCCGTCCAATCTCTTACAAACGGGTATCGGCACGGAATTGGAACCGGAAACCCTAGTATCGGTCCAATCTCTTGCAAACCGATACTACGGAAATTCGATTCCAACCCAATTCGGATTTCTAGGGTTTCCTATCGAATTGGGATCCAATCTCCTTCAAATCCCAATCGGTGTGAATTCCTAGCCATCCGTAGTAAATTGATCCCAATCTAATAGCAATTCTAGCAAAATTCCTACCAATTCATCACAATTATGAAATAGGGCTTGTATGGTTCATCCCCACGCCCCAAGACGTGGCGACTACTCACAATTCATAGCAAGATCACAGAAATAATCAATGAAATAAGCAATAGAATTCATCACAATATTGAGATATGCAATAAAAATAGAATTTTTAGAGAAGAGAGAAGCAAACCAATGGAGTTCTTCCAAAATTCCAACAAATATCCACTTTTTCTCTCCACTCCAATCTCAAGAATAAAAATAAAAAGCTAATCTAAAAGCTGCCAAAAATCTAAGAAAAAGCTCTCCTAAAACTAGGGTAAAAACAGGGGTTAAATACCCCCCAAAATCGTCCAAAAACTGTGACCAAAATACCCCTGCGCAGCCTGTTTTCCGCAATTTTCGCTACAGGCAGCGCGTCGCACTCGGCCGAGTGACAAAAGTCGCTCGGCCGAGTGAAAACCCTGTAAATTTCTAGTAAGTCTCGATCTCCAGGGGTCTTCACTTCGGGGGCTGCTCGGCCGAGTGAGTTGTCGTCACTCGGCCGATGGCTTCTTGGTGCTCGGGCGGTCGGGATTATCCACTCGGCCGAGTGGGTCTTCTGAAGCTCAGGCAGCCGAAAAACAGTAACTTGGCGATTTTTGAATGGCTTCGTCTGGGCGCCACTCGGGCGGACGGGGTCTCGTCACTCGGCCGATGTGGTATCCGTCGCTCGGCCAAGTGCACATATGAATCGTGTCTGATCTGGTCGGCCGAGCGGTGTCTCGCTGGTCGGCCGAGTGACTCCTTCACTCGGCCGAGTGGGACACTAAAAATGCCCAGATTGCTTATTTTGGCCTCCTCGTCGCTCCTGCGACGTCCGTTCTTCTTCAGCTCCTCTCCAACAGCAAAATACCCCTCGGGGAGGTCGTCGGTGACCCTCTGGAGTAAGCGCATCTCGAGATCACTCCAAATCGCGCCAAATCACCTGAAATGCGACAAAAACAACAAATCGTGAAAAGCATCGCAATATCGTCGATATATCGTGAAAAACATGATTTGGGCGATCTAAATGGCATGCAAACATGCGGGAAAAAGGTGTAAAATAAGGAGTGATCAAAATCCCCCAAGCTTACCTCTTACTCGTCCTCGAGGAAGATAAGTAAAAGGTGAACCCGGTGGATTCGGAAAACAAAAATGGCGAAAAAAATGAAAAAATGAAAAACGGAGAAGAATGAAAAACGAAATAAAAATAAAGAAGAAAGAAAGAAGCGAAGAGGTAAGCCGCTAGATCATTTTCTCAGGACGTGGGTTCCGCTTACTCGTATAGCATGCACTGAATGAAAAACACATGTCAAAGAGTTTTATTTTGATATCATAGTATAATGGCGCAAATAGAAATAGAAAACCCACGAACAACAATATAATCATGAAAAACGGAATAATCTTATAATTAACATCGTCTGAATCATTTAAAGCGGTATACAAATCACAGATCACACACTTTTCAATCGAATGCTTTCTATCAGGAGTATAAGAGTATCACACTATAGAATAGGGAGAATAGAAAAGTATGGATTTCATGAAATGAGTTTCGTAAAGCTAGAAACAATCTTACCGAGTACAAAATATTACTTAGCCTAGGTTGTCGTGCAACGTCTAGTAGTCACTCTCTCACACATCAATGAATCCCCTCCCCCAAGCTTATCTATAAGCGTGGTGGCATAAAAAAATATTTACATCCCCATTTCTATAAAGCTCCAAAAGCAATGAAAATGAACACGAAAAGAGAGAAGAAAGAAAGAAAGTGAGATGAGATCTTTTATTGAGGATTTTTCCTTTTTTTTTCTTTTTCTCTTTTTTTTGATATAGCATATATACACAACGATCCCAATTCAAAGAGAGATAATGATATACAAGAATATTTTCTCCTCTCTCTTTTTTTTGAATAAGAAATTTGGAGCTAGGAATTAATAGCGGGGGAAATGCCATGTAATAGAATCGCTAAGGGGAGATTCACCAATGATTTTAAAAGTAGAGAAATGATGTTCAAGATTTGTGGAGAAAGAAATAAATATATCCCTCGGTTCACTCTATAAGACATGCACGACAACTTCAGCAGGGTAATCTAATCTACTCAGTTTCGATCACAAAAAAGCTAACTAATCCAGATTTATCATAGCTAACATCATTCAATCATCCTGAAGTGAAATGTACAATTCATGCATATAGAAGTGATATAAGAAAAGAAATCAGTACTCCAGATATAGGCATTCAATGCGTGAATCTTGGTGTGTTTTCTGTGATAGCATACATATGAATATTCAGACTCAGCTAATAATAAAATTTCATCCATTTTCATGTGGAAAAAGTGTGGGTTACTATCTCTAGATGCAAGGCAAGTCATAGCATATGATATCAGAAATAAAGTCTAAGACATGACAAATAAAGCATGCATATAGAATAAGCTAACTCCACGTCATCATCATCATAGAAAAGTCATCTCTAGCATGAGATGAAAAGGAAAGAAATAAAGATAAAGGAAAAATAGAACTATTTACAATGCGGCACACTGTAAAGTAAGAAAAACGTGATGCATGGCAAAATAAAAGAAAAATGATGAAAAATAAGTGCAAAAGCGAAGAATGGTGTGAAAAACTAAAATAAAGGTGGCAAACCGAAGAAAGAACGTGGGAACTCACTCCCCCAAGCTAAATGGCACAGTGTCCTCAATGTGCAAAGTGTGGCACACCGAGAGACAAGTAATGAGAGGGGTAAGTGAGGATGCATGCATGATGGAAAAAAAAGGAAAATAATCGAAAAATAAAGAAACGAAAAATATGATGCGGACATGATGCATGCAGGTATGGAGTGATACAGATATAAAGGTGGGGCACCAAAAACTCTCCCTCTCTCCCAAAAAAAGATATATAAGGATACGATCTGAATGAGAAACCCAAAATAAGTGAGGGGAGGGGGTGGACAAAAATGCAACATGACCCAGCAGAAACGGGCAGCACAACGGCAGGAATAATCGATGGCATCAAGGGTGCCTAAGAAGGTGGTGCTGCACCGTCTCCGTCCTGAGGCGGAGGAGGTGGTGGTGGTGGTGCAGGCTGCTGAGCGGGTGTGGGTGTGGAAGTGGAAGCAGGCTGAGTGTGGGTGGAAGCGGGGGTGGGAACCTGCTGTGTGGGAACGGGGACGCGGGGGAGACGCTCCAGGACCTGGGTAAGACAGTAGTGAATCTGTGGGAGCAGGTCGAAGCGGCCAGCCATCACAGAGACGGTGGAGGACAGGGTCCTAAGGTCGCCTCTGAGGCCACTCACCGCCCCCTCTAGAGCACGAATGCTCTGAAGTACAGAGTCGGGGGGAGGTGGTGCAGAGGGACGCACCGGTCGGGGCTGTGCAGGTCAGGGCTGGCGTACTCAGGTCGCGTATGTGACAGGCTCAGCGGGGAAGGGAACGAAAGGAGCTGCGCTCGCAAATGTGGGCCTGGCCTCAGTGTGAGGCCGGGGCACCGGCTGATGAGAAGTGGAGGCAGCGGCAGCGAAAGAAGAGTGCAAAAGTGGCAGCGAGGCGGCCAGAGAGGTCAGTGGCACAGAAGTGTGGACAGACGCCACGACGCTCTCGGAAAATACAGCAGCAGTGAAGACAGAGGGCTCTCCGCACTCAACAACGGTCGGCGGGCGCTCGGGTGGGGCAAAAGAAACGGGCTCAGCAGACAGAGGGCCAGTGGTGGTGGTGACGGGCGTGGAAGTGGCGGGGGTGGGCTCAGCTAAGGTACTCCCGACACTGACAGAGGTGTGGACAGAGATGTCAGGAGCATCGGAAACAGCGGGGATAGGCTGAGGGGCCACAGGGTCGACAGGGGCAGCAGGCTCGGCAGGTGCAACAGGGTCTGCGGGGGCAGCGTGGGCTTGCTCGGCCTCCTCGGCCTCGAGCACGTAAGCAGCGGGGATGAGAACATCCATCGCAGGGAGCCAGTCCACGTGGGCTGGTGCAATTTGGGTCCGAGCTGGGCTCGGAAGAATCATGTAATTGGCACCGTAAGGGCCGTGCAACCAGACCCAGTGATGCTCACCGTGCGGACGAAGCATCTTCATCCGGGCCATAACATCAATCGACAAAGAAGTGGGGCCCGGTGCTCGTCGCAGGTCGTCGGGGAAGTCCTCGCCGGGCATAAGGGCAAGCAAGGTGATCAGGCCGCCGCAGCATATCGTTGAGCGAGCGCCCACCGATACAATGATGCGGTCCAAAAATGTCACGCCCCGCTTCCCAAAATGGACGGAAGCGAAACGTGACGAGGCCCGCTTAGGCCAGAGCTGAGAAGCTCGGACCCAATAAGCGTCTGTAGGGGTACCATTTTAAAATTTTCAGGTTCTTGCATTAATAAAGTTCGAAACAACAGAAGTACAGAAAGGAAGTTGCATTCATTAAATTAGAGATATAATATCCAACAGGTACAAAGTCTAAAAGGAGCCTAAGCATGGCAGCAAAATAACTAAAAGAAATCTAAAAGCAGTAACCTCTGAAAGTGACGACTAAAAGATCTCAAGGTCTGGTCCTCGACGGGCACGTACTCTGGGTCGACGTCCTCGGCTCCTCGCACTCCAGTGAGTCTGCCTCGTCCACGAACTCTGGCTGAGCACCTGACGTACAGCACCCAAGAAAAAGGAACTGTACGTCAGGTAAAGTCTACAAGAAGGGTTAGACTTCACTGCAAGTGCACCGAACTTTAAACAACGGTTTACTGGTTGATTAACATGCTGAGGTTCTTTTACACAACAGTTTACTGGTTGATTAGCATGCTGTGGTTATAACAGGGTAACACAACAGGAAGTAACGTAGCAGGAGAGTAAAACGGGACAAGTAGTAGTCGTAGCGTGTGCTACCAACTACGGGGACTAACCTACAGGTGTCAAGACAAGTCAGGACGTGGCGGGACAAGACAGGACAAACAGGACGGGACAAGACAAGACAAGTGTGACACGAAGGGTTCACGCCTTACGGTTCGAGGGGGATCAGACCCTCTTGCCGTGCGCACGCTCAACCCTACCCCAACCCAGGAACTCAGGACAAGAAGTACATGGATCACTTCCGCTAGGGAAGCATCCGAAACGCCCGCAGGCTTTTTGTATCACGGGGATCACTTCCGCGGAGGGAAGCATCTGAAACGCCCGCAGGCTTTTTGTATCACGGGGATCACTTCCGCGGAGGGAAGCATCCGAAACGCCCGAAGGCTTTTTGTGTAACAGGGATCACTTCCGCAAGGAAAGCATCCGAAACGCCCGCAGGCTTTTTGTATCACGGCGATCACTTCCGCGGAGGGAAGCATCCGAAACGCCCGCAGGCTTTTTGTATCACGGGGATCACTTCCGCGGAGGGAAGCATCCGAAACGCCCGAAGGCTTTTTGTGTAACAGGACACGACATGACAAGTGTAGGGAAAGTTATTCTAGGATGTCCACACGCACGCACACACAAGATAGTCCTATGTTGTCAGCAGTTCATTGTTGTCAGGCTCAGACTTCGTCGTCAAGTCTGAGCCGTCACGGGTCGTCCCGGACGCTATCATTTCACGTCCGGTTCTCATCACACACAATCTAACAGTTCTACAAACTAGAACTAAAGCACAGTCAAATCGCAAGTGGGTACACTTGCCTGGAATGGCGAGTGCGTCGTCTGTCCGGGGCGTCTCGTCCAGTCGCGCGTCCGCGGTAGTCCGTCTGAAATAGCGCCACGGCGACGGTGTCAGGTCTCAATTTCAGTAAATCCTATTTAGGTTCATCTTTAGGTTGGACGTGGCTACCCTAACAGTCACAAGTCAAGAAGTCCGTTCAGCCTATCCGACGATTCTATCCTATGTGCACAGTCAAAAAGTCCGATCGTCGATCTACGGTTCCACATCGTTTTAAGGGAGCAGAAAGTAAATTTAATGTTTTAAGTTGCCGATTTTAGTTAGGTTTTCAGTTTTGCTACGGTGTGGGTTTCGCTACGAGTTTCAGGGTACCAACCTCTCCGATGTCTGGAGTAGTGCGGACGTATCGTCTGAACGGTAGAAGATCTGCGTCGCCTACGGCGTCTCGGCTACGGGTAGCGTAACCAGACACGTCCCGACAGTGAACTGAAAGTACGGCAACGAGCGGAGCCCACGGACAGCGATCGGGAAGGCAAAGCAGCGAACGGGGACGTCAGAAATAGTGTTTACGGTGTCGAAAACTCGGACAGCGATCGAGAGGATGAACCGCGCACCGGGAAGCGTTGCAAAGCTGCCGAGAGGGGTTCTAGGCCGTGAGATCTGTCGAGGGAGAAAGGGGGTTGCACGGCTGCGTTGCGCCTGAAAATGGCCGGAAAATGCTGCTGATGGAGACCGGAACAAACAGGAATCCGACAGTAGAGGTGGATGGCAGCCGGATCAAATGTTGAGGTGGCCGGATGTTTGCTGTGCGTGGAAGAGGGACAGTTCGCAAGGAGCTTGAAGAAGAGGAGCTCTGGCCTGCGCTTGCGTGAGGAAGGTGGACGCGTAGGGGATCGAGGTGGCCGGACGGCGGCTTAGGGAAGGTCCGGAGGTGTCTGCGCCGTCGGCAAAGGTGAGAGAGGGAAGGCTGCGCTTCGACTGGAGAAAGAGGAAGAAGGAGGTAGGTTTCGGCCTTTGAGGAGATAGGCTGATTCGTTTTTGAGGGGAGAGAGAGACTCTATTTTTTTTTGGCTCCTAGAGTTCACCTGCAACCTAGGTTTTGTAGGGAATGAACAAATGGGAGAGAGAAACTGGGAGGTGTTAGTTAGGATAAGGAAAAACAAATAGATTAGGATACTAATAAAGAGATTTGATTAGACCCTTCAGAGTTTTGAAATGGAATAGAATTTTTTTAAAATATTAATAAGTGATTGGTTTAAAAAAAACTGATTTGATTTCTCCACTTCAAAACGTGTACAGCTTGGAAATATTAGAAATCTATGTTTTTTTTGTGTACGGTTTGTCATCTGCCCTGGGTTTTAATGTGAAGGTTAGGGTGAGACGTGGAAGAGCTAGAGTTGTTAGGATTTGATGGGACAAAAAAAATCTGATGAGTTAGAATCAATTAAGATTTGATATATCCATTAATTTTTTTAGGATCAGGGGTATTCGTTCTGAATTAAAAATTGATTTGGTTACCTCCTAAACACAAATGCACACAGACTTGTAAAGTTGAATTCTAAAATAAAAAGTTTTATTAATAAGTGGTGTTATTATAGCAAATTTAACCCTTGATGTCCAAAAATTACGAAGAAAATATTGGGGCGCTCGCGCCTCCGAGAGGGTCGTGGAAACGGGGTTCGGTCGAGCATCTGAACTATGGAAGGCAGTAATAAAAATCAAATATACAAAATGCACACAAAACATAACTACGCGCTAAAATACGTACAGTCGGAAAGTGGCCGTTACAAAAAACCAAGCCGCGACATCAATCACGACGACGGGGACCAGCTCATCGCCATCCCTAGATAGAGCTCTGGGCCGTGTCATCGCATAGAGCATGTAGAGCTCTGGCATAGACATCGTGCCCGGCTCATATCTGGCCAAAAAGGTCGTCGCCATAAGGCGCTGAGCAATAAGGAGGCAGGGATGGACAATGGCCGAGGCCTTGGCCCTACTAGGGTCAAAGGCAGCGTGAAGACCCGTAATCCGGGCCCAGAAGGCACCGGCGTCGAAGGAAGGTGGGGGGATATGGGTGGGGCCGTAACCGCCATCGGCTCCGGGGACATCGGGCCACGAGAAAAATGCTCTCATCATACCGAGAGTGACCTGGCACTCCCGGTCCATGAACCGAAACGAGCATCCCTCGTCGGTCCGGGCGATCGAACTAAGTACCTCAAGTGTCGGACGGATAAATGTGTCCGCCGACACCTGAAAGAAATCTCGCCAGCCCACGTTGTCGTACAACGTGAGCATCCCCTCTAGTACCCTCAGGTGTCCTAGGTCGGCAAGGTGTGCAAACCTGGAGGGTACGATCGAGCGTTGGGAGATACGCTCGAAGACGGCGTGGTGTGCGTCGTCTCGGAACGTAATCCCGAGCGGCCCGACAAGTGGAGCCAGAGGTGGTGGCTGTGGAGCGGCAGGGAGTGGCTGTGCGGGCTGTGCGGGCTGTGTGGGCGCTGCAGGCTGTGCGGGGTGGATGGGGTGTGTGGGAGAAGGCGGAGGAGATTCCTCCAACTCGTGGGAGGGGCCGGCGTCATCCGACCGCTTCCGCTTGGCGGAAGCTCTCCTCGACCGCGGCCGTGTCCGGAGCGGCATATGGGCCCCGAGCACGCGCCGAAAAGTGTAAAAAGTGCGGCGTGTGCAAAAGAAAGGAAAGAGTATACCCCGACACACCGCGAGTGCTAAGCAATGGAAGCGTGCGAAGACAGCGCCTCCGCGAAGCCCAAATCAGTCCGTAGAAGCTCCCCCGGGCTCCCCTAAGCTCCCAAAAACAACTTGCGCATGAAATGGAGATATCAGCGAGTAATATTCAAAACGTATGGAGCATTAGGGGTATAATAGATAGATATAGAAATCAATTAGGGTTTGGGGGTGGTTTAACACGTGGATCCTCGAAAAATACACAAAAAGAGGAGAAAAGGGTGAAATAGGCGATACTGGAGGTGGCCGGAGTGGTGGCCGCCGGCGACGACTCGGGCGAGGCGCGGCGGTGCTCGGCTGGCGGTGGCTGGCCGAGCGGCGGCGCGGCGACCGGTGGTCGGGCGAGTGAGGGCGCGAGCGAGGCGAGCGGACGAGGGGAGCTGAAGGGTCGGGCGATTTGGGTTTTTTGCGTTTCGAAAAACGTGCCCCCCCTCGGCCCCTTATATAATAAAAGTTACGACTCGGCCGAGTGACTAGGTCACTCGGCCGAGTGGGATCAATGAAAAATCCTCCCCGCTTACGCTTCAGCTGAGTGGCTTTGCCAGCCTCGGCCGAGTGGAGTAAGTCCATTCGGCCGAGTGGCTCAAGCTACTCGGCAAGACTCGCCCTAGAAGCGTATCCGTTTTACTCGACCGAGTGAAAATATATACTCGGCCGAGTAGCAGTTATACTAAAATCAGGAAAATAAACAGAGAGTTGGATACAGCAGACTTCCCTCGTTCGTGAGCGGCTCAGCCGGACGAACATGTGTACTCGGCCGAGTGACTAGTATACTCGGCCGAGTGAGCGTTGTTTTCTGCTGTTTGTCTTTGTTTGGGCTCTAAACTCCGTCTTTCTTCCTCCAGTCGATTTCATCTTACTCCTAAGCATCGAGCGTCTTCCTGGGGTGCTCCTCGTCATCTCGTTCATCCTCCTCATGATGGATTTGCCTATCTCCTCTCCTGTCAAGAAAAATAGGACCCGTTATCACAAAATTTTTGGGCGAACGACTCAAAACACTAAAAATTTCTAAAACAAAAATAAAGAAAAAGTAAAAATAAAGCAATAACCGTCGGGTTGCCTCCCGACAAGCGCTCGTTTAAGGTCGTGAGCTCGACCCCCTATGATTTTCAATTAATGCGGGATGTTTGGTGCATATGAGATGCACCCATCAAATTTTCCGGGGAGAACGCTTGGATTCGGAAGTTGCGGCGGCGTGTTCTCCCGCGGTGGTCTCTCGTCTCGAATAGTGTTGGGGGGAGGCTCCCCCAAGCTAGCGTTTGCCCCGGTCAACGGTTTCACCGGTGACGCCGATTTCCGTATCGGCGGAGCTTTCTTTGGAGACTTTAATTTCGAGAGCTTGCAGAGCTCTCGAATCCTTGCGACATCAGTGTCACCTTCATCATTTTCAGCGGAGAGGTCGGGGGAATCATCCATCGTCTCGTCTTGGCCTAAATCCGGGCCTTCCTCAAAATCGTCATCGAAAAGAGCGCCGATTGAGTGGGGGATCGCCTCCTCAATTACCTCATCAAGGAGGTCCATGTAGTCAAGCTCCTCGTGGTAAGGCATGTGTTTCATAGCCTTAGGAATGTGAAGCTCCACCTCGATGTTGCCGACATTCAAAGTTAGGGTACCTTCTCGCACGTCGACAATCACCCCGGCGGTGGCGAGAAACGGGCGTACAAGTATCAATGATGTATCTCCCTCCTCCTTAACGTCCATGATCACGAAGTCACATGGCAAGCATATTCCCCCCGGGACTTGTAGCGGGATGTCTTCGGCGATCCCTACCGGCCTTGTTATTCGCCCATCGGCCAATTGTATCCGCATGTCGGTAGGTTTCAACTTCGTCCCGGTGTTTAGCCTTAAGAACATGGAGAGAGGCATGAGGCTTACACTAGCCCCTAAATCCACCAACGCCTTTTGAAGAGGGACGCCGTCCAAGGTGCAAGGAATTCGAAAACTCCCCGGATCTTTAAATTTAGCCGGCTCCTTCTCTCTCTTGGTGAACCAAGAGCCCTCCTCGGCTAGCATGATCTTCTCCTTCCTCTTTTTCCCCGAAATCAAATCCTTTAAGAATTTAGCATATGTGGGGATCTCCACGATGGCGTCGAGGAAGGGAATGTTGAGGCTAACCCCTCTCAGATACTCGAGAAACTTTGCTAGCCTTTTCTCCATTTTCGCTCTAGTGAGCCTTTGGGGGAATGGGACCGGTGGCATGAAGCGCCTTTCCTCAATCAATTGCTCCGCTCTAGATTTCTCCTTTTCTTGTGGCTCTTTTTCCTTCTCAACTTCAACTACCGGCTCAATTGGCTCCAAGCCTTCCTCCACGGGCTCCTCGGTAGGAATCATGGCGGGGGTGGTATCCTTCCCGCCTCTAGTAGTGACGGCAACTACGGCATTGATGTGGTCGGTGTTGCCCCGTGGGTTTTGCTCGGATTGCGCCGGTAATCGTTGAGTGTTCTGATTGAGCAACGCCAATTGCTCCGATATTTGAGCCACAACGGTATTAAGGGAGTCTTGCCCCGTCTTCAAGGTAGCATTGACCTTATTTTGCTCGACCATAAACTCCTCCACTATAGCTTTGAAGTCGGATCGTTGTTGAGCTTGTGGAGGGTTTTGATTTTGATTCCTCCACCCTTGGTTGTATCCGGGCGGCCTATATGGTGGAACTTGTTGCTTCGGTTGGAAATTTTGTTGTGGAGGCCCCCTCGGCGGATAGTGTTGTTGTTGGGGCGGTGGTGGTCGATCTTGTTAAGGTGGTTGTTGTGGCGGGTTCAAAGATCCTTCATTGTTGGCGTAAGAGAATCCGGGATGATTTCTTGTGGCCGGATTGGTCCAATATCCTTGGTTCCCTGCGACATATTGTACTTGCTCCAAGGATCCTTCTCCTTGCTCTCCTCCCACATACATGGCTTGAGATTGGTCTTGCCAATCACACATTTGGTTCGTTGGAGCGGAGGTGGAAGGGGTGTCTTGGGGATCCGTGATAAACTTCTCCAGTCTCTCCACCACCTTGTGGAGAGAATCAAACTTGCTTGTAAGCTCCGCTACGGCCTTCGCCTCATAGATACTAGTTGGCTTCAAGGAGGACGTGGAGAGTCCTCGCTCATCGCCCCATTGTTGATTGTTTGAGGCCATCTCCTCAATTAGGGCCGTAGCTTCCTCGGGAGTCTTTGACAAGATAGCACCATTCGCCGCGGCTTCAATAATTTGTTTGGTCCCCGGTTGGAGACCGTTGTAGAAGCTATGAACTAGCTCCCAATCTTCTATGCTATGGTGCGGGCATTGATGCTGTAGATCTTTAAAACGCTCCCAAGCCTCATAGAGCGTCTCTTGGGGTCCTTGCTTGAAGGACATGAGAGCGCTCCGAATCTTCACCGTCTTGGAGGGCGGATAGAACTTGTCAATGAATGCACTCGCCAACTCGTCCCAAGTGGTGAAAACACCCTCAGCCGGCGTCCTCAACCAATAGAGTGCCTTGTCTTTTAGCGTGAAGGGGAAGAGACGCAGCCTGATGGCATCGATGGAGACCCCCGGCATCTGAAATGTGGCGCACTTCGACAAGAATAATTGGATGTGGTAGTGGGGATTTTCATGGGCATTCCCATGAAATGGATCCTGCTGCATCAGAACCACTAGTCCATTCTTTAGCTCGAAGTTCTTGTTAGCCGCCAACTCCGGCATGGCAATGGATGAAGTCGTAGAGGAGGTCTTAGGCCGAAGCCTATCTCGAATAGAAATTATCTTGCCATCCTTGCCGCTAATTGGTCCGCAGTTTCCGGGTTGGTCATAAACCTCCCTTCCAGATTTTTTCTCCTTTCCGCTCTAAGTCTCCGCGCGGTACGTTCGATCTCGGGATCAAATAATATAGCTTCAGGGTCCGCCGTAGATCTCGTGTACATGCACAGGGAAAACAGAGTTTCAAAGAAATGATTAGTACCGTGGAAGGGTTAGGTAAAAATAAAGAAATGGAAATAATAATAATAATAACTAAAAAAAGAAATAGCTAGGGTGGTAAGATCAAACGCAATCGCCTCCCCGGCAACGGCGCCAAAAACTTGATCGCTCCGGGATGTAACCCCAAAGAACGGTTGTAGTTTTACCGCAAGCGCACGGTATAGCAGCGAGCGGGTTATCGAACACAGGGAGGACGACTGACCGTGCTTGATCCAATCAACCTGGCTATTTAAGAAGAGATAAATTTGCCTTTGGCGATCCTGTCACAATCGTCAGACAAAGTACGGAAATATCAAATCAAATAAAGAACGTCTAGGGAATGGGGAATTCCCGCTACTCACCATATTTCGTAAAAGTGGTTCATTGGTATCAAAATCGCTAGAATAAGATTTTGGATGAACTAGTTGCAACTGAATGTAGAACCAAGCTCACGCTCTCGCGCTGTTGCCGGTCTATAGATATCCTAGGCTCGGGTCCAATCTTTTGCAAACCCTAGCCTAAGGAAGCTAGCATTAGGATCAACATCATCGTTCAATCACGCACCGAGCCCAATCTCTTGCTAACGCGGCCCACGACCTAGATTGGGATAGTTCCTACCCGTCCAATCTCTTGCAAACGGGTATCGGCACGGAATTGGAACCGGAAACCCTAG
This sequence comes from Scilla litardierei, assembly GCA_030789695.1. NCBI lineage: Eukaryota > Viridiplantae > Streptophyta > Magnoliopsida > Asparagales > Asparagaceae > Scilla > Scilla litardierei. The sequence continues at coordinate 50,333,055 of CM061131.1, read as the reverse complement.
TATCGGTCCAATCTCTTGCAAACCGATACTACGGAAATTTGATTCCAACCCAATTCGGATTTCTAGGGTTTCCTATCGAATTGGGATCCAATCTCTTGCAAATCCCAATCGGTGTGAATTCCTAGCCATCCGTAGTAAATTGATCCCAATCTAATCCCTAATAGCAATTCTAGCAAAATTCCTACCAATTCATCACAATTATGAAATAGGGCTTGTAGGGTTCATCCCCACGCCCCAAGACGTGGCGACTACTCACAATTCATAGCAAGATCACAGAAATAATCAATGAAATAAGCAATAGAATTCATCACAATATTGAGATATGCAATAAAAATAGAATTTTTAGAGAAGAGAGAAGCAAACCAATGGAGCTCTTCCAAAATTCCAACAAATATCCACTTTTTCTCTCCTCTCCAATCTCAAGAATAAAACTAAAAAACTAATCTAAAAGCTGCCAAAAATCTAAGAAAAAGCTCTCCTAAAACTAGGGTAAAAACATGGGTTAAATACCCCCCAAAATCGTCCAAAAACTGTGACAAAAATACCCCTGCGCAGCCTGTTTTCCGCAATTTTCGCTACAGGCAGCGCGTCGCACTCGGCCGAGTGACAAAAGTCGCTCGGCCGAGTGAAAACCCTGTAAATTTCCAGTAAGTCTCGATCTTCAGGGGTCTTCACTTCGGGGGCTGCTCGGCCGAGTGAGTTGTCGTCACTCGGCCGATGGCTTCTTGGTGCTCGGGCGGTCGGGATTATCCACTCGGCCGAGTGGGTCTTCTGAAGCTCAGGCAGCCGAAAAACAGTAACTTGGCGATTTTTGAATGGCTTCGTCTGGGCGCCACTCGGGCGGACGGGGTCTCGTCACTCGGCCGATGTGGTATCCGTCGCTCGACCGAGTGCACATATGAATCGTGTCTGATCTAGTCGGCCGAGCGGTGTCTCGCTGGTCGGCCGAGTGACTCCTTCACTCGGCCGAGTGGGACACTAAAAATGCCCAGATTGCTTGTTTTGGCCTCCTCGTCGCTCCTGCGACGTCCGTTCTTCTTCCGCTCCTCTCCAATAGCAAAATACCCCTCGGGGAGGTCGTCGGTGACCCTCTGGAGTAAGCGCATCTTGAGATCACTCCAAATCGCACCAAATCACCTGAAATGCGACAAAAACAATAAATCGTGAAAAGCATCGCAATATCGTCGATATATCGTGAAAAACATGATTTGGGCGATCTAAATGGCATGCAAACATGCGGGAAAAAGGTGTAAAATAAGGAGTGATCATGACACAATGTTGATGACTGAGTCTAGCCCGAGAGATGATGATTCCTTCGCGGGCCTTCTTAAGGAACTTGTTGATGAGGTCCATACCACAGGGGCATTTGCCGTTGATATCGAGGACCCCATTGAGCAACTATTTACTAACTTCGTGATGGATCATATCTCCCCGGAAGGGACTATCGAGGGCAACATCAGAGTTCATGTGAGGGATGTCAAGTTATATTTTGAAGACATTAGAGCGTGCATCGAAGAGTACTACACTCCCTAGGAGTCCACTGGGCATGCCGAGATTTAGGGAAGTACACTCTATGACCATCACTCTTACATATATGAACCCACTGACACATCTCTTGATCTCAGGTTTGGACCGAAACAGAGTGGTAGTCCCATCGATGCCCACACGGAGTCGTGCAGTGTCTATTCTGATGCACCGTCCCCACCAAGAAGTGAATCTGAGTATGCATGCGGAAGCCCACTCCTAGAGCAGGAACTAAACCCAGATGTTGCAGAAGAAGCCAAGCTTTCACAAGGAGAGGAAGTAGAGGCTACAACGCCTCCGGAGGTACAGCTTAAACAATTACCACCGAATCTATGGTACGCTTTCTTGGGTAATAAATTGACCTATCCAGTTATTGTTAATGCCCACCTCAACCATGATCAACTAGAAAGACTCTTAGATGTCCTTAGGAGTCACAAGGATGTGCTTAGCTACACCATCTCTGATCTTAAGGGAATAAGCCCTAGGCTTTGCATGCATAGAATCCACTTGGAAAACACAGAAGCTACCTCCATAGAGCCTCAAAGGTGGTTGAACCCTAACATGAAGGAGGAGGTTAAGAAGGAGATTCTTAAATTACTTGAAGCCGGCATTATCTATCCTATCTCCGACTGCAGGTGGGTTAGCCATGTCCATGTCGTCCCTAAAAAGGGGGGAATGACCGTTATAAAAAACGAAAAGGGAGAACCCATTTCTACTGCGCACTGTCACGGGATGGCGGATGTGTATTGATTATAGAAAGCTAAATAAAGCCACCCGAAAAGACCATTACCCATTGCCCTTCATTGATCAAATGCTTGAGCACCTTGCTAAACATAAATACTTTTGTTATTTGGATGAGTATTCGGGATTCTTTTAAATACCCTTGCACAAAGATGACCAAGAAAAGACCACTTTTACTTGTCCTTATGGTACATATGCCTACCGTAGAATGCCCTTTGTACTTTGCAATGCTACCGCCACTTTTCAAAGGTGCATGACATCCATCTTTTCTGATTATATTGAAAATATTATGGAAGTCTTCATGGATGATTTTTCTGTATATGGAAGTGAGTTTGATTCTTGTTTGGCTAATCTTACTAAAGTCCTTAAACGATGCCAACAAAATAACCTCACTCTTAATTGGAAAAAATGTCATTTTATGGTCACCGAGGGGATAGTTCTTGGGCACCTTGTTTCTTCTAGAGGGATCAAGGTTGATAAGGCGAAAGTTGAGGTAATCGAAAAACTCCCTCCTCCTATTAATGTTAAGGGCATTAGAGGCTTTCTTGGTCATTCGGGGTTTTACCGCCGCTTTATCAAGGATTTTGCCTTGATTGCCCGACCTCTTCCTGCCTTACTTGCTAAAGATGCCCCCTTTGTCTTTTCAGGAGAGTGCTTGCAAGAATTTAATACGTTGAAGGAAGCGCTCATTTCCGTCCCCATTATACAACCACCCGACTGGAGCCTCCCCTTCGAGCTCATGTTTGATGCAAGTGACCAAGCAATTGGAGCAGTGCTAGGTCAAAGGAAGGATAAAAAGCTTCATGTAATATTCTATGCAAGCAAAACATTGGACGAGGCACAGAAAAAGTACACCACAACCGAAAAAGAGCTCTTGGCGGTTGTCTATTCCATCGAGAAGTTTCGGTCCTACCTCCTTGGATCTAAGGTCATTGTCCACACCATGCGGCCTTGAAGTATCTTCTAAGCAAAAAAAGGCGAAGTCAAGATTGATAAGATGGATACTTTTATTGCAAGAATTTGACTTGGAGATTAGAGACAAGAAGGAAACGGACAAGGTTGTGGCAGACCACCTGTCTAGGCTTGTTCGTGACAAGGAGGACGAAAGCTTACCAATCGATGACACTTTTGTCGATGAGAGGCTATTCGCCATAAGACCCGGAGAGGTGCCTTGGTATGCGGACTTTGTTAATTATTTGGCTTGTGGGATTAAACCATGCGGAATGCCCACGCAACAAAAGAGGAGATTTATGCATGAAGTCCGAAACTATTTCTGGGAAGATCCGTATCTCTTCAAGATATGCAAGGACGTTGTTATTTGGAGATGTGTTTCCAAGGAGGATGCCACGTCAATCATTTTGCATTGCCATAGTATGCCATGCGGGGGACATCACACCGCCTCTAAAACCACCGCTAAGATATTACAGTGCGGGTTCTTTTGGCCAACCATGTTCAAGGACACGCATGACCTCGTCAAGAGTTGCGATAGATGCCAACGGACCAGAAATACATCCAAACGAAACGAGATGCCAATGAAGCCCATTCTAGAAATTGAGCTATTTGATTTTTGGGGAGTGGACTTCATGGGACCTTTTCTTATTAGCCGTGGACTACCTCTCCAAATGGGTAGAAGCCATTGCAACCCCTACCAATGATGCGAGGGTGGTATCCAAATTTTTGAAGCAAAACATCTCCCCATGCTTTGGAGTGCCTCGCACTTTGATAAGCAATGGGGGAAGCCACTTTATAAAAAACAAATTTGAAGCCATGTTGAAAAAGTATGGGGTGAATCATAGAATTGGCGTGGCATACCATCCTCAGACGAGTGGCCAAGTGGAGGTGTCGAACCGAGAAATCAAGCAAATTCTAGAAAATACCATCGATAGATCTTGAAAATATTGGTCTATGAAATTGAACGATGCACTATTGGCATATCACATGGCCTTTCGCACTCCCATTGGCACCACACCATACCGACTTGTTTATTGGAAAGCTTGTCACTTACCGGTAGAGTTGGAACACAGTGCATATTGGGCTATTAAGACCTTCAATTATGACTACAAGAGTGCGGCGGTGAGGCGACTCTTAGACATCAATGAGCTTGATGAGATTAGATGTGATGCTTACGAGAGCTCAAGAAATTACAAGGAAAGGACTAGAATCCTCCACGACGCACGATCACTGTTACGGACTTCAAGGTCGGAGACACAGTCCTCCTCTTCAATTCCAGGCTCCGACTCTTTCCCGGAAAGTTAAGATCGCGATGGTCCGGACCATTCACCATTAAGCACATACAATCGGGGGAGCTTCTGAATTGGAAGGAAAAGACGGAGCCACATTCAAGGTAAATGGACAACGGCTCAAGCATTATTCCGAAGGAGCCCCTACCAGTGAAGTGAATAACATATATCTACTCAAGGGACGGCCCCATGATCTCTCTTACCTCCATGACGAGGTGATCGACGAATCCATTCCATATACTATTGGCGCTTTACATGATGACGGCCTTGAAGAAGGCAAAACTCCTAGCATTGGAGAGAAGTCAGAGGACCCTCCGGATAGCTCTATGTCCGATGATAAACATGACACTGATGTTGCGAGGATAAGGGAGCTTTGCAAGCTCTCAACGGCCAACAATTCAAAGAAAGCTCCGCCGAAACAAAAATCGACGTCACCAGCGAAGAAGAAGATTGGTACTAGCTCAAGCTTGGGGGACATATCTCCCAACTCTACCCAAGATGAGGGGACACCGAGGAAGGCCAACGAGCATCAACAACCGAATCCAAGTGGCCTTCCCGGCAAATTTGATGGGCGAATCTCACATGCGCCCAATATCATGCGCTAAACGAAAATCATATGGGGTCGAGCTCATGACCTTAAACGAGCGCTAGTCGGGAGGCAACCTGACGGTTTTATATCATTCTAAGTTGATTTTCATTTTTATTTTCGATTTTTCTTAGTGTTTAGAGTCTAGCGTTTACAAAAATTGTGACAACGGACTCTATTTTTAATGACAGGAGATGGAGAACGAGAGGTCATTCATATAGAGGATAGCCATGGCAAGGGAGAGTGCTCCAGGAATGCACTCAGGCCTCAGGAGAAGGTAGGGACTGACTGGAGGAAGAAAAACAGAGAGTAGAGGGAAAACCGAGAGCCGTTGCAGAAAACAGGATGCCACTCGGCCGACTCGACCGAGCAAAGAGTCCATTCGACCGAGTGGAGCATAGATCAGGGAAGATCCTTCTGACCAACTCCCTGTTATTTTCTGCCATTTACAGTATAATTTTCCACTCGGGTGAGTGACTTGTCACTCGGCCGAGTGAATCAGATAATCTGCATGCTCTAAAAATTGCTGAGTGGCCAAGTCACTCGGCCAAATGGAACTTGTCCATTCGGCCCAGTGGGAAAAACCACTCAGTCGAGTCGTAACTTGTGGGAGTTACTTCGAAATAATCATCCAAAGTCTCACTCAGCCGAGCGAGCCCGTCACTCGACCGAGTCGTAATACTCCAATATAAGCCTGAAGCGCTGCGCGAATTTCGAAAACGCAAAATTTCCCAAAACTCTCACCCAGCACCCGAGCCTGCTTCGACTTCCTTCGCCCGATCTGCCAATCCCCTCGCCTGAGGCACGTCTACGCCACCGACCGACGACTGTCGCCGGTCGCCGACACCGCCCTGCCGCTGCACTTCGTCGGCGCCACCCTCCCCCGCTGCCGGTCACCCTCATTTCGCCCAAATTTGATTTTCTTCTCCATTCTCCCAATTCGTACGCCCATTGCACCCCAAATTCAAATTAATTCACATATATATCTATTATCCCCTATCTTCCCCATGTATATTGATTATCATTCGCTTATTTTATTGTTTGCCTTTCAGGTTAGCTTGGGGGAGCTTGGGAGAGCTTCTGGATGCACTCAAAGCTTCGAGGAGGAGGCGTTTCTTTGAACACTTCAGATTTTGCTCTCGTTTCGTACTCAGGTATACTCGTTTCATTATATAGCACTTCGCATTTTCATTCGGGGTGGGCACATCTCGCAGCACACATGCCGCCTCGCCTTAGGCCACGCACCCGGGAGCCCACTTCCAAGTGGAAGAAATCAGGTGATCCTGGCTCCTCTTCCACTAGGGCAGACTCCCCTCCACCTAGCCCACCACCAACTACACAGCTGCCTCCGCCCGATCCCATTCCACCACCTGCACAGCCTGCCCCTGCGTTCGATGCGATGGAGATTACGTTCAGAGACGACGCCCAGCATGCCAGATTTGAGCGTATCTCCCATCGCTCGATCGTACCCACTAGGTTCACACACCTCGCTGACTTAGAGCGTCTAGGGGTTCTAGAGGGGCTACTCCAGTTGTACGACAACGTGGGGTGGCGTGATTTCTTGTCGGTGTCGGTGGACACTTATACCCGCCCGACACTAGAGGTCCTTAGCTCTATCGAGCGGACCCCTGGAGGATGCTCATTTCGACTGATGGATCAGGAGTGCCAGGTCACCCTTGACATGCTCCAAGCATTCTTCCAGTGACATGTTGTCCTTGACCCAGACCGCACTTACTGCCACACGCACATCCCACCCCCGTCGTTCGACACGCACGCCTTTTGGACTTGGATTGCAGGATCACCCCTTGCCTTTGACCCTAGTCGGGCCAAGGCCTTTGACGTCTTCCACCCGTGCCTCCGCATTGCACTGTGCCTTATGGCGACCACTTTTCTTGCGAGGTACGAGCCCGGGACGTTGTCGACGCCAGAGCTCTACATGCTCTATGCGATGTCACGTTCAAGGGATTTTGATGGAGACGACATTCTGGTACTCGCCGTAGAGATCGATATCTACAGTTGGTACATCGACCGGATCGTTATTTCTATCGGCGCTTGTACGCATATTTACTGCGATGGTCTGATTACCCTCGTGGCCCTATTATGCGGAGTTGACCTCCCATCTGGCTTGCTAAGACCACCGGGCCCTACCTCACTTTCGATAGATGTTATGGCCCAGATGAGGATGCTTCATCCTCATGGTCAGCGCCACTGGATGTGGCTGCACGGTCCCCACAGCACTGATTACATGATTCTCCCGAGACCTGCTCGGACACATATCGGACCTGCGGGCGGGGTTTGGATTCCACCGATGGATCTTCTCATCCCCGTCGCGTACGTGCTTGAGCCTGAGGGTGCTCCGCAAGAGCCCCTCCTTACACCACTTGACCCTGTGATCGCTCAGCATGCACTTGCTTCGTCTGTACTTCCTGACACCTCTGTCCTCACTTCTGTTAGTGCCGAGAGCACTTTAGCTGAGTCCACCCACCACACCACCACAACTGTGCCCATGTCGATAGATCCCTTTTCTGCTGCCAGCCCCGAGCGTCCCCCCCCCACGATAGTTGAGTGCGGCGAGCCTTATTTTGCTTCCGCGATAGAGACCATGTCCTCATTTTTGTTCTCATCCCATGGGGAGCCTCTTCCTTCAAATTTCACGACCACCCCAGTCGTTGTCACGACCCGCTTCCCTAAAATGGAGGCGAGACGTGAAAAGGTCCGCACGGGAGTGGAGCGGTGAAGCCCCAAACCCGATAAGCGTCAATTTAGTATAAGCAGGTCCCTGTAATTGCAATCGAAACAACAATAATAATAATATGAGACGGAAAAGAAACACCAATCCCAAGGGTTGTCCACAAAATATTCAACATCACAGAAAAGCCACCAGGCTAAAAAGAAAGAGTCTAAGGCCCAGGCCAAACAAAAGCAACGACATAAATAAGTATAGGTGCCACACACCGATAACAAAACAACTGTTTAACAAACTTTAAAACACAACGGAGACACTAGGACTGGTCTCCAGTGTCCACGTACTCCCCGTCCAACACGGGCTCAAGCTCAGCGTCCGCAAACACCTCACCCTCAGCGGGCAACTCAGGCTCAAGGTCTAACATGCGTCACCCAAAAGAGAGAGGGGCACATGTCAGCAAGTCTAAAGGACTTGGGCAAGGAAACTGAAAGTAAGGCAACTAGCAACCTAACAGTTTAGTATGCATGACATGGCAGTTACAACATGAGTGCACAATTTAAAACATGGCAAGACAATTTGTACATGAGAGCAATCATCGGGACAAGACAAGACGAGAGTAGCTACGCTACTATCAATCAATCCACATTGTTTTGCAAGTGTTTACGCCCTTCGCTGAATGGTAAAACATGTCAGACCGATCGGCACTAAACACAATTCACATTTCACGGCTGTTTTGTAGATGTTTATGCCCTTCGCTGAATGGCATAGCATTTCAGTCCGATCGGCACTAAACACTACCCCACCCCAAAGAGTTTACGCCTTACAACTGCAGTTGTTGATCAAACAGACCCCCAGTTGAATGGCCGCTTAACCCTCACCCCATCCCGCACTAAACAAGCCAGGGTCCCTGTACATGAGCCCAGCTAGTGAGCCAGGGTTGCCCCGCACGGGAGCTTGTTTCTTAATTCACGATTCAATATCGAGCGTTGGGGTTTCCAACTCATTATGCCTGCTTCTGGTCACGAGCCAGGAAACACAAGCATTCGTAGCAAAGCTACGCAATCACAGAAACACTTAAAGAATGCAATGACATGACATTTGATTTGCGTACCGTTAAGGGAAAGTAAACATGACATGGTATTTGTGCAACATGCTAAATGTCGGAACTAGCTTCATTGTCAAGCTAGTTCCCCAATTTGCGCCTAGGCGAGTATCATTTCGTCGCCTAGCCCCTTTTACGCCTACAACATGCAAACGGCCTAAAACATGGCCTAAACCCTAAGTGGCAAGTTTCACTTGCCTAGCACCGGAAATGATGACCACTTCGTCACACGGATTCCAATCTACGGGGAAATCGCTGTTTGGGGGGACCAATCAACAAACAACATGAATTATTATTAGGGTTTCATAAAAATATATCTAAGTTACAAAAACAACGGTAGATCGATTTCTTACCGAGAGGAGGCGGAAGAAATACTCCGGGGAACCCTAGGACCAGATCTGGAAACGATTGGGAAAGTTTGGAGAAACTAGGGTTTTGGGGGATTTTGGGGATTTGATGGGTTTTGATGGAGATTTGGGGAAGATTAGAAGTAGATAGGGTGAATGGATGGATTGGATGATGATTCTAGGGCTTGGAATGGAGGATTGAAGCTTGGAGGAAGATGGGGGCTTAGAGGGGAAGAAACTACGGTTTAGGGTCATGTTTGAGAAGAAGAAAACGAATAGGTAGGGTATTTATAGGTTGAGCTGGCGGCTGCCCAGAAATTAGGGTTTTAACACAGACTAGTCGGTCAAAGAACAACCACTGACCGACTAGTTTGGCAACTAGTCGGTCGGTCGACCAACGCAGACCGACTAAGTGTAAACAGTAACTCCTGAACGAAAATAGGATTTAGAGTTACTCGGTCCATGAACAAGTACTGACCGACTAGTTTAGCAACTAGTCGGTCGATGAACATTCTTAGAACGACTAAGAGTAAACAGTAACTCAACTAAAATTAAGATGATGTGTTAGTTGGTTCAAGAAGCATTGCCGACCGACTAGTTTGCAACCTAGTCGGTCAACAGCTCTTCTTAGACCGACTAACGATAAACAGTAACTCCTGAGAAAATTTAGAAAGCTCACTAGTCGGTCCAAGAAGGATTTCCGACCGACTGGATCGTCATCTAGTCGGTCGGTGCCCCTTCTTATACCAGCTAATGAGCACCAAAAGTTCCGATACGGAGCGCGAGAACCCGTGATCGAATCCTAAGACTCCTAGGCTTGATCTAATAGTTAGATATGACCGTTATGAAGCCCGTCACAAACGACATACTTCGAAATCGACGATCCTAAGGAAGAAACGAGAAAATACGACGAATCGATCGAAAATGAAAGCTACGGAGACGAAAACCACGCAAGAGGGGAAAATCCACCAAAACATATATTATATTATAATAAATTCAGATACAAGAAAACCAGTCGTTACATCCTCCCCAACTTAAGAAAAAATTCCGTCCTCGGAATTTCTGAATACTCACGAGTCCGGAAACAAAAGTGGGTAGCGCTCTCGCATCTCATCTTCTCTCTCCCAAGTAGACTCTCCCGGTGAACCGTGTCGCCACATCACTCTAACAAGATCGACGACCTTGTTTCGAAGCGACTTCTGACGCCTGTCCAGAATCTGCACCGGATACTGGTCATACGTCAAATCTGAGCGAACGGCGATCTCCGAGAAATCCACGGCATGAGATGGATCGCTAATGTATCGACGAAGCTGCGACACATGGAAAACATTGTGAACTCCTTCCAAAGATGGCGGCAAAGCCAAGCGATACGCTACCTCGCCAACCCTCTCCAAAACATCAAATGGTCCAATGTATCGCGGGCTCAACTTCCCACGCTTCCCAAAACGAATCACACCACGATTCGGGGAAATCTTCAAGAACACATGGTCGCCCGGCTGAAATTCCAAAGGACGACGTTTAGCATCAGCCCAATGCTTAAAACGGTCCTGAGCAATCCTCAACCTCTCCCGAATATTCCTGACGATATCCACGGCCTCCACAATCATCTCAGGTCCCAACAACTCCCGATCACCAACGTCATCCCAACTCAATGGCGATCGACATTTCCTCCCATAAAGAGCGGCGAAAGGCGCCATGCCAATACTCGCCTGGAAGCTGTTGTTGTAGGAAAACACCACCAAATGCAGATGGTCCTCCCACGAACCCTTGAAATCCAACATGCACACCCTCAGCATGTCTTCCAAAATCTGAATCGTCCTCTCGGACTGGCCATCCGTCTGCGGATGGTACGCCGTGCTGAAACTCAGACGCGTACCCAAACTCTTCTGCAAACTCTGCCAAAACTGAGATGTGAACCTCGTGTCTCTGTCCGACACGATACTCACGGGGACTCCATGAAGTCGCACGATTTCCTCCATATATCTCCTCGCTAGCACCTCCGTGGACTGTCCCACTCGGAACGGAATAAAGTGCGCAGATTTGGTCAATCGATCCACGATCACCCAAATCGCGTTATTCTGCTTCGGACTCCGAGGTAGTCCAGTCACGAAATCCATAGTGATGTGTTGCCACTTCCACTCCGGAATCGGAAGCGGTTGTAGCAACCCGGCCGAACGCTGATGCTCCGCCTTCACTTGCTGGCAAACCAAGCACTTGGCCACACTCCGAGTCACACTCCTCTTCATACCATGCCACCAATAATTCAGACGAAGATACTGGTACATCTTGGTGCCACCAGGATGCACAGAATACGGCGAACTGTGTGACTCCACCATCAACTCCTCTCTGATATCCCCAGCCGGCACACACAACCTGGCTCCAAACCTCAGCGAGCCATCCTCATGAATCAAAAAGTCAGTCCGCAGACCGGCTTCCACCTGCTCCCGAATCCTTACCAACTTCGGATCTCCGGCCTGGCCAGCCTTAATCCGATCCACGATCGTCGACTGTACCTGCATGTACATCAACGAAGAAGCCTCCCCCGGAAGAACAATTTCCATGCAAGACTCGTAAAAATCCTGCTGCAATCTCCACTGCGAGGTCAAAATCATCACCGCCGGAAGCCTACTCAAAGCATCTGGAACCACATTCACCTTGCCAGGGTGATACTGCAAATCGATCTCATAATCCGCCATAAGCTCCAACCATCGACGCTGTCGCATGTTGAGCTCCTTCTGAGTGAAAATATACTTCAAGCTTTTGTGATCGGTGAAAATTTTCACTTTCTCACTCAACAAGAAGTGCCTCCAAATCTTAAGAGCAAAAACAACGGCAGCCAACTCCAAATCATGCGTCGGGTAATTCTTCTCATGAACCTTAAGCTGACGAGACGCATACGCCACAACTTGTCCGTGCTGATGCAGCACGCAACCGAGACCCTTGCCAGAAGCATCGCAAAAGATCTCAAATCCACCGCTGCGATCAGGCACCACAAGAATAGGGGCACTCGTCAACCTCTCCTTCAGAATACCAAAAGCACTCTCACAATCACCCGACCAAACATAAGCAGCATCCTTCCGCGTCAACCTGGTCATCGGCTCAGCAATACGAGAAAAGTCCTTAATGAACCGACGATAATATCCCGCCAAACCAAGGAAACTCCGAATCTCAGATGCAGACGACGGAACAGGCCACTCCCTGATAGCCCTAATCTTCTCGGGATCCACAGAAATACCATCTCCGGTCACCACATGCCCCAGAAAAGCAACTCGATCCAGCCAAAACTCGCACTTCGAAAACTTAGCATACAAACGATGCTTCCTCAAAATTTCCAACACCGTCCTCAAGTGCGATGCATGTTCTTCCTCCGACTTCGAATAGATTAGAATGTCGTCGATAAAGATAACGACAAACTTATCCAAAAAGTCGTAGAAAATCAGGTTCATCAGATTCATGAAAACTGCGGGCGCATTAGTTACGCCGAAAGGCATAACCACAAACTCATAGTGTCCATAATTCGTCCTAAACGCCGTCTTCGGAACATCATCCCTCTTCACCTTCAACTGATGGTAACCACTCCTCAAATCCAGTTTAGAAAACACCCTCGAACCTCCAAGCTGATCAAAAATATCATCAATGCGGGGCAACGGGTATTTATTCTTAATGGTCACCGCATTCAATCCCCGATAGTCCACGCACATGCGACGCGAACCATCCTTCTTCTTAACCAGCAACACCGGTGCTCCCCACGGAGACACACTAGGATTAATATAACCCTTCAGCAACAGCTCATCCAACTGCTTCCGCAACTCTTCCAATTCAGCAGGTGCCATACGATACGGCGCCTTCGAAATCGGCTGCGCACCTGGAACGAGGTCAATAGAAAATTCCAAAGCTCGATCAGGCGGCAAACCAGACATCTCCTCGGGGAAGACGTCGCCAAAATCTCGCACCACAGCTGGCCATTTCAGCTCCAACTGCATAGCTACAGCCTCCACCGGCCTGGCCCGAAATCTGACAGGACCAAGCGAACTGCTACCACGACTGAACTCAAATACTGGATGTCTGGGAATCTCGAACACCACCTTCTTCCTCCTGCAGTCGATCGTAGCAGAGAAGCTCGCAAGCCAATCCATCCCAAAGACCGCATCGTAGTTGGTGATGTTGTGGACAATAAAATCAGCATAAAGCTCATGTCCACAAACCACCACAGAGCAAGGACTGCACCCACGATGCACCGTGACTACTCCATTCCCTGTGACGATATTCCAACTCTTGGAGAGAGAGCACGTCGACAAGGAATGCTTCTCCACGAAGCTCTGGGCCAAAATGCACATTGATGCACCTGAGTCAAATAGGACTCGGGCAGGGAACGTGCAAACCAAAACCACACCTAACAAACAGTCTAATCGATCAAATCTTATTCTAGCAACACCACACACAAGCATTCACGCAATTTAACAATCAATTAATTAAGGAAGGAACAATCTAGATCGAAATTTACCTGCAATGACCTCATCCATGGCAAAAACCTCCTCCTCGGTCATCAGAAAAGCCTGCCTCCTCGGCAGAACAGCCTGCCGAAAAGCCTGCCCCTGTGTAACAAGAGCCGCTCCACGTCCAGCAGGAACAGGCGCTCGCTGCTGCAACGGCTGAGCTGCAACAGGAGCCCTCCGCAGCGGACCCGCATGCCGACAATCCCTCGCGACGTGGGAGGCATCACCGCAAACCAGACACTGGCCCAAAAACTTCCGGCACTGATCCTTGATATGGCCAGGCTTGCCGCAGAAATGGCAAGACTTCAGAATAGGCCCTCCCGGCCTCTAAAACTGAACAGGCGGGTTCGGCCTGAATCCAGGTCGAACCACAGCCCTCTCCTGTTCCACAGGCCTCCTCACAGCACCAATAACAAACCCCTTCCTCTGGTTCACAAGCAGCTCCTGCCTCTTGGCAGCGACCAAAACCTTCTGATAAGATTCCCGGTCAGAAGAGGTCACAAAGCTCTGGAGCTCTGAAGCAAGCCCCTGCAGAAACCTCTGAGCTCGCTCCTCAGCGTACTGCACCATCTTTGGTGCAAACCGACTAAGCCTCATGAACTCCTGGTGGTACATGTCCACCGACGAGTTCGCCTGCTTCAGGTCGATAAAACGCTGCAGCATCTCTTCCCTGGCAGCCTTCGGGAAAAACTCACCATCAAATCTGGCCTTGAAGGTAGCCCAGACGATCGGCTCAACCAACATCTTTTCCTCAGCATCCCACCAATTCCTGGCGTTATCCCTCAGCTGGCGCTTCGCCAAGTCAACCCAACTCACTTCGTTGACCTTGGACATCTTCAGATTGTCCTCAATATTCCTCATCCATTTATCAGCAGCTAGCGGACCTTCGGTTCCATCAAAATACACAGGACCCAGCTCTCTGAACTGCTTCGCCCCGGGCTCAGGGCGAGGGGTTTCCACCACCCGAGCAGCTCGAGCCACCGGAGCATTCTGCACCTACAGAAGCACACCCTGCTGGACCTGCATCATCTGCAACATCATCCTCATCATCTCCCCATTAGTGGGCTCCCGCTCAGGCTCCTCGTCGTGAGGGGGCGCACCACTACCACCACCTCGGGTGATCCGTCTTCCTGCCATCTAATGACGCAGAAAACGAAACAATTAGACTCATAGCTTAGGGCTCAGGGGTCGAAATTATTTGTTGGACAATCTTATATCATTATCGTTATCCCGATAATCGCAGTTACAGAGGACCTGCATGGGCCACCACTAAAACCAGTCACGACCCGCTTCCCTAAAATGGAGGCGAGATGTGAAAAGGTCCGCACGGGAGTGGAGCGGTGAAGCCCCAAACCCGATAAGCGTCAATTTAGTATAAGCAGGTCCCTGTAATTGCAATCGAAACAACAACAATAATAATATGAGACGGAAAAGAAACACCAATCCCAAGGGTTGTCCACAAAATATTCAACATCACAGAAAACCCATCAGGCTAAAAAGAAAGAGTCTAAGGCCCAGAACAAGGCCAAACAAAAGCAACGACATAAATAAGTATAGGTGCCACGCACCGATAACAAAACAACTGTTTAACAAACTTTAAAACACAACGGAGACACTAGGACTGGTCCCCAGTGTCCACGTACTCCCCGTCCAACACGGGCTCAAGCTCAGCGTCCGCAAACACCTCACCCTCAGCAGCGGGCAACTCAGGCTCAAGGTCTAACATGCGTCACCCAAAAGAGAGAGGGGCACATGTCAGCAAGTCTAAAGGACTTGGGCAAGGAAACTGAAAGTAAGGCAACTAGCAACCTAACAGTTTAGTATGCATGACATGGCAGTTACAACATGAGTGCACAATTTAAAACATGGCAAGACAATTTGTACATGAGAGCAATCATCGGGACAAGACAAGACGAGAGTAGCTACGCTACTATCAATCAATCCACATTGTTTTGCAAGTGTTTACGCCCTTCGCTGAATGGTAAAACATGTCAGACCGATCGGCACTAAACACAATTCACATTTCACGGCTGTTTTGTAGATGTTTACGCCCTTCGCTGAATGGCATAGCATTTCAGTCCGATCGGCACTAAACACTACCCCACCCCAAAGAGTTTACGCCTTACAACTGCAGTTGTTGATCAAACAGACCCCCAGTTGAATGGCCGCTTAACCCTCACCCCATCCCGCACTAAACAAGCCAGGGTCCCTGTACATGAGCCCAGCTAGTGAGTAAGGGTTGCCCCGCATGGGAGCTTGTTTCTTAATTCACGATTCAATATCGAGCGTTGGGGTTTCCAACTCATTATGCCCGCTTCTGGTCACGAGCCAGGAAACACAAGCATTCGTAGCAAAGCTACGCAATCACAGAAACACTTAAAGAATGCAATGACATGACATTTGATTTGCGTACCGTTAAGGGAAAGTAAACATGACATGGTATTTGTGCAACATGCTAAATGTCGGAACTAGCTTCATTGTCAAGCTAGTTCCCCAATTTGCGCCTAGGCGAGTATCATTTCGTCGCCTAGCCCCTTTTACGCCTACAACATGCAAACGGCCTAAAACATGGCCTAAACCCTAAGTGGCAAGTTTCACTTGCCTAGCACCGGAAATGATGACCACTTCGTCACACGGATGCCAATCTACGGGGAAATCGCTGTTTGGGGGGACCAATCAACAAACAACATGAATTATTATTAGGGTTTCATAAAAATATATCTAAGTTACAAAAACAACGGTAGATCGATTTCTTACCGAGAGGAGGCGGAAGAAATACTCCGGGGAACCCTAGGACCAGATCTGGAAACGATTGGGAAAGTTTGGAGAAACTAGGGTTTTGGGGGATTTTGGGGATTTGATGGGGTTTGATGGAGATTTGGGGAAGATTAGAAGTAGATAGGGTGAATGGATAGATTGGATGATGATTCTAGGGCTTGGAATGGAGGATTGAAGCTTGGAGGAAGATGGGGGCTTAGAGGGGAAGAAACTAGGGTTTAGGGTCGTGTTGGAGAAGAAGAAAACGAATGGGTAGGGTATTTATAGGTTGAGCTGGCGGCTGCCCAGAAATTAGGGTTTTAACACAGACTAGTCGGTCAAAGAACAACCACTGACCGACTAGTTTGGCAACTAGTCGGTCGGTCGACCAACGCAGACCGACTAAGTGTAAACAGTAACT
The DNA here is from genome assembly GCA_030789695.1 of Scilla litardierei. Classification (NCBI taxonomy): domain Eukaryota; kingdom Viridiplantae; phylum Streptophyta; class Magnoliopsida; order Asparagales; family Asparagaceae; genus Scilla; species Scilla litardierei. The sequence continues at coordinate 50,316,155 of CM061131.1, read as the reverse complement.
CCTGAACGAAAATAGGATTTAGAGTTAGTCGGTCCATGAACAAGTACTGACCGACTAGTTTAGCAACTAGTCGGTCGATGAACGTTCTTAGACCGACTAAGAGTAAACAGTAACTCAACTAAAATTAAGATGATGTGTTAGTCGGTTCAAGAAGCATTGCCTACCGACTAGTTTGCAACCTAGTCGGTCAACAGCTCTTCTTAGACCGACTAACGATAAACAGTAACTCCTGAGAAAATTTAGAAAGCTCACTAGTCGGTCCAAGAAGGATTTCCGACCGACTGGATCGTCATCTAGTCGGTCGGTGCCCCTTCTTATACCGGCTAATGAGCACCAAAAGTTCCGATACGGAGCGCGAGGCCCCGTGATCGAATCCTAAGACTCCTAGGCTTGATCTAATAGTTAGATATGACCGTTATGAAGCCCGTCACAAACGACGTACTTCGAAATCGACGATCCTAAGGAAGAAACGAGAAAATACGACGAATCGATCGAAAATGAAAGCTACGGAGACGAAAACCACGCAAGAGGGGAAAATCCACCAAAACATATATTATATTATAATAAATTCAGATACAAGAAAACCAGTCGTTACAGTCGTCGACCTCACTGTCTCCACCGCCGCTGTATTTTTCAAGAGCATAGTGACATCTGTTCCCACTTCTGTGTCACTGACCTCTCTGCCCGCCTCGTCGTCCGTTTTCACTTCCAGTTCTGCTGTCGCTCCATCCTCTTCTACTGGTCCTGTGTTTCAGCCTCTCCCAGAGACTGGGCGTCACTTAGCGAGCACAACACCCCCGCACCACCCCATTGTCACACCCATACTTTACAGTAGCCGTGTAAGACAGCCCCGCGCTTCATCTGTTCGTCCGTCCTCTCCACCTCCCCCCGACACTCTAGTTCAGCACCTCCGTACTCTAGAGGGGGCAGTTAATGGACTTAGAGGAGACTTTAGGGCTCTCTCCGCTACTGTCAGCTCCGTGGAGAGGCAAGTCTCTTTACTGCCTGGTATTCAGGCTTGCCTGAGCCAGATCCTTGCCCGACTGCCTCCGCCACCCACACCTACCCAGCGTCTACCTTGCCCACCACCTTCGCCACAACACGGTGCTGGTGCACCCCCACCCCATTAGGCACACACTGAATGCCTTCCATATTTTTGCTGTCGATACGTTGGATACTTTTTGTGAGCCTGCTGATTTTGCACCCCTCCTCCACGCACTGTTTTGTTCACATTTTGGCCCTTTCTGTATATATCTGTTTGGGAGAGAGGGAGTACTTTTTGGGGACACTCATATCTGCACTATTTTGATCTATGCATGCATCACCGTCATTCTCATATCATTTTCTTTCATTTTTTCCATCATGCATGCATCCTCACCCTGCCCACCCTTATTTTGTCTCTAGGTGTGCCACACTTCGCACATTGAGGACACTGTGCACTTTAGCTTGGGGGAGTAAGTTCTCACACTTTTCATTTTTTGTCACCTTTTATTTTTATTTTCTCGCATTTCTTTGTTTTTACACCTATTTTCACCCACTTTTTCATCTTTCATCATGCATCACGTTTTTTCCATTTCTTGAGTGTGTTGCATTGTACCGTAGTTTTTATTTCCTTTTTATCCTTATTTCTTTCATCTTTTTGCTAGAGATGAATTTTCTGTGATGATGATGACGCGGTGTTAGCTTATCTCTATATGCATATTATTTTGTCATGCCATAGTTTTTATTTTAGATATCATATGCTATGTCTTGCTATGCATTTGAGATAGTAACCCGCACTTTCATGTATGAATATGGATAAAATTCTTTTATTAGCTGAATCTGATAATCTATATGTATACTCTTCGTAAAAAACACACCAAGCTTCATGCATTGATTGCTTATATCTGGAGAACTGCTTTCCTTTCTTATATCACTTCTTATTGCATGAAAATTGTACGCTTCACTTTCAGGTTGAATGAATGAATGTTAGGTTGATATAACTGGATTAGTTTACTTTCTGATATTAAACTGAGTAGATTACATTACTCTGCTGAAAGTTGTCGTGCACATCCTATAGAGTGAACCGTGTGTTACATATATTTCTTTCTCCACATATCTTGAACATTATTTCTATACTTATATTCCTTGGTGAATCTCCTTTACCGATTCTATTATTGGTATTTCCCCCGCTATTAAATTCCTTGCTCCAATACCCCCAAAATCAAAAAGAAAATATATATATGAATATCTATATATCTTTTGATTTGGGATCTCAGATGTATATATGATTTGAAAAAAAGAGAAAGAGAAAAGAAAAAGAGAAAAGAAGCTTATACATGATCCCATCTCATACTCTTTCACTCTTTCTTCCCTCTTTTGTTTTTTTATTGGAGCTCCAAAAATGGGGAATTTACATATTGATTTACTTATGCCACCACGCTTATAGATAAGCTTAGGGGAGAGGATCCAATGATGTGAGAGAGAGTGACTACTTGACTGTGCATGACAACCTAATCTAGGTAATTTTCTATACTCGGTGAGATTACTAAAAGTTTTACGAAATCCAGGAATTAAAACTTAGCATGCATTTCATGAAAACCACACCTTTCTATTCTTATTGATCCATATTGTGTGATATCTCTTATACTCCAAATAGAAAGCATTCAATTGAAAATTGTGTGGTCTTTGATTATGTATACCACTTTAGATGCTTCAGACGATGATAATTCTAGAACGATTCCATATTTCATATTGCTTTGATATTCTCGGGTTTTCTATTTTGAATGCATCCATATGATTATGATATCGAGATAAAAATCTTTGGCATGTGTTTATTATATTCGACGCATGCTATATGAGTAAGCAAAGCCCACGTCTTGAGAAAATGATCTAGCACCTCTCTCTTTTCTTTCTTTCCTTCCTTACTTTCTATTTCTTCCATTTTTCATTTTTATTATTTTTCCCGTCAGGTTCGCCTTTTACTTATCTTCCTTGAGGACGAGTAAGAGGTAATCTTGGGGGATTTTGATCACTCCATATTTTATACCTTTTTTCTGCATGTTTGTATGTCGTTTTGATCGCCCATATCGCGTTTTTCACGATTATTCGACAATATTGCGATGCTTTTCACTATTTCTGGTTTTTGTCGTATTTCAAGGAATATGGAGCGATTTGGAGAGAATTTGAGATCAAGAGATTTGCACGCGCTTAGAAGTATCGCCCACGGCTCAATCGAGGACTATCAACGATGGAGGATGAGCGGAAGAAGAAGGAAATCAATAGGAACGACGAGGAGGCAAAAAGAAGAAGAAACGAGCACAACAGCACATCACTCGGCCGAGTAGACTAATAACTTGACCGAACAAGAATCCATACTCGGCCGACCAGAACGGATACGCACATGATGATTTCAGCGTATACTCGGCCGAACAAAGAAAGCCCAGTCGGCCGAGTGAGAAAGTTCACTCGCCCGAGTGGTACATGGAATTTGTCCAGAGAAAATGCCAAAGTTACTAGAATTTTCAGAGATCCTGAGGAGGCCCACTCGGCCGAGCATGAATGCTCACTCGGCCGAATGAAGAAGTCCACTCGGCCGAGCCACCCCGGAAGACAGACCCTGAGAACCCCCGAAGTTACTGTTTTTGTACAGGGTTTGTCACTCGGCCAAGTGACAAGGGTCACTCGGCCGAGTAACCCTCTCTGACTGCTGTTAGGGCTGCGATTTCTGGGCTGCGTAGGGGCAGTTTGGTCACGATTTTTGGACGATTTTAGTGGGTATTTAAACCATGTTTTACCCTAGTTTAGGAGAGACCTAGAACATTAATTTTTAGACTTTCTTTTAGGATTTTGACGGCTACTCTTTGTGAATTCTCAGCTGGAGATAGTTGGCATCAACATTGGTTTGTCTATTCTTGTTAAAAACTCAATTTTTATGCATTATTTCTATTTTGCAATGAATTGTGTCAAGATCATTATTGTTATTTCTGAGATTTGCATGATGTCTAGTGAGTAGTGCCGTCGTCCTAGGGCATAGGGATGAACCCTATGGACCCTATTTCTAAATTGTGATGAATTTGTAGAATTGTTGCTAGAATTGATAATGGTTAGGTTGTGATCAATTGATTACAGGTAGCTAGAAATTCGTATCGATTAGGATTTGGAAGAGATTGGATCCCAATTGATAGGAAGGCCTAGATATTCGATTTAGATTGACAATTGGATTTCTCTAGATTTGGTTTGCAAGAGATTGGACCAAAGGTATGATTTTTAATTATGAATCTATACTAATTTTCGTTTGCAAGAGATTGGACAGATAAGAACTATCACAACCTAGGTCGTAGCTCGAGTTTGTACGAGAGTGGGCCCGAGATACGATTGAACAATGATGTCGTTCTTCACGCTAGCGGCTTAGGCTAGGGTTTGCACGAGAGTGGGCCCTATCCTAGGTTTGATATAGACCGGCAATAGCGCGAGAACGTGAGCTTGGTTCTACATTAAGTTGCAACTAGTTCACCTACATTCGAGCTTAGCAACAATGTAACTTATGAATCATAAGGATGAGAGATGGTCCGTAGTGGGGATTTCCTTTCCCTAGATGCTTTTTATTATATTGATATTTTCTTGATACTTGAACGATTGTGACTATTGCACCCAACTATTCTTGTTCTCTTAAGAGCTAGGTGATTCGAGTAAGACACGGTCATTTGTCCTCCCTGAGTTCGATACCTGCTCGCCGCTACACTGTGCGCTTGCAGTACGACTACAAGTCTTTTTCGGGTGTATATCCGGATGCGACCACAATCCATGCTGACATTACTCTACAATCCAAAGAGCGAATGGTGTTGAAGGAACTAGTTATGATGTTGGAATTGGAGGAGGACATGTACCGCCAGAAAAGCCATCAAGATTGGTTGAAGCTGTGAGATATAAATACAAACTTCTTCTACAATTCCATGAAAGCAAGGCACTCTTTCAATAATTTGTCTCACATGTTGGATGACAATGGGCAGAATAGCACACTTTCGGATCTGAAAATAGATGGGTCGGCTTACTATGAAGGCTTGTATAATCAGTCTACTTACTGGAACATCTTCCCAAAAATTGTCCCAAGGCGAAAAATTACAGATGCCACAGCTGTCTGGATAGTAAGGAGGATTTCAAATGATGAGGTTAAGGAAGTAGTATTTCAAATTGGTGTGGACAAAGCGCCTGGGCCAAATGGGTATAATGGGTATTTCTTTCAAAGCAATTGGAATTTGGTTGGGAGTGAAGTAACTGCTGCAGTCATATCCTTTTTCAGATCTGGTAAATTATTACGTCAAATGAATCATCCTGACTCTGGTTCCAAAGAACTCCAATGCAACAAGCCTAGTGGATTACAGACCGATTGCGTGCTGCAATGTGCCATAAAAGATTATTAGTAAAGTCATTTGCAACATACTCAAGATGGTTATACATGAGCTAATTTCCCAAAATCAAGATGTGTTCCTTAAAGGGAGACTACTATCTAATTGCTCCCTGATAGCTCATGAACAAATAAGGGATTTCAGTAATCCTATGGTAGGTCGGGCATGCCTAAATCTGGATCTGAGGAAGGCATTTGACAGCGTCAACCGGGAGTTCATCTATTATTTTTTGCATCGCCTTAGATATCCAGGAGTGTTCATAGGATGGATAAGAGAATGCATTTCAACCCCCAGTTATTCAGTGATGGTCAACGGGGCACCAGTGGGGTTTTCAAGGTGACCCATTATCACCCTATCTATTTTTTATTATCCTGGAGGCTTTCTCTATTTTGTGGGCATGGGCAATCAACCTGCGTACTGTCCAACCTATGAGACGAGCAGGTTCTATTTCTCATCTCTTGTTCGCTGATGACCTCCTACTTTTCTGCCGGGTGAACAACAAAACCATGAAGGACCTACGGGTTTTACTTGATGATTTCAGGAACTTTACGGGACTTCAAGTAAACTGGAATAAGAGTGCCGTAATTTTTATTAAGGGTACTAAAAACAAAAATGACCTAGCCGATTGTTTGGGCATAAGGATAGCTATAACTATTACCACTTACTTGGGCTTGCCTTTGTCGAGCAAATATCCGAAATCCCCCATGTATAGCAGACTAGTAGACAAGTGCAGTAAAAGGCTTCTGGGGTGGTCTTCATCTCTCTAATCTATAGTAGGACACATTGAACTTGTCAAAACAGTTATCTACAGAATGATTGCTTTTTGGATGCAAGCCTTCGAAATACCAAATTCCATCCTTAGGACTATTACTTCGTTGTGCAGGCCGTTTATTTGGGGAGCCTCGAGAGCGTGGGCTTGGGAAGATATCTGTAAACCCAAACATGAAGGAGGGGTTGGAATCAGGTTATTGGAAGAGCTGAACCAGGCGGCATGCATTCGGCTATCTTGGAGATTTCTTACATCAGGAAGCTTGTGGGCCGAATTCATGGCAAGGAAGTACGCAGATCCGAAAGATTTCTATGTGGCAAATGGGAATATCACACAATCGGGAACTTGGAAGCAAATGCTAAATTGCAGAAGTGCATCACAAATTCTCATTAAAAAGGGTAAGAGATGGTTCGTCTACCCTTTTCTGGCATGACAACTGGCTGCCATGTGGACCCCTAAAACATGTCTGAGAGATCCCAGAAGGAGCTAGTATGAAGCTTGTTAAAGCTTACTGGAGTCTTGCAGGATGGAAATATGATTTGGCCATTGCCCATATGAGGTCGGTTCAACAAAGTATTGCACTATCACCAGGGGTTGACAGGTGGGAATGGGGCCTGGGAGAAAAATTCAGATTTAAAGATGCATGGGAGGGAGCGCGTAAAAGAGGTACCTCGTTCCCTTTCTACAAACTTATATCGTATTCTAATCACATTCCTAAGATTTCGCTCAACCTGCTCAGAGCTTTTAGTGGAAAACTATTAACAAGGGATTTGATTAGTAAGTGGGGGCTTAATTCTCCGGTAAACTGTGTCTTATGTGATGGGAATAATGTGGAAAGTGTGGGTCATATCTTCTTTGAATGCAGCTACTCCAGTTACATATTACGCAGGGCTCTCCTCAAGTTAAATGTCAAAACTCAAATGCATTCCTCGTTATTGGATGTGGGTAAATATTACCTCAGTCATTTTGGGGAAAGGATGCTTTAAGTACGCTTGCAGAAACATCCCTAGCTACAACAGTATGGCATATTTGGCGGGAAAGGAATATGAGAATCTTGGATAATGAAGCTAGAAGCAAGACAACCCTTTTTGAAGAAATAGCGGCTGATACCAGATTTGCCTTAATGGACCAAGAACCTGCTAATCACTTCGAGGCTACTGCTTTATCCAATTGGGGATTCGATTACAAAGGTTGAATACCATTCATGTACATATTGGTTCGGAACTGTTACTGTACTCTGGCAATTGTTTTGTATAGATTGGAATGGGTGTAGGACCTAATAGTGGAGAGTGACGGCGCTTGTGCCCTATCCTCTCCCTATTGGAACCTACGCCTATATATATGTACTGATTTATGATCCCAATAAAGACAAACACTAACTTTTCATATATATATATATATATATATATATATATATATATATATATATATATATATATATATATATATATATATATATATACTCTCCCAACCAGGCGGCTTTCCTTAAAGGAAGATTGCTCTCTGATTGCACTCTTATAGCCCATGAACAGATTAGAGACTTCAGCAACCCTATGGGGGGAAGGGCCTGCTTGAAGCTGGATCTCCGAAAGGCTTTTGATAGTGTAAACCGGGATTTCATACTTTACTTCATGAAGCGGATGCATTTCCCTGACACCTTCATTTCGTGGGTTAGAGAATGCATTATTTCTCCTTCCTTCTCTGTTATGGTGAATGGCTCTCCATGTGGGTATTTCAGTAGTAACAGAGGCCTGCGTCAAGGTGACCCACTCTCCCCCTTCCTCTTTGTTCTCATTATGGAGAGTTTCTCTATTCTGATGGACAAATCTATCAATCTGCATAAAATTCTTCCAATGCATCGGAATGGATCCATCTCCCACCTTTTATTTGCAGATGACCTTCTGGTATTCTGCCGTGCCAACATGTCTTCTTTTCAGGGGATCAAGAATTTGCTGGAAGAATTCTCCACAATTACTGGGCTCCATGTAAACTGGGAGAAGAGTGCTGGGTTGTTCAGCAAGGGGACAAGAAATAAAGAGGCTTTGGCAGACTTTTTGGGAATCAAAATTGCAACCACCATCACAACTTATCTGGGTTTACCATTGTCCGTTAAGTACCCTACATCCCCAAATTACAAGAGGTTAGTTGATAAATGTAAGAAGAGGATGGGAGGCTGGACTTCTTCGATGCTTTCATTATCTGGACGCATTGAATTAGTCAGGAGTGTTATATACGGCATGGTGGCATTTTGGATGCAGGTTTTTCACGTCCCCCTCGCAGTTTTGAGATCAATAACATCAATGTGTAGGCGTTTCATTCTGGGTAATTCTCGGGCTTGGGCCTGGGAGGACATATGCAAGCCGAAATCTGAAGGTGGGGTTGGGATACGATTGCTGGAGGAGTTAAATGTAGCTTCTGGAGTTAAGCTAACCTGGAGGTTCCTGACTTCCAAGGGCATTTGGGCGAAGCTAATGGTTGATAAATATGGGCCTTCGGACACGTTCTTTGCAGCCTGCGGGGAACCTATACACTCTGGCAGCTGGAAGCGGCTTCTTAAGGCCCGGATCCCTTCGCATACATTGATTAAACGTGTTGTTAGGGATGGGAGGACCACTATGTTTTGGCAAGATAATTGGTAGGATGTTGGGCCCCTCAATCTGCATTTAGATGTACCTGCAGCAGCCGCAATGAATAAGGTGGCGGATTATTGGCAATGCGGCATTTGGAGTGATGACCCGGTGCTGGACCCGGTTCGAGATCTGTTGCGCAACATCAAGCTGAGACCCGGTCCGGACCAATGGAAGTGGATGCCTGGTGATTCATTCTCCTTCAAGCAAGCGTGGGATGGAGTTCGGCGCAGGGGTCCGCTGTTCCCCTTCTATAAACTGGTGTGGTACCCCAAATATATCCCAAAATGGTCGCTTACACTTCTCAGAGCTTTTCAAGGGAAACTTTTAACAAGAGACAAGATTACTAGATGGATGAACAATGCGCCGGGAAATTGTGTCTTATGTGATGATAACCAAGTGGAAACTGTTGGCCACTTATTTTTCGAATGTAATTACACTAAATACTTATTTTGCAGGTCCCTGCTAAAGCTTCATGTGACACCCACAATTCATCCATCCCTTTTGGAGATTGGGAAATACTTTCATGCAAATTATGGGGGCAAAGGAGGATTGAAGTTACTTGCCCGCACCAGTTTGTCAGCTATGGTTTGGCATATCTGGCGCGAAAGGAATAGACGTATTTTTGAAGACCAAAAAAAGGGTAAGACTACCCTTTTCGAAGAGATCATTGCTGATATTCGAATAGCCATGCAAGATGAAGAGCCTATTAGTGACGAAGAGGGAAAGATATTTGCTAACTGGGGGATTATTTGAGTTTGCTTTTGTTGATTTTAGATGTACGGAGGGGTGTTAGAGCTTAATGGTTGGGGTTTCCTAGTAGGGAGTGACGGCGCTTGTGCCCTATCCTCTCTCTAGTAAATCTCTTAGACCATTATATATGTATTTTGTACAGATACTTAATAAAATTGCTCTCGCTTACCTTTCAAAAAAAAAAAATATATATATATATATATATATATATATATATATATATATATATATATATATATATATATATATATATGGTAAAGTGTTCCTAGGGTGACTCCTTAGATTAAATCTAAGGAGTCGCCCTCATTCTCCCCTATATCCCACAATTTTTTTGGATTTTATTTTTCATGGGGTTGTTGTTCATATCATGGATGGTCAACATACCAAAAATCAAGGCATTCCAATACTTTTAGAACCTCCATCTACCCGTTGCAACTTCATGGGTTTTTCAACACGTTTTTAGACCGGTGAAATTGCAACGGGTAGATGGGGGTTCTAAAAGTATTGGAATGCCTTGATTTTTGGTATGTTGACCATCCATGATATGAACAACAACTCCATGAAAAATGAAATCCAAAACAATTGTGGTATATGGGGAAAAATGAGGGCGACTCCTTAGATTTAATCTAAGGAGTCACCCTAGGAACACTTTACCCATATATATATATATATATATATATATATGAAAGGTTAGCGTTATCGTCATACAGCCAAAGATAATTCCAAAACTCAACCCATGTCCCTGAATTCCCAGTTGTCAAATGCAATAGTTTCTTCCATAGTGGCCAGTTCCAGGTCATGTAAGACAACCTTGATATCAGCTGTAATCTCCTCAAAGAGGGCAATTTTTCTTCTCTTCTCTCCTTCAAAAATACGACGATTCCTTTCTTTCCAAATATGCCATACCATAGCAGCAAGGGTGGTTTTTACCAGCATGCCCATTGCGCTCTTCCCACCAAAATGGGTAAGGTAGAAGTGCCCAATCTCCCTCAATCCCGGATGAATAAGAGTAGATACTTGTAGCTTCAGCAAGGATCTGCGTAGGATGTAGTTAGAAAAGGTACACTCAAAAAACAAGTGTTCTATGCTTTCTGATTTGTTGTCCTAGCATAAAACGCACTATACAGGTAAAACACATGCTATCATATACACACAATAATATCAACCACACTTTATATTTAGTCAAGTAACACCCCCATAATGCAATGACTTTACATACTATAATAGTATTGCAAATATCAGTACACGTATACAATCATAATACACCATCCTATACATGTATACATCGGATAGTCACATACATATTACTACACGCATACTCATTGCATGCATACCATACCATACATAGACATGGCGGCAATGTGAGGGGTGGGAAATCCTGTAAGCCTGGGTTCATCCCGAACCCCAGTAGTGTTTCGGCTACCTTGAGTCCTCCGTCTTGCCCGGTCCCGTCGACGGTGGAGAACCCGGAGTGGAAGGCGATATTTGATAGCACATATGCCAAGGCGGAGGCTTCGAAGTCAAAGGCTAAAAAAGAGTGGATCCACCAGTCATGCGCTCTAAAGCTGTGGCGACTAGCTCTGCGTTTGCTGGGCTTTCCCATCTGAAGCTTTGAGTTGGGGAGGTTGGGTTCGTGGTTGGATGGGTACGCTTGACAGGTGGGGTGGTCTCTTTGCCTGTCATATTTGTCTCTGATGGGGGAGTGTTTGGGTGTTGTAGGCCATTGGCCATGTATGTTTGTTTTTTGGGGGAGTGTTGTGCACTTTTTTGCTTTGGGATCCTCGATGTATGGGGCTTGTTTGATGTATGGGGGCTGGCGCTTGTGCCTAGCATTGTCTTGGGGTCCTTCCGTGTCTGCCTGATTACTAGCGCCTGGTGACTGCTTCCTAGCCTCTCCAATGTCTGTAATCAGGTAAGGCGGTTGTGATGTTCCCGTACTTTGTACACACCAGCATATATATAATTACTTACTTTTCACACACACACACACACACACACACACACACACACACACACACACACACACATCTACCTATGACTAAGCACATACATATCTACGTGCGAGCACACGCTCATACGTACTAACATATAGATCATATAATAGGCCTACACACTTAACTATAAGTACACATATTATCATTACACCTAACATGCACATGACTTTACTAGTATACTATTTCAAGCATTTACAAGTACCTTCATACTACATACACCACTAGTAGATATTCCATTGCTGATGTAATATACACAGACATCCCTAAAGTGGTACAGCTATCCACACATATATTTATAAATACTATCATTCACAGTACTTCATATATATCATGAATAACACTGAGTATGCATATATAACACACGAGACAATCATTAATATACTAAGGGTAGTACACTCATACATGAGTGGTACACAGGGGTTCTCACACACGGGTCCACACACTCTACCTATATACATGCATCACGACGACATCACAATAAAACTAATGGGCCCACCATACTATACTAAAGTTGACATAGGCAACAGCAAGCAATAGTAGGATGACTAAGTAATAGTAAGGGCACCGAAATCAAATAGCGTAACGAAACAAGATCGGAAGGAACGGATACAGATGAGACGTGGATAAGGAGCTAGCTTGGTTAGGTGAAACAGAAATATAATAACATCCTTATAAAATACAGGAGAATAGTGTGTAGAAGATATAAGTTAAAATACGAAGTAGGAATTAGACGAAAAATAATTAGTATAGAGATGAAGTGACTGTTGTGCAATTGGAACAATATTTGTACTAAGAACCTTTGAGTAGGAAAAAAACGAAGAGTTTAAAAACTGACATACTTGAAAAGTTGGAGTTCTCTTTCGCATAGAAAAATATTTAGAGGTCGGTACAATGAGTTGTTTGAAATCAGTTTGAGTAGTATATATATAGTAAGAGAAGAAATGGTATATTGGATTATTGAAAAGTCATTATATGAAGGAAGTAAGATATTCACATGAGTATGAAAGATACAGGTTAGAAAATATTATAAGGTAATAATTTAAAGATTTCGACGAAAAGTTTCAAAATTCAAAGAATGAATTTAAATCGACTGAAGGGTAGGAAGTCTAAGCTCATGCTAAATGTTTTCAAAGAATTTAAACTGGGAGAGGAATTAAAAATAATATTGAAAATATTTTTCGAATGCTCAGGATGGTAATAGAGAAGATTCAACGATTGATGATGAATGACATGAAAGAATCACGTGAAACGAAAGCAAGGAAGTGAATCAAATATTCAAAACGTAAATACGACTGGGAAATGACTTATTGAATATGCTACGATGGGATTCTATGGTTATTAGCTCAAAAGTGTAATGATTAGAAAAATGAAAATGATAGAAATCAGGGGTTTTAATTACCGGGCCGACTAAAGATTAGGAGAAACTTAGCATTAATACTTTCTAATGAACTAGACTGTAATAGAGATCTCAGGGAGAGTGTCCTTAGAGGATCAAGATTGCGATCTCTTCCGGAGCATAAACCTAGAACATCTTTCGGAAATATGCCTTTAAGATCTCTGACTATCAAACTTAGGCGTCTATCTAAGTCTTCCTATCATCTAATACAAGGAAAACGTTCACATCAGACTCAAAATTTATGACTCGAATGTTTCGAATGTTTCAATGGATGTTTTATTATTATCGTTGTTTCGATATTTTGCAGGTGCAACGACCTGCATGGGCCACCACAAAAACCTGGCATGCCCCGCTTCCTAAGTATGGAAGGCGAGACGTGAAGAGGTCTGCTCAGACATAAAGCTGTGAAGCTGCAGTCTGATAAGCGTCTGTGTGTTCATCCATTTTTAGATTCTTGCATTGCAAAAGAAACAACAACAATAATAATATTAATGAAATCTGTCAAAATTAACCAACATTCAACAACATCCATTTTTATTCAAAACATCCAGAGAATAAGGCATAAAATAAGTACAAGAGAGTCTAATAAGAAAGGCCCCAAGCATGGCTGAAACTAAAACATAAATAAGGTGCTACGCACCGAACAGCCTAACATCAGCTACTAGGAAAAATAAGCACCAACTAAGAAATAGCCTCAAACTGAGAGTAGGATAGATCTCCGGTATCCTCAAACTTAACGTTAGCAAACTGTTCGTCCTCAGCAATTATCTCAGGCTCAAAACCTAACATGCGACACCCAAAGAGAAAAGGGCGCATGTCAGCAAAAATCTCCAAAAGTAAAAGAGAAGGAGACTTTTGTGCAAAGAAACTTAAAAGTAATGAATGCAACTAGCAGTTCTACAATAAGATGACATGGCATAATATTTGATGAATGTAGAAATTAAAATGAACATGACATTTAACATTTGCAAGACACGTCGTAGCAAAAAGGTACTAAACAGTATTTCATGAAAAGCGGTAAAACATGAGTTTGCGTCGTCCACATGCGACCTTTCAGCTGAAGTTGTTGTACGGGCACACTTCTACGCTTAGTGATCGCTTAACCCTATCCCTCCACATGTGTATGAACTGACGCTCATCTTCTGGATCACGAGCCATGAAGTGTTTATGGCATAGGGTTGACCTAGCCTCATTCATGATGTTGGAGTCAGAATCCTACTCGCTGCAGCTTACAATTCATTTGTAGCGTGTGCTACACATTTATAACAAGACATTCAATGCATGAAATGACAAATGATATGCAACATGATAGTATAAAGGCAGTTAATGCATGCGTACAGCTTATCAAAATTAAACGTGACATGTGATATGTATGAAATGACATGGCAAAGGTGTCGGACCTAGCTTCGTTGTCAAGCTATATCAAGTATGGTGTCGGATCAAGCTTCATTATCAAGCTAGATCAAGTATGGTGTCTAGGCGACTATCATTTCACCGCCTAGTCTCTTTTACACAAATATTCAGAATAGTCTCAAACATGGCTTTAATAACAACCGAGCATGTTTCACTTGCCTGAAATAATCGTTAGTAATCTCAGTTCAACGGTGGTCCAGATCTTCCTATGTGCTCAATCACCAATCACCAACATACAGTCTCGTATTATTTATCTTCAATTAGTGATTTAATCCAAAACAAGGAAATTAACGATTTTTATCTTGTTTAAACAGGCGGGTGTTTGGGTTTCCTAGGGATCGGGATTTACCTAAACAAGACGCAAGACCTACACTGACGTCGAGTCACAAAAAAAGGGGTTGGATTCCAGTAGCAAGCGAGGTACGACGTCGGCTACGGCTTGCAGCAAAGACAGCGAAAACCAGGAAGCAAACACGGAGGAGAAGGTGGCCGCGGGACAGCGAACACGGCACGGTAGAGTGCAACACGAATGCCGGTGGCAGAGGTAAGGCCACGAGGGGTAGTGTCGCTGCAAGGGGACAACCGTGCGGTCATGGACAGCCGTGGGATCGCTCGGCCTGTGGTGTCACGATCGGTAGTCCATGGGATGAGGGTGGTTGGATGTCTAGGGCAAGGGAGCGGCAGTTCTGGTGTTGGCCGTGGGGTTTTGTGCGGCAGGCCGGCGGGTGCAAGTGGTTTAGGGTATGGCCGACGGTTGCTGTTGGCAAGGGGAGGCCGGAGTGGGTGATAGGGGCTTGCGACAAAAACAGTAGGGCTGTCGTGCGGTTGCTCGCTGGCGTTGCATGGATCCGGGTGGAGGAAAAGAGAGGGTGGCTGAACAGTTTTTGGGAGAGGAGGGTTGCTATGGAGGAGGTTGCGGCTAATGGTGGCCAGTGGCAGTTTGTGGAGGAGATGGCCAGTCTGCAGGGTGGTGCGTCAGTTGGGGAAGGCTGCTGTACGGTTGTGGAGGGTGTTTGGTAGATCCGGGTAAGGGGGACTGGATCAGTGTGGTTGCAGGGGGTGACAGGCCGGATGTTTTGGTGGTGGAGGGCAGTTTTAGGGGGGAAAAGGCCGGCTGTTGGGGGTGCCGTGGGGTATGTCGGAGGTGGCGACAGTGAGATGGGGTTCGGCTGTCTCAAGGGAGAGGGAAATGGTAGTTTAAGGTGGAGGAGATGAGGGGATTACGACTTTTTGTGCGGGTGGAGGGAGGCCGGATATGGGAGATGGGGTGACCGGCGGCCCAAGGGGCAAGGGGGTGAGGTTCGGCTAATACGGGTTGGGAGAGATGGCAGCTATATTTTGTGTAAACCCTAGGGTTGGGTTTTCTTACGATTTGGTGAGAGAGATTGCTAAATAGGGGGAGAAAAAAGTACACTAAGGGGTGATTGGAGAGAGAGTGTGTGTGAGTGGGTGGGTAGATTTAGGGTGCAAATAGACTAGGGAGATATCATGTGATACGTAGGATTAAAGGTGATTAGATTTGATTTAATTTAATTAGGGTTTGAATTAGAGATTAGCTAGGGCTAATTATAGGTTGGAGATAATTAGGGTGAAGGGTCAGCTAAAAGGTGTCCGAAAAATACAAGAAATATATCGGGACGACCATGACAACGAGAGGATTGAGACTACAATAATCAGTCACGTGCTAGGTTAACAGAAAACGGAACTAAAAATAAAAAGTTTAAACGTCGAAGTCTAAAGTTACGACACCCCTTCAATCAAATCTGATTTGTGGGAGAACGACCCGTGAAATGAAGTTCACAAAAAATTCCACAAATAACTACTTTTTCTGATGGTCACAACGATATATTACTTCACGTGTTTAGGATACAAAAGGAGGTCACAATAAATGCGCGTATGAAAAAGAAGTTACGCACAGTAAAACACACGATCGAAAAGCGACCGTTACACTGCCATTTGATTAGGATTAAGGTCGAATTAATAATCGATAGGTTTTCGGGTTCATTGGGACCCGGGAGAGGTTTTGGACCTAAGGGCATTCGCCTATCTCCTACTGTCAAGATGCATGATAGGTTATTCCCCTATGTCATGTCCTACCCCCCGCTAGTGTAATGCGATGATAGGCCAACCCAACCTACACCAATGTCGGGGGTCTCCGATGCATCGATGTACGTCGGGTGCATCACACTCGAAAATTATCCTCAATCTTCCTCCCGACCACAATGGCATTCGGTGATTAGACTACATTGGGAGAGCTCTAATCGATGCCCATTGGTGTATCAATCACACCGATAATATGTATCGTCGTAGGGATCGGATCCCCGGTCGGTCCCGACTTTTGATCGGCGACCGACCTGATCGCCCCAAAGGGAGGGGTCGAATCTACGGCGATAATAATCGTCCCGATGTACCTCTAAGCTCAACTAACCCAGCAACTAAACTAGTTATTTAGTTCAATCCATGGCCCCAATCCATTGGGGTTCATCCCATTGTCCTAGATAAAAACTACTCACTACCCATTAGAATAGCAGGGGATTCTGGTAATGGGTAAGCGTCCAAAGGATTCAAGCTACATCAACAATAAATGATAAACGACACAGCAATAATGAAGAGAGAATAATTCTATTAAAGATAGATATAGTATTACACAAATCAATGTTGAGAACAATAAAAAGAACTGAATAAAGGAGTAAGAAATCTAAAAAACGTCCCAAAACCCTAGAAAAGACAGAAAAACTACTGAAAACGAGATTCCTCTCACAGGAGGATGAAGGGGCACCTATATACGCACGCCCAAAACACAAAAATACCCCTCCAGATCTGCCCTACGAATAGTAGGAAAGGTGTTTGTCGCGACCACATCAAGAAACGACGCGGTTGCATCATTCCCTAAATGAACAGGGGACTGGGGGCATGGCCATGCGGTCACGTCAATGGAGACGCAGCCTCGTTGAAGGTGGTCATGCAGCCACATGGTCTATTGACGCGGCCGTGTAATTTTGCACTGGAGGCGGTAGTTTTGCGGCCACGTCGTCCTAAATAACGCGGGCCGCGAAACTCTCTGATCTTCACTCTTCACTTAACTCCGAAAATTCCTTTGACGTGGTCGTTTGGTGAAGTTGACGTGGCAGCATTAAGGTTGCTTCTTTGACAGATTGACGCGACTGCGTGGACATAGTGACGTGGCCGCATGGAGCCATATTCTTCACAAAACTCTTCTTTCTTGCGCAATTGACTCCCCGGCTTTTCTGCTTTCGCCTCTTTTCATATAGATCTCGCTATATGATCTCAAATTGGCATATATCTCATGCAAAGCATATGAGGGACCACAAAGGAAAAGAAGAGACGAAAATGGGGAAAACGGGGATGAATAGAGAATGAAACTGTGTAAAATGTGCATGAAAAAGAGTGGACAACTATATACAATAAACACTCATCAAAATCCTTTAAGCTAAACTCTTCCTTATCCTCAAGGAAGATAAGAGAGAGCGTAGATCAGAGGAATGCAGTCAAACATGCAAATGATGCGATGGAGCTTCGAGAATTTTCAAAACCCCAGAATATATACATGGGTAAAATGAAAATTCAAATTCGAGAAACCAAAATGTTCGGAAATCTTTCCGTTGATGAGAATATGTTCCTAGGACGTCACTCCTACTCAACTCGCAAAGCAATACACTAGGCGACAGCCATACTCGCATTCTAAGACATTTCCCTAAACCCGACTCTAGATTGAGCATGTAGGGACCTAAGCTATACAATGGTCGAAGAGGGGATAAGTACGGGATAATGGAATGTTAGTCGATCGAGGAAGTGGCGCCCACAACACGATACGGTTCCTTGATTCAAGAATTTGCGAAGTTTATCCATGATATCAAATATATAGCGTTTATACACAAAGAAATTCTCTACACAAATATATATTTTATTTTTATTTTTTTGGGATTTGCACTTGGGTCGTGTAAGGAGCATTGGGTCGGTGACTCCCAGGTCAGACGACCTTAGGGCACCAGTCCAAGAAGGACCCATCGGACCTACTAACTCAACCCAAATGAAATCCTTGTTCATACGCACTCCCCCAAGCTAGGCCTTTTTAGGCGAGGCCCCAGCGGTTAATATCGTGGGGATCCGGTTACTCAGCTTCACTGGGGGAACGGTGCGTATTATTTTTTTATTTACAATTTTTTCTTTTTGGTTTTTTTCTTTTTTCTTTTTTTGAAAATCATGGGGTGAACTAGGAAGATTCAATCCCCAGTACTAGGTGAAGTGTGGTTATCCAAGTCTCAAGGGGCTATAAACCATTAAATACGACTAGCAGCTCTAGGGTCCATGCATAGGAAGGGTTCCGAAGTGTCAATCGAGGTCGGTTTCAAGTACTCCTATCTTAGAGGTTGCGAGGACGGATAAAGCTAAGGTATTGCAAGGGATTTGAGTTTAGGCTAAGAAATATTGACATGTTCAGATCGACATTGTAACGACTGGTTTTCATGTATCTAGATTATTATATTATATATATATATGCTTTGGTGGATTTTCTCCTCATGTGTGATTTTCGTCTCTGTAGCTTTCGTTTTCGATCGTTTCGTCGTGATTTTCTAGCTTCTTCCTTAGAATTGTCGATTTTGGAGTAAGTCATTCGTGACGGGCTTCATATCGGTCATATCTTATTGTTTGATCAAGCCTAGGAGTCTTAGGAATCGATCCCGGAGCTTCGCGCTCCATTTCGGAACTTTCTGTGCACGTTAGCCGGTACAAGAAGGGGAACCGACCGACTAGATGACGATTTAGTCGGTCGGCAATCCTTCACGGACCAACTAGTGGGCTTTGTAAATTATTCAGGAGTTACTGTTTACTTTTAGTCGGTCTAAGAATGATCACCGACCGACTAGATGTGAAACTAGTCGGTCAGAACTTGCTCTCAGACCGACTAGTTTCTGTCAGTAGATTTCACCTAAGTTACTGTTTATCGTTAGTCGGTCCATGAACACTCACCAACCGACTAGGTTGCAAACTAGTCGGTCGACGGGCCTTCACAGACTGACTAATTCATTACCCAGATTTTTCCCTACTTTCGCTGCTTGGTGTTAGTCGGTCACAGTTAATCGACCGACCGACTAGTTGTTAAACTAGTCGGTCAGCCACTCTTCTTTGACCGACTAATGACCACAGAAACCCTAATTTTTGGGCAGCCGCCGGCTGTGCCTATTTAAACCCCTCAAACGTTTTCTTTTCTTCTTTCATTTCTCCTAAGCCTCCTTCTTCCCCAAATCATCATCCATCTAACCCTAGCCCTCCTCCTTCATCAAGAGCCCATCCCCCTCTCCATTTTGGCCGGCCACCACCTCTAGATCGTCGGAAAACCCCCAAAACCCCATTTCTCCAGATTTTCCCCATCCATTCCAGATCTGAACCCTAGGTTCCCCGAAGTGTTTCTTCCGTTGATGTGCTTGCTCGACATCGTTCTTCCACTTCCGATACGGTGATAGCTCTATCTCTTAATATCCTCATAGCCCATTTGTGTTTTTGTGAAACCCTAATAAAAACTAGGTTGAATGTTGTTCTAATGTTGTTTTGCCTTGGCAGCGATCTCATCGCCGTAGTTAGCATTTGTGTGACGAACCTTCGTGATCGTCATCCTCGGTGCTAGGCAAGTGAAACTTGCCACTTAGGGTTTTGGGCCATGTCTTAGGCCATTTGCTTGTTGTAGGCATAAAAGAGACTAGGCGACGAAATGATACTCGCCTAGGCGCAATTTTAGGAACTAGCTTGACAACGAAGCTAGATCCGACATTGATCATGTTGCACAACTACCATGTCATATTTAATTTCCATTAACGGTACGCAAATTAATTGTCCTATCATTGCATTCTTTAAGTGTTCCCGTGATTGCGTAGCTCCGCTACACCTTGTGAAATGATTGAGGCTAGGTGCACCCCTATGCCAAATGAAATACGCTCCTGGTTGTGATCCAGGAAACGAGCTCTTGTGCGGGGCAACCCTGGCTCATTTACTGAGCTCGTGTACATGGACCCTGGCTCGTTTACATGTGGGTTTTGGGGTAAGAGTTAAGCGGCCATTCAACTGGGAGACTGCCCGATCAGCAACTGCAGTTGTAAGGCATAAACTCTGGGTTCTGGGGTAGTGTTAAGCGGTCAATCTGTGTGAATGTCAAACCGTTCAGCTGTAAGGCGTAAACATCTACAAACAACGTGAAACGTGACTAGTGAAAAGATTAAGATTGTTAGTAGCTTGGCTACTCTTGACATGCCCTGATAAATTGTTCTCTTGCACTTATTGTTTCCCCATGTCTTACTTGTGCACTCATAACATAACTGCCATGTCATGCATATTATAACTTCTAGGTTGTTAGTTTGCCTTACTTTCAGTTTCCTTTCCCAAGTCTTTTAGACTTGCTGACATGTGCCCCTTTACTCTTTTGGGTGACACATGTTAGATCCTGAGCCTGAGTACATTGTTGAGGACGAGGTGTTTGCTGACGCCGAGCCTGAACTTGTGTTTGGTGAGGAGTAGGTGGACACTAAGGACCAGTCCTAGTGTCTTCGTTGAGCTTTTACTTTTTGTTTTAGACTGCTGTTTTGTTGTCGGTGTGTAGCACCTATACTTTGTTATGTTGTCCTTGTTGGCCTTGTTCTGGGCCTTTAGACTCTTTCTTTTAGCCTGGTGGCTTTTCTGGATGTTGAACTCAATTACATGTTGGAAAAAATTTGAGATTTTATTTCTGTCTCTCCTTGTGTTATTATTGTTGTTCCGTTTGTGGTTACAGGGACCTGCTTATGTTTTATTGACGCTTATCGGGTTTGGGGCTTCACAGCTCCACTCTCTTGCGGACCTTTTCACGTCTCGCCTCCATTTTAGGGAAGCGAGGCGTGACAGGTTTTGTTGATGGCCCATGCAGGTCTCTTCTGTAACTGCGATTATCGGAATGACGATAATAATATTAGAATGTCCAATGAACTAAGTTCGACATCCGAGTCATAAGCTATGAGTCTAATCTGCTTCGTTTTCTGTGTCATTAGATGGCAGGAAGGCGATTCACCCGTGGTGGAGGTAGTGGTGCGCCCCCTCATGACGAGGAGCCTGAGCTGGAACCCAGATTGGAGAGATGATGCGGATGATGCTTCAAAGGATGCAGGTGCAGCAGGGCGTGCTCCTGCAAGTCAAGAATGATCCACTTGCTCGAGCTGCCCGGGCACTTCCGGATGCCCCTCGCTCCGAGCCGAGAGCGAAGCAATTTCGGGAGCTGGGTCCCGCATATTTTGATGGGTCTGAGGGTCCTCTGGCTGCCTATGAGTGGATTAGGAACATTGAGGATAACTTGAAGATGTCAAAGATCACCCCGGCTGGATGGGTTGATTTGGCGAAGAGGAAACTCAAGGATAATGCTCGGCATTCGTGGGATGCGGAAGAGAAGATGCTGGTGGAGCCGATAGCTTGGGCTACCTTTAAGTCTAGGTTTGATGAGGAGTTCTTTCCGAAGGCTGCTAGGAAGGAGATGCTGCAGCGCTTTATTGATCTGAAGCAAGGGAGCTTGACGGTGGACCTGTACCACCAGGAGTTCACTAGGCTGAGTTGGTTCGCACCGATGATGGTACAAGATGCTGATGAGAGGGCTCAGAGGTTCCTGCAGGGAATAGCTTTGTAGCTCTAGAGTTTTGTGTCTTCCTCTGATCTAGACTCTTATCAGAAGGTTCTGGTCGCTACAAGGAGGCAGGAGCTGAACCTGAGCCAGAGAAGGGGACATGTTTCTGGTGCTGGGAAGAGGCCTATGGAGCAGGCCAGATCGGTGGTTAGGCCTGGTTTCAAGCCTAATCAGCCAGCTCAGTTCAAGAGGCCAGGAGGGCCTATTCAGAAGACTTGCCATTTCTGCGACAAGCCTGGCCACATCAAGGATCAGTGTAGGAAGTTTCTGGGCTAGTGTTTGGTTTGTGATGATGCTTCTCATGTCGCGAAAGATTGTCGGCATGCGAATCAGATGCGGAGGGCACCTGTTGTAGCACAACCGTTGCAGTAGAGAGCGTCTGTTCTTACTGGACATGGAGCAGCTCTTGTTCCACAGAGGCAGGCTTTTCAGCAGGCTGTTCCGCCGAGGAGGCAGGCTTTTCTGATGACCGCTGTGGAGAGCGAGGCTATGTATGAGGTTATCGTAGGTAATCCTCAATCTTGTTGTTACTTTCCTAGCTAGTTTTGATTGTTAAACTATGTTGTTTACTTGAACATGATTGTTTGCTAGACTAGGGTTTGATTGTTAATTGCTTGTTAGGTGTGGTTTTGGCGTGCACATTTCCTGCACGAGTCGTCTTTGACTCTGGTGCATCGATGTGCATTATTTCTTAGAGCTTCGTGGAGAAGCATTACTTGTCGACGTCCCCTCTTTTCAAGAGTTGGAATATCGTTACAGGGAATGGCGTGGTCTCGGTGCATCGTGGTTGTAGTTCTTGCTCGTTGGTGGTCTGTGGACATGAGCTTTACGCTGATTTCATTGTCCATGACATCTTCAACTATGATGCGGTCCTTGGGATGGATTGGCCTACGAGCTTCTATGCTACGATCGACTGTCGGAGGAAGAAGGTGGTGTTCGAGATTCCCGGACATCTAGTGTTTGAGCTCAGCCGAGGTAGCAGCTCGCTTGGTCCTGTCAGATTTTGGGCCAGGCCGGTGGAGTTTGTGGCTATGCAGATGGAGCTGGAGAGGCCAGCTGTGGTGCGAGATTTTGATGACGTCTTCCCCGAGGAGATGTCTCGTTTTCCACCTGATTGAGCTTTAGAATTTTCTATTGATCTTGTTCCGGGAGCACAACCGATTTCGAAGGCGCCTTATCGTATGGCACCCGCTGAGTTGGAGGAATTGCGGAAGCAGCTGGATGAGCTTTTGCGTAAGGGTTATATCAACCCTAGTATGTCTCCGTGGGGAGCACCGGTGCTGCTGGTGAAGAAGAAGGATGGTTCGCGTCGCATGTGCGTGGACTATCGGGAGTTGAATGTGGTGACCATCAAGAATAAATACTCGTTGCCTCGCATCGATGATATTTTTGATCAGCTTGGAGGTTCGAGTGTGTTTTCAAAGTTGGATTTGAGGAGTGGTTATCATCAGCTGAAGGTGAAGAAGGGAGATGTTCCGAAGACAGTGTTTAGGACGAAGTATGGACACTATGAGTTTGTGGTTATGCCTTTCGGTGTAACCAATGCACCCACAGTTTTCATGATTCTGATGAACCTGATTTTCTACGACTTTTTGGATAAGTTTTTCGTTATCTTTATTGACGATATTCTGATCTATTCGAAGTCGGAGGAGGAGCATGCCTCACACTTGAGGACGGTGTTGGAGATTTTGAGGAAGCATCGGTTGTATGCTAAGTTTTCGAAGTGCGATTTTTGGCTGGACATAGTTGCTTTTCTCAGGCATGTGGTTACTGGAGATGGTATTTCAGTGGATCCAAAGAAGATCAGGGCCATCAGGGAGTGGCCTGTTCCGCAGTCAGCGTCTGAGATTCGGAGTTTCCTTGGACTTGCTGGTTACTATCAGTGCTTCATTAAGGACTTTTCTCGTATTACTGAGCCGATGACCAGATTGACGCGGAAGGATGTACCTTTTGTTTGGTCGGGTGATTGTGAGAATGCTTTTGGTGTTCTGAGGGAGAGATTAATGACTACCCCTATTCTTGTTATGCTTGATCGCAGCGGTGGATTTGAGATCTTTTGCGATGCTTCGGCCAAGGGTCTCGGTTGTGTGTTGCATCAGCACGTGCATTTTGTGGCTTATGCATCTCGTCGGCTCAAGGTTCATAAGAAGAATTACCCGACGCATGATTTGGAGTTGGCTGCTGTTGTGTTTGCTCTTAAGATTTGGAGGCACTTCTTGCTGAGTGAGAAAGTGAAGATCTTCACCGATCACAAAAGTTTGAGGTATATTTTTACTCAGAAGGAGCTTAACATGCGACAGCGTCGATGGTTGGAGCTCATCGCGGATTATGAGATTGATTTGCAGTATCACCCTGGCAAGGTGAATGTGGTTCCTGATGCGCTGAGTAGGCTTCCAGCGGTGATGATTTTGACCTCGCAGTGGAGATTGCAGCAGGATTTTTGCTAGTCTGGTGTGGAGATTATTCTTCCTGGGGAGGCCTCTTAGTTGATGTGTATGCAGATACAGTCGACGATTGTGGATCCGATCAAGGCTGGCCAGGCTGAGGATCCGAAGCTAGTGAAGATTCGGGAGCAGGTGGAAGCCGGTCTGCGGACTGACTTTTTGATTCATGAGGATGGCTCGCTGAGGTTTAGAGCCAGGTTGTGTGTGCCAGCTGGGGATATTAGAGAGGAGTTGATGGTGGAGGCACACAGTTCGCCATATTCTGTGCATCCTGGTGGGACCAAGATGTACCAGGATCTTCGTCTGAACTATTGGTGGCATGGCCTGAAGAGGAGTGTGGCTCGGAGTGTGGTCAAGTGCTTGGTTTTCCAGCAAGTGAAGGAGGAGCATCAGCATACGGTATGGTTGCTGCAACCGCTTCTGATTCCGGAGTGGAACTGACAACACATCACTATGGACTTTGTGACTGGACTACCTCGGAGTCCGAAGCAGAATGACGCGATTTGGGTGATCATAGATCGATTGACCAAATCCGCGCACTTTATTCCGTTCCGAGTGGGACAGTCCACTGAGGCGCTAGCGAGGAGATATATGGAGGTAAATTCTTTTGCTCTCCGTTTTATTTCCTTTTCCTAGTTTAGATAGTGATGTAACGTGAATCGTGCAGGAGGTCGTGTGACTTCACGGAGTCCCTATGAGTATCGTGTCGGACAGAGACACGAGGTTCACATCTCAGTTCTGGCAGAGTTTGCAGAAGAGTTTGGGTACGCGTCTGAGTTTCAGCACGGTGTACCATCCGCAGACGGATGGCCAGTCCGAGAGGACGATTCAGATCTTGGAGGACATGATGAGGGTGTGCATGTTGGATTTCAAGGGTTCGACATCTGGTAGAGTTTTCCTACAACAACAGCTTCCAAGCGAGTATTGTCATGGCGCCTTTCGCCGCTCTTTATGGGAGGAAATGTCGATCGCCATTGAGTTGGGATGACGTTGGTGATCGGGAGCTGTTGGGACCTGAGATGATTGTGGAGGCCGTGGATGTTGTCAGGAACATTCGGGAGAGGTTGAGGATTGCTCAGGACCATTTTAAGCATTGGGTGGATGCTAAACGTCGTCCTTTGGAATTTCAGCCGGGCGACCATGTGTTCTTGAAGATTTCCCCGAATCGTGGTGTGATTCTCTTTGGGAAGCGAGGGAAGTTGAGCCCGCGATACATTGGACCGTTTGACATTCTGGAGAGAGTTGGCGAGGTACCTTATCGCTTAGCCTTGCCGCCATCTTTGGAAGGAGTTCACAATGTTTTCCATGTGTCGCAGCTTCGTCAATACATTAGCGATCCATCTCATGCTGTGGATTTCTCGGAGATTACCGTTCGCCCTGATATGACATATGACCAGTAGCCAGTGCAGATTTTGGACAGGCGTCAGAAGTCACTTCGGAACAAGGTTGTCAATCTTGTGAGGGTGATGTGGCGACACGGCTCGCCTGGGGAGTCTACTTGGGAGAATGAGGATGAGATGCGAGACCGCAACCCACTTTTGTTTCCGGACACGTGAGTGTTGGGAAATTCCGAGGACGGAATTTTTCTTAAGTTGGGGAGGATGTAACGACTGGTTTTCATGTATCAGGATTATTATATTATATATTTATGCTTTGGTGGATTTTCTCCTCATGTGTGGTTTTCGTCTCCGTAGCTTTCATTTTCGATCGTTTCGTCGTGATTTTCTAGCTTCTTCCTTAGAATCGTCGATTTTTGGAGTAAGTCATTCATGACGGGCTTCATATCGGTCATATCTTATTGTTTGATCAAGCCTATGAGTCTTAGGAATCGATCCCGGAGCCTCGCGCTCCATTTCGGAACTTTCTTTGCACGTTAGCCGGTACAAGAAGGGGAACCGACCGACTAGATGACGATTTAGTCGGTCGGCAATCCTTCACGGACCGACTAGTGGGCTTTGTAAATTATTCAGGAGTTACTGTTTACTTTTAGTCGGTCTAAGAACGATCACCGATCGACTAGATGTGAAACTAGTCGGTCAGAACTTGCTCTCAGACCGACTAGTTTCTGTCAGTAGATTTCACCTAAGTTACTGTTTATCGTTAGTCGGTCTATGAATACTCACCGACCGACTAGGTTGCAAACTAGTCGGTCGACGGGCCTTCACAGACCGACTAATTCATTACCCAGATTTTTCCCTACTTTCGCTGCTTGGTGTTAGTCGGTCACAGTTAATCGACCGACCGACTAGTTGTTAAACTAGTCGGTCAGCCACTCTTCTTTGACCGACTAATGACCACAGAAACCCTAATTTTTGGGCAGCCGTCGGCTGTGCCTATTTAAACCCCTCAAACGTTTTTTTTTCTTCTTTCATTTCTCCTGAGCCTCCTTCTTCCCCAAATCATCATCCATCTAACCCTAGCCCTCCTCCTTCATCAAGAGCCCATCCCCCTCTCCATTTTGGCCGGCCACCACCTCTAGATCGCCGGAAAACCCCCAAAACTCCATTTCTCCAGATTTTACCCATCCATTCCAGATCTGAACCCTAGGTTCCCCGGAGTGTTTCTTCCGTTGACGTGCTTGCTCGGCATCGTTCTTCCACTTCCGATACGGTGATAGCTCGATCTCTTAATATCCTCATAGCCCATTTGTGTTTTTGTGAAACCCTAATAAACACTAGGTTGGATGTTGTTCTAATGTTGTTTTGCCTTGGCAGCGATCTCATCACCGTAGTTAGCATTTGTGTGACGAACCTTCGTGATCGTCATCCTCGGTGCTAGGAAAGTGAAACTTGCCACTTAGGGGTTTGGGCCATGTCTTAGGCCATTTGCTTGTTGTAGGCGTAAAAGAGACTAGGCGACGAAATGATACTCGCCTCGGCACAATTTTAGGAACTAGCTTGACAACGAAGCTAGATCCAACATTCATCATGTTGCACAACTACCATGTCATGTTTAATTTCCATTAACGGTACGCAAATTAATTGTCATGTCATTGCATTCTTTAAGTGTTCCCGTGATTGCGTAGCTCCGCTACACCTTATGAAATGATTGAGGCTAGGTGGACCCCTATGCCTAATGAAATACGCTCCTGGTTGTGATCTAGGAAACGAGCTCTTGTGCGTGGCAACCCTGGCTCATTTACTGAGCTCGTGTACAGGGACACTGGCTCGTTTACATGTGGGTTTTGGGGTAAGAGTTAAGCGGCCATTCAACTGGGAGTCTGCCCGATCAGCAACTGCAGTTGTAAGGCGTAAACTCTGGGTTCTGGGGTAGTGTTAAGCGGCCAATCAGTGTGAATGTCAAACCGTTCAGCTGTAAGGCGTAAACATCTACAAAAAACGTGAAACGTGACTAGTGAAAAGATTGAGATTGTTAGTAGCTTGGCTACTCTTGACATGCCCTGATAAATTGTTCTCTTGCACTTATTGTTTCCCCATGTCTTACTTGTGCACTCATAACATAACTGCCATGTCATGCATATTATAAATGCTAGGTTGTTAGTTTGCCTTACTTTCAGTTTCCTTGCCCAAGTATTTTAGACTTGCTGACATGTGCCCCTTTACTCTTTTGGGTGACACATGTTAGATCCTGAGCCTGAGTACATTGTTGAGGACGAGGGGTTTGCTGACGCCGAGCCCAAACTTGTGTTTGGTGAGGAGTAGGTGGACACTGGGGACCAGTCCTAGTGTCTTCGTTGAGCTTTCCCTTTTTGTTTTAGACTGCTGTTTTGTTGTCGGTGCGTAGCACCTATACTTTGTTATGTTGTCCTTGTTGGCCTTGTTCTGGGCCTTTAGACTATTTCTTTTAGCCTGGTGGCTTTTCTGGATGTTGAACTCAATTTCATGTTGGAAAAATTTTGAGATTTTATTTCTGTCTCCCCTTGTGTTATTATTGTTGTTCCGTTTGTGGTTACAGTGACCTGCTTATGTTTTATTGACGCTTATCGGGTTTGGGGCTTCACAGCTCCACTCTCGTGCGGACATTTTCACGTCTCGCCTCCATTTTAGGGAAGCGGGGCGTGACAGACATCATGGAAATCGAGCATTAAAGTTTGTAAAACAAATTTCAAATCAAGATGCAGTGCATATAAAAAACCGTTTTCAAAATTTTCTCAAGGCGAATGCGAGTATATACGAATGGATGCATGAAGGTGCAGGATGTATGATGCCAATGTAGAAATTTTTGGAGTTCTGATTTTTCATTTTTTAGTTTGCCTTTTTGGATGCATATATTAAATTTAAACGTGATGCATATGAAAAAGAAGAAAGAAAAAGTGAAAATAAAATGAAATCAACGATAAAAATGGGGGAATAAGATGGGAAAAGAGAAATTGAGCGCGAAAGAGCTCATCCCCTAAGCTAAACCAAGCGTTGTCCTCAACGCGAATAACACACAGAAAACAATGATAAGGACAAATAAGATGTGGGGAAGGAGACCCAGTAGCATCCCCCAAGCTGTGTAAAACTGTGGCCGAAAATGATGCAAGTGTGTGATGCATGGGCTAAATAATGAGGGGGTGCCAAAAATGTGCGGTGATCCTATCAGGCTGACCCACCATCAGGTGGTGGTTGGGTGGGTGTGGTGGTTAGAGTGGACAGGACGACGGAATCAGCTGAGTGCTCCACAGCCGTGTCAGCATGTGGTGGGGAAGGAGTGGTATGGACAAGCTCAGATTTGAAGGGTGTGGCTGGATGGGGTAGTCCAATCATCATCGGAGGGCGACGAGAGGTGGATGATGGTGCCGTCATATGGTGGGGAAGTGGTATGAGGTGAGGAGGAATGTGTAGGGGATGGAACAGGAGATGGCTCCGTGATGGGTGTTGGGGAAGTGTGTGAAATCATGGGGTCAGAGGGAGGTGATGGTGGGGGTGGGGGTGGGGTGGGGATGTGCTCGAGCTCTGGGTCAGGCCGTGGAGAGGGTGGTGGTGCGGGGAGATGTGATGTGACGTCGGATGGGTCCTCGGGCACTAGGGAAGGGTGGGATGGGATGAATACATGCAGTGATGTGGATGAAATATCTACGGGAGTGGAAGTGGATGCAGGTGTCTGAGTAGTTTGAGTGGGTGAGATGGGTGGGGTGGGATGCGAACATGAAGGAGAGGTGGTGCAGCAGCCGGGTAGTGACCCTTACTGTAGTTGTACTGATAGACTTGGTCGAACTGTGACTGGAGTGTTACCACAGCAAGAGCCAGGCCATCGAAAGAAGTGCGGAAGTCAGAGAGGGTATCTCTGACCTCAGTCAGGGTGCTAGCAGTGGAGTCTCTAAAGGATCGAAACTCCTCCTCCAAGCAAGCTAGCTGCTCGGAATGGGGTCGTGGTAGGGGAGGAGGAGGGCTGTTGGAACCCTCGATGTGGGGTCGAGATCTCCTATACTGTCATAGAGTGGCGATGACAACATGCACATGAATAGCTTAGAAGGCATCTAGAGGGTCAGAATGGTCCTAGGGCTTGGGCTGGGGAGGGTCAATCAGCTGGACTGGGGCTTGGACACCTGAAGCTAGATCAGTGTTGGGTGAGAAGAACCACCTCAAGGTGGTGCAAGGTCCAAACAACCCAGGGTTGGGTATCCTAGTGAATAGGGTGGAGGCAGGGATATAAAGCCAGAAGAAATGCTCTCGATCAAGTGCTCAGATCATATGCATGTTCGTGAGCACCGAGAGGTCTAAAGATGTAGGACAGTGGATAGGAATCACGGTATTGAGAATCCTAAGAGAGATAGGAACGAGGGTGCCTATGATGGTGATGAGTCCCCCACATCAGATAGGTGATCTGGGGTCGGCTATAGTGTGGAGAAATCTCTGTATAAGCCAAGACCCAGCATGCAGGAGAAACTGGGGGACTTAGGCGTTGCCCTCGTGGAGGACACGGCTCTATATTGCACACAACATGAAGAAAAGCTCATCATGGGACATCTGGCCAGTCTCCTATCGACAGAAAAGTGTGTTTGTGATAATGTGTTGCACGATACAGAGGCTAGGATGTATAATGCTAGACGCATTCGCTTGAGTCTTCGAGAAGACATCAAGCCTGTTGATCTAGAACTAAAAATGGTTTGCATCAAACTCTCGCAGGTAGGGGTGCTTGTTGTGGATGGCTATGGGCTCGAGTGCTCTGGGCCACCTAAAGAGCAGGTTCAAGGTGTCTTTTGAAAGACCATACTCCTTATTCATGCTTTTGAATGAAAAACTTGTGCGGTAGACCCTAAAGGTGGAAAGGAACTCTAGAGTGAGTCTCATATACGTCCTAGCCTTACCCTACAAAAATTCCTCCCGTCCGAGATTGTGGAGGAGGGTGCTGACAATATCTAAGAGGCCTAGGGTAGACAGAGCGGGGACACAAGGGAATTTGGTGGGGACGATTGCACTAGAGTTCATCAAAATGAACTTCGTGCACTTGTCCTCACTTATGAAGTTTATGCCTAGTGTATCTAATTGAGGGGCAGGGAGTGGTTCACCACCCCTCTCTCTAATGGCACATGCCCGGGTAATGTCAGCTTCAAGAGCCGTCGTCTTTTGACGCTTTTTCTTGCCCTGGGAGGGGTCGGTGACTATGCCTTCTTTCTGTACTCACGGGGAGGCATCATGAGAAGGCATGAGAAATGTAAAGTGAATGTGATATGAGTGTGTACACCTCATGCAAAGACCGACAAACTTTCAACGATAAAAATATGGAATTTGAAGAGTAAAGGGGAGAAGTTACCCAAAAGGTGCTCCTCGCTGAAGGCGAAGCTCCCAACACTCGTAGATTAGTTCCCCCAAGCTATTTCAAGACAAGAACTCCATTGATCATCGCCTGCATCATTGGGTTTACAAAAACCCTAAAAATACGAGTGCCCTAGGTTTAATCGAAATGGAAACTAGATGAAGAGGGTTGAGGAGACTTTGGATGAAGGTGAGTGAGGGTTCGGAAGAGTTTTGGGAGAGATTTTGGAGAGTTTGGAAGAGTTTTGGGGGAAGATCACATCGCTTGGGATGAATGGGAGCCAAACCGTTTCGAAGAAATTGAGATTGAACGGGCCGTTTGGGGGTTTTTGGAGCTTAAATAGACATTTTACGTGGGCCGCATGAAATGTTAACAAGGCTGCGTAAAATGTTTTGAAGGTAAGGGTTGATGTGGTCGCGTCGTTTGAACGATGCAGGCCATAAAAGCTCTGGCCGTTTTGAAAAATTTTGGGTTGAAAATAAAGAGTGATTTGTGGCCCGCGTCATTTAGAATAATGTGGCCGCATCATTTCGTCTAAAAAGAGAAATCGACATGGCTGCATCAACTAAATTGACACGGTCGCAAAAATGCTCTGAGAATTTTTGTTTTTGCCCAAATTTCAGTAACATTCGTGGGCTGTGTGGATGTGTACGATGTGGGCATGTCAATTGTCTCTCCACATGTCATCCATGCGGCCGCATTAATCAAAATGACGTCGCTGTTGGGGGTCCTTTCCTCCATTTCTCCTTCTTCTTCCTACAATCAAATACTAAGTTAATTTCTTTGGGTTTTGGGGATTTATTGAAGAATAAAAATCTAAATTGACCTATTCTAAATTAAATATGAAAATAAAAATGTAAAATCTAAATCGAAAAACGCTTGGGTTGCCTCCCAAGAAGCGCTGGTTTTAAGTTGTGAACTCGACTCCCTATATTGATGTCATCATGGCGGTTTTAGGGTAGAGAGATCTTGAATGTGGTTGTCTAGGGGTTCCTCCTGAGGGTATACCATCAAGATCTCCTTTTCATCAACGGGGTCACCTGTGAAGTAGTGCTTCAGTCTATGCCCATTTACCTTGAATGAATCCCCCTTTCCAATAATTTCGACGGAGCCGTAAGGAAAGAATCGAATGACCTTGAACGGTCTAGACCATCTCGATCGTAGCTTTCCGGGAAATAGCTTGAACCTTGAATTGATGATAAGGACCACATCACCTTCCTTGAACTCCTTTTTTATGATGCGCTTATCATGACACTTCTTCACTTTTCCTTGTATATTCAGGAATTCTCGTAAGCGTCGAGCCTAAACTCATCCAACTCGTTCAGCTGTATAAGACGTCGATCCTAAGCATTTTTGCAATCAAAGTTCAAATGCTTGATCACGCAATAAGCCTTGTGCTATAGTTCCATCGGGAGATGTCATACCTTTCCATAAATCATGCGATATGGGGATGTTCCGATAGGGGTTTTGTAAGTCCTCCGATAAGCCCAAAGGGCATCATCTAATTTCGTCGCCCAATCCTTTCTCGAGCTTGCAACGGTCTTTTACATGATGTTCTTTATCTCCCTGTTAGAGATCTCCACTTGGCCGCTTGTTTGGAAATGGTAGGCGAGTCTAATATGATGGCATATTCCGTATTTCCTCAATAGGGCTTCGAACTTGTTCTCGATCAAATGTCTTCCTCCATCGCTAATCACAACTCTTGGAACACCGAATCTGGGGAAAATGTTCTTCTTAAAGAACTTGGAGACTACACATGTGTCATTAGTTGGTGAGGCTATCGCCTCAACCCATTTAGAGACGTAGTCTACCGTGACCAAAATATATGGGTTGCCAAGGCTGGATGGGAATGGCCCCATGAAGTTTATTCCCCAAATATTTAATATTTCGATTTCCATGAGCTATTTTGTGGCATTTCATTCCTTCTGGTGATGTTCCCCACTCCTTATCATCTATTGCACTCCTTAATAAAGCTGTTCTCATCCTTGAATATTGTGGGCCTATAAAAATCGCATTGGAGGATTTTTCGTCGCCGTTTTCTTCGTTCTATCGTGCGCTCCACATTACAAACTGTGACAGTGTGAAATTACGGATGTCGTCTTGCTCTTCGGGACACACCACCTGATGATTCCATCGTTGCAAGTCTTGTAGAGGAGTGGGTCGTCCCAAAAATAGCTCCGGATATCGTGCAAGAACCTCTTGCATTGTTGCGAGGTCATGTCATATGGCATGATCCCACAATCAAGGTAATTGACGATATCGATGAACCAGGGAGTTTCTACAATGGCAACAGCAAAGAGATGGTCATTAGGGAAGGAGTTGTCTATCGGATGGGAAGGATTTGGGTCGTCAAATTTAAGGCACGAGAGGTGGTCTGCGATTAATGTCCAAATCAAATTCCTGAAGTAGAAGGATCCACCTGATTAGCCGAGGTTTGGCGTCCTTCTTGTTTAACAAATATCTGAGGGCGGCATAATCGGTGTGGACAATGACATTGGACCCATCGAAATATGACCTAAACTTTTCGATGGCAAAGATGACGGCGAGCAGTTCCTTTTCTGTAGTAGTGTAATTTTGTTGGGCTTCATCCAAGGTTTTGCTAGTGTAGTAAACGACATGGTGTTTATTGTTCTTCCTTTGCCTTAGAACTACTCCAACGGTGACATCGCTTGCGTTACACAATAATTCAAAAGGTAGGCTCCAGCCCGAGGGTTGGATGATTGGCGCAGTGGTGAGGTCCTTCTTTAACCTGTTAAAAGCTAAATGTCAATTATCAGAGAATAGAAAAGGGGTGTCTTTCACTAGTAACTCGGTTAGTGTTCATGCGATCTGGGAAAAATCATTAATAAAGAGGCGATAAAAACATGCATGTCCAAGAAAGCTCCTAATCCCCCTTACATTTACGAGAGGTGACAACCTCTCGATAACTTCAATTTTGGACTTATCAACCTCAATTCCACGAAGCGAAATAACGTGTCCTAAAACTACCCCCTCTTGGACCATAAAGTGGCATTTTTCCCAGTTGAGCACTAGATTAACTTTTTGACACATTTTGAGCACTTTAGTCAAAAAAAATTAGACAAGCGTCAAAGTTTGTGCCATAGACGGAGGAGTCGTCCATGAACCATCCATGATATTCTCGACAAATTCAAAAAAAAAGTGGCAGTCATACACCTTTGGAATGTTGCAGGTGCATTGCATAGCCCAAACGGCATCCTTCGGTAGGCAAAGGTGCTGTATTGACAAGTGACTGTTGTCTTTTCCCGGTGGTCGAGGTGGATGGGTATTTGGAGAACCCAGAATACCCATCAAGGAAGCAAAAGTGTGAGTGCTTGGCTAGACATTCCAGCATTTGATCAATGAAGGGAAGAGGGTAATGGTCTTTTTGGGTTGCCTTATTCAGCTCCCTATAGTCGATGCACATCATCCACCTAGTGACAGTCCAAGTGGGAATGAGCTCATCCTTATCATTCTTAACCACTGTCATTCGACTCATTCCTCCATTCTTTGGAACTTCTTGGACCGGGCTAATCCAACTACTGTCAGAGATATGGTAGATTATTCCTGCTTCAAGTAGTTTCAGAACTTCCTGTTTGACCACCTCCTTCATATTGGGGTTATGACGCCTTTGAGGCTCGATAGACGTGGCACTTTTATCCTCAAGAAGGATCCTTAAGTGCACATACTGGGGCTAAGAGCTTTTATATCGTCGATCGAGTATTCTATGATGTTGCTAAACTTTTTTAAGATGTCTAGGAGGTTGTCAAGTTTAGTGTTGGACAATGAGGCGTTGACGATGACTGGGTACGTGTAGTTCTCCCATAGAAAGGCATAATTTAAATTGGGGGGAGGGGTTTGAGATCTACCTTCGGTGAGTCGACATCCCCTACCTCCATTGTCTCCGCATATGGTGTGTCCCTTGAAGGTTCAACATCCCGATAGGGAGCATGGTGGCTTTTGTGTATTGCAACTTCTGAAGTTCAGGCTTCCCCCAGTGATGGCATTAGTGTACTAATCCGGTGGCAAGTTACGATGATCTGCGGTACCTCTTCTTGGGGTGAGATCGGTTATAGCTCATGGTCGAGTCACTCGGGTGGAAGTTGGTACTCAATGCTGTAGGTGGCTCCTGTAGCTGGGTTATCCATCACGATCCTCTCAAGTGGCGTCAGTTGCAGGAAGGAATACTCTGCGTCCATCTGGAAATCTTGATATGGAGGGGTGGTGTAGCCCGTCCAATGATGGTATGGTAAGTGAGGAAAATGTTCGTAGGGATGAATAGCAGGTCGATGATGGTCATGTATGTGCCCCTGCATGTGGCATAAACTGTGTCTCACTGACATAGTTGGATTGAAGGAAGCTGCTCTTGTTCTCAGCTTGGTTAAATGTTGTGACAGGTTGTCCATTTTGTTTGCAAGGGCTAGTACAGTTCTCGAGGTGGCCAAAATCATTAGGAAAAAATGTACTTTCCAGCAAAATAAGAAAAATAGAGAAGTGTATGTTGGGTGAAGAACTACGTAGTCTCTCTTCAAAGACTAAGAGCCAATATCAAATCGTGCCTCCCCGGCAACGGCGCCAAAAAGATGATCACGATCCTGGGAGGGGACCGAACGATGCTAATAAAAACCACATAACACATGTCATATGTAGTCGCTTATGGGTCAAACACGAGGATGTGGTCAATGAGTTTTGGTTCCTATGGGTCTTCTGAAGAGAGCTACGCGATAGTCATGGTGAATGGTCAGTGAATGGTAGAGAAGTGTGAACAAAGGGGTAAAAGCTATAGGGCGTGGGGAATCTCCGCCATTTGACTAGGGTTAAGGTTGAATTAATAATCGATAGGTTATCGGGTTCATTGGGACTTGGGAGTGGTCGTGTGACCTAAGGGCATTCGCTATCCCCCACTGTTGTGATGCATGATAGGTTATTCCCTTATGTCATGTCCTACCCCCCGCTGGTTCGATGCTATGATAGGCCAACCTAACCTACACCAATCTCGGGGGTCTCCGATGCATCGGTGTATGTCGGGCGCATTATGCTCGACGAATATCCTTAATCTTCCTCCCGCTAACAGTGGCATTCGGGGATTAGACCTACATTGGGAGAGCTTTAATCGGTGCATGTTGGCGTATCAGTCACACCGATAGTATGGATCATCGTAGGGATCGAATCCCCGGGTCGATCCTGACTTTTGATCGGAGACCGATCCGATTGCCCCGAAGGGTGGGGGTCGAATCTACGGCAATAATAATCGTCTCGATGTACCCCTAATCGCAACTAACCCAGCAACCAAATCAGTTATTTAGTTCAACCCATGGCCCCAATCCAATAGGGTTCATCCCAGTGCCCTAGATAAAAACTACTCATTACCCATTAGAATAGAGGGAGATTCTAGTAATGGGTAAGCATCCAATGCCATGAATTCAAGCTAGAACAGCAATAGATGATAAAACAACACAGCATATAACAAAGAGAGAATAATTCTATTAAAGAGAGATAGAGTATTGCACTAATCAATGTTTAGAACAGTAAAAACAACTAAATAAAAGAGTCAGAAATCTTACAAAACGACCCAAAACCCTAGAAAGAATGAAAACTGTTGAAAACAAGATTCCGCTCGTAGGAGGATGAACGGGCGCTTATATACGCGCGTCCAAAAAATAAAAATACCACCCAGATCCGCCCTAGGAATCGTGGGAAGGGGTTTGACATGACAGCATCAAGAAACGACGTGGTCGCATCATTCCCAAAATGTACGAGGGCCTAGGGGCATGGCCACACGGTCGCGTCAAAGGAGACGCGGCCATGTTGAAGGTTGTGACGACCCGTATTCATCAATACATGTATTTTCGTATTCTACATACTTTTATACTTTAAAAATATTTTAAAATGGTTGGTTAGGAGTTTTTTATGAGAAATAATTTCAAATTAATTATATAAAAAATATTTCCGTATCATCATACTAGTTATAGCATGTATTTGTAAGTTTAAGTGTCGTCAAAAAGTTTAAATAGTTTATATAACATTTTCTACTTAATTGTTACTGATTTAGCCGTATCAAGTAATTTTCTATATAAACGTTACCAAAAAAATTTCAAACTTCTTCAGTATGATTCTAGGGTTGATTAGTCCTCCCCAGTTTATTCTCGTATTTTTTTGGAGTCAAATCGACCTAGAACCTGCAATCCCGCGTCCCAAGCGTTTTGGCCCAAACTCGTATCTCTGTAACTCAAACTCTGAAATGGACTTCGTATTCGTCATCCTCGCGGCGATACGACCCAGTGGTTATGTTTGGGAATTTTTGGAGTCGTATGCGACAACGGCATGGTATTACGTCATCTTTGCTAATTTTAAAGACGTATTTACTATTACTAATTACCGAATTACTAATTACTTTTCCCCTAACCCTACTTAATCAATACTCTAACTACCCATTAACTCCCATCGAATGAAATGGGTGACATCCAACGTCTTAACCCCCAAATTCATTACATTATTAACTATTTACTTTATTAATATTCTTATTATTATTAGATTTCTAACCATATAAATATTAACCATACTCATCCCCTTCATCTTCACTACGAACCCAGCTCCATCGACTCACGCAACCCTCGGCAGCTTAAACCCACCGTCTTCCCTCCTACTCATTCATCATCATCATCATCATCATCATCATCATCATCATCTTATTGCTATTATTAAACTCTCAGCAAATTCACCCAGCCTGAGTACACCTCAACACCCCAGACAAACCCACAGCTGCAGCGCCACCCTCTTTCTATCTCCCACGTTATCTCCCTCTCTCCTCGCTGCCACAGTGCCGCCTCCTCCATCAATGACCCCGCAACCTCCACCACCTCCCCCTCAGCCCACAGCGCCATCGCCGGCGAGCTCCAACCGCCGACACTGTAAAAACCACCCCGACGGCAGTAACAACAACAGCAGCTACCGCTACCACCATCCAACACCTCCCGCTGCCGTGTTACACCACTAGCGATGCCACTGTTGATGCCACCAGGTCGTCGCCAATCCTAGCTATCGATCTGATGTCGGTCTGACCTTCCCCGCTCGCTGCAGCACCCCCGAACACCAACGTCCGTTGCAAGCCCCTCCACCTTGGGGATGTTGCCGCCGTCGCTGCAAACTGCCACCGTCGTCTCCCACCCAGTACATCGCCTCTAACTATGCCCTAGACAGCTGCTCCTCAGCACCCCGAGCCCCCCTACTGCCTCTTACTACCATGCGAAAGAAGAGAGGGATAACGAAGAGGGAGATACGGTCTCAGAAAAATACGAGACAATACCCAAAAATCCGAAACGATGCAACGGACCCATTGGCACTGGTTTCATTGCCAAAAGACAAGTACGTCTCCCACAATGATTTTTAAAGGATAAACTTAATAAAGCTAATTTTGCTTTAAAATTCTTATCACGAGATTTTCACGTACACTGACGTACGAGAAAAATATATATTGTAGTGCTTGTTAATACGGTCTTTTTGACCACTTGTTGGAAGAATTCTAACGTACAGTTTGTCTGCAATAAATTTTTGAATATATATCGTAAAAATAAATTCTTGATTTAAAATTAGTTTTTGGCTCTTTTAAATTGTTTAAAAATGCCTATTATTTGTTGACAAATCTCGAAGACTATCTACTAGCCTTAGAAAAATATTTTAAAATTATTTATCCTCATTTGCTTAGTTAAAACCATTTTCCATGCTCATTTCTTTAAAGTATTGTACATTTCTATACTTCGATAATTATGTAACTAAATCTCAAAACTATGTAATTAGTCGAGATTGTGGAATAGACTGATGAGACATCATACGTGTTGGATCTGGATCTAAGCTAGGGGGTGAATAGGCTAATAAAAATTCTCGTGCAACCCATGAGCAATCGCATGCAATTATAGCAGAATCAGAGTAAATAAAAAGCAATCATAGAAGCACAGCAGATTTATCCTGATTCGGTCGATTACCGCGACCTACGTCCAGCCCCCGAAAGCAAATATTATATTAATAATATACTGGCACAACTGTAATAGCTAGAGAACAAACGTCTCTACACTCATCAGGCTGAGTACCTCACTCACCGTGTTTAACACTTTCAATCCTAATATATGCTCTCACTTGACGACACCCGTCAATTTCCTC
Organism: Scilla litardierei; assembly: GCA_030789695.1. Taxonomy (NCBI): domain Eukaryota; kingdom Viridiplantae; phylum Streptophyta; class Magnoliopsida; order Asparagales; family Asparagaceae; genus Scilla; species Scilla litardierei. The sequence goes on along the minus strand of CM061131.1, from coordinate 50,276,856 downwards.
TTCTCTAGACCACCACTAGACAAGACACCAAAACATCACACAAAAAGTGGTAAAGTTTTCCCTACGGAGATCAAACAATGCTACACAAAAGTAATAATAAGAGTTTAGAGATCTCAGTTTTGTGTAGCGGTCTCCATCATTCAGTATGTGGTCAGATGTTGTCTAACAAGATGTGGATGTATCGGCCACTCTCACTTCACGATTCAAGTTGTGGCATGCCTTTGAACTTGCAGATGTGCTCTTTTTCTTTGAAGATTGCGGCTATAATTGATGTTGCGACAAGTTACTCTGAAGTTTGATGGCTCAATAGTGTTGCGGCAAGTCACTCTAAAGTTCTCAGCACCTAGGCTCTTGGCACACAGCTGCTTCGGTCATCAATGGAGCTTGGCATGGGGGCTCCTTGGTCAACAAGTGTGGCTGCCTCAGATGTTGTCGGCAATGATGAAGAACGACTAATTTGTGACAAGTGGATCAAGTGCAAATTGTGGCTAGCTATTTTGAAGATGGCCCACCTTGGGAATTGTTGCTTTAGTCTCTCTCCTTCTATCGACAGGTTGATGCCAAGTGAAGCTTCAAGGTTGGCAATCAATTTGAAATTTAAAGGAGGTCTTGGAACTTGATGCCGATTGTTTGAAGATTAATTGTTTCATCTCTTCCTCTTGAGTGATATGATCTCCTTGTGGCCTGAAGCTCTCTAGGCATGCGAGTCAATGATGATGCCTAGTTGCTTGTTGCTCATTGGAAGATGTGGGTCTAAGATTGCGGCTTGTAGCATGTTGCTATGTCCTTTGCTTTGTGTTCCTTGCGATAGTAGGATCTTTGTATATTGAATGGAGGTGAAGCTTGGGATTTTAGCTTGTATCCGCAAGGTAGGAGAAAAGGGTTTATATGTAGCCGACTTAATTTCCTTTGTATGCCGCAAGCTTGGCCCCTCATGATGATAGGGTTTATATAGGGCTAAGGTTACATGCTAGGGCTATTTGAATTCAACAAGGAGATGGCTAGGAGATGAGGTCGGCCCATGGTAGACTCCCTACAAGTTAGGGATTTGTGATGGCAATACAAATTTGAACGGGATTTTGTATTGGAATGGGAATTGTATAGGATTTGAACTTTGTAATTGACTCCATCTCTCTCCATATTGGACCAAGTCCAACTTGCTATGTGTATAGCAAATTATCCATCTTTTGACTTAGTCATCTCTTTGAAGAATTATAGGCTAGCCATCCTGACAACACTAAGCACACACGTTAAATAGTTCACACGTGTTTGTCGTCATGAAACTAGAAGTCCTAGATCATTACATCCAACAATCTTCCCCTTTTGACGACGACAAACCAATTATGATTTGCAATTAATGATCCAAAGTAATACATAGTGATATGTGAGTGTGCAGTGTTGATGATGGAGGCTGTATGTAACAAGTATAACAATTATATGCAACATAAAGCATGCAACAATGATGTGTAATCATACAAGCAAGTTGCCCCTAATTTCATGCTCCCCCAAATATTCATTAATTTTCTCAACTTACTCATGTTTCACTCAGTCCCCTGTAGAAGGTTTATCAGTCGCCTGTTAGGTTTACAGGCGCCTATTAAACCTACATCAGTCGACTGTCCTACGTGGTACGTTACCGTTTGAATTCTCATCTATCCTCTGACACAATGCAGTAGTCGACTGTTGGTTCTTCATCAGTCGACTGTCGAGTGTGTAAATTATATCTGTTGGATGTTTCTCCATGAATTTCAAAGGGGTTTTTGGAGATTCTGTTTGAGGGTTTTAGAGAACCTGAAAGAGGGTTTCTACTGTTCCATTGAGGGGGGTTACTCATCTACGTGAACATCTCTTGAAAACCCTAAGCTTTCATCTTCAAGTTTTTAAAAGCTCTCAAATCCAAAAGCCCTAGATTTCCAATCTCATGCTCTCTAACCTAGAATCAAAGTGATATCCTCTATGAAATTGGTGGTGACAAGAGAAATGGCTTTCTCTCTTCTTGGAAGAGACTTCAACATACAACTCACTTGCTCCTTCAAGTTCTACTTCAAGGCATAGGTTATTGTAAGTGTTGTTATTTCATTATTTCATATCTGTCTATATTAGTTTTACTCTTGGTTTGTGAAAGTGTTTTGCTTGATCCCAAGTTGTGGGACTCTAGGACATCGATTGTGTTTCGATTTCACTTGTAGGTTTGCTACAAGTGGGTTTAAAGAAAACCTCAAGTTAGGGTTCTAACTTGAGTATCTGGAGGTATTCGGGTGGAAGGACGTAAGATTACCGGGAACAAGTAGGGAGTTAACTTGGGTAATCTGAACCCTTGAAACATACTTTGTGTTAGTATTGTTTCATTTTGGGTTTATTTATAATTCCGCATTTATTGTTTGTTAGGAATTTAAATTGGTATACCTATCGTTTAAATTTTATAAACACTATTCAACCCCCCCCCCCCCTAGTGTTTTCCTTATAGACATGGTCCTTACAATAGGAGGGGGCATTGGGCTCGGTGGAGCCAGTTGAGGCTCAGTAGAGCCAGTTGTAGCCTTTTGGGGCAATGTGCTCTTCGAGAGCAAAATAACAGGGGACACCAGTTGATGCTCTACCAAGGTCAGTGAAGGTCATTCGTTGGACGAAGGCTCGAATCTTGCCAAGGTGGAGATTTGTGAAAGTTGGCTCGATTCAGTGCAGAAGGAACATTGGTCATAAAGTCGAGTTATCTTATACAAATATAACTCGGATGTGCTCGGTTTCGAATTATCTGACTCTGCACAAGTCAGATACGAGGATGCTAAGTATTTGGTCTTCTACAGCGCAGTTGGTCAATTAGTCATCAGTTCGAGTCTGATGGTTGATCGCTCGGCATTTGGTTGTTCGGTCGTAACTCGGTTGAAGTCTGTGTTCGGTCGAACGGTCGTGGCGATGGCTCTATGGCGATAGCTCTTACACGTGGCTCGGCACTTCGGTCGTTCGATACAGAAGGAAGATTGTTCAGTCAAAGGGAGCACATTGGGATGCGGCCCACTAGGTTGCGGCAGAGGCCCACTAGGTTGCTGCATCATTAATTGCGTAGAGCGGTGATTGGATTGGATGTTGAAATTATCGAGATCCGTACCTTTAGAAACTCCTAGCCAATAATGACACATATTGTAACATATGGTTATAAATAGGGGGTTTAGGTTAGGGTTTCATGGGGATCATTATGGAACATCTGAGGAACCATTGAGTAAGCCGCCATTTGTGAGAGCCAAATTTAAGAGATATTGTTGTGAGCTTTTGGAGAGATCATTGTGTGCTTCTTGTTCATTGGACAAAGAGAAGATTTGTATTTGTTCTTTCCTTTCGTAATAAAGCTCATCGGTGTTCCCCCTTGGCCTGTCCATGACCTAAAAGTTGTTATCTCTCTTAGCGCTTCTCGTTTGTTTATAGTGTTGCTGATCTTTGTCCTCGGTCTCCGTTGATCTTGTGTATTATGCAGTGTTGGTGCTTCCTCATCCTCCATCTTCTTGGTGGGTGTGAGTTTTTGGCATAATAAGAATAAGGGAGAGAAGCCCTAAAAATATCAGCCAAATGTGCGGGTTGAAGAAGAACCCAAACCGGTCAAGAAGAAAAAGCCCAAACCCGCAATATAAGTGAAAAAGGGATTGATGAAGCGATCACAATGGCAGAGATATGGGAGGGACGACGTGGTCGTGTGAAAGAATGACGCGGTCGCATCAGAGCCTGCAGAAAGAACGACACGACCGTGTCGAAATCGACACGGTCTTGTTGAAGCCCAAAATTCCTAGTGTCCAGCTGAATAAGGCCGCCACAATTGTGTCAAATATGACACGATCGTGTGGTGACAGGAATTCACAGCCAAAAATTTCTGCACTGACACTTTGTCTCCCAAAAATGTAGAAAATTGCTCCGACCTCCAAATATTCTAGAAAAATATGTGTTGGAATCGGAACTTCATGATCTTCAACTAAAAAATAATATGAGACAAAGATAAAGACGTTAATAAGCTATAAAAATTGTGTTTTATGCAAAAGTAAATGATGAGCTCCAATATTAAGAGATATCATCAAAATGCGTGTATCGAAGCCAAAATGAACACGAATTATGCACAAAAAGTACATAAATTGAGGGATAAATATAAAAATCTACCCGAAATTAGTGATACCACATAATAAAAAATGAACCTAAAAAATGTTAAGTATGCTTCACCTGAAATTATGCATACCAAAAGGTTAAGTCAACTTTCCCCTCAATTTGTTCATATGCTTGAGTGAAATTTGGGAGGTAGCAACAATCTTGAACACATAAGAGTACCTGAAAGGTATTCAAAATAGCTTGGCACCCTATTTTTTTGAGTCCATGGGATTAGTCAATTGAGTTTAATCAACTAATCTAATATTATCAAACATTATCAATTTTAATCTTAGTTCTATTTAAATTAAACGTGGGTATCCGACAAGATACACATTAAGCATGGATATCCTAACATTGAGTTCAAGCATATAATCAATTAATAGGAACCCAAATCCATTCTGGTTCAGATTTCCTAGAAGGCATATGCATGTGGTTTTTGAAGTGATGCACATTATTAACAAAATTTTCAATATAAGCATTTTTATTTATATTACACGCATTGTTTGGAATCCACTAGAAATCAAATGATTCTTAGCATGATGTACATGATGCTTTCTATGTGTTTTCACAAAATGTCTATAATGCATCTTAAATGATTTTTTAACATGCCTAGATACATTTTAGAAGAATGACTTGCATGTCTAATATATAAATAAGTATGATTATGTTTAGCATGTAATTTATCACTAACATGTTTCATCTTAAAAGTTGAACTTTGCATAAAACTTGAAACATTTTGGCATGAAGAACATGCCTAAGTTCACATTTCCCTTATCAAACATAGAAATAATTTCCTCATGCTTCAATTTACTCAAAGAAATTTCTTTGTCAAGCATATCAATTTTAGCATTTAAATTCTTACATTCATCAATAATTCAAAACTTAAATTTTCAAATTTGCATCAATTAACTGGGATAAGGAAATACTATCCTTACTTTTCAAAAAATTCATGATCAATGTATCATGTGCATTTTTTTAATTTTTTATGATCCTAAAACAATACACGATGATTACTTTTAAAAATATTTATCATGCTTTAATGATCCAACTTTATTTTGTAATAATTTATAATCCTAGACTAAATCATTATATTTACTGCTAACTCATTATAATCATCATCATTAATATTAGAGGTAGAGTTTGCCTCATCATCTTCAAGTGCCATGAATCATGTGATTGCCTCTTTTTATTGTTCTCCCTCTTCTTCTTTTGAGTATGTAGTATTTGAAGTAGATTCTTCAAAAATCTAAAACATGTGCCAAAGTTGATATATTGGTTGTGGTTCCTCCGACACATAACTCAAGACATTGTCATTCAAAGATAAAAATAAAATTTTGATTAACTTTTCATTGAGGTTTGCCATTTGTTTTTCCTCATTTAGCCATTTTGAGGTGGATGTTGAAGGTGTGTGGTAGGACATCTTCACATAAATCCATAAATCCATGTTGATGGATTGAATGTAAAACATCATCATCCTTCTCCTATTATTGTAGTTGAAGCCATCGAACATCGGTGGTTACATTATGGAATGTTATTCGTGAATGTGAAACACGCCATCTTCTACCAGGTTCTGATACCACTAGTTGGATCCTAGGAGATGACAAGCAAAAATGCTTGAGCGGGTGACTAGTGTTTATGAATTTTATAAAATCCTTTAGAAATTTCTACCTAAGATTTCAGTTAGAGTTACATAATTAAATCTTAATCAACAATATCTTGCAAATATAAAGATGAATACAGAATGTGGAAGCTAGGATATTTGTAAGTATATAAAATAAGCAAAGAGTGAGAATCACAAACGCAATAGAATTATCTAGTTCGGACACCCTTATCCTACATCCAACCACACATATAAATTTAGACAAATCCACTAATACATTCCCAAATGAAAGCAAGTTACAACACCCCCTTTACACCACACCTCAGTAAAGGAGAAATCACCTTAAACAAGCTCAAGAAATGACACATCTCCTCTAGAGAAATCACCTCACCCACAAATGAGAGAAACTTACAAAGCTCTTAAATACAATTTCACATATAGCCAAATGTTGAAGCTCTTGTGTTGATGAAGTGTGGTTATAGCGGTTGATCTCCAAATGATGAGAAAATATTAAGCTCTTTGAAATCAACAGTTGGCCAATAAAGATCTGTGAAAAAATTTTACGATCAAGGTCAAAGAGTGTGTTTTCTTTTAAAAGAGTTTAAGCACAAAAGCAATTTTTCACTTGAAAACTTTTTGTCTTAATGTTCAACATAAATGCTAAACAACCATCTATATATAAAGCTCAAAACGAGTGAAAATAGTTTACCAAAATGCCTCTCAAACAGTCAAAAATAGCTACTTAAAATCTTCCCGTTATAGGCCCAACGGCTACTACTAGTCAACTAAAGTACACCTTCTAGTCAATTAGTCCATCATGTAGTCGACTATGAGTAGTACTCTAATCGACTAGTTCCAAGATGCCAAGAAGCTGTTTGTGCTCTGTTATTTCTAATCAACTAGGCTTACCGGATCAGTCGACTAGTCCATCAATTAGTTAACTAGTCCTATTATTCTAGTCGACTAGAGCTGACATCCTAACATGCCTTGATTTACAGGATAGCCAGTCGATTAGGCTTTGTTTTAGTCAACTAGTCAGCCTATACAAAATAGATTATGGGCTCTAAAAATTAGGAGATAATTTTAAAAAACATTTGAAAATATTTTATTATATTTTCTTAAGTTGCAAGAGCTTCAACTAGGCTTTAACATTCTACCATGACAGAAATAAAAAATTACATCAAAATACATATACTCTTTGATTCCCCTTTGATGTAGTCATGAATATCATCATCTTTGTCTTGGTTCTTTATATTTATTAAGCCTTAATGGACTCCACATAGCTCTTTGATTTTCATTTTACTTTATTCATGCACTAAAATATCATTAGTACTCAATATGTTTGCTTTTCATCAAAATACACATAGGATGATTCAATATTCAACAGCAAGGCCTTATAGGCCTAATAAAAAGAAACTAGACTCAAAGACAATGAGCTGATTTTTCATTGGATACTCTGTAAGATCCAGTGTATTAGTTTTATGATCCCATGACTAAGTCGATTTTCGAGTCGGGAAGTGTCCGGTTCTTTGAGAATGTCTCTTTTGCAGGGGAAGCTTTAGTTAAGGACTTTGTTATTGAAGAGAAATATGTTGATATTCTATAGGCGTTATTGGCATTGATGACCTTGTTCAATACATAACAAATCAAGACAATAACAAAGAACCTCATATTTAAGAAATTGTTCCAGAAGAACAAATTATAGCACCTCAAGGATCTATGTCACTAAGAAGATCCACTAGAGAGAGAAGTGCAATGTCAGATGACTATATTGTATTTCTCAAAGAACATAAGGTGGATATTGGACTGACAGGAGATGATCCGATCAACTTTTGTCAAGCCATGAAAAGCTCTAACTCTCTAAAATGGATTGGTGACATGAATAAGAAAATTAAGTCCATGAAAGACAATGACGTATGGGATCTTGTCCCAATACCAGAAGAGATGAAACACATTGGCTGCAAATGGATATTTAAGACCAAAAAGGATTCAAAAGGCGGTGTGGAAAGATACAAGGCTCGTCGTATTGCAAAGGGCTTTACACAAAAACCAGGCATCGACTATATTGAGACTTTCTCTCAGGTTACATCAAATGGTTGTAGAAAAAACGTTTATTACGGTAAGATAGATTAGACAAGCAATATGGTGTAGCCGAAAAACTTTGTGTATGGAGACCTAAAGATTATGTTTGCAAACTTTAGAAATCCATCTATGGACTCAAACAAGCATCTCAACAATGGTATTTCAAGTTCATCATGTGATCATCTCGTTTGGTTTTGAGATGAGTTTGGTCGGTGATTGTTTATACCATACGTTTTATAGAAGCAAACATATTTTTATGGTTTTATATGTCAATGACATCTTGCTTGCCAGCATGGTATAGGCTTATTGCATAAACCCAATAGATTTCTAACTAAAAACTTTGAGATGAATGATCTTGGTGTTGCCTCTTTTGGTATTGGGCATACAAACACACAAGGATCGTTCTCAGGGTATTCTTATATTATCGCAAACGGTCTATATCAAAATGTTTCTCAAAAGATATGGCATGCATAATTACAAACAAGCTGATACCATTGTAGCTAAGGGACATAAGTTTAGTCTCAACCAGTTCTCTAAAAATACTTTGAGGAACAAGGAATGCAAAGGATTCTCTCTGCCTTAGTAGTATGGAGTCTAATGTATGCCCACGTTTGTATGCTTTTGGATATTACGTATGTTTCTGGATGTTAGGCAGATATTTAAGCAATCCAGATATAGACCATTGGAAAGTAGATATACTGGTCTTGCAATACTTACAAAGAACAAAAGACTACATGGCCATGTATCGGATGTCAGAAAAACTTGAGATCGTTAGGTATACAAACTCTAATTTTGTTAGATGCCAAGATAGTATGAAATCTATGTCACACTATATTTATCTAATAACTGGAAGTGCCATCTCCTGGAAGAGTTCTAAACAATCATTATAGCCTCTTCTACCATAACTGCAAAGTTTATAGCATGATATGAGATATTTGATCACGAAGTATGGCTGTGAAATTTGGTCACTGGACTACACATAATGGATGGCATTGGAAAACTGTTGGATGTTGACCATTAAGCCCAATATGGTTTTGATGATGATCATTACACTATGTGTTGCTAATGACTTTAATTTTTTAGTCTCAGATTATTTACAATGGTATATTCTTAATTGAGACAAAACATAGGGATGATAGGTTATTTCACTCAAGGCATGGAGCATAGAAGCATTGAAGGCATGAAGAAGCAAGAAGCTTAATGTATTTTCATTTTGAATTCTTATGTATTTTTCTCTTTATTTTGTAGAATACATGTATGTCTTGTTTAGATGGACACACACACACACACACACACACACATTCATTTGATTTACTATCCTGGAGAACCATATGAGAAGTCTAGAACCCATCCCAATAGGTTCCATGGCCAAAACACTCTTCATTGTGTTTTTGGACCAAGACCAGATGTCAGGAATAGAGCCACCAGACGTCTGGCGTGGCTACTTTTATATTCTCAGATACAACTTGTTTCCAGCCATTTGAAGTTCATTGGCCAGACATCTAAACAGTTTCTCAGACATCTGAGTAGTGAACTCCAGCCGTCTGATTAGAGTGAGTTTATTTTCCAAGAGTTGTCTCTCTCCTCACCCATTTTTGTTCAGTCGTCTGAAGTAGGCTTGTCAGACAACTGAACAGTGTATTAGACATCTAGCACTTGTTCTCCAGAGTCTGGAGGCTTGGAGTAGGTTGCTTTATTTTTTCCATAACCAACTCACGGTCAACCGTCTGAAGTTGAGTTCCCAAAACATTTGAACAGTTGATCATGTAGGAAGATATGTGCCCTCGAGACAATTTATCGAGAGAACATCTTGTTCAAATGTAAATGGTACTAATTATCCTAGTATGAATAAACTGGTTCTTAGACTTAAAAGTAAGGTCATACACGTATCTAGATGGAGATCTCGATTATGGGAAGTGAATGACCGATATGAACTTAAGTCTTAAAGTGTTTGTGGCCATAGATGTGTCGAGAATAGGATATCGGCACATCGGAAAAACCATTGTTGTGTCTTTATCTTAACCTGAAGGGTGATAATGATCGCATAATCATTCAACCTGGCGAAGTCGAAGACGAGACGTATGTGCTCATTGGAGAATGAGTCCACTAAACGACACAATAAAGAATTATCAAATGGTTAACATTAACTATAATGTCATTGGTAACTCTTTAGTGATGATAGGCAAGTTGGTCCTTAAAACTTGAGGTCATTGTACGAACCTGTACGTGAATGATGTCACTTAGATCTATGATCTAGCCTCGAGTCTTCATTCATTGAAAGTTCTTAGGTTGGGTGACACTTGAAGCGTACGAGGTAAGTAGTTCTCAAGAAAGTATACGTCTCTTCTGTCCATGGGAAGTTTGGTCAAAGGCTCAGTACGGTTCTTGGTGCAAAACCTCGACCGGGGTATGTTGCAGGAAGTACAACATGTATATACCAAAGACCAGAGCATACTGACCAGTGCTAGTTAGTAGGTTTGACAGATTAACATACCGTCTATACAGTGACATAGTTTTGACGAATGGGCTAAAACTGCGGTATTCATCACGGACACAGTTAGAATGATCTCGATGACACTTTTGTGAATGGGTCAATCACGTAATTATGATGCCAAAACATGGAAGACACCTTCTGCTCGTGGTCACTGTCGTCTAGGGGTTTCGAGCCCCAACATGTAGTATGGTCAGGCTGTATGGTCTCACACCGAGTAAGATTTTCATCTCAGTAATAGGAAGTATTAAGAAGGAGTGCACTCGGTTGCATGAGAATAATTAAAGTCACAAGGAGTTTGTGACATTAAATCTATATTAAATAGAAATTAATAATGTCGCAAAATATTTGTGATATAAGCATTAGAAGAATGCTATGTGGGATTATTGCATATGATGCCAAAGGGTTTAAAATAAATCGTAAAATATTTACGATAACATTTTAAAAAATAAAATTATAGAAAAGGTTACATGGGTTTTTGTGATAGTCCCATTCGAAACCTAGTTTCAAACGGATCGAAAATCAGCTCAATCGGAGCTATAAAACTCAAGATACTGGACAAATGGCCAGAACTGGGCAAAGTCCAGCCCAACCAGGCTGGCTGGCCTAGCCCGTCCGCACGAGCAGGCTCACCCAAGCGGGCTAGCCCGGGCAACTGGCCTGCCCAGGCAGACGCCCATGCCCTGGCTGGCCTGACCCGCGGGTGGGACCAGATGGTGGGCCCAGTTTTTGAGAAAAACTTAGCTCATAATTGACAGCTGGAAATATTAGAAGTTTATGGTTTTTGCCCAACTTTGAGCTATCGTTTGAATGGTCAAACGAAGTCAGAATTAATCGTCGTTTATTTCTATGTGATCACCGTCCAGTGCTCTTCGATCTAATAAGTTGTATCACTTGTGAAGCTCAATGGTGAGGGAGAAAAAAAATCATCAAAGCTTCATCTTAGTGTAAAGGAAACTAAAATAATTTTTTCTCTAAAAAGGTTTAGTCCCACATTGCTCATGACACGAGTAGGGGGGTCCGGCTTCCTAGATAAATTGGGGATGACCCCCTTGGAAAATTTGAATTCTCCGATTCGAGTAGCTCCAAAAAGTTTTGAGCACGCTCGAGCTAAGACTTACATTATTCCCTCCTCTTTAATATCTTGCGTTCCTCCATTCACGTCCTAGCAAGACGACGAGGAGGTTTGGATTAGATCCAAAGTCTTTGACGTGGATCTTACTCAAGTAAAACTTTCTTCGATGAGTGATTGGCTCAAAGACGCGGTGTTTGCTCGATCGAGTGGTCCAGTCTTGGAGGCACGCAAACGGTTTGCTTCAAGGAACGAAAGAAAGTTGCTGAAAACGAAGCTTCGTATTCTACAGGTATGTCATTTTATCTATATTTTCATATATTGTTGCAGTAGTTTACATCTATCTTTGGGGTTGGTCAGACCCACCCCAAGATAGTAGATTTCCTGGTTAGGGTTTATTATGTACTTAGGGCTTTCATTAAAATGTTTAATGTTATTATTATTCCGCTACTATTTTCTGTTTCTATCATCCGTCCGACATAGGACGGGCATAGATTTTATGCCCTGAGAGTCCACTGAAACCCACCATTGGTATCAGAGCCTAGGTCTACTTTGTTCTAATTTCTGCATAGGATATGAATGCTTAAAATGTTTGTTTGAAACATGTTGATAATATGATTGTCTGGATTTAATAATTATGAGATAATTGTTAATCATGTTGAAACTTAATTTTATAAGAAACAATTTTAGCTGCATGTTTATATGCTTAAAATTTAAGTGATAAATCTTTTAAGATGCATGCTAAGTTTTATGACATAAACTTTAGTTGTTGATCATGCTAATAATTATGAGATAATTATTTAAATTGGTTGTAACTTAATTTTATGAGAAACTTTTAAGTTTCTAGTAATCACGCAAATTTTTTATGTGATAGTGTATTTTAATGGTTATTTTATTTCTTGCATATTATGTGATAATTCAAGAAAAACTCTTAGGATAGCCATAAAAGACTTTCTGAAACTTATGAGATAAATTTTAGATGGACATGCTATGATTTAAAAAGTTGTTGCAACAAAATTAAACACCTAATACCTGATTAGGGTAGCCCTTCCAACAATTATTATTTTAATTGGTATAAAAATAATTTTGAAAAAGGCTATATTAAATCGTTGTAATTTGAATTTATTAAATACCTAATACATGATTAGGATAGCACGTTGAAACTCATAATTCCTTATAGTTGATAAGAACCCTAATAAAAGTTATTAACCAATCCTAATAATTTCGAATTTTAGTATTCAACTAGTTGATAGGATTAACTAGTTTTAATGAAGCTATATTAAATAGATGTGACAGATATAATTAATTCAAATCCTTAAAGGATCATGATCCGGACTAGCATTTTTTTGACTAGTGTTATGGATCACCCTAGCTCGACTGGGGATAGTGATCCTGGCCTAGCAAATCCCTGGTATGTTCCGCTGAACCAAGGATGTGAATTTTTATTATGTGAAACCATTGATTACATCTACTCTAATATGTTTAAAATCTTCTTCAAAATTAACCATAGCCCTCCTTGTTTTTGGATTAGGAGACTAAAAGACGCATGTCATGGTTGTTGAGTCTCCTCAAGCTGTGACATGGTCTCTTTTAGAAACCGAACCCATCATACATGAGATGTAGTCTGGTCTTAACCCAGCCCGTTGCATCGGGTCTCCTCGAGTTTCGGTGTAAGTTAAGACTAGACAAGAAAACAAGTGTTCGACTAGAGTGGTCATTATGGTTTGTTGAGTCTCCTCAAGATCATAAGTGACTAAGGACAAAAACCTATAGGGAGTCACATGTGATGTGATCGTCTACCAATTACAGAGCCGATCAATTTGTTGAGTCTCCTCAAGATTGTGAAGCTCAGGGTGATTGGATCCCTCTTTGACAAATTTTAAAATTTAATGAATTTGTTCATTATTATGGCTTATATAGATCTTTAAATTAGTGGAAGAACATAGTTTAATAAAAACCCTTTAAACTATTAAGAACACATGTTAATTCAAAATTCTATCAATGAAGTATGGAGTCAGGACTTAAGTTTTTCATTGAGAAGAATGTGCCGAATGGAACCAATTATAAGATCTGGTTGAAGAACATTAAACTGGTTCTCTCGTTAGCTGGAATCGGTTATGTACTGACGAAAACTGCTCCTAAGAAACCTGACGACAAAGCCACCGAAGAACAGAATGAGTCCTACAAGCTATGGCAGAAGGATGCAGAGAAGGCAAAGTGCTTTACTATGGCCTTGATGAACAATGATCTGCAGAGAAAGCATGAACATATGGATGTTCAGAGCATGCTTCTCAATACAGAGCAATTGTATGGTAAGCAGTCTTGGGCTGCTAAATTCGAGGACACCTGCAACCTTTGGGGAACGAAGATGACGAACGGCCCCGTCCAAGACCACGTAATCAAGATGATCGGTTACGTTGATGATGCATCTGACCTAGGATTTTTCCTTGATCATGAGATGAGCACTGACATCATCCTAAAGTCTTTGACTCTTGCTTTTGGCCCGTTCATTACAAACTTTATAATGAACAACACTGAGGTGGAACTCCATATCCTCCTGAACATGCTTCGACAGTTTGAGGAGAGAATCCAGAAAGAACCACCAGTGTTGGTTGTCGGCTCTGCTTCTTCTCATCAACCTAAGGGCAAGGGTAAGAAGAGGCAGATTCCTTAACCTGCCAAGGGTAAGAAGGAGAAGAAGAAGAAAGGGGCGTCTTCTGAGTCTGAATGTTTCCATTGCCATAAGCATGGACACTGGAAGAGGAATTGCAAGGCATACCGTGCATAGAAAAAGGGGCATGGTGATGCCTCAACTTCAGGGACAAATCTTGTTACAAAGTATATGAATTTTCCATAAAGCTTAATACATAACCAGTAAGTTTACTAAACATATGTATATTGTCTACAGGTGCTTAAAGCTGTGGAGGGGTGAAGTTCCTGGTGCGGTCGGCAAACAGAGTAATCGGTGCTGCTGGGGCCGTCAAGGACTTCAGACATATCAAGGATATTGTCTGGATTTTATTTTGAATAAATGAGGCATTGTGAGCTTGAACAATGATTGAAATGAATGTCATTTTGAGATGGAAATGTTTTGAACAATCTTCTATGAATAAAGTCATTGTTTTGATATCTTGATATGTATACTCTGATAGCTTTCTGAGTTGTTATGTACGTTTCTGAGTTGATGCGATTGGCAGGAGAAGTCAGTATTTTTAACCAAATCTATAGTAACGAGCAAATTTTAGGCGCATATATATTAGATGCGATCTTTATAATGCGTGCACAAGATAAGTTCTTATTTGTCTGCATATGAAACTCCAAGTAAGAAGATTAATGCAGATATAGGAATCAAATGTGTGGGTAGTTATGATTGAGTAAGTTATCATCAAGGCTCCTACAAACGGATCTGGATGTAACATATTCGTCAAACAACCAAACACAAGCACATTCCGTTTTAACTCATTCAGCACAAATGGGCTAGTTATACTTAATAATCAACGTTGTAAATGAGATTTAGAAAGTCATGTTGAAGTAGTATGACCAGTAAGTGTCACGCCCCGCTTCCCAAAACACGGAGGCGAAGCGTGACGAAGGCCCGCTTAGGCCGGGGCTAAGAGCCCAGACCCAATAAGCGTCTGTAGTTTTCCATAACGAAGGTACAGGTCCCTGCAAGTTAGTACGAAATAACAAAAGTACTGAAAGGAAACATTTCATTTTATTCCAAAATTTATCATCAAAGTACTGAGAGTCTAAAAATGCTGTAAACGGCAACAACTGCTGAAAGGGAAACTAACGGTGCAAGCACCCAACCTAGATAAGAAAGCAACAGGTGCTACCCACCCAATCTAAACTGGAAAAGAAATCTGGATCAACAACAAGAGGCCTCTAACTCTGGTCCTCCTCCGGGTCGTACTCCGGATCAACGTCCTCCGACTCTGGGTCAGCTGGCAAGTCTGCCTCGTACTCGTACTCTGGCTCCACACCTGACGTACAACACCAAAAGAAGGAAACTGTACGTCAGGCAAAGTCTACACAAACTGTCAGACTCTACTGCAAGTGTATCAACTTTTAACAATGATTTACTAGTTGTTTTAACATGCTGGGGTTATCACTGAGTAACGAAAAGTAGCGTAGCAGGAAAAGTAAACGTAGCAAAACAGTAGACGTAGCGTGTGCTACCGTCTACGGGACTAACCTACAGGTGTCAGGACAAGACGGGACGTGACGGACAGGACAAGACAGGTAGGACACGACACGACACGACACGAAGGGTTCACACCTTACGGTTCGAGGGGGATCAGACCCTCTCACCGTGCGCACGCTCAACCCTACCCCAAAACCCCAGAACTCAGGACAGGAAACACGGAGATCACTTTCGCAAGGAAAGCACCTGAAACGCCCGTAGGCTTTTTGTATCACGGAGATCACTTCCGCTCGGGAAGCATCTGAAACGCCCGAAGGCTTTTTGTAACACGGAGATCACTTCCGCTCGGGAAGCATCTGAAACGCCCGAAGGCATTTTGTAACACGGAGATCACTTCCGATCGGGAAGCATCTGAAACGCCCGAAGGCTTTTTGTAACACGGAGATCACTTCCGCTCGGGAAGCATCTGAAACGCCCGAAGGCTTTTTGTAACACGGAGATCACTTCCGCTCGGGAAGCATCTGAAACGCCCGAAGGCTTTTTGTAACACGGAGATCACTTCCGCTCGGGAAGCATCTGAAACGCCCGAAGGCTTTTTGTGTGACAGGACACGACATGACAAGTGTAGGGAATGTTATTCTAGGGTGTCCACACGCACGCACACACAAGATAGTCCTATGTTGTCAGCAGTTCATTGTTGTCAGGCAGGGACTTCGTCGTCAAGTCCGAGCCGTCACGGGTCGTCCCGGACGCTATCATTTCACGTCTGGTTCTCATCACACACAATCTAACAGTTCCTACAACTAGAACTAAAGCACAGTCAAATCGCAAGTGAGTACACTTGCCTGAAATAGCGGGTGCGTCGTCTGTCCGGGGCGTCTCGTCCAGTCGTCGCGTCCGCGGTAGTCCGTCTGAAAAGAGATCACGGCGACGGCGTCAAGTCACGATTCTCATCAAATCCTATTTAAGTTCATTTCTAGGTTGAACGTGGCTACCCTAACCGTCACGAGTCAAGTTGTCCGATCAGCCTATCCGACGATTCTATCCTATGTGCACAGTCAAAAAGTCCAACGTCGGTCTATGGTTATACATCGATTTAAGAGAGCAGAAACTAAATTTAGCGAGTTAAGTTGCCAGTTTTAGTTAGGTTCTCAGTTTTGCTACTGTGGGGGTTTTGCTACGAGATAGGGGAACCAACCTGTCCGGAGTCTGGAGTAGAGCGGACGTAGTGTCTGAACGGCGACCGATCTGACTGGCACGGCTACGGATCGTCTCCTAGCGGTGTCTCGGCTACGGGCAGTGTAGCCAGACACGTTCCGGGCAGCGGACGGGACGCGTGAACAGCGAGCAGCGCGTCGGGTAGGCGTACTACGGCTTCCGGAGAACTTGCAACGGAAACCGAGATAAACGGATCGTCGTACCCAACGCCTACGACGTCGGGAGTCGTAGGAAGAGTTCGGGATGTCGATGAATGCTCCCAGCAGGTGAAGGAGACTGTCGGAGGGCTCCAACAGCGAGGAGAGGCGGCGAGATCTCGGCGGCGCGTCGGTACGACGCCAAACACGCAAAACAGCGAGAGAACTCGCTGTTACAGAGTGTATCGCGGCCTGGGGTCGCAGCCAACAGCGAGAGGGGGCAGAGGGGGGTCCACGGCGACGGAGGGGAGGCTCCGGCGGCGGCGGCCGTCGCGGGCTGCAGCAGCTGCTGCTGGGGTTTTGCGGCGATTAACGGCGACGGGGGGCGATCTCCGGCGGCACTCTGGTCGACGGCGAGAGAGGGGAGGTCAGGGAGCAGGTCGGCGGCGGCGGCGGCCTCCGACGAGGCTCAGGTCGTAGGGGGGAAGAGTTTTGCGTGAGGGGGGTAGGGTTTTCTAGGGCCGGCGCGATTTGTATTGCGGCTGTGAAAATTCTTAGAAGAAGCCTAGGTTTTCTTATAGGGGTGGGGCCCACGTGCCTAGGGGATGCTTACACGTGAGGGGTTGCCTATTAGGGTTAGCTAGGGTTTAATAGGGTTAAGTTTCTTAGGGGTAATCTCGTAATTAACTGTCTTTACTGGTGCACAAGGGTCAAACGGTGCCCAAAAATTATAAGAAAAATACCGGGGCGACCGGGGCGACGAGAGCAAGAAGTCGGAAGAGACGGATTACAATTTCGATGACGAGAAACGAAATTAAAAATAAAAACGCCTCAAGTCAAAAGTGCGATACGCGACGTCTCCTCGGAAAAGGTCAAATCGTGGGCGAATGGCCTGTGAATTGACGTTGCAAGTCAACACGACAAATGAAGCACTCTCAGAGAGGGTCACAACGACATATCACACGATAGGGTTCGGAAACAAACAATGTCTGAAATAAATACGTGCACGGTCAAGCACACGTGCACAAAGAACTTACGATCGGAAACCGACCGTTACATCCTCCCCAACTCAGAAATGATTCCGTCCTCGGAATCAACATCAAGCATCGCCCGGGAAAAGATGCGGAAAGCGCTCCCTCATATCATCCTCACGCTCCCAGGTGGACTCTCCAGGTGATCCGTGACGCCACATCACTCTCACCAGGTCGACTACCTTATTCCTCAACTGCTTCTGTCGACGGTCCAAAATCTGCACGGGCTGCTGGTCATATGTCAGATCCGGGCAAACTGTAATCTCTGAGAAGTCCACAGTGTGCGATGGATCACTGACGTACCGACGTAACTGAGATACGTGGAATACGTCATGAACACCCTCCAAAGATGGTGGCAGAGCAAGGCGGTAGGCCACTTCTCCCACACGCTCTAGCACATCAAACGGCCCAATATACCTCGGACTCAGCTTTCCCTTCTTCCCGAAACGAATAACTCCGCGGTTCTGAGAAATCTTCAGGAAGACGTGATCACCAGGCTGAAACTCCAAAGGTCTCCTCTTGGCATCTGCCCAATGCTTGAAGCGGTCCTGTGCAACTCTAAGCTTCTCCCTGATGTCCCTCACGACATCCACAGCTTCAACTATCATCTCCGGACCCAACAGCTCTCGATCTTCGATGTCATCCCAGCTCAGTGGCGATCGACATTTCCTTCCATATAAGGCAGCAAACGGCGCCATGCCAATGCTCGCCTGGTAGCTGTTGTTATATGAAAACTCCACCAAGTGAAGATGGTCCTCCCATGAACCCTTCAAATCGAGCGTACAAGCTCGCAGTATATCCTCCAGGATCTGAATAGTCCTCTCGGACTGGCCATCAGTCTGCGAGTGGTATGCCGTGCTGAAGCTCAGACTGGTACCCAAATTCTCCTGCAGACTTCTCCAGAACTGAGATGTGAACCTCGTGTCTCGGTCAGACACAATGCTCACAGGGACTCCATGTAAGCGTACAATCTCCTGCACGTACACGGTCTACATCACGACCCTCACAAAGAGGAAATCAAAGTGGAAGTAAAAGTAGAAACGAAATTTTTACCTCCAGATATTTCCTCGCCAAAGCTTCCGTAGACTGGCCCACTCGGAAAGGGATAAAATGCGCAGACTTGGTCAACCGATCCACGATCACCCAAACTGCGTCGTTCTGTCTCGGGGTCCGAGGTAAACCAGTCACGAAGTCCATCGTAATATGTTGCCACTTCCACTCTGGAATAGGAAGCGGTTGTAGCAACCCAGTAGTACGATGGTGCTCAGCCTTCACCT
Source organism: Scilla litardierei (assembly GCA_030789695.1). NCBI lineage: Eukaryota > Viridiplantae > Streptophyta > Magnoliopsida > Asparagales > Asparagaceae > Scilla > Scilla litardierei. The sequence goes on along the minus strand of CM061131.1, from coordinate 50,257,676 downwards.
GCTGGCATATCAGACACTTGGCAACGCTCCGTGCCACACTCCTCTTCATGCCAATCCACCAGTAATTCAGACGGAGGTCCTTATACATCTTGGTGCCTCCAGGATGTATAGAATATGGCGAGCTATGAGCCTCGCCCAACAGCTCCTCGCGAACATCACCTGCAGGTACACAGAGCCTACTACCGTACCGCAGAGATCCATCCTCATGAATCACGAACTCCGTCCGTAATCCAGCTTCAACCTGCCTCCTGATCCTCTGCAGCTTCGGATCTCCCGCCTGTGCTGCCTTGATCCGATCCACGATCGTGGACTGAATCTGCAGATTCATGAATGAATGAACTACACCAGGTAGGACAACCTCCAAATCCATCTCCCTCAGCTCCTGCTGAATCCTCCAGTCGGCTGTATGCATCATCGAGGCGGGGAGTCTACTCAAGGCATCAGGCACAACGTTCACCTTCCCCGGATGATACTGCAAGTCTATCTCGTAGTCAGCCATGAGCTCTAACCATCGCCTCTGACGCATGTTGAGCTCCTTCTGCGTAAAGATGTACTTCAAGCTCTTGTGATCGGTGAAAATCTTCACACTCTCACCTAGCAAGAAGTTCCTCCAAATCTTCAGTGCGAAAATCACTGCTGCCAACTCCAGATCATGCGTCGGGTAATTCTTCTCATGAGTCCTCAATTGACGAGAAGCATACGCGACCACGTGGCCATGCTGATGCAAGACACATCCTAGGCCCTTCCCTGAAGCATCACAATAAACCTCAAAGCCTCCGCTTCGATCCGGTACTACCAACACCGGTGCCGTGGTCAATCTCGCTTTCAAGATACTGAAGGCCTCCTCACAAGCATCTGACCAGAGGAACTCCACATCCTTCCTTGTCAGCTTCGTCATCGGCTCCGCAATCTTCGAGAAATCCTTGATGAACCGCCGGTAATAGCCTGCTAATCCCAGAAAACTCCTGATGTCTGATGCTGACTGCGGAGTCAGCCAATCTCTAACTGCTCTGACCTTCTCCGGATCCACAGATATGCCATCACCGGACACCACGTGTCCCAGGAATGCGACTCTGTCCAGCCAGAACTCGCACTTGCTATACTTGGCATAAAGCTTATGTCTCCTCAGCGTCTCCAGCACTGTCCTCAGATGGCAGATGTGCTCCTCCTCAGACTTCGAATAAATAAGAATGTCATCAATGAAGATGACAACAAACTTGTCCAGGAAGTCGTAGAATATTAAATTCATCAAATTCATGAACACAGCCGGCGCATTGGTCACGCCAAACGGCATGACAACGAACTCATAATGTCCGTACTTCGTCCGGAAAGCCGTCTTCTGAACATCGTCCTTCTTCACCCTCAATTGGTGGTATCCACTCCTCAAGTCCAACTTCGAGAAGACTCTCGAACCTCCAAGCTGGTCAAAGATGTCGTCGATGCGCGGCAGCGGATACTTATTCTTCACGGTGACAGCATTCAATCCTCGATAGTCCACGCATATCCTGCGGGACCCATCCTTCTTCTTCACGAGTAGAACTTGTGCGCCCCATGGCGACACACTAGGGTGGATGAAACCCTTCTGCAGCAACTCATCCAACTGCTTCCGCAGCTCCTCGAGCTCAGCGGGAGCCATCCGGTACGGCGCCTTCGATATCGGTTGCGCTCCCGGCATAAGATCAATTCCAAACTCTAAAGCTCGGTCGGGTGGCAAACCTGAGATATCCTCTGGGAAGACGTCGTCGAAGTCTCTGACGACTGCCGGCCGCTCGATCTCCATCTCCATCTGCATGGCTGTCACAATCGGCACCACCGGCGTGGCCCGATACTTGATGGGTCCAAGCGACTCATCTCTGCTACGGAACTCGAATTCTGGATGGCCTGGAATCCGGAACACCACCCTCTTGCTGCGACAATCGATCGAGGCGTGGAAATCTCCCAACCAATCGATGCCAAGAACGGCATCAAAATGCGGCAGGTCGTGGACAATGAAATCTGCAAAGAGCTCGTGTCCACTGACCACCAAAGGAATCGATCTACATCCCAAGTTTACTGTCACCACTCCGTTCCCTGTGGTGATGTCCCAACACTTGGGAAGTGTATGGGTGGGAATGGAGTGCCCTGTCACGAATCTCCGGGATAAGATGCACATGGATGCACCGGAGTCGAACAAGGCCAGGGCCGGGTGAGAAGACACTAGAATGGTGCCTAAGATATTAAAAGAAACTACGGTCAAACCAAGCTACTCTAACAAACAAGTCAGGCAAACAAGACTAACAATTTAAAAGCTAAAATATGAAATGAAAGACTAGAATTAAGGAGTTACCTGCAATGACTCCATCCAGTTCCTCAGTCTCAGCAGCAGTCATGGTATACGCCGGCCTCTGGGGCTGTGCTGCTCTCTGATACATCTGCCTCTGCGGCGGTAAAGGTGGTCCACGAGTAGCAAGTCCTCTCTGAACTGGAGCAGGTGCTCTCATCTGCAACGGGGCTGGCGCTCCAACTGCGGCATGACGAGCTCTCGGGCAGTCCTTCGCAGCATGCGAGGCATCTCCACAAACTAAACACAGTCCCAGCTTCCTCCTACAATCCTTCTGAACATGTCCTGTCTTCCCGCAGTAATGGCATGGTCCCTTACTCTGAACCTGAACTGGTGCTCCAGGCCTCTTGAATGGTACTGTCTGAACTGGCCTCATCACCGGCCTAGAAGGTGGCCGGTGCTGTTCCATAGGACGCTTCCCCTTATCAGCTGGAGGGTCAGGTAGGAGTGAAATAAGCTCATAATTCTTCGCAGCATCCAGCACCTCCCTCATAGTCGTGAAACTCGCCGAAGACATAGAAGCCTGAATCTTCGGACGCAGTCCCTGACGGAAGCGATCAGCTCGCTTCTCCTCCTTCTTTACCATATGCGGAGCAAAGCGACTCAGCATCTCAAACTCCGCCTTATACTCCTCGACGGTCATGTTCTCCTGTTTCAGATCTATAAACCTGCTCAGCAGCTCCCTCCTAGTAGTCTTGGTGAAGTACTTCGTCCTGAACATAGACCTGAAGGTCTTCCAATACACTGGCTTCACCAGGCGCCTCTCCTCAAGGCGCCACCAGTTCCTCGCATTCTCCGTCAGCTGCATCTTCGCTATCTCCACTCGGGTATCGTCTGGAATCTTCGCAGCAACTAACTTCTCCTCCGTGCTCTGGATCCACTCGTCAGCAGCTAGTGGTCCCTCCTTCCCCGAAAATGTCTTCGGCTGGAGCTCGTTGAACTGCTTCACTCCTGGAGCAGCTCGAGGGGCAGGTGGAGGTGGCGGTGGTGCAACTGGAGCAGCCTGGGCAGCACGCTGGGACTACTGAACCAACTGATGCTGCACCTCCAGCATCTCTCTCATCACGCCCAGAACCTGACGGAAGTCTCCGCCCTGGTCTTCCTGAATCCCATCTCCAGAGCTCCCTGATCGGGTAACACGTCGTCCTGCCATCCTATTGACAGAAAGACACGGATTAGACTCATACAATTTCTGGATGATAATAATAAAATGAAATTTAATACTTCAATTATTTCGTACTCGCAGAAGAGGGGACCTGCATGGGCCACCACTAAAACCTGTCACGCCCCGCTTCCCAAAACACGGAGGCGAAGCGTGATGAAGGCCCGCTTAGGCCGGGGCTAAGAGCCCAGACCCAATAAGCGTCTGTAGTTTTCCATAACGAAGGTACAGGTCCCTGCAAGTTAGTACGAAATTACAAAAGTACTGAAAGGAAACATTTCATTTTATTCCAAAATTTATCATCAAAGTACTGAGAGTCTAAAAATGCCGTAAACGGCAACAACTGCTGAAAGGGAAACTAACGGTGCAAGCACCCAACCTAGACAAGAAAGCAACAGGTGCTAACCACCCAATCTAAACTGGAACAGAAATCTGGATCAGCAACAAGAGGCCTCTAACTCTGGTCCTCCTCCGGGTCGTACTCCGGATCAACGTCCTCCGGCTCTGGGTCAACTGGCAAGTCCGCCTCGTACTCGTACTCTGGCTCCACACCTGACGTACATCACCAAAAGAAGGAAACTGTACGTCAGGCAAAGTCTACACAAACTGTCAGACTCTACTGCAAGTGTATCAACTTTTAACAATGATTTACTGGTTGTTTTAACATGCTGGGGTTATCACTGAGTAACGAAAAGTAGGGTAGCAGGAAAAGTAAACGTAGCAAAACAGTAGACGTAGTGTGTGCTACCATCTACGGGACTAACCTACAGGTGTCAGGACAAGACGGGACGTGACGGACAGGACAAGACAGGTAGGACACGACACGACACGACACGAAGGGTTCACGCCTTACGGTTCGAGGGGGATCAGACCCTCTCACCGTGCGCACGCTCAACCCTACCCCAAAACCCCAGAACTCAGAACAGGAAACACGGAGATCACTTTCGCAAGGAAAGCACCTGAAACGCCCGTAGGCTTTTTGTATCACGGAGATCACTTCTGCTCGGGAAGCATCTGAAACGCCCGAAGGCTTTTTGTAACACGGAGATCACTTCCGCTCGGGAAGCATCTGAAACGCCCGAAGGCTTTTTGTAACACGGAGATCACTTCCGCTCGGGAAGCATCTGAAACGCCCGAAGGCTTTTTGTAACACGGAGATCACTTCCGCTCGGGAAGCATCTGAAACGCCCGAAGGCTTTTTGTAACACGGAGATCACTTCCGCTCGGGAAGCATCTGAAACGCCCGAAGGCTTTTTGTGTGACAGGACATGACATGCCAAGTGTAGGGAAAGTTATTCTAGGGTGTCCACACGCACGCACACACAAGATAGTCCTATGTTGTCAGCAGTTCATTGTTGTCAGGCAGGGACTTCGTCGTCAAGTCCGAGCCGTCACAGGTCGTCCCGGACGTTATCATTTCACGTCTGGTTCTCATCACACACAATCTAACAGTTCCTACAACTAGAACTAAAGCACAGTCAAATCGCAAGTGAGTACACTTGCCTGAAATAGCGGGTGCGTCGTCTGTCCGGGGCGTCTCGTCCAGTCGTCGCGTCCGCGGTAGTCCGTCTGAAAAGAGATCACGGCGACGGCGTCAAGTCGCGATTCTCGTCAAATCCTATTTAAGTTCATTTCTAGGTTGAACGTGGCTACCCTAACCGTCACGAGTCAAGTTGTCCGATCAGCCTATCCGACGATTCTATCCTATGTGCACAGTCAAAAAGTCCAACGTCGGTCTATGGTTATACATCGATTTAAGAGAGCAGAAACTAAATTTAGCGAGTTAAGTTGCCAGTTTTAGTTAGGTTCTCAGTTTTGCTACTGTGTGGGTTTTGCTACGAGATAGGGGAACCAACCTGTCCGGAGTCTGGGGTAGAGCGGACGTAGTGTCTGAACGGCGACCGATCTGACTGGCACGGCTACAGATCGTCTCCTAGCGGTGTCTCGGCTACGGGCAGCGTAGCCAGACACGTTCCGGGCAGCGGACGGGACGCGTGAACAGCGAGCAGCGCGTCGGGTAGGCGTACTACGGCTTCCGGAGAACTTGCAACGGCAACCGAGATAAACGGTTTGTCGTACCCAACGCCTACGACGTCGGGAGTCGTAGGAAGAGTTCGGGATGTCGATGAATGCTCCCAGCAGGTGAAGGAGACTGTCGGAGGGCACCAACAGCGAGGAGAGGCGGCGAGATCTCGGCGGCGCGTCGGTACGACGCCAAACACGCAAAACAGCGAGAGAACTCGCTGTTACAGAATGTATCGCGGCCTGGGGTCACAGCCAACAGCGAGAGGGGGCAGAGGGGGGTCCACGGAGATGGAGGGGAGGCTCCGGCGATGGCGGCGGCGGCCGTCGCGGGCTGCAGCTGCTGCTGCTGGGGTTTTGCGGCGATTAACGGCGACGGGGGGCGATCTCCGACGGCGCTCAGGTCGACGGCGAGAGAGGGGAGGTCGGGGAGCAGGTCGGCGGCGGCGGCGGCCTCCGGCGAGGCTCAGGTCGTAGGGGGGAAGAGTTTTGCGTGAGGGGGGTAGGGTTTTCTAGGGCCGGTGCGATTTGTATTGCGGCTGTGAAAATTCTTAGAAGAAGCCTAGGTTTTCTTATAGGGGTGGGGCCCACGTGCCTAGGGGATGCTTACACGTGAGGGGCTGCCTAATAGGGTTAGCTAGGGTTTAATAGGGCTAAGTTTCTTAGGGGTAATCTCGTAATTAACTGTCTTTACTGGTGCACAAGGGTCAAAGGTGCCCAAAAATTATAAGAAAAATACCGGGGCGACCGGGGCGACGAGAGCAAGAAGTCGGAAGAGACGGATTACAATTTCGATGACGAGAAACGAAATTAAAAATAAAAACGCCTCAAGTCAAAAGTGTGATACGCGACGTCTCCTCGGAAAAGGTCAAATCGTGGGCGAACGGCCCGTGAATTGACGTTGCAAGTCAACACGACAAATGAAGCACTCTCAGAGAGGGTCACAACGGCATATCACACGATAGGGTTCGGAAACAAACAATGTCTGAAATAAATACGTGCACGGTCAAGCACACGTGCACAAAGAACTTACGATCGGAAACCGACCGTTACAGTAAGTCCTCAAAGTCAGTGGGAGATAGCATGTTGCTTGGTTACATTTTGGGCTAAGTAATATTCCAAGTTATAGAACATCTATATATGACATACAATCAAAAAGGTTTTGTTTATGTCAGAGATATAGAATATTTAGTGTCATTAATGTAGGGATCGTCTAACCCTTGCAATACTAACAACACACACTAGAGGGGGGTGAATAGTGTAATGGCAATAAAATTGTCCAATTAAAATTTAACTTGCAAATGCGGAATTATAAATGCAAGAGGAATTAAATGGCACAATCAATCCAAACGCAAACACAAACATTTACCCCGGTTCCCCAAACTTGGATACATCCAGCCACACCAATATTCACTATAATCCTACACAGAGAAGTGAATACAAATCTCACAAGGAGATACCCCACAAAGAGGATTTATGCCCTACACAAGGACCCAACCAATCCTACACAAGGATCAAGACTCCCACACAGAGAATCACTAACTCCCACTCAGAGAATTAGGGTTAGCCCTACACTAGGACACTAGAACTCCCATAAAGAGAGTTAATTCCCACAAAGAGAATTCCCTAGTCCCACTAAAAGACAACCTCCCACAAAGAGAGAAACTCCCACAAAGAGAGTATCCTAATCCCACAAAGAGAAATAGGAAAAAAAATTACACCATGTAAAGTAAATACTCTTACCTATGCCTTCAGATGCTTACTCATGAATGAAAGCAAGGCATGGAAGAGGATCTCCAAGTGTTGGAATATGCTTGGGAGCACTTGGATGATTTCCCTTGAGATGGACTTCAATGCATGAAGGAAGATGAATGCTCAATAGAGGGAAATGAGGGAGCATGAGAGTGGCTTAAAGATCTCTTGAGATTTTCAATAGAATCAAGAGTAATCAAGAATCAATCAAGAAGTTTAAGCAAAGGCAGCACACTCATATATATAGGAATCCTATATCAAGCCCAAAAACCCAAAGAAACAGCCAAATAAACAAATCTGCAACGGCTAGAAATTGGGTGAAAACGACAGGAACAGTCGACTGATGATCATAAGACAGTCGACTGATCAACGGCTAGAAAATATCCAACGGCTATAATCTGAGCCAGGACAGTCGACTGACGAAGTCAATACAGTCGACTGACAAACAGGACAGGCGCCTGTTAATCCTTCAGCAGACGACTGTTGCAGGGGATGGATCGAAACAGAGAGCTGCACTCTTACTCCAATTCTTCGCACAGGCGACTGATGTTAATATTACAGTCAACTGTCAAATAGTCAGGCGACTGTATATTCTTCATCAGTCGACTACTGTAAAAATATGGAGAGAAGACAGAGAGATGCAGTGATTGCACTTACGCTAGAGAGGTGACTGTTGACCAATTTTCAGATGACTATAAATATACAGGCGACTGTAAACTGATCTTCAGGCGACTGTGCGTAAAGCTCAAGTTTGAGTCAATTGAAATGTTGACTTGAGTTGTGCATATCAGGCGACTGTAGGAGGATCTACAGTCGACTGGAAATCACTCGTTGGCTGTGTTTCCCTCATCAGGCGATTGACGGAAAGCCAGAGACTCCAAGTGAGTCTTTGGACAGAGTGAACCTATTGGATTCTATGATAATCCTAAGGTTCACTAAGATGGTTAAATGCATGTGCATGAATGAGCAAACCATCTAGCAAGGCATTACATTAACCCTAGACTCAAAAAGAGAGAGAAAGCAATAAAGTAAATTACATGGATTACAATGCTTTCCTAAGAGTCTAAGTCTTCAATCTTGATGCCTTGATTGTGCTCCACCATCTCCAAGCTTTGGCACTCCTTGAGTCCAAACTTTGGCCCTTCTTCACATGATGTCCATCCTTACACCAAGTGATTAGTCTCCAAGAAAGATATCCTTGAAATAAACTGAGAGACTAAAACATGAGATTCATTAGCAACAACATAATGTTGTGATCATCATCAAAATAAGATTGGTATGAAACACCAATACTCAACAATCTCCCCCTTTTTGATGATGACACACATTATGTAAATCATAAAGAATTAAAGCACAATGCTAATGATCTCCCCCTACTTATATGCACCAATTATATAATGAGCTACACAAAGGTAAATACTCATAATACCAATTAAAAACATGGTGACATATAATAAGCATGGATTACATAAACCAATTGCAAAGAATAAAGGCATGCAAACATGAATGGTTTATCTAATCCTTTATATCTCTCCCTATGGAGATATCTCTCCACATATGCATATGTATATATATCTTCCCCTATAGATATGATCACATAATGCATATATCTCTCCCCCTTGACATCGTCAAAAAGGTGGACATCAAAAATATCCCCCTTTGTCATCTTAACCAAGATGTGACAATATGCAAGAAACGAAAGATATGTATGATACCAAATTTAAAAATTTAGTGGGTATCAATTCACTATCCCATGCTCCCCCTAGATCATAGAAATGGTCAACTTTTGACTTCTAGGATCTAATACCAATTAATTAATGGAGCCATGGGCCTAAAAGTGTATCAAAGCAATAGATATGGAGAAATCAAGCTTCAAAGATACACAAGGATATTGCCAAAAACAATGAGACATGAAGCAAGTTGGCAATAAACAAGAGGTTTGGTTTGAGACCCAAAATAACCAAGTAAAAATAATGATCTCAAATAACCTCCGAAATGAGAGTTAAAATATGTCTTAAAATAATTTAAACACATAATATGTTAACTCCCCATTGACATACACATGGATCAAAAAATGCTTGCATGTCAATAAACCCCAAGGTCCCCATTTTCATGAAAAGAAATAAATTTGAAAATATTTTCAAAATCATGAAACACGCACAATCAATGTGTATGCTTAAAATAAACATAAAAGCACAATACCCATGCAATATGCATATGTGTGAGGAACCTAAACATTAGGTAACCAAACCCAAGAGGAGTTTGATTTCCTAACGTAATCACACGAGGTGATCACATCCCTAACTAGAGAGTTGATGTAACTATCTCTCTCTTGCACACTAACCTTAGTGGGAATCCACAATCTCAAGGATTTCGTAGGCAAGGGTTTTGCCTTAGCAAGAGGGAAGGATGTGGCATGCTTAGGTGTAGAAACAAATTTCTTAGCATGCAAAGAATGAGGATTTTGCTTCTTAGCAAAAAATGAAGATTCTTCATTCTTCCTCATCACCTTGTGATCTACATGCTTCTTGTTGGTGTTATTGTTGTACAAGAAAGCATGGTGATTCTTCTTAGGTGCTTTAGCAATATTTCTTGTATTTGCACCATAAGAGGAATTAGAGGTGGGTTTGGGAACCACATTTTGAATATTACCCAAACCTCCTCTATGATTTGTCGGATGTTGTTTTTCCAACAAATCGTGGAGTGAATCCCTAGAATACACAAAGCTTATGAGCTTCCTGGATTCCTCTTCACATTTCAACGTAAGTTGTTGAATGTGAGCATCTAAGCTAAGGTTTTGAGCAATGAGTTTTTCATTAGAAAGCCTCAATTTCTTTACTTGAGAGAGAAGTGTGTCTCTGTCACAAGTGTCATAACCATGCCTTTCATCATGAATTACACTTGCAATAACTAGTTCATGCAATCTACTCTTAGCAATCTTATATTTTGCTTTTAATTTATTGTAAGAGTTGATGCACTTACTAGCCTTTTCGGAGGCCAAGTCAAATTTGATCTTGAGCTCCTCGTATGAGATCTTTTCTTTCTCGATCTCAACATCATCATCATCATCCTTGCAAGAGCTTGATGACGACTTCTTCTCCATAGCCATGAGGCACGAATCCTCATAGGAATTGTATGTGTCAAGCCAAGCATCCAACTCTTCTTTGTTTAATCCGGAGGGGATTGGAGTAGGACCATCCATGGATACAAAGCATGCGTGAGCATCCTCCTTTGTATCCTCTTCTTCGTTACTCGAAGTGTCCTCACTCGAATCGTCAAAGGTCCCGACAAGTCCCTTCTTGTGATTTTTGGACTTGGACCTTCCTTTCCAATACTTCTTACCTTTACCCTTGTAAGTTTCTTTGTTGGGTTTGGAATGGCATTCGGTGGACAAGTGACCTTTTCCACTGCAAGTGTAACAAGTAGGAACCTTGTTAGAATTGGAGGCAAACTTTGATAAAGAGTTACCTTGCTTGCATTTGAGGAAAGCTTTGAATTGCTCGGTAAGATCCTCAATTTCTTCTGCACTTGGATCTTCTTGCTCATCTTCTTCACTAGGAGCTTCCAGATGGAATTTCCTCCTCCACTTGATTGGCTCCTCCTTGGCATGGAATGCAACCCCTTTTTGCTTCTCTAGCTTCTCAGGCTTTGTTGGTTGAATCTCCTTCTTGTGTTGAAGCTTTACTTCATACGCCATGAGATTTCCAATGCACTCCTCAACGGTATATTTGGACGTGTCATATGACTCCAAAATTCCGTTGGCCTTTGACTCCCAACAAGGTGTGAGAGAGTCTAGGATCTTCTCTACACGATCCTCTTGGGAAATCGTCTTCCCGAGACCCTCCAACACGTTCACGATATCGGTGAACCTTGTGAACATCTCTGAAATGCTTTCGCCTTCCTGCATCTTAAACATTTCATATTTAGATCTAAACATTGTTTGTTTAGATTTATTTACCTTCGTTGTCCCTTCATGACAAATCTCCAAGGTGTGCCAAATATCATTCGACGTTTTGCACATGGAGATGCGGTTGAACTCACTAGCTGAGAGAGCGCAATGTAGAGCGTTCATTGCTCTCGCATTGAACTTGATAGAGTCCTTCTCCGCCTTTGTCCTTGAAGCCGCAGGAGTAGTGGGCTTCTCAAATGGCACCTCCGTGATGTCCCATAGGTCTTGACCCTCCATGTAGATCATCATTCTGATCTTCCAACTAGGGTAGTTGGTTCCGTTGAAGAGCGGGGGTCGAACGGTTGAGTGACCTTCTTCATGAGACGCGGATGAGGCGTTGAATGACATCGTTGCAGTATGCTTTAACCTCGCTCTGATACCAATTGTAGGGATCGTCAAACCCTTGCAATACTAACAACACATACTAGAGGAGGGGTGAATAGTGTAATGGCAATAAAATTGTACAATTAAAATTTAACGTGCAAATGCGGAATTATAAATGCAAGAGGAATTAAATGGCACAATCAATCCAAACGCAAACACAAAGATTTACCCTGGTTCCCCAAACTTGGGTACATCCAGCCACACCAATATTCACTATAATCCCACACAGAGAAGTGAATACAAATCTCACAAGGAGATACCCCACAAAGAGGATTTATGCCCTACACAAGGACCCAACCAATCATACACAAGGATCAAGACTCACACACAGAGAATCACTAACTCCCACTCAGAGAATTAGGGTTAGCCCTACACTAGGACACTAGAACTCTCACAAAGAGAGTTAATTCCCACAAAGAGAATTCCCTAGTCCCACTAAGAGACAACCTCCCACAAAGAGAGAAACTCCCATAAAGAGAGTATCCTAATCCCACAAAGAGAAATAGGAAAACAAATTACACCGTGTAAAGTAAATACTCTTACATATGCCTTGAGATGCTTGCTCATGAATGAATGCAAGGCATGGAAGAGGATATCCAAGTGTTGGAATATGCTTGAGAGCACTTGGATGATATCCCTTGAGCTGGACTTCAATGCATGAAGGAAGATGAATGCTCAATAGAGGGAAATGAGGGAGCTTGAGAGTGGCTTAAAGATCTCTTGAGATTTTCAATAGAATCAAGAGTAATCAAGAATCAATCAAGAAGTTTAAGCAAAGGCAGCACACTCATATACATAGGAATCCTATATTAAGCTCAAAAACTCAAAGAAACAGCCAAATAAACAAATCTGCAACGGCTAGAAATTGGGTGAAAACGACAGGAACAGTCGACTGATGATCATAAGATAGTCGACTGATCAACGGCTAGAAAATATCTAACAGCTATAATCTGAGCCAGGACAGTCGACTAACGAAGTCAATACAGTCGACTGACAAATAGGACAGGCGCCTGTTAATCCTTCAGCAGACGACTGCTGTAGGGGATGGATCGAAACAGAGAGCTGCACGCTTTCTCCAATTCTTCGCACAGACGACTGATGTTAATATTACAGTCAACTGTCAAATAGTAAGGCGACTGTATATTCTTCATCAGTCGACTACTGTAAAAATATGGAGAGAAGACAGAGAGATGCAGTGATTGCACTTACGCTAGACAGGTGACTGTTGACCAATTTCCAGGTGACTGTAAATTTACAGGCGACTGTAAACTGATCTTCTGGCGACTGTGCGTAAAGCTCAAGTTTGAGTCAATTGAAATGTTGACTTGAGCTGTGCATATCAGGCGACTGTAGGAGGATCTACATGCGACTGGAAATCACCCGTCGGCTGTGTTTCCCTCATCAGGCGACTGACGGAAAGCCAAAGACTCCAAGTGAGTCTTTGGACAGAGTGAACCTATTGGGTTGGATTCTATGATAATCCTAAGGTTCACTAAGATGGTTAAATGCATGTGCATGAATGAGCAAACCATCTAGCAAGGCATTACATTAACCCTAGACTCAAAAAGAGAGAGAAAGCAATAAAGTAAATTACATGGATTACAATGCTTTCTTAAGAGTCTAAGTCTTCAATCTTGATGCCTTGATTGTGCTCCACCATCTCCAAGCTTTGGCACTCCTTGAGTCCAAACTTTGGCCCTTCTTCACATGATATCCATCCTTACACCAAGTGATTAGTCTCCAAGAAAGATATCCTTGAAATAAACTGAGAGACTAAAACATGAGATTCATTAGCAACAATATAATGTTGTGATCATCATCAAAATAAGATTGGTATGAAACACCAATACTCAACAATCTCCCCCTTTTTGATGATGACACACATTATGTAAATCATAAAGAATTAAAGCACAATGCAAATGATCTCCCCTACTTATATGCACCAATTATATATTGAGCTACACAAAGGTAAATACTCATAATACGAATTAAAAACATGGTGACATATAATAGGCATGGATTACATAAACCAATTGCAAAGAATAATGGCATGCAAACATCAATGGTTTATCTAATCCCATATATCTCTCCCTATAGAGATATCTCTCCCCATATGCATATGTATATATCTCTCCACCTATAGATATGATCACATAATGCATATATCTCTCCCCCTTGACATCGTTAAAAAGGTGGACATCAAAAATATCCCCCTTTGTCATCTTAACCAAGATGTGACAATATGCAAGAAACGAAAGATATGTATGATACCAAATTAATGCTCCCCCTTCATCAAGCATTCATATTTCCATTCATATTTCCATGATCATTAAGCACAAATGCCAAATCACATACTCAAGTACCACAAATACCGTAATACACAAATACCAAATCATGTACTCAAGTACCACAAATACACATAATACCAAATCTTCCCAAATTTTCAACCCCTTTGTTATCATCAAAAGCATACACATAAAGTCCATTAAATACCACATGCAAAAATAGAGTATTATAGGTTACAACTAGAACTTGAATGTCATTTTTCTTAGAGTAAGCAAGTCAGATTCAATGAAAAATATAATTTACACGTTAACCCCATCGTGTAAGTGATCACTCCATATTTTACACCTTTTTCTGCATGTTTACATGCCATTTTGATCGCCCATATCACGTTTTCCACGATTATTCGACAATATTGCGATGCTTTTTACTATTTCTTATTTTTGTCGTATTTCAGGAGATATGGAGCGATTTGGAGTGATTTTGAGATCAAGAGGATTTGCACCCACTCCGGAGTGTCACCCACAGCTCTTTTAAGGGCCATTCAGCGATGGAAGAAGAGTGGTAGAAGAAGGAACTTCTAGGAGCGACGAGGAGGAGAAACAAACAAGATTGGGCCTCTACAGCATGTCACTCAGCCAAGCAAAGAAGCTCGCTCGGCCGACCAGACCGAACACGAACAATAGAAGAATTTCAGCGTGCCCTCGGCCGAGTGATGATAGACCACTCGGCCGAGTATGGAGATCCCCTCACCCGAGTGGCACGAGAGAATCCATCCAAAAGGAGGCCGACTTACTAGAAATCTACAGACGACCTGAGAGTTTCAACTTGGCCGAGCATGGAAAGCCCCTCGGCCGAGTGAGTAAATCCACTCGGTCGAGTCACCTCCGAAGACAGACCCCCAAAAACCCCCGACTTACTGGAAATCTACAGGGTTTGTCACTCGGCCAAGTAACATTTGTCACTCGGCCGAGTGGGCCGTCCCGCCTGCTGCGAAAGCTGCGATTTCTGGGCTGCGCAGGGGCATTTTGGTCACGATTTTCTGGGCGATTATGAAGGGTATTTAAACCCAGTTTTTGCCCTAGTTAGGGAGGACTTTTAAGAGCTTTTTGGCAGCCTTTTTGAGAGGTTTTAGATCATTAGATTTAGCTTTTCTTTGGGAAATTAAAATGCTACTTTTGTTGGATGCTATTGGATTCTCATTGGTTTGTCTATTCTCTTATCAAAAACCCAATTTTTATTGACAATTTCTTCATTGCAATGAATTGTGCTGATTTTATTATTGATTTTCCTAAGCATTGCATGATGATTAGTGAGTAGTGCCTTCGTCTTAGGGCGTAGGGATGAACCCTATAGACCCTATTTCTAAATTGTGATGAATTGGTGAATTTCTTGCTAGAATTGATTAGGGTTAGGTTGGGATTGATTAATTACGGATAGCTAGGGATTCATATCGATTGGGATTTGCAAGAGATTGGGTCCCAATTGATAGGAAGCCCTAGAAAATCGATTTAGATTTACGATTGGACTTCTCTAGAATTGGTTTGCAAGAGATTGGACCAAAGCTAGGATTTTCAATCGTGTTTCTATACCAATATCCATTTGCAAGAGATTGGATGGGTAGGAACTATCTCAACCTAGGTCGTAGCTCGAGTTTGCACGAGTGGGCTCGAAATACGATTGAACGATGATGTCATTCTTTACGCTAGCGTCTTAGGTTAGGGTTTGCAAGAGATTGGGCCCTACACTAGGTTTGCTATAGGCCGACAATAGTGAGAGAGCGTGAGCTTGGTTCTACATTTAGTTGCAACTAGTTCACCTAAAATTCAATTCTAGCAATAATGCAAACTATGAATCACAACGATGAGATACTGTTTGTAGCGGGGATTCCCTATCCCTAGACGCTTTGTTTTATTGATATTTCTATCAACATTCGAACCATTGCGATTATTTCACCCCAAATTATTCTTGCCCCTCTTTATAGCTAGGTGATTGGAAGAAGACACTGTCATTTGTTCCTCCCTGAGTTTGATACCCGCTCGCCGCTACACCGTGTGCTTGCGGTAAGACTACGAGCGATCTTGTCCTGGGTGTGTGTACTCCCGGGGGTCGACCAAGTTTTTGGCGTCGTTGCCGGGGAGGCGACAGTGTTTTATTCTCTTTACTTAGTACCTTCTTTTGGTTTATTATTTTTATCTTTTTACTCCTTTTTCGTGCTAACAATTCCTTTGAAACTCTGTTTCTCTTTTGCATGAACACGAGATCGACGGCAGATCCAGAGGAAATTATATTTGATCCAGAGATCGAACGTACCGAGAGGAGGACAGAGCCAAGAGAAGGCATGCTACAGAGGATAATTGTATGAACCGCACGGAGATACTGGAGGAACTAGCGGCACGTATGGCGAGGATCATATCCATCAGAGATAGGCTTCGGCCTAAGACTTCTTCCACCACTTCATCCATCGCCATGCCAGAATTGGCGGCAGATAAGAATTTTGAGCTAAAGACGTGATTGGTAGTATTGATGCAACAAGACCCATTTCATGGGAACTCCCATGAGAATCCGCATTATCACATCCATCTCTTCTTATCCAAGTGCACCACCTTCCAAATGCCAGGCTTTTCCGTTGATGCAATCCGACTGTGGCTCTTCACCTTTACACTCAAAGATAAAGCTTTAGATTGATTGAGGACGCAGGCGGAAGGAACATTCACTACTTGGGATGAGTTGGCTAGCGTCTTCATTGACAAATTCTACCCGCCATCCAAGACGGTGAAGATACAGAGTGCTCTCATGTCCTTTAAGCAAGGACCGTATGAGACCCTATACGAGGCATGGGAGCGCTTCAAGGATTTACAGCATAATGCCCCCATCACAGTATAGAAGATTGGGAGCGTGTTCACAGTTTTTATAATGGACTCCAACCGGGCACGAAGCAAATTATAGACGCAACCGCCAATGGAGCCATACTATCGAAGACCCCGGATGAAGCTACGGCCTTATTAGAGGAGATGGCCTCTAATAACCAACAATGGGGCGACGAGCGAGGTCATTCTTCTTCCTCCTTGAAGCCCACTAGCATATATGAGGTCAAGGCTGTAGCGGAGCTTTCGAACAAATTTGACTGTCTCCATAAGGTAGTGGAGAGATTGGAGAAGTATATCACCGAGCCACATGGAGCACCCTCTACGTCTATGCCGATAAGCAATATGAGCGATTGGCAAGACCAATCTCAAGTCATGTATGTATGAGGAGAGCTTGGAGAGGGGGCCTTGGAACAAGTGCAATATGTTGCGGGGAACTCTGGATATTGGGCCAACCCGGCCGCAAGAAACCATCCGGGTTTTCTGTATGCAAACAATGATGGTGTTTTAAACCCGCTGACACAACAACCTCCTCAAGATCTGCCTCCACTACCACAACCTCAGTATCAACCGAGGGGGCCACCGCAACAAAATTACCCACCTAGGCAACAGGCGGGACCGTATAGATTGCCCGGTTATAACCAAGGTTGGAGAGCTCCCAACCTACCTCAAGCTCAACCACGATTGGACCATGAAGCTAGAGTGGAGGAATTCATGGTGGAGCAAAGAAAGATCAATGCTAGGTTGACGGCGGGAAAAGATTCACTAAATATCGTCGTCGCTCAACTTGGAGAGCAACTTGCGTTTCTAAACAAGAACACCCAACAATTGCTGGATCAACACGAGCCTAATCCACGGAGCAACACTGGCCACATCAATGCGGTGGTGGCGGTTACAACAGGGGCATGAAGGATACCACTTCTGCTATGACCCAAAGCAAGCAACCCGTGGTAGAGATTTTGGAAGAAAAAGAGCTGGCGATTGAGGAGGATAGCCAAAAGGAACCGCTAGGAGGAGGAAATTCTGAAATGGCGAAGCCTAATGACGAGCGCTGCTACATGCCACCGGTGCCATTTCCACAACGGCTAGCTAGAGCCAAGATAGAGAAAAGGATCGCCAAGTTCCTTGAATATTTGAGGGGAGTAAGCCTCAATATTCCTTTCCTAGATGCTATAGTGGAGATCCCGTCGTATGCAAAGTTCTTTAAGGACTTGATATCGGGAAAGAAAGGAAGGAGAAAATCATGCTTGCCGAACAAGGAACTTGGTTTACCCGGAAGGAAAAGGAGCTCGCGAAATTCAAGGATCCCGGGAGTTTCTGCATCCCTTGCACACTTGGAGGCGTCCCGTTGCTAAAAGCTTTAGTTGACTTGGGCACGAGTGTGAGCCTAATGCCCCTTAGCATGTTCCGAAAATTGAACACGGGCACCGACTTGAAGCCGACCGACATGAGAATTCAACTTGCGGATGGTCGGATTACTAGGCCGGTAGGGATTGCGGAGAACATTCCACTTCAATTTCCGGGAGGAATATGCTTTCCTTGTGATTTCGTTATCATGGACATCAAGGAAGAGGGCGACACTTCACCTATACTTTGACGCCCGTTCCTCGCCACCGCCGGTGTTATAGTCGACGTGCGGCAAGGAACTTTATCCTTGAATGTCGGGAACATCGAGGTCGAGCTTCACATACCCAAAGCCATGAATCATATGCCCTATCAAGAGGAGTTGGACTATGTGGATCTCCTTGATGAAGTAAGTGTAGAAGCCATCGCGCACTCTATTGGCGCTCTCCATGATGATGGCTTTGAGGAAAGCCAACCTTCTAGAGAAGAAGAGAAGTTAGAGGACCCTCCAGATAGCTCCACAGCCGATGATGAAGGCGACGCTGATGTCGCAAGAATATTGGAACTTTGCAAGCTCTCGACGGCCAGGAATCCAAAGAAAGCTCCACCGAATAGAAGATCGGTGTCACCGGCCAAGAAGAAGAAAGGAACGAGCTCTAGCTTAGGGGACTTATCTCCCAACATTACCCATGATGAGGGGGTACCGAGGAAGACCAATGATCATCACGACCCAAATCCAAGTGGCCTTCCCGGCAAATTTGACGGGCATATCCCGTAGGCGCCCAACATCATGAGCTAAACGAATATCTAAAGGGGTCGAGCTCATGACCTTAAGTGAGCACTTGTCGGGAGACAAACCGATGGTTTTTGCATTGTTTTTATTTGATTTTCATTTTTGGTTTAGATTTTTATTAGTGTTTAGAGTCTAGTGTCTATGAAAATCGTGACAACGGGTCCTAATTTTCATGACAGGAGATGAAGAAAGAGAGATCACTCATATGGAGGATGACCGAGGCAAGGGAGAGCGCTCCAAGAACATGCTCAGGCCTTAGGAGGAGGAAGAAACTGACTGGATGAAGAAAAACAGAGACTGGAGCAAAAACGGAGAGCCATTGCAGAAAACAACACGTCACTCGGCAGAGTAGTATCTGCCACTCAGCCGAGCAAAGACTCCACTCGGCCGAGTGAAACACTAATCAGGGAAGTTTCTGCAAACCAACTCTCTGTCACTTTCTGTAAGTTTTAGTCTTAATTTCCACTCGGGCGAGTGACTTTTCACTCGGTCGAGTGAAACAGATACCCTCCCAGTTCTATAAAATTACTGAGTGGCAGAGCCACTCGGGCGAATGAAGTTTCTCCATTCGGCCGAGTGAAGCAAAGCCACTCGGTCGAGTCGTAAGTGGCGAGGATATTTTCAAATTTGTTTTAGTTTTCGCCCGTCAGCCGAGTGGCATTCTCACTTGGCCGAGTCGTAACAATCATATATAAGCAACAGCGGCAGCGGCGCGGTTTTCAAAACGCAAAAATCCCAAATCACGCCCGAGCCAATGCCGCTTCGTCTCCCCTTGCCCACTGCGATCGATGCTCCCTCGCTCGAATCGACACCGACGCCACCGACTCATCATCGACGATGATCGTCGTCGCTGCCGGGCAGCCGCCGACCGCCGGCGCCGGCCATTTTAGCCGCCGAAATCTCCATTTTCGCCCCAAAATCAACATTTCTCCTCATTTCTCTTGATTTGTATGCCTGTTACACCCCAAATTCAAATTAATTTCCATATCTATCTATTATCTCTTATCTTTCCAAACGTATTGATTATTATTCACTGATTTTATCGTTTTCGTTTCAGGCTAGCTTGGGGGAGCTTTGGGGATTTTTAGGATGCATACGGAGCTTCACGGAGGAGGTATCTCTTTGCACACACTGTTGATTGCTCTCGCAGCATGTTCAGGTATACTCGTTCAATTATTTTGCACGTCGCATTACTTACTTTGGTGAGCACATCTTGCGGCACATATGCCACCGCACACTAGGCCACATACACGGGTAGCCGCTGCCAAGCGGAAGAGGACCGATGATCCTGGTCCCTCTTCTGCTAGGGAGGCCTTTCCTCCACCCAGCCCACCACCACATACACAGCCACTTCCTGCCGATCCCGTTCCACCACCCGCTCCCGTCGTCGGGCCGATGGGGATTACATTTCGAAATGACGCACACCGCGCCAGATTCGAGCGTATCTACCATCGCTCGATAGTACTCTCTAGGTTTGCACACCTAGCCGACCTAGACCGACTAGGGGTACTTGAGGGGCTTCTCACGTTGTACGATAACATGGGATGTTGTGATTTTCTGTCGGTGTCGGCGGATAATTACATCCATCCGCACTCGAGGTCCTTAGTTCCATTGACCGGACCCCTGGAGGATGCTCCTTCCATTTGATGGATCGAGAGTGCGAGATCACTCTCGACATGCTTAGAGCATTTTCCAGTGGCCCATCATCCCTGACCTAGACCGCGCATATGCTTACACGCACAGCCCACCCCCGTCGTTCTACACCCACACCTTCTGGACACGGATCACGGGATCCCCACTCGCCTTTGACCCTAGTAGGGCCAAGGCCTCAGCTATCCTCCACCCCTGCCTCCGCATTGCGCAGCACCTTATGGCGACTACTTTTCTCGCGAGGTACGAGCCTGGGACCATGTCTATGCCAGAGCTCTACATGCTCTATGCGATGACTCGCCCTAGGGTTCTAGATAGGGGTAGTGACGATTTGGTTCATGCCATCGAGATCGACATTGCTAGTTGGTTTTTGGACCGCATTATCATTTCGGTAAGCGCTCGCTCACCTATCTGTTGCGGTGGTCTGATCACCCTTTTGGCCCTTATGACCGGCGTGGACCTACCTGACGACTTGCGTCGACCTCCGGGCCCCACCACACTTTCTATAGATGTTATGGCCCAAATGAAGATACTTCGTCCCCACGGTCATCCGCACTGGGTGTGGTTGAACGGTCCCTTCAGCGCTGATTACATGGTTCTCCCGAGCCCCGCTCGGACACATATTGGATTGGCTCATGGGGACTGGATTCCTCCGATGGATCTCCTTATCCCTGCCGCCTACATGCTTGAGCCCGAGGATGCTGAGTAGGCACCCCCTGCACCACCTATCGACCCCGTGATACCTCAGCCTGCACCTGCACTGTTTGCCCCTCCCGACACCTCCGTCCACAAGTCTGTTAGTGTCGGGAGCACTTTAGCTGAGTCGTCCACCACCACCACCACTGCACCTTTTTATGTCGAGCCCATTACCACATTGAGCCCCGAGCGTCCACCCACCATTCTTGAGAGCGGCGAGTCTTCCTTTACTGCTGCCGTGCAGACCCTCTCCCGGTTGCTGTTCTCGACTCCTGGGGAATCATCTTTTGTGCCCTTCACAGCCTCCCCTGTCGTCGACCTTTCGGTCTCCACCGCCCCTGTTTTTAACGAGAGCATCGTGACATCTGTCCCCACGTCTGCGTCACTGACCTCTCCCGCCGCCTCGTCGCCTATTTTCACTTCCACTTTCTCTTCTACTGCTGCTGATTTCGCTTCGACACAGCCTACGTCCCAGCCGCACACCGAGGCTGGGCATCACGTAGCGAGCACCGCACCACTCCCACCCTTCCTTGCTGCACCCATTCACTACACCGCCCGCCTAAGACAGCCCCACACTTCATCGGTTAGACCTGTGCGTCCCTCTGCTCCACCTCCCCCAGACACTCTAGTTCAGAGCATTCGTGCTCTTGAGGGGGGCTGTTAGTGGACTTAGAGGGGACTTTAGGGCTCTCTCCGCCACAGTCAGTGCCGTGCAGACCCGCGTCGCCACCCTTCCTAGTATTCAGTCTTGCCTGAACCTGATTCTGGCGTGTTTGCCTCCACCACCGACACCCACCCAGCAGCTACCACGCCCAACACCTCCACCACCACCTCCGCCACAGGACGGTGCTGGTGCACCACGCCTAGCCTAGGCACACACAGGATGCCTTCTATACTTCTGTCATTTTGCTGGTTGTTTTTGGAGCCTGTTGATTTTTGCCCCCCTCCTCCACATACTATTTTGGTACCTATTTGGTCATATCTTTTTATCTCTTTTTGGGAGTGAGGGAGAGTCTTTCTTTTTTTTGGGGAAACTTTTAGCTGCATCATTCTGATCTCTGCATGCATCATTCACATGCACCTCATATTTTCCTTTTCTTTTTCTTTTCTTTTTATCATGCATGCATCCTCACCCACCCCACCCATTTCGCGCCTCTCGGTGTGCCACACTTTGCATATTGAGGACACTTTGCACCTTAGCTTGGGGGAGTGAGTTCTCACACTTTTTGCTTTTTGTCGCCTTTTCTTTTTATTTTTTTCCACCTTTTCTTTATTTTTACACCATTTTCACTCACTTTTTTCGTTTTTATCATGCATCACGTTTTCTTATCTTTTTTAGTGTGCTGCATTTCGTAGTAGTTTCTATTTTCTTTTATCCTTATTTCTTTCATTTTTTGCTAGAGATGACTTTTCTACGATGATGATGACGTGGTGATTGGCTTATCTCTGTCTGCAAGCTATTTTGTCACGCCATAGTTTTTATTTCAGATATCATATGCTTTGTCATGCTACGCATTTGAGATAGTAACCCACCTTTTCGTATATGAATATGGATGAAATTCTGTTATTAGCTGAAGTCTGATAATTCATATGTATGCTTTTCGTAGAAAACACACCAAGCTTCACGCATTGATTGCTTATATCTGGAGTACTGCTTTCCTTTCTTATATCACTTCTTATTGCATGAAAAATGTACACCTCACTTTCAGGTTGAATGAATGAATGCTTGGGTGATATAACTGGACTAGTTTACTTTCTGAGATCAAATTGAGTAGAGTATATTACTCTGCTGAAGTTGGTGTGCACGTCTTATAGAGTGAACCGAGTGTTACATTTAGTTCTTTCTCCACATATCTTGAGCATTAATTCTCTACTTTTATTCATTGGTGAATCTCCCTTTAGTGGATCCTATATTGGCAATTCCCCCGCTTTATAAAGTTCATGCTCCGTTACACCCAAAATCAAAAAAATTATATATATATATGTATATCTTTCTATCTTTTGATTTGGGATCACAGTTGTATATAGATATCATCAAACAAAAAAATGATGAAAATAAAAATAAAAATGAAAAAAGAAAAAAAGAAAAAGAAAAGGAAAGAGAAAAGAAGTATACACGATCCCATCTCACATTCTTTCTCTCTTTCTTCCCTCTTTTGCTTTTTTTATTTTATTTTTGGAGCTTCAAAAATGGGGAATATATTTATTGATTTATCTTATGCCACCACGCTTATAGATAAGCTTGGGGGAGATGAACCAATGATGTGTTAGAGAGTGACTACCTGACTGTGCATGACAACCTAAGCTATGTAATTTTCTGTACTTGGTGAGATCACTAAAAATTTTGCGAAATACAGGAATTGACACTTAGCATACACTTCATGAAAACCACACTTTTCTATTCTTATTGCTCAATATTGTGTGATATCTCTTGTACTCCAGATAGAAAGCTTTCAATTGAAAAGTGTGTGGTCTATGATTATGTATACCGCTTTAGATGCTTCAGACGATGTTAATTCTAGAATGATTCCGTATCTCATATTATTTTGCTATTCTCAGGTTTTCTATTTTGAATGCATCCACATACTATGGTATCAGGACAAAAATCTTTGGCGTGAGTTTTACATTCGCGTGTGCTACATGAGTAAGCAAAACCCACGTCCTCATAAATTGATCTAGCGCCTCTCTCTTTGCTTGCTTTCTTTATTTTATATCTCTTCCATCTTTCCTTTTTATTTTTATTATTATTTTTTCCATCGGTCTCGCCTTTTACTTATCTTCCTCGAGGACGAGTAAGAGGTAAGCTTGGGGGATTTTGATCAGTCCATATTTTACACCTTTTTATACATGTTTGCATGCCATTTTGATCGCCTATATCGCACGTTTTCCCTAATTATTCGACAATATTGCGATGCTTTTCACTATTTCTTGTTTTTGTCGTATTTCAGGAGATATGGAGCGATTTGGAGTGATTTTGAGATCAAGAGGATCTGCACCCACTCCGGAGTGTCACCAACAGCTCTTTTGAGGGCCATTCAGCGATGAAAGATGAGTGTGAGAAGAAGGAACTTCGTACGAGCGACGAGGAGGAGAAACGAAGAAGATTGGGGATCTACAGCATGTCACTCGGCCGAGTGAAGCACTCACTCGACCGAGCAAAGAAGCTCGCTCGGCTGACCAGACCGGACACGCACAAAAGAAGAATATCAGCGTGCCCTCGACCAAGTGACAATAGACCACTCGGCCGAGTAGGGAGATCCCCTCGCCCGAGTGGCACGAGAGACTCCATCTAAAAAGAGGCCGACTTACTGGAAATCTATAGACGACCTGAGAGTTCCGACTCGGCCGAGCATGGAAAGCCCCTCGGCCGAGTAAGTAAATCCACTCGGCCGAGTCACCTCCGAAGATAGACCCCTGAAAATCCCCGACTTACTGGAAATCTACAGGGTTTGTCACTCGGCCGAGTGACATTTGTCACTCGGCCGAGTGGGCCGTCCCGCCTGCTGCGAAAGTTGCGATTTCTGGGCTGCACATGGGTATTTTGGTCACGATTTTCTGGGCGATTTTGAAGGGTATTTAAAAAAAGTTTTTGCCCTAGTTAGGGAGGACTTTGGAGAGTTTTTAGGCATCCTTTTTGAGAGCTTTTTAGATCATTATATTTAGCTTTTCTTTGGGAAATTAAAAGGCTACTTATGTTGGATGCTATTGGATTCTCATTGGTTTGTCTATTCTCTTATCAAAAACCCTATTTTTATTGACAATTTATTCATTGCAATGAATTGTGATGCTTTTATTATTGATTTTCCTAAGTATTGCATGATGATTAGTGAGTATTACCTTCGTCTTAGGGCGTAGGGATGAACCCTATAGACCATATTTCTAAATTGTGACGAATCGGTGAATTTATTGCTAGAATTGATTAGGGTTAGGTTGGGATTGATTAATTACGGATAGCTAGGGATTCATATCGATTGGGATTTGCAAGAGATTGGATCCCAATTGATAGGAAGCCCTAGAAATTCGATTTAGATTTACGATTGGACTTCTCTAGAATTGGTTTGCAAGAGATTGGACCAAAACTAGGATTTTCAATCG
Organism: Scilla litardierei; assembly: GCA_030789695.1. Lineage (NCBI taxonomy): Eukaryota > Viridiplantae > Streptophyta > Magnoliopsida > Asparagales > Asparagaceae > Scilla > Scilla litardierei. The sequence goes on along the minus strand of CM061131.1, from coordinate 50,232,359 downwards.
TGTTTCTATACCAATATCCGTTTGCAAGAGATTGGATGGGTAGGAACTATCTCAACCTAGGTCGTAGCTCGAGTTTGCACGAGAGTGGGCTTGAGATACGATTGAACGATGATGTCGTTCTTCATGCTAGCGGCTTAGGTTAAGGTTTGCAAGAGATTGGGCCCTACCCTAGGTTTGCTATAGACAGACAATAGCACGAGAGCGTGAGCTTGGTTCAACATTTAGTTGCGACTAGTTCACCTAAAATTCAAGTCTAGCAATGATGCAACCTATGAATCACAACGATGAGATACGGTCCATCGCGGGGATTCCCTATCCCTAGACGCTTTGTTTTAATGATATTTCTATCGACATTCGAACCATTGCGATTATTTCACCCCAAATTATTCTCGACCCTCTTTATAGCTTGGTGATTGGTGTTGGGATTCTTGCGGACCCCCAGAGCTTGGATCCGTATCCGTCCTAAGTCGGACGGACCACGGAGGCACAAAAGCGCAGCAGAAAAACCAGAAATCAAAATTTCTACACTAGCTAAACTATTTAGCTAGGCTCTGGGGAGCCAGAACCTAGCCCGATCTATGCCGACTTGGAGTGGGTCTGACCACCCCAAGAAGGATCTACACTTAAGCGACTAGTTAAAACTATACTAGAAAACGCTTAACTACATACCCGGAATCTTGGCCCTGGAGCAGGCAAGATGTACCGCACCGTCTTGTGAAGCTCCTCGTAGCCGAGCCGCGTTGACCCGATCTCCCTGAGCCGCCTCGCACCCTCGCACCGATCCGCCCGAGCTGCTTTCGCCTCCGAGCCGATCACACGCGGTAGAAAGTTTCACTTGAGAAGAAACCCGCGTCTTAGACGTCCGGATCAGATCCAAACCCCCTTCGTAGTCGTGCTAGGACTACTCTGGAGAATAGGAAAATATAGAGAGAGATTTAGTCGCCGATCGAGCTTGCTCTAAAAATCTGGAGCTACTCGATCGTTGACTGGTGTGTGTTTCAACGAGGAGAGTGCACCCCTATTTATATAGGGAGTGAGCACTCAACTTATCGTTGCGGGCAATGTGGGACAATTCCCATGAAGAGAAAAATTCAATTAAGCCATTTGGCTTAATTTCAACTTTAAAGTTAGCCTTTCACAAAGTCAAACTTTAACGAATTAATTCTCCTCGCATACTAAACTTCAGACACCAAACAAGCTATCAATCAGAAGAGCTTGGAATGGTGAACGCGTAGGAACTGACGGCGACAAATTTCGACTTCGTTTGACCCATCAAACAATTGCTCAAAGTTTAGCAATTTCTCAAAATTCGTAGCCGTTATTAGGGGTTTCAAAAAACCCTAATTTGACTTAAGTTGCGGGCGCGCCCGCTAGGCTTAGCGGGCGCACCCGCCCAAGGGAGCAAGGGCGGGCCGCCCGCCCGCTGCCGCAGCGGGCGGGCGCCCGCTGCCGCAGCGGGCCGGGCCCGCTGCCGCAGCGGGCGCCCGCCCGCTGCACACAGCGGGCCACCCCCGCTGTGCAGCGGGCGTGCGCCCGTTGCAGCCCCGTTTTGCCTTTGCACACGGGCCTTTTGGCCCAGTAGGTCTAACCCACTTCCCTTTGAACTCTTTCTGCGTTTTTGGACTCGTTTGAGCTCCGATTTGGACGTGGTTTGAACCTGTGTTTAGACCGGGACGATCCCGTCATCCAGGTAACCCTTTCCAACAAGTTTGTTCCTACTAAATTCGTCGCAACTAATTTACAACACGTTTAGTCAAAGTTATCATCTAATGCAACGTTGTGTCCCTATTGCTAATGCCACTAACTTTCACAACTTAACTTGTGAATATCATCAAATGATATTTCTCTCTATTTATATTCCTATTACTAAGACACGAACACTACTCGGTGTGAGACCCTACAGCCTGACCTTACTACAGGTTGGGGCTCGAAACCCCTAGACGACGGTCACTACGAGCAGTAGCTGTCGTCCCTGTTTCAGAGTCATCATAACGTGATCGACCCTTTGACAAAAGTATCATAGGGTTTGCATTGGATGTGTCAGTGATGATCCCTTCGTCAAGACTGTGTTATTGTTGGCCTAGGGTATGGTTTTCTGTCAACCCTATTAGACAACATTGGTCAGTATACGGCGGTCTTTATTGTATACACGTTGTACTTCTTGCAACGTACCCCGGTCGAGGATTAACATAAAGACCGTACTGAGCCTATAACACTAACTTCCCTTTAATGGAAGTGACGAATCCCATCTTAGTCACTTACTCACCTTGGGAGATTCAGGTGCAGCCCAACCTAAGATCTTTCAGCAGGACTGGTCCTCGAAGCTAGACCATGGGTCTAAGCTATACCGTCCGCTCACAGGTTTGTACAGATGACTTCAGGTCTTAAGGATCAACTAACCTATCATCACCCTAGAGTTATTAAAGACAGATCATTAAACTTAACCATTTAATAACTCTAACTTGGTCGTTCAGTGGACTCATTCTACAATGAGCACCTATGTCTCGTCTCCGACTTCACCAAGTCGAATGACTATGAGATCATCATTACCCGAAGGTAAGACGAAGACACAGTGATCTATCCGATGTGTCGATATCCAGTTCTTGACACATCTACGATCACGAACCGTTTAAGACTTACGTTTCTATTTGGTCGCTTACTTACTCATAATCGAGATCTCATCTAGATATGTAAGGACCTAACTATAAGTCTATGGATATTATCTAAGTATATTAATACAAATGATTTTATACTTAGAATAATACGTACCATAAACGGTATGAACAAGACGTATAATCAAGATAAATTGCCTTATGGGCATATATCTTCCTACATCTCCCACTTGCACTTAGGCTATTTATCTCGGTATCTCATACCGTTATAGCATATCAGTCACTTTGACATTTGATATGGCAAACCTAAGAATGGTTCTACTAATAAGTATTTACAACGAATTTTAATGGATTGAAATTACATCTCTTGATCATACATGGTTGATCCTTTGGAAAAATGATCTGGATCCATTTTCCTATCTTTGTATAGCTGACAGTTAGCTTTTTATACGATTTAGATGTGGGGTCTAACATTTCCGTGAGTCAGTTCTAGCTCACTCCACTTTATTGTGTCAATATGTCAAGTACATATTTGATACCCTAAGTCTATATATATATACGATTAAATCAAAACAATTTTGACTTAATGATTTATATAGAAGATTCATTAAAGTGAAATATCCATTTTACTTAGTCCGAAAAACGGAACTAAGTATATGAGCTCGCTCCCACTGACTTTAAGAATTACCTGGTTAAATTATTGCAACATAATATATAAATCATGTTTAGATTTATGTGCAAAATTAACCATTTGGTAAGTGCCTCAGATGGAATGCACAAGTGTCAGGTTCGGTTTGACGAATGAGTCAAGTCAAGATCGTTTTAAGGAATCTTGTCATTGACTCGTTCAATCAAAACGTCCTATACTGTACTTATTCCTTTAACCACATTTAGTATTAACTCTTTTAATAACTAAATGCAGATAATCAAGAATTAATCTTGATATGCGTATTATTGTGATTGCACACAATTTATACGCCCCTTGGAACCTACACTTAACTACTGATTGACTTCTAGCATTTAGTCAGCTCCAAAATCAATATTATCGAAGCTATTCACCATTATTCGAAAATATACGCAACCATCACAGAAAAGCCACATCCACAGAATTTAAGCCAATTCAATTTCAATTTCAACAACCGAGACATCCATTCCAAAACAACGGGTTCATGAAAAGAACCTTAATTTGTTTATCAAAAATAAACCTTGAGTGCAAAGAACTCATTCATTTTTTTCGATCCTTAAAGATGATACATTTTATTCAAATAAGAAAAATATCATCACCATCACGATCATAGTCTCCAGAAGTCTTTGAGCGGTCCCAGCAGCAACTGCTGCTTTGATTGCCGACCGATCTCCGTACTTCTCCAATCTCCAGTTCTTATCAGCCACCTGTATACAGTACACAGATGTCTATAAGTGTCTCACACTATATGAATGGAAATAATTGCATTTAATTGAATTTTAATTTTGTACCTGAGGAAGAGGCATCAGTATGCCCCTTCTTCTTCTCTGCAAGATAGATCTTGTAGTTCCTCTTCCAGTGGCCAATCTTGTGGCAATGGAAGCACTCAGATTTCGACGGGGCCCCTTTGTTCTTCTTCTTCCCATTCTTAGCCTTCGCAGGTTGTGGGACCTGCCTCTTCTTCCCTTTGCCTTTCGGCTGGTCGGAAGTAGCAGAGCCAACAACCAGTGCAGTCGGCTTCTTCTCAATCTCCTCAAATTACCGGAGCATATTGAGTAGACCAGGAAGATCCGTCTCAAGGATGTTCATTATAAAGCCAGTTATAAAGGGCTTGAACTCGGGAGTTAAAGACTTTAGGATAATGTCCGTGGACATCTCATTGTCCAGGACAAATCCTAACTGGGCGGCGTCCTCCACATACCCGATCATCTTGATAACATGATCTTGTACGGGCCCTGTCGTCATCTTTGTGCCCCAGAGGTTGCTAGTAGCTTCGAACTCGGCAGCTCTGGATCGCTTGCCATACAACTCTTGTGCATTAAGGAGTATGCTCTGAACATCCATATGTTCATGCTTCCTTTGCAGTTCGTTGGTCATTGAAGCTAGAGTAAGGCATCTTGCCTTCTCTGCATCCCTCTGGTACAACTTGAAGGCTTCTTTCTCTTCGTGGGTCGAATCCTCATCAGGCTTCTCCGGAGCGTCCTCGAACAATATGTATCCAATCCCAGCTAGGGAAAGGACCAACTTAATGTTCCTAAGCCAGTCTTTGTAGTTGGTTCCATCCAGCACGTTCTTTTCTACCATGTATTTTAGACCTAAGTCCATTCTGCATTTTATAGATACTTTAGTTAGTATATGTTCGTAGTATAGTTTTAATGGTTTTAATAAAACTATATTCTCCCACTAAATTTATTTAAAGACATAATAATAAACAATTTATTATAAAATAACATTTGTGAGAGAGGGATCCGACTACCCTGAGTCTGACAACCTTGAGTGTATCTCAACAAGTTGTCCGACTCTGTAGTCGGTAGACGAACTCGTCGTCAATCATATTTACTATGATTCCCTATCGATTTTACCCCTACTCATTTGTGATCATGAGTGTGCTCAACCGGATCACAATGGCTAGCCTAGTCGGACCCTTGTTTTCGTGTCTAGGCTGACTTGCCCCTTTGCTCGGTGTATGCACGACGCGCCGGTTTGGGTCAGGTCTTAGACTACATTCTTGGTTAGACCTACGCCGAAGCTCGAGGGAAGAGACAACGGTTTCAGTCAGGTTAAGATGTCAATCAAAAAATCGGTTTCTAGAAAATTGACATGTCACGGCTTGAGTGTAGCTCAACTACCGGAACATGTTTCTTACAGTTGCCAACTCCTAAAACAAGGAGGGCTACGATTTATCTTGAACAAGATTATTATCGTATTGACTTAGGTATAGTCGATGGACTTACATAGTCATGAATCGACTCCTTGCGGTCCAGCGGACGCGGCCAGGGAATTGACTAAGCCAGGACCACTTGTTACCCAGTCTAGCTAGGTTGGTCCAAAAACTTTAGCCAAGCACATTGACCGACATCATGATCCATTGAAGGAGTTGTCATCAATCTTATGTTTTCCAAACAACTAAATGGCTTTTAATTAAGAGAACTAGTTAATCCTTATCAACTAGTTGATCCTAAAATTCAAAATTTTTTCAGATTGGTTGAACATCTTTTATTAAGTCCTTATCAACTATAAGGTTCTCCGTTCAACTTAGTACCCCAATCTAATTAGGATTTTAATAAAACAATTCAACATTGTCTTTTTTATGAAAATCGTTTTAATGAAATGATTTACGAAACAAAAGGACTACCCTAATCAGGTATTAGGTTCGATGTTGTTTTGTTTTATCAAACATAGCATGTCACTGTCATATTTAAATTTCATCTTATAAAATTTAATGGCTAACCTAATAAGGTTTGTGAATACATTATTCAACATGAAGTGAAACAACTAACTTTATCCGCATAAAATAAAGTTTCATTTTTAGTGACATATAAAATGTATTTGCAAGTTTAGAAATTATCTATATAATACAAACATGCAAATATAAATTTTAACACTTAAAATTAAAGATTAAAAATTTTAAAGCCTTCATAAAAATTTTATCGCATAAAACTAGGTCGTACAAAATTATCTAATAATTTTTTAAACTTAGGCTCTTAAAATTTTTAATCTTATTTATAAAATTAAAATATCACATAAAAATTTTAGAAACATCTATGTAATAAAAAGAAATTAATTTGTGTTTCATCTCATGAAATAAAATCATTTCTATTACTTACATATTTAAAATAATTTTAAAACTCTTTTAAAACTTTTAGAAACCTTTTAGAAGCTTTCAAATAAAGTTTTGAAGATCTCTAACTTTTATGTAACTAAAGAAAACTTTTAGATTTCAAAAATAAAAATTTCCTATAAAGTTTACATAAACTTTAAATACTCCTTTTAAAAAAATTTTAATTTCTCATAAAAATTTTATAAAGTATTTAAAACATAGGAGACTTCTTTTAGATTTATCGCATAATAATAATTCGTCCCAAAAATAAAATAAATTACCGTGTTGCAAAATTAATTTTTTGAAACACAAAAATATTTTCAAAACTAATTTAACATAAAGCTAAATAGTTTTGCATATGAAAGCTAATCATTTTTTTAACTATTAAAAAGTTGCTATAGTAGATCTATAGCATAACCTGGCTCTGATACCACTGTTGGGGTTCTGGCGGACCCCCAGAGCTTGGATCCGTATCCGTCCTAAGTCGGACGGACCACGGAGGCACAAAAGCGCAGCGGAAAAACCAGAAATCAAAATTTCTACACTAGCTAAACTATTTATCTAGGCTCTGGGGAGCCAGAACCTAGCCCGATCTACGTCGACTTGGAGTGGGTCTGACCACCCCAAGAAGGATCTACACTTAAGCGACTAGTTAAAACTATACTACAAAACGCTTAACCACATACCCGGAATCTTGGCCCTGGAGCAGGCAAGATGTACCGCACCGTCTTGTGAAGCTCCTCGTAGCCGAGCCGCGTTGACCCGATCTCCCTGAGCCGCCTCGCACCCTCGCACCGATCCGCCCGAGCTGCTTTCGCCTCCGAGCCGATCACACGTGGTAGAAAGTTTCACTTGAGAAGAAACCCGCGTCTTAGACGTCCGGATCAGATCCAAACCCCCTTCGTAGTCGTGCTAGGACTACTCCAGAGAATCGGAAAATAGAGAGAGAGATTTAGTCGCCGATCGAGCTTGCTCAAAAAATCTGGAGCTACTCGATCGTTGACTGGTGTGTGTTACAACGAGGAGAGTGCACCCCTATTTATATAGGGAGTGAGCACTCAACTTCTCGTTGCGGGCAATGTGGGACAATTCCCGTGAAGAGAAAAATTCAATTAAGCCATTTGGCTTAATTTCAACTTTAAAGTTAGCCTTTCACAAAGTCAAACTTTAACGAATTAATTCTCCTCGCATACAAAACTTCAGAAACCAAACAAGCTATCAATCAGAAGAGCTTGGAATGGTGAACGTGTAGGAACTAACGGCGACGAATTTTGACTTCGTTTGACCCCTCAAACAATTGCTCAAAGTTTAGCAATTTCTCAAAATTCGTAGCCGTCATTAGGGGTTTCAAAAAACCCTAATTTGACTTAAGTTGCGAGCGCGCCCGCTAGGCTTAGCGGGCGCGCCCGTCCAAGGGAGCAAGGGCGGGCGGGTGCCCAATGCCGCAGCGGGCCGTGCCCGCTGCATCAGCGGGCGCTGGCCCGCTGTGCAGCGGGCCGTGCCCGCTGAGGCAGCGGGCGCCCGCCCGCTGCACACAGCGGGCCACGCCCGCAGCTGTAGCAGGCCGTGCCCGCTGTGCAGCGGGCGTACGCCCGTTGCAACCAGTGGGCGGTGCCCGTTTTGCCTTTGAACATGGGCCTTTTGGCCCAGTGGGTCTAACCCACTTCGCCTTGAACTCTTTCTGCGTTTCTGGACTCGTTTGAGCTCCGATTTGGACGCGGTTTGAACATGTGTTTAGACCGGGACGATCCCGTCATCCAGGTAACCCTTTCCAACAAGTTTGTTCCTACTAAATTCGTCGCAACTAATTTACAACACGTTTAGTCAAAGTTAGCATCTAATGCAACGTTGTGTCCCTATTGCTAATGCGACTAACTTTCACAACTTAACTTGTGAATATCATCAAATGATATTTCTCTCTATTTATATTCCTATTACTAAGACACGAACACTACTCGGTGTGAGACCCTACAGCCTGACCTTACTACAGGTTGGGGCTCGAAACCCCTAGACGACGGTCACTACGAGTAGTAGCTGTCGTCCCTGTTTCAGAGTCATCATAACGTGATCGACCCTTTGACAAAAGTATCATAGGGTTTGCATTGGCTGTGTCAGTGATGAATTCCGTTAGCTAAAATCCCTTCGTCAAGACCGTGTTATTGTTGGCCTAGCGTATGGTTTTCTGTCAACCCTATTAGACAACATTGGTCAGTATACGGCGGTCTTTATTGTATACACGTTGTACTTCTTGCAACGTACCCTGGCCGAGGATTAACATAAAGACCGTACTGAGCCTATAACACTAACTTCCCTTTAATGGAAGTGACGAATCCAATCTTAGTCACTTACTCACCTTGGGAGATTCAGGTGCAGCCCAACCTAAGATCTTTCAGCAGGACTGGTCCTCGAAGCTAGATCATGGGTCTAAGCTATACCGTCCGCTCACAGGTTTGTACAGATGACTTCAGGTCTTAAGGATCAACTAACCTATCATCACCCTAGAGTTATTAAAGGCAGATCATTAAAGTTAACCATTTAATAACTCTAACTTGGTCGTTCAGTGGACTCATTCTCCAATGAGCACCTGTGTCTCGTCTCCGACTTCACCAAGTCGAATGACTATAAGATCATCATTACCCGAAGGTAAGACGAAGACACAGTGATCTATCCGATGTGTCGATATCCAGTTCTCGACACATCTATGATCACAAACCCTTTAAGACTTACGTTTCTATTCGGTCGCTTACTTACTCATAATCGAGATCTCATCTAGATATGTAAGGACCTAACTATATGTCTATGGATATTATCTAAGTATATTAATACAAATGATTTTATACTTAGAATAATACGTACCATATACGGTATGAACAAGACGTATAATCAAGATAAATTGCCTTATGGGCATATATCTTCCTACAATTGGAAGAAGACATTGTCATTTGTTCCTCCCTGAGTTCGATACCAGCTCGTCGCTACACCGTGCGCTTGCGGTAAGACTACGAGTGATCTTGTCCAGGGTGTGTGTACTCCCGGGGCTCGACCAGTAAGTGTGATAATTAAAACATTGAAGGACAAAGTGAGATTCTATCATGAAGATCAACCAAAACCAATCCACATTTTCCATGCAACTTTATATCATATAGGATTGATTTTTCCCACCTCATTAAAAATCAGTTCATGGTACCACACCCCAAAACATAGCCTATAAGGACTCTTAGATGTCGGGGTGGCATTGCTTGACGAGTAAAACAGCCACGCTAAAGTTTATGTTGGATACTTGTGGGTAGTGTACTTCCATGAATCGTATCCATGTTACATGCGAAGAACTATTCATATCTTTTTCATTTTTGTAGCTTAACAACAATTCTTTTTAGCTCAATTTTTATCCATGACAAAACACATCATATCCCTTAGATATTCAGTTATTATTCATCCTACATTCACTTTCCAATATTCATAAAAAGAATCTCCAAATCTTTAACAAGTTAAATGTTCGTGGAAGTGAGCTTGTCGGCGTAGAAATCTAATTATTCATTTCATTAAACATGGAATGGCTACTTAATAGCTTCTATCATGAGCATGTAGATACAACAATAATACAATGATTTCTACAAGGATATGAATGATCATTCAATAATGCAACTTATAAAAATTCATAAGAGGATATACATTAAGCACCATTTTTTCAATTTTTTTCCATAATGAACTAAAGCAAACTAGAATCAAACAAACAAGGATCCAAACGAAATATAAATAAGCAACAAAAAAATACTATGAAGATATTCGTTAAATTCAAAGCGAAAAAAATATACATTCGCGTCATCGTTTGGCTAAGGAGCTATATAATGAAAACGTTCAATCCAAAACTCCTCGTCAAATCTATATCGTACCTATATGGTAGAGGCTATGTGTGACCTTGGAATCTAACAAGGTCCACTCATGTTAGTCATTAACGATTTAGGAACCAATACTTATTTGAATTTCAAATTCGTGTTCCTAAACTTGCAATAATAAGATGTATGACCAACACTATCGCAAGTAAAGCACTTTGCATGCATATTTTTGACAATAGCAGGCACATTGTGAATTTTCTTAAATTTAGGCTTTTGAACATTTTTCAAACCAAATCCAAGTCCATGTCTATTATTGCCATATAATTGATTTTCAAGTACAGTATCCAACGAATGTTTACCAATTGAAAATTTCATTAATGACAGTTCTAGACAAGTTACTTTAGATTTCAATAAAGCATTTTCATTCACAATCAAAGTGCATTTACTTATATAAGCTTTCTTGTTTTCCTCTTCCTTCTTTTCAAATGCAATCGTTTTTCTTTTAAACTTGTTATTTAGCATGCACAATTTTTCATGAAGCTCTCTAATCATATAAACTTTTTTAGTTTCAAGCTTAATTAAATCTTTCTTAAGAATGCTAATATTATTTAATAAGGAAGGACAAGAAAGACAATTAGCTTTTTCATGCAACCAAGAGTTTTCTTTTTCCAACAAAGCAGTAGTAGAATCACTTGCAACAATTTTTCCTTTTAGTTCCTTAATTTCTAATGTCATGTTGTAAGCGTCTTGTTGCATTTCATCGTTGGAATTTCTATAGTCTTCTAATGTGGATTCTAGCTCTTCAATTTCTTCTTGCATGCTTTTACAAATAATCAGAAGTTCAGCTTTACTACCAGATATTTCATCATCATATTTTGCCATGAAGCAGAGGGATGAGTGTACGCAATCCTCATTCTCATCCTCGCTATCCATATCCCACGTTCGCACCACAACTTTTCCTTTCTTCTCCGCAACATTAGCTGTGTCTTGTGGGCAATCCTTAATAATGTGACCCTGCTTTTTACATTTAAAACATTTAACTTTATTAATAGCAGTCTGTTCAGATAAATTTCTAAAAAGATTGTATTGGTTAGAACCATTAAACCTTTGTTTCATATCAGCTCTTCCTTGAGGATTCTTGATGTATTTTCTGAAGCCTATGACCATCAATGCTACCTCATCATCCTTATCGTCATCTTCACTAGTTTGAAGAGCTAGTGGCTTTTGAGCTTTTTCCTTCTCATCTGGTTTCTCTCTTTCCTCTATATTCTGCAGCTCAAGCTCGTGAGACATTAAGTTGCCTATCAAGTCCTCCACTCTTATCTATGATAGATCTTTCGCTTCTTGGATGGTAGTGACTTTAGGCCTGAAACAGCTTGGCAGTGTCCTTAAAATTTTCCTTGCCTGATCAAGGCTAGAATATGGCTTACCGAGGGAGTTAGACTTGTAGATGATGTTGGTGAACCTCGCAAACATCTCTGATGTAGACTCTAATGGTAGCATGCGAAAGCTCACGTACCATGTGCTCAGAAGTGCAAGTCTAGACTCATTCACCTGTGATGTTCCCTCGTGCGTCACCTCCAGTGTATGCCATATTTCCTGCGCAGTTTGACAATGTGAAATACGATTAAATTCTGATTTATCAAGAGACCATATAAGAGCATTCATAGCTTTTCCATTTAAAGAATATAATCGCCCATCATTATCATCCCACTTGTCTCCAGGTTTAAGCATATCAATATTTTCAATTTTAATATCAGGTGGCTTATAACCTTTTTCGACAATGTGCCAAACTTTATAATCAACAGATATCAAGTAGATTTTCATCCTAGATTTCCACTAAGCTTAATCTACACCATTAAATTTAAGGGTCTTGATATGGACTGACCTTTAGAAAAATCACAATCAATAGAGTTATTCATGGTCAATCTAGGCTAGATCCTATAACCTGCTCTGGTACCACTGGATCTGGATTTAAGCCTAGATGGTGGGTGAATAGGCTAATAAAAATTCTCGTGTAACCCACAAGAAATCACACGTAGCTATTGTAGATTCAGAGTATATAAAAAGCAATCATATATGCACAATAGAATCCCCTGCTTTGGTCGATCATCATGACCTACGTCCAGCCCCCGAAAGCAAATATTATATTAATACTGTACAGGCACAACCGTAATAGCTAGAGAACCAATGTCTCTACACTCATCAGGCTCAGTACCCCACTCACCGTGTTCAATACTATCAATCCTAATATATGCTCTCACTTGACGACACCCGTTAATTTCCTCTTATCTAGACCACCATTAGACAAGACCCCAAAACACAAAAAGCGGTAAAGTTTCCCCTACGAAGATCAAACAATACTACACAAAAGTAATATAGAGTTTAGATACCTCAGTTTTTTGTAGCGTAGTCGTCTCCGTCGTTCAGCACGTGGTCAGATGTCGTCTGACAAGATGTAGATGTATCAGCCTCGCTCGCTTCACAACTCAAGTTGTGGCTTGCCCTTGAACTTGCGGCTATGCTCTTTTCCTCTGAAGATTGCGGCTATAATTGATTTTGCAGCAAGTCACTCTGAAGTTTTATGGCTCAATGATGTTGCGGCAAGTCACTCTGAAGTTTTTAGCACCTAGGCTCTTGGCACGCAGCTGCTTCGGTCATCAATGAAGCTTGGCACAGGGTCTCTTTGGTCAACAAGTGCAGCTGCCTCAGATGTTGTCGAAAATGATGAAGAACATCAGATTTGCGACAAGTGGATCAAGTGCAAATTGTGGCTTGCTATTTTGATGATGGCCCACCATGGGAATTGTTGCTTGAGTCTCTCTCCTTGTGTCGATAGGTTGATGGCAAGTGAAGCTTCAAGGTTGGCAAGAAATCTAAACTTTAAAGGAGGTCTTGGAACTTGATTCCTATTGTTTGAAGATCAATTGTTTCGGCTCTTCTTCTTGAGTGATATGATCTACTTGCGACCTGAAGCTCTCTAGGCATGAGAGTCAATGAAGATGCCTACTTGCTAGTTGCTCATTGGAAGATGTGGATCTAAGATTGCGGCTTGTAGCATGTTGCTATGTCCTTGGCTTTGTGTTCCTTGCGGTAGTAGGAGCTTTGTATATTGAATGGAGATGAAGCTTGGGATTTTAGCTTGTAGCTGCAAGGTAGGAGAAAAGTTTTTTTCCCTTGGAAGTAAATATGTGGCAGACTTGATTTTCTTGGTATGCCGTAAGCTTGGCCCCTTATGATGATAGGGTTTATATAGGGCTAGGGTTACATATTAGGGCTATTTGAATTCGGCAAGGAGATGGCTAGGAGATGAGGTCGGCCCATGGTAGAATCCCTACAAGTTAGGGATTTGTGATGCTATTAGAAATTTGAATCGGATTTTGTATTGGAATAGGAATTGTATAGGATTTAAATTTTGTAATTGACTCCATCTCTCTCCATGTTGGACCAATTCCAACTTACTATGTGTATAGCAAATTATCCATCTTTTGACTTAGTCATCTCTTTAAAGAATTACGGGCTAGCCATCCTGACAACACTTAGCACACACGTTAAATAGTTCACACGTGTTTGTCGTCATCAAACTAGAAGTCCTAGATCGTTGAATCCAACAATACGCATCTATTATGATGGAAATAAACTGAATAGACTGAATGGAAGATGGAACTTCAATATAAATGAATGGAAGGTGGAACTTAAATATAAATAGATAGTACTCATATTTTTGACCCGACACTTGACCTGACCCATGGGATTGGGGTAGTCTATGATCACAAGTGTTATGGAGTGACTAGAATGCACCTGACCGAATACCTCCAACACTTATGAAGGTTAGAGATTGACAGTTGCCATACAGGGTCGGTGAGCAGATCCTCAGATTGGCCACTGCCGCAGGGAGCATGTTGGTCATTTCTAGTACTCTTGGACATGGACTTAGCATTAGAAAAGATTGGTTATGAAATATTGCTCTAACCTCTTCTTCTACAGGTTGCTAACAATGTTAAATTTTGTTATTAATGTTAAATTTTTACAAGTGTTATTGGTATTGTAAATTGCTATCAAATGATTAAATAGCTACAGGTTGCAAATTGTTGTGAATGTTTAACTGCTATAACTCTTATTAAACTTATTACTTGTCTTTAAGTTCAGCTTAGGTCATTTTAAATACTTAGTATTTCTTATGCGAAAATTACTTGCCGAGTAAACATCGCTGACGGGCATTTTAATTGTTGTTTATGAAATGTTTGTCAGGTATTGAGAGTGATTTTGTGGAGGACATTCCAGTAGAGGTCGATCCAGCACTTGACGAGTACGTAGAGTACCTACCCTCAGAAGATTAGACTATTGTACCTTCACATTAGTATTTTCTATTTTAAACAATGTAATTTGTGTGTTTGTGTGTATTGGCTATACTAGGCCTAGCATGTATCTTAAATTCTGTACGCTGGATATGTAATAATGTTGTTTAGGCTGCTTCTTAAATTTGCATGCAAGGACCTGCAGTTTACACAGACGCTTAATGTGTTTAAACGAAGGAGGAAGAAAAGAAAAGTACTCCTCCTTGTTTTAAGCACATCGCAGACCTGCTCGTGTCCTCGCTCCCAGTAGAATGGAAAGTGGGGCATGATAGGTTTTACTGGTGGTCCATACAGGTCATGCTTTTGCAAATACTTTAAGGTCAGTTTATACGACATTAATATCTAAGTGTGAACTAGATTAGATTTTTTTCACCTAACTTACATTGCAGCTTGTCTTGAAGTATGGCAGGTCGACCAAATACTCACGACATCACCAACAACGACATCTTGGGTGTCGTAATAGAAATACTGGAAATTCAATGTCAAATTTTCCATGAGGTTGTTGACAAACTCTGTAAAGCATCCCAAGGGAAGCATCCTATGGAACCACCGGGAGATGCCATCCGACAATGAAGACTACTACTTTCAAGAGGCCTACTCCTTCAACGAACAAACGATACCAGATGGTGAGCTTCCATTACAACTGAAAGGGACATGTCAAGAAGAACTGTCACATGCTACTGAATAAATGATTGGTCTATGGCGCATCTAAGCACTCTCTCATGAACTGCCCCTACTACATTAACAAGAAAGCAACTAGGACAGCAGGCGTTTCTGGATTAGCACCACATGAACTACCCTTAGCTCCACAACGTCGAGTCTTTCATCAGGACAAGCTGAACCAACACAGGTTTCAGGCCTTTACAAGTAAACTAGTGAAGCTGAGGTTGCAGAGCTAATAATTACTGGTATGTCTGAACCTTTCCTCTTTACGTCGATTTGATGCCCAACGCCTTTATTATCCTCTCTAGGCTGCATTATCATACTGTAAGTATTTTCTTAGTAGCATACCCCTTCTTGCTTTGGAAGCTTCCCATTGCTTCTTATCACAAAACTTCGCAACGATCCATCTCCATCGATCCTCATTATCTTCTTCGAACTTTCAAACCCTCAACTAGGAACACATGTTCCATTTTGATGAATCTTATTCTAGAACCTTCCTTTGATAACAACTTGAGTGACCTTCCATAAGATAGAACCGTCCATTCATTGCATCACCATCATCATTCTTGTAATAGCCTTCTGATCGTCCTACTTATTCTGAGAATACTTCCTGGTCGCGTTTAGTTCACCTAACTATGGCTATACTCTTTTATAAGGCGGGTGGCATTCGAATTTTTCGATCATCTGAAGTTTGAGTTCGACAACGGAAGCAGATCAATGGATGCCCAGCAGTATGTGAGGATGGTGCTAGAGAATTTGAGATGAGCCAAACCACGATGTGCAAGTGTAGGCTTTTACGTATTATTCATATTTCTTGATCTCGTATTTCTCTTCTACCCACTACTTTCATCATGTACCCGGTTTCCTACGGTATGAATCCTTTTCATGCCTACCATCCCCCTCTTTATTGCCTTTTGTCTGCATCCTCTCCTCGAGCCCCAGTCCCGCCTACCCTACCCTACCCTATCGAAGACTTCGACGCCCCCTTTAAACCCCTAATCTCTTACCTCACCAAACCCATCCCGTGGCTTCCTCTCTGCCGCGACGACACCCACCCCTTCACCGTGCCTCTCCCTTCGCGAGCCCAACGCCCTGCCTCAAGCTCCTCTGTCCTCACTCAGAGCACTGCCACACCACCACATCACCAAGCAACAGTCGCCATCGTTGTACGACATGGATCAAAAATTGTCGATGGCCTTTCGACGTTATATATTTTTGGGTTTAGCAACGATCCTCACCACCACCCTCACAGCCGTCATATGGTTGAGATCTTGGAAAGTCACGATTCTTGGGCTTCTTTGAGCTCATTGCCCTGGATCTTGCCACTATTGATGTCCCGCCTGGGCATCTCCACATGTCTGCTCCTTTGGATTTGGGAACTATATGTTTTTGGCTGGTGGCTTGTTTGGGATTGATGCTGAGAGTTGTGGATGTCGACAGTTGGTGTTGGCAAGGAGTATCATTGTCTATGGGTATTGGCATGATGTTGGCCTTAGGTGTTGAAGTTGGATGCCAATTTGTGCGTGGATTTGGATAATGGTTTCGGTGTTGGATTGTTATTAGGTGTTCTGGGAGTTGATTCAAGGACTAGCAGTGATAAGTATAGTAATAAGTATGTTCTTTAGAAGTTGGCCTTGTACTTGTTTATTTGTGTTGTTTTGGACGTTGGTTTGTCTTTGGCCCTTATGGGAGTTGATGTCATTTGTGCTTGGCTGGTTAGGTATAACCAGCACGAACGCATATGGATTAGTCATTGTGTCTATGTATGCTATATTATTGATGATTTCCTTAGCTATGCCCATTTGTCACAATTAGCATGAGTAGAAACTTTAAACTTTATGATCTTCCTTTTGATGTGGTTGAATAGCTTGCTACTAGCTTATCGCCTCATGTTCCAAGTTCGAACAGATGTTATCATAATAGCTATCATTTTCATGTAACGCCATTAGCTCATATTAAATTTGGCTACATGAGAAGTCAATGTAATTATTATGATAATACTTGTCTCAGGACTAATTACAGAAGCAATGGTGATGTTAATAGTATATATTTATTAGTAATATCGCTTGTTTTCTTGATGTTATGATATTTTATTAGTAATATCTCTTGTTTTCTTCATGTTATGATATGACATTATATTTCATTCTATTAACAACTTAATTCCCTATATCGTTGTCATTCATCAAGCCTTCCCTTCGATTGTTTAAATTACTTAGGCAATTACCGGTCTTCTAAATTCCGAGGACGGAATTATTTTAAGGAGGGTAGGATGTGACGACCCCCGTATTCATCAGTACATGTATTTCCGTATTCTACGTAATTTTATACTTTAAAGATATTTTAAAATGGTTCATCAGGAGATTTATATCAAAAATACTTTCAAATCAATTATATAAAAAATAATTTCGTATCATCAACTAGTTATAACATGTATTCGTAAGTTTAAGTGTCGTCAAAAAGTTTATATAGTTTATATAACATTTTCTACATAAATGTTACTGATTTAGCCGCATCAAAAAATTTTCTGTATAAATGTTATCAAAACAATTTCAAACTTCTATAGATGATTCAAGGGTCGATTAGTATTCCCCAGTTTATTCTCGTATTTTTCTGGAGGCAAAGCGACCTACAACCCGCAAACATGCATCCCAAATATTTTGTCCCAAAACTTGTATCTACATAACTCAAACTCTGAAATGGACTTCGTATTCGTGATCCTTGTAACGATAAGAACCCGTGATTATTTTTTGGGAATTTTTCGGAGTCATATACAAAAATGGCGTGGTATTACGTCATTTTTACTAATTACAATCATTAATGATGTGTTTATTATTAATAATTACCCAATTACTAATTACCTTACCACTAACCCCACTTAATCAATACCCTACCTACCCATTAACTCCCATCGAATGAAATGGGTTTGATCCAACATCTCAACCCCCAAATTCCTTACATTATTAACTATTTACTTTATTAATATTTTTATTATTATTAGATTTCTAACCCTATAAATATGAACCATGCTCCTTTCATTCATCTTCATAACGAATCCAGCTCCCTTCAACTCATGCAACCCTCGGCAGCTCAAACCCACCGTCTTCCCTCCTACCCATTTATCATCATCATCATCATCTTATTACTATTATTAAACCCTCAACAAACTCACCCAGACCGAGTACACCTCAACACCCTCAACAAACCCATAGCGGTAGTGCCACCCTCTTTCTATCTCCCACATTCTCTCCATCTCTCCTTGCCACCAGCCGATGACCCCGCAACCTCCACCACCTCCCCCTCAGCCCACAGTGCCACCGCCAGTGAGCTCCAACCCCCGGCACCGCGAAAGCCTCCTCGATGGTAGCAGCAACAACAGTAACTGTCGATGCCGCCTTCCGACTCCTCCTACTACCACATTACACCGCCAGTGCCATCGATGTCGATGCCACCAGGTCGTCGCTGATCCCAGCCATCGATCCAATGCCGTCGATGTCGCCACCACCATGTCACTGCTAATCCCAGCCCCCCGTCCAACGCCAGTCCGACCTTCCCCGCTCGCTGCAGCACCCCCGAACACCAACGTCTACCGCAAGCCCCTCCGCCTGCGGGCTGTTGTCGCAGCCGCCGTGGACTGCCACCCACATCTCCTGCCTGTTAAGACACCACCAGCTACACCGCAAACCACCGCTCAGCAGCACCCCTACCCCCTGCCTCTTGCTACCACCCGAAAGAAGAGAAGGAGAAGGAAGAGAGAGATACGGTCTCAGAAAATACGAGACATGGCCCAGAAATATATGAGACATGGCCCAAAAAATCCGAAACGACGAAATGGACTCATTGGCACTGGTTTCTTCGCCAAAAGGGAACTACATCTCCCACAATGATTTTTAAAGGCAAAACTCAATAAAGCTAATTTCCATTTAAAATTCATATCACTCGATTTTCACGTACACTGACGTACGAAAAATATATGTTGTAGTGCTTGTTAATACGGTCATTTTGACTCCTTGTTGAAAGAATTCTGAGGTACGGTTTACCCGTAATCTTTGAATATATATTTTATAAAAATCAATTCTTGATTTAAAATTAGTTTTTGGCCCTTTTAAATTTTTTAAAAATGCCTATTATTTGTTGAAAAATCTTGAAGACTATCTACCAGCCTTAGAAAAATATTTTAACCTTATTTATCCTCATTTGCTTAGTTAAAACTGTTTCTCAAGATCATTTCTTTAAAGTATTGTGCATTTCTATGCTTCGATAATTGTGTAGCTAAATCTCAAAACTGTGTAATTTGTCGAGATAGTGGAATAGACCGATGAGACATAATACACATCTATTATGATGCAAATAAACTGAATAGACTGAATGGAATATGGAACTTTAATATAAATGAATAGAAGATGGAACTTCAATATAAATATAAATAGATAGTACATGTACTTTGACCCGACACTTGACTTGACCAGTGGGATTGGGGTAGTCTATGATAACAAGTGTTACAGAGTGACTGGATGCACCCGATCGAATGCCTCCAACACTTATGGAGGTTAGAGCTTGACCGTCGCCATATAGGTTCGGTGAGCAGCGCCTCGGATTGGCTCTCGTCGCAGGGAGCATGTTGGTCATTTATCGTACTGTTGGACATGGACTTAGCACTAGAATAGATTGGCTATGAAATATTTCTCTATCCGCTTCTTCTACAGGTTGTTAACAACGTTACAGATTTTTTATCAATGTTAAACTGTTACAGGTTTCTATTAGTATTGCAAATTGCTATCAAATGATTAAATTGCTGCATGTTGCAAATTGCTGCGATGTTTAACTGCTTTACCTCTTATTAAACTTATTGCTTGTCTTTAAGTTCAGTTTGGGCCATTTTAAATACTTAATCTTTTTTTGCGAATATTACTTGTCGAGTAAACCTCGCTGACGGGCATTTCAATTGTTGTTTATGAAATGTCCATCAGGTATTGAGAGTGATTTTGTGAAGAACATTCAAGTAGAAGTCAAGCCAGCACTTGACGAGTACGTGGAGTACATGCCCTCGGAGGATTAGACTAATGTACCTTCGCATCAGCATTTCCTATTTTAAACAATGTAATTTGTGTGCTTGTTTGTATTGGCCATGCTAGGCCCAACATGTATCTTAAATTCAGTATGCTGGATATGTAATAATGTTGTTTGGGCTACTTCTTAAATTTGTATGCAAGGACTTGCAATTTACTCATACGCATAGTGTATTTAAACCAAGGAGGAAGAAAAAGAAAAGTAAAGAAAAGAAAAAGTACTCCTCATTATTTTAAGCACATTGCGGACCCGCTCGCATCCTCTCTCTTAGTAGAATGGTAAGCGGGGGGTGATAAAGGTGGTCACGCGGAAGCACGGTCTGTTGATGTGTCTACGTGGTTTGTTGACACGGTCGCGTCATTTTGCACTGGAGGCTGTAGTTTCATGGCCGCATCGTCCAAGATAACGCGGCCGCGAAACTCTCTGATCTTCACTCTTCACTTCACTCTAAAAGGTCTTCTGACGCGACCATTTAGTGAAGTTGACGTGACTGCGTTAATGTTGCTTCTTTGACTGATTGATGCGGCCGTGTGGACATAGTGACGCGGCAACATGGAGCCATATTCTTCACAAAAATCTTCTTCCTTGCGCAATTGACTCGTCGGCTTCGCTCCTTTTGCCACTTTGTGCATAGATCTCGCTATATGATTCCAAAGCGGCATATATCTCCTACAAAGCATGTGAGGGACCACAAAGCAGAAGAAGAGACGAAAACGGGGGAAACAGGGATGAATAGAGAATGAAACGGTGTAAAACATGCATAAAAAGAGTAGAAAAATATATACAATAAACACTCATCACATGCAAACTCAGAAACAACAAAAATATTATTACAAATTTATTCTAGCGTTCAAAACAAAGTACACAAATTAATTAAGGCCAAGTATAGCCGTACAACTGATGCTTAAAGGGAAAACACCTGAAACCAACAAATTCAACTAATAAAGCAAAAATTGAAGAAGCTCTCTAGTCTTCAGCGAGGAGGATCTTAGTGTCCTCGTAGCTCTGATCAGGGGGGTCTACCTCCAGGGTATAGTCCTCAAAAGCAGGGTCCTCAATGTAGTCTGATCCTGAACCTAACATATATTTCATAGTTACATTTGAAGCATATGTCAGCGAGATAGCTCGATAACATTTAAATTAATATAAAGTAACAGACTTGTGGAAAAGGAAAAACAAAGAGCATCAGAATACATAAAGAAAACATATGCATAGCATAAGAATAAGAGCATGCTAAAGTAACGGCATAAGATTAATCAACAGTTAATATATGATTTGCATTTCATTACAGCTATGGTGGTTCGCAAGTTGAGTACTTTCCAGTTATCAGTTCTAGTGAATAAGTTCATGTCTGAGTAAGTATAATGTTCTTGAGTGAACCCAATCATCAGAGGTTTACCGTGATGCTTCTTTCCTGCCAAACCTAGGCAATGGTTAAGAGTCTTGCATCCATTAGTTTGGTATGGAGGTAGCCATAAGATGATCAAGCTACACTTACAAACTCTACTACAATGAAACAACCCCACCTTAACGTGTTTTGTCTAGTCCTTGACTATTTTTCTTTCCATCTGTATTCGATGGTCTCATATATGCCCCGAGGCTCAACTTCACATTTTATTTGAGGTGGACAATCTAAATATGATGTAGCATAAGTAATGGTATAACATACCATGAACACATTTTATGAACATTTTAACAATGGGATTTTACATAGCAACATAACATTTTATAGCACAAGAAATCTCTAAAGGTTGACTTAATAATTTTATTATAAGAGAATTATTTTTTAGAGGTTAACCATAATTTTTTCTGGTTTTTAAAACAATAATAGCAACTTTTCTGGAATTTAAAAGCTATAATAGCCATTTTCAGATATTAGAAAAATAAAATCCCTAAACTTGCAAAATTAATATCTCACAATCTACACGGTCGATTTTTATGTATTTGCAGTCAAAAAATTTCTCTCGATGAGTAGTTTTAGTTTACGTAGGATTCAGAGCAATGTTTACAAATCGCTAACAATGATTTATTTACACATGTGATAAGTTAGGTCAGTCAG
This sequence comes from Scilla litardierei, assembly GCA_030789695.1. Classification (NCBI taxonomy): domain Eukaryota; kingdom Viridiplantae; phylum Streptophyta; class Magnoliopsida; order Asparagales; family Asparagaceae; genus Scilla; species Scilla litardierei. Next base: position 50,209,979 of record CM061131.1, on the reverse strand, counting down.
TGGTTAAGATTGTTAGGTTAAGATTTGATTTGGATAATCCATTTAATTAATATATTTAGATTTATTAGGATTAAATTTGTTAATATTAAATTTGATTAGGAGAAATCAATTTAGTTAAGATATTTAAATATTTACGATTTTCGCCCCCTACAATCAACGTCATCCAAAAAGCATAAAGAAAATACCAGCTGATGTGTCTATATTTTACATCTTTTTCATAACATCATGACATCGCATTCCATGCCATTTTCGCATCCAAATCCCAAATTTTCCTACGATATCGTATTTCTAACGTTATATTCAAGTTTCGTAGTGTTTTATGAGTTTTCAGGGATTTTGGAGCGATTTGTGACCCGATCTGGGTATGGACACATCTGACACACCCGTGAGCTCATTGGCGAAGCTCTACAGGAGTTTGCCGTGTTTTGGAAGCCATGGGAGGAGTGGAGGAGAGAGCAAGAGGAGAGGAGGACCTTTAGATGCTGCAGGAGAGAGTTTCCCAGGTGACTTGACCAAGCAGAGCAGCTGCTCGGTCGAGCAGATGCAAAGAAGAACAACGGAGCAGATACACAGCCTGCTTGGACCAAGCACTCATAGTGCTCGGTCGAGCAGCCTTTCATTCCAAAGCCCGACTAATCCTTGCATGGCCCGAGCAGCTTCTTCAGCAACCGGTCAGCTGTCTGCTCGGATCAAGCAGAGATGACTCGGCCCGTGCAGACAGAGTAAAGATTAAGGAGGAGCACGAATTACTGTCATGCTCGGTCGAGCAGTACATCTGCTCAGACCGAGCGAACCATCGAGCAACACACTGCTCAACCGAGTCACCAACTCGGTCGACGATGCTGAAGGCCATTTTTGGAAAGATTTTTGATCTGGCTGTTGCGCGCTTTGGGGTAGTGAAGTCTGGGAGCTGCGAGAGTGTTAGGGAGCGGTTCATATTCTTAGTTTTTGAATAGTTTTTTGGAGGGGAGATTAGGGATTAGAGATACTTGTTAGATCTAGAATGATTTCTGGAAGATTATTGGATTATTATTTTGGTGTTCTTTTGCGATCTGCGTAATCGAATCTTTGATTTTTCTTTGGATCTATTACTCGTTGTAAGTTTCTAAATCTTTATTCTATCAATTGCCATGATGTTTTCTCTCTTAAAAATTATGTTTTTATTCGTCAATAACGTCATGAGTGAGTAGTGTTTTCTAGGGTTGATGGACTAGCCCTAAGACCCTGGGTGGATATGTAGATCTGAATCCCTAGGTTAAATTAGGAATATAGGGAAGTATTTCGGTCGATCCTACCGAACCCCCGGGATAATCCGTACTGAGATCATGCCCACTGTCTGTGGAATTGATGTGCTTAAGGGGTATCCGTAGGATTTGAATAGGGAAATCAGTGGATCCAACCAAGTCTCGTGACCATGCCCGGCTCGTACCTTGAGGGGATTCCCCGACGAACTATATCACTACGTTGTCGGCTACCGCTATTGCGTCAACAAGAGCTACCCGAAATACCTCCCAATTCTAACCCACAAGAGTGGTACGAATTGGGAGATTAATCCCCTAACCCTAATGTAACCTAAGGGTCCTATTCCAACGTTGTTCCCGACAGTCTTAGTAGTGATCCCTAATGCTCTAGTCCTTTTTATTATTAAAACAACATTGATACCTAAACCAATTCTCTCAACCCGATAGCTATCTCACTTCGAGATATAGAAGTAAGCTGAGAACTCAATTACACTTCCACTGTCCCTGTGGGATTTGATATCTTTTATACTATAATTTGACACCGTCTGCTTATGGATAGAGCCCGGAATTGACACCTAGGGGGCATACCATGCCTGGCGATCGTGACACCGCCGGGTGGAATCTAGGTGTAGGTTTCGAGTGCTTCAAGTTTTTGGTGCCGTTGCTGGGGACGGCAATAGTGTTATCTCAGTTTGCTTTTACTTTGAGAAGTTTGCTAGCAAGTCTAATCATTCCTTATCTCTCTGCCATTTTGATTCTTTTATTTACCACAGTGCTACTAATGGTATCTGTCTGAGCTGTTTTGGTGCATGAGCACTTGCTTCGGGGCGTTTAATCAAGAGTTATTGTTCGATCCCGAGATCGAGAAAACAATAAGGGCTTTGAGGGCCTCAAGCAGACATCAATCTTCCTCTACCCAGATGGCAGAAAACAATACTCCTCCTCCTCGCACCGGGTCCATCAGGGACCATATGAAGCCTACGTTTGGGAACAACTCATCTATCCTTAGACCACAATTGGTGGCGGCGAGCTTCGAGCAGAAAACTGGGCTCATAAATTTGATGCAGCAGCATCACTTTCACGGGCATCCTCATGAGAACCCTAATCACCACATTGACACTTTCTTTGCAAAGTGTGACACTTTCATGTCAAAGGATGTGAGTAACGGTGCTGTAAAGCTACGACTTTTCCCGTTCACTCTGATGGATAAAGCCTCATACTGGCTACGTGCCCATCATCCCAACCATTTCACCACATGGAAGAAACTGGTACTTGCCTTCGTGGATTAATTCTATCCACCCTCGAAGACGGTGCGAATCCGGGGGGCCATATCGAACTTCAAGCAGCTCCCACAAGAGTCACTTTATGAGGCATGGGAGAGGTTCAAGGACCTCCAACATCAATGTCCTCATCACGGGGTCCAGCCTTGGGACTTGCTGCAGAGTTTTTACGACAGGTTGCAGTCTAGCACCAAGATGATTATAGATGTTGCTGCGCAAGGCGTCTTACTTGACAAGTCTCCTGAAGAAGATATAGACTTGCTGGAGCATATGGCAGCCAACAATCAGCAATGGAGTGAAGAAAGAACCATTGTGACCTGGACCCCCGAGGTAAAAGCTTCCATCCATCTGGACTCTCACATCGAGACCTTATGCAAACAGGTGGCCAGAATTGAAAAGTGCCTGGATTCCATCCCTGCATCCACCAGCACATATATTTATCATCATGCAGAAGATTATACAGCGCAAGGGTATATCCCTAGTGAGGCACATTATGATGGTGCCGAACTATCAGAATCTATGCAGTATATCCAAGGAGAGGGACGAAATCAATGGCAACATCTGGCTGCTCGGAATCATTCGGGATTCTCTTATGGGAATCCCCAAGTGGAGGCTACAACCTCCACAATTTCAGAGACTGCCACCCCTCCTCAGCAACAATATGGGCCGCAACAGAGTCAGCAACAGGGCGGGTTTACGCCAGCTGGGCCTTATCGACCGCCAGGTTATCAATTCAACCGGCCGCCTCAGCTGGGCTATGCCCCAAATCTGCCTCGGTCAAATCTGGAGGCCACATTGGAGACCTTTATGAGTGGTCAAGCCCAGTTCAACCAGGACACTTCCACCCAGTTCAAGATCATAAATACTGTACTAGATGAACTGAGGGGTTAAATGTCCCAGCTTTTGAAGAACCAAGGAAGGTTTCCCTCACAACCAAAGACAAACCCAAGGGTCCAAGCGAATGATGTGGTTTCTGTCATCACACACAGAGGATGGGCAACTGACCCCGTCATGGTCCCGGTTGTAAACAAGGAAAGAGTCATTGCTGAAGAAGCCGTTGTTAACGGTGATAGAGAAGAGACTACTGAAGAGCCCACAATTTATAAGGAGAAGGAAGATCCACCGTCCATCACACCGACTACAACGTCGTCTCCTGTTGATGCTGCATAGAACAAAGCTAGCCAACCTCCCCCACCATACCCACAGAGGCTGGCCTTAGCCAAGACGGAGAGGAAATACTCCAATTTCACGGAGTTGCTGAAGGGAATCCATTTAAATATCCCGTTCATGGATGCTATCACAGAGATCCCCATCTATGCCAAGTTTTTAAAGGATCTAATCACGGGAAAGAGGAAGCCTGAAGAAATAAGGCTCATGGATGACTCCACCTCCGTTATAAAGAACCACCTCCCCCAGTAGTACCAGATCCGGGGAGCTTTACTTTCCATGCTCCATCGGAGGGATGCCCATCAGCCGAGCATTGATTGATGTAGGGGCGAGAATTAGTTTGATGCCCCTCTCTATATTTGAGAGATTGCAGACCGGGAGTGAACTAGAGCCGACGAATATATCCATCCAGCTTTCGGACCATTCGATCACTTACCCGGTGGGCATGGCCAGAGATATTATTCTCCAGATACCCCCTGGGTTATGTGTTCTCGTTGACTTCATCATTATGAACATGCCCGAGGGAGGAAGGTCTCAGCTTATACTTGGCCGCCCCTTCATGGCGATGGCCGGTGTTTTGATTGATGTCCGAGAAAGGACTCTCTCGCTGAACGTGGGGAACATCGAAGCTGAATTCAGGTTGCAGAAGTCAATGCAGGAACATGTTCGTGAGGAAGGAGCTAGCTATTTGGAGCTCTTGGAAGATAAAGCTGTGGAAGATTTCACTTCTGATGGGATCATGAAGGACCCAGTGAGAACAGGTATTGACGATGACGGTGACCCAACCTACCACAAAGCGGTCGCTGCCTACATCCGGGTGCTGGATGAGGAAATTTTAAATCACTCTTTGAATCGTGAAGAACCGGAGGCCATAGGCTATGCAAGGGAGAAGCCTAAAGTGGACGGATACCAAGTTCCGTCGCATTGCGTCATCGGCAAGAACGACACACGAATCCCGCACGCACCAAACGAAAATTGATAAATCAAAGGGAGTCGATCTCATGACTCAAAACGAGTGCTTATTGGGAGGTAATCCAATCTCTTGTATCTTGGACTATATTTTTCAATTTTTTCTTTTTATTCGACCTATTTGAGAAAAAAACCAAACAAAAACGTTGTTTATTTCCTGTAAAACTATAAAACCATAAAAATGTGATGAGTTCCTCCATTTTACAGGTTGGACATAAGGGGGCATGCAAATCGATATTTTAAACGGAAGGAAGCTGGAGTAGAGCAACAGATTTGAAGAGAAAAGGAAGGAAAAATGAGCAGAAAGAAGACACAGATGACTCGATCGAGCAGCTACACTGCTCAGTCGAGCAGCGCAGTCCGGAGGATAAACAGCAAAATATCACTCTGTCTACATGGCCCGAGCACCATTTGCTCGGTCCAAGCAGACGTGACTCGACCCGATCAGCCTATTGCTCGGTCAAGTATGACAGGCTCTTGAAGATGTGGAGAAAATGACATTTTGTCTATGCGGCTCGAGCATACCCTGCTCGGTCCGAGTGATGATCTATTTACCCGAGCAGCATACTGCTCGGTCGAGCATATAAAGGCGTATTTATCTGTTTAGATTTTATGTCTGACTCGACCCGAGCAGCTTCACTGCTCGATTGAGTCAGTTTACCCTTTCTGCGCGGGCCCCACTCACTACTAGAAAATTTGGTATTATCCACGGACAAATCCGTGGCTAATACCCTAAAATCTGTGGCTATTACCCAATAGCCACGGTTTTTTATAAATTCCGTGGCTATTATTCCGTGAGGGAAAGTGCCATTGCAAATGCCAAAAATCCGTGGCAAATGGAAGAAATTCTGTGGCTGAAAAGTTAGCCACGGAAATTCCGTGGCGATTGTTCCACCTATTGCAACGAAAAATCCGTGGCAAAAATATATTTTCCACGGAAATAGTTTAGAAAAAAATTCCGTGGTAAACAGCATTAACCACGGATATTTCCGTGGCCATTGTTTTAAATATTGCCACGGAATGTCCGTGGCAAAAGTATATTAGCTACGGAAATAAATTCCGTGGTCAACCGCATTAGCCACGGATATGCCATGGCTGTTGTTTTAACTATTGCCACAGAAATTTCGTGGCAAAAATATATTATCTACGGATATTCCGTGGCTATTGTTTTAACTATTTTCCAAATACAATTTTGTGGCTAAATATATTAACCACAGACAGTCCGTGGCTAATGTGTTTATATATTTTTTCTTAAAAATCCAAAAAATTTAGAAATTCGTTTCATAATCAAAATTCCCATATATATAATAACAAGAAAGAAAACATCGCTGTACAATCAAAATTAACATATATAAACAATATCAAAAAATCCAATTAAAAAATTCTCATCCATCACCAACTTCCAAGAAACTACATGAATACAAACTTTCCACAAACATAACATACCTCAATAGAAAAGTTTTCCACATACAAAAGGTTTACACATACAAATACATATCGGCCCCTTGGCCCACTCAATACAAAAAGTTTCCACACATCAACATAATGGCCCCTCGACCCCCTCAAAGTAAAAAGTTTCCACACATCAACATAATGACCACTCGGCCCCTTCAATACAAAGTAAACTCTCAATCTCATCAAAAAGGTCCATCGGCCCCCTCTCATCACCCCCCCATACACCAAGTAAAAAACAATTCAACTATCACCTCATATCTCCTCCCACCGGTCCTCCACCGGCTCTGCCATGTGGACGCGATTCCTGAAACAAAAATTGAAATAAATAAGTATTTACTAAAATTAAAAAACAAATAACTATCATTTGTTAGAGGCAAGATATGCTTATTAGGATTCTGCAAACTAGTTTTTGGTAAGAATACTCATGCAGCCTGACGCAACACGAAGCTCAGATCGCTGATCTTTGCCATCTCAGCAATGCATCCAGCATTGTCACTGATTGGACCATAAGCATCAATTGCCAAACCAGTAGTAATCGTACTCAACATTCCAAGGGCAGCCACAACTATGCCATGCATCGCAGTAAAAGTAAAACCGACAAAAATGGCTTAGCAAAAATAAGAATTATAACGGGCTTGTATCCCAAAGAAAGCCCAAAGACAACATTAGTTCCTACTCCTGTTCTGCAAGAATCTGTAACATCTTGCATGGGACTGCACACAAGGCGGTTGTGTTACAACTACCAAGACATCATGACTTCCCAAGGAATATGAAAACAAAGAAGATTAGCAACCCACATGTATGCATTGCTAGTGTAGAATTTGGTAACACAGCCAATGACCAAAACAGCCCATAGACCAATATCAACACAGAATAAAAGCTCCCTGACAATATCAAGTTATTATGAGATAAATAAATTGATAATATATGGTATCAGAATGCTAACATTTATACAGAATAGTTCCTGATTACCAGTTCTTCACCTCCTTCTGGACGCCAACATTGAATATAGTAAAGGATGCTAGAAGGGATATCCACCTAACCATTGCAATGCCAACGGTCATGAGAGCAGTGGAGACGATGAGTTGTTTCTTCAGCGCAGTCTCAATCCTCTTTACTGCCTCGATTTCAAAGAAATCGGTTGTGAAGAGATTAGTAATCAAGCAGACAATTATACCCATGGAGCTGATAAGAAGGGGGTATAACATTGCAGCCAATTCATGGTTGATTCTAAAGGAAGAAATTGAGACAAATTCTATTATTGATGTACCGGAATACAGATTCAGATGTTTTTAATAAAATTAGACAAAAGCATATTACCACAGATTGTGTGATCCTAATCAATCTTCTGCAACTTCCTGCATTAAATATGTCACTTCAGCAATTAGGCCATGCTCTTCTTAAATCTTTGAAAGTTTCTTTATCAGCAGTGCCCTCTTTATCTCGACATATATCTGAAAGGAATGCAGTAAAACTTTAATAATATATTATAAAATTTTCCGTATATGCTAGTGCAAACAACATTAACCTTATTCTAAGAAGCACGCTAAACTTTGATTATTATTCTTATTTTTATTCTCGGGAGAAAAAGATTATGCTATAATGCCATTTCCAATCAAAAGACACATCCTAACCTTTGTTCTCATACCTTGTAACTAGAATGGCGTGCATGAGTGGAGTTAAGATTGTCTATACCCTATGGATGGCTGAGGACACAACTTGAAGACTTTTGCTCCCAACCCAAATTGGAGGGAAAAAGGTAAGTACATACTACAGAATATCAGTGACATGAGATACAACACATGACTAGAAGAGAATTCTAATGTAAAGAATATACATTATGCAGAGAGCTTACTGTATTGAGTATAATGACTAGAACCAAATGCAATGAGCTTATTATCCCATGCCATGCATGACTACTATATACAAACTATGTTTATATCTAACAAAATTCAACTACCAAATTCAGCTAATAATATAGGGAAAAGGAAAATAAAAGAGTTGTTGAAAGGTCGGTAGCTACCGTGAATCATACAGGTGAATAGAAAGGGAAATCAGTGTTTCTTCTATATAATAATAAAAATTCTCCATGCATGACCCTCAAAATATTTTAATGTATGATCTAATTGTTTACAAAAAGATCTTTTATTGCAAACTGTTAAATTTGCAATGACTTGATTAATGAACATACCACTTTTGGCCGATGGGATCTTCCGTCTATCGGTGTTTAACAATACAAAGATCAAAATGAATGATGTCTATCATCTTTAAAAGTATGCACATGTATTGCGTCCTAGACATTGCCAAAGTTGTGTAAAGATGAGAAACATATCTTCTTTAATCTAGCATGTCTTAAGAGGGGAAATTGTTTGCTACAAGATTCCTTCCAAGTGTCAATTAAAGAACAGTCAACTACATTCTTGCATATCATAAAGCATAAATCCTAAAAACAGAGTTGCTTGAATAGAATTTGAGTGATTTTGGGAAACGATGAACCGATACTTCAACAAAGTACTGGTTGCAATATGCAAGCTGCATGATTGTTTTATGAAGCAAGCTCATAATGAAACCCCTCCCAAAAATAACATATTCTAGTTTGTTGTCTAATCTTGAATATATTATCCTATAGTAAGTTGCACCAATATTGATGCTATAGCACATACTCGATATGTTGCAAGGTTTAGGAGCAAGTACGGAGGGACTCAAAATGTGCTAGCTGCTTGTACACCAGACAGTGACTAAAATAACTGAAATAAAAAAGAAATTCAGCAACAAACTTTATGAATCAAAATCATATTTATGTGGCAGGTAGCTCAGAGTTTGAAAACATATTCCTAATATGTTTGTGTGCAGCAATACATCAAATTTTCGTTTTGAGTAATTACACAATCACTTTAAATTGATTTAGATACATTGTTAACCTGTAACACATCTAATTAAAACTATAGTGTTAACGTGTCCATCATTTATGGGTTCAAACCTGGTCAGCTATCATTTATTGTACTTTTATTTATCATGTTGTTCTCTGATTTATCTTACTAGTGGATGCATGACGGTTAAGTGTAGACAAGCTTGAAATGCATTATTAATCTACAAACCATCATCTTAAGATTAAGGGTCAAGTGACCATGTGACACTAATTATAAAAAATATTAGGGTAGCTATGTCACCAACAGACACTTGATCTTTTAACAGCCCCATGCATTGATCAGAATAGTACTTGAAATAATTTAGCATGGCAATATGCTGGATTTCTGACAAATAAGTAAGGATGGCCATATGCTGGATTTCTGACAAATAAGTAAGGATGCAGATTCTAAGTGGTAAATTTTCAAGTCTTAAACCCCCAAGATAGATGCATGCATGATGTTGCCTGAAAAAGGAACAAGCATTTCCTCATCAGCCAAACATTTTACAATGAAATAAAAGTAGAGAAGGTTCAAAGGCAGATGGATACTAATGATATGGTAATATATCACAAATTAAACTGGTTTACATTCTGCTATTGGTTGACATAAATCCAAAAGCACGGAGAAAATTGAAGTCTTATGTCTATCCTTCCTGTGGCTCTTAATAATGCTACAAAGACATGAAATCAAAGCAACAATTTCATCAAAAATTAAATTTGCATAATTCTATATATTTTTATAGATTTGTACAAAAACTGGGATCTTCTGCATGATTATATATGGATACATTGTTTTAATTATGCAGACAAGTTGACTCCAAACACAATGCATATGAAGAGAATTTTCACTCTCCTTTCTATTCCTACATCTTCTTCCACCCAACAAGCAAGCAAACACCTTCGAGTTTACAGGTATAATATATTGTCCTACTTAATTCTGGTCCACATCCATCACCCTGTATGTAGCAAGTCATATATGAACCTTTCAGTGCACTGCAAATACAAGCAATTAGGAACCTTTCACCTTATAATTCTCCCAACACTTCTCTCTTAATCTGTATACTTTCCATGAATATCATTTCTCCTCTAAGTATGGCATTGGATTGCCTACCTTCCTTGTTACTTACTTGAGCACACGAAAATAGACAAGAAAATAAACAAAGAAATTCCCAATCCAATACCAAATATGAACTTTGATTTGTGATTATCGACATTCAAGACATATGGCTTGGAATGCATCCAAACCAGAACCAAGTCAATTAGCTGGCACTTTTATGACTCTTTCGATTTGTTAACTCATGGCAATTGAAAAATACATAAACAGAAAAGATATTCTCAAAACCAAACACTAAGGAAGAAAAATATTGATCTTAATTTTTATTGAGATTTACCATTATCTAACAAACCCTGAAATATAGATATTTGTAGATCGGCCCTATATAATGATCAACATTGTATCAGTCATGTTCTGAAGACAGTAAGAGGGATTAAAGGCTTGCAAGAAGATGAAGTTGAAATGAGATCGAATGTAGGAACACTCATCGCTCGCAACTTCTCTGAGTAATGTTCAAAGATTTACAAGATAATCTAGATAATTTTTGCAAAACAAAAGATACCTATTTATGACCCCAAATCAAATTTGAAAAATCCAAGCCAAACACTTGCAAAATGTGAAAACAAACAAACAACCAGTTTGACATTGTCATTATTCACTAGCTGGCATAAACTGCCAGCATATTGCCCAGATATATAGAGCTCAAAATTTGAGACAGTTCATCAAATGGAGCAATATTGTGACAGCTTAAGTTGATGGAAATGGCTAATAAATTTGGGAACCATATGTCCAAAAAAAGAAGAAGAAACGTAGGGACTAATAGTTTATTGCCATCTACATAGGCAATGCAAATATACCAACTTATTTAGCAAAAACTTAATATGATTTGAGTATCTTAGCGGGCTTCACCTTCAAATGGTACAAGTAACCCAAAAGATTCAATTACATAAATATTTACAGATTGAAAAGTATTATGTCATTTGCATAGATTAACTCATGCTTAGTCTTTGCGAATTAGTCATCATACTGGATGAATGACTACAGAAATTACAAACAATGGTGATAATAAAGGGTTTTGATATATGAATAAGAACACCTAAACATAAAGTTTTATACTTGAGTTAGAACTTGCACATAAAAAGGAACACAGTTGCCTCAAACAAAAACGAGTCTTTGTATATTTCCTGTTTGTATTTTGCATGTAAGCATAACATTGTTGATGTATGTTATTTTCATGCTAAACATTGATCATACCATCATATGAGCAATATTCATGTGTATGATGAAATTCTGTGAGACTGATGCCATTATTCGAGTATAACAATTATGTTTATCCTGAAGAATAAGAAGAGATAAAAATGTACCACTCAAAAAAGGGATAACTGAAGAAAAAGATGTAATTTATTAGGCAAATCATCATTGCCTATAAAAACTTTGTTTCCAAACGAATCAAAAAAGGGATAATTGAAGATGATGAACCCCCGTAACACACCGAAACCCATGCACTCTCTGGTCGCCCTCTCCTCTCCTCTCTCTCTCTCAATCAACCATGAGACCCTACAACCCATCAACCGCAAACCCTACTATTAAGGAGATAATAGAGGGGGGAAGAGAGATACCTTTTGATCGATTGGAAGGAGTCGCCGGTCGCCGATCTCTGATCTCCGATAATCGCCAGAGAAGAGTCGCCGCAATGAGAGTCACAATTTTGCCGAGTGAGAACCCTAATTCTAAAGTCGATGAAACAATAGGCGCGTAGAAATAAATAGTGCCCGCACTTTTTGGGGGGAATTACTAGTGCGAGAAATAAAGCAGCGCCCGCTCTTTTTGGTGGGAATTATTAGTTCATCACCCAGGACGGTTTCATGACAAATAAGTATCATTTGCTGACAATTGAATTTTCGTGGCAAGTATGTAATTGCCATAGACTGTTCGTGGTTGTTTATCAATATTTACCACGGAAATTTTCATGGCAAATTGGTTTTTGTTACGATCTATCGAGTTGATGATGTTTTCGTGACAATTATGTATCTGTCACGACAATTCCGTGACTAAAGAATTATCTGCCACGGAAAATTCGTCACGGAACGTTCCGTGGCTAATGTTTCTATAGTTGCCACGGATTTCATTCCGTAGCGAATGTTCCGAGGCTGTTACTCAGTTTTCTAGTAGTGACTTCCAAACGAGTTTGGTTTTTAACCCAACTCATTTCACTTATTAACTTACACGCTAAAATTTTTTTTTACCCTAAGCTAATCGACTGCCCGAGCTCTCCCTCAACCCCTACTCGATCTGCCTCATCGTCGCCATCTTCCTCCTCCTACGCCGCCGCTTCCACCACCCGTCCGGTCACCCACCTTCGGTCAGTCGCCCTCTCTCTCTCCATCCCTCCGCCCCCTCTCTTTCTCCCCTTTTCCTCTTTCCCAATCGACGACGGCCGCCGATGGCACCACCTCCGCCGACGAAGCTGCCCCGACCACCGACCCAAAAGCCCCCCCGACGCCTCAGCCCCCATCACCCTCCGCCTATCCCCCTCTCTCATCGCATCGTACAAACCCACCCCCAATTTCCGATCGTCGCTGCCCTTGGGCACGGCTGCGACTACTCAGCCCGATCACCTATGATTCTCGTCCAAGTAGCTCACCCACTCTCCCCTGCTGACCGAGCAACTAAAGTGCTCGGTTAAAAATTTCTACACGAACGGCATTGCTCGGACCAAGCAGTATAGCTGCTCGGTCGAGCAATCCCAATTTCAGCAGTTTCCCACTTTTTAAATTTTCCTCTGACGTTAGTATTGTTTCTCTTTCAAGTACAATTTGCCCACATCTGCAGCTACTACCTGGTTTAGCTTGGGGGAGATCTTGGTATTCGCATCGCCCATTCAGTCGGTCCACTCTACCCTCTATTTACTTTTTTTACCGACTCACCACATTGCCATCGCCACGATGGTTTGCATGCGAGGAGCCACCACCATCCCATTCATGGGAAGAGGCCGTCGTCTGGAGCCTCCTCTTCCCGAGCCACACGTCGCCCTCGCCTCACTTCTACCATTACAGTCCTATCACTACCACTACCATCCCCACCACTACCGCACCTATCCCCACCACAACTGCCTCTCCCCACCACTACTACACCCATCACCTCTGCACCTATCACCACCACAGCCATCATTCCCTCCTCACCTCCTGCCACTGGCATCGCTCTTCCACCCCATGTGCAGATGTTTGGTATACATTACGAGACGACGAGCACCGCGAACGCTTCATCAGGCTCTTGCAGCGTCGTCTCGTCCCGACTCTTTTCATCGACTTCCCCAGCCTCTGTTCACTTGGACTCCTTCAGGGAGTCCATCACCTTTACCGCACGATCGGCTTCGATCGTTTCCTTGGTTTACAAGCCCCCACCTACACACGCCTCAACCTTGTTGCCCTGAGCTCCATCGCCTACATCGAGGCAGGCGAAGGCATCACTTTCTGCTAGCTGGATCAGGACTGCACGATCACATATGAGATGATCTGGGCACACTTCCACTTCCCCACCATCCCAGAGCAGCCTTCTCCCCTGATTACGACCTTGGCACGTTTGATGCCACGTCCTTCTGGCAGTGCATTTCGGGCCTCGACCACTACCGCCCTAGTCGGGCGAAGGCATCGTGCATTGTGCACCCCTACCTTTGCTACGCTAAGAGGCACCTCACCATGACCATTTTCTGTAGGCCAGATGTCGGGACTATGTCCCTTCCCGAGCTATCCCATCTTATGGGGATGACCCGACCCCTACGCTTCCACCCCGACGACTCCCTCTGCTCCTTCGTACTCTCTGATGCATCCCACTGGCTGTGTCATCGCCATATCCACACCGCACGCACTTACTACGCGACAGATATTTGTTGCGACGGATTTTTCATTATTTTCACACGGATGCTCGGCTTAGATCTTCCTGATGATCTAGTGACCTCTGCTAGCCCCACATGCTTGACTCTAGGCGTACTTGAGCATATGCATATCATCATGCCGTATGGGGACCGTCACTGGACTTACCTTGTTGGCACCCACCACACTCCACACATGGTGCTTCCCTCCCCTCCCCTCACCCACATAGCACCCGTCCAGCTCAGTTGGATAATCGACCAGGTCTACCCTCTACCTGCACTCCACATACTTGAGCCCCCTGGTGCTCCCGTCGAGGCACACGCCGATGACTGGGCACCCGGCTCCCCCGAGTCCGAGGAGCATGACATAGCAGCCCAGGTCACCGGCTTTCCAGCACCCCCAGTACACCCACCACCCCAGGAGCCATTTCTTCTTCTGCCTCTGTATCCACAGTTTCCACCATCGTTGAGTTTTTAGGGACTGTCTCCACTTCTTGCCCCGAGACTCATACATCTGTCCCCATCATACCAGTGCCAGAGGGCACCGATATTAAGTCTGCTCCTGATCTTACAGATCTTGACTTTCCAGAGCATGACCCCACCCCCACCCTTCCACCTCTGAGGGACCTGATAGCTTCACTACCTATTTCTTTAGGATCCCACATTACACTCACCGGCACATCGTTATCGCATGTATCTGATATTCTCACTGAGAGTGTCGCGACGTCTGTCCATACTGCTATGTCGGTGACTTCTCTTTCCACGATTGACTCTGTCTCCATCACCATCACTTCTGATCTCAGCCACACTCCCCCACACACCTCCTACATTGAGATTCCGTCGAGCTCACCCTCTCCCACTTTTCACCCGAGGCACCGTGTATCCTCTTTACAGGGCCGCTTTACTTGAGTGGTGTCTCCCAGCCACACTTCTTGCCCTCCCCTCGACTCCCGTACCATAGACGGTCGTCTGATGGCATTGGAGGAGTCGACTTCTTGCCTACGACGGGATTCGACGTCTTCGTACGCTCAACGACGACACACCACGAGACAGTCAAGGAGGACCTGGACTCCATTATAGAACTTCTTCTGACACGTGGCCCACCACCAGTGATCCTAGCACATGCCCCATCACCAAGGCCAGCCACTGTGACCACCCATGCACCACTCAGTGCTCCACACTCTGAGGCTTCTGCAGGGCCTATTTCTTCCTTATCTGAGACGGTCGTCACAGTAGACCCCACTTCTGCTATAGTTTTATTTTCAGCTGCGCCTTTCACCACCACCGCTGAGTTCCACCCTGATCCTCCCACATCTCCTGGTCCACAGTAGAGGGACCCACCACCATCCCCAGAGGGTGGTGCCTCTGCTTGATGTTGTCCCTACCAGTCTTTTTGCCTCCCTCATATTTTATTGTGCCCATCTGTCTGTTCGGGGCCCTGATATCAGATAGCTTGGGGGAGGACCCATACATGCACCTTTTTATTTTCATCATCATTGCATCATGACATATTTTTACTTCTTTTTGCACAGTTTTTATTATTTATATCCACCTACCCACCACTATTTAGCATCATATCCCGCCTACCAGCATTTTCTCAGCAGTGAGGACACTGCTGGGTTTAGCTTGGGGGATGAGTCCTATCGCTTTATTTTTCTTTTATATTTTTCTTCCTTTTTCCGCTTTTTAGTTTACTTTTCCACCCTTTTTTCCACTACTTTATCGTTTTTCTCACTCTGCATCACGTTTTCTGTTTTTTTGCCATGCATGCATCCCTTTTTCTTCATTTTCCTATTTTCTCCGCCCTTTCTCTTTTTATGCTAAGGATGTTCTGTATGATGATACTTCTCGTAGCCTTAGTAGTTACTCACGATGCTTATTATCTGATGACATGCTATTAGGGTAGTTTCAGTTTACTTTCTATATGCGTGCATATTCTTTTGCCGATCTATTTAATTCAATGCCTAAAATGAATTGAAAATCAAATGCATGAAATAGTATCTAGTATGCGCTATGTTGGGTAATGCACCTAGGTTCACGCATCACTAGAACACTTGGAGCATCTGCTTTATATCTTATTCACTTCTGTTTTGCATGCTTGATATCACTGTACCCATTACTGCATGCTTTTTCAGTGTTCATCTAGATAAATGAAAATATCCATGCTATTTTTGAGTTTAGTTAGAGTATTATTTTATTAAACCGTTGTGCACCTCTTATGAGTGAACCGAGAGATCCATTATTTTCCTTCTCCACATATCTCTATAGTTCTCTACATATAAGTTGGTTTCACCCATACAGCTACCTTTACCGCATTCCACTCCCCAAAAATCCCAAATGAGAAAAATATAGCTTCTAAATGAAATGAAAAAAAAAGAAAAGAAAAAAATATGTGTACATATATATGTGAAAAAGAAAAGAAAAAATAAAGAAAATAAATGAATAAAATCATTTTTATACTTTCATTAGAAGCTATCACATATATTAGGAAGAAGAAAAAAAATTACATATCCTATTCCTAAATGTGATGCCTCAAGCTAAGCTTGGAGGGGTGAACCAACTGATCACATGAGTGAGTGTTACATTAGAGTGGAGACGGTGCATAACAGGGAGATTTGATAATACTTACACTTTACGAAACACTTTTGTTTTTGGAGATTTTTCATGACTCGAAATAAATAACTGAATAGCATGATTCTTTCTATTCTCTATTGAATGTTGTGTGATTACTATATGCTCTATGTGTATCTGTGATTGAAAAGTGCATTGCCAACTCCTTTTATACTAGACTCTATGTACAACATGAGATTTATATGAGTTGATGGCATTATTTCAGTAGATCCCTGTCTTTCGTCTGTATTGCATGCTAGATATATGAGCTGTAAAACTTGAAAGTACCATTAGCATGTATTTTTACTATTCGGAGCAGCATGATATACTGTTTATGCCTGAAATCTGACCGAACAACCTTAGCACCCTCCATCCACTTCCATTCCCGTTTATTCTATTTTTTAATTTTTTATTACTTTTTGTTTTTCTCCCGGCATACCGATTATTCGTCTTCCTCGAGGACGAGTAAGAGGTAAGCTTGAGGGATTTTGATGTGTCCAAATTTTACATCTTTTTCATATCATCATGACATTGCATTCCATGCCATTTTCGCATCAAAATCCCAAATTTTCCTACGATATCGCATTTCTACTGTAATATTCGAGTTTCGTAGTGTTTTATGAGTTTTCAGGGATTTTGGAACAATTTGGGAACCGATCTGGGTATGGACACATCTGACACGCCCGTGAGCTCGTTGGCGAAGCTCTACGGGAGTTTACCGTGTTTTGGAAGCCATGGGAGGAGTGGACGAGAGAGCAAGAGGAGAGGAGGAGCTTCAGATGCTACAGGAGAGAGTTTCCCAGGTGACTCGACCGAGCAGAGCAGCTGCTCGGTCGAGCAGATGCAAAGAAGAACAACGAAGCAGATACGCAGCCTGCTCGGACCAAGCACTCATAGTGCTCGGTCGAGCAGCCTTATATTCTGAAGCCCGACTAATCCTTGCACGGTCGGAGCAGCTTCTTAAGCAACCGAGTCAGCTGTCTGCTCGGACCGAGCAGAGCTGACTAGGCCTGTGCAGACAGATTAAAGATTTTGAAGGAGCCAGATTTACTGTCGTGCTCGGTCGAGCAGTACATCTGCTTGGACCGAGTGAACCACCAAGCAACACACTGCTCAACCGAGTCGCCTACTCGATCGACGATGCTGAAGGCCATTTTTGGAAAGATTTTTGATCTGGCTGTTGCGCGCTTTGGGGGAGTGAAGTCTGGGAGCTGCGAGAGTGTTAGGGAGCAATTCATATTCTTAGATTTTGAATTGTTTGTTGGAGAGGAGATTAAGGATTAGAGATACTTGTTAGATCTAGCACGATTTCTGGATGATTATTGGATTATTATTTTGGTGTTCTTTTGCGATCTGCGTATTGGAATCTTTGATTTTTCTTTGGAACTATTACTCGCTGTAAGTTTCTAAATCTTTATTCTATCAATTGCCATGATGTTTTCTCTCTTAAAATTGTGTTTTTATTTGTCAATAACGTCATAAGTGAGTAGTCTTTTCGAGGGTTGATGGGCTAGCCATAAGACCCTAGGGGGAGATGTAGATCTGAATCCCTAGGTTAAATTGGGAATATAGGGAAGTACTTTGGTCGATCCTACCGAACCCTCGAGATAATCCGTACTGAGATCATGCCCACGGTCTGTGGAATTACTATGCTTAATGGGGTATGCCTAGGATTCGAATAGGGAAATCGGTGGATCCGACCAAGGCTCGTGACCATGTCCGGCTCGTTCCTTGAGGGGATTCACCGACAAATTATCTCCCTATGTTGTCGGCTACCGCTATTGCGTCAACGAGAGCTACCGAAATGCATCGTAATTCTAACCCACGAGAGTGGTACGAATTGGGAGATTAATCCCATAACCCTAATGTAACGTAAGGGTCCTATTCCAACGTAGTTCCCCGACAGTCTTAGTGGTGATCCCTAATGCCCTAGTCCTTTTTAATATTAAAACAACAATGATACCCAAACCAATTCTCTCATTCCGATAGCTTTCTCACTTCGAGATATAGAAGTAAACTGAGAACTCAATTACACTGTCACCGTCCCTGTGGGATTCGATATCTTTTATGCTATAATTTTACACCGTCCGCTTGCGTATAGAGCCCGAAATTGACACCTAGGGGCCATACCACGCCGGGCGATCGTGACACTGCCGGGTGGAATCTAGGTGTAGGGTTTTGGGTGTGTCACCAGCACGATCGTGAAGTCGTGAGGACCACAAAAATAGGATCCGATCATGTGTTCGAGCTATGGAAATTAACAAATAAAATCATAGAGTAATTACTGAAATAAATAAATTTATTAGTAATATACGTACGATTGAAACAGGTCGTTACATCGTACCCACCTTATTAAAACTCCAGCCTTGGAATTTATATCAGCTAATGTGCATGGAATAAATAAGGATAGCACTCACGCATTTCCTCTTCTTATTCCCAGGTGGATTCTCCAGGTGAGCTGTGACGCTATGTCACTCTAACCAGATTGCCAACTTTATTCATGAGGTTCTTTTGTCTTCTGGCTAAGATCAGAACTGGCTGCTGCTCGGAGGTCAGATCCGGTCGAACACTAATCTCTGAGTAGTCAACTGGATGAGCGGGTCACTGATGTAATAGTGCAATTGAGAGACATGAATAACATTATGTTCTCCCTCCAATAATGGCGGGAAAGCTAAATGATAAAAAACTTCTCCAACTCGCTCCAGCACATCAAATGGTCCAATGAATCTTGGACTAAGCTTCCCTCGCCTCCCAAAACGTCTCACTCCCCGGTTTGGGGATATCTTCAGGAAGACACGATCTCCTGGTTGAAACTCCAAATGACGATGCTTAGAATTAGCCCAGTGCTTGTACCAGTCTTGTTCAATGCGTAGCTTATCCGTGATGTTAGGCATCACATCCACTATTTCAACAACCATCTTCGAACCCAGTAAATCTTGATCACTAATATCATCCCAACTCAACGAAGATCGACATTTCCTTCCATAGAGTGTAGCAAATGGGGCAATGCCAATACTTGCTTGGTAGCTATTATTGTAGGCAAACTCTTCCAAGTGAAGGTGATCTTTTCACGAGCCTTTGAAATCCAGCATACAAGCTCGTAGCATGTCTTCCAACATCTAGATGATACACTCTGATTGACCATCAGTTTGTGGATGGTACACTTTGCTGAAACTAAGACTGGTACCCAGATTAGACTGCAGACTCTTCTATAATTGAGATGTGAATCTAGTGTCCCGGTAAGAGACGATGTTCACTGGATCTCTATGCAATCGAACAATCTCCTGCACGGTTTTCGATTACATCATAATGTATACTAGAAATAAGTTTTAAAGGCATAAGATAGATCATTATCTCCATATACTTCTTTGCAAGTAGTTATTTATATTGTCCCACTCAGAAAGGTATGAAATGTGCTGATTTGGTTAATCGATCAACGATCACCCAAATCACATCATTTTGTTTAGTACTCAGAGGTAGTCCAGTCACGAAATCTATAGTGATGTGCTGCCACTTTCATTCCGAAATAGGCAGGTGTTGAAGAAATTCAGCAGTGCGATGATGTTCAGCATTCACCTGCTGATACACGAGGCATTTAGTGACACTTCGAGCCATGCTTCTCTTCATTCCATTCCATCAAAATTTCAGACGAGGATCCTTGAACATCTTGGTACCACCAGGATGAATGGTGTAAGTAGAGTTGTGTGCTTCATTTAGTAGTTCTTCTTTGATATCACCTGGAGGCACACAAATTCTACAACCATATCTCAAAGAACCATCTTCATGAATAATAAAATCCGTCTGAAGTCAATCTTTGATGTGCTCTATGATCTTCTGTAACATTACATCTTTAAACTAAGCAGCTTTAATCCGATCTACGATGGTAGACTGAATTTGCATATTCATACATGATGCTGGAATCCCTGGTAATACAACTTCAATCTCCATCTCCCACGGTGCTTACTGTAGTCTTCATTGTGGTGAGAGAGTCATGATTGCTGATAAATGGCTCAAAGCATCAGGTACTACATTAACGTGAGTGCGTGAATGCCCCTAATCTGTTACAAGTGATGCGGTCATGTGGATGGGCCACGCAACCGCGTTGTCTGGGGACTATCTGCTCCAGATCTTGATCAAAATGTCTGCATGAAGCAGCCAGTTTGCTTCAAATCAACATCGAAGGACGTGACCATGTCGTCTGTAATGACTCGACAGCGTCGTCTTGATTCTTCTCTTCCTTCAGCTTGCACGACGCGGCCGTTTGGCTTCAAGGAACGCGACCGCATTGCTTCAGAATTTTTCATCTTCTAAGCTCCTCCACATGGTCATTTAGCTTGGATGACGCAATCGTGTGGCTTCCACTTTTGGGCTACTACTATGTCCTGATTGCCGCGGTCGAGTGGGTTGACTTATACGATTGCGTATGCCACTATTCAACTCATTTCTCCTTTTTGGCTTCTCGATTGCTCCTTGCTCCATTTTGTCCCCTTTGTGGCATGTTTAAACCCAAAAATCATTGATTTCTCCTGCAACACATGAGAAATACTAAAAGCGTAAATGGAAACAAAAACAGGGAAATAGCTCGAAACGATGTATGAAATGATGTGAAGTGTAAATGAAAAGAGTGAAAATATTTGTAATAATGCCACACATCAAAATCTCACAAGCTAAACTCTTTCTTGTCCTCAAGGAAGATAT
Organism: Scilla litardierei; assembly: GCA_030789695.1. Taxonomy (NCBI): domain Eukaryota; kingdom Viridiplantae; phylum Streptophyta; class Magnoliopsida; order Asparagales; family Asparagaceae; genus Scilla; species Scilla litardierei. The sequence goes on along the minus strand of CM061131.1, from coordinate 50,188,726 downwards.
GAGAGGGTAGACCTTGGAGAAATGCAAGCAAGCAAGCGAATGATGATGTGAAGATTGAGAAATTTACGAAATTGAGCATATATACGTGATCGAGTAGAAATTTCAAATTCATTTAAACAAAATACACCGATCAATCTACATGGATTAGGATATAATCCTAGGACATTGCTTCTACCCCAAGTCGTCAAATAATATACTAAAATCACGAATACACTCAAGTCCTAAGGTATTTCCTCTAACCGTCCCTAAGTTGAAAACGAAGGAATCGAAGTTATACTATGGTCGATAAAGGGATAAGTTTAGGATAATGAGTTATTGGCCCATTGGAGTAAGTGGTTCATACGATGTACCAAAGTTCCTTGATTCTAGAGTTGCTATTTTATTCAAGCTTTTAAAAAAATTTCTTTTGGGATTATACTTGGTTCGTGTAAGGAGCATTGTCTCGGTGACTCCTAAGCCAGATGACATTAGTGCACCGGGCCAAGAAGGACCCCTCGGACCTACTAGTTCAAACCAATATAAATACTTTTTTTGAATGCACTCCCTATGCTGAACTTTTTGGCGTGAGTCCCCGACACTTCCTGAGGCGTGGGGATTCGACTACCCAGTGTCACTGGGAGAACGGTGCTTTATTATTAATTATATACAACACAAGTTAATATTTTTTTCTTTTCAAAAGCATGAATAGGTCGACTACCTAAATCCTAAGTACTAAGTGATACATCGTTATCAAACTCCCGAAGAGTTATAAAACATCCTACTTAACTATCAATTCATCGATCCATGTATAAAGTGGACTCCTAAGTGAAACTCAACTTGGCACAGTTTCAAGTACTTTTATCCTATGGGCTATGAGAATAATCTTGAAATGCATATTAAGTTGGATCTGAAGTTAAAAGCTTATCCTAGTCAAATACCCTAAGCAATATCATGGAATCAGCGTAAAAGTGGAAAATGAAATTCGACTATGTATAACACGTATATAAAATCTCAAATTCAAAGAATTCTCAATGCGAATGCAAACATTGACAAATTGATGCATGGTGATGCATGGTGATGCATGATGCATGATGCAATGATGGTATTTTTATTGTTATTGATTTTTCAATTTTTATGGGTTTTTGATGCAAATAGTATATATAATGAAGCATGATGCATGTGAAGAGGGAAAATGGGAAAACGAAGAAAGAAAGAAGAAAAACAAAAGTGGGTATGAAAAACATGAAAATATGGATGGTGAAGGAAGAAAATAAAAGCGATTGATCCTGGAAATGCTCCACCCCCAAGCTAAATCACGCATTGTCATCACTGTGATAAAACTATGAGCTTGTAAGGACGAAAAGTGTGGGGGGAAGAGTGTGGTAATCTCATCAAGCTGGGCCACCGTCAGAGTGTGGTGGCAATGTGGGTGATGTGGTGGGGGGGTGTTCGTCAGAGGATGATGGGTCTGCAGCAGCTGTGTGTGGTGAAGTGGGTGGAGCAACTGTAGATGGTGTGGGTGAAGGTTCACGTGTGGAGGGTGGTGGTTATGGTGGTGCTTCATGTTGAGTATTGATTCTCTTGATTTGGTTTTTATGATGAACAAACATAAATATTGGGTATTAACTCTCTTTGAGCGCAGTTATGAAGATCGTCGCCAAATTACTTTGTAGATCTCGAGCAACGTCCCAAGACTTCCTAGAGCGCAAGGTCATTGTACCTGAAGCTTCGTTGAAGCTCAAAGAGTATTAATGAAGTCAATGGATTCTGTAACGGTCGCTTTCTGACCTTATGAATTTTCTGCGTGCACGTGCTTTATCGTGCACGTATTTTAATTGGCTATTTTTGGATTCCGATATATGCGATGTGATATGCCGTTGTGATCGTTTGGAAGTGTAGAATTTTATAGTAATTTTTGGGAACGTCATTTCACGGCTCGTTTTCTCGCAAAATGATTTGGAGTGGTAAGGGCGTTTTAGTCATTTGTCTCAAAACGTCGTTTCCAATTTTACGTAAATTTTTGGTAGGTGTAGCGCACGATCAGGCTCCGTAGATCTGTGTGTCTCATCTTCACGATCGCCCCGGTATTTTTGGATTATTTTTCTGACGCCCGTAGCAAGAGATATCTCCCGGATAAATCTCGGCCGTTGATTTGCCTGATCAAATTCAAATTTCGAATTTACCATCAGATCTGATCAATCCCTTGATTAGCTCCTACGTATCAAGAAGATTGATTCATCTGTTAGATGCACCCTCCTTTCATCCATAGGTCCACCCCCTAACTCTACCTATCAAACCACTACCCTATATTCTATAGGTGAATATCAAGTTTAATATTATTAAAACCCTAAACCCTAACTCTTCTTCACGTGCAAAACAAAACTAGGGTAAAAATTTCACAGCCGCCAACCCAAAGAAAATCCCGAGCTCTCCTTCTCCCTCTCTCCCTCGCGTCTTCCTCCCTCCCGTGCACTCAACCCCCCGACACCGGCGGCCTCTTCTCCGACCACCCGCATCCCCTCCACGCCTCCTGCGACGCCAGCAACCACCACAGCCCTACGGCCGCTCCCTGTGACCGTAGCAGCAACGACAGTGGCGCAAACCGTCGCTGCCGCTGTCTTCCAACGCCGCATCGCCACTGGGGTGCATCCTCCGATGCCGTTCGACGCCACACCGTCGCCCCCTCAACTCCAGCGCCTGACCCACGCCGCCACACGACCGTCGGTGGCCGTTTTTCGCAGCTGCAGCAGCACAGCCTGTGGTTGTGCTATTTTCCGCCACCGTCGGCCAGCAAAGCGCCGTCCGCGCTTCCCCCTGAGTGGCCGCGGCATCCCCTATGCCGGTCAGCCATCGAACAGCCTTCCAATCACTCTTCATCGTCGTGAAACGCATCGTAGCTCGCTGTTTTGGTTTCCCCATTGCCGTGTCCACTGTCTGCTATCCCCGCACGTTTCCCGCACCTTCAGTTTGCCGTCAGAATGTTCCCGGCTACGCTACCCGTAGCCAACACGCTGTAGACGACGAGGAGATCCCCCGTTCAGACGCTACGTCCATCCCACATCAAATACCTGAGATGTTGGTCCCCCAAACTCATAGCAAACTGAGGACGTAGAGCCAGAGGACGTCGATCCTATGTACGTGCCCGAGGAGGACCAGAGTTAGAGATCTTCGTGCTGCCGATTCAGAGGTTCCACCGTAGTTTTGTTGGGTGCGTTGCACCGTTTCCTTTCTGTCTAGGTTGGGTGCTTGCACAAGTAGTTTACTTTTTCTGTCGTTGTAGCTGACTCAGGCTTTTGTTAGACTCTCAGTACTCTGGATTGATAAATTTGGAATAAAATGAATGTTTTCTTTTTCAGTACTTTTATTGTTCTGTACTAACATGCAGGGACCTGTTCCTTTGTCTTAGAGTACCACACAAACGCTTATTGTGTCCGGGCTTCTCAGCTCCAGCCTAAGCGGGCCTTAGTCACGCTTCGCCTCCATCGTTTGGGAAGCTGGGCGTAACAGGTTTTACTGGTGGCCCATGCAAGTCCCAATTCTTTCTGTAAGTACGGAACAATAGGAGTATTGACATTCACTTTATTGTTATCCAGTAATTGTATGAGTCTAATCTCTGTATTTCTTGACAATAGGATGGCAGGACGACGCGTCACCCGATCCGGGAACTCAGGCGATGGAGTTCTGGAAGACCAAGGCTGAGAGTTTTGCCAGTTTCTGGGCGTGATGAAAGAGATGCTGGACGTGCAGCACCAGTTGGTTCAGCAGTCCCACCATGCTGCCCATGCTCCTCCAGTAGCACCACCACCACCTCCGCCTGCCCCTCGAGCTGCTCCGGGAGTGAAGCAGTTCCATGAGCTTCAGCTGAAGACATTTTCTGGGAAGGAAGGACCGCTGGCTGCTGATGAGTGGATTCTGAGTACTGAGGAGAAGCTGATTGCTGCGAAGATTCCCGATGATACCCAGGTTGAGATAGCAAAGATGCAGCTGACAGAGAACGCTAGGAACTGGTGGCGCATTGAGGGGAGGCGTCTGCAGAAGCCAGTGGAGTGGAGGACTTTCCGATCGATGTTCAAGGAGAAGTATTTCACCAAGGCTGCTAGAAGGGAGCTGTTGATCAGATTTGTAGATCTGAAGCAAGGGGATATGACCGTCGATGAGTACGAGGCAGGGTTCGAGATGTTGAGTCGATTTGCCCCACATATGGTAAGGAAGGAGGAGAAACGAGCTGATCGTTTTCATCAGGGATTGCGTCAGAAGATTCAGGCTTCTATGTCTTCGACAGATTTCACGACCATGGGAGCGGTGCTGAATGCTGCGAGGAACCATGAGACCATATCGCGTCTACCTGACCCTTCAGCTGATAGAGGGAAGCGTCCCATGGAGCAGTACCGGCCACCTGCTAGGCCGACGATGAGGCCAGTTCAGACAATGCCTTTCAAGAGGCCAGGAGCACCTATGCAGAGTTAGAATAAGGGACCATGCCACTTTTGCGGCAAGCCAAGACATGTTCAGACCAATTGTAGGAGGAAGCTGGGATTGTGCTTGGTTTGTGGAGATGCTTCGTATGCAGCTGAGGATTGTCCGAGAGCGCATCATGCCATGGTCGGAGCACCAGCCCCGCTACAGAGTAGAGCACCTGCCCCGGTTCAAAGAGGAGCTGCTGAACATGGACCACCCTTGGCGCCACAGAGACAGATGTTTCAGCGGGCAGTGCAACCCCAGAGACCGGCTTACACCATGACCGTTGTTGAGACTGAGGAGCTGGATGGAGTTATTGCAGGTATACTTCGAATCTAGACTTTCATTTCATAGTGTAGATATTATTGTTAGCTATGTTTATTTGTCTTGTTTGTTAGAGTAGCTTGGTTTGACCATAGTTCTTTCGTATCCTAGGCACCATCTTAGTGTTCTCCCACCTGACCTTGGCCTTGTTCAACTCCGGTGCATCCTATCCCGGAGATTTGTAACACGTCACTCCATTCTCACCCATACACTTCCTAAGTGTTGGGACATCACCACAGGGAACGGAGTGGTGACTGTGAATTTGGGTTATCGATCGATCCCCTTGGTGGTCAGTGGACACGAATTATTTATAGATTTCATCGTCCACAATCTACCGCATTTCGATGTCGTTCTTGGCATTGATTGGCTGGGAGACTTCCACGCGTCTATCGAATGCCACAGCAAGAGGGTGGTATTTCGGATTTCAGGCCATCCGGAGTTCGAGTTTCATAACAGAGACGAGTCGCTTGGGCCCATCAGATTTCGGGCCAAGCCGGAGGTGCCGATTGTTGCAGCTATGCAGATGGAGATCAACAGACCAGCAGTCGTCAGAGACTTCGACGACGTCTTCCCGGAGGATATCTCGGGTCTGCCACCCGACAGAGCTCTAGAATTTGGTATTGATCTTATGTCGGGAGCGCAGCTGATATCGAAGGCACCATATCGGATGGCTCTAGCTGAGCTTGAGGAGCTGCGGAAGCAATTAGATGAGTTGCTGCAGAAGGGTTTCATCAATCTTAGTGTGTCACCGTGGGGTGCACCCGTATTGCTCGTGAAGAAGAACGATGGGTCCTGCAGGATGTGTGTGGAATATCGAGGGCTGAATGATGTCATAGTAAAGAATAAGTATCTGTTGCCGCGTATCGATGATATTTTTGATCAGCTGGGAGGTTCGAGAGTTTTCTCGAAGTTGGACTTGAGGAGCGGATACCACCAGCTGAAGTTGAAGAAGGACGATATTCCGAAGACGGCTTTCTGGACGAAGTACGGACATTATGAGTACGTGGTTATGCCTTTTGGCGTGACCAATGCTCCAGCTGTGTTCATGAATTTGATGAATTTGATATTCTACGACTTCCTGGATAAGTTTGTCGTTATCTTTATAGATGAAATTCTTATTTACTCGAAGTCTGAGGAGGAGCATAGCTGTCATCTGAGGATAGTGCTGGAGATGCTGAGGCGACATAAGTTATATGCCAAGTATAGTAAGTGCGAGTTCTGGTTGGACAGAGTCGCGTTTCTGGGACACGTGGTGTTCGGAGATGGAATATCTATAGATCCGGAGAAGGTCAGAGCAGTCTGAGATTGACCGACTCCGCAGTCAGCGTCAGATATCAGGAGCTTTCTTGGCTTAGCAGGCTATTATCGGCGGTTCATCAAGGATTTCTCGAAGATTGCAGAGCCGATGACGAAGCTAACGAGGAAGGATGTGGAGTTTCATTGGTCAGATGCTTGTGAGGAGGCCTTCAGTATCTTGAAGGCGAGGTTGACCACGACACCAGTTTTAGCTGTACCGGATTGATCACTCCGTATTTTACACCCTTTTTCTGCATGTTTGCATGCCACTTTGATCGCGCATATCACGTTTTCATGATTATTCGACAATATTGCGATGCTTTTCACGATTTCTTGTTTTTGTCGTATTTCAGGAGATATGGAGCGATTCGGAGTGATTTTGAGATCAAAAGGATTTGCACCCACTCCGGAGTGTCACCCAAGGCTCTTTTGAGGGCTATTCGGCGATGGAAGACAATTGGAAGAAGAAGGAACTTCATAGGAGTGACGAGGAAGCGAAAAGATGAAGATTGGGCATTTGCAGCATCTCACTCGGTCGAGTGAAGCACTCACTCGACCGAGCGAGAAGACCGCTCGGCCGACCAGACCGGACACGCTCCAACAGAAGGAATTAGGCGTGCACTCGGCCGAGGGACGATATCCCACTCAGCCGAGTATGAAGATCGCATCGCCCGAGTGGCATGGAAAATCCACCATCAAAAATGGCCGACTTACTGGAAATGTACAGGCTTTTGGCGGTTCCGACTCGGCCGAGCAAGATATGCCCCTCGGCCGAGTGAGTAAAGCCACTCGGCCGAGTCACCTCCTAAGGCAGACCCCAAAAATCCCCAACTTACTGTAATTGTACAGGGTTTGTCACTCGGCCGAGTGACATTTGTCACTCGGCCGAGTGAGCCGCCCCGCCTACTGCGTAAACTGCGATTTCTGGGCTGCACAGGGGCGTTTTTGTCATAATTTTTTGGGCGATTTTGAGGGGTATTTAAACCCAGTTTTTGCCCTAGTTTAGAAGAACATTTTTGATACTTTTGGCAGCCTTTTTAGAGAACTTTTTAGATCAATAGATTTAGCTTTTCTATTGGAGATTAAAAGGTTATTTTTGTTGGATGTTATTGGGTACTCATTGGTTTGTCTCTCTTCTTATCAAAAACCCGATTTTTTGTTGGTAATTTCTCTATTGCAATGAATTGTGTTGATTTTTCTATTGAATTTCTTATGAATTGCATGATGATTAGTGAGTAGTTTTATTGTCCTAGGGCATAGGGATGAACCCTATGAACCCTATTTTTGAATTGTGATGGATTGGTGAAATTCTTGCTAGAATTGATTAGGGTTAGGTAGGGATTGATAAATTACGGATAGTTAGGGATTCATATCGATTGGGATTTGCAAGAGATTGGGTCCCAATTGATAGGGAGCCCTAGAAATTCGATTTAGATTTTCGATTGGACTTTTCTAGAATTGGTTTGCAAGAGATTGGACCAAAGCTAGGGTTTTCAATCGTAATTCTATACCAATACCCGTTTGCAAGATATTGGATGGGTAGGAACTATCTCAACCTAGGTCGTAGCTCGAGTTTGCACGAGAGTGGGCTCGAGATACGATCGAACGATGACGTCGATCCCAACACTAGCGGCTTAGGTTAGGGTTTGCAAGAGATTGGGCTCTACCTTAGGCCCGCTATAGACCGGTAATAGCGCGAGAGCGTGAGCTTGGTTCTACATTTATTTGCGACTAGTTCACCTAAAATTCAAGTCTAGCAATGATGTAACCTACGAATCACAACGATGAGATACGGTCCGTAGCAGGGATTCCCTATCCCTAGGCGCTTTATTTTATTGATATTTCTATCGACATTCGAACGATTGTGACAATTTTACCCAAAATTATTCTTGACGACTTTGATAGCTAGGTGATTAGAACCAGAGACACCGTCATTGTTCCTCCCTGAGTTTGATACCCGCTCGCCACTACGCCCTGCGCTTGCGGTAAAACTACAATCGTTCTTCGGGTGTATATCCGGGGTCGACCAAGTTTTTGGCGCCGTTGCCGGGGAGTGGTTTTGATTGTTTTTTGATTTTGATCACCCGGTTATCTCTCACCATCTATTCATCCATCTTTCTTTATTTTTTCCTTTTTGACTCTGTTTGTTGCCCAATTTGATTGCCTTCCCAAAATTCTCCATAAGATCTTAACAGGAACATGGGGGAGGCAATGTTAATAACTAAGTCAAGCTTGGGAGATGATGAATCCTTTGCGAGCCTTCTTAAAGAACTTGTTGATGAGGTCCATGCCATAGGGGCATTCACAGTTGATATCAAGGACCCCATTGAGCAACAATTCGCAATTTTTGTGATGGATCGAGTCTCCCCAGAAGGGACTATAGAGGGCAACATCAGAGTTAATGTGAGGGACGACAAATTATATTTTGAAAATGGCGGAACATGCATCAAAGAGTACTACTCTTCCGAAGAACCCATTGATCAAGCCGAAATTCAGGGAAGTACACTCTACGACCCTTACTCTTATATTTGTGAACTCACTGACACATCTTTTGATCTCAGGCTTGGACCGGAGCATAATGGTGACCACATCCATGCCCACACGGAGGTGTGCGGTGTCTATTCTGATGCACCGTCCTCACCAAGAAGCGAATCTAAGCCTCCACACGAGAGCGCACCGCATGAGCATGAACTAGACTCAGACATTGATGAAGAAGCCGAACTCTCACAAGCAGAGGAAGTAGAGGGTACAACGCCTCCTGCGGTAGAGCTAAAACAATTACCACCGAATCTAAGGTATGCTTTCTTGGGTAGTAAATTGACCTTTCCGGTGATTGTTAATGCCCACCTTACCCATGATCAACTTGAAAGACTCCTAGACGTCCTTAGGAGTCATAAGGATGTCCTCGGCTACACTATCTCTGATCTTAAGGGAATAAGCCCTAGGTTTTGCACGCATATAATCCATTTGGAAAACACTGACGTGACCTCCATAGAGCCTCAAAGGCGGTTGAACCCTAACATGAAGGATGTGGTTAAGACAGAGATTCTTAAATTACTTGAAGCGGGTATCATCTATCCCATCTCTGACAGCCGGTGGGTTAGCCCCGTTCACGTTGTCCCAAAAAAGGGGGGGATGACCGTTATAAAAAACGAAAAAGGAGAGCCTATCTCTACACGCACTCTCACGGGATGGCGGATGTGTATTGATTATAGGAAACTGAATAAGGCCACCCGAAAAGACCATTACCCATTACCCTTCATTGATCAAATGCTTGAACGCCTTGCTAAACATAAATACTTTTGTTATTTGGATGGGTATTCGGGGTTCTTTCAAATTCCCTTGCATGAAGACGACCAAGAAAAGACCACTTTCACTTGTCCTTATGGTACGTATGCCTATCGTAGGATGCCTTTTGGACTTTGCAATGCTCCCGCCACTTTTCAAAGGTGCATGACATCAATCTTTTCTGATTACATTGAAAATATTATGGAAGTCTTCATGGATGATTTTTATGTGTATGGAAGTGAGTTTGATTCTTGTTTGGCTAATCTTACTAAAGTCCTCAAACAACAAAACAATCTCACTCTTAATTGGGAAAAATGTCATTTTATGGTCACCGAGGGGATAGTGCTTGGGCACCTTGTGTCCTCTAGAGGGATTGAGGTTGATAAGGCGAAAGTTGAGGTAATCGAAAAACTCCCTCCTCCTATTAATGTAAAGTGCATTAGGGGCTTCCTTGGTCATGCGGGGTTTTACCGTCGCTTTATCAAGGACATTGCCCTAATTGCCCGACCACTTACTTCCTTACTTGCTAAAGATGCCCCCTTTGTCTTTTAAGGAGAATGTTTGCAAACATTTAATACGTTGAAGGAAGCACTCATCTCCATCCCCATCATACAACCGCCGGATTGGAGCCTTCCCTTCGAGCTTATGTGTGATGCAAGTGACCAAGCCATTGGAGCGGTGCTAGGACAAAGGAAAGACAAAAAGCTTCATGCTATATTCTACGCTAGCAAAACATTGGACGACGCGCAGAAAAATTATACTACCACCAAGAAAGAGCTTTTAGCGGTTGTCTACTCAATGGAGAAGTTCCATTCCTACCTCCTTGGATCCAAGGTTATTGTCCACACCGACCATGCTGCATTGAAGTATCTTCTAAGCAAGAAAGAGGCAAAACCAAGATTGATAAGATGGATACTTTTGTTGCAAGAATTTGACTTGGAGATTAGAGACAAGAAGGGAACGGACAACGTTGTGGCGGACCACTTATCTAGGCTTTTTCGCGGCGAGGAGGACGAGAGCTTAGCAATCGATGACACCTTTGTTGATTAGAGGCTATATGCCATAAGGCCCGGAGAAGTGCCTTGGTATTCGGATCTCGTTAATTATTTGGCTTGTGGGATAAAACCATGCGGGATGCCCACGCAACAAAAGAGGAGGTTTATGCATGAAGTCTGTAATTATTTTTGGGAAGATCCGTATCTCTTCAAGATTTGCAAGGATGGTGTTATCCGAAAATGTGTTTCCAAGGAGGAGGCCACGTTAATCATCTTGCATTGCCTTGGTATGCCATGCGGTGGACATCACGCCTCATCTAAGACCACTGATAAGATATTGAAATGAAGATTCTTTTGGCCGACCATGTTCAAGGATACGCATGAATTCTTCAAGGGATGCGATCGATGCCAACGGACCGGGAATATATCAAGGCGAAACGAGATGCCGATGAGGCCCATTCTAGAAATTGAGCTATTCGATTGTTGGGGAGTGGACTTCATATGACCTTTTCCATCAAGCAAGGGAAACAAGTATATCTTATTAGCCGTGGACTACGTCTCTAAATGGGTGGAAGCCATTGCGACCCCTACTAATGATGCGAGGGAGGTATCCAAGTTTTTCAAGCAAAACATCTTCCCACGCTTTGGAGTGCCTTGTACTTTGATAAGAGAAGGGGGAAGCCACTTTATAGAGAACAAATTTGAAGCCATGTTGAAAAGATATGGGGTGAATCATAGAGTTGGCATGGTATACCATCCCCAAACGAGGGGCCAAGTGGAGGTGTCAAACCGAGAAATCAAGCAAATTCTAAAAAAGACTGTAGATAGATCTAGAAAAGATTGGTCAATGAAATTGAACGATGCAAATGGGCTTATCGTACGGCATTTCTCACTCCTATTGGCACCACACCGTACTGATTTGTTTATGGAAAAGCTTGTCACTTGCCAGTAGATTTGGAGCACCGTGCATATTGGGCTATTAAGACATTCAACCATGACTACAAGAGTACGGCGGTGAGGCGACTCTTAGACATTAATGAGCTTGATGAGATTAGACGTGATGCTTATAAGAGCTCAAGGATTTATAAGGAAAGGACTAAAATCCTCCATGATGCACGCATCACCATCACGGACTTCAAGGTCGGAGATAAAGTCCTCCTATTCAATTCCCGGCTCTGACACTTTCCCGAAAAATTGAGATCGCGATGGTCCGGACCGTTCACTATTAAACACATACAACCGGGGGAGCCTTTGAATTGGAAGGAAAAGAGGAAGCCACATTCAAGGTGAATGAACAACGGCTCAAGCATTATTCCGAAGGAGTCCCCTCCGATGAAATAGATCACGTGTATCTACTCAAGGGACATCCCCACGATCTTTCATATCTCCTCGATGAAGTGATTGATGAAGCAATCCCCCATTCTATTGGTGCTCTCCATGACGACGGCTTCGAAGAAGGCCAAGCTTCGGGTGAAGAAGAGAAGTTGGAGGACCCGCCAGATAGCTCCATGGATGATGTTGAAGGCAACGCTGATGTCGCAAGAATATGAGAGCTTTGCAAGCTCTCAAAGGCCAAGAATCCGAAGAAAGCTCCACCGAACGAAAGATCGGTGTTATCGACCAAGAAGAGGATATGAACAAGCTCTAGCTTGGGGGAATTATCCCCCAACATTGCCCATGATGATGAGACGCCGAGAAAGACCAATGATCATCACGACCCAAATCCAAGTGGTCTTCCCGGCAAGTTTGATGGGCGCATCTCGTATGCGCCCAACATCACGAGATAAACGAATATCTAAAGGGGTCGAGCTCATGACCTTAAACGAACACTTGTCGGGAGGCAACACGACGTTTTTTGCATTATTTTATTTGATTTTCATTTTTGGTTTAGCCTTTTATTAGTTTTTAGAGTCTTATGTCCATGGAAATCGTGACAACGTGTCCTAATTTTCATGACAGGAGAAGGAGAAAGGGAGACCAATCATCTAGAGGATGATCGAGGCAAGGAAGAGCGCTCCAGGAACGCGTTCAGGCCTTAGGAGGAGGAGAAAACAGACTGGAGGAATAAAAACATAGACTAGAGCGAAAACGGAGAGCCGATGCAGAAAACAGCACGTCACTCGGCCGAGTAGCTTATGCCACTTGGCCGAGCAAAGACTCAGCTCGGCCGAGTGGAGCACCAATCAGTGAAGTTTCTGCAGACCAACTCTCTATTAATTTCTGTAAGTTTTAGTTTTAATTACCACTTGGGCGAGTGACTTGTCACTCGGGCGAGTGACTTGTCACTCGGCCAAGTGAAACAGATACCCTCCTAGCTCAAAAATTGCTGAGTGGCAGAGCCACTCGGCCGAGTGGAGTTTCTCCCTTCGGCCGAGTGAGCCAAAGCCACTCGGCCAAGTCGTAAGTGGCAAGGAAATTTTTGAAATTTTTACCGTTTACACACTCGGCCGAGTGACATTGTCACTCGGCCGAGTCGTAACAATTCCTATATATATGCAGCTGCGGGCTGTGCGGTTTTCGATACCAAAAAAATGCCAAATCGTGCCCGAGCACGCAGCCGCTTGAGCTCCCTCTGTCGCTGCTACTCGTCCCTCGCCCGATTCGCCCCCCCTTCGCTGGCGATCGCCTGCCCATGCCCCGCCGACGACAGGCCACCACCGCCCCCAATCACCCCGTTTTGCCCCAAAATGCCCCGTTCTCCCCGTTTCTCTTGATCTGTACGCCCGTTGAGCCCAAAATCCAAATTAATTTTTATATCTATCTATTATCCCCCATCTCCCCCATATATATTGAATATTATTTGCTGATTTGATCGTTTGATTTGCATGCTAGTTTGGGGGAGCTTTGGGGAGCTTTGGACGTGCATTGAGCTTTGCGGCGGAGGCGTCTCTTCGCACACACTACTTATTGCTCTCGCGGCGTGTTCAGGTACAATCGTTCCATCATTTAGCACGTCGCTGTATTTATTTGGTTGGGACACGTCTCGCGGCACACATGCCGCCGCGCACTAGGCCACGTACACGGGGAGCCTCTTCGAAGCAGAAGAGGACCGATGATCCCGGTCCCTCTCATGCTAGGGAGGACTCCCCTCCACCTTAGCTGAGTCCTCCACCACCACCGAACCACTGAGCCTATGTCCGTTGAGCCTATCACCTCTCTGAGACCCGAGCGTCCACCCACCATTCTTGAGAGCGGCGGGTCTTCCTTTTCTGCTGCCATGGAGACCCTCTCCCGATTGCTGTCCACGACTCCTGGGGAGTCCACTTTTGAGCCCTACACAGCATCCCCAGTCGTCGACCTTACGGTCTCCACCGCCCCCGTCTTTACCGAGAGCGTCGTGACATCTGTCCCCACTTCTGCGTCACTGACCTCTCCTGCTGCCTCGTCGCCCATTTTGACTTCCACCTCTGCTGCAGCTGCTTCTGCTTCGACCCAGCCTCACACTGAGGCTGGGCATCACGTTATGAGCACAGCACCCATTCCAAACTTTCCTGCTGGCACCATCTAATACACTGCCCGGCAGAGATAGCCCCGCACCTCACCTGTTAGACCTGTACGTCCCTCCGCTCCACCACCCCCTGACACTCTAGTTCAGAGCATTCGTGCTCTTGAGGGTGCTATTAGTGGACTTCGAGGAGACTTTAGGGCTCTCTCTGCCACAGTAGGCTCCTTGCAGACCCGCGTCGCCATCCTACCCGATATTCAGGCTTTCCTGAATCAGATTCTGGCGTGTCTGCCCCCACTACCCCCACCCACCCAGCAGATACCACACCCACCACCTCCACCACCACCTCCACCACAGGACGGTGCTGGTGCTGCCCCACCAACAGTTTATGCACACTCTTGATGCCTCTGATATTTTTTGTCGTTTTGCTGCCCGTTTGTTCTTGGGCCTGGTGATTTTTTTCCTCCCTCCTCCACGTATTATTTTAGTGCCTTCCTGTTCATATCTTTTTTATATCTTTTTGGGAGTGAGGGAGAGACTTTTTGGGGACACCTATATCTGCACCATACTGATCCTTGCATGCATCACATTCATTCACATCTTATTTTCCTTGTCTTTTTCTTTCTTTTTCATCATGCATGCATCCTCACCCACCCCACCCACTTCACGTCTCTCGGTGTGCCACACTTTGCACATTGAGGACACTGTGCACTTCAGCTTGGGGGAGTGAGATCTCACACTTTTTATTTTTTGCCACCCCTTATTTTTGATTTCTCACATTTTCTTTCCACTTTTGCACTTATTTTCACTACTTTTTCATTTTTTATCATGCATCACATTTTCTTTTCCTTTTTGAGTATGCTGCATTGTATATATAGTTCTATTTTCTTTTATCTTTGTTCCGTTCATCTTTTGCTAGAGATGATTTTTCTGTGATGATGATGACATGGTGTCAGCTTATCTCTATGTGCATGCTATTTTGTCACGTCATAGCTTTTGTTTCAGATATCATATGCTATGTTCTGCTTTGCATTTTGAAAAAGTAACCCACTCTTTTCCTGTATGAATTTGGATGAAATTCTGTTATTAGCTGATGTCTGATGATTCATAAGTATGCTTTTCATAGAAAACACACCAAGCCTCACGCATTGATTGCTTATATCTGGAGTACTGCTTTCCTTTCTCATATCACTTCTTATTGCATGAATTGTACGCTTCACCTTCAGGTTGATTGAATGTTTGCTAGGATGATATATCTGTACTAGTATACTTTTTGAGATTAAACTGAGTAGATTATATTACTCTGCTGAAAGTTGTCGTGCACGTCTTATAGAGTGAACAGAGTGATACATTTATTTCTTTCTCCACATATCTTGAGCATCATTTCTCTATTTGAAATTCATTGGTGAATCCTCCCCTTAGCAAGTCTATTATCGGCATTTCCCCCACTATTAATTTTGATGCTCCAAATCCACAAAATCAAAAAGAAAAAAATATATGCTTGTATATCCTTCTCTCTTTTGATTTGGGATCGCTTATGTATATATGTTTATTCAAAAAAAGAGAGAAAAGAAAAGGAGAAAAATTGAGAAAAAGAAAAGAAAAGATAAAAGAAGTTCATAACGATCCCATCTCATACTATTTCTCTCTTTCTTCCCTCTTTTTTTTTATTTTTACCTTTTTGGAGCTTCAAAAGAAATGGGGAATGTACATATTGATTTGTTTATGCCACCACGCTTTTGGATAAGCTTGGGGGGGAGGATCCAATGGTGTGTGTGTGTGAGTGACTACCTGACGGTGCATGATAACCTTGGCTAAGTAATCTTCTATACTCGGTGAGATTGCTAAAGTTTTACGAAATCCAGAAATCGACACCTAGCATTCATTTCATGAAAACCATACTTTTCTATCCTTACTATTCCATATCGTGTGATATCTCTTATACTCCTTATAGAAAGCATTCAATTGAAAAGTGTGTGATCTATGGTTATGCATACCACTTTAGATGCTTCAGACGATGTTAATCCTAAAATGATTCCATATTTCATGCTATTTTGATATTTTCGGGTTTTCTATTTCGAATGCATTATTATACTATGATATCGAGATAAAAGTCTGTGACATGTGTTTTATATTTGATGTATGCTATATGAGTAAGCAAAACCCACGTCCTGAGAAAAATGATCTAGCACCTCTCTTCTTCGCTTTCTATTCTATTTTTATTTTTTCTATTTTCCTTCTTTTCCATTATTTTGCCCGTCGGGTTTACTTTTTACTCATCTTCCTAGAGGACGGTAAGAGGTAAGCTTGGGAGATTTTGATCACTCCGTATTTTACATCCTTTTTCTGCATGTTTGCATGCCACTTTGATCACTCATATCGCGTTTTTCACGATTATTCGACAATATTGCGATGCTTTTCACGATTTCTTGTTTTTGTCGTATTTCAGGAGATATGGAGCGATTCGGAGTGATTTTGAGATCAAGAGATTTTGCACCCACTCCGGAGTGTCACCCAAGGCTCTTTTGAGGGCTATTCGGTGATGGAACACAATTGGAAGAAGAAGGAACTTCATAAGAGCGACGAGGAAGCGAAACGATGAAGATTGGGCATTTGCAGCATCTCACTCGGCCGAGTGAAGCACTCACTCGGCTGAGCGAGAAGACCGCTCGGCCGACCAGACCGGACACGCTCCAAAAGAAGGAATTGGGCGTGCACTCGGCCGAGGGACGATATCCCACTCGGCCGAGTATGAAGATCGCATCGCCCGAGTGGCATGGAAAATCCACCATCAAAATGGCCGACTTACTAGAAATGTACAGGCTTTTGGCGGTTCCGACTCGGCCGAGCAAGAAATGCCCCTCGGCCGAGTGAGTAAAGCCACTCGGCCGAGTCACCTCCGAAGACAGACACCAAAAATCCCCAACTTACTGTAATTGTACATGGTTTGTCACTCGGCCAAGTGACATTTGTCACTCGGCCGAGTGAGCCGCCCCGCCTGCTGCGTAAACTGCGATTTCTGGGCTGCGCAGGGGCGTTTTTGTCACGATTTTTTGGGCGATTTTGAGGGGTTTTTAAACCCAGTTTTTGCCCTAGTTTAGAAGAACTTTTTTGATACTTTTGGCAGCCTTTTTAGATAGCTTTTTAGATCAATAGATTTAGCTTTTCTCTTGGAGATTAAAAGGTTATTTTTCTTGGATGCTATTGGGTTCTCATTGGTTTGTCTCTCTTCTTATCAAAAACCCTATTTTTTGTTGGTAATTTCTCTATTGCATTGAATTGTGTTGATTTTCCTATTGAATTTCTTATGAATTGCATGATGATTAGTGAGTAGTTTTATTGTCATAGGGTATAGGGATGAACCATATGAACCCTATTTCTGAATTGTGATGGATTGGTGAAATTCTTGCTAGAATTGATTAGGGTTAGGTTAGGATTGATAAATTACGGATAGCTAGGGATTCATATTGATTGAGATTTGCAAGAGATTGGGTCCCAATTGATAGGGAGCCATAGAAATTCGATTTATATTTATGATTGGACTTTTCTAGAATTGGTTTGCAAGAGATTGGACCAAAGCTAGGGTTTTCAATCGTAATTCTAAACCAATACCCGTTTGCAAGAGATTGGACAGGTAGGAACTATCCCAACATATGTCGTAGCTCGAGTTTGCACGAGACTGGGCTCGAAATACGATCAAACGATGATGTCGATCCCAACGCTAGCGGCTTAGGTTAGGGTTTGCAAGAGATTGGGCTCTACCTTAGGCTCGCTATAGACCGGTAATAGCGCGAGAGCGTGAGATTGGTTCTACATTTAGTTGCGAATAGTTCACCTAAAATTCAAGTCTAGCAATGATGTAACCTACGAATCACAACGATGAGATACGGTCCGTAGTGGGGATTCCCTATCCCTAGGCGCTTTATTTTATTGATATTTCTATCGACATTCGAACGATTGTGACAATTTTGCCCAAAATTATTCTCGACCACTTTGATAGCTAGGTGATTAGAACCAGAGACACCGTCATTGTTCCTCCCTGAGTTCGATACCCGCTCGCCACTATGCCGTGCACTTATGGTAAAACTACAATCATTCTCCGGGTGTATATCCGGGGTCGACCACGGATCGGAGCGGAGGCTTCGAGGTATACTGTGATGCATTGGGGAAGGGCCTAGGATGTGTTTTGCATCAGCATGGCCACGTGGTCGCGTACGCTTCTCGTCAGTTGAGGACTCATGAGAAGAATTACCCGATGCACGATCTGGAGTTGGCAGCAGTGATTTTTGCACTAAAGATCTGGAGGCACTTCTTGCTGAGTGAGAGCGTGAAGATTTTCACCGATCATAAGAGCTTGAAGTACATATTTACGCAGAAGGAGCTCAACATGCATCAGAGACGATGGTTAGATCTCATGGCTGACTATGAGATAGACTTACAGTATCACCCAGGGAAGGTGAACGTAGTGCCCGATGCTTTGAGTAGACTTCCTACTGCGATGATGCATACTACCGACTGAAGGATACAGCAGGAGCTGAGAGAGATGGATTTAGAGGTCGTCCTACCTGGTGTAGTTCTTTCGTTCAAGAATTTGCGGATTCAGTCCACTATTGTGGATCGGATCAAGGCAGCACAGGCCGAAGATCCGAAGCTACATAGGATCAGGAGGCAGGTTGAAGCTGGACTACTGACGGAGTTCGTGATTCATGAGGATGGTTCGCTGCGGTACGACAGTAGACTCTGCGTACCTGCAGGTGATGTTCATGAGGAGCATTTGAGCGAGGCTCATAGCTCGCCATATTCTATACATTTTGGAGGCACCTAGATGTATAAGGACCTCCGTCTGAATTACTGGTGGATTGGCATGAAGAGGAGTGTGGCACGGAGCGTTGCCAAGTGTTTGATATGCCAACAGGTGAAGGCTGAGCACCATCGTACGGCTAGATTTCTACAACCGCTTCCTATTCCGGAGTAGACGTGGCAACATATCACGATGGATTTCGTGACTGGTTTGCCTCAGATCCCGAAGAAGAACGACGCAGTCTGGGTGATCGTTGACCGATTGACCAAGTCTGCGCACTTCATTCCTTTCTGAGTGGGACAGTCTACGGAAGTCTTGGCAAGGAAATATTTAGAGGTAAAATTTCGTTTTACTCCTCTTTTAAATTTTCCTCATGGAAGTAGTTGTGACGTAGACCGTGTACGTGCAGGAGATCGTACGCTTACACGGAGTCCCCGTTAGCATCGTGTCTGACAGAGACTAGATGTTCACATCTCATTTCTGGAGAAGCCTACAGGAGAATTTGGGTACGAGTCTGAGTTTCAGCACGGCATACCACTCGCAGACCGATGGCCAGTCCGAGAGGACTATTCAGATTCTAGAGGATTTGCTGCGAGCTTGTACGCTCAATTTGAAGGGATCATGGGAGGACCATCTTCACTTGGTGGAGTTTTCTTATTACAAAAGCTACCAGGCGAGCATTGGCATGGCACCGTTTGCTGCCTTATATGGAAGGAAATGTCGATCATCACTGAGCTGAGATGACATTGGAGATCGGGAGCTGTTGGGTTCAGAGATGATAGTGGAAGCTGTGGATGTCGTGAGAGACATCAGGGAGAAGCTCAGAGTTGCACAGGATCATTTCAAGCATTGGCCGGATGCCAAGAGGAGACCTTTGGAGTTCCAGCCTGGAGATCACGTCTTCCTGAAGATTTCTCCGAACCGTGGAGTCATTCGTTTCGGGGAGAAGGGAAGGCTCAGTCCGAGGTATATTAGACCATTCGATGTGCTGGAGTGTGTGGGAGCAGTGGCCTACCGCCTTGCTTTGCGACCATCTTTGGAGGGAGTTCACGACGTATTCCACGTATCTTAGTTACATCGGAACGTCAGTGATCCGGCGCACACGATTGATTTCTCAGAGATTACGGTCCCCCCAGACCTGACCTATGACCAGCAGCCTGTACAGATATTAGACCGTCGATAGAAGCAATTGAGGAATAAGGTAGTCGACCTGGTGAGAGTGATGTGGCATCACGGATGGCTTGGTGATTTCGTCACACGTGTCTTGTCGTGTCCTGTCATGTCTTGTTGGTCTTGTCACGTCTTGTCACGACCCGTTTAGGTTAGTCCCGTAGTCGGTAGCACACGCTACGACTACTGCTTGCTACGCTTTACTTTCCTGCTGCGTTACTTCCTTTTTGTTACTCTGTTATAACCTCAGCATTCTAATCAACCAGTAAACTGATGTTTAATAGTTCGGTACACTTGCAGTAGTGTCTGGCCTCTTTTGTAGACTTTACCTGACATACAGTTTCTTTCTTTTGGTGCTGTACGTCAGGTGTGGAGCCAGAGTACGTCGACGAGGCAAAACTACCAGAGGACGTAAAGCCGGAGTACGTCGATCTGAGTACATGCCCGAGGAGGACCAGAGTTAGAGATCTTCGTGCTGCCGATTCAGAGGTTCCATCGTAGTTTTGTTGGGTGCGTTGCACCGTTTCCTTTCTGTCTAGGTTGGGTGCTTGCACCAGTAGTTTATTTTTTCTGTCATTGTAGCCGACTCTAGCTTTTGTTAGACTCTCAGTACTCTGGATTGATAAATTTGGAATAAAATGAATGTTTCCTTTTTCAGTACTTTTATTGTTCTATACTACCATACAGGGACCTGTTCCTTCGTCTTGGAGTACCACACAGACGCTTATTGGGTCCGAGCTTCTCAGCTCCGGCCTAAGCGGGCCTTAGTCACGCTTCGCCTCCGTCGTTTGGGAAGCGGGGCATTACAGACTCAGAATCTTCATGTAGAAGCTTTTGAAGACGGTTTGTCATGTTTATTTTTATTGTCTTCTAGAATGTTAACCCTTGAGTAGTACTTGCCTAGTAATCCTCATGTTTACCATATCTTATCTCTAGGATTGCCTTAGAAGCCATTAGGATGTGTTCCTTAGCTTATCGCTTCGTTTCATGGTTTTCTGTGCTAACTAGTTGGTTCAAGTAGAAGGACCAACCGACTAGATAACGATCTAATCGGTTGGAAATTCTTCTTGAACTGACTAGTCATCCTTGTGTATTTCAGCCTAGGTACTGTTGACCAATTAGTCGGTCCAAGAAGGTTCACCAACCGACTAGTTGTCCAACTAGTCGGTTGATGTTTCTTCTTAGACTAATTAGTTTTCCCCTCTTATTTCACTAAATTCTCTGTCGACCTTCTACTCGGTCCAAGAAGGTTCATCGACCGACTAGTTCTCAAACTAATCGGTCAGTGATCCTTCTTAGACCGATTAAGCTGCTTTAATTTTCCAGCCGTTGGATATTTTATTTCCATGATTTTTCTTAATATGTTTTGATTCTTTCCATATCTGTTTGACTCATTTCAAACATAGAAATTTCTGTAATATGAGATTGGATTCAGATCTAATTTTCATTCATTCGAATATCATTTTGAAAGGCTCTCTCTCTCTCTCTCTCTCTCTCTCTCTCTCTCTCTTGTGACCTAATTTCACCCAAGGGATTTTGAGATCTTGAGCGATCATTTTTCTGAAGGATTGAATCACGATCATCATCATCGTCATAGCCATCTCATGCTGTTCATCTCGTGATTGCTAGGGTTTCGTGATCTCCTCAATTATTCCTTACTTGCCCTAAATCCATAAATATTTCTCAAGGCATAGGATTTTGTGGTAAGCACTTTCTATTTCATTAAATCTATTATTTGTGTTTTTCTCTCGGTTTGTGAGAGAAATTCGTGATCCCGGTTTATGGGAATCACGATACGAATTGTTGTATTGTTCGATCTTGTAGTAGTTTCTACAAGAAGTTGTTTAGTGGAACATTGAGTTAGTGGATTCTAACTCAAGTAGCCAGAAGGGATCTGGGTGTCTGGGACGTAGGATCACCGAGAACAAGTCGGGGAGACTTGGGTGGATCCGAACCCATTACATCATTTGTTTGCGTTGTGATTCTCTTGTTGTACTTATTAATTCCGCATAGTTGTTTGTGATTGCACAATAATTAGGAATTAGACTCTTGATTATTTTAAAGTACTACTCCCCCCTCTAGTACTTGTGCAGTAGCTTTCAGGGCATTACATTTGGTATCGGAGCCAAGTTCATAGCTATGACAAACAACGACAACAAGGCCGTACGACCACCACCCGACTACAGCTCCTACAAGAATCGTGAAGGAGCCTCTTTAGTGATCGAAGGACACTCCTCATCAAGGCCTCCTCACTTCAACGGTACCAACTATGGGTACTGGAAATGCCGGATGGAAACTTTCCTCTGGAACGCATCACTTTGGAGAGCTACATTAACGGAGTATGGTGAGCCCACTGAAGAAGACTTCATAAAGTGAACTGCCACGGAGGACGCTGTGGAGGTGAACAATGCCAAGGCAATGAATGCCTTACCATGTGCACTGGAGCCTGAAGATTTCAACAAGATATGCACCTGTAAGAGTGCATATCGGATTTGGAACCAATTTCTAATCTTACATAAAGGAACGAGCAGGGTAAAACACTCTAAACTCACTGTTGCTAACAAAGAATTCAAGTTATTTCACATGGAACAGGGTGAAAGAATTAAGGAGTACTATGCTCGCTTCGTGGATATAACCAATGAGTTGGAAGCCCTTGGGAAGACTTATACCCAAGAAGAGCAGGTCGCTAAGATCATTGACGGACTTCCTTCGAGTTGGGAAAAACGAACTTACGCTATCGAGGAAGGTAATGATATGTCCAAATATACTGTTTTTCAATTAATGGGTACCTTGATGTCATATGAGGTACGAAAGGACGACAAGATCAAGATGCAAGACAAGATGAAGTCGTTCTTGAATCAAGAAGAGCCGAAGAAAAAGGCGATTGCTTTCAAGGCCGCCCCTACTACACATACCGATAGTGAAGAATCGGACTCTGAGTTGGACATGGAATCTTTGGCCCTCATGGCAAAGAAGTTCAACCGGTTTTTCGGAAAGGTAATTTCAAGAACAAATCTAAAGTTGGTTCTACTAATGCCTCTGCTCCTTTGTGTTTCAAATGCAATAAGCCATGACACATCAAGGTCAATTGTCATCTCAACAAACAAAAGGAGAAGTGTAAGGCACCCAAATTCGACAAGTCAAGAAAGTACAAGAAGGAGTACAAGAAAGGACTTGTCGATACATTCACCGACTCGAAAGACGATTCTTCAAGTGGAGAGTCAGATGAAGAACAAGTGGAGAAAGCACACAAGTGCTTCATGACAAGAGAGTAACATGATCAAGAGACAGCTTCAGATGAAAGCGAGGATGAAGGTGAAGAGGTAACTATCGATGACCTAAGATTAGCTAATGAACAAATTTGGTCTAAGTATTCTAAGTTGGTAAATAGATATACTAAAATCAAAGATGAGCTAACTAGTCTCCAAAACACACCTAAGCCTGTCATCACCAACAATGACACCGTTGTTGAAACCTTGAGGACTAAGATTGTAGATCTCAAGTCTCAACTTGAGCATGTTAACATTAAGGATTCAGATGAACACGAGATAGCCGATTTGATTTCTCGAAACTCAACTTTGAGTATTGAGAATGAGAATCTCAAGTCACATGTTTGTGAACTCATAACGCAAGTGTCCACTTTGGATACTAAAATACTTTCTCTCACTGAGAAATATGAGTCCACAATAGGCCGAATTGAATCAACAAAGGCAAAGACCCATTTGGATAATATTCTGAATGACTTACTTCCGGTCAATCATCGCATTGGTTTGGGGTATAAGAAGGAAAATTCATCCAAAACCTCCACCACCTTTGTAAGGCCATCCTCTGATGCCTCAACTAGTGGGAGTAAACACCCCATGGGTAGTTCATCTACCAACGGTACTTCCACTAAGTGTAGTGCCATGTGAAGCTACTGCACATGCACTAGAGGGGGGTGAATAGTACTTTAAAATAATTAAGAGGCTAATTCCTAATTATTGTGCTAGAAACAAACGACAATGCGGAATAAACAACAATCAACAAGAATTAAACATACGCAAACAAAGCATGTAACGGGTTCAGATCCACCCAAGTCTCCCCGACTTGTTCCCGGTGATCCTACGTCCAACCACCCGGATCCCCTCCGGATACTTGAGTTAGAAACCCTAACTCAAGATTTCCACTATAAAATTCTTGTGATAACCTTCACAAGACCAAATCATACAAAATTCAAATGTGACTCCCACAACCCGGGATCACACACTTCTCTCACAACCGAGAGAACAATTCAAATAACGATTGAAATGAAATAAAGAAACACTTACCACAAAATCATATGCCTTGAGTAAATCTTACCAAATTAGGGCAAAGATGGATTTTGGGGAAGATGATGCCACCAAACCCTAGCTTCAAGAAGTTGACCAGCAATGGAAGCCTAGGGTGGAGTATGGTGACTAGAATCAAGCTCTTGGCTTGAAGAGCTCACAATGGAGAGAATCTATCTTGAGTATAAAGGCTCAAAGAGTGAAGGGAGAGATTCTTGTGAGGGAGAGAGAGCTTTGAAATAGCTTGGGAGAGCTCTTCTCTTAGGTCTGAAAATGCTTGGAAAATGGACCTCTTACCTTGCCTCAAACGTATCAAGTTTGTATTTATAGATGCAAGGAAAATCGTGTTGGAAAAGTTCCCAACGGCTCTATTCTGAACCAGACTGGTCGGTCAAAGAAGGATCACTGACCGACTAGTTCATCAACTAGTCGGTCGGTGATACAACGTAGACCGACTAACGGTTGAACAGCCAAAAGGTCGAAGTACAGGAGATGACAACTAGTCGGTCTAAGAGGACTTGCCGACCGACTAGTTTCACAACTAGTCGGTCGGTGAATGATCTTTGACCGACTAGCAGTCGAAATAGAGTAGGTTTGCTTCAAGATGAATTAGTCGGTTTAAGAACAAATGCTGACCGACTAGTTTCTCAAATAGTCGGTCGACAAACGTTCTTTGACCGACTAACTCGAAACAGTAACTCAGGCTGTACAGAGAAAGCTCAACTAGTCGGTCAGAGAAGGATTCCTAACCGACTAGATCATCATCTAGTCGGTCGGTGACTCTTCTTTGACCGACTAATTGACCAACAGGGAATGAGCTGAAATGAGCAAGGCATTCTAGTCGGTTCATGTAGAGTTGCTGACCGACTAGATCGTCATCTAGTCGGTTGGTGACTCTACTTGAACCAACTAACATGCACTAGAAGCCGAGGGAAGAAGCGATAGGCTTCGGGAAAGTTTCTAATGGCTTCTATGATAATCCTAGCTCTAAGACATGAGCGAAATGAAGATAATAAAGTAAGTCCTACTCAAGGCTTAACATTCTAATTAATGAAGCTAGAAGACAATAAATAATACATGACGAACCGTCTTCAAAGCTTCAATCTTCATTCCTCTTGACTTCAATATTGCTCCTTGAGCTTCAACGAAGCTTCAGGCACACGATCATGCGTATTGAGAAGTCTTGAGACGTCGCTTTAGATGTACATAGTATTTTGGCGACAATCTCCATAATTCCCCTTGCATTGATGACACGTTAGTTTCGTATTCAACAATAATCATATGCATCATCCAAAGTGTTAGTTCACGATATATTTATGTTTGCTCATCATCCAAAATCAAATCCGGCGAATCAATACTCAACATTCTCCCTCTTTTTGGTGATGACCAACCAACATAAATAATAAGCAATAATAATGATTCAATTGAAATTTACTTACTCCCCCTGCATTGATGACACGTTAGTTCCGTATTCAACAATAATCATATGCATCAAGCAGCGAGGGAAATATAAAATATGAATCCTATTATTGACATATAGGATTTAAATCCATTTTTATATCTTCACTCCCCCTGAATCTAACACATCAAATTAGATTCATGGTAAATTCCTTTGAATTATTAATTAGCACATTGTCATTATTATATCTCTCCCCCTTTGGCATTAGCAAAAAGAGCGGGAGGAGATCAACGACAAAACCAACCGCTAAAAAATAACGCATTGGAGTCGACGAATATGACCACGGTCCAAAAGACACCAATGTAAAATACCGAATAGAAGCAAAGCGTGCTCAATGAGACCAAAGTCGAAAATCGAGATACGAAATCATCAATCCATATGCGAAAATCGAAAAATGAAATCACCAAGCCATAGGTGAAAAAGAAAAACGAAATCATCAAACCATAGGTGCAAATCGAAAAACGAAATCACCAAGCCATAGGTGAAAATCGAAATACGAAATCATCAAGCCATAGGCGAAAATCGAAATCCGAAATCCTCAAAACTCAAATAAGTTTCACGTATTGAGTTTTGGAACATTCTCTCCAAAATCAACATTCTTAATTAAATAGAGTGCATGGAAAACAATTCTATGTTTCCATAAAAAGAATTCTATTTAACCAAGACAATATCGTCGAGCGACGAAATCAACATCAGAGAGAAAAATCCAATGTGAAAACTAACTGTAGCAAAAATGACACCAAAAGCAATATGCAAAAATGTTATGCCAAACATAGATAGAACATCATAAATCTATGGCATACACAATTCTAGCATACAAATTGAAACATAATGATACCAATCGTAATAAAATCTAACAATATATTCATTCAACCTACATGGATACCAAATGTATATCAAATGTAAGAAGATACTTACAACATTACGCTCCCCCTACTTTGGTGCATCACTTATGCACCATCAACTCCAATTGAATGAAAAACTTTGCAAATCACGGAGTTGGTAGGGTTGGTATCCCATAGTGGATTGAACCTAGAAAAACTTAATATGGAGCTAAAAATTTGATTTGAAGCTCCTTTTCTTATCCTTGAGTACCTAAAGATAAAATATCATTCCATGGTACCCAAGGACATTGGGTCCTAAGAAATTAGACCTTAGGAAGCCAAGTCCAATTGGACTTGGACTTCCCCACATAATCATCATTATGCACTACACTATCGAAATACGAATTCATATAAACTTGTTTTTCTTTCATGCTTGTGTCCTTTGGGCTCCAAATGGTGAATACTTTAGGAGCCCTATTCCTATTGGGAGCATGCATGCGTTGTTGATTTATACGTGATGCATGTCGTGGATAGGCATAAGGAACATGATGCAAAGGTGCATGATGATAATTATTCATATGATAATGAGCATGAACATTAGCATGTGGTGGAACACGTGCATGAGTGTGTCTCATATGGTGTGCACGTGCTCATGGATGCGGAGCATAAAAATCATCATATGTGCTCACATGTGGAGTAGGATGTGTGTTCCTACGTGGCATGGCATGCATGAAAGCATGACCCCTCTTTGGAGGTCCACCCAAAGTGGGTTTCTTTCCAAATGGGGGTGTGTTCCTAGCGGAAGCACCATTGGTAGGGGAACTACCCATGACGTGTTTGCTTCCACTAGTAGAAGCACCAGAAGTTGGCTTAACAAAGGTGGCGGACGATTTGGATGCCTCTCCCATCTTATACCCCAAGCCAATGTGATGTTTGGCCGGAAGTAAGTCATTTAGGATGTTGTCCAAATGGCCCTTACCTTTATTGAATTCATTGATTCGGCTCAATGTGCACTCATACTTCTTGGTGAGAGAATGCAAAGAAGCATCCAAGGTGGACACTTGCGATGCAAGTGCACAAAAACGTGACTTGAGATTCTTATTCTCAATACTCAAAGTTGAGTTTTGAGACTTCAAATCAGCTATCACATGTTCATCTGAATCCTCGATATGAACATGCTCAAGTTGAGATTTGAGATTTACAATCTCATTTCTCAACCCTTCAACAACGGTGTCGTTGTTGATGATGATAGGTTAAGGCGAGTTTTTAAGACTATCTAGCTTATTTTTAGTCTTATTAAAACGAGTAGCCAAATTAGAAAACTTATTCCAAAGTTGTTCATTAGCTATTCTAAGTTCATCATTTGTTACCTCACCGCCTTCATCCTCGCTTCCATCCTCGTTATCATCGGAGAAAGTCCCTTGATCACGTTCTTCTTTTCCCATGAAGCACATGTGTGCTTTCTCCATTCTTTCATCGTCCGACTCTCCACTTGAGGAGTCGGATTCGGTGAAAGTGCCAACAAGTCCTTTCTTGTGCCCTTCTCCATTGTAGTGCCCTCTCGACTTGTCGTGCTTGGATGCCTTCCACTTCTCCTTGTGTTTGTATAGAGGACAATCCGGCTTGATATTTCCTGGCTTATTGCATTTATAACACACGGGAGTAGAAGCATTAGTTGAAATAAACCTTGATTTACTTTTCAACTTACCTGTCGGAAGAATCAGATGAACTTCTTTGCCATATCAGCCAAAGCTTCCATGTCCAACTCTTCTTCCGATTCTTCTTCCGATTCTTCATCATCGGTAGATGGAGCGGCCTTGTATGCAATCGCCTTTTTCTTTGGCTCGTCTTGCTTCAAGTACGACTTCATCTTTTCTTTCATCATGAGCTTACTGTCCTTGCGTACCTCATAAGACATCAAGGTACCCATTAGTTGTGTGACAGTATATGATTTCATGTCATTACCTTCCTCGATGGCGAAGGTACGTTTCTCCCAACAAGAAGGAAGTCCATCGATGATCTTCGAAACTTTCTCCTTTTAGGTGTATGTTTTCCCAAGAGCCTCCAATTCGTTGGTAATGTCAACAATCGAGCATAATACTCTTTCATCTTCTCACCCTGTTGCATGTGAAATAATTCGAAATCTTTATTAACAACAACACGTTTGGAATCTCTTACCCTACTTGTCCCTTCATGCAAGATGAGGAGGGAGTTCCATACTTGATATGCACTCTTACATGTGCATATCTTATTGAAATCCTCGGGCTCCAAAGCGCATTGCAAGGCGTTCATTCCCTTGACATTGCTTACCTCCGCGGCGACCTCTGCGGGAGTCCACTTCGTGAATTCTTGTTCGGGATCGACATATTCCGTCAATATGGCTCTCCATAGTGAAGCGCTCCGGAGGAAGGTTTCAATCTGGCATTTCCAGTACCCATAGTTGGTACCGTTGAAGTGAGGAGGCCTGATTGAGGATAGCCCTTCCAAGACTGAAGAAGCACCTTGACGATCCTTGAAGACATTGTAGTCGTTGTTTGTCATATCTTTGACCTTGTAGCTTTAACCTTGGCTTTGATACCAATTGTAGTGCCCTGTGAAGCTACTGCACATGTACTAGAGGGGGGGTGAATAGTACTTTAAAATAATCAAGAGGCTAATTCCTAATTATTGTGCAAGAAACAAACGACAATGTGGAATAAACAACAATCAACAAGAATTAAACATACGCAAACAAAGACTGTAACGGGTTCGGATCCACCCAAGTCTCCCCGACTTTTTCCCGGTGATACTACGTCCCAACCACCCGGATCCCCTCCAGATACTTGAGTTAGAAACCCTAACTCAAGATTTCCACTATGAAATTCTTGTGATAACCTTCACAAGACCAAATCATACAAAATACAAATGTGACTCCCACAACCCGGGATCATACACTTCTCTCACAACCGAGAGAACAATTCAAATAACGATTGAAATGAAATAAAGAAACACTTACCACAAAATCCTATACCTTGAGTAAATCTTACCAAATTAGGGCAAAGATGGATTTTGGGGAAGATGATGCCACCAAACCCTAGCTTCAAGAAGTTGACCAGCATTGGAAGCCTAGGGTGGAGTATGGTGACTAGAATCAAGCTCTTGGCTTGAAGAGCTCACAATGGAGAGAATCTCTCTTGAGTATAAAGGCTCAAAGAGTGAAGGGAGAGATTCTTGTGAGGGAGAGAGAGCTTTGAAATAGCTTGGGAGAGCTCTTCTCTTAGGTCTGAAAATGCTTGAAAAATGGACCTCTTACCTTGCCTCAAACGTATCAAGTTTGTATTTATAGATGCAAGGAAAATCTTGTTGGAAAAATTCGCAACGGCTCTATTCTGAACCAGACTAGTCGGTCAAAGAAGGATCACTGACCGATTAGTTCATCAACTAGTCGGTCGATGATACAACGTAGACTGACTAACGGTTGAACAGCCAAAAGGTCGAAGTACAGGAGATAACAACTAGTCGGTCTAAGAGGACTTGCCGACCGACTAGTTTCTTAACTAGTCGGTCGTTGAATGATCTTTGACCGACTAACAGTCGAAATAGAGTAGGTTGACTTCAAGATGAATTAGTCGGTTTAAGAACAAATACTGATCGACTAGTTTCTCAAATAGTCGGTCGACAAACGTTCTTTGACCGACTAACTCAAAACAGTAACTCAGGCTGTACAGAGAAAGATCAACTAGTCGGTCTGAGAAGGATTCCTAACCGACTAGATCGTCATCTAGTCGGTCGGTGACTCTTCTTTGACCGACTAATTGACCAACAGGGAATGAGCTGAAATGAGCAAGGCATTCTAGTCGGTTCATGTAGAGTTGCCGACCGACTAGATCGTCATCTAGTCGGTTGGTGACTCTACTTGAACCAACTAACATGCACTAGAAGCCGAGGGAAGAAGCGATAGGCTTCGGGAAAGTTTCTAATGGCTTCTATGAGAATCCTAGCTCTAAGACATGAGCGAAATGAAGATAATAAATTAAGTCCTACTCAAGTCTTAACATTCTAATTAATGAAGCTAGAAGACAATAAATAATACATGACGAACCGTCTTCAAAGCTTCAATCTTCATTCCTCTTGACTTCAATATTGCTCCTTAAGCTTCAACGAAGCTTCAGGCATACGATCATGCGTATTGAGAAGTCTTGAGACGTCGCTTTAGATGTACGTAGTATTTTGGTGACAATCTCCATAATCCCCTTGCATTGATGACACTTTAGTTCCGTATTCAATAATAATCATATGCATCATCCAAAGTGTTAGTTCACGATATATTTATGTTTGCTCATCATCCAAAACCAAATCCGGGGAATCAATACTCAACACTAAGTACACATCCCCTGTGGAAAGAAACCCACTTTGGGTGGACCTCCAAAGAAGGGTCATGCTTTTATGTACACAAATACTATGCCACGTAAGAACACACCTCCTACTCCACATGTTCACACTCATGATGATTTTTATGGTCCTCATCCTTGAGCACGTACACACCAAGTGAGACACACTCACGCACGTGTTCCCCCACATGCATATGTTCACCCACATCATTATAACATGAATGATTTCCATCATGCATCGTAGCATATGTTGCCACCATCATTTCATCATGTACCACATGTTTATCCAAGTCATGCATACACTAGGCCACTTCCTCGTAGAACACATGCACCACGTAGAAATCAACAAAATGTGCATGTTCCCAATAGGAATAGGGCTCCCACGACATTCACGATTTGGGGCCCAAAGAACACTAGCATGCGTGAGAAACAATCGTATATTAATTCTTATTTTATGAATGTTGTGCACAATGATGACTATGTTGGGCAGTCTAAGTCCAATTGGACTTGGCCTCCAAAGGTCGAATCCTCAGGAGCCAATGACCTTGGGTACCATGATACAATATTTTTATCTTCAGGTACTCAAGAAAAAGAAAAGGAGCAACAAATCTAAATCTAGCTCCAAAAATGGGTGGATACTTGATAGCGGGTGCTCAAAACATATGACTGGTAACGCTCAGTTGCTATCCAAAGTGGTACCCATTGAAAATGGAAACCGAGTGGTCTTCGGAGGCAACGAGAGTGGAACCATCATATGTGTTGGAAAAGTTGGTAACCCCTCTAAACCCCTTATAAGTGATGTTTACCTTGTTAAAGGCTTAAATCACAATCTAATCTCAATAAGCCAACTTTGTGACAAGGGTTACAAAGTTAGCTTTGAGAAAGGAATGTGCCATATTTTAAGAAATGATAATAATAATGTGTTGTTCTCTGGCACATACCATAAGGACTTATATATATTAGATTTTCCTAATTCTCATGAACAATGTCTTAATGCCAACACAAGTGAGCAACACTTATGGCATCGACATTTTGGTCATGTGAATTTTGGAACACTTTTTAAACTATCCAAGCTAGATTCTATAAAAGGATTCACTAAGCTTTCCTTCAATAAGAAAAGCTTTTGTGACTCTTGTCAACGAGGCAAACTTCCAAAATCGTCATTCAAACCTAAGAAAAGTATATCCTCTAAACAGCCTCTAGAGCTTTTATATCTAGATCTTTTTGGCCCAACTAGAGTTGCTTCATTAGGGAATGACCGATATGGACTTGTCATCGTTGAGACTTTTCTAGATTTACTTGGGTATTTACTTTAATTAATAAAAATGATGCTTTTGAAAACTTCATAGTATTTGTTAAGAAAGTACAAAATCTCATTGGAACCACCATTGTCACTATTCGTAGTGATCATGGAGGGGAATTTGAGAACGAGTCTTTCTCAAACTTCTGTGATGAGGGTGGTATTACTCACACCTTTTCTTTTCCTTGCGCACCCCTCAAAATGGTGTTGTTGACAGAAAGAATAGGACGCTAGTGGAATGTGCTCGCACTATGCTTGATGATAGCCATCTTGACCATCAATTTTGGGCAGAAGTGGTACATTCCGCTTGCTATGTGTTTAATAGGATACTCTTGAGGCCCGGCACTAAACAAACTTGTTATGAATTGTTATTTGGTAGGTTGCCTCAAGTTAAACATTTTAGAGTTTTTGGTGCAAAATATTTTATCAAGAACACGTATGGTAGTTTGGAAAATTTTGATCCAAGATCTGATGAGGGGATATTTGCTTGATATTCCTCCCGTAGCAAAGCCTACCGGATATACAACAAAAGAACCTCAACGATCGAGGAAGCTCTTCATGTTTAATTTAATGAAGATTTTGTCCTTCCTAGAATTATCAATGACGATGATTCTCTGGAAGAAGTTAGTGATTCTATTGATATATCTAATGCTATTTATTTAGTTGAAACTAACCCTACTAATGATTCTCTTGAGAATGTTCCTAGTGACCAGGGTGTTCTTAGAAAGCTTCCAATAGTTCGTGACCATCCCCATGAGCAAGTTATTGGTAACATGGAAGATGGCGTCAGAACAAGGTCCAAAGTCAATTTCTTCGCTCAGTCTGCCTTTGTCTCTTCCGTGGAGCCAAAGAATATCAATGAGGTGTGCGAAGATAGCTCTTGGATCCTAGCCATGGAAGAGGAGCTCATTCAGTTTAAGAGGAATGAGGTCTGGGAGCTAGTTCAGTTGCCTTCAAAGAACCACAACGTTATAGGAACGAAGTGGATCTTCAAGAACAAGAAAGACGAAAACCAAGATGTCATCCGGAACAAAGCTCAGTTAGTTACTCAAGGCTACAGGCAAGAGGAAGGTATTGATTTCGAGGAATCTTTTGCACATGTAGCTAGATTAGAATCTATTAGGCTATTATTGTCATTTGCATGCCATAAAGATTTCAAACTTTTTCAAATGGATGTAAAGAGTGCGCTTTTAAATGGAGATATCGTCGAGGAAGTATATATTTCTCAACCTCCGGGTTTTATAAATGAAAAATTTCCAAATCATGTTTTCAAACTTAAGAAAGCACTTTATGGTTTGAGACAAGCTCCTTGAGCTTGGTATAACCGCCTAAAGAGCTTTCTTTGGATTTGGCTTTCAAAATGGGTGTGCTTGATTCTACGCTTTTTGTTAAGTATGCTAATCATGATAACATTTTAGTTCAAATTTGCATAGATGATATCATTTTCGGTGCTACTAACTTCACTCTTTACGAAGAGTTTTCTAATGTCATGAAGGATCAGTTCGAGATGAGCCACATGGGTGAGCTCAAATATTTCTTAGGAC
This sequence comes from Scilla litardierei, assembly GCA_030789695.1. Lineage (NCBI taxonomy): Eukaryota > Viridiplantae > Streptophyta > Magnoliopsida > Asparagales > Asparagaceae > Scilla > Scilla litardierei. Next base: position 50,155,166 of record CM061131.1, on the reverse strand, counting down.
TCCAGATTCGCCAAATGAACGATGGAATCTTCATCCACCAAACCAAGTACATGGTGGAGCTGCTAAAGCGATTTGGAATGGAGATTGCTTCTAACAAGAAGACTCCTATGAGCACCACAACACACCTTGATAAAGATACGGGCGACAAAGATGTAGACATTCGCCTATATCGAGGTATGATAGGTAGTTTATTATATCTTACAGATAGTAGGCCAGGTATAATGTTTGCCGTATACGTCTGTGCTAGGTATCAGTCACAACCTAAGAAAATCACATTTGTTATGATATTCTATGTTCATGCTGGATTTATGAATGGTTTTCGATTTGTGAATCGTATTTATATTTCTATTTTCTTTTGGTTTATGAGAGGAGGTTGTTTTGTATGTTTTGTGATACATTTTGATGTATGTTGGAGTGTTATATGTTGTGCACCGTATACTGCTATCTACTGATGTTAGTTATTTTTTATTGGTTGGATGTATCATTTTTGCTGTATCTAAATGTATATACATCATGTTGCCGTTCGTATCTGTGTGCACATTGTACTTATATCTCTGATGTTTACTTTATCGCTTGACGATTTTGTTGATTATAAGCTTTGTTTGTATGGAAACATGAGTTGTTTTCCATGCACTCAATTCGCTAAAAATGTTGATATTGGAGAGTATGTTCCTTTCATCAATACGTTGATTTGATTTTGTTTTTGATGATTTCTCTTTTCGCTTTTCGACTATGGTCTAGTTGACACACCTTGTTTTCTTCGATATTTTACTTGGTGTCATTTGGACCGTTTTCATAGTCTTTGCCTCTCTTGTTTATATTTTCTTTTAGCCATAGTTGTTGCCGTTGTTTCCTCCTGCTCTTTTTGGATAATGCCAAAGGGGGAGAGAATTAATAATGACTAATAATGACTTAGTGCTAAATGATAATTTAAACAATTACCGTGAATCTAATTTCATATGTTAGATTCAGGGGGAGTGAAGATACAAAAATTTATGGATTTCGATCCTATATTTCAATAGTTGGATCTTGTTTTATACTTTTCTCTTCTGCTTAATGCTTATGTTTATTATTCAATATGGAACTAACGAGTCATCAATGCAGGGGGAGTAAATAAATTTCATTTATCTCATTATTATTGATTTATATTTATATTGGTTTGTCATCACCAAAAAGGGGGAGAATGTTGAGTATTGATTCCCCTGATTTGGTTTTGATGATGAACAAACATAAATATTGGGTACTAATTCTCTTTGAGCGCAGTTATGAAGATCCTCGCCAAATTACTTTTAGATCTCGAGCGACGTCCCAAGACTTCCTAGAGCGCGAGCTTCGTTGAAGCTCAAGGAGTATTAATGAAGTCAATGGATTCAGAATCTTCATGTAGAAGCTTTTGAAGACAGTTTGTCACATTTATTTTTATTGTCTTCTAGAATATTAAGCCTTGAGTAGTACTTGCCTAGTAATCCTCATGTTTACCATATCTTATCTCTAGGATTGCCTTGAAGCCATTACGATGTGTTCCTTAGCTTATCACTTCGTTTCATGGTTTTCTGTGCATCTTAGTTGGTTCAAGTAGAAGGACCAACTGACTAGATGACGATCTAATCAGTTGGAAATTCTTCTTGAACCGACTAGTCATCCTTGTGTATTTCAGCCTAGTTATTGTTGACCAATTAGTCGGTCCAAGAAGGTTCACCGACCGACTAGTTGTCAAACTAGTCGGTTGATGTTTCTTCTTAGACCGATTAGTTTTTCCCTCTTATTTCACTAAATTCTCTGTCGACCTTCTAGTCGGTCCAAGAAGGTTCACCGACCGACTAGTTCTCAAACTAATCGGTCAGTGATCCTTCTTAGACTAATTAAGCTGCTTTAATTTTCCAGCCGTAGGATAATTTATTTTCACGATTTTTCTTGATCTGTTTTGATTCTTTCCATATCTGTTTGACTCGTTTCAAACATGCAAATTTCTCTAATATGAGATTGGATTCAGATCTAATTTTCATTCATTTGATTATCATTTTGAAAGGCTCGCTCTCTCGCTCTCTCTCTCTCTCTCTCTCTCTCTCTCTCTCTCCCCCCCCCCTTTTGTGACCTAATTTCTCCAAAGGGATTTTGAGATCTTGAGCGATCATTTTTCTGAAGGATTGAATCACGATCATCATCATCGTCATAGCCATCTCATGCTGTTCATCTCGTGATTGCTAGGGTTTCGTGATCTCCTAAATTATTCCTTACTTGCCCTAAATCCGTAAGTATTTCTCAAGGCATAGGATTTTGTGGTAAGCACTTACTATTTCATTAAATCTATTGTTTGTGTTTTTCTCTCGGTTTGTGAGAGAAATTCGTGATCCCGGTTTGTGGGAGTCACGATACGAATTATTGTATTGGTTGATCTTGTAGTAGTTTCTTCAAGAAGTTGTTTAGTGGAACCTTGAGTTAGTAGATTCTAACTCAAGTAGCCGGAAGGGATCTGGGTGTCTGGGATGTAGGATCACCAGGAATAAGTCGGGGAGACTTGGGTGGATCCGAACTCATTACATCGTTTGTTTGCGTTGTGATTCTCTTGTTGTACTTATTAATTCCGCATAGTTGTTTGTGATTGTACAATAATTAGGAATTTGACTCTTGATTATTTTAAAGTACTATTCACCTCCCCTCTAGTACTTGTGCAGTAGCTTTCAGGGCAGTACACTTCACATGTGTGTGTGGGTGATGGAGGTGGTGTGGAAACTTGTGGTGTTGATGTGGATGGCTGTGCAGGTAATGATGGCTTAAATGGGCGAGGTAGGGTGGAATGAGTAGGAAATATGGTATAGCAGCATGATAATGCCCCTGAGCATAGTGCAAATGGTAGATGGCCTCGAACTGTAACTGGAGGGTCGTGACTATGGAAGTAAGGCCATCTACCGAGGATTTGATCTCGGTCAAGGTGTCCTTAAATGCGGTCTGGGAGCTAATTGTGAAGGACTTGAAGTCCTGGAATACCCTCTCCAACTGTGCAAGTCTCTTGTCAGAGGTGAGAGGTGGAGGAGGGGTGCTACTAGTACACTCGCCAGGTCGGTGAGATCTTCGGTGAAACTTACGAATAGATCCATGGGGTACTGTATATGGTAGAGGTATGATGGGGCCCGAATGTGTGGTAGTAGAAGGGTCAGGAATAGCTAAGTTTTGAGCAGGATCAAGGTGAGGCAGTGCAATTTGTACATGCTATGGATGGGCAATGGCATGAAGATCTGGGTCTGGGAGAAATCTCCACTGCATAGCTGCAGCTGCAAGAATCCTACAACGATCGGGATTGGGGAGAATCATGTATGGTGTGGAAGTGGGCCCGTATAGCCAATGATATCTCTGGTCCTCGATATCATTAATCATGTGCATGTTTGTGAGGACCAAGAGATCAAGTAAGGTGGGGCCGAGGACAGGCATCCAATCATCAGGGGTCTGAAAGGATACATGAGGGAGGCGGGCAATGACAATAATAAGTCCTCTACAATAAATCAAGGAACCGGGACTGGCAACAGTGTGGAATAACCTACACCCCAAATAAGAGCTGACATGGATGATAATCCTAGGTGTGGTTATGCTGCCATCGTAAACTCTTCGGGGTTGGGTCATCGCCCAAAGGAAGTAAAGCTCATTATGAGAGACTTGGCCAGTCTCTTCCCGACAGAAAATGGTGTTTGCAATCATGTGGAGGGCTATGCGAAGGCATGATGGATGATGGATGATGCTTTAGCCCTAGTGACGTGAAATTCATCCTAGCCAGTGATTTACTTCTAAAAAGCATAAAAATCATAGGCTTGGTGCACTTCAAACTTATATCTGAAAGCCTTAGGGGAGAGGTCCATGGGACACTTGAAGATTTTATTCAAAAAATCATAGGACATGCTGTAGTCCTTGTTCATCAAGCGAAAGGAAAGGCCATCTTTTTGGCACTTGATAGAACTCAGAAACTCTAGAGTGTGTCTCCGATAGGTCTGTGCCTCACACTATAAGAAATCAATCCACCCAATGTTGTGAAGAAGTGCTTGGACACCATTAGTAAGACCTAATGAATTCAGAGTGGAAATGCTCGAGAATTTTATTTGAAAAGATGGTCCTCTGAAAGAGTGATATGAATGTGTCTTTCTGACGTTCATCAGCAAATATCATAACCATGGTGTCCAACTATGGAGGTGGAATGGCAGGTTGTGCGGGAGGATCAGTGGATGTGGATGTATCAGTCCGTGCTTTCACCTTCCACCCTTGTGAGGGATATGTAGTAGTGTGTTTACCCTTTCGAGGGGGCATCATGAGTGTGTAATGCATGTATGCAATGTGAAATGTGTGAGTGAATGGGTGCAAAAAATGACTCTACGCAATTTTCACAAAACTCAGCAAGCAACTCAAAAAATTTGGTCAAAAATTTGAAATGGAGATTGAGAACAAAGGTACCCAGGTAGTCGAGTTTCATCGCTGCAATGAAGACGTCCCTAAGCTACAGATGATCTCTCCCAAGCTATCTATTGGCTTCCTGCATCATGTGGAGCTCAGCAAAAACCCTCAATCGGTTGTTTAGGGTTTTTCTCTAACCGTTTCAACGAAGAGGATGAGGGTGATTAAGGATTTGGAGGAGAGGAAGGATGTGGAGGTACGAAATTGGTGGTGGATGAAGATTTGAGAGGGTCTGAGTGATCGGAGAGGAAGAGGAAGAAGAAGAGAAGTCGAATCGTTTGGAGAAAAGTGAAGACAAATCAGTCGCATGGGGTTTTTGTTCTTATAAAGATATGCGACGCAGTTGGGTGAATCGGTCACATCGTTCCACGAGTGGTCGCATCGCTTCAGATGGCTTGGAACGAAGGGTTTTTGGGTCGACGTCGGCGAGGCGACGCGGTCGCATCAATGGCATATCGACTGCGTCATCGAGGGAATGATAGGCCAAAACTTTTGTCCACGTGGTTGCATTATTCGGGTGATGCGATCATTTTATCAGATGGTGATTTTGAGCCAAAAAACCAGTAATTTGGTCGTGTGATGCGATCACGTTGTTTTAACGAAACGACCGTGTCGATTGGGTTGAAAATTGGCTTTGGTGGATAGGTTGATGAAGCAATCATTTCATTTGGGTGAAATCACCGCATGGAATGGAGTTTGAATGGAAATTTTGGGCTTGAAAAGTAGGTTGCCGCGGTCGCGTCTCTTGGACAACAGGACCGTGTTAGATGTCTAAATTTGGCTAAGAATTTCTAGAGATATGCCCGCGGGACGCGAAATCATGGTCTGATCGAAACGACAGTGTCGATCATCAATTTCCCTCCTCCAATTTCTTCATATCTGGGCTTCGGGGGACGCAGTCGAGTGTAATATATCACACGACCGCGTGGACCAAGGTAGCGGCTCTACTTTTGTGCTTTGGTTTCCATCCTCCACGCGGCCCTGTAGGGTATCCTATGCGGTCGTGTTCTCCTCCCTATAATAGAAAATAACTTGGATCAAGTTGGGGTTTCAGTGGTTCTTTATTTACTTCAAATCAAACTATTCTAAGTAATGAAAAACCAAAAATAAGAAATATAAAAGACTAAAACCTTGGGTTGCCTTTCAAGAAGCTCTTATTTTAAGTCCTTAGCTCGAATCCCTTTAAAATTTTCATGGCGGCTCCAGGTTGGAGAGCATGATCACTCCTTATTTTACACCTTTTTTCCGCATGTTTGCATGCCATTTAGATCGCCCAAATCATGTTTTTCACGATATATCGACGATATTGCGATGCTTTTCACGATTTGTTGTTTTTGTCGCATTTCAGGTGATTTGGTGCGATTTGGAGTGATCTCGAGATGCGCTTACTCTAGACGGTCACCGACGACCTTCCCGAGGGATATTTTACTGTTGGAGAGGAGCGGAAGAAGAATGGACGTCGCAGGAGCGACGAGGAGGCCAAAACAAGCAGATTGGGCATTTTTTTGTGTCTCACTCGGCCGAGTGGAGGATCCGCTCGGCCGACCAGCGAGACACTGCTCGGCCGACCAGAACAGACACGATTTATGTGTGCACTCGGCCGAGCACTGAAGACCACATCGGCCGAGTGAAGACATCACGTCCGCCCGAGTGGCGCCCAGACAAAGCCCTTCCAAAACATCGAAGTTACTGTTTTTCGGCTGCCTGAACTTCAGAAGACCCACTCGGCCGAGTGGAGAATCCCGTCCGCCCGAGTACAATGAAGTCATCGGCTGAGTGACGACAACTCACTCGGCCGAGCCGCCTCCGAAGTGAAGACCCCTGAAAGCCCCGACTTACTGGAAAATTGCAGGGTTTTCACTCGGCCGAGCGACTTTTGTCACTCGGCCGAGTGCGATGCGCTGCCTGTAGCGAAAACTGCGGAAAACAGGCTGTGCAGGAGTATTTTGGTCACGATTTTTGGACGATTTTGAGGGATATTTAACCCCTGTTTTTACCCTAGTTTAGGAGGCTCTCTCTTAGATTTTTTGCAGTTTTTTTAGATCTACTTTTTAGCTTTATTTTGGAGATTGGAGAGAAGACAATTTTTGATTTTTGTTGGATTAATTGAAGAACTCCATTGGTTTGTCTATCTCTACTCTAAAAATTCTATTTTTATTGCTTATATCAATATTGTGATGAATTTCATTGCTTATTTCAACGATTATTTTTGTGATCTTGCTATGAATTGTGAGTAGTCTCCACGTCTTGGGGCGTGGGGATGAACCCTACAAGCCTATTTTCATATTTGTGATGAATTGGTAGAAATTGTGCTAGAATTGTTATTAGGGATTAGATTGGGATCAATTTACTACGGATGGCTAGGTATTCATATCAATTGGGATTTACAAGAGATTGGATCCCAATTTGATAGGAAACCCTAGAAATCCGAATTGGGTTGGAATCGGATTTTCGAAGTATCGGTTTGCAAGAGATTGGACCGATACTAGGATTTCCGGTTGCAATTCCATACCGATACTCGTTTGCAAGAGATTAGACGGGTAGGAACTATCCCAATCTAGATCGTGGACCGAGTTTGCAAGAGATTGGGATCGGTGCGCGATTGGACGATGATGTTGATCCTAATGCTAGCTTCCCTAGGCTAGGGTTTGTAAGAGATTGGACCCAAACCTAGGATAGCTATAGACCGGCAACAGCGCGAGAGCGTGAGCTTGGTTCTACATTCAGTTGCAACTAGTTCATCCAAATTTTCATTCAAGCAATTTTGATACCAATAAACCGCATTTATGAAATACGGTGAGTAGCGGGGATTCCCCATTCCCTAGATGTTCTTTAATTGATTTGATACTTCCGCATTTTTGTCTGACGATTGTGACAGGATCGCCCAAGGCAATTTTCTCTCTCTTAAATAGCCAGGTTGATTGGAGCAAGCACGGTCATTCGTCCTCCCTGTGTTCGATATCCCGCTCGCCGCTATATCGTGCGCTTGCGGTAAAACTACAACCGTTCTTTGGATCACATCCCGGAGCGATCAAGTTTTTGTCGCCGTTGCCGGGGAGGCGATTGCGTTTGATTCTTTTTCACCCTAGCTATTCCTTTTATTATTATTATTATTATCATTATTTTTATTTCCTATTTCTTACCTAACCCTTCCACGGTACTAATCATTTCTTTGAAACTCTGTTTCCCCTGTGCATGTACACGAGATCTACGGCGGACCCTGAAGCTATATTATTTGATCCCGAGATCGAACGTACCGCGCGGAGACTTAGAGCGGAAAGGAGACAAAATCCGGAAGGGCGGTTTATGACCAACCCGGAGACTCCTGAACAATTGGCGGCAAGGATGGCGAGGCTAATTTCTATTCGAGATAGGCTTCGGCCTAAGACCTCTTCTACCACCTCATCCATTGCCATGCCGGGGTTGGCGGCTGACAAGAGCTTCGAGCTAAAGACTGGACTAGTGGTTCTGATGCAGCAGGATCCATTTCATGGGAATGCCCATGAAAATCCCCACTACCACAACCAATCGTTCTTGTCGAAGTGCGCCACATTCCAGATGCCGGGGTTCTCCATCGATGCCATCAGACTGCGTCTCTTCCCTTTCACGCTAAAGGACAAGGCACTATACTGGTTGAGGACACAAGCTGAGGGTGTCTTCACCACTTGGGACGAGTTGGCGAGTGCATTTATTGACAAATTCTATCCGCCATCCAAGACGGTGAAGATCCGGAGCGCTCTCATGTCCTTCAAGCAAGGACCGCATGAGACGCTCTATGAAGCCTGGGAGCGTTTTAAGGATTTGCAGCATCAATGCCCGCATCATAGCATTGAAGACTGGGAGTTAGTGCATAGCTTCTACAATGGTCTCCAACCGGGGACCAAACAAATTATAGATGCCGCGGCAAATGGTGCTATCTTGTCAAAGACTCCCGAGGAAGCTACGGCCCTAATTGAGGAGATGGCCTCAAATAATCAACAATGGGGCGATGAGCGAGGACACTCCACGTCCTCCTTAAAGCCAACAAGCATCTACGAGGCGAAGGCCGTAGCGGAGCTTACGAGCAAATTTGATTCTCTCCACAAGGTCGTGGAGAGATTGGAGAAGTTTATCACGGAGCCCCAAGGAGCCCCATCCACCTCCGCTCCGACTAACCAAATGTGTGATTGGCAAGACCAATCTCAAACCAAGTACGTGGGAGGAGAGCAAGGAGAAGGATCCTTGGAGCAAGTACAATATGTTGCTGGGAACCAAGGATATTGGGCCAATCCGGCCGCAAGAAATCATCCCGGATTCTCTTACGCCAACAATGAAGGAGCTTTGAACCCGCCACAACCGCCACCTCAACAAGCCCGACCACCACTACCACCCCAACAACAAAACTATCCACCGAGGGGGCCTACTCAACAAAATTTTCAACCAAAGCAACAAGTTCCACCATATAGGCCGCCCGGATACAATCAAGGGTGGAGGAATCAAAATCAAAACCCTCCTCAAGCTCAACAACGATCCGACTTCCAAGCTAGAGTGGAGGCGTTCATGGTCGAGCAAAATAAGGTAAATGCTAGCTTGAAGGCGGGGCAAGACTCTCTTAATACCGTTGTGGCTCAAATATCGAAGCAACTAGCGTTGCTAAATCGGAACACTCAACGATTGCCAGCGCAACCCGAGCAAAACCCACGAGGCAACACCGGTCACATCAATGCCGTAGTTGCCGTTACTACTAGAGGCGGGAAGGACACCACCCCCGCCATGATTCCTACCGAGGAGCCCGTGGAGGAAAGCTTGGAGCCAATTGAGCCGATAGTTGAAGTTGAAAAGGAGAAGGAGCCACAAGACAAGGAGAAATCTAGAGCGGAACAATTGATTGAGGAAAGGCGCTTCATGCCACCGGTCCCATTTCCCCAAAGGCTTGCTAGAGCGAAAATGGAGAAAAGGCTAGCGAAGTTCCTCGAGTATCTAAGAGGAGTTAGCCTTAATATTCCCTTCCTCGACGCCATCGTCGAGATCCCCACATATGCTAAATTCTTGAAGGACTTGATCTCGGGGAGAAAGAGGAAGGAGAAGATCATGCTAGCCGAGGAGGGCTCTTGGTTTACCAAGAGAGAAAAAGATCCGGCCAAATTTAAAGATCCGGGGAGTTTTCGGATTCCTTGCACCTTGGGCGGCGTCCCTCTTCAAAAGGCGTTGGTTGATCTAGGGGCTAGTGTGAGCCTCATGCCTCTCTCCATGTTCTTAAGGCTAAACACCTGGACAAAGTTGAAACCTACCGACATGCTCATTCAATTGGCCGATGGGCGAATAACAAGGCCGGTAGGGATCACCGAAGACATACCGCTACAAGTCCCGGGTGGAATATGCTTGCCATGTGACTTCGTGATCATGGACGTTAGGGAGGAGGGAGACACTTCATTGATACTTGGACGCCCGTTCCTCGCCACCGCCGGAGTAATTGTTGACGTACGCGAAGATACCCTAACTTTAAACGTCGGCAACATCGAGGTGGAGCTCCACATTCCTAAGGCTATGAAGCACATGCCTTACCACGAGGAACTTGACTACATGGACCTCCTCGATGAGGTGATAGAGGAGGCGATCCCCCACTCAATTGACGCTCTTTTTGATGAAGATTTCGAGGAAGGCCCAGATTTAGGCCAAGATGAGAAGAAAGATGATTCCCCCGACCTTTTCGCTGAAGATGATGAAGGCGACGCTGATGTCGCAAGGATTCGAGAGCTCTGCAAGCTCTCGAAATTAAAGTCTCCAAAGAAAGCTCCACCGGTACGGAAACCGACGTCACCGGTAAAGCTGTTGACCGGAGCAAATGCTAGCTTGGGGGAGCCTCCCCCCAACACTATTCGAGACGGGAGACCACCGCGGGAGAACACGACGCCGCAACTTCCCAATCCAAGCATTCTCCCCGGAAAGTTTGATGGGTGCATCTCGTATGCACCAAACATCCCGCATTGATTGAAAATTTTAGGGGGTCAAGCTCACGACCTTAAACGAGCGCTTGTCGGGAGGCAACCCGACGGTTTTTTCTTTATTTTCACTTTTTCTTTATTTTCGTTTTAGAAATTTTTAGTGTTTTGAGTCGTTCGCCCAAAAATTTTGTGATAACGGGTCCTATTTTTCTTGACAGGAGAGGAGATAGGTAGATCCATCATGGGGAGGATGAACGAGACGACGAGGAGCGCCCCAAAAAGGCGCTCGACGCTTAGGAGGAAGATGGAATCGACTGGAGGAAGAAAGACGGAGTTTAGAGCCCAAACGAAGACAAACAGCAGAACACATGGCTCGCTCGGCCGAGCATACTAGTCACTCGGCCGAGTACAAAAGTTCGTCCGGCCGAGCCGCTCACGAACGAGGGAAGTCTGCTGTACCTAACTCTCTGTTTATTTTCCTGATTCCAATATAACTGCTACTCGGCCGAGTATATATATTCACTCGGCCGAGTAAAACGGATACCCTCCTAGGGCGAGTCTTGCCGAGTAGCTTAAGTCACTCGGCTGAATGGACTTAATCCACTCAGCCGAGGCTGGCAAAGCCACTCGGCCGAAGCGATAGCGGGGAGAAAACTTCCATTGGTCTCGCTCGGCCGAGTGACCAAGTCACTCGGCCGAGTCGTAACTCTTATTATATAAAGGCCGGGGGGTGCATTTTTCGAAATCCCAAAAACCCCCAAACGAGCCCGCGCCCCTTCAGCTCCCTTGCCCGATCCTCGCCCGCTCACACCCTCACTCGCCCGACCGCCGCTGCCACACCGCCGCTCGGCCCGCCACCGCCGGTCGAGCACCCCCGTCGCCTCGCCCGAGTCGCCGCCGGCGGCCGTGCCTCCGGTCACCTCCGGTACCCCTATTTCGCCTATTTTCGCCTCTTTTTGTGTATTTTTGAGGATCCATATGCTAAACGCCCCCTACCCCAAATCAATTTCCATATCTATCTATGATACCCCTAATGCTCCATACATTTTGATTATTACTCACCGATATCACCATTTCATGCGCAGGTTGCTTTTTGGAGCTTAGGGGAGCCCAGGGGAGCTTCTCGGGACTGATTTGAGCTTCGTGGAGGCGCGGACTTCGCACGGTTCCATTACTGAGCACTCGCGGCATGTCTGGGTATACTCATTCCACTCTTTTACGCACACCGCACTTTTTGAACTTTTCGGCGCGCTCGGGGCCTATATGCCGCCCCGGACACGGCCGTGGTCGAAGAGAGCTTCCGCTAAGCGGAAGCGGTCGGATGATGTCGGCCCCTCCCACGAGTTGGAGGACTCTCCTCCACCGTCTCCTACACACGCCGTCCACCCAGCACAGCCTGCATGCCCTGCACACCCCGCACAGCCTGCAGTGCACCCACAGCCCGCACAGCCTCTCCCTGCCGCTGCACAGCCACCACCACCGGCTCCACTGTTCGGGCCGCTCGAGATTACGTTCCGAGACGACGCACACCGTGCCGTCTTCGACCGTATCTCCCAGCGCTCGATCGTACCCTCCAGGTTTGCACACCTCGCTGACCTAGGACGCCTGGGGGTACTAGAGGGGATGCTCACGTTGTACGACAACGTGGGCTGGCGAGATTTCTTCCAGGTGTCGGCGGATACTTTTACCCGCCCGACACTTGAGGTTTTGAGTTAGATCACCCGGACCAACGAGGGATGCTCGTTTCGGTTCATGGATCGAGAGTGCCAGGTCACTCTCGATATGATGAGAGCGTTCTTCTCATGGCCCGCTGTCCCCGGAGCCGATCGCGGTTACGCCCCTACCCATATCCCCCCACCTTCCTTTGACACCGGTGCCTTCTGGGCACGTATCACGGGTCTCCACGCTGCCTTTGACCCTAGTAGGGCCAAGGCCTCGGCCATCGTCCATCCCTGCCTACGCATTGCTCAGCGCCTTATGGCGACGACATTTTTGGCCAGATATGAGCCGGGCACGATGTCTACGCCAGAGCTCTACATGCTATACGCGATGACACGTCCCAGAGGTCTATCTAGGGATGGTGATGAGCTTGTCCCCGCCGTCGTGATCGATATCGCGGCATGGTTTTTAGACCGCATCATTGTATCGGTGGGTGCTCGCTCACCGATATGCTGCGGCGGCCTGATCACCTTGCTTGCTCTTATGACCGGCGAGGACTTCCCCGACGACTTGCGACGCGTCCCGGGCCCCACTTCTCTGTCGATAGATGTTATGGCCCGGATGAAGATGCTTCGTCCGCATGGTGAGCGTCACTGGGTCTGGTTGCACGGCCCTTTCGGTGCCGATTACATGATTCTCCCGAGCCCTGCTCGGACTCTGATTGCACCGGCCCACGTTGACTGGCTCCCTGTGATGGATGTCCTCATCCCCGCTGCTTACGTGCTCGAGGCCGAGGAGGCCGAGCAGGCCCACGCTGCCCCTGTAGACTCTGTTGCACACCCTGCCGAGCCTGCTGCCGAGCCTGTTGACCCAGTGGCCCCTCAGCCCATACCTGACATTTCCGCTGCTCCTGACACCTCTGTCGGTGTCGAGAGCACCTCAGCTGAGCCCACTTCCACCACCTCCACCACTTCCGAGGCTGTTACCACCACTCCCACCACCACCACTGGCCCTCTGTCCGTCGAGCCTCTTTGCTCCGCACTCCCCGAGCGCCCGCAGACCTTTGTTGAGAGTGGAGAGCCCTCGTTTGCCGCAGTCGTGGAAACCATGGCTAGCATGATCTCCGCTGGGGTTGCGCCTTTTGGTCCACACACTTTCCCCCCAGCGGTAGTCACCTCTGTCTCCACCCCTGCTGTATTTTCTGAGAGCGTCGTGGCGTCTGTCCACACTTCTGTGCCATCAACCTCTCTGGCCGCCTCGCTGCCACTTTTGCACTCTTCTTTCGCTGCTGCCGCCTCCACTTCTCACCGCCCGCCCCGGCCTCGCACTGAGGCCAGGCCCACCTTTGCTGGCGCAGCACCTTTTTTACACTTCCCCGCTGAGCCCGTCACATACGCGACCCGTGTACGCCAGCCCAGACCTGTCCAGCCCCGCCAGGTGCGTCCCTCTGCACCACCTCCCCCTGACACAGTACTTCAGAGCATTCGTGCTCTAGAGGGGGCGGTGAGTGGCCTCAGAGGCGACCTCCGGACCCTGTCCGCCACCGTCTCTGCGATGGCTGGCCGCTTCGAGCTGCTACCGCAGATCCACTACTGTCTCACCCAGGTTCTGGACCGTCTCCCGCACGTACCCCCACCCACCCAGCAGGTTCCCGCCCACACTTCCGCACACACTCGACCTGCTGTCTCTTCCACACCCACCCCCGCTCAGCAGCCTGTCCAGCCAGCACCACCCACACGACCTCCGCCTCAGGGTGGAGACGGCGCAGCACCACCTTCCTAGGCACCCTTGATGCCATCGATTCTTTTTATCGTTGTGCTGCCCGTTTCTGCTGGGTCCTGATGCCTTTTTGTCCACCCCCCCTCCCCTCACTTATTTTGGGATTATCTTTTTGATCATATCTTTATATATCTTTTCTGGGAGAGAGGGAGAGTTTTTTGGTGCCACACATATTTCTGTTTCACTCCTATCTGTGCATGCATCATGTCCGCATCATATTTTCATTTCTTTATTTTTCTTTTTATTTTTTATTCTTCATTTTTCCATGCATGCATCCTCACCATCCCCTCACATTTCTTGTCTCTCGGTGTGCCACACTTTGCACATTGAGGACACTGTGCCATTTAGCTTGGGGGAGTGAGTTCTCACGTTCTTTTTCGACTTGCCACCTTTATTTTTAGTTTTTCACACCACTTTTTTCGCTTTTGCACTTATTTTCACCACTTTTCTTTTATTTTACCATGCATCACGTTTTTCTTTTTCTGTGTGCCGCATTGTAAATAGTTTCTTTTTCCTTTTATCCTTATTTCTTTTTATTTCTTCATCTCATGCTAGAGATGACTTTTCTGTGATGATGATGACGTTGGATTTGGCTTATTCTATATGCATGTTTTATTTGTCATGTCTTAGACTTTATTTCTGATATCATATGCTATGACTTGATTTGCATTTAGAGATAGTAACCCACACCTTTTTCACATGAAAATGGATGAAATTTTATTATTAGCTGAGTCTGAATAGTCATAGGTATACTATCACAGAAAACACACCAAGATTCACGCATTGGATGCCTATATCTGGAGTACTGATTTCCTTTTCCTATATCACTTCTATATGCATGAATTGTACACTTCACTTCAGGATGATTGAATGATGTTAGCTATGATAAATCTGGATTAGTTAGCTTTTTTGTGATCGAAACTGAGTAGATTAGATTACCCTGCTGAAGTTGTCGTGCATGTCTTATAGAGTGAACCGAGAGTTATATCTATTTCTTTCTCCACAAATCTTGAACATTATTTCTCTACTTTTAGAATCATTGGTGAATCTCCCCTTAGTGATTCTATTATATGGCATTTCCCCCACTATTAATTCCTAGCTCCAAATCTCTTATTCTAAAAAAAGAGAAAAAGAGAAAACATTCATGTATATCATTATCTCTCTCTTTGAGTTGGGATCGTTGTGTATATATGCTATATGAAAAAACAAAAAAAAACAAAAAAAAAACCCAAAAGAAAAAAAAACAAAAGAAAAAAAAGAGAAAAAGAGAAAAGAGGAAAAATCCTCAATAAAAGATCCCATCTCACTTTCTTCCTTTCTTCTTTCTTCTTACATTTGGAGCTATATAGAAATGGGGATGTAAATATTTTTTATGCCACCACGCTTATAGATAAGCTTGGGGGAGGGGATCCATTGATGTGTGTGAGAGAGTGACTACTAGACGTTGCACGACAACCTAGGCTAAGTAATATTCTATACTCGGTGAGATTATTTTTAGCTTTACGAAATCCAGAGATCTAAGCCTAGCGTTCATTCCATGAAGTCCATACTTTTCTATTCTCTCTATTCTATAGTGTGATGCTCTTATACTCCTGATAGAAAGCGTTCAATTGAAAAGTGTGTGATCTGTGATTTGTATACCGCTTTAAATGATTCAGACGATGTTAATTTTAGGATTATTCCGTTTTTCATGATTATATCGTTGTTCGTGGGTTTTCTATTTATATTTGCACTATTATACTATGATATCAAAATAAAATTCTTTGACATGTATTTTTCATTCGGTGCATGCTATAAGAGTAAGTGAAACCCATGTCCTGAGAAAATGATCTAGCATCCTACCTCTTCGCTTCTTTCTTTCTTCTTTATATTATTTCGTTTTTCATTCTTCTTCGTTTTTCATTTTTCGTTTTTCGCCGTTTTCGTTTTCTGAATCCACCGGGTTCGCCTTTTACTTATCTTCCTCGAGGACGAGTAAGAGGCAAGCTTGGGGGATTTTGATCACTCCTTATTTTACACCTTTTTTCCGCATGTTTGCATGCCATTTAGATCGCCCAAATCATGTTTTTCACGATATATCGACGATATTGCGATGCTTTTCACGATTTGTTGTTTTTGTCGCATTTCAGGTGATTTGGTGCGATTTGGAGTGATCTCGAGATGCGCTTACTCTAGACGGTCACCGACGACCTTCCCGAGGGATATTTTGCTGTTGGAGAGGAGCGGAAGAAGAATAGACGTCGCAGGAGCGACGAGGAGGCCAAAACAAGCAGATTGGGCATTTTTTTGTGTCTCACTCGGCCGAGTGGAGGATCCGCTCGGCCGACCAGCGAGACACTGCTCGGCCGACCAGAACAGACACGATTTATGTGTGCACTCGGCCGAGCACTGAAGACCACATCGGCCGAGTGAAGACATCACGTCCGCCCGAGTGGCGCCCAGACGAAGCCCTTCCAAAACATCGAAGTTACTGTTTTTCGGCTGCCTGAACTTCAGAAGACCCACTCGGCCGAGTGGAGAATCCCGTCCGCCCGAGTACAATGAAGTCATCGGCCGAGTGACGACAACTCACTCGGCCGAGCCGCCTCCGAAGTGAAGACCCCTGAAAGCCCCGACTTACTGGAAAATTGCAGGGTTTTCACTCGGCCGAGCGACTTTTGTCACTCGGCCGAGTGCGATGTGCTGCCTGTAGCGAAAACTGCGGAAAACAGGCTGTGCAGGGGTATTTTGGTCACGATTTTTGGACGATTTTGAGGGCTATTTAACCCCTGTTTTTACCCTAGTTTAGGAGGCTCTCTCTTAGATTTTTTGCAGTTTTTTAGATCTACTTTTTAGCTTTATTTTGGAGATTGGAGAGAAGACAATTTTTGATTTTTGTTGGATTAATTGAAGAACTCCATTGGTTTGTCTATCTCTACTCTAAAAATTCTATTTTAATTGCTTATATCAATATTGTGATGAATTTCATTGCTTATTTCAACGATTATTTTTGTGATCTTGCTATGAATTGTGAGTAGTCTCCACGTCTTGGGGCGTGGGGATGAACCCTACAAGCCTATTTTCATATTTGTGATGAATTGGTAGAAATTGTGCTAGAATTGTTATTAGGGATTAGATTGGGATCAATTTACTACGGATGGCTAGGTATTCATATCAATTGGGATTTGCAAGAGATTGGATCCCAATTTGATAGGAAACCCTAGAAATCCGAATTGGGTTGGAATCGGATTTTCGAAGTATCGGTTTGCAAGAGATTGGACCGATACTAGGATTTTCGGTTGCAATTCCATGCCGATACTCGTTTGCAAGAGATTGGACGGGTAGGAACTATCCCAATCTATATCGTGGACCGAGTTTGCAAGAGATTGGGCTCGGTGCGCGATTGGACGATGATGTTGATCCTAATGCTAGCTTCCCTAGGCTAGGGTTTGCAAGAGATTGGACCCAAACCTAGGATAACTATAGACCGGCAACAGCGCGAGTGCGTGAGCTTGGTTCTACATTCAGTTGCAACTAGTTCATCCAAATTTTCATTCAAGCAATTTTGATACCAATAAACCGCATTTATGAAATACGGTGAGTAGCGGGGATTCCCCATTCCCTAGACTTTCTTTAATTGATTTGATACTTCCGCATTTTTGTCTGACGATTGTGACAGGATCGCCCAAGGCAATTTTCTCTCTCTTAAATAGCCAGGTTGATTGGAGCAAGCACGGTCATTCGTCCTCCCTGTGTTCGATATCCCGCTTGTCACTATACCGTGCGCTTGCGGTAAAACTACAACCGTTCTTTGGGTCACATCCCGGAGCGATCAGAGCATGAGGTCAACTTTGTCTCTATGCTTCTCCCTTTTGTTGCTTGACGTAGCAACACATTTCTTCTCTATTTTCAGCTCTTCAGGGTCGATGGGATGTGATCATGTGTCTCCTTTCTTGACGCCCTTCCTTGGTGCTCCATCAATCTTACTCGCTAGAGCGATCATCTCCACATTTTTTCGTATTTGGTGCTTGCATACAAAAGTTTCTCCATAGAGTTCAGGAGTACGTCCTCTAGCTCCATTTCCTCAGTCACCTCTTCCAAAAGATCAATTTGATTGTAGTCATTCTCCATGAACTCCTTCAAGCTCTTCTTGAGGTCGAATTCAGCTCTCTCCTTTCGGACTTGATGGACAACTTCCTGCCTTTACATCTTTGAGTACCCTCTCGGTGGCTAAAAATGGACGGCCCAAGATAATGGGAATACGGGTATCCTCCAGCATATCCATAATCACAAAGTCGTATGGGATTATCATGTCTCTTACTTTCACCGGTACGTCCTCTAGAATTCACATAGGATATTTGATTGACTTGACAGCGAGTTGCAACAGCATCCTTATGGGCTTTGGATCTCCCCTATCCATAATCTCTCGCTTATACCTAGTGGCATTAAGCTCATACAGGCGCCCAAGTCTCATATCACCCTTTTGATTGTCATGTTTCCTACAGTGCAAGGGATGGCGAAGCTTCCCGGATCTTCAAGCTTCTAGACGCTCTTCCTCTAGAGGATAGCACTACATTCCATAGAATTCACCGGTATGGGATTATCATGTCTCTTACTTTCACCGGTACGTCCTCTAGAATTCACATAGGATATTTGATTGACTTGACAGCGAGTTGCAACAGCATCCTTATGGGCTTTGGCTCTCCCCTATCCATAATCTCTCGCTTATACCTAGTGGCATTAAGCTCATACAGGCGCCCAAGTCTCATATCACCCTTTTGATTGTCATGTTTCCTACAGTGCAAGGGATGGCGAAGCTTCCCGGATCTTCAAGCTTCTAGACGCTCTTCCTCTAGATGATAGCACTACATTCCATAGATAATACGACCTTTTCCCTTCTCCCTCTTGTCGTGATCAATTCATGCAGAAATTTTTCATACGACGGGATCTCTGAGATGGCATCCAAGAACAGGAAGGTAATATTTAGCTGCTTCACTATATCGAAGAATCCCCGTATTTCTCCTTTAGTTTTGCCTTTGTCAATCTCGATGAGAATGGAACCTTAGGGAAGTACACTCTTGGAGGCTCCGCTAGGGTGTCTCCATCAGGTTTTTTAGTATCCTTCTCCCTTTACGGTTCCACATCCAGTAATTCTACAACATCATTTTCCTCGAGCTCGATCTTGATGCGAGGATCAACTTCCACCACGGGCTCCCTCTCCTCGGTAGCTGGTGTCACCGGGTCCGTAGTCTGGTTACCACTCCTCATGGTAATGGCATTGACATGCTTCCGTGGATTTGTTTCTGTCTGCACTAGCATCTGCCCTTGTTGCATGTTTATCCGTGCCACTTGCTCGGCCAGTTGTGCAACCTGACAACTTTTATCCCGTCTTGAGCTACTGGATGGATGTCTGGAAGTATTCGTTCTTTTTCCCCCGCATTGTAATAAAACTCTCCATTAGTTTCTCAAAATTGGATTTTACAGAGGGAATGGGTGATTGATGAATAGATTGCTGAAAGTTATTTGGAGGTACATAGGGTTGTTGTTGCTACAGGAATGACATCTTTGGCTGCACTCCCCCACTCCGGTACAAGAAATTTGGGTGGTTCTTCCACCCCTGGTTGAAGGTAGTGGAGTAGGGATTATTGCCTTGTCGATGATTGTTTCCATATAGAGCATTGGCTTGTGTTATCGTCATTCCTTGGGGTGTGGTGTGGGTAGATGGACATTCTTCTCCTTGGTGTCCTCGCACACCACACACCTCATAAAATGCAGCCGTAGGCAGATTAGCAAGACCAAGTCCTAATCTAGATAATTGCTTCGTCAAAGCATCAAACTTTGCAGATAGCATGGAAACCTCATCAAGTTCATACTTACCTCCTTTCTTTGAGTTAGCTCTCTTGTTGCTCCATAAGTCATTATTGGCAGCCATGTCCTCCAATAAATTTTTAGCCTCCTTTGAAGTCTTACTCATAAATGCGCCATTGGCGGCGGCATCGATTGGCATCTTCACATCGCCGGAGATTCTATTGGAAAGCTTGAATTAATAGCCAGTCGGGCACACCGTGGTGTGGGCAGTTGTGTTGTAAATCCTTAAACACTTTCCAAGGCTCATACAATGACTCCTGGTCAAGTTGAGTGAATGACGTGATCTCATTGCGCATTTTCACCGTTTTCCCTAGAGGAAAGAATTTAGTTAGAAATGCACGTGATAAAGCATCCCATGAAGTAAAAGGGTTAGGATCATGGCTTCTAAGCAAGTCACTAGCTAATCTTAGCCTGATGGCATCAGAGGTGACACAATTTAATTTCAGCATAACCATTTTCTCCAAAAGGTATTCCGTTGGTCATTTGGATTTTCCATGGGTTTCCCTCCAAATTGGTCATGCTGTATAAAACATACCAATGCCAGCTTCAGTTTGAAATTGGCCTCCACAGCTGGCCTTGATATGCTCAACTTCGACCCATTGAAGGGCATAGAAAAATCCATGAGGGACTTAGTAGGCTATGGAGCGGGATTTTCAATGTCTACCATGGTCTCCAACACTATCTTCCTTTTCCTCTTGACTTTCCTCATATATGCAGTAGTCTTGATTTCAAGATCTAATGGATGCATGTCTGCCAGACCCTGTAATCTCCTGCACATACAGAAAAGTGATAAACCAAAAGGAAACATCAAAAGCACCAAAAATCAATAACAAATAGAAACAAAAATTAAAGAAAAATACGTAAACTGCAAACAAAGAATGAAACTAATAACAAGCCGTGCCTCCCCGGCAACGGTGCCAAAAGGTTGACGTGGTTCGTATGACAGCTTTAAATTTGTAAACTGCAAGCACACGATTTAGTTGTATCGTTATAAAGGTCATCCTCTGTGAGTACTATTGCTACTAATTTCTTTCTATATCAATAGCTACGCGATCGATTAGGACAGCAATGATAATTAGAACTAATAGGAAATGTCAATAATAAAAGGCTCTATGGGATGGATATACCCACTATTGCATTAAACTATAATTGAATAGTAATTAATCGGTTGCTGAGTTCATGAGGTTTGGGAGATGTCGTCTAATCAATGTATTCTCTCATCTCCCACTCTTGCGGCGCATGATGAGATATCCCGTTATATTTATCATATCCCCCACTCGCGTGGAGCATGATAGGACTACCTAACTCGTATCGATACCAACACTAATCATGCATCGATATGTCTTAGATACATTATGTCCGACGAATGTCCCCAATCTTACTCTACGGCACTCTCATGGATTTGGATACGGAACTATGTTAGGATGGCTCTAAATCAAATACCGCCGCTAATCGTGCATTCGATAGTATCTATCAATGTAATTGAAAAACCTAGATTAATCTCGACACAATCGTGAATTAATCTAATTACCCACGAAGGAGAACTCAATCTACATTGATAATAATCATCCTAACATACCCCTCATCCTCAATTGCTCAACAATTTCACAACAATTCATCGATCCATATTTCAACCCAATGGGGTTCAACCTATTAGCTCTAGATGAATCACTACTCACAATCCATGAAATTACAGATGATAGAATTCATTGAAAGAGCATTCATTGCAGCATATGAGAATAGAGATTCAATAGCAAAAAACCCAAAAATCACAAGAGCAATCAATGTAGAGATTCACTATTAAATTATTTAACTAAAGACAAATAAAACAAAACGAACAGTCAAAGATTACTAAGAATTAGAAGTCTAACACTTGAAGAACTTTGAAAATGTCTACAAAAAGTGTCCTAAAGGGATCCTCCATGGAGGGAGGGTACAAAAAGTATATATATCACCCAAAATACCCTTTGATGATGCCCACTCGGGCCCCAAAACCTAAGAGAATGCAGCCGCGTCAAGAATGACGTGGCCATTTGGCCTTAAGTGCGTAAACTGCCCCAAATCTGTTACAGGCGACGATGTCGTGTGGATGGGCCATGAGACCATGTCATCTGTGGCCAAGCTGCTCCAAATCTTGATTGAAACGGCCGTGTGAAGCGACCGTTGGGTGTCAACCCAGCATCGAAGGACAAGACCACGTCGTCTGCATTGACTCGACAGCGTCGTCTCGGTTCTTATCTTCCTTCAGCCTGTATGACGCGACCATTTGGCTTCAATGAACGTGACCGTATGGCTTCGAAATTTTTCATCTTCTCAGCTTCTCCACACAGTCGTTTGGCTTGGACGATTCGACCGCGTGGCTTCCACTTTTGGGCTGCTGCTATGTCCTGGTCGGCGCGGTCGAGTGGGTTGGCTCACGCGACCGCGTGTACCATTATTCAGCTCATTTCTCCTTTTTCGCTTCCTGATTGCTCCATGCTCCATGTTGTCCCTTTTTCTCTACGTTTAAGCTCGAAAATCCTTGATATCTCTTGCAACATATGACAAATACCAAAAAGCTTTAAAGGAAAAAAAGGGAAAAAATAGCGTGAAACGATGGATGAAAGATGTTAAATGCAAATGAAAAGAGTGTAAAATATGTGTAATAATCGCACATATCACTTATGCAGAAGTAGGTTACAGGTCTGATCTACTTAACGAAAAGTCACAAACTGGGTATTTAC
The DNA here is from genome assembly GCA_030789695.1 of Scilla litardierei. Lineage (NCBI taxonomy): Eukaryota > Viridiplantae > Streptophyta > Magnoliopsida > Asparagales > Asparagaceae > Scilla > Scilla litardierei. Next base: position 50,132,797 of record CM061131.1, on the reverse strand, counting down.
AATGGGACGATAATCTATTGTAGATTTGTAAAGCAAACTATGAAACCAACATCATCATGTCATTCCGAGATCCTCACCATTCCAAAAACAAGCCAATGGTGTGTTTGGGTGTGCCTAGTGTACAGCACATCCTACTAACGACTGTGTAAAGAATGCGGCCCACTCGGGCACCAAAAATACCAAAAATACCCTTTGACAACGCCCACTCGGGCCCCAAAACCTAGGAGAACATGGTCGCGTCAAGAATGACGCGGCCATTTGGCCTTAAGTGCATAAAATGCCCCAAATCATTTGTGGTCGATGATGTCGTATGGATGGGCATGCGACCACGTCATCTATGGCCTAGCTACTTCTGGTCTTGATTGAAACAGCCACATGAAGCGGCCATTTGGTATCAACCCAGCATCGGAGGACGCGACCGCGTCGTCTGCATTGACTCGACGGTGTCGTCTCGGTTCTTCTCTTCCTGCAGCTTGCACGACGCGACCGTTTGGCTTCAATGAATGTGACCGTGTGGCTGCAAAACTTTTCATTTTCTCAGCTCCTCCATATGGTCGTTTGGCTTGGACGATGTGACCGCGTGGCTTCTACTTTTGGGCTGCTGCTATGTCCTGGTTAACGTGGTCGAGTACGTTGGTTCACGCGATCGCGTGTGCCATTATCAGCTCATTTCTCCTATTTTCTCTTTCTGATTGCTCCATGTCCCCTTTTCTCTACGTTTAAGCCCAATAATCCTTGATTTCTCCTGCAACACATGAGAAATACCAAAAAGCTTGAAAGGAAAAACGAAAAAAAATAGCGTGAAATGATAGATGAAATGATGTTAAATGCAAATGAAAAGAGTGTAAAACATGTGTAATAATGGCACATATCACTTATGCAGATGTAGGTTACAGGTCTGATCCCAATAACGAAAAGTCACAAACTGGGTATTTACAATGGGACGATTATCTATTGTAGATCTGCAAAGAAAACTATGAAACCAACATCATCATGTCATTTCGAGATCCTCACTATTCCAAAAACTAGCCAATGGTGTGTTTGGATGTGCCTAGTGGTACATCACTTACTAGTGACGACTGTGTAAAATGCTGGCGTTTTGACCAAGCCACATGCTTACCACACTTTTGAGGAGACCACATCAGAGGCAACAAAACAAAGCACACATCTCCAGAGTTTTTCGATTCTGCGGCTGCTTAATGGTGGCAATATTTGCAATTTGTATATATCTTTGGAATGTTGTAAATAGGAGTGATGAAGAGCGCCTAAGAGATCTGAAACCTAAGGGCTTGTACAGATCAGGGGTAGTTAAAGGGAATTTCCACTCTTTTTCCTTAACTATGGTTTTCCCACTATGCTTTCCATAGCCACATGTTTTAACAAGGCAAATCTTATTAACTTAGGATCCTGCAGTATCCACCTCTTGTGATACTCATATGATGCTCAGAATTCTGAAGTATTTGGGAGCAGAGTTCACACTTATGGCAGTATAAGGATATTGTTATGAATAGAATATCTGATGATATGACAAGATTGTAATCTATTCAAAAGATTGTATCATCCTATCCATGTATGAACTCTCCCATCCCTTATAAATAAAGGCCTGAGATCTTCGTAGAATACACATTCACAACACATTTGTAATTTAAAAAGACATCAAATATAGATATCTACATTCAATATTCGAATGCGAAATCAAACATGAATGGAATATTCGAAAATTTGTTCCGGGTCAATCCTAACTAGTTATGTGCCAAACATGAGCGGCCCTAGACCCGATTCCTGCGCGATGCGAACACGTTAAGAAACAAGTATTCATAGAATTTCTCACACTTAAAATTTTCTTCTTTTCACCCAGGAAAAAAACAATCATCTCGATTATCATTTTACATTCATTAACTTTGATTTTTATAAACAAAAGCTTTCAAACGGGAATAAAAAAGCTTGATTTAAAGGTTTGAGAATTTATTTGATCCAAATTTGTATAGATTATTCTATTTTCACTGTCAATAAAACATAATATGTTATAAATTTTTTAACATGTTTGGTATTTCGGGGCTAATGTCAGTACACCCGATAAAATTTCGCCATGTGCCATCTGAACCACCATTAATATCAGATTTAATTTTGAAAATATTTTGAATGAATATTTTGTCATTAACACCAACTAGTAATTGATTTGAGAAGTAATTTTGGCAGTATATTTACTCTAAGCAAGTGTATTAGTGCAAAAATAGATACTTCAGACATACATATAAATAAATTTTAAAAAGTAAGTCGCTTAGTAGAGGTTTTGCAATGTGTTACTATTTATGGTCTTTTTATATCTTCGCGGTGAAGTATTAATGAAGGGATTAATAAGGTTGCTATCTATAATGTATAATAGTGAGAATAACGGCTATCATGTGACATGTGTCTATGATTCATTTACGCATCCAAAACCCCACCATCCGTTATTTTCACGAAAAATCAGAACCGTTCATTTTGATCAACATAACATATTCTAGTACACCAGAAAACAGATATCGGATGTACTCAAGTGGTTTTACTCATTCATCTATCAGTCGCAAATTTATCGGATGTGCATGAATAAAACTTTTGCAAGGAATGGATGAACATGCAAAGCCCCAGGTTTCACCTGATATTAGGTGTGTTTTGATGTTTTAGAAAATGAAGATCAAAATTAGGGATGAGAATGGGCATGCCCAATGCCCGATTGTGCTTTCAAATGGGCATGCCACATCATCATCCCCAAAATTCCTTCACAAATTCTAGAAAAATTTGTGAAGGAATTATAGGGATGATGATGTGGCATGCCCATTTGAAAGCCCAATCGGGCTTTTGGGCATGCCCATTCTCATCCCTAAGATTCAAAATGAAGGATTATGATCGAAGAAACTCATGTGGGTGGATACTATTGACAGGTTTTGGAAAGGTTTTTATCTAGGAAGCCCCTAGCCTCCTTTATATAGTATTCATATTAGTAACTCATGTGGGTGGATACTTAATAGGCCCAATGGGTCCTATTCATAACACTTCCCCATATCCAACCAACGTGAAATACTCGACTTATGAATACTGAATGATTCATTAGTACTAATGAGTATCTAAAAGGGTGGATACTTCTAGAACCAAGTTGGATGACTGCCTCGTTAAAACTCTTTAGCTATAGAAAAGCCTGTGAGAAAAAACTAATAGCGAAGGGAAAAGAGTACATCACTCCATAACTTCCCCTGATTTGGGGATGTGCCGAGGGGTGGATACTACTGGATCCAGAGTCAATATGGTTGCCTCATTAAAATCTTGACTATGGAAACCTTATGGGAAAAACCACTAGCCAAGGAAAAAGAGTACAACTCTACAGTTGACTCCCCATTATCTGATCATGCTTCTGGCTTGCAAATATCCTATATATCTATACATTAATCTCTTATGCGTCTATACATCCATCTCATCTACAACATTCTGAAAGCAAATGTAAAGTACAAACATCACTCATCTATTCAAGTTTCACTCATATAAAGCAGTAGCTAAAACTAAAAGTAGTGGTGCAAACTTGGTAGACAGCTCTACGTCTCAATCGTCATTGTGTGCGAGGTACTTCAGGACCTGGCTTTGTATATTCTTGAACTGCTTCTTGGATGATGAGCTTTTCGAAATGGTAGGAGGATGTAGACTTGGGAGGATTCTATGTAGATCTTCAGGAGGTGGACGTCCCTTTTATGCTATTCATCGCGATAATCTGTACCCTGCATATGCAAATACATTTAACATGGAGGATTTTCCTCGACCATTGGAGATAGCGCAGAAGATACATATCTCTGGTCCAGTGGTACGCTGTAGGCACTGCACTGTACCTGGCTAATTGCTATACTGCTAATGCCCAGAAGAGACGCATGCAGTTGGCATGGTAAAAGAGTGTTTCAAAGACACTTAAGGTACTTCTGGACCTTATATATTCTTCCCCTCTTCCAGCTAACGGAAAGGGGTCTTTTAATATGTATCCATACAACCAAATAGGTGTATTTAGTGGAGAATGATTTTCATGTTTCTTCATCAACGACTGTTGTATGAAGTTTTCATCTTCGGGGTGATTAATAATAGTTCATCTTCAGGATGATAGTTCATCTTCAGGATGATTAATGTCATCTTCAGGATGATAGTTTATCTTTATGATGATAGTGAATCTTCAGGATGTTGTATTTTGTAAGCCAAGAATTTATGCCTAGGACTTTCATATCATATCATATCATATTTGATAGATATGCTTTAACAGATATTTCGGTATTTTCTCTTCAGGAGATTCGATAATATTTTGAGTTATTAAAATAATCTCAATTATTTTAATTTGCTCTCTTAAAAATAATACTATTTTTAAGAGGTATAAACAACAAAATTTTAGTATGGTCCTTTAAGGATCTTTGTCTAGGTTGTCTTTTCTTTAATCATATTTTTAATATATGACCCAAAAAAGGAAAGAAAAGAGAAGTTTTATACATGCAGTTGAAGAAATTTTATATAGGTAATGTTGTCACATCCAATAGCAACATCAACAAAAAATTCCCTCTTTTTTTCATTCGTTGGTTTACACCTTTACATAAACCAGTCGATGCATCAGATTCATCTTGTAAGTGAGTTCAGCTCATCTTACTTGATTACTTCCGGGTTTGAGCGATTTATACCTCTAAAGCTATAGCAAATTAAAATGCTTATAGCTAACATTTTATTATAATTCTCCTACAATACTCAGTTATCCCACATGATTTGATATCATTTTTGATATCATGACTTCAAGTCCATACACCCCATTTTTCATAAGTGAGTCCAGCTCACCTTATTATTGCCTCATTCCACATGATTATAGTTTGGCCAAATCTCTATGGTTGCTTCAAGCAAAGCAGAGTTGTGATATTTTATATTTTACTGACAAAATGAAATATGAGAGAATTTGTCAACAAAATGTGTTCTTTCTTGCCCAAAACTCACCCCGTACGAACTATAATCATTTGATTTCTCCCAAAAATGTCTCCTTCATGACGCGTTGAAGAAGTGAAGGTTCTAGGACGGGTAAAGTATATGGACAGATCCAGAATGGGTCCTTAGCAACCAAGTTGCAATAAGGTTCTGGATTTGAGCTCACTTTACTGTGGTGATATTGCTTTTTCGGTCTCCAGGAGTAGATTTCTCTCTTTGGAGGCTAGTGGTATGTCCACTCATCTCTAAGGACATCCACTTCAGCTGCTAGTGGATTGCATCTATGTCAATCCTAGTTGGATTATTTGCAGCATGGATGTAAAAGTTTGACAATATTTAAATTATCAGTCTGATTATAATCAGATCATATGTATTTATTTATTTTTTTAAATGGTCAATTTGAGCTTCAGGCTCATAGATGATTTGAACCAAATAGGAAATTGAAGGATCTTCAGGATCCTCATTACCATTAACACACAATCTACTCATACGAGATATCTGAATCTATTCATCAAAGGTGGTTAGTCTTGATGAATCTGTTCACTTTATGGCATCAAGATGGATCATGTAGTGTTGCTTCAAGGACACGGACACAACGTTGCAGATGTACCATCTTTAAGATGTGCTCTAAACAAATTCTTAGAAAATGTTTATATGGAGTTGATCAGGCTCATATAAAAAGGTTCTAATGGTGTGTTTAGCTGAGTGTACGCATCCACTGTTGCTAATTATTTATGATTTCCCATTTTTATCCAATGTTACCACCATTTTAAAAAATATGTGGTTGGATAATGACCATTTTTAGAGGGTATATTGATGAGTACACTAAAGGTACATCATCAGTCCTATTAAGGGAGTGGACAAAGCCTATTTATATCCCTTAAATACTCTCAAAAGACCTAAAGGTCTTCATTATCTTTAATGATGATAGTAAATATATCATCTAATTTATTTTTGTTCCACGTGAAGTGGAAATGATTTCATAATCTTTTTGCCCATTTATATGGGATAAAGAAAATGCACCCATCTGAATAAACATTATTTTCTTCAGATATATAGGATTTGTTTAAACAAACATCAATCCTCGGCAGCATGTTTATCGTTCCTAAGCTAAGACTTGAACGATTTTGGACACTTCAGATGTTCCAATTTTTCCCCTCTTTTTGAATTTATTTTTGGGACAAAGCTTCAGGCTTTATTTATTTGAGAGTAAAAAACATCCTCTTTTTAGAGTATTCAGACTTAAAAAAGGCCTGAATCTTAAAACAGAAGTCATAGAAAAGATTTTCTAAATGACATATACTGTAAAATACTTTTTAAAAGTATATATAAACAAGTAAACTCACTAAGAAATATGGTATGGCAACAGATTAAAATTGTGTTTATAAAATTTATTTGTCCTCTAGGAGTGGCTAATTATACAATAAGTAGGTCGACTTTCGTCGGTTTAGACTAGCAATGTATATATATTTCAATGGCATACACAAATTACTTTTCATATTGCAAAAGCATTATAAGTACTTATTAGAGCTTCTGGTTCTGATCATAGTTTGCCATTTCTTACTCCATATCGAGGTATGTAATATTTTCTCTTATTTTTATTTCAGGTCATATTTGATCCTGAACTTTCCCTGATTTCAATTTTCCTTATTTATAAAGGACAAAGAAAATTAGTCTTACTAAGAAAACATAAGCAGGGGTTTGAGCAAATTATTTTCTACTTCCACTTTTCTAATTAATTAAAGACTTTTAAAAGTCTATTTGAATGCTCAAGTATGGCTTCGTGCCATTTTCTTGAGTCTTTCGAATTTTATGTGGATAGTTTATCATGCTCAAAGGGAACAAATACGTGTGTGCGTAAAATATTTCTCACTTATTTATTAAGCCACGACTTCAGGCGTATGCTTATATTCAAGGCTAGATTAAAAAAAATCTTTCCTTGTAAAAATAAAGGAGAGTACTCTTTTAAAGAGCTTAGCGATATTATTGAAACTTCTGGTGTCCATATTGGTTTATATGGACCATAGATCTTATAGATCTATTTACCGCAAAGTGTGCATCTTTTATAAAGATAGCAGTTATAATTTTTGCATCATCTATCGTATTTGTTTTGTTTTGACATTTAATATGATTTGAACTTCATGTTCAATTTTTAATAAAGATATGATATTTAAACTTGTTGAAATATTGTTTAATAGGTTTGCGCCATAATATTTAATCTTAGTATGTTATGAGTATTAACATGAAAAACAATTATATATGAAAATAGGCTAAGTTTTAACATGCAAACAAAATATTAAATCAATTGTGCATTAATTTAGTTGTTCATAAGATGTCTTGAATTTTTATGACGCATACCCAAAAATTTCATGGGAATTTAACCCCAAAAAAGAAAATTTTTTATGGGTACGTGGTGGCGATGGAGGCTTTTGGCCGTCCGTGGTATGCACCGTGTCAATTAGATTATGTTCAGAAAAAATTAAACTGAACAACAAGTCATTAATCGTTAGCGACAAATAACATTTTCGTTGGATATGGACGACATGTACACACCCATGAGGGGATGTATGATGGTCTATGGACCTCGGATGTCGCGTACATGAAAGCATGTGCAATGGGAACCTTTTCATGTGTGAAAAGGACCACTCGATAAGTGGAAAAGGTCACATTATAAGTGCATAAAGGCACTTGATAAGTGCATGAAGAAGAGGATAAGCAAGGGTTTTAATATAAGCTAATAAGCTTATATGTAGTTATTTCCTACAATAACTACCCCTAAAGCCTATAAATAGGACCCAAGGGTAAGGCATTTTAGGCTAATCCTTAATGCCATAAGTTTGCATAAGGCAACCTTCTTTCCACTTCTCCCTTCCATTAAAGTTCTTCATCCAAGTAGAGATTTAGACGGTGAAACACTGCTTCGATCCTCTGTGACGAAGTACCGACCGTTGTGACGAATCCAAGGGTGAAGTTCAGAGATTATAGCGAAGCATACGCTAATGTAAGTTTCAACTCTCATTCGATCCTACATCGTCCTTCCGACAGGATCCTACATTGGTATCAAAGCCACACGGGATCGCCCCTGTCTCACCGATGAATGACATGTTGTCTCTTTCACAAATGAGTTTCCTTCCATTATAGATATGGTAGGAGCGCATCGTGACGGAGAGAACGTCAAAAGTTGTTCCTTTCACGTGGGGTCTTTTTCCATTACGGATATGGCAGGAACTCTCCGTGACGGGAAGAACTGACCGTTCATCTCGCCAAACTCGAACTCTTCATGGATGCTGAGTCTCCATTCAATAGGGAATGTGAACTCTCTTCATGTGGAGCGTGAAGTTTACGACCGCGAAAGTGTGTTTTTTGGCACACGGCCATTAAAGCATAACCACTTTCTCGATGAACGGGTGTCTCATCGGAGAAGATGATGGTTACCAAAAACTTCTCATCGGAGAAGAAGATTGCCATAGAAGGGCATGGTGCAATGCACCCCCCCTCCGCATTGGGGAGGGGGTTGGCGTCGGCCAATGACAACCAAGCACACACACACCGAAAGGGGGGGTGGACTCCAAGAAGGGAAGGCCGGCCGGCCATGGCATCGGCCAGGGCGGCCAGCCAGGGCCACCCTGGCCTCGGCAAGGGCCATGGCCGACCCTGGCCGAGACCAGGGCCAGGCCAGAGGCCGGCCCTGGCCTCTCTGGCCAGGGCCAGAGGCCGGCCCTGGCCGGGCCAGGGCAGAGGCGCCCTGGCCGGCCCTGTCCCCGGCCAGGGCAGAGGCCCTGGCCGAGGGGCCAGGGCCCTGGCCAAGCCCCGGCCGGCCCTGGCCATGCCCCGGCCTCGACCAAAGTGATAGGGGGGGTCTGCATGGCCGGCCCATACTGGACCGACGGCAGTTGCATACAGCAAAACCCCATGCAAGGGGAATCCGGACTTGGCACGGCCACGGCTCGACTCCGGCAATGGCCGGGGCAGGCCACTACCTCCCGCTGCAAAATACGTTTGCAAAAATACGTTTTTTTTTCAAAAAAACGTTTTTCCGCTACAGGTACTATAAGAGTACTATTGTATGATAAGTGATGGGGAAATATTGAAAGTTGTTCTAGATGATGATTGGCATTGTAAATGACCTTTCCGATTCTAGAGCAACATCTTCAATATTTTTCGAAAGTAACTTATCAAATGTAAACTTTGTGCAATGTTTTTGTTCAAACTTGTTTTCTGTCTTTTGCAGCATTTTAAAACTAAAATGTCTTCCACTGCAAAGAATATCGTCGCTGAGTTAAACAAAGGTGAAAACCTCAACGGCGATAATTACAAACTATGGTCCATGAAGATACAATATGTTCTAGAGGAGCAAGATGTGCTCGAAACTCTGAAGAACATAATGATTGAACCTGAGTTAGGCACTACGGCCCAACACAGAAGAGACAAGGAAGCGTTTGATTCTTGGTCTCGGAAGAACAAGATTGATCGCATAACGTTGCTGTCAAGTATGACAGACGACATAATGAGAATCTTCCGAGAATATGACCTAGCTATGGACATATGGTCCAATCTAGAGGAGAGTTTGGTGGCACCTCGGTGACCAAACTTCACACTTTAACTATAAAATTTGATTCGTACAAAAAGCGTCGAGATCATTCCATGGGAATGCATCTGTGACACATGGCGAATCTTATTTCAGAGTTAAAGGATGCATGTCATATGATAACTGATGAGCAACAAATCCAAGCGGTCATACAGTCCCTACCAATCGAATGGGACAACATGAAGACGCATCTCACTCATAATGAGAGCATCAAGAACTTCAACGATGTTTCTAAACACCTCGAGTTAGAGGAAGAGCGGCTTGCGGTCGCCAAGTCAAGTGCAGAAGTGCACATGGTTGCTAGTTCCTCACACGGAAAAAGAAACGTAAACATCACTCGAAGTTTGCTCATGACCAACAAAAGCAACCAGTGTCTACCAAGAAACCCAAACATAAGGGTGGGAACAAGAAATGACACAAGAAGAAAGACTTGAAGAGGATCAATTGCTTCAAGTGCAACAAGTTAGGTCACTATGTCCGTTCATGTACGGATGGAGGTGACAAGGTAACTTGTAATAATGCTAGTTACATATGTATTTCTAGTTCAATATTTCTTGTAGAATCTAATCCTTTTTGGATAATTGATTCAGGTACCACCGACCACATAGCAAGGGACAGACGGTCCTTCGTGGAGTATCACCGGATACCCCAAGGAACGAAGTGGATTTATGTAGGAAACAACACACGTTTTGAAATGAAAGGTGTTGGGACGTGCAAGCTCGTCTTGGACAATGGCCGCACTATCTTACTTCATGATGTCCTCTTCGCTCCAGATATTCGAAGGAATATTATATCTGTGGTTGTATTAATGGGTCTTGGTTATAGTTGGTTCTTTCATAATTGTAATGTGGACCTATCTTGTAATAATTCTTTAATTGGTTCTAGGTATGTTTTTAAGGGATTCATTGTATTAAATACTATGTACGATTCCTCTAATTTTAATGAAAATTTCCTTGTTACTAATTCCTCGGTTTGTGAATCTGATGTAATTTGTTGGCACGCAAGGCTTGGTCACATTGGAACAACACGTATTGATAGATTTGCCAAACGTGGCCTTCTATCCAATGTTTCAAAGGTCGAAATGTCGACTTGCGAACATTGCCTTGTAGGGAAATCTTGTCGCAAGCCGTTTGGAACCGGTACAAGAGCCGAAGTTCCATTACAGCTCATCCATTCGGACATATGTGGTCCGATGAATGTCAAGACAAGACGCGGGAAGTCCTACTTCATCACTTTTATTGATGACTTCACCCGATTCGGACATATCTATTTGATATCCCACAAAAGTGAAGCATTAAGCTGCTTTACAAACTATATGAGTTTAGTGGAAAATCAATTAGATCGCAAGATTAAGGTCTTGCGAACCGATAGAGGCGGTGAATATCAATCAGCAAGTTTTAAGGAACTTTGTGATGATAAGGGCATAGTTCATCAAATAACTATGCCTTATACTCCACAACAAAATGGTGTTGCAGAAAAGAGGAATATGACTTTAATGGAAATGGTCTGTTCAATGATGACGCAAGCTAACTTGTCAATCACCTTTTGGGGTGATGCATTATTGACGGTTGCTTTCATCTTGAACCGCGTACCCTCGAAATCAGTTAGCTCCACTCCTTATGAGTTGTGGAACCAAAGGTCTCCTGACTTAAGCATTTTAAAACCTTGGGGGTGTGCATCCTACGCACATATTTCCTCCCATAAGTATGGTAAACTTGGGCCAAGGGGGAGGAAATTTATCTTTATACGATACGCAGAAAACTCCAAAGGTTATGTTTTCATTGGTCAGGAAGACAATGGAGGACTAATTGAATTTGAGTCGAGGAATGTTACGTTCTTGGAAAATGAGGTTCCAAGATAGGGCGAGATAAGTTAGGACTTCTCTCCATTTGAGATTTATGATCAAGAAGGATTACCTCATTCGAGTGGGAGAATTCTTGGTGAAGACGAAAATATGTTTCAACCTTCACCAATGGATGATACGAATGATGCGAATCCTATTCCATATAGGAATTATGATCTAAGTGGGAGCAATTCTAATCACATTCCAAGTGGGAGTACTATTAGAATTGATCCTACTTCGAGTCAATAAGGACTCGAAGAATCTCAAATGCGACGTAGTAGTTGTACAAGGTTAGCTCCTCTAAGATTTGAGGATGAATTCCCACAAACCTTTGTGACTTACTACAAGAAGATGACGAGCGTGCTACTTTCAAACAGGCCGTATCATGCCCTGCAAAAGACAAATGTATGGAAGCGATGAAGGAGGAATTAGAATCCATGAAAATTAACCGAGTTTGGGACTTGGTTAACTTACCCCGAGGACGTAGAGCTATTGGGAACAAATGGGTTCTCAAGATCAAGCATAAGGCTGATGGCTCTATAGACAGATATAAAGCTCGCCTTGTCGCGAAAGGTTTTACGCAACAGGAAGGGATAGACTACGAAGAGACCTTCTCACCTGTTGTTCGTTTTACCTCGATTCGCTTAATTCTGGCTTTGGTAGCTTGCTTAGACCTCGAATTATTTCAAATGGATGTAAAGACTGCCTTTCTCAATGGAGAATTGGACGAGGAGATCTATATGGAACAACCAACAGGGTTTGTACAAGAAGGAAACGAACATAATGTTTGTAAACTTCGTAAGTCCATATATGGTCTTAAACAATCCTCAAGGAAATGGTATATACGATTTCAAGAAGTTGTCTTATCAAATGGTTTTACCATGCATGATGAAGATAACTGTGTATATATCAAGAGGATCAAAAGCAAGTATGTTATTATGTCTCTATATGTAGATGACATTTTAATAGCCGGAAATGACAAGGGCTTTGTGATGGATATCAAGGCTTGGCTTTCATCAGTATTTGAGATGAAAGACATGGAAGAAGCCGCATATATCCTTGGAATTAAGATTTCAAGGAATCGTTCGAAGAAACTTCTTTCTCTTTCACAAGAGACTTATATAAAGAAGGTTCTATAACGTTTTAATATGCAGGACTGTAAGTCCATTGATACTCCTATAAGCCAATGCGATAATTTATGTCTGAAAATGCGTCCAACGAACCAAAAGAAAAAGGAAATTATGGAAAAAGTTCCATATTCCAGTGCAGTTGGTAGTCTTATGTACGCTATGATGTGTACAAGACCGGACATCTGTTTTGCCGTTGGAATGGTAAGTCGTTACCAATCCAATACAGGGCAAGCACACTGAAAAGCAGTTAAGAGGATAATGCGGTATCTTAAGGGGACTGCGGACTATGCTTTATGCTATCAAGGAAATGCCTTGAGGCTCGAAGGCTACACTGATACTGATTGGGCAGGTGATCTCGATGAGCGACGAGCGACCTCAGGACATGTTTTTCTACTCGGATCTGGTGCAATATCCTGGAGTAGCAAAAAGCAATCCTGCATCGCACTTTCAACTATGGAAGCCGAATTTGTAGCATTTAGCATGGCGGTCCAAGAAGCTGTTTGGCTTAGGAAGTTCTTAGATAAGCTAATTGATGCAAGTGACTCAGGTGATGTACCAATATACAGTGACAGTCAAGCATCTATAGCCTATGTCAAAGATCCAAAATTCCATTGTAAGACCAAACACATTGATATCCGCTACAAATTTGCAAAAGACTATGATAAGAACAAGAAGGTAGACATTAGATACATATCTACGCATGAGATGATAGCGGATTTGCTTACGAAGGCGATCCCCAGAGATGTGTTTTCCAAACACTTATCATCTCAAGGATTGCGTAAGAGCAGAGTTGTATCAATGTATATTTCCATGTCTATGAAAGATCAAATTTAATAAAAGAATAAGTTCTTTTTTTAACATTGCATATGAGTTTCTTGAAAATGTTTGTGTACATTTCTTTTAATCTCAGCTATGTTTTTCTAGTATGTCGGACAGATTGAGGTTGGCTCTCTCACATGAGCAACCGCCTTTATTCTATCAGACGGATAAGATAAAGATGAGACCTGTTTAAAGTCAAAATCGTCAGACGGATGGTTTAGAGTCATGACTTAAACAAAATGGTCGTATAAAAGATCTGCATCATATGGATGCTTACAAAAGATCTAAGAAGATTTTTTAAAATCTTATCTGTCTTATGCGGGATGTGGGTCCAGGAAATTACTGAGTAGTAAAAGGGACTCAAAGTCAGACATTGTGGTGTCTAATCATCATCCTTACAACATCATTAAGACATACGCTCCCTGGAAAAGGAGTGATGTTGTAATACGTATTCATACTACGTATGCATTTGACCATTGGGTTAGAATAGTAATTGTGTTTACTATTAAATGAGACCAAAAGACCACATGGGTCTTCAACTTCTTACCCTTATGGACTCTAATTGGTTCCTTTAGATTTGACTGGGTGATCGCTATCTTAGCATGTTGCTTATGGACTATGTCAATTCGGTCCAGCGGGGCATGTTAGAAAAGCGAGTCAAGTCAAGATCGAAAGGATCGCAAGAAGATGAAGATTAATTTCATATTCACATTTGGACTTTAGAAATTCAAAGCTGCCCAGCTGACGTGCGTATATATTTCATATATTCACGCACGTTTTCTTTCGTGTTTCTCCGTATTTTCCGCCGTCTTTTATTCGTTTTCTCGTATTTTCTCGTTTTCTTTCACTTTTCTTTGTTTCTCCATGTTTGCAGGAGATTGCCCGCGTAGGGGACGTTTAACGACGATATCTCAAGTCCCCAGAGCAACGGGAGGAGTCACGCGTGACCCAGGGGGTCAAACAAATATGATGGCATTATTTTATCCCCTCACCCGACCGGTTGGTAATCTCCAACCGATCGGGTGATGCACGCGTGCACCACCCGGTCTCAGCCGGAGCTCAAGTGGATGTCACCCGACCGGTTCACAGGCCGGTTCAACGGGGCTGATTCTATGTCTTTTCAAGCCAAATTCCAACCGATCGGGTGACTCTCACCCGATCGGTTCATCTGTAGCTGAAGCTGAGGAGCCAAGACACGGGCACCCAACCGACCCCTTCACCTAATGGCGCCAAGATCCAACCGGTCACCCCAAGAACTCAACCGACCGGTTCATATGACCGGGTGAAACTCCGCCGTTTTCTGTTTTTTATTTGTAACGGATCACCCGATCGGTTGACTTGTCAACCGATCGGGTGATACGAGATCCTATAAATAGGACCCCTAGGGTTCCAGAAACGGGGGAGCTGTTAGTTTTTACTGTTTTCTCCTATTTGTGACGGCTGTAATTACTTTTCGATTGTAAGTTTTCGGATATTTCTTAAACTTTAGTATTATCTTAATTGCTCTACTACCTTCGCATTCCAATCGTCTGATTATGATTTCAACGGTTCATTTTCGTTTAGATCGCTTTTTAATGAATATTTGTGAGTAGTTCCCAAATCTGGGGTTTTGGCGAAAACCCCTTCGGGGGCTCTTCCCGATGCATCCATAGAGTTAGGAAATCGATAGGGATTAGGAATCTAACGGTTACGCATGGTGTTTTATTGTCATCGACGGGAAAAAGACCGCCTTTGACCGTTGGGCCAAGGGGGAATAAACTTGGCGGTTGACTCCCTAGCCATAGCTCACGCCCTTAGCGTAGACACCGAATCCTAGCGCGCGGGAGTGGCAGGATGAGACGTTGGGAGTTATCGTTGTGAGCTTAGTGCTCCCGGAATCGATCAGTGTTAATGGACACGGGAGTGCCCACTGATCGAACCTGGGAAGTCCGGTGTATCATCCTGGGCACCGACCGGAATATCGGGCCCATGGGATGCCGGTACCACTTTCAGAGGCAACGTCTCACCATTAGACCCTAATTCCGATCGCCATCCTACCCGTAGGCCGTATTGGCAAGAGTCGCTCGTTGGAGTGGAAACCAAAGTCCCGGGTTTGTTTTCTTATTGTTCATACCTTGCATTCCTTTCCCGTGACAACCCATCAACCGATCCGGGCTAGCTCGCCCACGGGGTGATTTTGGTCCTCCTTGACACAAGCACATCCTAGCCTCCCTGTGTTCGACCCCCAAGCCACACTACAACACAGTGCGCTTGCGGTTACAAATATCTAAACCCTCACGTGGCCCCACAGCCATTTGCGGCTAGCAAACCGGGGGCACGTCAAGTTTATGGTGCCGTTGTCGGGGAGGCAACGTGCTTGTTATTTTAGGATCTCTTGAACCCTAGTGTCTAGCTATTATCCCTACCTCGTGATAATTTTCGCATTCTTCTTTTTCCTTTTTATTTTCTTCTTTTTATTTCTTATCTTATCTGTCTCTCTCCCACTTGTCGCTTCACGGGTGTTTGTTGTTTTTCATGCGCAGGAGTTCGAGAAGTCTCGACGACTTGATCCCCAATGATCCAGAGATTAACGCCACCCTTAGGTGTTTGGCCGCCGAGAAGAGAAGAAGAGAGGATCCTGAAGCCATGGAGGAGAACACCCAGCCTCGCAAGTCCCTGTTGGAGTACTCGATGCCATCTATCGAGTCCACTTCCGCCATCCGTCCTCCAGCTATTACGGCCCAAAGCTTCGAGCTAAAGCCGTCTTTGGTGTCATGGATCCAGCAGGATCAGTTTTCGGGTGCACCCATGGAGAGCCTGATCGAGCATCTAGACTCCTTCTTGGAGAAATGTGACACCTTCCGGATTAATGGTGTCACGACTGAGGTGATCTGTCTGAAGCTGTTCCCCTTCTCGTTGCGAGACAAAGCCAATCAATGGCTTAGGGGGAAGGACCCAAACACTTTCAATACCTGGGAGAAGCTCTCCAACGCTTTTCTGACGAAGTTCTTTCCTCCGGGGAAAACCATGAAGTTGTGGAGTGAGATCTCCTCCTTCTCCCAAGCCAGCCACGAGTCCTTGCATGAAGCTTGGACGAGATACAAGGAGATGCAGAGAAGATGCCCTCACCATGAGCTTCCGAAGTTGCAGATTATTAATATGTTCTACAATGGTCTGAGGGATGACCTAAAATCTTCTATGGACGCCGCGGCTGGGGGTTCCTTCATGTCAAGGAGAGAGGAAGATGCCAGACATTTTCTGGAAAATATGGCATCCAACAATGAGCGGTGGTGTGACGAGAGAGCCACACCCAGGTCTGGGGGTATACACAGAGTCGAGGACATCGACAAACTTTCAAGCAAGTTCGACTTGCTTTCGACCCAGATCTCCGCACTAATGGTAGGAGCCGGTGGGGCCGGTACACAACAGATTACAGCGGTAGAATCCGAAGTTTTTGGAGAATTCGACGGTGGTGACGTCTCACCACCGTTGGATCAGGCGAGCGCACTATTTTACAACCCCACGGGAAATGCGACGTATCCACCAAGAACCAATTCCAACCCGGCCTACTCTCCAAACAACCAGAACCACCCTAACTTTGGTTACCGGGCACCATTCCAGCCCTCGTCGCCTCAGCAGCCGCAGCAACAAACATATCAGCCGACTAGGCCACAGCAGAGTCAGTTTCAGCAGCAACAATATCAGCAGCAGCCTCAGCAACAATATTACGCCCCCAGGAATCAGCAGCCAATCCAGCAGCAGCAGCAGTATGGCCAACAGAGGGCCGTCTCTCCGGTTGAGTCTCTCTTGACTCAATATATAACCAACCAGGAGAAGATCAATCAAAAGCTGGAAATGGGTCAGCGGGCCCTCACGGACCAGGTAACCCAGCTGGGGTTACAAGTGGCGACCCTTTCAAGGTCACAAAACCAATTGCCGCCATAACCTGAGGTGAACCCAATGGGAGCAACCCAAACGTCGGCACTCGTGCACGAGCACGCAAATGTGTCCGCTATCATTCTGAGAAGCGGGACACAAATCCCTACTAGAGTTCCCCCTAACAGACCGGAAGCACCGTTGGTCGTCGAGCGACCGATCGAAAAATCAAACGACGTCGGTGCTTCGTCATCAAATCCTACGACTCCGGAGGGAGTCTCTGAAGAAGAGAAGAAGAAGAACGAGGAAGGGAGCCTGAAAGTGTTCAAACCCGTTGTGCCTTTTCCACAACGGTTAGCTCAGGTTAAAATCGATGAGAAATATGGCAAGTTCTTCGCCATGGTCAAGGATCTGAGCTTGCAAATCCCCTTCCTGGAAGCAATCGAAACAATCCCCTCCTATGGGAAATTCCTGAAGGATTTGGTGATGAGAGGGTCTAGAAAGGAGAAAGTAGTGTTGACGGCGGAGTGTAGCGCTCTCATCCAGAGGACAAATCCGCCGAAACTTAAAGACCCGGGGAGCTTCTCAATCCCTTGCACGATCGGGGCAGTAAAGATTCATCGTGCACTCATCGATCTCGAAGCGAGTGTCAGTTTGATGCCCTTATCGATGTATAAGAGGATAGGAATGGGTGATTTGGAGCCCACCGGTATGACCCTACAACTTGCTGACCGGTCGGTCAAATATCTGGTGGGGATTGTGGATGACCTCCCCGTCAATGTAAAAGGGATGCATGTGCCAGTGGACTTCGTTGTCATGGACATGCCTGAAGACGCACACACCCCCATCATCCTGGGACGGCCTTTCATGGCCACTGCTGGCGTTTTGATTGATGTGAAGAATGGAAAACTTTCGCTAAACGTCAGCAGAGAAAAGGTTGAATTTGATCGGGGGTTGTCTATGAAGTATCCCGATCCCCCAGATGACCCTCGGTGTAATTTGCTGGAGGTGGAAGAAGATAAAGCTGTTGAAGAGAGCTCCTGGGAGATTCTCTTAAGAAATCCCCCTGATAACTTGGGGGATTCAGAAGACCAAGACGGCTCCAAGAACGATGATGATGTTGGGAAAGCGAATGCAGCACGTACGACCCCTCCCGGGTTCCCCAAGGCTCATCCTGCGAGGAAAACGGGGAAAGAACCCATGGACCTCACCAAAGATGAGGTCCGGATCCTTAAGAAGATGGAGGTGAACGCCAATACGAAAGAGAAGCCCCCGGATCCCAAAAACAAGGAGAGGGTAGTCGAGCAAATCTTTCTCCAGCCTCTGACTAGTCCAAAGGCTGTAAGCTCCGATGAAGAAGAGATGCCGAACTTCAGGCATCACCCGTATCAACCACCGTAAACATCACTTGCGGGCGTCGAGCCAACGACGTTAAACAAGTGCGCTTCATGGGAGGCAACCCATGCTCTAAACTTTTGCCCCACTTTTTAGTGTTATTTTTGAATTTATTTTATCTATTTTTATAAATAAAATCAGCCGCAAGAACATCCGTTCAGGGACTTAAACAATCTGTTGGTTTTTGCAGGAAACAAGGCCCCAACCGATCGGTTGATAACTCAACCGATCGGTTGGGATGTATCAGATAAAAGCCGCATCTGTCCCCAAATGAACCGATCGGGTGAAGAATGGAGAGACCGGGTGACAGACCGGGTGATCTGGGGAGAATTCTTGGGAAAGTTTTGGGAAATATCAACCGATCGGTTGAGTTAGAGCGCGATCGGTTGAGGCGACCGGGTGAGCAACCCTCAATTCTCGGGAAAGTGTATGGAGCGACGAACCGATCGGTTGAGTTCTCAACCGATCGGGTTGCCTGTAGCGTTTCTTCAGCGTCGCATTTTAGACCTAAGTTCAACCGATCGGGTGATATCTCACCCGACCGGGTCGACTTAAATTCCTATAAATTTCTGTCGCTGCCCGTTCGTTCCGCCCTCGCCATTTTCGAATCCCAACCCGACGTTTCGCCTCCTCCTCTTGCGCCGGACCGCGATCTTCACCAAAATCAACCCCAATCGACCTCCCCCCATTTCCCTATCCATCCCACCATCGATTTCTCTCCATTCTCCTCGATTTCACCCGCACCCAAAACCCTAACTTTCACCCATTCTCCTAAATTTTGAAACTTACTGAAGAAATCGCCGCGGCTTCACAATGTGCTCCTATCGAGTAGCATCAGGGCGTCTATGAGCAACGATCTTCATCTCATTTGAGTAAACTCGCTCGTTAGCTCAATTTTAATTTTGCCCCAAATATTCCATTTGCTCGTTGGTCGTGTTTCGTGTTTGTGTTGATTCATTGTATTTTGCATACTCACGCACACACACAACACCCGCACAATGCCTCCCTGCCGTGTTAAGCCCACCGACACCAGCTCTTCGAACCCTAGGCCCACCCGTCGTACTCGTCGCATACAGCCCCCCGCTCAACCCACCATCTCCAACCCATCTACCACACCACGCACCACTTCCCCACCTCACGTTGACGATCCCGAATATGGGATGCAATTCCAAGCCGACGACCAAGCTGACAGATTCACGGCCATGATCCTCCTAGCTGGACCGGGTTGTCAGATAACCGAGGAGCCCGTCGACTGAGACCTCCCCTTTCTTCAAAGTTTCATTCGCCACATCCGTGAAGACCCACCCGATGTCTCCGAGCTCCACATTCCACCCCCCATGACTCCTCGTCCCCAGCGCAGGCCCCCATCACCACCCCCAGAGGGTGGTGCCCCTGCTTGATTTTTTCTTTCCCCTTTTGCCCACCCCCCGTATTTGTGCACATCTGTCTTTTCGGGGCCCCGCTTTGTCTCTGTCAAGGGGGGACCCATTCACGTGTCGCATCACTTCCTTTTTATTTTTTATTTGATTGCACTTTGTTTGTTTTTTGACTCCCCTTGCATATTTCTGCATTTCACGATCACATTTTATTTGCTAGCACTGTCATGTCTAGCTTGGGGGACGTCTATTTTGGTGTATTGTCGTGTCGTGTGGTTTTATTTCTATTTTCGTGTTGTGTGGTTTGATTTTGATTTTTCTTTATTTTCAGTTTCATCTCTGTGTTTTCCTCGTTCTCATTTCTTTTTGTGTCGGTGCGTATTCCCCCCATCTTCATTGCCCTCCCGTACTCACTCATATTGCATTGAGGGCAATGCAAGCTTCAGCTTGGGGGAGTCGCATTGTGTGCGCCATTTGAGTCTTTCTTTTTCGTTTTTGTGTCGTTTTCATCGTTTTTTTCCTTTTTTCTCTTCTCTTCTTTTTATCTCTTTCTCCTAGAGATGAACCCTATGATGAATCGCCACAAAATCTCACACACCTAGCATGGCATCGATAATCACATTCACTAACCCTAGGATTTCGAGTCCTCTTGCATTTCATGCATCGCGGGTCCACTTAGCTTTTTGTGAGTCGTGTTTCGTGCCTATCTGTTTGGTGTGCTTCTACTTTGTGATTTTACTTTATATACCTGTCCAAGAATTACCCCTAGATTATCCTGCTTCGATTTGAATATGCGGTATTTATTTTTCCCGTCTGCTTCTGCATGCTATATATATATATATCGTGTACTTCATTTCGCATGTGTCGGGATTCCACAATTAAGGACTTGGATAACCCATTTAGCCCTTGCTCTATTTAGCGAGAATAGTTTCCTTTGCCCAAGTGTTTAGATTCCGACTTCTTTTTTGCTTTACTTGGTGCAAATCCCCTCGTCGTGTACCGTTCTCCCGATTGGGAGAGTACACATGTGTATAGCCAAAAACCCAAAAATCCAAAAAACGAGAAAAGAAAAGAAAAACCCAAAAAGAAAAGAAAAGAAAAGAATTTTGTATAGACCAAAATCCAAAAAAAATACATATACCCAAAACCCAAAAATTTCAAGTGTGAATATTTTTCCTATCTACCGAGAATAAAGGGAAGGCGAAAATTTGCACCGAGTGTTCTACTCCACATCATCTCAACCCCCATCGTTTTCGAAAACACTTGGCTTAGGAACTTTTTAGCTAGTATCTAGGCTATAGTGGTGTGATTTCCTTAACCCTAGTTGTGGAATCCCCGATGCATGATACGCTTCTATTCTTATACTCTTCTCATGAATGCTTGAACTAATATTCACCGCAATTTCAAATTCGAATCGGTATTTGGGTCGTTTCCTGGGTCTGTGTATATCGAGCTTTATTGCACTTCGTAGATAGCGACACCGACTTCTAGCTCATGACCACACTCACTCGCGCTTCACCGCGTGGGCCCACAGCACTTATTTGGACTCGTTTTCCTAGGTTTAGTGATGTGATTTGACGTTTGCTTGCTTGGTGGGTCGTTTTTGATTTTGTTGGCTCTGACGGACGATCTAGGATATAGAGTTTTCTTTTTCTCTCTTTATCTCTATTTTTCCCCTCCGAGCTCCTACTCTCACTCGTCTTCCTCGAGGACGAGGAAGAGTTCAGCTTAGGGGATTTTGATGTGCGTATATATTTCATATATTCACGCACGTTTTCTTTCGTGTTTCTCCGTATTTTCCGCCGTCTTTTATTCGTTTTCTCGTATTTTCTTGTTTTCTTTCACTTTTCTTTGTTTCTCCATGTTTGCAGGAGATTGCCCGCGTAGGGGACGTTTAACGACGATATCTCAAGTCCCCGGAGCAACGGGAGGAGTCACGCGTGACCCAGGGGGTCAAACGAAGATGCTGGCATCATTTTATCCCCTCACCCGACCGGTTGGTCATCTCCAACCGATCGGGTGATGCACGCGTGCACCACCAGGTCTCAGCCGGAGCTCAAGTGGATGTCACCCGACTGGTTCACAGGCCGGTTCAACGGGGCTGATTCTCTGTCTTTTCAAGCCAAATTCCAACCGATCGGGTGACTCTCACCCGATCGGTTCATCTGTAGCTGATGCTGAGGAGCCAAGACACGGGCACCCAACCGACCCCTTCACCCGATGGCGCCAAGATCCAACCGGTCACCCCAAGAACTCAACCGACCGGTTCATATGACCGGGTGAAACTCCGCTGTTTTCTGTTTATTATTTGTAACGGATCACCCGATCGGTTGACTTGTCAACCGATCGGGTGATACGAGATCCTATAAATAGGACCCCTAGGGTTCCAGAAACGGGGGAGCTGTTAGTTTTTACTGTTTTCTCCTATTTGTGACGGCTGTAATTACTTTTCGATTGTAAGTTTTCGGATCTTTCTTAAACTTTAGTATTATCTTAATTGCTCTACTACCTTCGCATTCCAATCGTCTGATTATGATTTCAACGGTTCATTTTCGTTTAGATTGCTTTTTAATGAATATTTGTGAGTAGTTCCCAAATCTGGGGTTTTGGCGGAAACCCCTTCGGGGGCTCTTCCCGATGCATCCATAGGGTTAGGAAATCGATAGGGATTAGGAATCTAACGGTTACGTGGGGTGTTTTATTGTCATCAGTGGGAAAAAGAACGCCTTTGACCGTTGGGCCAAGGGGAATAAACTTGGCGGTTGACTCCCTAGGCATAGCTCACGCCCTTAGCGTAGACGCCGAATCCTAGCACGCGGGAGCAGCAGGATGAGACGTTGGGAGTTATCGTTGAGAGCTTAGTGCTCCCGGAATCGATCAGTGTTAATGGACATGGGAGTGCCCACTGATCGAACCCGGGAAGTCCGGTGTACCATCCTGGGCACCGATCGGAATATCGGGCCCATGGGATGCCGGTACCACTTTCAGAGACAACGTCTCACCATTAGACCCTAATTCCGATCGCCATCCTACTCGTAGGCCGTATCGGTGAGAGTCGCTCGTTGGAGTGGAAACCAAAGTCCCGGGTTTATTTTCTTATTGTTCATACCTTGCATTCCTTTCCCGTGACAACCCATCAACCGATCCGGGCTAGCTCGCCCATGGGGTGATTTCGGTCCTCCTTGACACAAGCACATCCTAGCCTCCCTGTGTTCGACCCCCAAGCCACACTACAACACCGTGCGCTTGCGGTTACAAATATCTAAACCCTCACGCGGGTCCCCCGGCCATTTGCGGCTAGCAAACCGGGGGCACGTCACCAGCCTATTGTAATCCAGATGGGATTCAATTATTGAATATAAAGTAAAAGAAATGTGAAGAAATAATCTAGGGTAAAACACGCGTTGATCTACTCAACTTTGCACCCCAAGGAGTGTTGTGTATCTCTAACAAGTGCACAACAACGGACTCTATGCGCATGACGGTCACACGGTCTATTTCTCAGTATGATAAATATAAGAACTAAAGGAAAAGATGTTTCCTTACAATCCCCTCAAGTGTGAGTGGGAGATGTTGGATATGGACGACATGTATACACCCATGAGGGGATGTATGATGGTCTATGGACCTCGGATGTCACGTACATGAAAGCATGTGCGAAGGGAACCTTTTCATGTGTGAAAAGGACCACTCGATAAGTGGAAAAAGTCACATTATAAGTGCATAAAGGCACTTGATAAGTGCATGAAGAAGAGGATAACCAAGGGTGTTAATATTAGCTAATAAGCTTATATGTAGTTATTTCCTACAATAACTACCCATAAAGCCTATAAATAGGACCCAAGGGTAAGACATTTTAGCCTAATCCTTAATGCCATAAGTTTGCATAAGGCAACCTTCTTTCCTCTTCTCCCTTCCATTAAAGTTCTTCATCCAAGTAGAGATTTAGATGGTGAAACGTTGCTTCGATCCTCTGTGACGAAGTACCGACTGTTGTGGCGAATCCAAGGGCGAAGTTCAGAGATTACAGCGAAGCATATGCTAATGTAAGACTCTCCTCTCATTCGATCCTACATCGTCCTTCCGACATGATCCTACAATTTTATCCCCCAAAATATTAATATTTATTGTAACCCCCTCCCAATTAATTTCCTGATGTTTCAGGAATTTACCAGAATTTTTTCCAAATTTTTAGGATTTTTCTGGAATTTTCTGGGATTTATTCGGTAATTTCTGAATTTAATATATATTAAAATATATATTTTATAAATATTTCAGAAACTAATTAAAATAATATTAGGCCAGCGGGCTTCAGCCCGTTAAGCATGTTTCCTCTTTATTTATGTATATTTTTACACTTTTTGTGGGCTGCAAGCTAACAAAATAAGAGGAATACTAATATTATTTATTAAAAATAAACTAATTTATATCTGCAGGCTTCTGGCTTGTTAGGATACTTATTTATTAATTTTCAAAAAAATCTATAGGCTAAGCCCACTCAACAAGTTAAAATTAATTTAAATTTTAATTATATTTCAGTGTGGGCTTCATGCCTATCAAGAAAAAAGGGAAAACAATTTTAATATTAATACAGTAGTATTTATTTGGTGGGCTTCAGGCCCATTAGGGGTTCTAACATAATATTAATCAACTAATCTGATTTTTTTATTGGGCTGCTGGCCCAAGAAAGGGCTTACGGGTGTAAAAATCTGAGAATTATTTTTTGTTTGGGCTTCTGTCCCAAACAATTTAATTTCCGATTTATTTATATACTTTTAGTTGGCCTTTTAGCCCAACAGCCCAAAATGAGCTTCCCCTAACCCTAACCCTAATTTTGGTTTGGGGTTTGGGGAGGGGGGCCAACCGACACTAGCGGCTGGCCCTCCCCAGCCGCCGGCAAGGCGGCCTCCCGCCGCGCCTGCTGGGCACGGCTGTTGCGCCTGTTGGGTGCAGCCCCTGCGCTGGCAGGCGCGGCCACTGCCGCTCCCTGAGGCGTGGGTGGTGGCTGCGCCTTCTGGGCGTGGCCCCTGTCGCGCTCGGAGGTGCGGTCGTTGCCACCACCGCGCCCGGAGGCGCGACTAGGCATTTTTCTGCTGGATTTGGTCTTTTTTGCCAGAATTTTGGCCAGATTTTATGCCGGATCTATCGGATCTTTGGTGGGGACGGGTATCGGCTTAAGGCCGTTCATGGGTTTATCAGATTTTGAGTTTTAAATTATGGGACATCATGAACAAGATTTTGCACAAAATGATCTAATAAAATCTATCAAATAACAGATAGATTACATAAAAATTAAATTTTTAATCAGTTTTGCATATAAACAATTAAGTTTTTGATCTAATAAGTAAGATCGATGCATAAACAATCATATATTTTATTCTAGATCGCATAAAATTGAACTTTTAGTATGTTATCAGATCTAGAAAAACGTTTACGCTTACCCACTAAATCTGTCTACCAGATCTAGCGAAGTTTGATGAGGGATGCCCGAAAAGAAACTCTGCATCGTCTCGCGAAGCTTTGCGTCACGAAAAAAAATTGAGGAGCTTATGCCGGGCGCCTTCCTCTCACGAGCCGTCGCTTCTTCCATCGATCGTGATCGTACTGATAACGTGTGGTGAATGAGAAACGGGTTTTGGAAAAGGTTTTTATCTAGGAAGCCTCTAGCCTCCTTTATATAGTATTCATATTGGTAATTCTTGTGTGTGCATACCCAATAGGCCCAATTGGTCCTATTCATAACAAGATTTAATTTTGTAAATATTCTGAATGAATATTTTATCATTAACACCGACTAGTAATTGATTTGAGAAGTAATTTTGGCAGTATATTTACTCTAAGCATGTGTATTAGGTCAAAAATGGATACTTCACACATACATATAAATAAAGTTTAAAAAGTAAGTTGCTTAGTAGTGCTTTTGCAAGGTGTTACTATTTAAGGTCTTTTTATCTCTTCGCGGTGAAGTATTAATGAAGTGATTAATAAGGTTGCTATCTATAATGTACAATAGTGAGAATAACAGTTATCATGTGACATGTGTTTATGATTCATTTACGCATCCAAAACCTCACCATCCGTTATTTTCACGAAAAATGAGAACCGTTCATTTTGATCAACATAACATATTCTAGTACACAAAAAAACGGATATCGGGTGAACTCAAGTGGTTTTACTAATTCATCTATCAGTCGCAAATTTGCCGGATGTGCATGAATAAAATTTTTGCAAGGAGTGGATGAACATGCAAAGCCCCAGGTTTCACCTGATATTCGTTGTGTTTTGATGATTTAAAAAATGAAGATCAAAATGAAGGATCCGAAGAAACGGCAAAGACTGAAGTATTGGAGGCCACATCCGTGGTGATGTTTGGACTTCAGATTTGCAGACCGTGGTCTTGATTTGAAACGGAAAATTAATAGGGGCGTGCGGAGACATGCGTCCTCTCATTTTCTCACAATCTTGAAGCGTAGGGACTTAATTCTCATGCATCAATATTAGGTAATGTTTTGTTGTCAACTTGCCGCCAAATCAATTCTAACACACTTGCAAATAGTTGAGACGTTGCTTAATTAATGGCATCTATATATTGCCCGGTTCATACGTATAGGCGTGGACGCGTGGCTGTTGAAAGTTGCGACAAAAATACTCGTACAACATTGGTTAAAGCTCATGATACCTATGAGAAAATCACTAGATTTCGACCCTTGAGCTAACCTTGGTTAGAGCGGTAGATATTTTATAGGAGTTGTTGTATAGTAGATATTTTATAGGAGTTGTTGTATAGTTGTTGTTGCATAAACCGAGCAGTAACAAGAACGAAGTTACCAAAGTAGTTGAGCTGAGTCGCTTAGGTCTTTTCCTTTATGACGTTTTGCGGTTCTGTCCAAATTTGTGCAAGCAGTGTACAGTCTCGTCGTCCACAGGATAAAACAATCCAGAATCTCCTCTGTCGACGATCACCTCTGTACGGGAATATGATCGGCAAGAACGAACACCACAGAAACGAAGAAATACTGCTAGGGAACTGAAACTTTTATTATGGAGAAGAATATGTGTGGCCGAAAAACATAGATGAGACCACATAAAAACAAAGAGATTTTACGCCGGAAGAAGAAAGTGTTGTGAATGGATAATACCAGAGCTGGTTAGGATCACGGCTATCTTATAGATAGGCACATATCTTCTGTATCTGTAATGACAGGCCGTTGCAGTATCCAATCTATGTATGCTCCTCTATATGCTATAAATAAAGAGCTGTGGGTTCCTCTCCCAGATGATGATTCATAACACGTTATCAGCACGAGACTCTAAACAAAAATTCTACACAAAAATCGATCGTTGCGAAAGCAAAGGAAGGCGGGAGATCCACGTGCGTGACGTCATCCACACCAACCGAGCGTCGTCATCCGAGTGGGCTTCGTTCAACCGTCGCTATATCCGAAAGACGAATATAGAGATACTTCTCGCTAAAATGTCGTTTTTATCATACGTATGATAGTATTTTCCATAGATCTCGCAAGATCAAAGTGGAATTAGGGCTAGTTGCCTAAATCGACGACTTTTATTGTCCAAAAATCATGTTTTAAACATGATTTAATCAGTAATTGTATAATAAAATTATTTCCCAACCCCTTGGTACTGTCGGCGGCCTTGCCGCTGGCCGCCGCTATTTACGCCACCTTGTTGTCGGCTGTCCCTGTGCCCCCCTGAAGCGAGGGGGAACCATCGTCGCCCACGCCGGTCCCCCCCAGGGGGGGCCACTACCCGTCGCCTGTACAGTTCCCCTGAGCGTCGTTCCCTGCGTCCCCCCGAAGGGGGGCCGCCGTAACTATACCCCGATCCCCCCGAAGGGGAGGCCGTCGATCCCCCAACCCCCGAACCCCCCTACTACGGGGGGGTCCCCCTGCCGCCCTCGCTACGGCGGGGCGGCCGCCCCTCTCATGGGGGCGAAACAACAGGGGGCAGCAGCGGCGGCAAAGCCTAGCCGCCACCCCACCCCCAATATTATTGGGCCTGCAGCCCAATATCAACAAAAACACACTCTACAGCTGCGGGCTTCAGGCCTGCAGGCCTATTTTTCGGGAAAAAAATATATGAGAATGCGGGCTTCAGGCCTACAGGCCAGTTTTTTTTGGGAAAAAACAGCTTATATTTAAAAGGGTAGGTGCTAAAAATAAGCTGTAAAAGGCTTTTTGGGGGCTAAAAATAAGCTTTAAAGGGCTTTTGGGGACTAAAAGTAAGTTTAAAAGGATTCAGGGGGCCTAAAATTCATGAAAAATCATGATAAAATAGGTGACATTTGGGGATTAATTGGGAATAATTTAAAAGGAAAACTTCTTCCTTTTTTATGAAGAACATGTCATTCTTGGGCTCTTTTCATCTTTTGAATAATCCCAATTAGTATAACTTTTTGCATTATATGATGCCTCTTTTGGATCATAATTATATGCTCTGTATCACTTTTATTGGCTTATTGTGTGGATAAACTGTTATTTGGTTGTGCAATAATAAACTTAATAATTAGGAAGATCATGTGACCGCTCTGCTATTAGTCACGTAATCTAAAGGTGTATGATGTTACCCAGTAGTCCAATATTTATTAACTAATTAAATCGTTTATCCTTCTGTAAATATAAATGCTTGTGATGCCTGTGATGAAAATGTCTGCTGAAAATGATTGATGAGCACAAATTTTTGCATGGATGGCTAATTTCGGTTTTGGATCGGCTGTTTAAATCCACATTTTATTTACTGCACTTTTCTTTTACTTTTGAGAGAAATTGTTGTGAGGAATTTATGTAATGTCAAAGACCGAAGACTACTTTCCATGGAAACGGAGGCCACACTTGAAGCTGAAGATCTTATATGGGACCCACGGGGTTTCCAAAATTGTAATTTCTTTTTAAAGATTTCATTTGTGTAATATGAACTGTAATGTAACTTTGGACTTTTTAGTTACGTGGGACTGGCTGATCCACGCAATTAGCTATTCATATAAAAATTGCATCCGCATGAAAATGTTTATTGCTTAAATTATTAATTCATGCAAAGTTGTGCTCTGCTAGATAAAATGGCTAAAATCACAAGTATCGATTTCGAAGTGTTGGATGCATCGGGAAGAAACTATTTGAGCTGACAACTCGATGTGAAGTTTCCTCTGCGGGCTAAGTCTCTCATTTCTGCTGTAACTAATAATGAAAATGTAAACGATATAGAAAAGACACAAGTCATTATCTATATTCGCCGTCATGTGAATAAGACCCTAAAGGATGAATACTTTACGGTCTAAGATCCATTTGAGCTGTGGACTGCCCTTGAGGATAGGTATAAACATCAGAAAGATGTTATACTACCAAGGGCACGATATGAGTGGGAGAACATTGATCACTCCTTATTTTACACTTTTTACCGCATGTTTGCATGCCATTTAGATCGCCCAAATCATGTTTTTCACGATATATCGACGATATTGCGATGCTTTTCACGATTTGTTGTTTTTGTCGCATTTCAGGTGATTTGGCACGATTTGGAGTGATCTCGAGATGCGCTTACTCCAGAGGGTCACCGACGACCTCCCCGAGGGGTATTTTGCTGTTGGAGAGGAGCGGAAGAAGAACGGACGTCGCAGGAGCGACGAGGAGGCCAAAACAAGCAATCTGGGCATTTTTAGTGTCCCGCTCGGCCGAGTGAAGGAGTCACTCGGCCGACCAGCGAGACACCGCTCGGCCGACCAGATCAGACACGATTCATACGTGCACTCGGCCGAGCGACGGATACCACATCGGCCGAGTGACGAGACCCCGTCCGCCCGAGTGGCGCCCAGACGAAGCCATTCAAAAATCGCCATGTTACTGTTTTTCGGCTGCCTGAGCTTCAGAAGACCCACTCGGCCGAGTGGATAATCCCGACCACCCGAGTACCATAAGCCATCGGCCGAGTGACGACAACTCACTCGGCCGAGCAGCCCCCGAAGTGAAGACCCCTGAAGATCGAGACTTACTGGAAAATTACAGGGTTTTCACTCGGCCGAGCGACTTTTGTCACTCGGTCGAGTGCGACGCGCTGCCTGTAGCGAAAATTGCGGAAAACAGGCTGCGCAGGGGTATTTTGGTCACAGTTTTTGGACGATTTTGGGGGGGATTTAACCCCTGTTTTTACCCTAGTTTGGGGAGCTTTTCTCTTAGATTTTTGTAACCTTTTAGATTTACTTTTTAGCATTATTCTTGAGATTGGAGAATAGACAAAAGTTGATTTTTGTGGAATTATTTGAAGAACTCCATTGGTTTGTGTTTTCTTTTCTCTAAAAATTCTATTTTTATTGCATATCTCAATATTGTGATGAATTCTATTGCTTATTTCATTGATTATTTTTGTGATCTTGCTATGAATTGTGAGTAGTCGCCACGTCTTGGGGCGTGGGGATGAACCCTACAAGCCCTATTCCATGATTGTGATGAATTGGTAGGAATTTTGCCAAAATTGCTATTAGGGATTAGATTGGGATCGATTTACTACGGATGGCTAGGAATTCACATCGATTGGGATTTGCAAGAGATTGGATCTCAATTCGATAGGAAACCCTAGAAATCCGAATTGGGTTGGAATCGAATTTCCGTAGTATCGGTTTGCAAGAGATTGGACCGATACTAGGGTTACCGGTTGCAATTCCGTGCCGATACCCGTTTGCAAGAGATTGGACGGGTAGGAACTATCCCAAACTAGGTCGCGGGCCGAGTTTGCAAGAGATTGGGCTCGGTGCGCGATTGAACGATGATGTTGATCCTAATGCTAGCTTCCCTAGGCTAGGGTTTGCAAGAGATTGGACCCGAACCTAGGATAGCTATAGGCCGGTAACAGCGCGAGAGCGTGAGCTTGGTTCTACATTCAGTTGCAATTAGTTCATCCGAAATCTTATTTTAGCAATTTTGATACCGACGAACCACATTCACGAAAGACGGTGAGTAGCGGGAATTCCCCATTCCCTAGACGTTCTTTATTTGATTTGATATTTCCGTACTTTGTCTGACGATTGTGACAGGATCGCCAAAGGCAAAATTTCTCTCTTCTTAAATAGCCAGGTTGATTCGAACAAGCACGGTCATTCGTCCTCCCTGTGTTCGATAACCCGCTCGCTGCTATACCGTGCGCTTGCGGTAAAACTACAACCGTTCTTTGGGGTTACATCCCGGAGCGATCAAGTTTTTGGCGCCATTGCCGGGGAGGCGATTGCGTTTGATCTTACCACCCTAGCTATTCCTTATTATTATTATTATTATTATTATTATTTCCATTCCTTTATTTCCACCTAACCCTTCCACGGTGCTAATCATTTCTTTGAAACTCTGTTTTCCCTGTGCATGTACACGAGATCTACGGCGGACCCTGAAGCTATATTATTTGATCCCGAGATCGAACGTACTGCGCGGAGACTTAGAGTGGAAAGGAGACAAAATCCAGAAGGGAGGTTTATGGCCAACCCGGAAACTGCGGACCAATTAGCGGCAAGGATGGCGAGGATAATTTCTATTCGAGATAGGCTTCGGCCTAAGACCTCTTCTACGACTTCATCCATTGCCATGTCGGAGTTGGCGGCTGACAAGAACTTCGAGCTAAAGACTGGACTAGTGGTTCTGATGCAGCAGGATCCATTTCATGGGAATGCCCATGAAAATCCCCACTACCACATCCAATTATTCTTTTCGAAGTGCGCCACATTCCAAATGCTGGGGGTCTCCATCGATGCCATCAGACTGTGTCTCTTTCCCTTCACGCTAAAGGACAAGGCACTCTATTGGTTGAGGACGCAGGCTGAGGGTGTTTTCACTAATTGGGACGAGTTGGCGAGTGCATTCATTGACAAGTTCTATCTGCCCTCCAAGACGGTGAAGATCCGGAGCGCTCTCATGTCCTTCAAGCAAGGACCCAAAGAGACGCTCTATGAGGCTTGGGAGCGTTTTAAAGATCTGCAGCACCAATGCCCGCACCATAGCATAGAAGACTGGGAGCTACTTCATAGCTTCTACAACGGTCTCCAACCGGGGACCAAACAAATTATTGATGCCGCGGCGAATGATGCTATCTTGTCAAAGACTCCCGAGGAAGCTACGGCCCTAATTGAGGAGATGGCCTCAAACAACCAACAATGGGGCGATGAGCGAGGACACTCCACGTCCTCCTTGAAGCCAACTAGTATCTATGAGGCGAAGGCCATAGCGGAGCTTACAAGCAAGTTCGATTCTCTCCACAAGCTAGTGGAGAGACTGGAGAAGTTTATCACGGAGCCCCAAGGAACCCCTTCCACCTCCGCTCCAACGAACCAAATGTGTGATTGGCAAGACCAATCTCAAGCCATGTATGTGGGAGGAGAGCAAGGAGAAGGATCCTTGGAGCAAGTACAATATGTCACGGGGAACCAAGGATATTGGGCCAATCCGGCCACAAGAAATCATCCCGGATTCTCTTACGCCAAAAATGAAGGAGCTTTGAACCCGCCACAACAACCACCTCAACAAGCCCGACCACCACCACCCCAACAACAACACTATCCGCCGAGGGGGCCTCCACAACAAAATTTCCAACCGAAGCAACAAGTTCCACCATATAGGCCGCCCGGATACAACCAAGGGTGGAGGAATCAAAATCAAAACCCTCCACAAGCTCAACAACGATCCGACTTCGAAGCTAGAGTTGAGGCGTTTATGGTCGAGCAAAATAAGGTCAATGCTACCTTGAAGGCGGGGAAAGACTCCCTTAATACCGTTGTGGCTCAAATATCGGAGCAATTGGCGTTGCTCAATCGGAACACTCAACGATTGCCGGCGCAACCCGAGCAAAACCCACGGGGCAACACCGGCCACATCAATGCCGTAGTTGCCGTCACTACTAGAGGCGGGAAGGATACCACCCCCGCCATGATTCCTACCGAGGAGCCCATGGAGGAAAGTTTGGAGCCAATTGAGCCGGTAGTTGAAGTTAATAAGGAGAAAGAGCCACAAGAAAAGGAGAAATCTAGAGCGGAGCAATTGATTGAGGAAAGGCGCTTCATGCCACCGGTCCCATTTTCCCAAAGGCTTGCTAGAGCGAAAATGGAGAAAAGGCTGGCAAAGTTTCTCGAGTATCTGAGAGGGGTTAGCCTCAACATTCCCTTCCTCGACGCCATCGTGGAGATCCCCACATATGCTAAATTCTTAAAGGATTTGATTTCGGGGAGAAAGAGGAAGGAGAAGATTATGCTAGCCGAGGAGGGCTCTTGGTTCACCAAGAGAGAGAAGGAGCCGGCCAAATTTAAAGACCCGGGGAGTTTTCGGATTCCTTGCACCTTGGGCGGCGTCCCTCTTCAAAAGGCGTTGGTAGATCTAGGGGCTAGTGTGAGCCTCATGCCTCTCTCCATGTTCTTAAGGCTAAACACCGGGACGAAGTTGAAACCTACCGACATGCGGATACAATTGGCCGATGGGCGAATAACAAGGCTGGTAGGGATCGCCGAAGACATCCCGCTACAAGTCCCGGGGGGAATATGCTTGCCATGTGACTTCGTGATCATGGACGTTAAGGAGGAGGGAGATACTTCATTGATACTCGGACGCCCGTTCCTCGCCACCGCCGGAGTCATTGTCGACCTGCGCGAAGGTACCCTAACTTTAAATGTCGGCAACATCGAGGTGGAGCTTCACATTCCTAAGTCTATGAAACACATGCCTTACCACGAGGAACTTGACTACATGGACCTCCTTGATGAGGTGATCGAAGAGGCGACCCCCCACTCGATCGGTGCTCTATTCGATGAATATTTCATGGAAGGCCCGGATTTAGGCCAAGATGAGAAGATAGATGATTCCCCCGACCTCTCCGCTGAAAATGATGAAGGCGACGCTGATGTCGCAAGGATTCGAGAGCTCTGCAAGCTCTCGAAATTAAAGTCTCCGAAGAAAGCTCCGCCGATACGGAAATCGGCGTCACCGGTGAAGCCGTTGACCGGAGCAAACGCTAGCTTGGGGGAGCCTCCCCCCAACACTATTCGAGACGAGAGACCACCGCGGGAGAACACGCCGCCGCAACTTCCGAATCCAAGCGTTCTCCCCGGAAAGTTTGATGGGTGCATCTCATATGCACCAAACATCCCGCATTAATTGAAAATCATAGGGGGTCGAGCTCACGACCTTAAACGAGCGCTTGTCGGGAGGAAACCCGTCGGTTATTGCAATATTTTCATTTTTTCTTTTATTTTTGTTTTTAGAACTTTTTAGTGCTTTGAGTCGTTCGCCCAAAAATTTTGTGATAACGGGTCCTATTTTTCTTGACAGGAGAGGAGATAGGTAAATCCATCATGAGGAGGATGAACGAGACGACGAGGAGCGCCCCAGGAAGACGCTCGATGCTTAGGAGTAAGATGAAATCGACTGGAGGAAGAAAGACGGAGTTTAGAGCCCAAACGAAGACAAACAGCAGAACACAAGGCTCACTCGGCCGAGTATACTAGTCACTCGGCCGAGTACACAAGTTCGTCCGGCCGAGCCGCTCACGAACGAGGGAAGTCTGCTGTACCCAACTCTCTGTTTATTTTCCTAAATTCAGTATAACTGCTACTCGGCCGAGTATATATTGTCACTCGGCCGAGTAAAACGGATACGCTCCTAAGGCGAGTCTTGCCGAGTAGCTTGAGCCACTCGGCCAAATGGACTTACTCCACTCGGCCGAGGCTGGCAAAGCCACTCGGCCGAAGCGTAAGCGGTGAGGATTTTCCATTGATCCCGCTCGGCCGAGTGACCTAGTCACTCGGCCGAGTCGTAACTTTTATTATATAAGGGGCTGAGGGGAGGCACGTTTTTCGAAACGTAAAAATCCCAATCGCTCGCCCGACCCTTCAGCTCCTCTCGCCCGCTCACCTCGCTCGCGCCCTCACTCGCCCGACCACCGGTCGTCGCGCCGCCGCTCGGCCCGCCACCGCCGGCCGAGCACCGCCGCGCCTTCGCCGAGTCGCCGCCGGCGGCCTCCGCCCCGACCACCTCCGGTATCGCCTAATTCGCCCTTTTCTCCTCTTTTTGTGTATTTTTCGAGGATCCACGTGTTAAACGACCCCCAAACCCAAATTGATTCCTATATCTATCTATTATACCCCTAATGCTCCATACGTTTTGAATATTACTCGCTGATATCTCCATTTCATGCGCAGGTTGTTTCTGGGAGCTTAGGGGAGCCCAGGGGAGCTTCTACGGACTGATTTGGGCTTCGCGGAGGCGCTAACTTCGCACGCTTCCATTGCTAGCACTCGCGGCGTGTCGGGGTATACTCTTTCCTTTCTTTTGCACACGCCGCACTTTTTACACTTTTCGGCGCGCGCTCGGGGCCCGTATGCCACCCCGGACACAGCCGCGGTCGAAGAGAGCTTCCGCCAAGCGGAAGCGGTCGGATGATGCCGGCCCCTCCCATGAGTTGGAGGACTCTCCTCCGCCTTCTCCCACACACCCCATCCACCCAGCACAGCCTGCCGGCCCCGCACACCCCGCACAGCCTGCAGCGCCCACACAGCCCGCACAGCCCGCACAGCCGCTCCCTGTCGCTCCACAGCCACCACCTCCGGCTCCACTGATCGGGCCACTCGGGATTACGTTCCGAGACGACGCACACCGCGCCGTCTTCGAGCATATCTCCCAGCGCTCGATCGTACCCTCCAGGTTTGCACACCTTGCCGACCTAGGACGCCTGGGGGTACTAGAGGGGATGCTCACGTTGTACGACAACGTGGGCTGGCGAGATTTCTTTCAGGTGTCGGCGGACACGTTCCTCCGTCCGACACTTGAGGTACTTAGTTCGATCGCCCGGACCGACGAGGGATGCTCGTTTCGGTTCATGGACCGGGAGTGCCAGGTCACTCTCGGTATGATGAGAGCATTTTTCTCGTGGCCCGATGTCCCCGGAGCCGATCCAGGTTACGGCCCCACCCATATCCCCCCACCTTCCTTCAACGCCGGTGCCTTCTGGGCCCGGATTACGGGTCTTCACGCTGCCTTTGACCCTAGTAGGGCCAAGGCCTCGGCCATTGTCCATCCCTGCCTCCGTATTGCTCAGCGCCTTATGGCGACGACCTTTTTGGCCAGATATGAGCCGGACACGATGTCTACGCCAGAGCTCTACATGCTCTACGCGATGACACGCCCCAGAGCTCTGTCTAGGGATGGCGATGAGCGTGTCCCTGCCGTCGTGATTGATGTCACGGCTTGGTTTTTGGACCGCATCATTGTATCGGTGGGCGCTCGCTCACCGATATGCTGCGGCGGCCTGATCACCTTGCTTGCCCTTATGACCGGCGAGGACTTCCCTGACGACCTGCGACAAGTACCGTGCCCCACTTCTCTGTCGATCGATGTTATGGCCCGGATGAAGATGCTTCGTCCGCACGGTGAGCGTCACTGGGTCTGGTTGCACGGCCCTTACGGTGCCGATTACATGATTCTTCCGAGCCCAGCTCAGACTCAGATTGCACCAGCCCATGTGGACTGGCTCCCTGCGATGGATGTTCTCATCCCCGCTGCTTACGTGCTCGAGGCCGAGGAGGCCGAGCAGGCCCACGCTGCCCCCGCAGACCCTGTTGCACACCCTGCCGAGCCTGCTTCCCCTGTCGACCCTGTGGCCCCTCAGCCTATCCCCGCTGTTTCCGGTGCTCCTGACACCTCTGTCCCCACCTCTGTCGGTGTCGGGAGTACCTTAGCTGAGCCCACCTCCACTGACTCCGCGGCTGTCACCACCACCACTGGCCCTCTGTCTGCTGAGCCTGTTTCTTCTGCCCCACCCGAGCGCCCGCCGACCGTAGTTGAGTGCGGAGAGCCCTCTGTTTCCACTGCTGCTGTATTTTTCGAGAGTGTCGTGGCATCTGTCCACACTTCTGTGCCACTGACCTCTCTGGCCGCCTCGCTGCCACTTTTGCACTCTTCTTTCGTTGCCGCTGCCTCCACTTCTCACCAGCCAGTCCCCCGGCCTCACACTGAGGCCAGGCCCACATTTGCGAGCGCAGCGCCTTTTGTTCCCTTCCCCGCTGAGCCCGTCACATACGCGACCCGAGTACGCCAGCCCCGCCCTGCACAGCCCCGCCCGGTGCGTCCCTCTGCACCACCTCCCCCTGACACTGTACTTCAGAGCATTCGTGCTCTAGAGGGGGCGGTGAGTGGCCTCCGAGGCGACCTTAGGACCCTGTCCTCCACCGTCTCTGCGATGGCTGGCCGCTTCGACCTGCTCCCGCAGATTCACTACTGTCTTACCCAGGTCCTGGAGCGTCTCCCCCGCGTACCCCCACCCACCCAGCAGATTCCCACCCACACTTCCACACACACTCAGCCTGCTACCACTTCCACACCCACACCCGCTCAGCGGCCTGTCCAGCCACCGCCACCACTTCCGCCTCGGGACGGAGACGGCGCAGCACCACCTTCTTAGGCACCCTTGATGCCATCGATTATTTTTACCGTCGTGCTGCCCGTTTCTGCTGGGTCCTGTTGCCTTTTGTCCACTCCCCCCTCCCCTCACTTACTTTTGGGATTCTCATTTCGACCATATCTTTATATATCTTTTTTTTGGGAGAGAGGGTGAGTTTTTGGTGACACATCTATATATCTGTATCACTCCTATCTGTGCTTGCATCATGTCCGCATCATATTTTCATTTCTTTATTTTTTCTTTTTATTTCCATTTTACCATCATGCATGCACCCTCACTTTCCCCTCCCTTTACTTGTATCTCGGTGTGCCCCTCTTTGCACATTGAGGACACTGTGCCTTTTAGCTTGGGGGAGTGAGTTCTCACGATCTTTTTCGGTTTGCCATCTTTATTTTTAGTTTTTCACACCATTCTTCGCTTTTGCACTTATTTTTCATCATTTTTCTTTCATTTTGCCATGCATCACGTTTTTCTTATTTTCTGCGTGCCGTATTGTAAATAGTTCTATTTTCCCTTTATCTTTATTTCTTTCTTTTTCATCTCATGCTAGAGATGACTTTTCTGTGATGATGATGACGTGGAGTTAGCTTACTCTATTTGCATGCTATATTTGTCATGTCTTAGATTTTATTTCTGATATCATATGTTATGACTTGCCTTGCATCTAGAGATAGTAACCCATACTTTTTCCACATGAAAATGGATGAAATTTTATTATTAGCTGAGTCTGAATATTCATATGTATGCTATCACAGAAAACACACCAAGATTCACGCATTGAATGCCTATATCTGGAGTACCGATTTCTTTTCCTATATCACTTCTATATGCATGAATTGTACATTTCACGTCAGGATGATTGAATGATGTTAGCTATGATAAATCTGGATTAGTTAGCTTTTTTGTGATCGAAACTGAGTAGATTAGATTACCCTGCTGAAGTTGTCGTGCATGTCTTATAGAGTGAACCGAGAGAGATATTCATTTCTTTCTCCACAAATCTTGAACATCATTTCTCTACTTTTAAAATCATTGGTGAATCTCCCCTTAGCGATTCTATTATATGGCATTTCCCCCGCTATTAATTCCTAGCTCCAAATTTCTTATACAAAAAAAAGGGAGAAAAGAGAAAATATTCTTGTATATCATTATCTATCTTTGAGTTGGGATCATTGTGTATATATGCTATTGCATCAAAAAAAAACAGAAAAAGAAAAAAAAAGGAAATTAAAAGAGGAAAAATCCTCAATAAGAGATCCCATCTCACTTTCTTTCTTTCTTCTCTCTTTTCGTGTTCATTTTCATTGCTTTTGGAGCTTTATAAGAATGGGGATGTAAATATTTTTTATGCCACCACGCTTATAGACAAGCTTGGGGGAGGGGATCCATTGATGTGTGAGAGAGTGACTACTTGACTTTGCACGACAACCTAGGCTAAGTAATATTCTATACTCGGTGAGATTATTTTTAGCTTTACGACATCCAGAAATCTAAGCCTAGCGTTCATATCATGAAATCCATACTTTTCTATTCTCTCTATTCTATAGTGTGGTACTCCTATACTCCTGATTGAAAGCGTTCAATTGAAAAGTGTGTGATCTGTGATTTGTATACCGCTTTAAATGATTCAGACGATGTTAATTCTAAAACTATTCCGTTTTTCATGATTATATTGTTGTTCGTGGGTTTTCTATTTCTATTTGCACTATTATACTATGATATCAAAATAAAACTCTTTGACATGTGTTTTTCATTCAGTGCATGCTATATGAGTAAGCGGAACCCACGTCCTGAGGAAATGATCTAGCAGCTTACCTCTTCGCTTCTTTCTTTCTTCTTTATTTTTATTTCGTTTTTCGTTCTTCTCCGTTTTTCATTTTTCATTTTTTCGCCGTTTTTTCGTTTTCCGAATCCACCGGGTTCGCCTTTTACTTATCTTCCTCGAGGACGAGTAAGAGGCAAGCTTGGGGGATTTTGATCACTCCTTATTTTACACTTTTTTACCGCATGTTTGCATGCCATTTAGATCGCCCAAATCATGTTTTTCACGATA
Organism: Scilla litardierei; assembly: GCA_030789695.1. Classification (NCBI taxonomy): domain Eukaryota; kingdom Viridiplantae; phylum Streptophyta; class Magnoliopsida; order Asparagales; family Asparagaceae; genus Scilla; species Scilla litardierei. The sequence continues at coordinate 50,093,331 of CM061131.1, read as the reverse complement.
TATCGACGATATTGCGATGCTTTTCACGATTTGTTGTTTTTGTCGCATTTCAGGTGATTTGTCGCGATTTGGAGTGATCCCGAGATGCGCTTACTCCAGAGGGTCACCGACGACCTCCCCGAGGGGTATTTTGCTGTTGGAGAGGAGCGGAAGAAGAACGGACGTCGCAGGAGCGACGAGGAGGCCAAAACAAGCAATCTGGGCATTTTTAGTGTCCTACTCGGCCGAGTGAAGGAGTCACTCGGCCGACCAGCGAGACACCGCTCGGCCGACCAGATCAGACACGATTCATACGTGCACTCGGCCGAGCGACGGATACCACATCGGCCGAGTGACGAGACCCCGTCCGCCAGAGTGGCGCCCAGACGAAGCCATTCAAAAATCGCCATGTTACTGTTTTTCGGCTGCCTGAGCTTAGAAGACCCACTCGGCCGAGTGGATAATCCCGACCGCCCGAGTACCATGAAGCCATCGGCCGAGGGACGACAACTCACTCGGCCGAGCAGCCCCCGAAGTGAAGACCCCTGAAGATTTAGACTTACTGGAAAATTACAGGGTTTTCACTCGGCTGAGCGACTTTTGTCACTCGGCCGAGTGCGACGCGCTGCCTGTAGCGAAAATTGCAGAAAACAGGCTGCGCAGGGGTATTTTGGTCACAGTTTTTGGACGATTTTGGGGGGTATTTAACCCCTGTTTTTACCCTAGTTTGGGGGAGCTTTTCTCTTAGATTTTTGTATCCTTTTAGATTTACTTTTTAGCATTATTCTTGAGATTAGAGAATAGACAAAAGCTGATTTTTGTGGAATTATTTGAAGAACTCCATTGGTTTGTGTTTTCTCTTCTCTAAAAATTCTATTTTTATTGCATATCTCAATATTGTGATGAATTCTATTGCTTATTTCATTGATTATTTTTGTGATCTTGCTATGAATTGTGAGTAGTCGCCACGTCTTGGGGCGTGGGGATGAACCCTACAAGCCCTATTCCATGATTGTGATGAATTGGTAGGAATTTTGCCAAAATTGCTATTAGGGATTAGATTGGGATCGATTTACTACGGATGGCTAGAAATTCACATCGATTGGGATTTGCAAGAGATTGGATCCCAATTCGATAGGAAACCCTAGAAATCCGAATTGGGTTGGAATCGAATTTCTGTAGTATCGGTTTGCAAGAGATTGGACCGATACTAGGGTTACCGGTTGCAATTCCGTGCCGATACCCGTTTGCAAGAGATTGGACGGGTAGGAACTATCCCAAACTAGGTCGCGGGCCGAGTTTGCAAGAGATTGGGCTCGGTGCGCGATTGAACGATGATGTTGATCCTAATGCTAGCTTCCCTAGGCTAGGGTTTGCAAGAGATTGGACCCGAACCTAGGATAGCTATAGGCCGGCAACAGCGCGAGAGCGTGAGCTTGGTTCTACATTCAGTTGCAACTAGTTCATCCGAAATCTTATTTTAGAAATTTTGATACCGACGAACCACATTCACGAAAGACGGTGAGTAGCGGGAATTCCCCATTCCCTAGACGTTCTTTATTTGATTTGATATTTCCGTACTTTGTCTGACGATTGTGACAGGATCGCCAAAGGCAAAATTTCTCTCTTCTTAAATAGCCAGGTTGATTCGAACAAGCACGGTCATTCGTCCTCCCTGTGTTCGATAACCCGCTCGCTGCTATACCATGCGCTTGCGGTAAAACTACAACCGTTCTTTGGGTTTACATCACGGAGCGATCAAACATGATACTGCAGGACTTTAAGTTTATAGCTGAGTACAACTCAGCTCTCTTTAGCACCACCTTACACATGAAGTTGTGTGGTGAAAAGTCTCAGAAGATCGCATGCTGGAAAAGTCATACACGTCTTTCCATAAGAAAGATTCGATACTAATGCAGAAATACCGTGAACGCAAGTTCACCACGTATTCTGAGCTACCGTCATGTTTACTCATGGCTAAACAGAACAAAGAGCTTCTCCTCGCCACTCACAACATGTGCCCCCTATCACTGCCCCCTGCCAGAAGCTCACAATGCCTCTTCTTTTTCCAAAAATAAGAGAGACAATAAAAGAAAGACCACAGAATGGGGGACGAACAAAAAGGCTAATGGCCAAATCCAGCATCGAAGATATGTTGGGAAGCGTAAGTTTACCTGGCGTAGAAATGACAACAAGAAGAATGATGCACCCCACCCAAGAGGGATTGAGAAGACCAGTGCCATGGCTTTGGCATGAAAGGCCACTGTTTCAGAGTGTGCCGAACTCCATAGCATCTCCATGATTTGTATAAAGAAAACAAGAAAATAAAGCTGAAACAAACCTGGTTACCTCTGATGCTCCAGTAAAGTTTACAACTGACGATTTCAAAAATGAAGACCTGCTTGATTAGCCTTCTGTTTTTTATCTTAGATACTTGTTTTAAGAACATTTCATGTTATGAGAGCTTTTTGAATTATGTAATTTGATTTGGAATGAAAATGTTGCTTTGAAAATGTGCCTATATGATTCATCTTTTATAGATGAACTGCTCTCATAACTGATTAGTACACAATAAATAAACACATACGATCTTCACAAAAAAGTCAGGGCCATATTGAAAGTTCTGGAAACGCAACACTGTTGCTCCCAAATGACACAAAAAAAAGGATGCACTAATCTCTTCGAATTCCAACCGAAACTTACCAAGTTTCAAGGACATCCGTTTCAATAGATTCCATTTGGAAACATCAAACGTAAATGAAAAAAATTATTGTATGTAACGTCTCAAGAAAAAGGAGTAAATCCATACTTGAACGTTTGAGAGCTTTTCAACATGCCTCTACCATACAAAGATTCAGAGAGAGGAAGCGGATTTAACGGAGCACCTGAAGTGCCCGACATCAGCCAAGTTTTTACTTTGGCATGATAGACATGGCCTCCCTAGATCAGTGATGATACACCGCATCTTATCCTATGGGTATGACTTGAAGAACAAGAAGATTCATCAGAAGCGAGAATTCCCTCGCATCCATTGATATTAGGGAAAACAAATTACAAAGCCATCTCTATTAAAATCTGGCAAATGAATCTCCACCTTCTTCGAAATAAAATAAGGAGATTGATGTGGAGAAAACCACACCCCCTAGTGGGCTATTTCAATACTTTATGGTACTAATAAATGCATTGTCAAAATACTCGTATGTGTGTCTACTATCGACCCGCAACTTATCATTTTCAAAGCTATGGCACAAATAATAATGTTGCGGGCACATTTTCCAGACAATCAAATAAAGAAAGTAAGTTTGGTTAATGTTGGGGAATTTAGCTCTCTGTCATTTCAAGAGTACTACCAATCAACTGGAATAGAAAATGAACATATGGTGCCGCATGTTCATACCCAAAATGGGTCGGCAACGTCACTGATAAATAGACTCCATGGCTTGCACTTCCATTGTTAATGAAATCCCGATTGCCGGTGGATGCATGGGGACATGCAAATTCTGCATGCTGCATCGTAAATGAAAATAAGACTCTCTGAAGGTCAGAGTCTCCAATGTAACTTGCATATAGAATGCCACCGGACATTTCTCACTAGAGAATCTTCGGTCGCGCAGTTTAAATCCCCATCGCACCACCAAAGAGGACAAAAATGGGTTCTCAACGTCGCCTAGATATCTATGTACGTTTTGACACACCCTCAATTATAAGATACCTAGAACCCCAAACGGGGGATGCATTTAAGGCATATCTTGCAGACTGTGATTTCGTTGAGACGAGTTTCTTCAAAATAGGCCCAGATACTGGAAAATCTGGCGCAAAGCAAATTATAACGTGGGATAAGAAAAGTTTGACCCTCTATGATTCGGCAACGAAACAATGTGAAGATGAGATCCTGAATATTCTTCACATACAGAACAAGGTTGACCAGTTACCGAACTCATTTATTGACAATCAGAAGATTGTAAGATTACACATGCCTGCTGCAAATTCTTCAACTAGGATTGACATCCCTGAGAATGGATGCAATCCACCAGTTGTAGAAGCAGTTGTTCCTCAACCGAAAGAGGCAGACCACTAGGCTCCAGGACAGAAGCTCCTGGAGACCTTAAGATAATACTACCACAGGACAATAAGCTCATGTCCACATCCTTACCCTTCCCAGAATTCACTGCAGAGGAAATGCCGGGAAAAACTGAAATTGAAAGTAAATGATGTTCGTATTGGGAGGTGTTGGACAGAAAGAACATAATTATCGACAATATATTAACGTATCATATTACCATATACATCTCAAAAGCGATAATGTTTATAAAATATCCTCCATACTCTGTTGCTAAAATGCAAACGTGGAGATTGGCCAAATATGGAACGAGACAATAAAAGATGAGCTGGACTCACTTATGAAACGTGAAATGTTCGGACCTAAAGTCCAGACACCAAAAGATGTCAAACCTGTGGGTAAAATAAAATATTGCACACATAAGAAAAATAAATACAAAATCATATGCTATAAGGTACAACCAATAGATCAAGGATTTTTTCGCTGAAACTAGGGAATGAACAAATTAAAATGAGCATGACTGATAAATGATGCATCAGACTCACTAAGTTATCAAATGCAAATACTTTATGATTCGGTAAAGGAAAATTTGGATATGATGTTATTGGATGTTGTGATGGCATACCTTTGTGGATATCTTAGTAAAGATAAATTCCACATTTCCTTAAATGCCAGAATAGACTTCGGAATGTCTATTCTATTGAAGAAAAACAATAAGAATAATAAATAATGTACAACCAAGAGAATCACTTGACAAAGAAATGATTCCTACTGAGGGTTGTCTTTGCATCTGAGCAAAGGACAAGATTTGAGATCATAGTTGTAAACAACTTAAATCTCATCGGATCTCCTGAAGAGAAAATCGAAATTTCTATTCAAGCATGATTATTAAATGAAATGAAAGACCTAGAAAAATAAATTAAGTCATGGTTCACGGATTTATTATCTTAATAAATCTTGTTAAATACGCCCAGAACTGCGTTGGAGAGATTGAAAGGACCATTGTCATCCAAAGTACACCTATGGTAGTACACTCTATGGATGTACAAAAAGACCCCTTCTGATCGCTGAAAGAGGGGGAGGATATAATTAGTCCTAAAGTCCCTTATCTAAGTGCAATCAAGCACTCCTGGCTAACTGCACGCGTCTCGATACAGCAGTTGTAGTAAAACTCATTAGCCACAGATAGTTGGCACCTAAAAAGGACCATTAGACCGGAGTTAAGCCTTCCACGCTTCCTCCAAGGATCGAAAGATCTGGGCTTACATTATAAAGTATCATCCTCCATGTTTATGCAAATGCAGGTTACAGGTCCGATCCCTATACTGAGAAATCACTGACGGTGTACCCACAGTGGGATGGTCATCTACTGCAGATCTGCAAAGCAAATTATGAAGGCAACATCATCCTATCATTCCGAGATCCTCACCACATTAATGGTGTATTTGAGGACGCCTAGAGGTACATCACATCCCAGTGACGACTGGGATAGAGGCTGGTATTGTGGAGCTGACCATATAGTCTAAGACCACATCAGAGGCGACGAAACTTAACACACCTCTCCAGAGTTTTTGGATTCATCAGCTTCTTAATAGTGGTGATATCTGTAATCTGTGTATAATTTCGGAATGTTGTAAATAGGAGTGATGATATACATCTAAGAGATCTGAAAGCCTAATGGCTTTTACAGATCAGGGGGAGTTGAGGGAATTTGTACTCTTTTTCATTAGCTATGGTTTTTCCCACAGGGTTTTACATAGCCAAATATTTTAACAAGACAAATCACATCAACTCTGGATCCTGAAGTATCCACCCCTTTGTGATGCTCAGAATCCCGAAGTGTTCATGAGCTGAGTCGCTTGTACAAATCAAGGGGAATTAGCGAGTGTGTGCACTCTTTTTCCTTAACTATGATTTCTCCCATAGGGTTTTCCATAGCTAAAGGTTTTAACGAGGCAAACCCCACCAACTCAGGATCCTGAAGTATCCTCCCCATGTAAGACTCCTACTATGCTCAGAATCCTGAAGCATTCATGAGCAGAGTCCACACCTATGGTTGGATAAGGGGGAGTGTTGTGAATGGATAAAACTCGAGTTGGTTAGGATCACAGCTATCTTATAGATAAGCACATATCTTTTGTATCCTATCTATGTACACTCCTCTATATGCTACAAATAAAGAGCTGGGGGTTCCTCCCCCAGATGATTATTCATAACAGAAAGGGGATTTTTCGCACATCTAAAAAAGAAAACAAGCTCTCAGTTTTATAAGGAAAAATTAAAACGGGTTGAAAAACGAAGAGTTTAAAGAGGCGTTAATAATGCGATTAATGGACGCGGAAATGACGAATTAACGTGATGGAAGACACATCGGGATCTGAGATTTAATAGGAGTAATGAACTTTTAACAAGTGAAAACGTTCAAATTTTGAATTCAAAATTCAAATCAGATCAGATTTTGAATATTTAAATTAATTTTTATCCAAATAATAATAACCGCACGTCACGTCACGGCCGGTCGACGGTGGCGACACGCTGTGGCGGCGTGTGTGTGTGTTGAACACATGTTCATGTAAATCCTCTCTCTTTCATAAAAGAGTCGAACCCCTTGGGACACATGATTGGAGCCCCGAGGGTGCAAACACGCAACCGGGGCACGCGACTCGCTAGTCTTACCGCAAGCGCACGGTGTAGCGGCGAGCGGGTATCGAACACGAGGAGGTCAAATGACAGTGTCTTCTTCAACTCACCTGGCTATAGGAACAGTCGAGAAATGTTCGCAACAAAGCGATCACCGTCGTTCAATTGTATAAAAGGAATATAAAATTAATAAAGACGCCTAGGGGTAGGGAATCCCCGCTACAACCCGTATCTCGTTATTATGATTCGTAGGTTTCACAATTGCTAAACTTGAAATTCAGGTGAACTAGTTGCAACTAAATGTAGAACCAAGCTCACGCTCTTGCGCTATTGCCGGTCTATAGTAAACCTAAGGTAGGGTCCAATCTCTTGCAAACCCTAACCTAGGCAAGCTAGCGTGAAGAACAACATCATCGTTCAATCGTATCTCGAGCCCACTCTCGTGCAAACTCGAGCTACGACCTAGGTTGGGATAGTTCCTACCCGTCCAATCTCTTACAAACGGGTATTGGTATATAATTGCAATCGAAAAACCTAGTTTCGGTCCAATCTCTTGCAAACCGATTCCGGAGAAATCCAATTGTAACCCAATTCGAATTTCTAGGGCTTCCTATCGAGTTGGGATCCAATCTCTTGCAAATCCCAATCGGTATGAATCCCTAGCTATTCGTATTAAATCAATCCCAAACTAACCCTAATCAATTCTAGCAATAATTTCACCAATTCATCACAGATTAGAAATAGGGTTCGTAGGGTTCATCCCTACGCCCTAAGACGATAAAACTACTCACAATTCATAATGAAATTCAATAGAAATTCACAAATAAAATCAATAGAATTCATTGCAATATTCAATATATCAATAAAAATGGAGTTTTTGATAGAGAGAGATACAAACCAATGAAGAATCAATAGCATCCAACAAAATAACACTTTTCTCTCTCCCCTAAAAGCTCAATCTAATCTCCTAAAAGTAATCTCAAAAAAGGCTGCAAAAAGTTCTGAAAAAGCTTCCTAAACTAGGTTAAAAACTAGGATTAAATACCCCCAAAATCGCCCAAAAAACTGTGACGAAAATGCCCCTGCGCAGCCTCAAAATCGCAGTTTACGCTATAGGCAGCGCGGCTCACTCGGTCGAGTGAGAAATGTCATTCGGCCGAGTGACAAACCCTGACAAATTCCAGTAACTTCAGACTTTTCGGGGTCAGCTCCTCGGGAGTCACTCGGCCGAGTGACTTTCTTTGCTTCGACCGAGGGGCCTTCTTCACTCGGCCGAGTCGGAACTCGGAAGTTGACTGACAAATTACAGTAAGTCTGGACTTTTTGTTGCCGTCGTCTTGATGCCACTCGGGCGAGTGGTGTCTCCGTGGTTCGGCCGAGTGGGCCGGCGATGCTCGGCCGAGTGCACGCTGATACTCAGTCTGTCGCGTGTCCGATCTGGCCGGCTGAGCGGGCTCTCGATGGTCGGCCGAGTGACTCCTTCACTCGGCCGAGTGACATGCTCAAAATGCCCAATCTTCGTATTTTTGCTCCCTCGTCGCTCCTACGACGTTCTTTCTTTTCCCACTCCTCTCCAATAGCAAAATCCCCCTCGAAGGAGTCACGGGTGACACTCCGGAGTGGGTGTATCTCAGAATCACTCCAAATCGCTCGAAATCTCCTGAAATTCGACAAAAAACAAGAAATCGTGAAAAGCATCGCAATATTGCCGAAAAATCGTGAAAAGTACGATTCGAGCGATCAAAATGGCATGCAAACATGAAGAAAAAAGGTGTAAAATATGGAGTGATCAAAATCCCCCAAGCTTACCTCTTACTCGTCCTCGAGGAAGATGAGTAAAAAGCGAACCCGGTGGATAAAGAAAATAGAAACGATGGAAAAGTGGAAAATGAAAATAAAAAGAAAAAAAAATAGAAAACGAAGAAGGAAGCTGCTAGATCATTTTTCTCAGGACGTGGGTTTTGCTTACTCATATAGCACGCATCGAATGTAAAACACATGTCAAAGACTTTTATTTCGATATCATAGTATAATGGTGCATTTGAAATAGAAAACCCAAGAATATCAATATAGCAAGAAAAATTGAATAATTCTAGAATTAGCATCGTCTGAAGCATCTAAAGCGGTATACAATATCGTAGATCACACACTTTTCAATTGAATGCTTTCTATAAGGAGTATAAGAGATATCACACAAAAGAGTAGTAAGAATAGAAAAGTGTGGTTTTCATGATATGAATGCTAAGCGTAGATTTTTAGATTTCGTGAAACTTTAGCGATCGCACCGAGTATAAAATATTACTTAGCCTAGGTTGTCATGCACCGTCACGTACTCACTCTCTCATACATCATAGGATCCTCTCCCCCAAGCTTATCCATAAGCGTGGTGGCATATACAAAACAATATTTACATTTCCCGTTTCTTATGAAGCTCCAAAAGTCAAAGAAAACAAAAATAAAAGCAAAAGAGGGAAGAAAGAGAGAAAGGATATGAGATGGGATCATTTTTGAACTTCTTTTCTCTTTTCTTTTCCTATTCTCAAATCTTTTTATTTTTATTTTTCTTTTTCTTTCTCTTTTTTTAGCAATAACATATATACATAAATGATCCCAAATCAAAAGAGAAGGATATACAAGTATTTTTTTCTTTGGGTTTTGGGGAGTTTGGAGCATGTGATATAATAACGGGGGATGCCAATAATAGAATTGCTAAGGGGAGATTCACCAATGATATTAAAATAGAGAAATAATGTTCAAGATATGTGGAGAAAGAAATAAATGTATCTCTCGGTTCAATCTATAGGACGTGCATGACAACTTCAGCAGGGTAATCTAATCTACTCAGTTTGATCTCAGAAAGTAAACTAATCCAGAATTGTCAATGCTAGCAAACATTCAATCAACCCGAAGTGAAGCGTACAAATCATGCAATAAGAATTGATATGTGAAAAGAAAGCAGTACTCCAGATATAAGCATCAATGCGTGAATCTTGGTGTGTTTTCTACGATAGCATACATATGAATCATCAGACATCAGCTAATAATAGAATTTCATCCATTTTCATACAGAAAAAAGAAGTGGGTTACTATTTCTAAATGCAAAACAGGACATAGCATATGATATCAGAAACAAAAGCTATAACATGACAAATTTAGCATGCATATAGAGAAAAGCTAACACCACGTCATCGTCATCACAGAAAAATCATCTCTAGCAAAAGATGAAAGAAATAAATATAAAGGAAAACAAGACTATTTACAATGCAGCACATAAATAAAATAAGAAAAACGTGATGAATGGTTAAAAAAAATGAAAAAGTGATGAAAAATGGGTGCAAAAGCGGAAAAAACGTGAAAAAACTAAAAATAAAGGTGATAAAAGCAAAAAGTGTGAGAACTCACTCCCCCAAGCTTAAGTGCACAGTGTCCTCAATGTGCAAAGTGTGGCACACCGAGAGACGTGAAATGGGTGGGGTCGGTGAGGGTGCATGCATGATAAAAAAAGAAAATGAAAAGAAAATATGAATGATGTGAAAGATGCATGCAAAGATCGGAGTGATGCAGATAATGTGTCACCAAAAATAACTCTCACTCTCTCCCAAAAAAAATATATAATGATGTGAACAAGGTGGGGACAAAAATAGTGCGGGGGGGGGGGGGGGGGGGGGGGGGGGCAAAAAAAATATATCGACAGGACCAGTAGAGAATGGGCATCATAACGACAAAAAGATCAATGGCATCAAGGGTGTGCCTAAGCTGGTGGTGCTGCACCATCTCTGTCCCGTGGCGGAGGTGGTGGTGGAGGTGGTGGTCGAGGTGTCGGCTGGGTGTGTGGGTGTAGTGGAGGGAGTCGCGCCACTATCTGATTCAGGCAAGCCTGAATATCGGGAAGTATGGCGATGCGGGACTCCATGGAACTGACCGCGGTAGAGAGAGCCCTAAAATCACTCCTGAGTCCACTCACCGCCCCCTCAAGAGCATGGATGCTCTGAAGTAGAGCGTCAGGGGGTGGTGGAGCGGAGGGACGAACAGGTCTAGGCTGTGAAGGACGGGGCTATCTAATACGGGAAGTGTAAGTAATCGGGCTAGTAGGTAGGTGTGGAAAAGGTGTTGTGCTCACTAGTGGATGCCCAGCCTCAGTGCAAGGCTAGGACGTAGGCTGGGACGAGGAGGCAGCAGCAGTAGTGGTGGAAGACAAAATCGGCGACGAGGCAGCAAGAGAGGTCAGTGACACAGGTGTGAGGACAGACGTCACGACACTCTCGGATAGGACAGCTGCGGTGGAGACAGAAGGGTCGACCACTGGGGAGGAAGTGTAAGGACCAAAAGGTGACACCCCATCGGACATCAAACCGGACAGGGTCCCCACGACGGCAGCGAAGGAAGGCTCACCGCACTCTAGTATGGTGGGTGGACGCTCGGGAAGAAGTGAGGAAATAGGCTCAACCGAGATAGGCACAGCAGTGGTGGGGGGGTGGTGGACGGCTCAGCAAGGGTACTCCCGACACTGGCAGAAGTGGGGACAGAAGTGCCGGGAGGTGCAGAAAGTGCAGGCTCGGGCTGAGGGATCACGGGGTCAGCAGGGGATGCCTGCTCAGCGCCCTCAGCCTCAAGTACATAGGCAACTGGGATGAGGAGATCCATCGCTGGGATCCAATCCTCTTGGGCCGGTCTTATATGTTTCCGAGCGAGGCTCGGGAGGATCATGTAATCAGCACTGTAAGGACCGTGCAACCACACCCAGTGTCGCTGGCTGTGGGGACGAAGCATCTTCATCCGGGCCATGACGTCTATCGAGAGTGCAGTGGGGCCCGGGGCTCGTCTAAGGTCAGTAGGTAGGTCCATGCTGGTCATCAGGGCTAGCAAAGTAATCAGACCGCCACAGTAAATAGGTGAGCGAGCGCCCACCGAAATGATGATGCGGTCAAAGAACCAGCTAGAAATATCAATCTCAACGGCGGGGACCAGGTCATCGCTATCCCTATCGAGAACTCTGGGGCGAGTCATCACGTAGAGCATATAGAGCTCAGGCGTAGACGTCGTCCCAGGCTCGTACCTCGCCAAGAAAGTGGTCGCCATGAGGCGCTGGGCTATGCGGAGGCAGGGGTGCAGGATGGCTGAGGCCTTGGCCCTACTAGGGTCAAAGCCATGGTGGGAGCCCGTGATACGTGTCCAGAACGTGGAAGTGTCGAACGAAGGCGGGGGGATGTGAGTGGGTGCGTAGGCTCGGTCGGGGACGGGGACAGCGGGCCACTGGAAGAATGCACGAAGCATGTCGAGAGTGACCTTGTACACTCGATCCATAAGGCGGAATGTGCATCCTCCAGGGGTCCGGGCTATCGAGCAAAGTACCTCAAGTGTCGGACGGACATAGGTGTCCGCTGACACAGACAAAAAATCGCGCCAACCCACGTTGTGGTACAATGTGAGCATACCCTCTAGCACCCCTAGGCGGTCAAGGTCTGCTAAGTGTGCGAACCTAGAGGGCACTATAGATCGCTGGGTGATACGCTCAAGTAGGACGCGATGTGCGTCTTCTCTGAACGTGATCCCCAGCGGCCCGACAACGGGAGCCGGTGGTGGGACATGATCGGCGGGGATGGGCTGTGCGTGGATGGGATCGACGGGAAGCGGCTGTGTGGGGGGTGGTGGACTAGGTGGAGGGGAGTCCTCCCTAGCGTGAGAGGGACCGGCATCATCGGTCCTCTTCCACTTGGAAGAGGCTCCCCGCGTGCGTGGCCTAGTGCGGGGCAGCATGTGTGCCGCGAGTGCTCACCCAATAAAAATATAGTGCGGCGTGCTCAATAAAAGAAACAAGTGTACCTGAACACGCCGCGAGAGCAAATAAGCAAGTGCGTGTGAAGAGCACCGCCTTCGCGAAGCTAAAAGTGCGTCCTAAAGCTCCCCTAAGCTCGCCCAAGATAGCCTGCAAATCAAATAACAATATCAGCGGGTAATATTCAAAATACATTGGGGAGATGTGGTATAATAGATAGATAAACAAATTAATTTGGGTTAGGGGGTCAACGGGCGTACGGATCGTTAAAATGGGGAGAAAAAGGCGTTTGGGCTAAAATAGGGGATCGCCGGCCGTGGGCCGTCGGCGAGGGGTGTCGTCGGAGGTCGGTAATGGTCGGCCTAGTCATCGCCGGCGGTGGTGTGGCGATCGGGACTGGCGGCGAGGTGGATCGGGTGAGGGGACAATGGTCACAGGCGAGGGAAGTCGAAGCAGCGGAGCTCCGGTGGAAATTGGGATTAGCTGCATTGAAATTCGCGCCGAGCCCGCTGCGACTTATATAGGGGTAGTTACGACTCGGCCGAGTGACTATGTTGCTCGGCCGAGTGATGTAACGAAAAATGTGTTTAAATTTCTCCTCGCCACTTACGACTCGACCGAGTGTCTTTTGTTCACTCGGCCGAAGGGAGAAAACTCCTTTGGCCGAGTGGCACAAGCTACCCGGCAATATTCAGGCTAGGAGGGTATCTGGTTCCCTCGGCCGAGTGACTAAATGTACTCGGCCGAGTGACAGTTAATACGAAATGCACAAAAAAGACATAGAGTTGGGTTCAACAGACTTCCCTTGTTGGTGCCCCACTCGGCCGAATGGGGTCCTTTGCTCGGTCGAGTCGCATATGATACTCGGCCGAGTGGCATGCTGTTTTCTGCTTCGGGGCTCCGATTTTGCTCTACTCTCTGTTTTTCTTCTTCCAGTTGGTTTCTTCCTCCTCCCAAGGCCTGAGCGCATTTCTGGAGCGCTCTTCCTTGCCTCTATCTTCCTTCATGTGAGAGATCTCCTTTTCTCCTCTCTGTCATAGAAATTAAGACCAGTTGTCACGATTTTTATGGGCAAAAAGACTCAAAACACTAATAAGGTCTAAAACAAAAATAAAAACCAAAATAAAAAGAATGCAAAAACCGTCGGGTTGCCTCCCGACAAGCGCTCGTTTAAGGTCTTGAGCTCGACCCCTTTGGATTTTTCAATTAACGCTTGATGTTGGGTGCATATGAGATGCACCCGTCGAACTTGCCGGGAAGACCGCTCGGATTTGGATCATGGTGGTGTGTGGCCTTCCTCAGCGACCCTTCATCATGAGAAATGTTGGGGGATGGCTCCCCCAAGCTTGAGCTTGTTTCGGTCCTTGGCTTCGCCGGTGACACCGATCTTCGAATCGGTGGAGCTTTCTTCGGATTCTTCAATGTCAAGAGCTTGCAAAGCTCCCGTATTCTCGCAACATCAGCGTCGCCATCATCATTCTCCATGGAGCTATCGGGAGAGTCCTCCATCTTCTCTTCTTCGATCGAATCTTGGCCTTCTTCGAAGCCGTCATCATGGAGCGCTCCGATGGAGTAGGGGATAGCCTCTTCAATGACCTCGTCAAGGAGGTCCAAATAATCTAGCGCCTCATGATACTGTATGCGCTTCATAGCCTTTGGTATATGGAGCTCGACTTCAATGTTGCCGACATTCAAGGTAAGAGTCCCTTCCCGCACATCGACGATTACACCGGCGGTGGCGAGGAATGGGCGTCCAAGTATGTGCGATGTGTCACCCTCTTCCTTGATGTCCATGATCGCAAAATCACAAGGCAAGCATATGCCTCCCGGGACTTGGAGTGGGATATTCTCCGTGATTCCAACCGGCCTTGTTATCCGACCGTCCGCGAGTTGAATCCTCATGTCGGTTGGCTTTAAATCCGTGCCGGTATTCAACTTTCAGAACATGGTGAGAGGCATGAGGCTCACACTAGCTCCCAAATCAACCAATGCTTTTTGTAAAGGGACGCCTCTGAGTGTGCAAGGAATTCGGAAACCCCCGGGATCTTTAAATTTGGCGGGCTCCTTCTCCTTCCTAGTGAACCACGTTCCTTGTTCCGCGAGCATGATCTTCTCCTTCTTTTTCCTTCCCGTAATCAAGTCCTTTAAGAACTTCGCGTAGGACGGGATTTCCACTAAGGCATCAAGAAAAGGGATATTGAGGCTCACCCCTCTTAAGTATTCGAGGAACTTGGCTAGCCTCTTCTCCATCTTGGCTCTAGCTAGCCGTTGAGGGAAAGGCACCGGTGGCATGAATCGACGCTCATCATTAGATTCCTCCACTCTAGATTTTGCTCCTTCTTGCGGATCCTTCTCCTTTTACACCTCAATTACCAGCTTGCTCTCTTCTAGATTCTCCACCACGGGTTCCTTGATTTGAGTCATGGGGGGTGGTATCCTTCCCTCCCCTTGTAGTAACCACAACAACCGCATTGATATGGCCGGTGTTGCCCCATGGATTCGGCTCGGGTTGAGCCGGCAATTATTGGTTGTTTCTATTGAGCAACGCAAGTTGCTCCCTGATTTGAGCGACGACGGTGGTGAGAGAATCTTGTCCCGCGTTCAACGTGGCGTTAATCTTTCTTTGCTCCGCCATAAACTCCTCCACCTTAGCTTCAAAATCCGAACGTGGTTGAGCTTGCGGAGGGTTGGGATTTCTATACCCTTGATTATACCCAGGTGGCCTATAGGGTCCCACTTGTTGCCTCTATGGGAAGTTTTGTTGCGGTGGCCCACTTGGTTGATAATTCGGTTGTGGTGGTCGAGCCCGAGCTTGAGGAGGTTGTTGAGGCGGGGGGTTCAAGGCACCATCATTATTAGCATAAGAAAAACCCGGATGGTTTCTAGCGGCGGGGTTGGCCCAATATCCGGAATTCCCTGCAACATACTGAATTTGCTCCAAAGCTCCTTCTCCTTACTCTCCTCCTACATACATGGCTTGGGATTGGTCTTGCCAATCACTCATATGATTTGTCGGTGCGGATGTAGTAGGGGCTCCTTGCGGCTCGGTAATGTATTTTTCCAACATCTCCACTACCTTTTGGAGAGAGTCAAATTTGCTAGCAAGCTCCGCCACGGCCTTGGCCTCGTAAATACTCGTGGGCTTCAAGGAGGATGAAGAGTGTCCTCGCTCGTCCCCCCATTGTTGGTTGTTGGAGGCCATCTCCTCTAGCAAGGCCGTAGCTTCATTGGGAGTCTTCGACAAAATGGCTCCATTTGCGGTAGCATCATTAATCTGCTTTGTGCCCGGTTGGAGTCCATTGTAGAAACTGTGGACAAGCTCCCAATCTTCAATGCTGTGATGGGGGCATTGATGTTGCAAGTCCTTGAAGTGCTCCCATGCTTCATTGAGAGTCTCTTGTGGTCCTTGCTTGAAGGACATGAGAGCACTTCTTATTTTCACCGTCTTGGAGGGCGGGTAAAATTTGTCGATGAAGGCACTCGCCAATTCATCCCAAATGGTGAAGATTCCTTCAGCTTGCGTCCTCAACCAATATAAGGCCTTGTCCTTGAGTGTGAAGGGGAAGAGGCGCAGTCTGATAACATCTATGGAGACGCCCGACATTTGGAAGGTGGCACATTTTTATAGGAAGAGCTGGATGTGGTAATGAGGGTTCTCATGGGAATTCCCATGAAAAGGGTCTTGTTGCATCAGAACTACCAATCCGGTCTTCAATTCAAAATTTTTGTCGGCCACCAACTCCGGCATAGCTATGGACGAGGTCGTGGAAGAAGTCTTAGGCCGAAGCCTATCTCTAATGGAAATGATCCTCGCCATTCGCTCTTCCAATTCTTCGGGTGTCTCAGGATGGGTCATAAAATTCCCTTCCGTATCGAGTCTCCTCTCCGCTCGGATCCTCCTCAATGTACGCTCGATCTCCATATCGTATAGTATTTCTTCGGGGTTCGCCGAGGATCTCGTGTACATGCAAGGGAGAACAGAGTTTCAAAGAAATAGTTAGCACAAAGGAAGGGTAAAATAAAAATAGAAATAATAGAACAAAAAATAAAAATAGCTAGGTAGGTAGAATCAAACACTATCGCCTCCCCGGCAATGGCGCCAAAAACTTGATCGGAGCCCCGAGGGTGTGAACACTCAACCGGGGCACGTGACTCGCTAGTCTTACCGCAAGCGCACGGTGTAGCGGCGAGCGGGTATCGAACACGAGGAGGTCAAATGACAGTGTCTTCTTCAACTCACCTGGCTATAGGAACAGTCGAGAAATGTTCGCAACAAAGCGGTCACCGTCGTTCAATTGTATAAAAGGAATATCAAATTAATAAAGATGCCTAGGGGTAGGGAATCCCCGCTACAAACCGTATCTCGTCATTATGATTCGTAGGTTTCACAATTGCTAAACTTGAAATTCAGGTGAACTAGTTGCAACTAAATGTAGAACCAAGCTCACGCTCTTGCGCTATTGCCGGTCTATAGCAAACCTAAGGTAGGGTCCAATCTCTTGCAAACCCTAACCTATGCAAGCTAGCGTGAAGAACAACATCATCATTCAATCGTATCTCGAGCCCACTCTCGTGCAAACTCGAGCTACGACCTAGGTTGGGATAGTTCCTACCCGTCCAATCTCTTGCAAACGGGTATTGGTATAGAATTGCAATCGAAAACCCTAGTTTCGGTCCAATCTCTTGCAAACCGATTTCGGAGAAATCCAATCGTAACCCAATTCGAATTTCTAGGGCTTCCTATCGAGTTGGGATCCAATCTCTTGCAAATCCCAATCGGTATGAATCCATAGCTATTCGTATTAAATCAATCACAAACTAACCCTAATCAATTCTAGCAATAATTTCACCAATTCATCACAGATTAGAAATAGGGTTCGTAGGGTTCATCCCTACGCCCTAAGACGATAAAACTACTCACAATTCATAATGAAATTCAATAGAAATTCACAAATAAAATCAATAGAATTCATTGCAATATTCAATATATCAATAAAAATGGAGTTTTTGATAGAGAGAGATACAAACCAATGAAGAATCAATAGCATCCAACAAAATAACACTTTTCTCTCTCCCCTAAAGCTCAATCTAATCTCCTAAAAGTAATCTCAAAAAAGGCTGCAAAAAGTTCTGAAAAAGCTCTCTAAACTAGGTTAAAAACTGGGGTTAAATACCCCCAATATCGCCCAAAAAACTGTGACGAAAATGCCCCTGCGTAGCCTCAAAATCGCAGTTTACGCTACAGGCAGCGTAGCTCACTCGGCCGAGTGAGAAATGTCATTCGGCCGCGTGACAAACCCTGACAAATTCCAGTAACTCAGACTTTTGGGGGTCAGCTCCTCGGGAGTCACTCGGCCGAGTGACTTTCTTTGCTTCAGCCGAGGGGACTTCTTCACTCGGCCGAGTCGGAACTCGGGAGTCGACTGACAAATTACAGCAAGTCTGGACTTTTTGTTGCCGTCGTCTTGATGCCACTCGGGCGAGTGGTGTCTCCATGGTTTGGCCGAGTGGGCTGGCGATGCTCGGCCGAGTGCACGCTGATACTCAGTCTGTCGCGTGTCCGATCTGGCCGGCCGAGCGAGCTCTCAATGGTCGGCCGAGTGACTCCTTCACTCGGCCGAGTGACATGCTCAAAATGCCCAATCTTCATATTTTTGCTCCCTCGTCGCTCCTACGACGTTCTTTCTTTTCCCACTCCTCTCCAATAGCAAAATTCCCCTCGAAGGAGTCACGGGTGACACTCCAGAGTGGGTGTATCTCAGAATCACTCCAAGTCGCTCGAAATCTCCTGAAATTCGATAAAAAACAAGAAATCGTGAAAAGCATCGCAATATTGCCGAAAAATCGTGAAAAGTGCGATTCGAGCGATCAAAATGGCATGTAAACATGAAGAAAAAAGGTGTAAAATATGGAGTGATCAACACACCCCTAAGGCTCAACAAAACCTTAATAAACTCATTCAAGCCTCTTTGCCCAAGTAATGTGGGACTATAGCAAAATGAAGGGAAAGCTAAAAAAAGAGATTCCACAAAATTTATTTTGAAAATTCAAAAGCTCCAACAATCCTCCACTTGAATTTAAAATATATATATATAACTAAAATCTATTTTTCATCGAGCAGTATATTTTAATATAAGGCTTGTGCATAAGTAAAGGTGTCTACCAACTTGAACCTTTACATAGTGTCAATGATTTTGATTTTACTAGAGTAGCTCGTAGTTTTGAACTTTATCTCTAACATCATCACACACACAACCCTATCAAGGTGTTATTCATAAGCCCATACTTTACGGCCATGCATGTGTATCCCAGTATAGTGAATGCTCTATGGAATTTTGACCAAAATTCTATAGCAAGGGGCCACATTTCCACGTTCACATATGTGATTCTATCAAGGGTACTCATGTAGCTAGGTATCCCACTCCAAATAGAGTTTAGATATCATTAAGAGTTAAAATTAACTCATCCTTCTATCGCTTCAAGATATCATGCTCAATATGTTTCTTATGGAATAGGACCAATAATTTTAATAGCATGATTCTTCACATATCACTTCATAATTTTTTATTAACATTTGAATCTATTTCTCGCGATCTCCGATCAATAGGTTGGGTTTTCCTCACAAGTGACTCATCATTCTAAGGACTTGAGTCCCATTCCTTTCGAGGTTTTAAAAACCTTCTCTCGATCTAATGCATTCGTCAAAGGATCAGCTAAATTATTATCAGTAGGTACATGATCTGTCACGCCCCGCTTTCCAAACGACGGAGGTAAATCGTGACTAAGGCCCGCTTAGGCCGAAGCTGAGAAGCTCGGACTCAATAAGCGTCTGTGTGGTACTCCAAGACGAAGGAACAGGTCCCTGCAGGTTAGTACGGAACAATAAAAGTACTGAAAAGAAAAGCATTCATTTTATTCCAAATTATTCATCCAGAGTTTTGAGAGTCTAACAAAAGCCTGACTCGGCAACAACAACTGAAAGTAAAATACCTGTGCAAGCACCCAACCTAGACAGAAAATAAATGGTGCTACGCACCCAACCAATCAGCAGTGAGAAATCTGGAACATCAACGTGAGGACCTCTAGCTCTGATCCTCCTCAGGCACGTACTCTAGATCGACGTCCTCCGCCTTTACGTCCTCTGGGAGCTCCGCCTCGTCAACATACTCTGGCTCCACACCTGACGTACATCACCCAAAAGAAAGGAACAGTACGTCAGGTAAAGTCTACAAAAAGGGTTAGACTCCACTGCAAGTGTACTGAACTTTTAAACAACAGTTTACTGGTTGATTAACATGCTGGGGTTATAACAGAGTATCAAAAGGAATAAACGTAGCAGGAAAGTAAAACGTAGCAAGCAGTAGTCTTAGCGTGTGATACCGACTACAGGACTAACCTAAACGGGTCGTGACAAGATGTGACAAGACAAGCAAGACAGGACATGATGGGAAAAGACAAGACACGTGTGACTCAAAGGGTTCATGCCTTACGGTTCGAGGGGGATCAGACCCTCTCCCCGTGCGCACGGTCAACCCTACCCCAACCGAAGTGCACAAGATAAGTCCGTACAAGGGATCACTCACTCTAGCTTGGTGAGTGCCCTATTGCCTGCAGGCAGTGTATCCGTACAAAGGATCACTCTCTCTAGCTTGGAGAGTGCCCTATTGCCCGTAGGCTGTGAATCCGTACAAGGGATCACCCACTCACTAGTGAGCGCCCTATTGCCCGCAGGCTGTCAATCCGTACAAGGGATCACCCACTTACTGGTGAGTGCCCTATTATCCACAGGCTGTGCAAAACAAGACACGACATGACAGGAATGGTTCTTATAGGGGGTCCACATGCACGCATACGCAATATAACCCTACGGTGTCAAAAGTTGTTGTTGTTGCGCTTAGACTTCATCGTCAAGTCTAAGTCGTCAGGGGCGTCCCGGACGCTATCATTTCACGTCCGGTTCTCTTTGTTCACAGTTTAATAGTTCTAGCAGTCTAAGGCCTAGGCACGGCCAAAAGTGCAAGTGAGTACACTTGCCTGTGGTGGCGAGCGTGTCGTCCGTCCGGAGCGTTCCGTCCAAGCGTCGCGTCCGCGGTAGTCTGTCTGAAATAGGGTCACGGCGACGGTGTCAGGTCGCATTTTTCAATAAGTCCTATTAGGGTCTGTTTCTAGATTGTCGGGACTACCCTATTAGTCAAAGTCACGTTTTGGTGTTTCGTTCAACCTAGGTCGACTTCTACCCTATGTGCACAGAAAAGTTGTTCGATTGCCGATCTTTCTACGGTGGCAATCATTTTACAGAAATTGAAAGTAAATTTAGTTTGAGTTGTCAAATTTTAGTTTAGGGTTTGATTTTTCTACGGTGTGGGTTCACTACGAGTTAGGGGGACCAACCTCTCTTGTGTTTGATACAGAATGTACGTAGAATCTGAATGGTGGAAGCTCCTCGTCGTCTACGGCGTCTTGGCTATGGGTAGCGTAGCCAGACACGTCCTGGCAGTGGACTGAACGTGAGGGCAGCGGGCTAGGGTCTAGACAGCGAGTGGGAAAACAGATCAGTGGGTGTCGGGCGTTGTGAATGCGTCTAACGGCGACGGGGAGAGCGGACAGCGAACGGGAAACGAAAACAGCGAAAGAGGGCTGTCGTCTTGCGAAGACAACCACGGTCTGCAGTTGTAGGTGACGCGGAGGATTCTGGGGGCGGTTGGTGCGGTGGCACGGCTGTCGGAAAGATTACAGTGGCTGTTTCAGGGTTGCACGCTTAGCTGCGGAAAGGAGAAGGCCGCATAGGGTGCCTTGGCAGCGCAAAGGGCTGGAGGAGAGCTGTACGGTCATCAGGGCGGCACAGGGGTGTTCGCGGACGTTCGGGGCAGTATTTTATCGTCGGCGATGGCCGAAAAACGAGCATCAGCCGCTCCGACGGCTGCTGCAGCTTCTGTGTGTGAAAACGGCCAGCGTTGGGGCTCGTTGAGGGTGGCCGAGGGCGATGACAGGGGTTCGGGGGGTGGTCGGGGCTGTGCTGCGGCGGTGCGGCGCCGGAAAACGGCACTGCAACACGGGCTGCGCTTGCTGTAGCCGCTGCTGTGCAAGGAGGCTACCGACGGTCCTCTAGATGCTGGTGATGGTCACTGACGGTCGGGTCCGATGACCGGTGATGTTGGCCACCGATGGGAGAGCTCCGGTGATGTGGGGGCGTGATGCTAGGGTCTGAGAGAGAGAGAGTTGCGAGGGAGGAGGAAGAATTTGGGGAAGAGGTCTGTGAAAAAGTGGCGGCTGTGAGAAAATTTCCCCTAGGCCATGTTCATGTGAATGAGGTTTAGTAGGTTTAGTATTTAAAAAGATTTCTTAATTGCTATTTGGCTAAAGAATATTGGGTATTTGGGGAAGGGAGATAGAGATAGGATGGGTGTACTTAGGGAAAAGAGAAAGTGCAGATAGAGGCTAAAATCATATCCCTTGATACGCATGAAGATATTTAGGGATTTGCTAAGATCTGATTACAATTCAAAATTTGAATTTGATTAGGGCTAATCAACGGTCGAGATTTAATCGGGAGATAACTCTTGCTACGGGCGTCGAAAAATTAATCCGAAAATACCGGGAGGATCATGGAGACGAGACGCACGGTGCTACGGAGTCTGATCGTGCGTTACGCCTACCAAGAATTTACGTAAAATCAGAAACTGTTTTTTAAGACAAAAGACTAAAATGCCCATATCATTCCAAGTCGTTTTGCGAGAAAACGAGCCGTGAAATGACGTTCCCAAAAATTACAACAAAATTCTACTCGCTCATACGGTCACAATGGCATATCACATCGCATATACCGGAATCCAGAAAGAGCTAAATAAAATATGTGCACGATAAAGCACGTGCACGCAGTAAATCCATAAGGTCGGAAAGCGGCCGTTACATTCTACCCCACAAAAATAAAGATTCCGTCCTCAGAATCAACAACACTAATCAGCAAACAAAGAGGGAAATCACTCTTTCATCTCCTCTTCGTGCTCCCAAGTGGACTCTCCAGGTGATCCGTGACGCCACATCACTCTCACCAGGTCGACTACCTTATTCATCAATTGCTTCTGTCGACGGTCCAAAATCT
This sequence comes from Scilla litardierei, assembly GCA_030789695.1. Classification (NCBI taxonomy): domain Eukaryota; kingdom Viridiplantae; phylum Streptophyta; class Magnoliopsida; order Asparagales; family Asparagaceae; genus Scilla; species Scilla litardierei. Next base: position 50,070,774 of record CM061131.1, on the reverse strand, counting down.
GTACAGGCTGCTGGTCATATGTCAGGTCCGGGCGATCCATAATCTCAGAGAAATCAACCGTGTGCGACGGATCACTGACGTACCGACGTAGCTGAGATACGTGGAATACGTTGTGAACTCCCTCCAAAGATGGTGGCAAAGAAAGGCGATATGCCACTGCTCCCACACGCTCCAGCACGTCGAATGGTCCAATATACCTTGGACTCAGCTTTCCTTTCTTCCCGAAACGAATAACTCCACGATTCGAAGAAATCTTCTGGAAGACGTGATCTCCTGGCTGAAACTCCAAAGGTCTCCTCTTGGCATCTGCTCAATGCTTGAATCGATCATGTGCAACTCTGAGCTTCTCCCTGATGTCTCTCACGACATCCACAGCTTCCACAATCATCTTTGGACCCAACAGCTCCCGATCTCTGATGTCATCCCAGCTCAGTGGCGATCGACATTTCCTCCCATATAAGGCAGCAAATGGTGCCATACCAATGCTCGCCTGATAGCTAATGTTATAGGAGAACTCCACCAAGTGAAGATGGTCCTCCCAAGATCCCTTCAAATTGAGCGTACAAGCTCGCAGCATATCCTCCATAATCTGAATAGTCCTCTCGGACTGGCCATCGGGCTGCGGGTGGTATGCTGTGCTGAAACTCAGACTCGTACCCAAATTCTCCTGCAGACTTCTCCAGAACTGAGATGTGAACCTCGAGTCTCTGTCAGACATGATGCTCACAGGAACTCCGTGTAAGCATACAATCTCCTGCACGTACACGGTCTACGTCACAACCACCTCAAAGAGGAAAATTTAAAAGAGGAGTAAAAAAATGAATTTTTACCTCTAGGTATTTCCTTGCCAAGACTTCCGTAGACTGGCCTACTCGGAACGGGATGAAATGCACATACTTAGTTAACCGATCAATGATCACCCAGACTGCGTCGTTCTGCTTCAGGATCCGAGGTAAACCAGTCACGAAATCCATCGTGATATGTTGCACTTCCACTCTGGAATAGGAAGCGGTTGTAGAAAACCAGCCGTACGATGGTACTCAGCCTTCACCTGTTGGCATATCAAACACTTGGCAACGCTCTGTGCCACACTCCTCTTCATGCCAATCCACCAGTAATTCAGACGAAAGTCCTTATACATCTTGGTCCCTCCAGGATGTATAGAATAGGGCGAGCTATGAACCTCGCTCAAAAGCTCCTCCCGAACATCACCTGCAGGTACGCAGAGCCTACTGCCGTACCGCAGCGAACCAGCCTCATGAATCACGAACTCCATCCGTAGTCCAGCTTCAACCTGCCTCCTGATCCTCTGCAGCTTCGGATCTCCTGCCTGTGCTGCCTTGATCCAATCCACGATCGGGGACTAAATCTGCAAATTCATGAATGAAAGAACCACATAAGGTAGGACGACCTCTAAATCCATCTCTTTCAGCTCCTGCTGTATCCTCCAGTCGGCAGTATGTATCATCGCAGTAGGAAGTCTACTCAAAGCATCGGTCACTACGTTCACTTTCCCAGGGTGATACTGCAAGTCTATCTCATAGTCAGCCATGAGCTCTAACCATCGTCTTTGACGCATGTTGAGCTCCTTCTGCGTAAAAATATACTTCAAGCTTTTTGTGATCGGTGAAAATCTTCATGCCCTCACTCAGCAAGAAGTACCTCCAGATCTTCAGTGCAAATATCACCGCTGCCAACTCCAGATCGTGTGTCGGGTAATTCTTCTCATGAGTCCTCAACTGACGAGAAGCATACGTGACCACGTGGCCACTGATGCAAGACGCATCCTAGGCCCTTCCCTGATGCATCACAATATACCTCAAAGCCTCCGCTCCGATCCGGTACTGCCAAAACAGGTGCCGTGGTCAATCTCGCCTTCAAGATACTAAAGGCCTCCTCACAAGCATCTGATCAATGGAACTCCACATCCTTCCTCGTCAGCTTCGTCATCGGCTCTGCAATCTTCGAGAAATCCTTGATGAACCGCTGATCATAGCCTGCTAAGCCAAGAAAGCTCCTGATATCTGACGATGACTGCAGAGTCGGCCAATCTCTGACTGCTCTGACCTTCTCCGGATCTACAGATATGCCATCACCGGACACTACGTGTCCCAGAAACGCGACTCTGTCCAGCCAGAACTCGCACTTACTGTACTTGGCATATAGCTTATGCCACCTCAGTGTCTCCAGCACTGTCCTCAAATGACAGATGTGCTCCTCCTCAGTCTTCGAGTAAATAAGGATGTCATCTATAAAGATAACGACAAACTTATCCAAGAAGTCGTAGAAAATCAAGTTCATCAAATTCATGAACACAGCTGGATAGTTGGTTACGCCAAAATGCATAACCACGAACTCATAATGTCTGTACTTCGTCCGGAAGGCTGTCTTCGGAATATCATCCTTCTTCACCTTCAGCTGATGGTATCCGCTTCTCAAGTCTAACTTCGAGAAAACTCTCGAACCTCCCAGCTGATCAAAGATGTCATCGATGCGCGGCAGCGGATACTTATTCTTCACTGTGACAGCATTCAGCCCTCGATAGTCCACGCACATCCTGCGGGACCCATCCTTCTTCTTCACGAGCAAGACTGGTGCACCCTATGGTGACACACTAGGGTGGATGAAACCCTTCTGCAGCAACTCATCTAATTGCTTCCGTAGCTCCTCAAGCTCAGCAGGAGCCATCCGATAGGGCGCCTTCGATATCGGTTGCGCTCCCGGCATAAGATCAATTCCAAATTCTAGAGCTCTGTCGGGTGGCAGACCCGAGATATCCTCCAAGAAGACGTCGTCGAAGTCTCTGACGACTGCTGGTCGGTCGATCACCATCTGCATAGCTACGACAATTGGCACCTCCGGCTTGGCCCGAAATTTGATGGGCCCAAGCGACTCATCTCTGCTACGGAACTCGAACTCCGAATGACCTGGAATCCTGAATTCCACCCTCTTGTTGTGGCATTCGATCGACGCGTGGAAGTCTCCCAGCCAATCGATGCCAAGAACGACATCGAAATGCGGTAGGTCGTGAACGATGAAATCTACAAATAATTTGTGTCCACTGACCACCAAGGGAATCGATTGATAACCCAAATTCACAGTCACCACTCCGTTCCATATGGTGATGTCCCAACACTTAGGTAGTGTATGGGTGGGAATGGAGTGCCTTGTTACAAATCTCCGGGATATGATGCACATGGATGCACCGGAGTCGAACAAGGCCAAGGCCGGGTGAGAGAACACTAGGATGGTGCCTAAGATATAAAGGGACTAAGGTCAAACAATGCTATTCGAGTAAACAAGGAAAACAAACCAATGCTAACAGTAATATCTAAACTATGGAAAGAAAGACTAGATCTGAAGTAATACCTGCAATGACTCCATCCAGCTCCTCAGTCTCAACAGCTGTCATGGTGTGAGCCAGCCTCTGGGGTTGCACTTCCCGCTGAAACATCTACCACTGTGGCGCCAAGGGTGGTCCACAGACAACAGCCCCTCTCTGAACCGGGGCAGGTGCTCTACTCTGTAGCTGGGCTGGTGCTCCGACTATGGCATGACGTGCTCTCGGACAATCCTTAGCTGCGTGCGAAGCATCTCCACATACCAAGCACAATCCCATCTTCCTCCTACAATTGGCCTGAACATGACCTGGCTTTCCGCAGAAGTGGCATGGCCCCTTGTTCTGACTCTGCATGGGTGCTCCAGGCCTCTTGAAAGGCACTGTCTGAACTGGCCTCATCACCGGCCTAGCAGGTGGCCGGTAATGCTCCATGGTACGCTTCCCTCTATCAGCTGGAGGGTCAGGTAGACGCGATTTGGTCTCATGGTTCCTCGCGGCATTCAGCACCGCTCTCATGGTCGTGAAATCTGCCGAAGACATAGAAGCCTGAATCTTCAGACGCAGTCCCTGACGAAACCAATCAGCTCATTTCTCCTCCTTCCTCACCATATGTGGGGCAAACCGACTCAGCATCTCAAACTCCACCTCATACTCGTCGACGGTCATATACCCCTGCTTCAGATCTACAAATCTGCTCAACAGCTCCCTCCTAGCAGCCTTGGTGAAGTACTTCTCCTGAACATTGACCAAAAGGTGTTCCACTCCACTGGCTTCTGCAAGCACCTCTCCTCAATGCGCCACCAGTTCCTAACAATCTTAGTCAGCTGCATCTTCGCTATCTCCACTCGGGTATCATCAGGAATCTTCGCAGCAACCAGCCTCTGCTCAGTACTCAGAATCCACTCATCAGCACCCAACGGTCCTTCCTTCCCAGAAAAAGTCTTCGACTGAAACTCATTGAACTGCTTCACTCTCGGAGCAGCTCGAAGGGCAGGCGGAGGAGGTGGTGGTGCAACTGGAGGGGCCTGGGCAGCATGGTGGGACTGCTGAACCAACTGATGTTGTACATCCAGCATCTCTTTCATCACACCCAGAAACTGCCGGAACTCTCCGCCCTGGTCTTCCGGAACTCCATCGCCTGAGCTCTCAGATGGGGTGACGCGTCGTCCTCTCATCCTATTGACAAGAAAGACACAGATTAGACTCGTACGATTTACTGGAGAACAATAAAATGAATGTCAATACTTCTATTGTTCTGAACTTGCAGAAAGGATGGGGACCTGTATGGGCCACCACTAAAACCTGTCACGCCCTGCTTCCCAAACGACAGAGGCGAAGCGTGACTAAGGCCTGCTTAGGCCGGAGCTGAGAAGCTCGGACCCAATAAGCGTCTGTGTGGTACTCCAAGATGAAGGAACAGGTCCCTACAGGTTAGTACGGAACAATAAAAGTACTGAAAAGAAAAGCATTCATTTTATTCCAAATTATTCATCCAGAGTTTTGAGAGTCTAACAAAAGACTGACTCGGTAACAACAACTGAAAGTAAACTACTGGTGCAAGCACCCAACATAGACAGAAAATAAATGGTGCTACGCACCCAACTAATCAGCAGTAAGAAATCTGGAACAGCAACGTGCGGACCTCTAGCTCTAATCCTCCTCAGGCACGTACTCTGGATCGACGTCCTCCGGCTCTACGTCCTCTGGGAGCTCCGCCTCGTTAACGTATTCTGGCTCCACACCTGACGTAGAGCACCCAAAAGAAAGGAACTGTACGTCAGGTAAAGTCTATAAAAAGGGTTAGACTCTACTGCAAGTGTACTGAACTATTAAACAACAGTTTACTGGTTGATTTAGCATACTGGGGTTATAACAGAGCATCAAAAGGAAGTAAACGCAGCAGGAAAGTAAAACGTAGCAAGCAGTAATCGTAGCGTGTGCTACCGACTACGGGACTAACCTAAACGGGTCGTGACAAGGTGTGACAAGACAATCAAGACATGATATGTCAGGACAAGACAAGACACGTGTGACTCAAAGGGTTCACGCCTTACAGTTCGAGGGGGATCAAACCCTCTCCCCATGCACACGCTCAACCCTACCCCAACCCAAGTGCAAAAGACAAGTCCGTACAAGGGATCACTCACTCTAGCTTGGTGAGTGCCCTATTTCCCGCAGGGTGTGTATCCATACAAAGGGTCACTCTCTCTAGCTTGGAGAGTGACCTATTACCCACAGGCTGTGAATCCGTACAAGGGATCACCTACTCACTGGTGAGTGCCATATTGCCTGCAGGCTGTGAATCCGTACAAGGGATCACCCACTCAATTGTGGGTGCCATATTGCCCGCAGGCTGTGCAAAACAAGACACGACGTGACAAGACAGGAATGGTTCTTCTAGGGGGTCCACATGCACGCATACACAAGATAACCCTACGGTGTCAAAAGTTGTTGTTGTTGCGCTTAGACTTCGTCGTCAAGTCTAAGTTGTCAGGGGCGTCCCGGAAGCTATCATTTCACGTCCGGTTCTCTTTGTTCACAGTTTAATAGTTCTAGCAGTCTAAGGCCTAGGCACGGCCAAAAGTGCAAGTGAGTACACTTGCCTGCGGTGGCGAGCGTGTCGTCCGTCCAGAGCGTCCCGTCCAAGCGTCCCGTCCGCGGTAGTCCGTCTGAAATAGGGTCACGGCGACGGTGTCAGGTCGCGTTTTTCAATAAGTCCTATTATGGTTTGTTTCTAGATTGTCGGGACTATCCTATTCGTCAAAGTCACATTTTGTTGTTTCGTTCAACTTAGATCGACTTCTATCCTATGTGCACAGAAAAGTTGTCCGATTGCCGATCTTTCTACGGTGGCAATAGTTTTACAGAAACTGAAAGTAAATTTAGTTTGAGTTGTCAAATTTTAGTTTAGGGTTTGATTTTTCTATGGTGTGGGTTCGCTATGAGTTAGGGGGACCAACCTCTCCGGTGTTTGACACAGAATGGACGTAGAATCTGAACGGTGGAAGCTCCTCCTCGTCTACGGCGTCTCGGCTACAGGTAGCGTAGCCAGACACGTCCTGGCAGTGGACTGAACATGTGGGCATCGGTCTAGGGTCTGGACATCGAGCGGGAAAACAGAGCAGTAGGCGTCAGGCGTCGTGAAGGCGTCTAACGGTGACGGGGAGAGCGGACAGCGAACGGGAAACGAAAACAGCGAAAGAGGGCTGCCGTCTTGCGAAGAAAACCACGTGCTACAGTTGTAGGCGGCGCGGAGGATTTTGGGGGCGGTTGGTTCGGCGACACGGCTGTCGGAAAGATCGCAGCGGCTGTTTCGTGGTTGCGTGCTCAGCTGCGGAAAGGAGAAGGCCGCACAGGGTGCCTTGGCAGTGCAAAGGGCTGGAGGAGCGCTCTACGGCGATCAGGGCTGCACAGGGGTGTTCGCGGGTGTTCGTGGCAGTGATGGCCGAAAAACGAGCAGTAGCCGCTCTGATGGCTGTTGCAGCTTCTGTGTGCAAAAACAGCCGGCGTTGGGGCTCGTTGCGGTGGCCGAGGGCGATGACGGGGTGTCAGGGGGGTGGTCGGGGCTGTGCTGTGGCGGTGCGGTGCCGGAAAACGGCACTGCAGCGCAGGCTGCGCTTGCTACAGCCGCTGCTGTACAAGGAGGCTGCCGGTGGTCCTCTAGATGCCGATGATGGTCGCCGATGGTCGGGTCCGATGACCGGTGATGTTGGCTGCCGATGGTAGAGCTCTGGTGATGTGGGGGTGTGAGGCTAGGGTCTGAGAGAGAGAGAAAGAGTTGCGAGGGAGGAGGAAGAACTCGGGGAAGAGGTCTGTGAAAAAGTGGCGGCTGTGAGAAAATTTCCCCTAGGTCATGTTCACATGAATGAGGTTTAGTAGGTTTAGTATTTAAAAAGATTTCTTAATTGCTATTTGGCTAAAGAATATTGGGTATTTGGGGAAGGGAGATAGAGATAGGATGGGTGTACTTAGGGAAAAGAGAAAGTGCAGATAGAGACTGAAATCATATCCCTTGATACGTATGAAGATATTTAGGGATTTGCTAAGATCTAATTACAATTCGAAATTTGAATTTGATTAGGGCTAATCAACGGTCGATATTTAATCGGGAGATAACTCTCGCTACGGGCATCGGAAAATTAATCCGAAAATACCGGGACGATCGTGGAGACGAGATGCATAGGGCTACGGAGTCTGATCGTGCGTTATGTCAACCAAGAATTTACGCAAAATCGGAAACTGCATTTTAAAATAAAAGACTAAAAAGCCCCTATCATTCCAAGTCGTTTTGCGAGAAAACGAGCCGTGAAATGACGTTCCCAAAAATTACAACAAAATTCTACACTCTCATACGGTCACAACGGCATATCACATCGCATATATCGGAATCCAGAAAGAGCCACATAAAATACGTGCACGATAAAGCACGTGCACGCAGAAAATCCATAAGGTCGGAAAGCGGATCCACTCTCACACCTCCAGAGTACATATACTCTCTAATAGTGTTGTGCTTGCGACGTATTTGTCACCTTTTTCTGTTATAATAACTGTTCTGAATCATTGCAATAGCTGCAGTACTATCACAATGGACCAAGACGACTGGAATCGGTCTTTTCCATAAAGGTTGTTCTGATAACATGTTTCTTAGCCAATCTGCTTCCTCACTAGCTGAAGCTAATGCAATCATCTCAGAGTCCATGGTGGATTGAGCTAAGATAGTCTGTTTCTTGGATTTCCAAGAAACAGCTCCACCAGTTATGCTAGAAATATAGCCACTAGTTGTTTTGGAGTCATCTGAAAGGGTGTTCCAATCAGCATCGCTATTTCCCTCAAGGACAGTGGGATACTTCTGATGATGCAATCCAAGATTCATGGTTCTTTTAAGGTACCCCATGACTCTCTCAATAGCATGCCAATACTCAATACTAGGTCTGCTTGTAAACCTGCATAGTAACTGTTAATTACATGGGCCCAGCCCATTAAGCAAGAAGATATATTTTACCGGTTGGACTGAGATGACCCATGGCCCGTAGCGTCTGGGGTTGAATGAGTCAACCCAACCCATTACTCTTGGGTTGAACAAGTCAAAACTCACGGTTGACCACTTCTATAGCCTTAAAGGGGGGAGTAAATGACAAGAATAATGAGCGAGTTACACCCCTTGATGACTAATTCAAAGCCCACTAATGGAGGAATTAGTGGCCACATTTAGAGGCAGGAGGTTACAAACAAAATGATGGGGGATAAATATCCCAAAAGTCCAATGGACAAGGGAGGGCCAAATCTACACCTAAGTCTAAGTACCATACTACACAACACCTTCATCTCCTTCCCTAATATCTCCCACTACATCTTGCTCTATATTTTTTCCACCATCGGAGACTAATTTGAGCATTAGAGGGGATTCAGTCGGGCCCCAACCCCGACCCCCGTAACGATCTTCTCGTGTTGCAGGATTACGGAGACACTACAAAGTTAGATCGACATCTATTTGTGGAGTCTGATCCTTGTTCTCTCGACCCGGAGACGTTCGTTCACGGGTCCCATTTCAATAGCCGATGATGCTCCATCCCGCCAAAGGGGCCTTCTTTGGCCCAACCAACTTTTGATGTCAATTTTGGCATCAACAGTTTGGCGCCGTCTGTGGGAAACCAACATCCACGTCTTCACTAAGCAGAAGACTATGCTGACTCACCCTACATCCTTCCTTTTTAAATGATGATCTTTGAGAGCGTGAAGTGGCCGTATGATGACATCGTCATCGTCAACGATACTTACATCGTTCCTTTGAATCTCATTTGATCCCAAAACAGTTGACTATTTGATTTCATTTGATTTAATCTAAAAAAATCGTCTGGAGTGATGTACTTCTTTAAACTATTTACTTCTTGAAACAGGTAAAGTTAATCAACTCAGTTCGATCGTTAGAGCTTGCCAAGTTCAAGGAACCCTTCGAATGGCAGAGCATAACCGCTCGAACCTCACTCGTGTCGTCATTCATTCGATCGCTTGGGCGAACTACCCTCTCGAATCAATCAATTTCTACTGTCAGAGTTTCCCTATGGTCGGAGAGCACGCACGACCCAGCTTACTCATCAGGGCTCCTCCAAAATTAACTTACAATCAGTGCCATCAAAGTTTGTGAGCTGAGCTTGAGCTTTTGATCGAAGTCAGACCATCCTCGGGGTCGCAGGAAGCTTCTCCAACCTCCAACAAGGTCGATCCGAGTTATCAAAGTCCCGACCTGACTTCAATCAGTGCCCCAACTCGACTAAGGGCTAGACAAGCGTCGACGACGTAAGATCCGAGCTCCAGCTAGCTCAATCAAGGCTAGGCAAGCGACGAACGACATCCAAAGATCGTACGGCCTGTGGATGATCAAAACCCAGTGTCTCTGTTTGGCATAGATCGGAGCCCAATATTTCACATGGACACAAATCAGAACTCTGAGCCTTCATTTGACCTCGATGCCAGGCTCATCGACCTCTAGATCTCACCGTCGCCTCAGACCGAGGCACGTCAACTTTTGGATCTCTCCAGTGTCGTCAACCCAAGGACCGCTGACCCGCATGCAAATCTCTTCAACACAGATACATGGACAGTGACCCTTCGATGATCCTTCGAGCCTTCTTTGGGTCATTGGTGACCTTTGATGCATCGATCGATCCTCAGCTCGTCAGAGTTCCACTCGCCCAAATCCGTGATCTTCAAGTCAAGAACATGAGCGCTCCTATAGATCGACCAAACTCTCCCCTGGTCCGAGATATGATGGTGCCGATCGAGGCTCGATCAGATACAGATGGCATCGATCCGAGATCCACAGGGCCCGACCGATCCAACCTTCATCAACCTGATCGGAGAAGTTGATCCGACCTTCTCCGATGGCTCCTATAGATCGAAGTCGATCCGACCTTCATCGACTTGATCTGACTTTCATCGGCTCTGAGGACTTCGATGGCACTAATCCGAGCTCGAACAACTGTCGATGGCATCGATCCGAGATCTACAGGGCTCGATCGAAGTCGATCCGAGCTTCATCAATCGATCTAGGTCGCTGATGTGTCATAATATTCCACATTTTATCTATATGTTTACAGTCAAAATGATTTCTTAAACCCCCATTTTATACGCTTTTATGCTATTATTTAGAACAATATGACTTTCGAAGCGTTTATGCCCATTTCAGGGATTTGGAGCAATATTGGAGCAATTTGGAGTTAATAAGACAATCGGCGACGTGAGAGCACCAAGAAGACTCATGATGACATGCTTGAGGTGCCAAAGAAGAAGACTAGAGGAAGAAGGATGAAGAGAAAGAGAAAGTAGAAGCCAAGAAGCAACCGAGGCAGTTTGCCATGTGACTCGACCAAGTAGCAACAGCTACTCGACCGAGCTGACATGCAGAGTTTGTAAGGAAACGGCTACATCCTACTCGATCGAGTAGGATGGCTACTCAATTGAGCTGAACCAATTTTCAGAGAAGCATATTATAGCTAAAGCAGCAACCCCTGCAACTCGATCGAGCACAAAGGCTACTCGGTGGAGTAAGGCAAGCGCCCAGATTTTCAGACAGCCTCTCACTCTTTTGAGATATTCTATCATTTCCGTTAGCAAAATATTTTTCTCATATTTTTATGGATAGTAGACTTCATCAAGGTTCCAAAGCCTCCAAGAACACATCAATCGGAGGTCGGATGAAATCTGGTGAATTTCTGCAAGTTGACACTGTAGTACTGAAATCTGTACTCGACCCGAGCAGGAAGGCTACTCGACCGCGTAGCTACCTTTGGGCACAAATTTCAGAGGTTTTCTTGGGTTATTTGCTAGGGTTTTAAGCGGACTATATAGAGGAATGGTAGCCGTCATTAGAGGGGGATCTGGAAAGGAGTTTTGTGTTAGATCTTATTTTCTATGAAGTTTTAGAGACGATCTTTTGGGAGTTAGGCTATGTCATAGGCCCCTCCTCTGTATCAAGATAAGTATTTTTGTTCTCGTTAATTCTATCGTTAATTCTTAGTGATTTCTTATTGTTTATCTCTCCTTGATGCATGTAATGAAGTTTTCTATCGTTCTCATATCTGTTGTTATGTTTGAGTAGATCTATTACTAGGGTTAGGTTGAACCCTATCGTTAGAGCTATTAGATAGAGATGGTTGACCATGAGAGTGGATACCAAGTCCATATTAATGATGTATATTCTTTGATTGTTGCGATCTTAGCTTAGAGAAGGAATTCAATCACATTCGGATCTAGGAATTGAAAAGGAACCCTTGAAATGACGACTCTTGGTAGTTGATGAACTCACCCTAAGATAAATCCCATCATTAATGGTATGTGTAGTGAGGTGTATCATGAGAGTGGCACCGTCATTAAATAGGTAGGTGTATCAAGGAATTGGCACTTCTACATCGTTCTTCATGCCCGTAGTGGGGATACCGACGCCTTAGCAGTTATCTCTCATTTGTTTTCTTTGTTTTCTTGCTTTCTTTCTTTGTGTGGAATCCCTTGTTTATGACATTGAGTGACACGACCTTCGCATACATCACCATGACGACCCTCCATACTCCACATCCACCAATAAACCTGCAAGTCTAACTTAACCTAGGGGTATATAGGTAGTATATCACCGCTTCCCCCTATTCGATACCCGCTTGCCACTGTACCGTGTGTTTGTAGTAAACAACATCGTTTCGAAGTTAATTCTGGGCCGACAAGTCGTGCCGGCTCTGAGGACTCTGATGGCACCAAACAAATCTCAAATATCTGTCGATGGCGTCGATCCGAGATCCATAGGGCTCGATCTAAGTCGATCTGACCTTCATCAACTCGATCTGGGTTGCGCCAGTTCTGAGGAGTCTGATGGCACCAAACTAAGCTCAAACAAATGCCTATGACGTCGATTCAAGCTCCACAAGCCTCGACGGCATCGACCCAAGATGGAGAGCTTTCATGGCACTCCGATGGGTGATATCTGACTTGGGGATGATGCCATTATCTCTGATCCAGTGAAAACTCAAAGTGGCCATCCTTTGGCATCGAACCAAGATCGAGTCTTCCATGCTCAACTGGGGCTTAAATCGAGGCTCCATCCATGTCTCGCTTGAGGCTTCCACAGATCGAAACTCCCTTAGCTCGACTGAATCATGAATCGACCAACCTCTGATGTCAAACCAAGATCGAGTCTACCACACTCAACTGTGGCTCGAATCGAGTCTTCATCCATGAATCGATCGAGGATTCCACGGATCCATGATTCCTCAAGCTTGATCGAAGTTCGAATGAATTATGCATGGCTCAATCGAGGCCCCTTTAGCTCGTCTGAAGCTCGATCTACCCAGTCCAGACATATGAATATGGATTGGGCATCGATAATGGCCAGGATTCAGCCATCACTTGGAAGATCGGAGCTCCAGACCTATGGAGGCCTTGGTTGCTTTGATCGAACTGCAAGGTGAAACCGCCGTCCATTTGATTACAAGTACTTTTATTATTGATGGCTAATCATCGTAGACTGCTACTCACAGCTATCTGTTGTTAATGAGGTGGGACTTCTTTCTGGTCGAAGTTCATTTGACCGAATCATCTTCAGATCAACCAAGTCAACCATGGATTGAAGCAGCAGGAGGTTGACAAAGCGAACCCGGGGCCCAACCAGAACCCGGGGCCCAACCAGACTTTCTTTAATATGTGACGAAAGCCTCTTTCCAGCGATGATCGACAATGATCCAAGCTTCCAATAACAATCATCGATCCTAGAAAGCTCGACGAATATCTGACTCATCAACCTAGCATCGATCATCGATCAATTAGACATGAAGAGATCCCTGAGGCATCAACTCATCGACCCAAGCAAGGAGCCATCATCCAAGCATGAACCAGAACAACTCGACACATCACCCCAGTTGGCAATCTCTGAGCACCGGGAAGCAGCCTCTGTCCGAGCACCGGGCTTCATCCGAAATTGAACCATCTGCTTCTAACCAAGCTGGAGCAAGCATCGCTTAGCTCCAATCAATCTCCAAATTGGGCATGATCAGCTTTGGATCATCTCATCAACTCAACCCATATCGGAGGGCGAGAAACGATGATCAAAGATGCAATTAATCGGTCAAAGCCCCAAGTTATGCCTATCTAGCACCATTGACCAAGCATTGGATCGACAGACGACCTACCACAATGGACATTACATGCCAAGTGGATGAGTCAATTGAGTTTCCTGATCCTAAAACATGCACATGCCAAATGGAAGCTATCACTTATCAAATACACACTTGTCGAGTAGCCCTCGTGACTTGCCTGTAAAGTCGTCAGATCCCTTTTCACATGAAGCCCCGAGCCTCCAAACTCGAAAGATCCAACCACGCATCATCCAAGAATGCCGTGCCTATCAAGCATGAGCACTGCTGCGTCGAGCTACTTCCTCATACTCAACACCCAGCTTCGCTCTCGTTGTCGGGATTCTTTGGACCGAATTCCTTTATACCGAGCTGCTTCTCAGACTCCAAACATGGATGGCGGTGACACTACCCACCTGGCTTTTCAAAAATTAATCCAAACATTGAGTTCCTAATCAGCTCGCTGAGTGCTTTTTAAAGTCGTTGTTGCCATCCATTTTCGGCCATGGAGAAGGAGAAACCACGAACATGTCGTCTTTTTCAATCCCTACTCCAGTTACAACGATAAATTTTCTGGCAAAACCATGCTTTAAACACTTTCTCCCACAGGTGTGATGAATCTTTGTTCTTAGGGTCGCTATAAAGGATGCTTCACGGGTCAAACAAGACTTGATGAATACAGCTTCCCATCAGTCCTACCATGTCCTCCTCGTCAAGGACAGCCTTGCCTCGGTTTTTAAACGTCAGCAAATCCACATCAATTGGCTGGAAGCAACACTTGATGTGAAGATGACCAATCCTAGGTTAGGACGATCCAGCCGAGAAGGCGAGAACAACATCCGTCGTCGGCCATAAGCTGAAGGGACCATATCCCTCGCAAATGAACGACATTCGTTGTCAGCCGTAAGCCAAGCGGCCAACCCATCACCACTGAACGACTCAATCTTCCTCGTCAGCCGTAAGTCGAGGGGCCACCTCTCCCCACTAAATGACTCAACCTTGTCGTTGGCCGTAAGTCGAAGGGACCATTTCCCTCGCAACCAAATGACAACACTCAGCACCCTCGCCGCTAAACGACATTCGTCATCAACCGTAAGTCAAGGGGATGCACCATCGCCACTGAACGACATTCATCATTAGTCGTAAGTCGAAGGGCAACCCCCTGCCACTAAACGATGCTACCTTCGTTGTCAGCCGTAAACCGAGGGACCCACCCTCACCACTGAACGACTCGACTGTCGTCAGCCGTAAGCCGAGGGACCAACCCCTCGCCACTGAACAACTTAATCTTCGTCGGCATTCGTTAGTCGAGGGGCCAACCACTCCTTACTGAACGACTCAACCATGTTGTTGGTCGTAAGACAAAGGGACCATTTCCTTTGCAACCAAACGACAACACTTGTCGTCAGCCTTAAGTCGAGGAGCCACACTCTCGCCACTAAATGACATTCGTCGTTAGCCGTAAGTCGAGAGGGCAATCCTCGCCACTAAATGATGCAACTCTCACCGTCATCCGTAAGTCGAGGGACCAACCCTTTGCCACTGAACGACTCGACCTTCATTGTTGGTCGAAGGGGTCACACCCCTCGCAGCCAAACGACAACTCTCGTCGCCAGCCGTAAGTCGAGGGGCCAATCCCTTACAACTGAACGATGCAACTACGTCGTTAGCCGTCAGCTGGGGGGGTAACCCCTCGCTACTGAATAACATCTGTCGTCAGCATTAAGCCAAGGGGTCAACCCCATGCTACTGAACGACGCAACTACATCATCAGCTGTAAGCCTGGGGAACCCTTCGCTACTGAACGACATTGTTCGTCAGTAGTAAGCCAAGGGGCCAACCCCTCGCCACTAAACGATGCAATTTTTTCGTCGGTCATAATCTGAATGGGCCACGTCCTTCGCAACTGAACGACCTTCGTCATCATTTATAAGCCGTGGCGACAACCCCTCGCTACAGAACGATGCAACTTCGTCGTCGGTCATAAGCCTGAGTGGCCATGCCCCTCGTAACCGAACGACCTTCGACGCCAGTTGTAAGCCGAGGGGCCAAACCCTTGCTACTTAACGACACAACTTTGTCGTCGGTCATAATCCGAAGGGACCACGCCCCTCGCAACCGAACGACCTTCGTCGTTAGCAATAAGCCGAGGGGCCAACCCCTCGTCAGAGAACGATGAAACTTTGTCGTTGGTCATAAGCCAAAGGGGCCACGCCCCTCGCAACTGAACGACCTTCATTGCCAGTAGTAAGCCGAGGGGCCAACTCCTCACCACTGAACGACGCAACATTGTCGTCGGTCATAATCTGAAGGGGCCACGACCTTCGCAACCAAACGACCTTCATCGTCAGAAATAATCCGAGGGGCCAACCCCTCGCCACAGAACGACGCAACTTCGTCATCGGTCATAAGCCAAAGGGGACACGCCCCTCACAACCGAACAACCTTCACCGCTAGCGATAAGCTGAGGGGCCAACCCCTCGCCACTGAACGACACAACTTCGTCGTCGATCGTAAACCGAAGTGGCCACGCCGCTGACGTCCCCAAGATTTAGCAATATATGCAGTGGGATCAGGGATACCAGATTTAAATATTTGTAACTGCAAGAACACGGTGTTGTAGTGTGGCTTGGGGGTCGAAATCAGGGAGGAGTGTGTTATGCTTGTTGTCAAGAAGGAACCGGATCACCCGATGGGTGAGCTAGCCCGATCAATCGGTTGGTTGTCATGAAATAGAAATACGATGGATGTAAGATATAAAAGGAAACCTAGGTCTTTGGTTTCCACCCTATCATGTGCCCTCTCTATTACGACTGACGGATAGGAATTCGATCCGACTTTAAGGTTTAGTGGTGAGACGTTGCCTCTAAGAGTGATACCTAGCGTCCCATAGGCCCGATATTCCTGTCGATATCCAAGATGATACGCTAGGTCTACCCGGGTTCGGTCGGTGGGCATTTCCATGTCCATTAACACCGACCGACTCCGGGAGCACTAAGCTCGCAACGATTTCTCCCGAAGTTTCATCCTGTCGTTCCCACGCGCTAGGATTCAATCTCTACGCTAGGGGAGTGAGCTGTGGTTAGGAGATCAAACGCCAGTTTTATTTTCCCTTGGCCCGACGGTCAGAGGCGGTCTTTCTCCTGCCAATGACAATAAAACGCCCCGCGTAACCATCTAAATTCTTAAATCCTATCGAAACCCTAATCCTATGGTCGTTCTAGGGAGAACCCACGGAGGGGCTTCCACCAAAATCCTAGATTTAGGAACTACTCACGATTCATAGCAAAAACATCAACACAACAAAATTTAGCCATCAGAATCAAAATCAGGCAATAGGAATACGGAGCAAATAATATTAAGAACGAAATATCAAAGTTACAGAACAATCAGAAAACTTACAAGACAAAATAAATCCCGAGCCGTCAAAAGTCCCCAAAAAACAGAAAAATAACTGGTTTCTTTCAGGGAAAAACCTAGGGCTATTTATAGAAAACACGACCACCCGATCGGTTGAAGCATCAATCGATCGGGTGAGTCGACGGTCGATACTGCCTTCAGCGTTTGAGATACATCAACCAGTCGATGAGCCGATCGGTTGATGTCACCGGGTCGTGAGTTGGGAGAGTTCGGCTACAGATGTCACCCGATCGGTTGGAATTCAGCTCCAAAAGACAGAGAGCTCTGTCGTTTTCACCCGATCACTGAACCGATCGGGTGAGGTTCCCTTTGCTGCTGCTCCTGTCCGGGTCGGATATGCGAACCGATCGAGTGGCTATGTCAACCCGATTGGTTGAGGGCTGATATATGGAATTCTTCGACGTATGGCCCCTGGGATCGCGCGTGACACCTCCCGTTGCTCCGGGGACTCATGATATCTGCTTTATAGGTCCCCAATGCTGACAATCTCCTACATTGGCACAAAAACACAAAGAAGTGAAAGAAAACTAAAAATCAAAAGAGAATGGGTATGGAACGACGGAAAATAACGGAAAATCACGAAGAAGACGTGCGTGAGTATATAAAATATAAACGCACGTCAAAATCCCCCAAGCTGAACCCTTCCTCGTTCTCGAGGAAGACGAGTGAGAGTAGGAGCTCGGAGGGAAAAATAGAAAGGAAACAACAGAAATAAAGAAAATAAAATCCTAGATCGCCCGTCAGAGCAAACGAAGTCAATCACGCCACATTAAGCAGGCATGCGATAAACACTTCACTAAACCCAGGAATTTGATTCCATACAAGTGTCGTGGGCCCACGCGGTGAAACGCGAGTGAGTGTAGTCGTGAGCTAGCAGACGGTGTTACTATCTAAATTGTACAAAAAAGCTCCATATACTCATACCCAAGGAATGACCCAACTATCGATTCAATTCGAATAAGCGGTGAATAATAGCTCAAGCATGCATGAGAATAGAATAAGAATTGAAGCATATCATGTGTCGGAGACTCAACTGCTAGGAACTAGAAAATCACTGCACTATTGCCTAGATAATTGCTAGAAAATTCCTATGCCAAGTGTGTTCGAAAATGAGGGAGGTTGAGAACGTGTGGAGTAGAACACTCGGTGCAAATTCTTGCCTTCCCTTTTATTCACGATGGATATGAATGGTATTCACAACGGGAATTTTTTGGGTTTTGGGTATTTGTATTTTTTTGGGCTTTTGGCTATACAATTTGTTTTCTTTTCTTTTTGGCTTTTTCTTCTTTCTCTTTTTTCTTTTGGGTATTTGGATTTTTGGCTATATACTTGTGTACTCTCCCAAGTGGGAGAACCGTACATGACGAGGGGATTTGCACCAAGTAAAACAAAAAAGAAATCGAATTCTAAACACTTGGGTAAAAGAAAAAATTTCGCGAATCAGAGCATAAGCAAAATGGGTTATCCTAGTCCTATTTGTAGAGTCCCGACGCATGCGAATTGAAGTGTAAATATATCAATCATGCATAAAGAAGCAAACAGTGGAGGCAAAATACCGCATATTCGAAATTGAAGCACGATAGTCTAGGGGTCATCCCAGGATAGGCATATAAAACGAAATCACAATGTAGAAGCACACCAACTAGCTAGTCACGATAAACAACTCACACAAAAGCAAAGTGAACCCACGGAGCATGAAATGCAATAGGACTCGGCTTCCTAGGGTTAGTGAAAGTGATTGTCGTAGCTAAGCTAGGTGTGTGTGTGTGTGGTTTCGTGGCAGTTCATCATTTGGGGTCATCTCTAGGAGAGGGAGAACAAAAGGATGCGAAGAAAAAGAAAAATACGATGAACATGACTAACTCGAAAACGGTGAAAAAGATAAAACTGACGCACAAAGGGCGACTCCCCCAAGCTGAATCTTGCATTGCCCTCAATGCAATAATAGTAAATATTGGAGGGCAAAGAAAATGGGAGGGAAGTCTGCACCGACACAAAAAGATGAAAAATATGAAAGACACACAAGATGAAAATAGAGAAAATAAAGAAAATAAACATTCAAACCAACTATATAACACACATGCACCGAACACGTATAAACAGGCACACAACAAAGGCATGACACGACAACAGGCACAAAAATTGATTTTTCCCAAGCTGATCATGACAATGCTAGAGAAAAAATTTGATCATGGAGAATCAGAAAAAATAGCTAGGGGAAAATAAGAAAAAACGCGAAAATCAAGATGCTGGAGGGGTGGTCTCCTCATCCTCCTCGGAAAAGAGTGGAGGGGCGCGACATGGAGGCAAATTTTATTTAAGGAAAAGCGATTAATCCTAATACGCTCCTCTCGCTGCCGAGAGGAGACGAGTTTATTCAAGTCTAGACTCTAGAGCGGTAAAATTTTTACACTACTAGATTTAGATACACCTGGGCAAACGGTGGATCTACGATCTGAAGCGGAGTAGGAAGCTGCTCTTCCTTTTCTTTCTGTGGCTCTGCCAATGTTCTGGTGCTACGAACACCAACGAACTCCAGCAATGCTCCCCCAAGCTTCTCTCGATGATGTCCACCTAAATCATTCGAAAGAAAAGGAGCATCAGTCCGTGATAAAAATTTCTTCCTCGCAATAAATGTATCCCAAAGAGTATTGTCAAAGTGGAATGTAAAGCGTGGAAAAATTTGACGATGACTCCCCGAGAATGTGGTACTATGCCCTTGTGTTGACGCGATGATCTCCGGTCCAAGTTCAGCGACGAGCTCGTCAGGTGCTGACATGCCCTGACATATCTCCATATAATATGAATCTGGATCTTTTGGAGGGTATGTCATGTCAGTAGTATTTGAATCTAAAAATATAGGGAATGTAATATGAGATTCAAAAATAGGGTCAAAAGATCTCCCTGAGTGGGAGCAGTAAGCTCTGGTGGATGCGATGCCTTTGGTGGAGTGAGGGTAAGCTATGCAGATAGTGGTAGAGGCAAGGGAGCATGATGCCCAATAGAATGAGTCAGGATGTTCACGACTCCACGCTCTCCCTCCTCGTCGATATGGACATCCTCCATGGCCTCCTCGGTACCGTGTGTCTCAAAAATTGTACCTGCATGGGGAAGGGGACTCATATCAAAATTTTCTAAATGTAAACCATGAGAGTTACCTTCCATGGTGCAAGTTGTCGATGATGTATTTGTAATTTTAGCCTGTAAGGAACAATACACTAGAGGGGGGGGGGTGAATAGTGTATATTAAAAAAATTGTCGCAAATAAAATGTTAGTAATATTTGCAAAGATGGCACAGAAATAAAAAGACAAATACTGAAATTAAATCAATCGCAAACACAGAGATTTATCCTGGTTCGGATCCTTGTGATCCTACTCCAGTCCTCTACCCCGTAGAGATTTTCAATCCACTATAATCACTTGCCCCGCAAGCACGAACTTACAAAAATGGCGACACTCCCCGTGTCCCAAAATTTGTACAATCTCTAAACAGAGATTCAAACCTGTTACATAATGAAATAGAAACAACACCTATAGCGTTGTTATAATTTTCAGAAAAAGAATTCAAGGATGGTGTTTAGAAGAAGAACTTCAAGAAGTAAAAGATATGTAATGAAGAGCAACACTTGAAGTTCTCTGGTTCATAAAAGAAGAGAGAGAGAGATCAATCGATTTCTTCTTGCAATTATGAACACAAACAACTTTCCAAAATGATGTTGAAAAATCCAAGTTCTTCCGTTCTTAAATGAAGAAAGAAATCTAATGATTTCTTCTTACAAATAAGAAAAGAACAACTAATGGCCTAAAGCTTTAGAAAATGATCAACAATTTAAGAGAGTAAAGAAAAGGAAAGTGAGTGAAAGAAAAGAGCGGGTCTACCCCTTTATTTATAGTGTTTAGGGAAGGTTAAGGACTGTAGTTAACGTTGGAAAACGGGCAAGAACCATCCCTAAAAGTTTGGGATCAAAACGGCTAGTTTTGAAATTGGTCGACCAAAATGACCAAATTGGTCGACCAAAATTTAGAGAGAGAATTTCGACCGTTGGAAGACAGTTCTAGACTCTACACGGTTAGGGGAGTTTGCACATGCAATCCCATAACCAAATTCGAAGGTTTAAAATTGGTCGACCAAAATGGGGTTATTGGATGCCAATTTTCAAAGTTACGAATTTTCGAAATTGGGAAGTGTAGATCTCTGAGTAATGGAACCTAGATGACTAAGATATATTAGCACAAGGCTTTGTGACTCTAATAAAGTAAATTTGACATTATTTACATAAAGCCGTAGATAGGACTGCATCTGCAACTGAATCTGAGAAGCTTCTTTGCAGGAGATCCTTATCAAGTGATTATATATCCAAGTCGTGGATTAGGTGTCTTTCAAGCTTCATGAATGATATATCTAATTGAGTATGCATGAAGATATCTCATTTGTGTGGAACTCAGTATTGATTTGTATCTGCATACATAGAGTTAGTAGCACTGAATGTGTTTGTCATATCAAAACCATATGGGAATAGAAATATGGAATTATGAAATTTCAACATTCTCCCCCTTTTTGATGATGACAAACAAGAAAAAATATATATAAGTAAAATTGAACATATCAGATATACTCCCCCTGAATATGTGGAGTTAGTGAATACTCCCCCTGAGCAGATGAAATATATTCTCCCCCTTTGGAATCCTCAAAAGGAGGCAAATTTAGAGTTAGTCGGAAAATAAGCGAGAAAAAATTATTATCGGTAAAAACCGTAAAAATAATGAACAAAAGTTGAACTGTGGTGGAAAAGTGTAGGCCGGAATAAAGAGCATGCCATTAAGAATAATGAAATGGGCAGAGCATGGAAAAAAAATGAGTGGGCAAGCCACTGAAAAATGCATACTAATTCAGGCCGAAATTGGAAGGCCAGTAAAGTTTGAGCCAAGTACGGTACTTGTATAGGAAAAATAAATTTAAAACAGGTAGCATAGATTAGTGGCCCAAAAAAATGTGGAAAGAAATATAAGGAGTGACAAAAGAAGAAGTATATACGGGCTTAATATATGGGCCGAAAAAAAATACTTGGAGGAAAACATTTGGGGAGGCCAAAGAAGGGAGCAGGCCATTAAAAAATGAATTGCCAAAGTATTATATATTATTTTATTTTTTTAAAAAAATAGGGAGAAGACCACAAAATAGATGCCAAAAATAGTGAGTCCGAAATGGTCACATA
Source organism: Scilla litardierei (assembly GCA_030789695.1). Classification (NCBI taxonomy): domain Eukaryota; kingdom Viridiplantae; phylum Streptophyta; class Magnoliopsida; order Asparagales; family Asparagaceae; genus Scilla; species Scilla litardierei. The sequence goes on along the minus strand of CM061131.1, from coordinate 50,048,682 downwards.
GTAAGAGCAAGGCAAATAAAATAAGGCATGTTTGTAGTAATGAAGTATATGTGCAAGGAGCCCAAGGAGAATGGGCTTGTGATGCAACAGAATAGAACCTAAAGAAAACAGAATAAAGAACCATGTATACCAAGGTTACAGAGGCAAAATGAACATTAGAAAACAAGGATACAAATTACCAGGAGATATAAGCAAAATAACTTTACAGGACATGGGTACATATCAAAATATAACTTATATGAAAAAAAATATGGGCATGGAATTATATCCTGTAAAGAAATAATGCTAAAACTGCCAAAAAGAGGCCAAATATAAGCAACATACAACAAAAAATGAGACCAAGTCTGCTAAAAAAATGCAAATAGCAGGATGCAGGAAAAGAAAGGCAAAAATAGTAACAGAATGTGCAATTGAGCCTCAAATTTCCAAATGAACAACCCATAGGCTAAGGAACAACACAATTTAACAGAATATGGTGAATTCCAAAGTAACAGAACAGCATAAAAACAATGTAGCCAGGAGAACGAAGTGACATAAAGATGTGATAACAACAAAATAACAGAACAATCACTGACATAATATCCAATAACAAGGACAGAACAAGTAAAATAACATCGAATATAGCCAACATAACTAACAGAACCAACAAAACAACCACTGACATAATATCCAAAGAAGTGAAGAACAACATCATACAAGAACTAAGTCTAAAGGACATACAGCCAACAGAGCCAAGTACCCAAAATATCACATAATCTTGAACAACAGATATCCCAGAGACAACATACTAAACAGAACAACATAACCAACATAACCATAGAGTCCCCAAAGTGCCTAGAGAATAACAGCAACAACCCAAGAAACCATCACCAGAAATATCACCAAACACCTATGGAAAAGAGTATCCAAAAGTACCCAAACCAACCAGAAAAGAACCAATAGGCAACCGACGGTAAAACAGCGATGAACAACAACAAACAGGAGCCCTGGAAGACTATGGCCGAGAGGAGGATCCAGGCCTGGAAGGAGACGCATCAGTCGAACGTCGAGTGGCCCGAAAGTGTAGCGACTCAAAGTGATTTGCCAACGAGGCAACAGCAGTGGTAAGATCGTCCATCCGTTTGTTATGCTCCTGTAACGTAGCATCACCGAAACTCAAGTGGGTCTGAATGCCATGAAAACCATCATGCATCTCACCCTAAATATCCTGAAAACCTCTAGTCACCGAATGACGCAAAGCACGAATCTCACCCAAAATAGCATCATGACCAGACGACGGGGTAATAGGAGTGGTAGGAGAATCCGCAGACTGGGAATACCGTTTCCGAACCGGAGCACGGCCACGAGTGCGAGAAGAGCCGGGGGTATGGGAAGTGGGAGTGGGTCGGGGGGTAGGAGTGGGACGAGGTCACGGAGAGCGAGTACGAGTGCGTGGAGAGCGAGACATGACCGAGTAACTGGACGGGAGGGAGGGGGAGATGCATCATGGGCAGAGGCAAGAGCATTGGAATCATCATCATCAGGTTCGTCAGTGTCAGAGAGGACTAGTTGCATGTGGGTTAAGGTTGCAGAAGTGAAATCAACCGGATTGAAAATAGGGGCAGAGTTGGCGAACGGAATCTGAAATGCCTCTAAAATCCTAGTGATTAGTGATGGCAAAAAAATATGAGTCTTAACAGGTTTGGCCAATGTTTCGAGCAAGACAGAACCCCAACATATGGGAAGTTCTCCCATTAAAGCATAGAGACAGCGTGCTGTGTTATTACTGACATAATTCAGAGAACCAATTTTTGGGGCGAGATTGGTCAGAATAATCTTGACCATCATTCTAGAGGGAGGATGAAGAATTGCAGCAGATCTCTTGGGACAAAAATCAGGAGACAAAAGCTGTTTAATCGAGGGGTCGTTAAGAGTGTCAGGGAGAGGCTGAACATTGTTCGAGGGCAAGTGCAGAACTGAAGAGAGCATAGGACTAGTAAGTCGGAAAAAGGAACCGTTTATGATAGTGGAGATTGAGAGCATACTGGCTTATTTGGAGGAATCCAGGTGTGCGTAAAACTCACGAACTAGGGTCAGAAAGTAGGGTGTACGGTTCGTAGTGGACCAGAGACCAACTAAGCCGGTGGAATGGAGAGGGGCCAAGATCCGAGAGAAGCCGTGGTCACTGAAGTCTACATGATGTTCAGGATGGAATGGGATGTTCTCCAGGAGGATGAAGTGATGTGTAGCCGCCGGAGAATGGAAGTAGGCCGGGGAAGCCGTTGCAATGAACTCCTGGGTGCGGGGATCCATCTGTGGTGACGGCGGAAGACGGCGGAACGAAGGAAATTGGAGCCGGTCGAGGGACAATCGGTAACTGGGGAATGATTTGGGGGTGGTCGCCGGCGAAGACGGGGTCGGATCCTTCGAAATCGACGATTGGGTGGCCTAGGAGAGCGGCGGAGGATCGATTGAGGGGAAGAGGCGGAGGATCGGCCATGGGATGGTGGGTGGAGGGAGGCGCCGGCGGATTAGTGGGTGGAGGCCGGCGATTTGAGAGGAGGACGGTGGAGATTTGGGAGAGGTCGGCGGCATTCTTTGGGGAGAAGGGGGAGAAGGGGTGCGTTGGGAAAGAGAAATAATTGGTCAGAGATATTTTGTGGGGACTTATCATCCCTAGGCAAGAGTTAAATAGGAAAAGAAATCAGTTAAGAGAAGTTGTGAGAACTGACAGAATCCCAATCGGTAGTGTAGTTGATGAAACGAATCCCACCAAAATTTGAAAACGAAAGGATGGGTTCAGTTTCTGAAACAAAAATGGAGGGAACGGATAACGAGAATAAGCGGGAAGACGAAGTAGTTACCTAAAAATTAAAAAATAAGAAAAAATTCGACAATTGTCGACCAATATTGGTGAATTGGTCGACCAATTTTAAAAATAGCCAAAAAAATTTGAAAAAATTTGAATAAAATTCTAAAAATAAAAATAAGAAAGTGTCATAAATCCGATTCACTAATAATCCCTAAATTGCTACGAAGATTAATAAAAGTATATTCTTTCAATGGTTTGGTTAAAATATCAGTTGTCTGATGTTCAGTAGCTATAAATTTAAGAATTATATCTCCTTTCTGAACATGATCATCTAGAAAGTGATGGCGTACATCAATATGTTTTATACGAGAATGATGCACATGATTTTTAGAAAGATTAATAGCACTAGTATTATCACACATAATAGGGCAAGTAGAGCAGTCAATACCATAGTCAGATATAGTTTGTTTCATCCATAAGATTTGAGCACATGCTAAACCGGCGGTAATATATTCTGCCTCGGTTGTAGATAATGAAACAGAGTTTTGCTTTTTGCTAAACCAAGAAACTAAAGCATGACCTAAAAAGTGGCAAGTACCACTGGTACTTTTACGATCTGATTTGCAACCAGCAAAGTCTGCATCACTATAGGATAATAAATCAAATGTGCTTGACTTGGGATAAAATAAACCAAAATCAGAAGTGTGCTTAACATATCTAATAATCCTTTTTACGGTAGTTAAGTGTGAAACTTTAGGATCTGCCTGAAAACGTGCACATAAACATACTGAAAACATAATGTCTGGTCTACTAGCAGTTAAATAGAGTAGATAGCCAATCATACCTCTATAAAGACGTTGATCAACACACTTACCATTTAAGTCTTTGTCGAGAGATGTAGATGTACTCATTGGAGTATGTTTTTCTGCAGAACTTTCTAAACCAAAACGCTTGATGAGTTCTTTAAGGTACTTGCTTTGGTGAATGAAGATTCCTTCCTTCAATTGTTTGATTTGAAGACCGAGGAAGTAATTGAGTTCACTCATGTGACTCATCTCAAATTCTTTCTGCATAATCTTAGAAAAATCTTGACAAAGAGATTCATTAGTAGAACCAAAAATAATATCATCAACGTATATTTGAATAATGATTATGTCAGATTTAATATTTTTAATAAAAAGAGTGGAATCTATTTTACCAATATTATAACCAGAATTTAAAAGATAGCTTTTAAGTCTTTCATACCAAGCACGAGGTGCTTGTTTGAGACCATAAAGAGCTTTCTTTAATTTGAAAACATGATTTTCAAAATTTTCATGATGAAAACCAGGAGGTTGTTCAACATAAACTTCCTCCTTGAGAAAACCATTTAAAAAAGCACTTTTGACATCCATTTGAAATAATTTAAAATCTTTAAAACATGCAAATGATAACAACATGCGAATAGACTCAAGACGAGCAATTGGTGCATAGGTTTCATCATAATCAATACCTTCTTCTTGATTATAACATTGTGCAACCAATCGTGCCTTGTTTCTAATTACCTGACCAGATTCATCCAATTTATTTTTGAATACCCACTTGGTACCAATAATTGAATGATCTGTTGGTCTGGGAACTAATTCCCAAACATCATTTCCTTGAAATTGATTGAGTTCTTCCTGCATAGCTATAATCCATGAACTGTCTTCACATGCATCTTTGATGTTTTTTGGTTCAATGGATGAAAGGAAAGCACAATGCGCCATTTGTTCAATTTGACGACGAGTTCTAACTCCTTCAGTGATATCTCCAATGATTAACTCTGATGGATGATTTGGAACTTGTGCAAAAGCCTTGGGAAGATCTGTATTATCTGATATAGACTCAACAGAATGATTAGTAGCATCAATTTAATCAAGTTTGATATTATCTAAAGAATTAGATAAAGGTAATATATTCTCTTCATCATCAATGATGGGAGAATTAGATGAGGGATTCTCATCAAATGTGACATGTAGTGATTCTTTAATTGTTGAAGTTCTTTTGTTATATACTCTGTAGGCTTTGCTACGTGTTGAGTATCCAATAAAAATACCTTCATCAGATTCCGAATCAAATTTATCAAGTGCATCTTTAGTATTAAGAACAAACATTTACATCCAAACACTTTAAAATATGATATACGTGGAATGAGATCAAAGAATAATTCAAAACAAGTTCTATTAAGCAATGGCCTTATGAGAACTTTATTCATAATGTAACATGCAGTTGCGACAGCTTCAGCCCAAAAATATTTCGGTAAATTACTATCACAAAGCATTGTTCTTGCACATTCTTGTAAAGTTCTATTTTTCCTTTCAACTACTCCATTTTGAGGAGGAGCACGAGGAAAAGAAAAATTGTGAGTAATGCCATTTTCATTACAAAACTTGGTAAACGATTCATTTTCAAATTCTCCTCCATGATCACTACGAATAGTGACAATGTTAGAGGATTTGATTTTTTGTATCTTTTTACAAAATATTGAAAATTCTTCAAATGCATCATTCTTGTTTTGTAAGAATATAACCCAAGTATATCTTGAATAATCATCAACAATGACAAATGCATATCTACTTCTATTCAAAGAGGCTACTCTTGAAGGACCAAACAAATCTAAATGTAAGAGTTCTAATGGTCTCTTTGTTGAGATAACATCCTTTGATTTAAAAGAAGATTTGTGCATTTTTCCTTGTTGACAAGCATCACAAAAATGTTTGTGTTTGAAAGAAATATTTGGCATTCCATTTACTAATTTGTGTTTTGAAATGTGTGCTAGATTTTTGAAATTAGTGTGTCCAAAACGTTTATGCCATAAAAGTGTATCATCAGATGTAATCATTAAACAATGATTATTTGTGGTAACAGACATGCATAAAATATAAATGTTATTTTTACGCTTACCACGAAACAAAATAGATGACATATCAAAATCATAAATAATGCAATCATTTTGTTCAAATACTATTTTGTAATTTTTATCGCATAACTGACTAATGGAAAGTAAATTATGTTTCAAACCGTCAACCAGGTGAACATTCTCAATGATAGGCTGATTTGAATTGCCAACTGTTCCAGTACCTATGATTTTTCCTTTCTTGTTGTCACCAAATGTAACTGTGCCTCCATCTTTATATTTAATGTTTGAAAGCAAGTTGATATTTCCTGTCATATGTTTAGAACATCCACAGTCCAAAATCCATCTTTCTTTCCTAGGTACCTGAAAGATAAAACATTAAGCATTGGTACCATTTGTTTTGAGGGTCCTTGGGATTAGATTTTAGGAAGCCAACCCCAAGTGGAATTTGGCTTTTTAATGTAATCACTAGAATGAACAATAGAATGCATAAAATGAGAAATATAACTATTTCTATCATTTAAACATGAATCCTTAGGAACCCATATACTAATAGTAGGTTTCCTAGGAAATGTTTTTGAAATGTTTATAACATTTCTTTGTGAAGAAGAAGTAGGTATGTTTACTTTCTTCGTGTAAATAAATGCATGATTCTTCTTTTGTGGTTTAACAAAAGTTGTTTTTCCACAAGAGGAAGAAGTGTTATAAGTCTTGGGTTCATCCTTTTTAGAATATCCCAATCCTTGTCTATGATTTGCTGGATATTGAATTTTGAGCAAATCATCGAGATTTGTCTTTCCTTTGTTAAATTTATTAACATTGGATGACATCTCATCGTATTTCATCTTTAGTGAAGAAATATTTTTATCCATTTCGGATATTTGTGTATGTAGTTCTAGATTCTTAGTTTTGAGAATATCATTCTCTTTACTAAGATCCACATTTTGAGAAGATGTATTCTCAGTGTTTTTAGAAGAAGATAATTCTTGATATTTAATAAGGAGATCATTATTATTCTGTTTTAATGATTTATGTTGACTATTCAATTTTTTGAAACGAGAATAGAGATCTTTTAATGCATCAAGTAATTCTTCGTTATTAAAAGAACTTACCTCATCTTCATCATCTTGTGCCATAAAGCACATGTTGGCACTTTCATTTAGATCATAATCTTCATCATCTGAAGAGTCATCCCATGTTGCTGCAAATGCCTTTTTCATTTTGTCAAACCTCCTTTCTCTTCTGGATTGACCATTGTTGGAAGTTTTGAACTTTGCTTTGAGAAGAGGACAATCTTTCTTCATATGTCCTGGCTTATTGTAATTAAAGCAAAGAGAAGAATCAGTATTCTTAGATTTAAAATTATTATACTTACCTTTCTGAAAGAATTTTCTGAAGTTTTTGGCAAAAAATGCCATATCATCATTTGAATCTTCATTATCTGATGTTGCGTTGAAGGCAAGTATTTTCTTCTTTTGATCTGTTTCTTCATTCTCATCTTGTAGTGTAACTTCATGGGCCATTAAGTTACCAATAAGATTTTCCAAAGATAATGTGGAAAGATCATTGGCTTCCTCAATAGCGGTGATCTTTGGACGCCATACTGGGGTTAAAGCTTTAAGAATTTTGCGAACCTGTTCAAGAGAAGTGTAAGTTTTTCCAAGAGCATTCAAAGAATTTATAATATTAGTAAACCCAGTGTTCATTTCTCCAATTGTCTCTTGGTCCTTCATCTTGAACAACTCGAATTTGTGAACCAAAACGGAAATCTTGGTTTCCTTCACTTTACTGGTTCCTTCATGAGTTACCTCAAGTATATGCCAAATCTCCTTAGCACTTTTGGCCTGAGATACTTGATTAAACTCATGTTTATCCATAGCACAAAATAAAGTATTCATGGCCTTTGAGTTGTTGGTTTTTGCAGTTTTGTCATTGGTGGTCCAATCAGCAATAGGAGTAGTTGGCTTTTCGTATCCTGACTATACGATGTCCCAAATCTCATAATTCATACTTTGGAGATGAATCGCCATTCGTATTTTCCAATATGAGTAATTTGAACCATCAAATAGAGGAGGACGAGTTTGAGAGTGCCCTTCAGGATTCTGATTGTAGTTGTGTGGAACTGCATTCATGTTTGAGGAACTTGCGGCCATCTTAACGCTGCTCTGATACCAAATGTAATTTTAGCCTGTAAGGATCAATACACTAGAGGGGGGTGAATAGTGTATATTAAAAAAATTGTCGCAAATAAAATGTTAGTAATATTTGCAAACATGGCACAGAAATAAAAAGACAAATACTGAAATTAAATCAATCGCAAACACAGAGATTTATCCTGGTTCGGATCCTTGTGATCCTACTCCAGTCCTCTACCCCGTAGAGATTTTCAATCCACTATAATCACTTGCCCCGCAAGCACGAACTTACAAAAATGTCGACACTCCCCGTGTCCCAAACTTTGTACAATCTCTAAACAGAGATTCAAACCTGTTAAATAATGAAATAGAAACAACACCTACAGCCTTGTTATAATTTTCAGAAAAAGAATTCAAGGATGGTCTTTAGAAGAAGAACTTCAAGATGTAAAAGATATGTAATGAAGAGCAACACTTGAAGTTCTCTGGTTCATAAAAGAAGAGAGAGAGATCAATCGTTTTCTTCTTGCAATTATGAACACAAACAAATTTCCAAAATGATGTTGAAAAATCCAAGTTCTTCCATTCTTAAATGAAGAAGGAAATCTAATGATTTCTTCTTACAAATAAGAAAAGAACAACTAATGGCCTAAGCTTTAGAAAATGATCAACAATTTAAGAGAGTAAAGAAAAGGAAAGTGAGTGAAAGAAAAGAGAGGGTCTACCCCTTTATTTATAGTGTTTAGGGATGGTTGGGGACTGTAGTTAACGTTGGAAAACGTGCAAGAACCATCCCTGAATGTTTGGGATCAAAACGGCTAGTTTTGAAATTGGTCGACCAAAATGACCACATTGGTCGACCAAAATTTAGAGAGAGAATTTTGACCGTTGGAAGACAGTTCTAGAATCTACACGGTTAGGGGAGTTTGCAAATGCAATCCCATAACCAAATTCGAAGGTTTAAAATTGGTCGACCAAAATGGGGTTATTGGCTGCCAATTTTCAAAGTTGCGAATTTTCGAAATTGGGAAGTGTAAATCTCTGGGTAATGGAACCTAGATAACTAAGATATATTATCACAAGGCTTTGTGACTCTAATAAATTAAATTTGAGATTGATTACTGAAAGTCGTAGATAGGACTGCATCTGCAACTGAATCTAAGAAGCTTCTTTGCAGGAGATCCTTATCAAGTGATTATATATCCAAGTCGTGGATTAGGTGCCTTTGTCTTTCCAGCTTCATGAATGATATATCTGATTGAGTATGCATGAAGATATCTCATTTGTGTGGAACTCAGCATTGATTTGTATCTGCATACATAGAGTTAGTAGCACTGAATGTGTTTGTCATATCAAAACCATATGGGAATAGAAATATGGAATTATGAAATTCCAACAGTATTAGACACGACTGCTTCACCCCCAAAAGTAGAAGTGGTAGGTGGAAATGGAATTGGTGAATCCACCTGCCCCTGGGTTACCGTGGAATCCTCCATCAATAACTTGAGGATAGACTTCTGAGATGGAGATGAGGGTGATGGTATTGTCGGACCTTAATTTACGAAGGAATTCGCCACTAAAAACTCATGATCGGTCCTATGTGGTGGAAGTGAAAGTGGTGATGGAAGTGAAAGTGATGGGATCATCTGGCCTTGGTGTAAAATATTGTCTTCTAATAATAATTCAAGGTCAGACTTCAGTGGGGGAGTGGTAATCGAAGTGGAGGTGGTGTCCATTGCATTTGAGTTGCAATGGAGTTTTCCAGGAATAATTCAAGGACCGACTTTGGTGGAGGATGGGGTGTGTAAATTTGGGGGTAAGGATGGGAGGATTCTTGATGTAGGTCGTGGGTATATGAGTGTGGGGTGTAGGATTGGGCACTGAATTGGCAACGAATGGCTGTATATCCCTGCATCCCACAAACTTCGCAAACTGCGACGACATGTTGATAATTCTCATATCCCCCTATCTGAGCACTGTATGGCATGTAAGCATCAAAATTCCTGATGTATGATCCATCGGAAATCCACATAATCACCTGACAAACAAAAATTTTGGCTACGACAAGCGTGTTAGTGGTACAAGGAATAGCACAAATTAACAATGGTGGTAGGGAAAGAATCTGTTTATTGAAATTTTTATAAATTTTGGATAAAACATAGTCTAGAGACCGTGTTCATGAGCCAGTCTCAGGGATTACTGGGTCCTAAATGAAAACAAGCACGTTGCCTCCCCGGCAACGGCGCCATAAAGCTTGACGTCCCCTAGATTTTGCAATATATGCAGTGGGATCGGGGATACCAGATTTAAATATTTGTAACCGCAAGCGCACGGTGTTGTAATGTGGCTTGGTGGTCGAACTCATGGAGGCGTGTGTTGTGCTTGTTGTCAAAAATGAACCGGATCACCCGATGGGTGAGCTAGCCCGATCAATTGGTTGGTTGTCACGAAATAGAAATACGATGGATGTAAGATATAAAAGGAAACCTAGAGCTTTGGTTTCCACCCTATCATGTGCCCTCTCTATTATGATTGACGGATAGGAACTCGATCGGACTTTAGGGTTTAGTGGTGAGACGTTGCCTCTAAGAGTGATACCTAGCGTCACATGGGCCCGATATTCCGTTCGATACCCAGGATGATACACTGGGTCTACCCGGGTTCGATCGGTGGGCATTCCCTTGTCCATTAACACCGACCGACTCCGAGAGCACTAAGCTCGCAACGATTGCTCCTGACATTTCATCCTGCCGCTCCCACGTACTAGGATACAATGTCTATGCTAGGGGTGTGAGCTGTGGTTAGGGGATCAAACGCCAGTTATGTTTCCCTTGGCCCGACGGTCAGAGGAGGTCTTTCTCCTGCCAATGACAATAAAATGCCCCGCGTAACCATCTAAATTCCTAAATCCTATCGAAACCCTAATCCTATGGTCGTACTATGGAGAACCCATGAAGGGGCTTCCACCAAAATCCCAGATTTAGGAACTACTCACGATTCATAGCAAAAACATCAACACAAAAAAATTTAGCCATCAGAATCAAAATCAGGCAATAGAAATACGGAGCAAATAGTATTAAGACGAAATATCAAAGTTACAGAACAATCAGAAAACTTACAAGACAAAATAAATTTCGAGCCGTCAAAAGTCCCAAAAAATAGAAAAATAACTAGTTTCATTCAGGGAAAAACCTAGGGCTATTTATAGAAAACACGACCATGATCAATTGAAGCATCAACCGATCGGGTGAGTCGACGGCCGATACTGCCTTCAGCGTTTGAGATACATCAACTGGTCGTTGAGCCAATCGGTTGATGTCACCGGGTCGTGAGTTGGGAGAGTTCGGCTACAGATGAATCGATAGGATGAAATGTCACCCGATCGGTTGGAATTCAGCTCCAAAAGACAGAGAGCTCTGTCATTTTCACCCGATCACTGAACCGATCGGGTGAGATTCTCTACGATGTTGCTCCTGTCCGGATCGGATACATGTGCACGAACCGATCGAGTGGATATGTCCACCCAATCGGTTGAGGGCTGATATATGGAATTCTTCGACGTATGTCCCTCGGGATCGTGCGTGACACCTCCCGTTGCTTCGGGGACTCATGACATCTGCTTCATATGTCCCCAACGCTGGCAACCTCCTGCATTGGCACAAAAACACAAAGAAGTTAAAGAAAACTAAAAATCACAAGAGAATGGGTATGGAACGTTGGAAAACAACGGAAAATCACGAAGAAGACGTGCGTGAGTATATAAAATATAAACGCACGTCAGCCTCTTGCAACCAAACGACTCTTTAACACCATCAGCCGTAAGCCGAGGGGCCAACCCCTTGCCACTGAATGCTACTTGTCGTCCGTAGTAAGCCGAGGGGCCAACCCCTCGCCACGAAACGAATCAAATTTCCATCGTCGGTCGTAAGATAAAGGGAGTATGTCCCTCGCAATCGAACGATACTCCTCATCGTCAGTCGTAAGCCGAAGGGGCAACCCCCTCGCCACCGAACGACATTTCTTTACTTGACTGATCGACCAAAGTTTATTCTTTCTCGTGATTGAACACATCATTTGACCTCAACCTTCACAATCGGTTGAACTCTAGTGATGGGGGGCATTGTTAAATACGTGGGTACAGCCCATTAAGCAAGTAGATATATTCTACCGACTGGACGACGATGGCCCATGGCCTGTAGTGTAAGGGTTGAATGAGTCAACCCAACCCATTACGCTTGGGTTGAACAAGTCAAAACTCATGGTGGACCACTTCCATAGCCTTAAAGGGGGGAGTAAATGACCAGAATAATGGAGGATTTACACCCCTTGATGACTAATTCAAAGCCCACTAATGGAGGAATTAGTAGCCACATTTAGAGTGAGGAGGCTACAAAGAAAAGGAGGGGGATAAAAATCCCAAAAGACCAAGGGACAAGGGAGGGCCAAATCTACACCTAAGGCTAAATACCATACTAGACAACACCTTCATCTCCTTCCCTAATATCTCCCACTTCATCTTGCTCTATTTTTTTTCCACCATCCGATACTAATTTAAGCGTCAAAGGGGAATCGGTCGGGCCCCAACCCCGACCCCCTAACGATCTTCTCATGTTGCAGGATTACAGAGACACTACGAAGTTAGATCAACATCCATCTGTGGAGTCCGATCCTTGTTTTATTGACCTGAAGACATTCGTTCATGGGTGCCATTTCAATAGTCGACGAGGCTCCATCCCTCCAAAGGGGCCTTCTTCGACCCAATCGACCATTGACGTCAATTTTGGCATCAACAATAACCCTATAGCATAAGCTATATCAGGCCTAGTGCAATCAGCAGCATATCGAATACTGCTAATAATGTTCGCATATGCAGATTGTCTAACACCGTCGCCGATGTTCTGGAACAACTTAACACTAGGATCATATAGAGTACATACTGGTTTACAATCAAAATAATTATATTTCTTTGGAATCTTATCAATGTAATGAGATTGATTCAAAGAAATTCCATGTTCAGACCTAGTTATTTTAATTCCAAGGAGGACATTAGCTTCACCAATATCTTTCATGTCAAAGTTTGCACTTAACATGGATTTCACTTTGTTCACATCATGAATGTTTGAACCAAATATAAACATATCATAAACATAAAGACATATAATGGTGCAAATTCTATTTTCAGATTTATAATATATGCATTTGTCATTTTCATTAACTTTGGAACCATCAGAGATAACAAGGTTATCAAATTTTTCATGCCATTGCTTAGGAGCTTGTTTCAATCCATTTAGTGACTTATCTAATTTGCATACTTTGTCTTCTTGACCAGGAACTACAAAACCTTCAGGTTGATCCATGTAGATTTCTGCTTCTAATTCACCATTTAAAAAGCTATTTTAACATCCATTTGGTACCCTACTAAATTATGTATAGCAGCAAGATCCAAAAGCAATCCAACCTAGGAATTATAACCAAGCACCGACATCCAACGATCCTAGTGGTGATTCCTAATACCCTAGTTTCCATTTTTTGTTAGTATTTGTAAGAGGATTATCGTGACAACCTTCTTTGATACCCCCATAACTGACACTGTCATGCAACTCTGAAATAAAACCCAAGACAATATGTGGGATCGACAATCTTTCTATATTACAAAGCCTCGACACCGTGCACTTGCAGACTCGAACATCCTTGAAGGCCTTTGTAGAAACCAATATGGGGGGAGGATGCTAGCCCTAAAGATTCTGAAGTAAGGATACTATTGGCTGACTATGATCAAGGAGGTGGCTAAGTACGTGTGCAAATGACCGACGTGCCAAAAGTTCGCAAAGCACAGCTCGACACCTCCCACTGTGTCACGACCCGCTTCCCTAAAATGGAGGTGAGACGTGAGAAGGTCCGCTCAAGTGTGAAGCTGTGAAGCCTCACGCCTGATAAGCGTAAATTTAGTATAAGCAGGTCCCTGTAATTGCAAACGAAACAACAACAATAATAATAATAATATGAGACGGATATGAAATACCAATCCCACACTTTGTCCACAAAATATTCAACATCACAGAAAAGCCACCAGGCTAAAAGAAAGAGTCTAAAGGCCCAGAACAAGGCCAAACAAAAGACGAATATAACAAAGTATCAAACTAGGTGCCACGCACCGACAACCCAAAAGATCTAACAAAACTAGACGTAGACACTAAGACTGATCTCCAGTGTCTACGAAGTCCTTGTCCAACACGGGCGCAAGTTCAGCGTCCGCAAACACCTCACCCTCAGCAAGTAACTCGGGCTCAAGGTCTAACATGCGTCACCCAAAAGAGAAAGGGGCACATGTCAGCAAGTCTAAAAGACTTGAGCAAGGAGACTGAAAGTAACTAACAACCTAGCACTTGTAATATTAAGCAATGACATGGCAGTTAAGTATGATGCAACAGTTTAAAAGAGAGGCAAGCACGCACTATGTAGCCAAAGCTACCAATTCACTAATCACTATTCACTTATCACTGTTTATCACTTAGTGCATAGAGAGTCCACCTGCTGGCCAGCTCGTGGCTCAGGCCGCTTATCTCTATCACTATTAATCACTTGTACACTAGAGATTTCGCCTGCTGGCCGGAGTGACGGATCAGGCCAACTCGGGGCTCAGGTGGCCGCTTATCTCTTACCCCACCCATATGTGTCGAGCGTTGGGGTTTCCAACTACAGGGCTCGCTTCTGGAACACGAGACAGGAAAATAATAGCATTGTAGCGTGTGCTACGCAATCACGATGACAAATCAATATGCAATGCCAGGAACAGATATTTGCGTACCGTTAATTGAATTTAAACGTGACAGGCAAAATGCAATGACATGAACATATTCGCGTACCATTAATTTAAAGTAAATGTGATATACAAGCATGATGAGGGTGACGGACCAAGCTTCGTTGCCAAGCTAGGTCAAAGGCGTCTAGACGGCTATCCTTTCACCGTCTAGTCTCTTTTACGCTAAAGCAAGGGAAATGGCCTAAGACATGGCCCAATTCAAGAGTTGCAAGTTTCACTTGCCTGATACCGGGGTTGACGAGCAATGAAGATCGTCACAAGCTAACTACGAAATAGATCGCTGTTTTGGCAAAACAATCATTAGAACAATGATTCTAAATCGATTTCTTATTAGAATCCTAACTTTCTAATAATCCATTTTATTAGGGTTTCACACATGTCAATGGCGGTTATGCTAAAACTAAAGAAATCGAGTATTACCGTGAAGAGGCGGAGGAGCGATGTCGAGCAACCACGGCAACGGAATAACGATCCGGCTCAGATCTGGAAATGAGGGAAAAATCTGGAGAAATGGGTTTGGAGGTGGATTTTGGGGATTTGATGAGGGTTTGGGGAAGATGAGAGATGGGTTGTGACAAGGGAGGGTTTGGATGATGAAGGATGAGCTTGGGATGAAAGATTAATGGCTTGAGGAAGATGGGGGCTCAAAGTGGGAGAAATTAGGGTTTTGGGTTGAGTGGATGAAGAAGAAAACGTTTGGGAGGGGTTTAAATAGGATGGGCTGGCGGCTACCCAGAAATTAGGGTTTTAACACAGATTAGTCGGTCAAAGAGCAACCACTGACCGACTAGTTTGACATCTAGT
Source organism: Scilla litardierei (assembly GCA_030789695.1). Lineage (NCBI taxonomy): Eukaryota > Viridiplantae > Streptophyta > Magnoliopsida > Asparagales > Asparagaceae > Scilla > Scilla litardierei. The sequence continues at coordinate 50,033,251 of CM061131.1, read as the reverse complement.
CGGTCGGTCGACCAACGCAGACCGACTAAGTGTAAACAGTAACTTCTGAACGAAAATAGGATTTGGATTTAGTCGGTCGATGAACAACTACTGACCGACTAGTTTAACTTCTAGTCGGTCGGTGAACGTTCTTAGACCGACTAAGAGTGAACAGTATTGATACCAAAAATTAGTTGAAGAGTTAGTCGGTTAAAGAAGCATTGCTGACCGACTAGTTTGGAACCTAGTCGATCAACCAATGTTCTTAGACCGACTAACGATAAACAGTAACTCCTGAATAATTTAGAAAGCCAACTAGTCGGTTCAAGAAGGATTGCCGACCGACTGGATCGTCATCTAGTCGGTCGGTGCCCCTTTTTACACCGACTAATAAGCACCAAAAGTTCCGATACGGAGCGCGGAGCTCCGGGATCGATTCCTAAGACTCCTAGGCTTGATCTAACAGTAAGATACGACCGTTATGAAGCCCGTCACAAATGACTTACTTCGAAATCGACGATCCTAAGGAAGAAACGAGAAAACACGACGAAACGATCGAAAATGAAAGTTACGGAGACGAAAACCACACATGAGGAGAAAATCCACCAAAACATATATTATAATATAATAAATCCAGATACATGAAAATCAGTCGTTACATCCTTCCCAACTTAAGAAAAATTCCGTCCTCGGAATTTCCAAACACTCACGTGTCTGGAAACAAAAGTGGGAAACGCTCTCGCATCTCATCTTCTCTCTCCCAAGTAGACTCTCCCGACGAACCGTGCCGCCACATCACTCTAACAAGATCGACGACCTTGTTTCGAAGTGACTTCTGACGCCTGTCCAGAATCTGCACTGGATGCTGGTCATACGTCAAATCTGGGCGAACGGCGATCTCCGAGAAATCCACGGCATGAGACAGATCGCTGATGTATCGACGAAGCTGTGACACATGGAAAACATCATGGACTCCTTCCAAAGATGGCGGCAAGGCTAAGCGATAAGCTACTTCGCCGACCCTCTCCAAAACATCAAATGGTCCAATGTATCGCGGGCTCAATTTCCCTCGCTTCCCAAAACGAATCACACCGCGATTCGGGGAAATTTTTAAGAACACATGGTCGCCCGGCTGAAACTCCAAAGGACGACGTTTAGCATCCGCCCAATGCTTAAAACGGTCCTGAGCAATCCTCAACCTCTCCCGAATGTTCCTGACAATATCCACGGCCTCCACGATCATCTCAGGTCCCAATAACTCCCGATCACCAACGTCATCCCAACTCAATGGCGATCGACATTTCCTCCCATAAAGAGCAGCGAAAGGCGCCATTCCAATACTCGCCTGGAAGCTGTCGTTGTAAGAAAACTCCACCAAATGTAGATGGTCCTCCCACGAACCCTTGAAATCCAACATGCACGCCCTCAGCATGTCCTCCAAAATCTGAATCGTCCTCTCGGACTGGCCATCCGTCTGCGGATGGTACGTCGTGCTGAAACTCAGACGCGTACCCAAACTCTTCTGCAAACTCTGCCAGAACTGAGATGTGAACCACGTGTCTCTGTCCGACACGATACTCACGGGGACTCCGTGAAGTCGCACGACCTCCTGCACGATTCACGTTACATCACTATCCAAACTAGGAAAAGGACATAAAACAGAGAGTAAAAGAATTTTACCTCCATGTATCTCCTTGCTAGCGCCTCAGTGGACTGTCCCACTCGGAACGGAATAAAGTGCGCTGATTTGGTCAATCGATCTACGATCACCCAAATCGCGTCATTCTGCTTCGGACTCCGAGGCAGTCCAGTCACGAAATCCATAGTGATGTGTTACCACTTCCACTCCGGAATCGGAAGCGGTTGTAGCAACCCGGCCGTACGCTGATGCTTCGCCTTCACTTACTGGCAAACCAAACACTTGGCCACACTCCGAGCCACACTCCTCTTCATGCCATGCCACCAAAAATTCAGACGAAGATCCTGGTACATCTTGGTGCCACCAGGATGCACAGAATACGGCGAACTGTGTGCCTCCACCATCAACTCCTCTCTAATATCCCCAGCTGGCACACACAACCTGGCTCCAAACCTCAGCGAGCCATCCTTATGAACCAAAAAGTCAGTCCGCAGACCGGCTTCCACCTGCTCCCGAATCTTCACCAGCTTCGGATCCTCAGCCTGGCCAGCCTTAATCCGATCCACGATCGTCGACTGTACCTGCATGTACATCAACGACGAATCCTACCCAGGAAGGACAATCTCCACACCAGACTCGCAAAAATCCTGCTGCAATCTCCACTGCGAGGTCAACATCATCACCGCGGGAAGCCTACTCAAAGCATCTGGAACCACATTCACCTTGCCAGGGTGATATTGCAAACCAATCTCATAATCTGCCATAAGCTCCAACCATCGATGCTGTCGCATGTTGAGCTCCTTCTGAGTAAAAATATACTTCAAGCTTTTGTGATCGGTGAAAATCTTCACTTTCTCACTCAGCAGGAAGTGCCTCCAAATCTTAAGAGCAAACACAACAGCATCCAACTCCAAATCATGCGTCGGGTAATTCTTCTCATGAACCTTGAGCTGACGAGACGCATAAGCCACAACGTGCCCGTGCTGATGCAACACACAACCGAGACCCTTGCCAGAAGCATCGCAAAAGATCTCAAATCCACCGTTGCGATCAGGCACAACAAGAATAGGGGCAGTCGTCAAACGCTCTCTCAGAACACCAAAAGCACTCTCACAATCACCCGACCAAACAAAAGGTACATCCTTCCACGTCAATCTGGTTATCGGCTCGGCAATACGGGAAAAGTCCTTAATGAAACGACGATAATATCCCGCCAAACCAAGGAAACTCCGGATCTCGGATGCTGACGACGGAACAGGCCACTCCCTGATGACCCTAATCTTCTCGAGATCCACAGAAATACCATCTCCAGTGACCACATGCCCGAGAAAAGCAACTCTATCCAGCTAGAACTCGCACTTCGAAAACTTAGCATACAACCGATGCTTCCTCAAAATCTCCAACACCGTCCTCAAGTGCGAGGCATGCTCTTCATCCGACTTCGAGTAGATCAGAATGTCGTCAATAAAGATAACGACAAACTTATCTAAAAAGTCATAGAAAATCAGGTTCATCAGATTCATGAAAACTACGGGTGCGTTAGTTACGCCGAAAGGCATAACGACAAACTCATAGTGTCCATACTTCGTCCTGAACGCTGTCTTCGGAACATCTCCCTTCTTCACTTTCAACTGATGGTAACCACTCCTCAAATCCAATTTAGAAAACACCCTCGAACCTCCAAGCTGATCAAAAATATCATCGATGCGAGGCAACGGGTATTTATTCTTGATGGTCACCGCATTCAACTCCCGATAGTCCACGCACATATGACGCGGACCATCCTTCTTCTTTACCAACAACACCGGTGCTCCCCACGGAGACACACTAGGATTGATATAACCCTTCTGCAAAAGCTCATCCAACTGCTTCCGCAACTCTTCTAATTCTGCAGGTGCCATACGATACGGCGCCTTCAAAATCGGCTGCGCTCCCGGAACAAGATCAATAGAAAATTTGTCACGCCCCGCTTCCCATTATACTTGGGGGCGAGGACGTGAGCGGGCCCGCTTGGGCTGGAGCGGTGAACTCCAACCCAATAAGCGTCTGTGGGCAAACCGTAATCAGGTTCTTGCATTCAAACTCGGAACAAAAAGGAAATTTCATTATCATTACATTGATGTCCAGATTTACAAGTACACAAATAAGGCCAACTTGGCCATTAGATACAGAAACGCAAACAGAATTACACTTGAATATAAATACAACAAATATTATTCTTAAGCAGTGTTGCGAAGGCACGTTGTTCTCCAGCGGCAGATCTCAGCATCTGAGCACCCTGGTCAAGCTGCTCAGTCTCAAGCCTTGCTCCTCAGCAAACCTGTCTAATACCTGACGTATATTTCACAAGACAGAAACATACGTCAGCGAGGGTCGCTCGGCAAGATTTTAAAAACATTAGTAGGAAAAAGACCCTCGGCAAGATTTAATATAATTTACAAAACTTTAGAAATGAAAGACACAATATGTTTCCAAAAAGATGAAACATGGCAGCATGAAGCAACATGGGAACATAACATCATGTAGTGAGTAAAGTAGTGAGCAAGCGGAGTGTGGTGCGTAAAGTGGCGGGCACAACAAGGTGTAGTGTGTAAGGTAACCAGCATGGCAAGTGTAGTGTATACAGCAATAGTCGTGACGGTGTAGAGTGTACAACAATATGTATAGCAAGTGTGGTGTGTACAGCAATATGTATAGCGAGTGTGGTGGGCACAGCAATAGTTGTGATGGTGTAGTGTGTACAGCAGTATGTATAGCAAGTGTGGTGTGTACAGCAATAGTCGATCGTGACAACAATTTTAGCAGTTTACGATGTAGCTTCAACAGAGGTAAAGAGAAGGGTGCATCAATCATTCAATCAATCTCCTATCTAGTGACAAAGCCCAGTGTCTGAGGGGGAGGTGACCAGCATCACACCCAAGTTAACGGAAGCTACACGTGACTCTATACTCACCGACCCGGCTAGGTGTCGGTCAAGTTCACCAATCGAGTGCAATCCAGCTTTCCAGCCTCTACTACACTAGACTACCCCACCCAAAGTGTCCATAAAGTCAATCCGTAATTCAATGTCTGCCGAGTGGCAAACATTCCGTAAATGCCCCACGGGCCCAATATCCGTAATTGCCCGAAGGCCCAATAATCCGTAATTGCCCGAAGGCCCAATAATCCGTAAATTTGTCCCGAGGACCTAGTATCACAAATCATCAATGGTATACATTTCGCAAATTAAGGTATACAAGCCATGAGTGCATTTCGATAGTAGTAATATTTGAAAATGAAAGCAATCAACAATGTCACTAGGTTCAAGAAGATTAAGAACGTACTTTAAAGTTGTTATTAGCATTGTTTAGTAATCCAGTCACAAAATCTGAACAGTATGGTTTAAAACTCGCTAGTGATAAATACTTGCGTCGTCAAAAGCTGTAGGAAAAACCATATACTTGCAAGTTGTATATACTTGCCTGAAGCGACGCGATGTGGGCAACCAGGCGCCAAGGCAGAAAATATCTGTGTCGACATATTCATGATAACGAGTTAATAGTTTGACTTAGTAAAGTACACTAATAGGTCCACTTACATACTAACTAGTTTTATTATACCAAATAATTAAAGCTTATAGCACATGATTCAATAAAGTGATATATTTAGAATATGGTCTACAGCTAAGCCACTGATAGAGTAGTAAACTATTCGTACGAACAAGGACTAATGCAAGTATGTGCTTTAAATGTATGCAGACTTATGTACGAACTGCAGGTAAGTTAAGTCAAATAATAGCCCACACCTACACACAGGGTATACATAATATATAAACAATTACGTTGACAAGCTTACCTTATTATCGCCACCTTGTGCTCCCTGATGAAGTCGAAGAGGCGGAGTGGAATCGGAGATGGAGGTCGACGACTTCGGGCGGCGTTGGGCGGTGGTCCGGGCGGCTCGTGGTGGCGGGGAAGTAGCGCACGGTGGGGAGGAAGTCGGAGCGAGGAGGTGGGACGTACGAGCTCCGGAGCAAGGGCGCATCTGCTCGGAGGCGATTCCAGGTGCTCGGAGATGGGTTGACGGCGTCGTGCGGCCTGACGGCATGGTGGAGCTACGCGGAGGGGGTTGGCGTTGATGCGGGAGTGGTGCTGGATGAGGCGGAAGGGCACTGGGCTCTTTCCCTTGCTGTCGTCGGGCGTGATGGCTGAGGGAAGGAGGTCGGAGACGCAGGGTTGTAGGCGATAGTCGACGGCGAGAGGGTGCTGGCGGGTGCTGCGACGAGCTGCAGTCGGAGGGGTTGGTGGTCGGATGCGACGCTCGGAGGTGCGAGGGGGCGCGTACGGCGGAGGCGATGAGGACGGGGCTGATTGGTTAAAGGCGCGGTTGCCGCGAAGGACAGATCGGAGAGCTTGGGCGGCTGAGGCATTGCTACAAGCGACGGTGGCGGCTCCGAGTGCGATCGGGCTCGTGGGCACTGCGGGGACGGTGAGCTCGGAGGTTGACGGTGGCGTCTGTGCGCTGGGAGATCCGGGCGGCGGATCTTGGGCAGTCGGCGGCTTCTCGAGGCTGAACGGCAATCGAGGGGCTCAGGCGAGATCGGAAGGGGCAGGCGGTGCGGTGAGGTTTGGGGGAGGGCACCGTCGCTGTGGAGGATGGCGGAGCAACGCCGGAGGGGGTTGAGGGCTTCGGCGGGAGGAGGCTAGCGGGCTCCTCTGTTCCGAATAGAGGAAGGGGGCAAAACAGGGGAGGGCGCGACTTGGGAAAGATTTGATGCCTGCCAAAGTTGGAGATGGACGGCGTTTACTGGGGAGGTGGGTTCGTTGGAGTGTCGATGGCATTTGGATCTCGGAGGGGAGGAGGCTCAGGATTCGAAGAGGAGGCCGCGGCTTGTGTGTGATGGCATGGAGAAGATGGAAGGCTGATGCGGGTGAAGACGCTGGGCGTCGTCAATGTGGCAAGGTCGGAGCGGTCGGTTGCCGTCGGAAAAGAGGAGAGTGGATGGATCTGAGGCTAGCTGATGTGTGGGGGAGGGCTCGGCCTGATGTCGATGGAGGGGGAAGGATGAACGGGGTGTTGGGCTCGTCGGCGAGGTTGGTATCGACGTTGCCCTGGGGGGGTTGCGGGGAGCGGTGAGATGGCGGAGGGCTCGGCGAGTGATGGCGGAGCAATGGGAGGCTGCTGCTTGCGTGGCGGCCGCGGGGGAGATGCCGGCGGTGAGTAGGGGCGAAGGCGTTGGTTGCGGTTGTGTGTGATCGGGGTGAAGAGATCCACGAGAGGGAGGGGGTTGTGGGTTTGAGAAGAAGAAGAATAGAAGAAGAAGAGGGGGCGGCTGAACTTGGCCTGTGCGTCGATGAGGTTGTCGCGTGAAAGAAGAAGGGGAGAGGGTTTAAAGATGTTAGGGTTTTATTAAAATGAAAATTGGGTGTAGGCTGGGCTGAGCCCTATGTTTAAGATTTATAAAGAAATAGCGTAGATGCAGCTGTGAGTTGGAAATGAATTGGAATATAATAATAATTATGGAGGGATTTAATTTCATTGTAATAAGGAAAGTTTTGAAAAGGGGAAATTAATAGGTTTTTATTAGGATGGAAGAAATGGAAAGTTCTCAAAACGTTTTGATATCTTATTAATAGTATGAGTTTAATTAGAAAGATTTTAGAGCCATTTAATTTGAAAACTTGAAATTTGAATTTAAAATTAGAAAATTTAAACTAACTTATGAGAAAAGATATTTTCAAAATAATTATTATGAGGGATAATTTGAGTTATAAAAATAGTCGTAAAACAAATATAGAAATAAATCGGCTACTAGAAAAGATACGCACGAAATACATTTAAAATACGAATACACGTATGACATAGAAAGGTTTAATTAGGAAAGTTTGAAATCAGAATTAATAGAGGAGATTAATTGTTTTTAAATGGGGCAAACTTCTAAATTAGTTATAAGCTTTATTAGGATTAAAATAGGAAGGTCTTTAAAAGAATTTGACCTTGAATTTTAAAACATTTGGATTCAAATAAAAATTCGTTTTTAACAGCAAATAATTAGAGAGAATTAAAAGCAAGTTAAATAGGAAGGTTATAAGGAAATATTTTTAATAAGAGATTTGTTTTAAATGGGATTGATTAGGGGAAATTAAGAGCTGATATAATAAGGAAAATTTGAATATTAGAATTTAATTAGGGGAATTAAAAGGTTTTGAATGGGTAAATATTTCCAAAATAGTTATTATTAAATTAGGATTATAAAACGAAGGGTTTTAAATGAATTCGAATTTAAATTTCGAAAACATTTTAACTTTTAAAACATTTAAATATTAAATCTTAAATCAATTAATAACATTTTTTTTACATATAAATATAGCCACTTAAAAATACGTATTAAGAATTTGAAGTTAATTAAAATACGTTCGAAATTCAAATACGTATAAGATACGGAAAATCACGAAACAGAATATACGAATCAAAAATACGTACCATTAAATACCGGCCGTTACATTCTACCCACCTTAAGAAAATTCCGTCCTCGGAATTTCCTAAGTTAGGTATGATCGAGAAGGAGTCTGATAGAAAAGAAGTCTGATCGAGGAAAGTCTGACAGACGAGGGTCAGGGAAAAAGGATGGAAGAGACATATAGAGGGAAGGAAACTTCTGGATGGAAAAGTGGTCTAGGATCAAAACAATTACAATCAAAATAACGCCTAGAACATAACCAAGCAATTTAGGTGAAGAGGCAAAAATACATCTAAGAAACGAAAAACCAGGATAAGCACATGATATGAATTACTAAGTGCGATGATAGATCAGGTTTCAAACGGTACCGTTCATCACTGACTCGTCATCCTCTCTGCTTCCTGCAGCTCCGGATCCTTGTCGAGTGTTACGTCTTCCTGACATCCTGCAAACAACCAGTGAAAACATTTGCGCACATGATTTATCTAGACAGTCTGGCTAATAATGACATCCCTATTGTTCCGAGTAGTTTGTAGAATGCAGGACCTGCATGGGCCACCACTAAAACCTGTCACGCCCCGCTTCCCATTATACTTGGGGGCGAGGACGTGAGCGGGCCCGCTTGGGCTGGAGCGGTGAACTCCAACCCAATAAGCGTCTGTGGGCAAACCGTAATCAGGTTCTTGCATTCAAACTCGGAACAAAAAGGAAATTTCATTATCATTACATTGATGTCCAGATTTACAAGTACACAAATAAGGCCAACTTGGCCATTAGATACAGAAACGCAAACAGAATTACACTTGAATATAAATACAACAAATATTATTCTTAAGCAGCGTTGCGAAGGCACGTTGTTCTCCTGCGACAGATCTCAGCATCTGGGCACCCTGGTCAAGCTGCTCAGTCTCAAGCCTTGCTCCTCAGCAAACCTGTCTAATACCTGACGTATATTTCACAAGACAGAAACATACGTCAGCGAGGGTCGCTCGGCAAGATTTTAAAAACATTAGTAGGAAAAAGACCCTCGACAAGATTTAATATAATTTACAAAACTTTAGAAATGAAAGACACAATATGTTTCCAAAAAGATGAAACATGGCAGCATGAAGCAACATGGGAACATAACATCATGTAGTGAGTAAAGTAGTGAGCAAGCGGAGTGTGGTGCGTAAAGTGGCGGGCACAACAAGGTGTAGTGTGTAAGGTAACCAACATGGCAAGTGTAGTGTATACAGCAATAGTCGTGACGGTGTAGAGTGTACAACAATATGTATAGCAAGTGTGGTGTGTACAGCAATATGTATAGCGAGTGTGGTGTGCACAGCAATAGTTGTGATGGTGTAGTGTGTACAACAGTATGTATAGCAAGTGTGGTGTGTACAGCAATAGTCGATCATGACAACAATTTTAGCAGTTTACGATGTAGCTTCAACAGAGGTAAAGAGAAGGGTGCATCAATCATTCAATCAATCTCCTATCTAGTGACAAAGCCCAGTGTCTGAGGGGGAGGTGACCAGCATCACACCCAAGTCAACGGAAGCTACACGTGACTCTATACTCACCGACCCGGCCAGGTGTCGGTCAAGTTCACCAATCGAGTGCAATCCAGCTTTCCAGCCTCTACTACACTAGACTACCCCACCCAAAGTGTCCATAAAGTCAATCCGTAATTCAGTGTCTGCCGAGTGGCAAACATTCCGTAAATGCCCCACGGGCCCAATATCCGTAATTGCCCTAAGGCCCAATAATCCGTAATTGCCCGAAGGCCCAATAGTCCGTAAATTTGTCCCGAGGACCTAGTATCACAAATCATCAATGGTATACATTTCGCAAATTAAGGTATACAAGCCATGAGTGCATTTCGATAGTAGTAATATTTGAAAATGAAAGCAATCAACAATGTCACTAGGTTCAAGAAGATTAAGAACGTACTTTAAAGTTGTTATTAGCATTGTTTAGTAATCCAGTCACAAAATCTGAACAGTATGGTTTAAAACTCGCTGGTGATAAATACTTGCGTCGTCAAAAGCTGTAGGAAAAACCATATACTTGCAAGTTGTATATACTTGCCTGAAGCGACGCGATGTGGGCAACCAGGCACCAAGGCAAAAAATATCTGTGTCGATATATTCATGATAACGAGTTAATAGTTTGACTTAGTAAAGTACACTAATAGGTCCACTTACATACTAACTAGTTTTATTATACCGAATAATTAAAGCTTATAGCACATGATTCAATAAAGTGATATATTTAGAATATGGTCTACAGCTGATCGGTTCCGAGTATACACCCAAAGAACGGTTGTAGTTTTACCGCAAGCGCACGGTGTAGCGGCGAGCGGGATATCGAACACAGGGAGGACGAATGACCGTGCTTGCTCCTAATCAACCTGGCTACTTAAGAGAGAAATTTGCCTTTGGCGATCCTGTCACAATCGTAAGACAAAACGTGCAGAAATATCAAATCAAATAAAGAACGTCTAGGGAATGGGGAATCCCCGCTACTCACCGTATTTCATAAATGTGGTTCGTTGGTATCAAAATTGCTTGAATAAGAATTTGGATGAACTAGTTGCAACTGAATGTAGAACCAAGCTCACGCTCTCGCGCTGTTGCCGGTCTATAGCTATCCTAGGTTTGGATCCAATCTCTTGCAAACCCTAGCCTAGGAAAGCTAGCATTAGGATCAACATCATCGTCCAATCGCGCACCGAGTCCAATCTCTTGCAAACTCGGTCCACGATCTAGATTGTGATAGTTCCTACTCGTCCAATCTCTTGCAAACGAGTATCGGCATGGAATTGCAACCGGAAATCCTAGTATCGGTCCAATCTCTTGCAAACCGATACTTCGAAAATCCGATTCCAACCCAATTCGGATCTCTAGGGCTTCCTATCGAATTGGGATCCAATCTCTTGCAAATCCCAATTGATATGAATACCTAGCCATCCGTAGTAAATTAATCACAATCTAATCCCTAATTATTGATTCTAGCGCAATTTCTACCAACTCATCACAAATATGAAATTGGGCTTGTAGGGTTCATCCCCACGCCCCAAGACGTGGAGACTACTCACAATTCATAGCAAGATCACAAAAATATTCAATGAAATAAGCAATAGAATTCATCACAATATTGAGATAAGCAATAAAAATTGAAGTTTTAAGGAAAAGAGATGCAAACCAATGGAGTTCTTCAATTGCTCCAACAAAAATCACATATTTGTCTCTTCTCCAATCACAAAGAACAAAGCTAAAAACTAATCTAAAAAGCTGCAAAAAATCTAAGAGAGAGGCTCCCTAAACTAGGGTAAAAACAGGGCTTAAATAGCCCTCAAAATCGTCCAAAAATCGTGACCAAAATACCCCTGCACAGCCTGTTTTCCGCAATTTTCGCTACAGGCAGCGCATCGCACTCGGCCGAGGGACAAAAGTCGCTCGGCCGAGTGAAAACCCTGTCATTTTCCAGTAAGTCGGGGGCTTCAGGGTTCTTCAATTCGGGGGCGGCTCCGCCGAGTGAGTTGTCGTCACTCGGCCGACGGCTTCAAGGCACTCGGGCGGACGAAATAATCCACTCGGCCGAGTGGGTCTTCTGAAGCTCAGGCAGCCGAAAAACAGTAACTTTGATATTTTGGAAGGGCTTCGTCCGGGCGCCACTCGGGCGGACGCGATATCGTCACTCGGCCGATGTGGTCTTCGGTGCTCGGCCGAGTGCACATAGGAATCGTATCTGTTCAGGTCGGCCGAGCAGTGTCTCGCTGGTCGGCCGAGTAGTTCCTCCACTCGGCCGAGTGGGACACAAAAAATGCCCATTCTGCTTGTTTTGGCCTCCTCGTCGCTCCTGTGACGTCCATTCTTCTTCCGCTCCTCTCCAACAGTAAAATACCCCTCGGGGAGGTCGTCGGTGACCGTCTAAAGTGAGCGTATCTCAAGATCACTCCAAATCGCGCCAAATCACCTGAAATGCGACAAAAACAACAAATCGTGAAAAGCATCGCAATATCGTCGATATATCGTGAAAAACATGATTTGGGCGATCTAGATGGCATGCAAACATGCGGAAAAAATGTGTAAAATAAGGAGTGATCAAAATCCCCCAAGCTTGCCTCTTACTCGTCCTCGAGGAAGATAAGTAGAAGGCGAAACCGGTGGATTCGGAAAACGGCGAAAAGAAACAAAAAATGAAAAACGAAGAAGAATGAAAACGAAATGGAATAAAGTAAGAAAGAAAGAAGCGAAGAGGTAGGATGCTAGATCATTTCATCAGGAAGTGGGTTTCACTTACTCATATAGCATGCTCTGAATGAAAAATACATGTCAAACAATTTTATTTTGATATCATAGTATAATAGTGCAAGTAGAAATAGAAAACCCACGGACAACGATATAATCATGAGAAACGGAATAATTTTAGAATTAGCATCGTCTGAAACATTTAAAGCGGTATACAAATCACAGATCACACACTTTTCAATTGAACGCTTTCTATCGGGAGTATAAGAGTATCACACTATAGAATAAAGAGAATAGAAAAGTATGGATTTCATGAGATGAACGCTAGGCTTAGATTTCTGGACTTCGTAAAGCTAAAAACAATCTCATTGAGTAGAGAATATTACTTAACCTAGGTCGTCGTGCAATGTCAAGTAGTCACTCTCTCACACATCAATGGATCCCCTCCCCCAAGCTTATCTATAAGCGTGGTGGCATAAAAAATATTTACATCCCCATTTTTATATACATATAGCTCCAAAAGTGATAAAAAGAAAGAAGGGGGGAAGAAAGTGAGATGGGATCTTTTATTGAGGATTTTTCCTCTTTTTCTCTTTTTTTTTATTTTTTATTTTTTTTTTCTTCCCCTTTTTTTTAATTTTTTTTATAGTATATATACAATGATCCCAACTCAAAGAGAGATAATGATATACAAGAATGTTTTTCTCTCTTTTATTTTTTTATATAATAAGAGACTTGGAGCTAGGAACTAATAACGGGGGAAATGCCATAAAATAGAATCACTAAGGGGAGATTCACCAATGATTTTAAAAGCAGAGAAATGATGTTCAAGATTTGTGGAGAAAGAAATAAATGTAACTCTCGGCTCACTCTATAAGACATGCACGACAACTTCAGCAGGGTAATCTAATCTACTCAGTTTCGATCACAAAAAAAGCTAACTAATCTAGATTTATCATAGCTAACATCATCCAATCATCCTGAAGTGAAGTGTACAATTCATGCATATAGAAGTGATATAGGAAAAGAAATCAGTACTCCAGATATATGCATTCAATGCGTGAATCTTGGTGTGTTTTCTGTGATAGCATACATATGAATATTCAGACTCAGCTAATAATAAAATTTCATCCATTTTCATGCGGAAAAAGGTGTGGGTTACTATTCTAAATGCAAAGCAAGTCATAGCATCTGATATCAGGAATAAAATCTAAGACACGACAAATATAGCATGCATATAGAATAAGCTAAATCCCACGTCATTATCATCACAGAAAAGTCATCTCTAGCATGAGATGAAAAAGAAATAAAGATAAAGGGAAAATAGAACCTATGCAATGCGGCACACAGAAAAATAAGGAAAACGTGATGCATGGTAAAATAAAAGAAGAATGATGAAAAAATGAGTGCAAAAGTGAAAAACGGTGTGAAAAACTGAAAATAAAGGTGGTAAATCAAAAAGAACGTGAGAACTCACTCCCCCAAGCTGAATCGCACATTGTCCTCAATGTGCAAAGTGTGGCACACCGAGAGACAAGAAATGTGAGGGGTAAGTGAGGATGCATGCATGGACAAGTGAAAAATAAAAAAGAAAAATAAAGAAATGAAAATATGATGCGGACATGATGCATGCACGGAAAGGAGTGATACAGATATATAAGGGGCACCAAAAACTCTCCCTCTCTCCCAAAAAAGATATATATATATATGATCACAAATAGAATCCCAAAATAAGTGAGGGGAGAGGGGGGGTGGACAAAAGTGCATCAGGACCCAGCAGAAACAGGCAGCGCAACGGCAAGAATGGGGTAATGGCATCAAGAGTGCCTAAGAAGGCGGCGATGCGCCGTCTCCGTCCTGAGGCGGAGGTCGTGAGGGTGGCGCTGGCTGGACAGGCTGCTGAGCGGGGGTGGGTGTGGTAGTGGCAGCAGGCTGAGTGGGTGTGGAAGTGTGGGCGGGAACCTGCTGGGTGGGTGGGGGTACGCGCGGGAGACGCTCCATGACCTGTGTGAGACAGTAGTGGATATGTGGTAGCAGGTCGAAGCGGCCAGCCATCGCAGTGACGGTGGCGGACAGGGTCCGGAGGTCGCCTCTAAGACCACTCACCGCCCCCTCTAGAGCACGAATGCTCTGAAGTACTGCGTCAGGGGGAGGTGGTGCAGAGGGACGCACCGGGCGAGGCTGGGCAGGTCTGGGCTGGCGTACGCGAGTGGAGTATGTAACGGGCTCAGCAGGGAAGGGTACAAAAGGTGTTGCGCCTGGAAATGTGGGCCGGGCCTCAGTGTGAGGTCGGGGCGGGCGGTGAGAAGTGGAGGCAGTGGCAGCGAAAGAAGAGTACAAAAGTGACTGCGAGGCGGCTAGAGAGGTCAGTGGCACAGAAGTGTGGACAGACGCCACGACGCTCTCAGAAAATACGGCAGGGGTGGAGACAGAGGTAACTACCGCTGGGGTGGAAGTGTGTGGACCAAAAGGCGCAACCCCAGCGGAGATCATGCTAGCCATGGTCTCCATGACTGCGGCAAACGAGGGCTCTCCACTCTCAACAAAGGTCTGCGGGCGCTCGGGGAGAGCGGAGCAAAGGGGCTCCACGGACAGAGGGCCGGTGGTGGGAGTGGTAGTGGTGGTGACAGCCTCGGAAGTGGTGGAGGTGGGCTCAGCTAAAGTGCTCCTGACACCGACAGAGGTGTCAGGAGCGACGGAAACGTCAGGTATGGGCTGAGGGGCCACAGGGTCAACGGGCTCGACAGCAGGCTCGGCAGGGTGTGCAACAGGGTCTACAGGGGCAGCGGGGGCCTGCTCGGCCTCCTCGGCCTCGAGTACGTACACAGCGGGGATGAGGACATCCATCGCAGGGAGCCAGTCAACGTGGGCCGGTGCAATCTGGGTCCGAGCTGGGCTCGGGAGAATCATGTAGTCGGCACCGAAAGGGCCGTGCAACCAGACCCAGTGACGCTCACCATGCGGACGCATCATCTTCATCCGGGCCATAACATCTATCGACAAGGAAGTGGGGCCCGGGACGCGTCGCAATTCGTCAGGTAGGTCCTCGCCGGTCATCATGGTAAGCAGGATGATCAGACCGCCGCAGCAGATCGGTGAGCGAGCGCCCACCGATACGATGATGCGGTCTAAAAACCAAGCCGCAATGTCGATCACGACGGCGGGGACAAGCTCGTCTCCATCCCTAGATAGAGCTCTGGGACGTGTCATCGCATAGAGCATGTAGAGCTCTGGCGTAGACATCGTGCCCGGCTCATATCTCGCCAAAAATGTCGTCGCCATAAGGCGCTGAGCAATGCGAAGGCAGGGATGTACGATGGCCGAGGCCTTGGCCCTACTAGGGTCAAAGGCGGCGTGGAGACCCGTGATACGTGCCCAGAAGGCACCAGCGTCGAAAGAGGTTGGGGGGATATGTGTGGGGCCGTAACCGCGATCGGCTCCGGGGACAGCGGGCCACGAGAAAAACGCTCTCATCATATCGAGAGTGACCTGGCACTCTCGATCCATGAACCGAAACGAGCATCCCTCGTCGGTCCGGGCGATCGAACTCAAAACCTCAAGTGTCGGGCGGGTAAAAGTATCCGCCGACACTTGGAAAAAATCTCGCCAGCCCACGTTGTCGTACAACGTGAGCATCCCCTCAAGTACCCCCAGGTGTCCTAGGTCAGCGAGGTGTGCAAACCTGGAGGGTACGATCGAGCGCTGGGAGATACGCTCGAAGAAGGCGCGGTGTGCGGCGTCTCGGAACGTAATCCCGAGCGGCCCGACCAGTGGAGCCGGTGGTGGTGGCTGTGGAACGGCAGGGAGAGGCTGTGCGGGCTGTGGGTGCACTGCAGGCTGTGCGGGGTGTGCGGGGCCTGCAGGCTGTGCTGGGTGGACGGCGTGTGTGGGGGTAGAAGGAGGAGACTCGTCCACCTCGTGGGCGGGGCCGGCGTCATCTGACCTCTTCCGCTTAGCGGAAGGTCTCCTCGTCCGCGGCCGTGTCCGGGGCGGCATATCGGCCCCGAGCGCGTGCCGAAAAACGTGAAAAGTGCGGCGTGTGCAAAAAGAATGGAAAGAGTATACCCAAACACGCCGCGAGTGCTAAGCAGTGGAAGCGTGCGAAGTCCGCGCCTCCACGAAGTCCAAAACAGCCCGTAGAAGCTCCCCTGAGCTCCCCTAAGCTCCAAAAAGCAATCTGCGCAAGAAAAGACGATATCAGCGAGTAATATTCAAAATGCATGGAGTATTAGGGGTATAGCAGATAGATATAGGAATTGATTCGGGTTAGGGGTTCGATTAATACACGGATCCTCGAAAAATACGCAAAAAGAGGAGAAAACGGGCAAAACAAGCTATACCGGAGGTGACCGGAGACAAGGCCGCCGGCGGCGACTCGTGCGGGGTGCGGCGATGGTCGGCCGGCGGTGGCTGGCCGAGCGGCGCCACGCGCGGGCTTGGTCGGGCGAGTGAGGGCGAGAGCGAGGGGGTTCGGGCGAAGCAGCTGAAGGGGCGCGTGGGTTTTGGGATTTTTGCGTTTCGAAATCCGCGCCCCCCCTCGCCCTTATATAATAAAAGTTAAGACTCGGCCGAGTGACGTGGCTTCTCGGCCGAGCGAGGCCAATGAAAATTTCCTCCCCGCTATCGCTTCGGCCGAGTGGCTTTGCCAGCCTCGGCCGAGTGGAGTAAGTCCATTCGGCCGAGTGACTCAAGCTACTCGGCATGACTCGCCCTAGGAGGGTATCCGTTTTACTCGGCCGAGTGAACAAATGTACTCGGCCGAGTAGCAGTTATATCGAAATCAAGAAAATAAACAGAGAGTTGGGTTCAGCAGACTTCCCTCGTTCGTGAGCGGCTCGGCCGGACGAACTTGTGTACTCGGCCGAGTGACTAGTATACTCGGCCGAGTGAGCCTTGTGTTCTGCTGTTTGTCTTCGTTTTGGCTCCAAACTCCGTCTTTCTTCCTCCAGTCGATTCCATCTTCCTCCTAAGCGTCGAGCGCCTTCTTGGGGTGCTCCTCATCGACTCGTTCATCCTCCTCATGATGGATCTACCTATCTCCTCTCCTGTCAAGAAAAAATAGGACCCGTTATCACAAAATTTTTGGTCGAATGACTCAAAACACTAAAAATTTCTAAAACGAAAATAAAGAAAAAGTAAAAATAAAGCAAAAACCATCGGGTTGCCTCCCGATAAGCGCTCGTTTAAGGTCGTGAGCTCGACCCCCTATAATTTTCAATCAATGCGGGATGTTTGGTGCATATGAGATGCACCCGTCAAACTTTCCGGGGAGCGCGCTTGGATTTGGATGTGGCGACGGCGCGTTCTCCCGCGGTGGTCTCTCGTCTCGAATAGTGTTGGGGGGAGGCTCCTCCAAGCTAGCATTTGCTCCGGTCAACGGCTTTACCGGTGACGTCGGTTTCCGTGCCGGCGGAGCTTTCTTCGAAGACCTTGATTTCGAGAGCTTGCAGAGCTCTCGAATTCTTGCGACATCAGCGTCGCCTTGATCATCTTCAGCGGAGAGGTCGGGGGGAATCATCTTTATTCTCTTCATGGCCTAAATCCGGGCCTTCTTCGAAGTCTTCATCAAAAAGAGCGCCAATTGAGTGAGGAATCGCCTCCTCTATCACCTCATCAAGGAGGTCCATGTAATCAAGCTCCTCGTGGTAAGGCATGTGCTTCATAGCCTTAGGAATGTGGAGCTCCACCTCGATGTTGCCGACGTTTAAAGTAAGTGTACCTTCGCGCACGTCGACGATGACTCCGGCGGTGGCGAGGAATGGGCGTCCAAGTATCAATGAGGTGTCTCCCTCCTCCTTAACGTCCATGATCACAAAGTCACATGGCAAGCATATTCCACCCGGGACTTGAAGCGGTATGTCTTCGGCGATCCCTACCGGCCTAGTTATTCGCCCATCGGCCAATTGAATGCGCATGTCGGTAGGTTTCAACTTTGTCCCGGTGTTTAGCCTTAAAAACATGGAGAGGGGCATGAGGCTCACACTAGCCCCAAGATCAACCAATGCTTTTTGAAGAGGAACACCGCCCAAGGTGCAAGGAATCCAAAAACTCCCCGGATCTTTAAATTTTGCCGGCTCCTTCTCTCTCTTGGTGAACCAAGAGCCCTCCTCGGCTAGCATGATCTTCTCCTTCCTTTTCCTCCCCGAAATCAAGTCCTTCAAGAATTTAGCATACGTGGGGATCTCGACGATGGCGTCAAGGAAGGGGATGTTAAGGCTAACTCCTCTTAGGTACTCGAGGAATTTTGCTAGCCTTTTCTCCATTTTCGCTTTCGCTAGTCTTTGGGGGAATGGGACCAGTGGCATGAAGCGCCTTTCCTCAATCAATTTTTCCGCTCTAGATTTCTCCTTGTCTTGTGGCTCCTTCTCTTTTTCAACCTCAACTACCGGCTCAACCGGCTCCAAGCTTTCCTCCACGGCCTCCTCGGTAGGAATCATAGCGGGGGTGGTGTCCTTCCCGCCTCTAGTAGTGACGGCAACTACGGCGTTGATGTGGCCGGTGTTGCCCCGTGGGTTTTGCTCTGGTTGCGCCGGCAATTGTTGAGTGTTCCGATTGAGCAACGCTAATTGCTCCGATATTTGGGCCACTACGGTATTAAGAGAGTCTTACCCCGCCTTCAAAGTAGCATTCACCTTATTTTGCTCGACCATGAACGCATCCACTCTAGCTTCGAAGTCGGATCGTTGTGGAGCTTGTGGCGGATTTTGATTTTGGTTCCTCCACCCTTGGTTGTATCCGGGAGGCCTATATGGTGGAACTTGTTGCTTCGGTTGAAAGTTTTGTTGAGTAGGCCCCCTCGGTGGATAGTTTTGTTGTTGGGGTGGTGGTGGTCGAGCTTGTTGAGGCGGAGGTTGTGGCGGGTTCAAAGCTCCTTCATTGTTGGCGTAGGAGAATCCCGGATGATTTCTTGCGGCCGGATTGGACCAATACCCTTGGTTCCCCGCAACATATTGTACTTGCTCCAAGGATCCTTCTCCTTGCTCTCCTCCCGAGTACATGACTTGAGATTGGTCTTGCCAATCACACATTTGGTTGGTCGGTGCGGAGGTGGATGGGCTTCCTTGAGGCTCCGTGATGAACTTCTCCAATCTCTCCACCACCTTGTGGAGAGAATCGAATTTGCTCGTGAGCTCCGCTACGGCCTTCGCCTCGTAGATGCTAGTTGGCTTTAAGGAGGATGTGGAGTGTCCTCGCTCATCGCCCCATTGTTGGTTATTTGAGGCCATCTCCTCAATTAGGGCCGTAGCTTCTTCGGGAGTCTTTGACAAGATTGCACCATTCGCCGCGGCATCAATAATTTGTTTGGTCCCCGGTTGGAGACCATTATAGAAGCTATGCACTAGCTCCCAATCCTCTATACTGTGGTGCGGGCATTGATGCTGTAGATCCTTAAAACGCTCCCAAGCTTCATAGAGCGTCTCCTGAGGTCCTTTCTTGAAGGACATGAGAGCGCTCCGGATCTTCACCGTCTTGGATGGCGGATAGAATTTGTCAATAAATGCACTCGCCAACTCGTCCCAAGTAGTGAAGATACCCTCATCTTTCGTCCTCAACCAATAGAGTGCCTTGTCCTTTAGCGTGAAGGGGAAGAGGCGCAGTCTGATGGCATCAATGGAGACCCCCGTCATCTGAAATGTGGCGCACTTCGACAAGAATAGTTGGATGTGGTAGTGGGGGTTCTCATGTGCGTTCCCATGAAATGGGTCTTGTTGCATCAAAACCACCAATCCAGTCTTTAGCTCGAAGTTCTTGTCAGTCGCCAGCTGCGGCATGGCGATGGATGAGGTGGTAGAAGAAGTCTTAGGCCTAAGCCTATCGCGAATAGAAATTATTCTCACCATCCTCGCCTCCAATTCTTCGGGAGTTTCCGGGTTGGTCATGAACCGCCCTTCCGGACCTTGTCTCCTTTCCGCTCTAAGTCTCCGCGCGGTACGTTCGATCTCGGGATCAAATAGTATAGCTTTGGGGTCCGCCGTAGATCTCGTGTTCATGCACAGAGGAAACAGAGTTTCAAAGAAATGATTAGAACCGTGGAAGGGTTAGGTAAAAAAAATAATAAAAATAAAAATGATAATAATAATAAAATAAAAAAAGAAATAGCTAGGGTGAGAAAGAATCAAACGCAATCGCCTCCCCAGCAACGGCGCCAAAAACTTGATCGCACCCCGGATACACACCCGGAGCGACGGTTGTAGTTTTACCGCAAGCGCACGGTGTAGCGGCGAGCGGGATATCGAACACAGGGAGGACGAATGACCGTGCTTGCTCCTAATCAACCTGGCTACTTAAGAGAGAAATTTGCCTTTGGCGATCATGTCACAATCGTAAGACAAAACGTGCAGAAATATCAAATCAAATAAAGAACGTCTAGGGAATGGGGAATCCCCGCTACTCACCGTATTTCATAAATGTGGTTCGTTGGTATCAAAATTGCTTGAATAAGAATTTGGATGAACTAGTTGCAACTGAATGTAGAACCAAGCTCACGCTCTCGCGCTGTTGCCGGTCTATAGCTATCCTAGGTTTGGATCCAATCTCTTGCAAACCCTAGCCTAGGAAAGCTAGCATTAGGATCAACATCATCGTCCAATCACGCACCGAGTCCAATCTCTTGCAAACTCGGTCCACGATCTAGATTGTGATAGTTCCTACTCGTCCAATCTCTTGCAAACGAGTATCGGCATGGAATTGCAACCGGAAATCCTAGTATCGGTCCAATCTCTTGCAAACCGATACTTCGAAAATCCGATTCCAACCCAATTCGGATCTCTAGGGCTTCCTATCGAATTGGGATCCAATCTCTTGCAAATCCCAATTGATATGAATACCTAGCCATCCGTAGTAAATTAATCACAATCTAATCCCTAATTATTGATTCTAGCGCAATTTCTACCAACTCATCACAAATATGAAATTGGGCTTGTAGGGTTCATCCCCACGCCCCAAGACGTGGAGACTACTCACAATTCATAGTAAGATCACAAAAATATTCAATGAAATAAGCAATAGAATTCATCACAATATTGAGATAAGCAATAAAAATTGAATTTTTAAGGAAAAGAGATGCAAACCAATGGAGTTCTTCAATTGCTCCAACAAAAATCACATATTTGTCTCTTCTCCAATCACAAAGAACAAAGCTAAAAACTAATCTAAAAAGCTGCAAAAAATCTAAGAGAGAGGCTCCCTAAACTAGGGTAAAAACAGGGCTTAAATAGCCCTCAAAATCATCCAAAAATCGTGACTAAAATACCCCTGCACAGCCTGTTTTCCGCAATTTTCGCTACAGGCAGCGCATCGCACTCGGCCGAGTGACAAAAGTCGCTCGGCCGAGTGAAAACCCTGTCATTTTCCAGTAAGTCGGGGGCTTCAGTGGTCTTCAGTTCGGGGGCGGCTCGACCGAGTGAGTTGTCGTCACTCGGCCGACGGCTTCAAGGCACTCGGGCGGACGAAATAATCCACTCGGCCGAGTGGGTCTTCTGAAGCTCAGGCAGCCGAAAAACAGTAACTTCGATGTTTTGGAAGGGCTTCGTCCGGGCGCCACTCGGGCGGACGCGATATCGTCACTCGGCCGATGTGGTCTTCGGTGCTCGGCCGAGTGCACATAGGAATTGTATCTGTTCAGGTCGGCCGAGCAGTGTCTCGCTGGTCGGCCGAGTAGCTCCTCCAATCGGCCGAGTGGGACCCAAAAAATGCCCATTCTGCTTGTTTTGGCCTCCTCGTCGCTCCTGTGACGTCCATTCTTCTTCCGCTCCTCTCCAACAGCAAAATACCCCTCGGGGAGGTCGTCGGTGACCGTCTAAAGTGAGCATATCTCAAGATCACTCCAAATCGCGCCAAATCACCTGAAATGCGACAAAAACAACAAATCGTGAAAAGCATCGCAATATCGTCGATATATCGTGAAAAACATGATTTGGGCGATCTAGATGGCATGCAAACATGCGGAAAAAAAGGTGTAAAATAAGGAGTGATCAACAGCTAAGCCACTGATAGAGTAGTAAACTATTCGTATGAACAAGGACTAATGCAAGTATGTGCTTTAAATGTATGCAGACTTATGTACGAACTGCAGGTAAGTTAAGTCACATAATAGCCCACACCTACACACAGGGTATACATAATATATAAACAATTACGTTTACACGCTTACCTTATTATCGCCACCTTGTGCTCCCTGATGAAGTCGAAGAGGCGGAGTGGAATCTGAGATGGAGGTCGACGACTTCGGGCGGCGTTGGGCGGTGGTCCGGGCGGCTCGTGGTGGCAGGGAAGTAGCGCACGGTGGGGAGGAAGTCGGAGCGAGGAGGTGGGACGTTCGAGCTTCGGAGCGAGGGCGCATCTGCTCGGAGGCGATTCCAGGTGCTCGGAGATGGGTTGACGGCGTCGTGCGGCCTGACGGCATGGTGGAGCTACGCGGAGGGGGTTGGCGTTGATGCGGGAGTGGTGCTGGACGAGGCGGAAGGGCCCTGGGCCCTTTCCCTTGCTGTCGTCGGGCGTGATGGCTGAGGGAAGGAGGTCGGAGACGCAGGGTTGTAGGCGATAGTCGACGGCGAGAGCGTGCTGGCGGGTGCGGCGACGAGCTGCAGTCGGAGGGGTTGGTGGTCGGATGCGACGCTCGGAGGTGCGAGGGGGCGCGTACAGTAGAGGCGATGAGGACGGGGCTGATTGGTTGAAGGCGCGGTTGCCGCGAAGGAGAGATCGGAGAGCTTGGGTGGCTGAGGCATTGCTACAAGCGACGATGGCGGCTCCGAGTGACGATCGGGCTCGTGGGCGCTGCGGGGACGGTGAGCTCGGAGGTTGACGGTGGCGTCTGTACGCTGGGAGATCCGGGCGGCGGATCTTGGGCAGTCGGCGGCTTCTCGAGGCTGAGCGGCGATCGAGGGGCTCAGGCGAGATCGGAAGGGGCAGGCGGTGCGGTGAGGTTTGGGGGAGGGCACCGTCGCTGCGGAGGATGGCGAAGCAACGCCGGAGGGGGTTGAGGGCTTCGGCGGGAGGAGGCTAGCGGGCTCCTCTGTTCCGAATAGAGGAAGGGGGCAAAACAGGGGAGGGCGCGACTTGGGAAAGATTTGATGCCTGCCAGAGTTGGAGATGGACGGCGTTTACTGGGGAGGTGGGTTCGTTGGAGTGTCGATGGCATTTGGATCTCGGAGGGGAGGAGGCTCACGATTCGAAGAGGAGGCCGCGGCTTGTGTGTGATGGCATGGAGAAGATGGAAGGCTGCTGCGGGTGAAGACGCTGGGCGTCGTCAATGTGGCGAGGTCGGAGCGGTCGGTTGCCGTCGGAAAAGAGGAGAGGGGATGGATCTGAGGCTAGCTGATGTGTTGGGGAGGGCTCGGCCTGATGTCGATGGAGGGGGAATGATGAACGGGGTGTTGGGCTTGTCGGCGAGGTTGGTATCGACGTTGCCCTGGGGGGGTTGCGGGGAGCGGTGAGATGGCGGAGGGCTTGGCGAGTGATGGCGGAGCAATGGGAGGCTGATGCTTGCGTGGAGGCCGCGGGGGAGATGCCGGCGGTGAGTAGGGGCGAAGGCGTTGGTTGCGGTTGTGTGTGAGCGGGGTGAAGAGATCCACGAGATGGAGGGGGTTGTGGGTTTGAGAAGAAGAAGAATAGAAGAAGAAGAGGGGGCGGCTGAACTTGGCCTGTGCGTCGATGAGGTTGTCGCGTGAAAGAAGAAGGGGAGAGGGTTTAAAGATGTTAGGGTTTTATTAAAATGAAAATTGGGTGTAGGCTGGGCTGAGCCCTATGTTTAAGATTTATAAAGAAATAGCGTAGATGCAGCTGTGAGTTGGAAATGAATTGGAATATAATAATAATTATGGAGGGATTTAATTTCATTGTAATAAGGAAAGTTTTGAAAAGGGGAAATTAATAGGTTTTTATTAGGATGGAAGAAATGGAAAGTTCTCAAAACGTTTTGATATCTTATTAATAATATGAGTTTAATTAGAAAGATTTTAGAGCCATTTAATTTGAAAACTTGAAATTTGAATTTAAAATTAGAAAATTTAAACTAACTTATGAGAAAAGATATTTTCAAAATAATTATTATTAGGGATAATTTGAGTTATAAAAATAGTCGTAAAACAAATATAGAAATAAATCGGCTACTAGAAAAGATACGCACGAAATACATTTAAAATACGAATACACGTATGACATAGAAAGGTTTAATTAGGAAAGTTTGAAATCAGAATTAATAGAGGAGATTAATTGTTTTTAAATGGGGCAAACTTCTAAATTAGTTATAAGCTTTATTAGGATTAAAATAGGAAGGTCTTTAAAAGAATTTGACCTTGAATTTTAAAACATTTGGATTCAAATAAAAATTCGTTTTTAACAGCAAATAATTAGAGAGAATTAAAAGCAAGTTAAATAGGAAGGTTATAAGGAAATATTTTTAATAAGAGATTTGTTTTAAATGGGATTGAGTAGGGGAAATTAAGAGCTGATATAATAAGGAAAATTTGAATATTAGAATTTAATTAGGGGAATTAACAGGTTTTGAATGAGTAAATATTTCCAAAATAGTTATTATTAAATTAGGATTATAAAAAGAAGGGTTTTAAATGAATTCGAATTTAAATTTCGAAAACATTTTAACTTTTAAAACATTTAAATATTAAATCTCAAATCAATTAATAACATTTTTTTACATATAAATATAGCCACTTAAAAATACGTATTAAGGATTTGAAGTTAATTAAAATACGTTCGAAATTCAAATACGTATAAGATACGGAAAATCACGAAACAGAATATACGAATCAAAAATACGTACCATTAAATACCGGCCGTTACATTCTACCCACCTTAAGAAAATTCCGTCCTCGGAATTTCCTAAGTTAGGTATGATCGAGAAAGAGTCTGATAGAAAAGAAGTCTGATCGAGGAAAGTCTGACAGACGAGGGTCAGGGAAAAAGGATGGAAGAGACATATAGAGGGAAGGAAACTTCTGGATGGAAAAGTGGTCTAGGATCAAAACAATTACAATCAAAATAACGCCTAGAACATAACCAAGCAATTTAGGTGAAGAGGCAAAAATACATCTAAGAAACGAAAAACAAGGATAAGCACATGATATGAATTACTAAGTGCGATGATAGATCAGGTTTCAAACGTTACCGTTCATCACTGACTCGTCATCCTCTCTGCTTCCTGCAGCTCCGGATCCTTGTCGAGTGTTACGTCTTCCTGCCATCCTGCAAACAACCAGGGAAAACATTTGCGCACATGATTTATCTAGACAGTCTGGCTAATAATGACATCCCTATTGTTCCGAGTAGTTTGTAGAATGCAGGACCTGCATGGGCCATCACTAAAACCTGTCACGCCCCGCTTCCCATTATACATGGGGGCGAGGACGTGAGCGGGCCCGCTTGGGCTGGAGCGGTGAACTCCAACCCAATAAGCGTCTGTGGGCAAACCATAATCAGGTTCTTGCATTCAAACTCGGAACAAAAAGGAAATTTCATTATCATTACATTGATGTCCAGATTTACAAGTACACAAATAAGGCCAACTTGGCCATTAGATACAGAAACGCAAACAGAATTACACTTGAATATAAATACAACAAATATTATTCTTAAGCAACGTTGCGAAGGCACGTTGTTCTCCAGCGGCAGATCTCAGCATCTGGGCACCCTGGTCAAGCTGCTCAGTCTCAAGCCTTGCTCCTCAGCAAACCTGTCTAATACCTGACGTATATTTCACAAGACAGAAACATACATCAGCGAAAAAGACCCTCGGCAAGATTTTAAAAACATTAGTAGGAAAAAGACCCTCGGCAAGATTTAATATAATTTACAAAACTTTAGAAATGAAAGACACAATATGTTTCCAAAAAGATGAAACATGGCAGCATGAAGCAACATGGGAACATAACATCATGTAGTGAGTAAAGTAGTGAGCAAGCGGAGTGTGGTGCGTAAAGTGGCGGGCACAACAAGGTGTAGTGTGTAAGGTAACCAGCATGGCATGTGAAGTGTATACAGCAATAGTCGTGACGGTGTAGAGTGTACAACAATATGTATAGCAAGTGTGGTGTGTACAGCAATATGTATAGCGAGTGTGGTGTGCACAGCAATAGTTGTGATGGTGTAGTGTGTACAGCAGTATGTATAGCAAGTGTGGTGTGTACAGCAATAGTCGATCGTGACAACAATTTTAGCAGTTTACGATGTAGCTTCAACAGAGGTAAAGAGAAGGGTGCATCAATCATTCAATCAATCTCCTATCTAGTGACAAAGCCCAGTGTCTGAGGGGGAGGTGACCAGCATCACACCCAAGTCAACGGAAGCTACACGTGACTCTATACTCACCGACCCGGCCAGGTGTCGGTCAAGTTCACCAATCGAGTGCAATCCAGCTTTCCAGCCTCTACTACACTAGACTACCCCACCCAAAGTGTCCATAAAGTCAATCCGTAATTCAATGTCTGCCGAGTGGCAAACATTCCGTAAATGCCCCACGGGCCCAATATCCGTAATTGCCCGAAGGCCCAATAATCCGTTATTGCCCGAAGGCCCAATAGTCCGTAAATTTGTCCCGAGGACCTAGTATCACAAATCATCAATGGTATACATTTCGCAAATTAAGGTATACAAGCCATGAGTGCATTTCGATAGTAGTAATATTTGAAAATGAAAGCAATCAACAATGTCACTAGGTTCAAGAAGATTAAGAACGTACTTTAAAGTTGTTATTAGCATTGTTTAGTAATCCAGTCACAAAATCTGAACATTATGGTTTAAAACTCGCTGGTGATAAATACTTGCGTCGTCAAAAGCTGTAGGAAAAACCATATACTTGCAAGTTGTATATACTTGCCTGAAGCGACGCGATGTGGGCAACCAGGCGCTAAGGCAGAAAATATCTGTGTCGACATATTCATGATAACGAGTTAATAGTTTGACTTAGTAAAGTACACTAATAGGTCCACTTACATACTAACTAGTTTTATTATACCGAATAATTAAAGCTTATAGCACATGATTCAATAAAGTGATATATTTAGAATATGGTCTACAGCTAAGCCACTGATAGAGTAGTAAACTATTCGTACGAACAAGGACTAATGCAAGTATGTGCTTTAAATGTATGCAGACTTATGTACGAACTGCAGGTAAGTTAAGTCACATAATAGCCCACACCTACACACAGGGTATACATAATATATAAACAATTATGTTTACAAGCTTACCTTATTATCGCCACCTTGTGCTCCCTGATGAAGTCGAAGAGGCGGAGTGGAATCGGAGATGGAGGTCGACGACTTCGGGCGGTGTTGGGCGGTGGTCCGGGCTGCTCGTGGTGGCGGGGAAGTAGCGCACGGTGGGGAGGAAGTCGGAGCGAGGAGGTGGGACGTGCGAGCTCCGGAGCAAGGGCGCATCTGCTCGGAGGCGATTCCAGGTGCTCGGAGATGGGTTGACGGCGTCGTGCGGCCTGACGGCGTGGTGGAGCTACGCGGAGGGGGTTGGCGTTGATGCGGGAGTGGTGCTGGACGAGGCAGAAGGGCACTGGGCTCTTTCCCTTGCTGTCGTCGGGCATGATGGCTGAGGGAAGGAGGTCGGAGACGCGGGGTTGTAGGCGATAGTCGACGGCGAGAGGGTGCTGGCGGGTGCTGCGAAGGAGAGACGGGGCGAGGGGGCGCGTACGGCGGAGGCGATGAGGACGGGGCTGATTGGTTGAAGGCACGGTTGCCACGAAGGAGAGATCGGAGAGCTTGGGCGGCTGAGGCATTGCTACAAGCGACGGTGGCGGCTTCGAGTGACGATCGGGCTCGTGGGCGCTGCGGGGACGGTGAGCTCGGAGGTTGACGGCGGCGTCTGTGCGCTGGGAGATCCGGGCGGTGGATCTTGGGCAGTCGGCGGCTTCTCGAGGCTGAGCGGCGATCGAGGGGCTCAGGCGAGATCGGAAGGGGCAGGCGGTGCGGTGAGGTTTGGGGGAGGGCACCGTCGCTGCGGAGGATGGCGGAGCAACGCCAGAGGGGGTTGAAGGCTTCGGCGGGAGCAGGCTAGCGGGCTCCTCTGTTCCGAACAGAGGAAGGGGGCAAAACAGGGGAGGGTGCGACTTGGGAAAGATTTGATGCCTGCCAGAGTTGGAGATGGACGGCGTTTACTGGGGAGGTGGGTTCGTTGGAGTGTCGATGGCATTTGGATCTCGGAGGGGAGGAGGCTCACGATTCGAAGAGGAGGCAGCGGCTTGTGTGTGATGGCATGGAGAAGATGGAAGGCTGCTGCAGGTGAAGACACTGGGCGTCGTCAATGTGGCGAGGTCGGAGCGGTCGGTTGCTGTCGGAAAAGAGGAGAGGGGATGGATCTGAGGCTAGCTGATGTGTGGGGGAGGGCTCGGCCTGATGTCGATGGAGGGGGAAGGATGAACGGGGTGTTGGGCTCGTCGGCGAGGTTGGTATCGACGTTGCCCTGGGGGGGTTGCGGGGAGCGGTGAGATGGCGGAGGGCTCGGCGAGTGATGGCGGAGCAATGGGAGGCTGCTGCTTGCGTGGAGGCCGCGGGGGAGATGACGGCGGTGAGTAGGGGCGAAGGCGTTGGTTGCGGTTGTGTGTGAGCGGGGTGAAGAGATCCACGAGAGGGAGGGGGTTGTGGGTTTGAGAAGAAGAAGAATAGAAGAAGAAGAGGGGGCGGTTGAACTTGGCCTGTGCGTCGATGAGGTTGTCGCGTGAAAGAAGAAGGGGAGAGGGTTTAAAGATGTTAGGGTTTTATTAAAATGAAAATTGGGTGTAGGCTGGGCTGAGCCCTATGTTTAAGATTTATTAAGAAATAGCGTAGATGCAGCTGTGAGTTGGAAATGAATTGGAATATAATAATAATTATGGAGGGATTTAATTTCATTGTAATAAGGAAAGTTTTGAAAAGGGGAAATTAAAAGGTTTTTATTAGGATGGAAGAAATGGAAAGTTCTCAAAACGTTTTGATATCTTATTAATAGTATGAGTTTAATTAGAAAGATTTTGGAGCCATTTAATTTGAAAACTTGAAATTTGAATTTAAAATTAGAAAATTTAAACTAACTTATGAGAAAAGATATTTTCAAAATAATTATTATGAGGGATAATTTGAGTTATAAAAATAGTCGTAAAACAAATATAGAAATAAATCGGCTCCTAGAAAAGATACGCACGAAATACATTTAAAATACGAATACACGTATGACATAGAAAGGTTTAATTAGGAATGTTTGAAATAAGAATTAATAGAGGAGATTAATTGTTTTTAAATGGGGCAAACTTATAAATTAGTTATAAGCTTTATTAGGATTAAAATAGGAAGGTCTTTAAAAGAATTTGACCTTGAATTTTAAAACATTTGGATTCAAATAAAAATTCGTTTTTAACAGCAAATAATTAGAGAGAATTAAAAGCAAGTTAAATAGGAAGGTTATAAGGAAATATTTTTAATAAGAGATTTGTTTTAAATGGGATTGATTAGGGGAAATTAAGAGCTGATATAATAAGGAAAATTTGAATATTAGAATTTAATTAGGGGAATTAAAAGGTTTTGAATGGGTAAATATTTCCAAAATAGTTATTATTAAATTAGGATTATAAAAAGAAGGGTTTTAAATGAATTCGAATTTAAATTTCGAAAACTTTTTAATTTTTAAAACATTTAAATATTAAATCTCAAATCAATTAATAACATTTTTTACATATAAATATAGCCACTTAAAAATACGTATTAAGGATTTGAAGTTAATTAAAATACGTTCGAAATTCAAATACGTATAAGATACGGAAAATCACGAAACAGAATATACGAATCAAAAATACGTACCATTAAATACCGGCCGTTACAAAATTCTAGAGCTCGATCAGGTGGCAAACCAGACATCTCCTCGGGGAAGACGTCGCCAAAATCTCGCACCACAGCTGGCCACTCCATCTCCATCTGCAAAGCCACAACCTCCACCGGTCTGGCCCGAAATCTGATCGGACCAAGCGAACTGCTACCACGGCTGAACTCAAATACTGGATGTCCAGGAATCTCGAACACCACCCTCTTTCTTCGACAGTCAATCGTAGCATAGAAGCTCGCAAGCCAATCCATCCCAAAGACCGCATCGTAGTTGGTGATGTTGTGGACAATAAAATCAGCATAAAGCTCATGTCCACAAACCACCACAGAGCAAGGACTGCACCCACGATGCACCGTGACTACTCCATTCCCTGTAACGATGTTCCAACTCTTGGAGAGAGGGGACGTCGACAAGGAATGCTTCTCCACGAAGCTCTGGGCCAAAATGCACATCGATGCACCTAAGTCAAAGAGGACTCGGGCAGGGAACGTGCAAACCAAAACCACACCTAACAAACAGTATAATCAATCAAATCTTACTCTAGCAACATTCATACACAAGCATCCAACATAATTTTAACAATCAATTATTTTAGGAAGGAACAACTAGATTGAAAGTTACCTGCAATGACATCATCCATGGCCAAAACCTCCTCCTCGGTCATCAGAAATGCCTGCCTCCTCGGCGAAACAGCCTGCCGAAAGGCATGCCCTTGCGGAACAAGGGGCACCCCACGACCAGCGGGCACCGGGGCTCTCTGCTGCAACGGCGGGGCAGCAATAGGTGCCTTCCAAGGCTGCTTCAACCTCGAGCACTCCCTGAGAGCATGGGCGGGATCTCCACAGGCAATACATTGCCCCAAGAACTTCCTACACGATTCCTTAATATGGCCCTCCTTGCCACAGAAATGGCAAGTCCTCCGAACGGGCCCTCCTGGCCTCTTAAACTGAACAGGCTGGTTTGGCCTGAATCCAGGTCTAACCACAGCTCTCGCCTGTTCCACAGGCCTCTTCCCAGCACCAACAATAGACCCATTCCTCTAGTTCACGAGCAGCTCCTGCCTCTTGGCTGCTACTAAAACCTTCTGATAAGATTCCCGGTCAGAAGAGGTCACAAAACTCTGGAGCTCCGAAGCAAGTCCCTGCAGGAACCTCTGAGCTCTCTCCTCAACGTCCTGCACCATCTTTGGTGCAAACCGACTCAGCCTCATGAACTCTTGGTGATATCGGTCCACCGACGAGCTTCCTTGCTTCAAATCGATAAAACGCTGCAGCATCTCTTCCCTGGAAGCTTTCGGGAAGAACTCCCCATCAAATCTGGCCTTGAAGGTAGCCCAGACGATCGGCTCCTCCAACATCTTCTCTTCAGCATCCCACCAATTCCTGGCGTTATCCCTCAGCTGGCGCTTCGCCAAGTCAACCCAACTAACTTCGTTGACCTTGGACATCTTCAGATTGTCCTCGATATTCCTCATCCATTCATTAGCAGCTAGTGGACCTTCGGTTCCATCAAAATATGCAGGACCCAGCTCTCTGAACTGCTTCGCCCCGGGCTCAGGGCGAGGGGCTTCCACCACCCGAGCAGCTCGAGCCACCGGAGCATTCTGTACCTGCAGAAGCACACCCTACTGAACCTGCATCATCTGCAACATCATCCGCATCATCTCTCCGTTAGTGGGCTCCCGCTCAGGCTCCTCGTCATGAGGGGGCGCACCACTACCACCACTACGGGTGATTCGCCTTCCTGCCATCTAATGACACAGAAAACGAAACAATTAGACTCATAGCTTAGGGATCAGATGTCAAACTTATTTGTTGGACAATCTTGTATTATTATCGTTATCCCTATAATTGCAGTTACAGAAGGACCTGCATGGGCCACCACTAAAACCTGTCACGACCCGCTTCCCTAAAATGGAGGCGAGACATGAGAAGGTCCGCTCAAGCGTGGAGCGGTGAAGCCTCACGCCTGATAAGCGTAAATTTAGTATAAGCAGGTCCCTGTAATTGCAAACGAAACAACAACAACAATAATAATAATATGAGACGGATATGAAATACCAATCCCACAGTTTGTCCACAAAATATTCAACATCACAGAAAAGCCACCAGGCTAAAAGAAAGAGTCTAAAGGCCCAGAACAAGGCCAAACAAAAGACGAATATAACAGAGTATCAAACTAGGTGCCACGCACCGACAACCCAAAAGATCTAACAAAACTAGACGTAGACACTAAGACTGATCTCTAGTGTTTACGAAGTCCTCGTCCAACACGGGCGCAAGCTCGGCGTCCGCAAACACCTCACCCTCAGCAAGTAACTCGGGCTCAAGGTCTAACATGCGTCACCCAAAAGAGAAAGGGGCACATGTCAGCAAGTCTAAAAGACTTGAGCAAGGAAACTGAAAGTAACTAACAACCTAGCACTTGTAATATTAAGCAATGACATGGCAGTTAAGTATGATGCAACAGTTTAAAAGAGAGGCAAGCATGCATTATGTAGCCAAAGCTACCAATTCACTAATCACTATTCACTTATCACTGTTTATCACTTAGTGCATAGAGAGTCCACCTGCTGGCCAGCTCGTGGCTCAGGCCGCTTATCTCTATCACTATTAATCACTTGTACACCAGAGATTTCGCCTACTGGCCGGAGTGGTGGATCAGGCCAACTCGGGGCTCAGGTGGCCGCTTATCTCTTACCCCACCCATATGTGTCGAGCGTTGGGGTTTCCAACTACAGGGCTCGCTTCTGGAACACGAGCCAGGAAAATAATAGCATTGTAGCGTGTGCTACGCAATCACGATGACAAATCAATATGCAATGCCAGGAACAGATATTTGCGTACCGTTAATTGAATTTAAACGTGACAGGCAAAATGCAATGACATGAACATATTCGCGTACCGTTAATTTAAAGTAAATGTGACATACAAGCATGATGAGGGTGACGGACCAAGCTTCGTTGCCAAGCTAGGTCAAATGCGTCTAGACGGCTATCCTTTCACCGTCTAGTCTCTTTTACGCTAAAGCAAGGGAAATGGCCTAAGACATGGCCCAATTCAAGAGTTGCAAGTTTCACTTGCCTGATACCGGGGTTGACGAGCAATGAAGATCGTCACAAGCTAACTACGGAATAGATCACTGTTATGGCAAAACAATCATTAGAACAATGATTCTAAATCGATTTCTTATTAGAATCCTAACTTTCTAATAATCCATTTTATTAGGGTTTCACACATGTCAATGGCGGTTATGCTAAAACTAAAGGAATCGAGTATTACCGTGAAGAGGCGGAGGAGCGATGCCGAGCAACCACGGCAACGGAATAACGATCCGGCTCAGATCTGGAAATGAGGGAAAAATCTGGAGAAATGGGTTTGGAGGTGGATTTTGGGGATTTGATGAGGGTTTGGGGAAGATGAGAGATGGGTTGTGACAAGGGAGGGTTTGGATGATGGAGGATGAGCTTGGGATGAAAGATTAATGACTTGAGGAAGATGGGGGCTCAAAGGGGGAGAAATTAGGGTTTTGGGTCGAGTGGAGGAAGAAGAAAACGTTTGGGAGGGGTTTAAATAGGATGGGCTGGCGGCTGCCCAGAAATTAGGGTTTTAACACAGATTAGTCGGTCAAAGAGCAACCCCTGACCGACTAGTTTGACAAGTAGTCGGTCAGTCGACCAACGCAGACCGACTAAGTGTAAACAGTAACTGCTGAACAAACATAGGATTTGGATTTAGTCTGTCGATGAACAACTACTGACCGACTAGTTTGACATCTAGTCGGTCGGTGAACGTTCTTAGACCGACTAAGAGTGAACAGTATTGATACCAAAAATTAGTTGAAGAGTTAGTCGGTTAAAGAAGCATTGCTGACCGACTAGTTTGCAACCTAGTTGGTCAACCAACGTTCTTAGACCGACTAACGATAAACAGTAACTCATGAATAATTTAGAAAGCCAACTAGTCGGTTCAAGAAGGATTATTGCCGACCGACTGGATCGTCATCTAGTCGGTCGGTGCCCCTTGTTACACCGGCTAATAAGCACCAAAAGTTCCGATACGGAGCGCGGAGCTCTGGGATCGATTCCTAAGACTCCTAGGCTTGATCTAACAGTAAGATACGACCGTTATGAAGCCCGTCACGAATGACTTACTTCGAAATCGACGATCCTAAGGAAGAAACGAGAAAACACGACGAAACGATCGAAAATGAATGTTACGGAGACGAAAACCACACATGAGGAGAAAATCCACCAAAACATATATTATAATATAATAAATCCAGATACATGAAAACCAGTCGTTACACACTGACATAGTCCTGATCATTAGCCTTGTTCTATTTGCGAAATGGGGACTAGACATTCTTGGTCCCTTCACTCCAGCAAGTTGGCAACAAAATTTTCTGATCGTGGCCATCGAATACTTCACCAAATGGATCGAGGTTGAACCACTGTCCATTATTACCTGGAAGAGCATCAAAATATTCGTTTGGAAATCAATCAGCTGGCAATTTGGCATCCCTCAAGCCATAGTCACAGAAAACTGCAATCAATTTGATAGTGCCAACTTCAAAGGATTATGTGGGATCAGGCTGCATTTTGTATATGTAGCTCACTCCCAAGCCAATGGTCAGGTAAAGGCAGCCAATAAGTGTATTCTGGAGCCATTATCCAAAAGGGTCGGAGATGCCAAAGGTATGTGGACAGAAGAGCTCACTGGGATAATTTGGTCGTACATGATGACTTACAAAGACTCGACAGGAGAGAGACCTTTCATGCTTGCCTTTGGATCTGAGGCAGTTGTCCCCGTAGAGGTTGTCGAGGAGTCTCTCTGTCTAAAGCATTTTAATGCAAAAATGAATTCGGAAGGGCTCGAGCTTAACTTGGAGCATATCGATGAGGTAAGAGATTTGGCTCTCGCGACCAACATTAGGCAGAAATGTCGTCTGGCCCAATATTACAACTCTAAAGTTAAAGGCGGGAGCTTTCAAATCGGTGACATGGTCCTAAGGAAAGTAGCTTTCTCTCCAGAGATCGCTCGCCAATGCAAACTTGCTGCCAAATGTGGGGCCCATACAAAGTGACTGATGTCCTCTGCCCCGCAACATACTGACTCTCCACCATGTACAACAGAGAGCTTGTTCACCCTTGGAAAGCGGAGCCCTTACAAAAGTACTATTAATAAAAGTCAAGTAAATCGAGTTAACCCGTTTTCTTTTTCTCTCTGATTTTTTTATCTAATTTACCTTTTGGTAAGCTAATGCATGTACTCCAAATGAAAATTAAGTCGTTCTTATTCCACTATATCATTGTCTCGTGTACACAGCATAGCTGATTCCCCAACTAAACTGCCTCACTGGCTACTCAGCCATACGATCGGGGACCACTCACTCAAGGATTAAGCTAGCTATACGATCGAGGACATATCCTAACTCCTTTGCGGGATGCTCAGCCATATGATCGGGGGCCACCCCCTCACGAGCCGAACTGGCTATACGATCGAGGATGCACCCTAACTCCCCCATGGCCTGTTCGGCCACACGATCAGGCCCACTCCCTCATGGTCTAAGCTTGCTATATGATCGAAGACAAACGCTAACTCCTGATCGGGCCCCGGATATACACCCGGAGAACGATTGTAGTTTTACCGCAAGCGCACGGAAAAGTGGCGAGCGGGTATCGAACACGAGGAGGTGGTGTTGAGCTCCAATCTATCCTAGGTTGGCTCGACTACGAATGTTTTATTGGTGGAGATGGTTATGGAATGATGTAATGGAAATGGCGGTGGATGTCGGTGTCAGTGATAGAGAAGTCGGTCAAATATATATTCAAATAAAATATAATAAAAGTGTCTAGGGCTAGGGAATTCCCACTACGGACCGTCATACATCATTATAAATAGTGAATCTCAATATTACTAGGCTTGTGTCGAGGTGAACTAGTCGTAACTGAATATAGAACCAAGCTCACGCTCTCTCGCTATTGCCGGTCTATAGCAACCTAGATTAGTGCCCAATCTCTTGCAAACCCTAACCTAAGCCGCTAGCATGAAGATCGACCTCATCGTCCAATCGCTCCTCGAGTCCACTCTCGTGCAAACTCGAGTTACGATCTAGGTTGTGATAGTTCGTATTCGTCCAATCTCCTGCAAACGAATAAGGGTATAGATTTACAATTAAAAATCCTAGCTTTGGTCCAATCTATTGCAAACCAAATCTAGAGAAATCCAATTGTAAATCTAAATTGAATATCTAGGCCTTCCCATCGATTAGAATCCAATCTCTTGCAAATCCCAAATCGATGGAAATCCCTAGCTATCCGTAGTAAATCAATCACAACCTAACCTCCTAGCAATTCTAGCAATTTAGAAATTCATTCATCACAAATATGAAATTAGATCCATATGGTTCATCCCCAAACCCTAGAACAACAAATCTACTCTAGCATAGCAATAAGGATATGAGAATCAATAGAAATCATTGCTTGCATACAAAAAGATAGAAAAACAAAGATTCAAATAAAAAGAAGAAAATACTTAGCTTGATGAAGATCTTCAATCCAAAATACAAGCTTTTAGATCCAAGAGGGGGCCTAGGGCATGGCCTAACCTCTAAAATAATCCTTAAGAAAACATGTTGGGGGCTAAGAAAACATGTTGGGGATCCCCTCTAATGGTGGCTACAAACCCCTTAAATACTCTCCCAAAACCCTAGCAAGAAACCCTAGAAAACCCCTCAAATTCGTGCCCAAAAACAGCCCAAACCACAACTTAAAATCTGGGCCCGTCGCCGACTCGGCCGAGTGGAAAATGTGACTCGGCCGAGTGGAAATTCCAGCACTGCAGCATCAACTTGCAGAAATTCTCCAGATTTCATCCGACCTCCGATTGGAGCGTTCTTGGCGGCGTTGGGACCGTTATGAAGTCTACTATCCATAAAAAATATGAGAAAAATACTTTGGTTGCTGAAATGATAGCATATTTCAAAAGAGTGGGAGGCTATCTGAAAATCTGGGCGCTGCGTGTCCTCGGC
Source organism: Scilla litardierei (assembly GCA_030789695.1). NCBI lineage: Eukaryota > Viridiplantae > Streptophyta > Magnoliopsida > Asparagales > Asparagaceae > Scilla > Scilla litardierei. The sequence continues at coordinate 49,996,104 of CM061131.1, read as the reverse complement.
ATCACTCGGCCGAGTGTACTTCTCTACTCGGTCGAGTTGGCTTCTCTACTCGACCGAGTGACAGACCCTGTAAAATTCCAGTAAGTCGGGGGTCTTGGGGGTCTGTCTTCGAAGGTGGCTCGGCCGAGTGGCTTTACTCACTCGGCCGAGGGGCATTTGGTACTCGGCCGAGTCGGAACAGTCAAAAGCCTGTACATTTCCAGTAAGTCGGCCTCTTTTGATGGTGGATTTCTCATGCCACTCGGGTGATGCGATCTTCTTACTCGGCCGAGTGGGATATCATCCCTCGGCCGAGTGCACGCCCAATTCCTTCAGTTGGAGCGTGTCCGGTCTGGTCGGCTGAGTGGTCTTCTTGCTCGGCCGAGTGAGTGCTCCACTCGGTCGAGTGGCATGCTGTAAATGCCCAATCTTCTCCGTTTCTCCTTCTCGTCGCTCCTACGGAGTTCCTTCTTCTTCCACCCGTCTCCCATCGTCGAATAGCCCTGAAAAGAGCCTTGGGTGACGCTCCGGAGTGGGTGCAAGTCCCTTAAGCTCCTTTTTGCTCCCAATCGCTCCATATTTCCTGAAATCCGACAAAAACAAGAAATAGTGAAAAGTAACGCAATATCGTCGAATACTCGTGAAAATCACAATATGAGCAATCGAAATGGCGTGAAAACATGCAGAAAAAAGGTGTAAAATATGGACCGATCAAAATCCCCAAAGCTTGCCTCTTACTCGTCCTCGAGGAAGATAAGTAAAGAGACAAACTCGGGACATGAAAACAAAGGAAATGAAATGAAAGAAAAAGAAACAACACGAGGTGGAAGGGGTCGCTAGATTCTTCTCTCAGATCTCAAGCCATAAGCTACACATCACGATAACTTGGAAAATACAAATCACATGCTATAAGGATTTCATATCTTACATAAACATGGTACTTGCAAGCTTTTAAGAACAACAAAAGGGATTCTCTAAATTCATACAATCAATTCATATCCACGTCACGCATTTCATAGGATTTAATATACAAATGTTGGCAATGCACTTTTTAATCAAGAGTTTTAAATGAAGCATATGAGATACACACTAAGCATGCAATAGAGAATAGAATAAGAGACATGACATTCACATATTTACATCGATTCATAAGAAATCTCCATAACTAAAGTATTTTGCTAAGTTTCAGTATTATCAAACTTCCCCATTCGTGCACCTCTCCACTCTAATGTCGCACTCACTCATATGGTCAAATGAATTCACCTCCCCCAAGCTTAGCTTGAGGCATCGCATCTAAAGGAATATGATAGTGGAAAATGGGATTTTTGCCTTGGTTTTCCCAAGTATTTTGTGGCTCCAATAATGAGGTAGAGAAACATTTTTCTTTTTCTTATGGACTTTGTTTCTCATTTTTTTCTTTTTGGATTTTTGTAGGAGCTATTTGATTTGTATTTTTGGTTTTTTGGCTCCTTTTTGGCTTTTTGGACTTTTTGGAGCTAACTTTTTCTTTTGTGGGGATTTTTGGGAAATAGATGCGATATAAGTAGCTTTAGGAGGTGAACTCAAGTGACATGTAGAGAATAAAAAGATATATGTGGAGAAAGAAATAATGTAACACTCGGTTCACTATAAGATGTGCACGAACGGTTCAATAAAATAATACTTCAACTAAAACTCATATGTAAGCATGGATATTCTCAATCATCTCAATAAAAAGCAAAGTCAAGCGGTGAATAATACTTTCATATCAAGTATGCAACAGAAGGTGAATAAGATGATAAGGCAGATGCTTCCGTTATACAATTGATGCGTGAATCTTGGTGCACTTCCAACAAAAGCATACTAAACACTAATCCATACATTCAGCTTCAACTAATATCATGCATTCATATATAGAGGAATCATCAAAAGAAAGAGATTTGCAAGCATATGTGAATAGCAAGACTCTGAAATACTCTAAATAGCATGGCAAGGAATAATAAGCATCGTGATGGTTACTAAAGCAATAAGAGATATCATCATAAGGAACAAATCTAGCAAAAGAAGAGAAAGGAAAATAAAGAAATAAAAAATAAAAGAGAGGAAAGAAAAGAAAAACAAGCACACAACGTGATGCATGAACACAAATAAAAGGAAAATAAGATGGAAAAATAAAAAGGATGATGCAAAAATTTTGAAAAATTTAAAAAAAAAACTAAAATAAAGTAAAAATGCAACTAATGCATTTAAATGGCATGGAAATGCACTCCCCTAAGCTTAAACTTCACATTTTCCTCAATGTGATCATAGTGGAAGAATATGAGGAGCACTGATAATAATAGGGGGGTGAACGCAAAATGATGAAATGAATGACATGAGATCCTAATGCAACTACATGCACATACAATGATGCATGAGAGCGCCTTCCCCCAAGCTTATACCAAACAATCCTATTCAAATCACTCGATCAATAAAATCATGATTTTGCTAAGCTTGATCAAGTCAAACAAATAAGAAAGTGAGGTTTCACTTGAAAGAAATGCTCGATGGTGGTGAGCAAAAGGATGTGACACATCAAAATATGAAGGGTCAATTAATATATATAATGGGTCTGGGGTGTAAAAATTTTGTTGTCGTCATAAGAGGTGATATTTATTCAATCAAACTATACGATCCTCTCACTGTCGAGAGGATTCGGGTTTATTGAAAGCATAAAAATTTCTACACTACTGGATTGATATCACCTATAGCAAAAGGCGGATCCAGTATCTTTGCCGGTGCAGGAAACTGCTCTAACTGCTCCTTCCGTGGCTCCGCCAGATGCGTGTGTCCACGGACTCCATCAGACTCCAGCAATGCGGCTCCCAGCATCTCTCCAAGGACTCCACCTGTACCTTGTAAGAGATAAGCCACATCAATCTGATGTGGATAATTCTTCCCCAAAATAAATGTATTCCAAAGAGGGTCATCAACATAAGTATTTAAAATTAAAAACGGTTGACAACACTTCCCTGGAAATAAATCTCCACTCTCGTATACCACGTCGATCAACTCCTCATTGTTCGCCTCAGGTTGTTCAGGTAGCTTGGGCATATAAGTGTAGGTCTCATCAGGCAGCTCCTCATCATCGTCAGACTTATCCCATCGCACCTCCTGATCATATTCAATAGCATCCATGGGTGCTAACTCCTTGCTCTCCTCCTCGTATACGTCCCATCATACCTCTTGATCGTATGTACATGAATCCTACAAAAGGCACGATGAGTCGTCAAAATCTGAATCATAAAAAACATCATACACGGGAGGAGAATCAAATGTAGGAGATGAGGGAGTAAAGAGATCTCCCAGAAGGGGAGCCATAAGCTCTGTGGGATTGTCCTCAGCATCAGTGGAAGCATGGTCCTCTGAGGGATGCTCAGCCTCTGTAGAAGGTGGGGATGGCTGCGGTAGCTTGAAAGGAGGAGGGTAATGCTTGGGATCCTCATGAATGGCTATGTCCTCGTCCCAATGCACGGCTTCCTCGGTGACAAGCTCTGGCTCCGCATGTGAGGCCTCCTCAAAAACAAGCTCTGGCTCATGTGGGTGGCAAGGGGGAGCGACGATGGCACAAACTGACTCTCCCCCAAGCTGAACGTGGACATCCTCCTCAGGCTCCTCAGGTATAGAAGGCAATGTAAACGTCATCATCTCCTTTTCATGCCTCCTTCTTTGTTTCTATCCTGGAGCTCAAGGCACCCGTTTGCATGGCTTGGCCTCCTCAAGAGTAGGTGCAGGTGGCTCTATGGGCTCATGTATCTTGACCGCGGTATAAAAGTGGGTCTTGTGCCCCTCAACTAGAGCATAGACTCCATCATCAATGGTGCCTGTGGAAGAGATACAATGAGTAATGAAGTTTTGAAATTCAAACTCAAAAGGATCACCTGCCGTTATTATCAATGGACCGGAATTTCGAACTATGTCGACAATGTTTCTCAATAGGTCAGTGTACGTGTCCTCCTTTGGCAACTCAGATGTCTCTATTTGTGGAGTGTTGATGGTATAAAGGTGGATATGATCACCTTCAAATGAAGCATACACTCCATCTATGATAGTACCTGCACTAGAGACATTAGCCATAACAAAATCAATGAATACTTGGTCGTATGGTTTACTTACCGTAACAGTTAGTGAACCGCTAGATCGAGCATCATCTATCATTTGCTCCAAGGCTGCTGCCAACTGTAGATCACTGAACTTCCCCACTTGCATCCTCTTCAAAAACTCACGTGAGGGTCCCTTTAGCCTTCTAGTGAAGATATCAAATAGCGTGGAGTCATTCCACTCATGGTCTGACTCCGTCTGGAACATTTCTAACATTCCTTCAAACCTAGACAAGGCTTCCCCGAAGGATTCTCCATCAGCCTGATAGAATGCAGCGATATATATGTAGGATTGTATAGAGCCCGCTCGCATTTTCTTTGGAAGCGCCATCGCTACAACAACTGCACCTGATCAATCAAAGTAAACAACCTGGAAAAGACGTCAGTGGTACAAAGAGAGATAAAGATAATAATAGCAGGTGGTGGGAAAAAATTTCTCTTAAGGTTTTTTTATTTTTTATTTTTTGATTTTTTTTAATGTAATCTAATCAACCTAATTGTGACAAATTGGCACCCAACGGGAAACACCTCCCCGGCAACGGCGCCAAAAACTTGATCGGGCCCCGTATATACACCCGGAGAACGATTGTAGTTTTACCGCAAGCGCACGGCAAAGTGGCGAGCGGGTATCGAACACGAGGAGGTGGTGTTGAGCTCCAATCTATCCTAGGTTGGCTCGACTGCGAATGTTTTATTGGTGGAGATGGTTATGGAATGATGTAATGGAAATGGTGGTGGATGTCGGTGTCGGTGATAGAGAAGTCGGTCAAATATCTATTCAAATACAATATAATAAAAGTGTCTAGGGCGTGGGAATTCCCACTACGGACCATCATACATCATTGTAAATAGTGAATCTCAATATTACTAGGCTTGTGTCGAGGTGAACTAGTCGTAACTGAATATAGAACCAAGCTCACGCTCTTGCGCTATTACCGGTCTATAGCAAACTAGATTAGGGCCCAATCTCTTGCAAACCCTAACCTAAGCCGCTAGCATGAAGATCGACATCATCGTCCAATCGCTCCTCGAGTCCACTCTCGTGCAAACTCGAGTTACGATCTAGGTTGTGATAGTTCGTATTCGTCCAATCTCTTGCAAACGAATAAGGGTATAGATTTACAATTAAAAATCCTAGCTTTGGTCCAATCTATTGCAAACCAAATCTAGAGAAATCCAATTGTAAATCTAAATTGAATATCTAGGCCTTCCCATCGATTAGAATCCAATCTCTTGCAAATCCCAAATCGATGGAAATCCCTAGCTATCTGTAGTAAATCAATCACAACCTAACCTCCTAGCAATTCTAGCAATTTAGAAATTCATTCATCACAAATATGAAATTAGATCCATAGGGTTCATCCCCAAACCCTAGAACAACAAATCTACTCTAGCATAGCAATAAGGATATGAGAATCAATAGAAATCATTGCTTGCATACAAAAAGATAGAAAAACAAAGATTCAAATAAAAAGAAGAAAATACTTAGTTTGATGAAGATCTTCAATCCAAAATACAAGTTTTTAGATCCAAGAGGGGGCCTAGGGCATGGCCTAACCTCTAAAATAATCCTTAAGAAAACATGTTGGGGGCTAAGAAAACATAATGGGGATTTCCTCTAATGGTGGCTACAAACCCCTTAAATACTCTCCCAAAACCCTAGCAAGAAACCCTAGAAAACCCCTCAAATTCGTGCCCAAAAACAGCCCAAACCGCAACTTAAAATCTGGGCCCGTCGCCGACTCGGCCGAGTGGAAAATGTGACTCGGCCGAGTGGAAATTCCAGCACTGCAGCATCAACTTGCAGAAATTCTCCAGATTTCATCCGACCTCCAATTGGCACGTTCTTGGCGGCGTTGGAACCATCATGAAGTCTACTATCCATAAATAATATGAGAAAAATACTTTGGTTGCTGGAATGATAGCAGATTTCAAAAGAGTGGAAGGCTATCTGAAAATCTGGGCGCTGCGTGTCCTCGGCATCACTCGGCCGAGTGTACTTCTCTACTCGGTCGAGTTGGCTTCTCTACTCGGCCGAGTGACAGACCCTGTAAAATTCCAGTAAGTCGGGGGGTCTTAGGGGTCTGTCTTCAAAGGTGGCTCGGCCGAGTGGCTTTACTCACTCGACCGAGGGGCATTTGGTACTCGACCAAGTCGGAATCGTCAAAAGCCTGTACATTTCCAGTAAGTCGGCCTCTTTTGATGGTGGATTTCTCATGCCACTCGGGTGATGTGATCTTCTTACTCGGTCGAGTGGGATATCATCCCTCGGCCGAGTGCATGCCCAATTCCTTCAGTTGGAGCGTGTCCGGTCTGGTCGGCCGAGTGGTCTTCTTGCTCGATCGAGTGAGTGCTCCACTCGGCCGAGTGGCATGCTGTAAATGCCCAATCTTCTCCGTTTCTCCTTCTCGTCGCTCCTACGGAGTTCCTTCTTCTTCCACCCGTCTCCCATCGTCTAATAGCCCTGAAAAGAGCCTTGGGTGACGCTCCGGAGTGGGTGCAAGTCCCTTAAGCACCTTTTTGCTCCCGATCGCTCCATATTTCCTGAAATCCGACAAAAACAAGAAATAGTGAAAAGTAACGCAATATCGTCGAATACTCGTGAAAATCGCAATATGAGCAATCGAAATGGCGTGAAAACATGCAGAAAAAAGGTGTAAAATATGGACCGATCAACTCCCTAGTAGGCTGCTCTACCATACGATCAGAGGTCACTCCCTTGTAAGCGATCTGGCTATGCAATCGAGGAAAAAACCTAACCCCCTCGCGGGCTGCTCGGCCATACAATTGGGAGCCACTCTCTTGCCAGCTAAGCTGGCTATTCGATTGAGGACGAACTCTCAGTTCTCTCACAGGCTGATGGCTACACACTCACAGACGAGCTATGATAAGTCCCATGTCCAATGCTTTACAAAGCTAATTTTGATAAAACCTCATATTGGCCAATGGTCGTCCTTTAACTGCCCGAGCTCTACTTTCACCCAACACTTAAGCTCGAACCATTGAGGGGCTATATGGGCAACTAGAAACGATCTTATGGATCATGGAGGTTTTATTCACCTGTCAATTCATGGAGCAGCAACACATGATGATTGCCTTTTTGAGGGTGCCTCGACCGAAGCACGTGAAGCTCTTCTTTAGAGCATCAATTTCGATGGTCTAAAGAGAACACCTAGCCTAAGTTACATGCCTCGTATGTCCTACTGGATCTATTGAATGTTGCCTTGAACAGGTCGGTAATCTCGAAGGTAAGCTCCTGCTTAAAGTCTACCACAGCCTCTTCAGCAACAATCAAGGGGTTGACTTTCTCCAGGGAAACCCGAAAATCTAGGAGCTCAGACCTTTCAATTCTACATTGTTCTTCTGCTTCATTTTATGCCCAGGATAATGAAGCAACGAAGTCATCAGCTCATCATTGCCCCAACGCTGCCCGTGAGTCCCTCTCTTTGGTTAACACCGCTTCCAACTCCTTTATTCGAGATTTGATCTCGATAACTTTCTCAATTGAGGTCCTAAGCTCGTCCCTTGTTTGCTGAAGAGCTCTCTCATCAGCAATCATCCTTTGATGCTCCAAGGCTATTTTGGCCTCCATGCCAATCGTATCTATGATGCGATGATACATCTCTGCCACCATAGACACCTTCATAAAAAAGAGGTCAGACCTAAAGAACGTGCAGAGCTGAAGGGTAAGGCTGAGTTTTGACCAAATAACTATGCCAGACAATTTAGCTGCCAGCATCGCACAATCGACTTGCTACAAAATGGAATGATCCCAAAGAAGGAAGGAGTTCTCCACAAGCCTGGTAAAAGCCCCCATAATCCAAGAGAGCCGACTCCCCCTCTCCTACGGGAAAAGTAGACTTATGGAGCTCTCATTGCACATGCTCTGGAGGAGTATGCACCTGTCTAATTGCCAACAACGTCCATTCATATTCAGAGGGTATCAGCCCGATCAATGGTGCTAAAGGGACGAGGCCTTCCCATGGCTAAGTGTCAACATAGTTGCTTGGCCTAGTAGGGGGCATGTGTGTCTCCGAAGATGCATCGTGGACCATAATTTGAGTCTGTATGGCCTGGGTCTTGGTTGCACTAGTGACCAGGGGAGTGGGGCTTGGGGGATACCTCCTTCTTCTTCCTCATCTCTTCCCTGAATTCAACTTCGGCCGATGTACGTTCTCTCTTCCTCCCTATCAATTCTTCAAGACTTTGAGCTCAATCCCACCGCGGCAGGGGCTGGACCATCAATAGTATGGATCGAGCATGTGACCATAGTTTCGGGGATGAGGTCAGGATCAACTGCCCAGAGGCCGGGGCTGACTTCCCTACTCCTTTGGGTGAATTATGGCCAGAGGGGATGACGGGCAAGCAGATGCGCCACCCGTCGATTCCTTATACTTTGCGCAGAGAAGCTTCCGTATCTTGGGGAATAGATCGTTGAACTCTTACCCTACCATTTCTGCAAAGAGAAAGGAAATCAGGGTGAGCAATCACGTATGCATAGTCAAAATTTTTGCATTACCCGGGCTCCACAAGACAGTCTTCATTAAGTTGTTGTCCAATAAACGGCTGATGGACAACTCATCCTATGAGAAATTTAACAGAAGTGTAGTTATTTTGGCTTCATTGACAGAAAGCCCCCGTTTTGCAGAAGCCGAAGGGTTTAGGCAGCCCAATGAGAAAAGATTGTTGTCGGTCTAGGGAAGGTGTCAAAGAAAAAAGTGTTCTCCCAATCATGGATGTAACTAGAAATCCTCCATATGAGTTTTCTATTCCTGTGGGCAATGAAGTGATACCACACACCCAGATGGTCGGTTTAAACCTAGAAGAAAAAGCAGAAGAGTGGGGTAGTTGGAGACAGAGCATGATAAAACCAACCACAGTGGAGATAGCGTGGGGTGCAAGGTGACAAAGGAGAGTTCAAAGAAATTCAAGACCTCGAGTGTGAAGGTATGAAGAGGAAAACGAAGGCCAAACTGGAAGGCTTTGACATATACACCAACTTCTCTTTTTCTAGGAAAGCAGATTCTCTCGTTCACCTTGTGGATCTGATATCCGTAAGGGGGACAAAGATAATCAGTTCGGATCTTGTCAGTAGAAAAAGAAAGCTTGGGGACTAACGTCAAGATTTCTAGGGGCACAATAGATGATTTGTCAGCCCACAAAATGGGGATTTTAGGTTCCATAAGCAAGCCTTTACCTTTGCCGGGGTTGTGTTATATTGAGGTTACTAGGAAGCGCACGGGGCTTCAAGCTGGGATACCTTTCAGATTCTGAACATCTGAAATTTACTCTATAGAAGGAAGGAATCAGGAGGAGCAAGGGCAAGTGTTACGACCTCAAGAACATCCCAGTCGATCTAGGCCCACATGCTCAAAGCCCAAGTCTTGGCCCGTCGAATCTCCATAATGAAAGCTAGTTCGCCAAGTCTCAAGGAAGCTCGCCTAAGCAGAACAACAAGTTCGTCGTCTGAATCAAATAGAAGAGCCCTCCGAATGATCGCATCTATTCTATGCTAACTTGCTCTAAAAGCAGCTCGCCTACCTCGCTGCCCTGGAAGCAGCTCGCCTACCTCGCTGCCCTGGAAGAAGCTCGCCTACCTCGTCGTCTAATGAATGAGATGACCCGCCACTGACACCACTGCCAGTTTCATTATAGACAAAGCGTGATAAAAGGGCACGTGACCGCTTTGCCGCCTGACCGCCTGTCGAAAGCATGCCTACCCGTTTTGCCGCGAAACAGCCTGACAAAAGTGCCAACTGACATTTACGGCTCTGACCGCCTGACAAAAACATGCTTGACACGTTCGGCGCTGATATCAACTGTCGGATCCCTGACACCTTGACACCGCCAGCTCAGCAAAAGCACCCGACTCTAGCATCCTATAAATACCCCCTCATCTCCAAGCGAGAGGGAGGTTGGTTGGATGACTTGGTAACAAATTCCTAACGCATCTACTTATATTCAAGGTCGAATATCCTCCACATATTCGTGCCTTCTACACTAATCTGTCATGCAAGCGCCTATCTACCTCTAAGATCTCCTTTCGTGTCCGACGTTCTCTCATCATTCATCAACTGACTTAAGCATTGGAGGGGCTGTGCGCTGACAGCCGACCCAACCTTTCAGACGAGTTTCTCTTCTTGTAGGAAGTTCGCCCCTGCTGCCAGCAGACAAGCGACCTGTGATGTCCTTCACCAACGGACAAGCGACATTCATCAACCAGCGGGAGATCTACTCCGATTGACGGGCGACCTTGATATCCTCATCTTCAAATCATCCTCAATTCGGGATTAGCCTCGTCTTCCATCCTATATTTGTAACCATCGTGACCTTGGTTCCACACTTCAATACAAATTCATTGTAAGTATATTCCACCCCACAACAATTGGCACTGTCTGTGGGAACTTAGGGTCACACCTATATCTAATCCCATACAATTCAATGCTAGTCCTAACCGTGGTAAACAGCCCATGGAGGACGAGCCACATCCTCTCGGAGGGACTTCCCTGATAGACGTACCCCCTGAGGGGGTGGCAGAGGCTATTCATGCCTCGGCCTGTGCTGTTCACCAAGGCTTTGAAGCCTTTACGAAGATGATGAATGATTGGGGCACGGTTGGGGCCGGGACATCCACCATCCCCCCTACACCCCTGAACGTGAGGTGCAGCCTTCATCCCCAGATCGAAGAAGCAGCAGCCGCCCAGCGGAGGGGGCTCAACGAAGAGATAGCGGCCTAGCAGAGACATCTCGATGCAGAGATGGAAGCTGATCGTCAGAGGTGCCTCGAAGAAGAAGCCGATGTTCAACCGAGGCAGCTTGACGATGAGGCAAAGGCCGCCGCGGAACAAATACGGGTGGATGAAGATATCACATGTCGACAGATGTGATTCATCATCGTCACACGAGAACGGATCAAGGAGGAGAGCCGTAGGGTCCCAGAGGAGTCACCTCTGAACCGATGGTACACTCGTAGCCCACCGTCGGTGGATATCTCGTCGCTCGGAGGGAGCATCCACAGGTCAGCCTGCCAATCTCCTAGGCATGATGATCGTTGATGACGAAGCTGTGATCAAAGCAAGACTACCCTAATGCAGGGATGGGACGCCGATGAGCATCGAGATGGCTTATCCGGTGACTCCAGTGATGGACAAGGCAATTGAGGCAGCCGTATCGACCCCTGAAGATCACCAGCATGCCCTCCCAAGTCGCTGACGCGACTAATCTAGCCAGAAGGGCTACCCCTTGGCCAGATGAGTGACCGCGGTCCCGATACCTCAAAGACTCAAGCTTCCTCAGCTTGAACTGTATGATGGTTCGGGCGACCCCCTCGAACATGTGCAGCGGTATAGAGGGGCAATGGAGATTCAAGGCGTGGATGATCCACTCCTATGCCGAGGCTTCCAAATGACTCAGAAGAAGTCTGTATTAGAGTGGTACAATGACCTGCCCGCCTGCTCCGTCGAAGTCTTCGACGACCTATCCCACAAATTCAGCAAACAGTTGAGGGCAGGACGAAGAGGGAAGAAACCAACGGACTATCTATTTTTGATTGTCAGAAAGAAGGGGAAACGATCTGAAATTTTTTGTATCGTTTCCAGGAGGAATGGCTTGGCATGGCAAGCTGCAGAGATGAGCTCGACATGGCGGCCTTCAAAAAAGGGCTGACCGATCGAAGCCTGCCCAAGTCGCTCCTCCATGATCCACCCACCGACTTGGATGCACTCTTCACCCGGGCGGAGAGGTTCATGCTGAGCGTGGACGCTCTGGAATGAAGAAGGTGGCCGCCCCGGTTAGGAAATTCTGCAACAAGCGGCGGAGCAATTTTCGATCAAGGCAGGAAGACCGTCCCAGAGGGCGTCACCAACTGGGTAACCAGGGGCACAACCCAGGATGCCGTCAACCTCAAGATCACCCCGGACCAGTGCGAGGGTTTGTCGCATCTAGAGAGCCCGAACCGGAGGTCGGTAGGTCCGAAGGACGACATCGGGCCCAATACATGCAACTCAATGCCCCCATGATCGAAGTATTGGCCGCAACAACAAGAGCTAGACTTCTCCGAAACCTGCCACAGGAGAGGAGGACGATCCCAACTTCTATGAATCAACAGTCATGATACTGACGAGTGTTTTACTCTGAAGAGGGATATCAAATGGCTGATTTAGGAGGGCCATCTCCAAGGCTTCGTTGAGGGGAGGAGGCAGGCTCGCGATGAAAGAGCGCCCCCCAAGAGCGCAGCGGCCAAACCAACCCCAGAATGCCGAGCAAGATGCCCCTTGCCAGCCCAGAGCGGTCATGCACGTAGATGTGATATGAGGTGAGCCATCCTTAGGTGTCACGTCGGCCTCGGCCAGAAAGGCGTACGCCCGACAGGTGATGACGATGGACATGGGATACAAAGTAAAGTGGAGGAGAGAGCTCGCCCCTTCTCATTCTTAGACGACGACTTGGAGGGGGTCGATCTACCACATGATGACTGTAATGCCCTGCTAAGCTACTGCACAAGTACTAGAGGGGGGGTGAATAGTACTTTAAAATAATTAAGAGGCTAATTCCTAATTACTTGCAAACTCTACCAAACAATGCGAAAAAGTAAATGTTAGACAACAAAGAAACAATCGCAAACAACGATATTATTGGGTTCGGATCCACCCAAGTCTCCCCGACTTGTTCCCGGTGATCCTACGTCCCAACCACCCGGATCCCCTCCGGATACTTGAGTTAGAAACCCTAACTCAAGATTTCCACTATGAAATACTTGTGAAGAACCTTCACCAAGTCAAATCATACACAAAGTAATTTGTGACTCCCACAACCCAGGATCACAAACACAACTCTCACAACCGAGAGATAAACACTTACAAAATGAAAGTGAATGAAATAGAATAACTTACCACAAAATACCTATGCCTTGAGTATACTTACGAATTAGGGCAAGGATGATTTTGAGGAAGAAGAAGGCACCAAACCCTAGCTCCAAGATGTAGATCAGCGATGGAGAGCTATGGGGTTGTTGGTGACATAGGATCAAGCACTTGGCTTGGAAGGCTTCACACTCAATGAATCTCTCTTTGGAAGTAAGAGTGAGGAGAGATTATTGAATGGAATGAAAGAGCTTTGAATGAGCTTGGAATGATTTCTCTTGATCTCTAAACTTGCAATAATATCAGCCTTGACTGCAATGAATGCAGCCCATCAAGTATTTATAGGATAGAGGAGAGAGAGAAAGAAATTCGAGTCATTAAATGCTCCAACGGCTCTTTTCTGAACTCAACTAGTCGGTCAAAGAACAACCACCGACCGACTAGTTCATTAACTAGTCGGTCGGTCATTTAACGTAGACCGACTAATGGAAGAACAGCCAAATGGTCGAAGCACAGATAAAAGGAACTAGTCGGTCCAAGAAGAGTAGCTGACCGACTAGTTTCACAACTAGTCGGTCGGTTACTTAACTGAGACCGACTAAGAGATAAAACTGAAGTCTGAGCACAAATTGATTTAGTCGGTCCAAGAACAAATGTTGACCGACTAGTTCATCAACTAGTCGGTCGCCAAATGAGCATAGACCGACTAACGATAAACAGTAAGTTAGGTAAAAATTGGCATGTACAGTAAAGCTAAACTAGTCGGTCCAAGAAGGAAAGCTGGCCGATTAGTTCATCAAAAGTCGGTCGATCAATGAACACAGACCGACTAATGATAAACAGTAGCTCAGGCTCAAAGTTGCATGAATATGGAAAGCTCAACTAGTCGGTCACAGAAGCATCACTGACAGACTAGTTCACAAACTAGTCGGTCGGTGAGTCAACTTAGACCGACTAACAGTAAACAGTAAAGAGCTTAGAATTGACTGACAAAAACTAGTCGGTCCAAGAAGCTTTGTCGACCGACTAGATCAGCATCTAGTCGGTCAATTCTTCTTCTTGAACCAACTAACATGCACAAGAAGTCGTGAATCGAAGCGCGAAGCTTCGAGAAAGTTTGTATGGACTTCTACTAAGATCCTAGAGCTAAGATATGAGCGTTTTGAAGATTTAAACCGTAAGACCTACTCAAGGCTTAACATTCTACGAAAGAAGCTTAAATACTATAAATAAAACTTGACGATACCGTCTTCAATAGTTTCAATCGAATCTTCATGACTTCTAAAATGGTCCATAAGCTTCAACAAAGCTTTAGGCATATGATCACGTGCTTTGAGAAGTCTCGAGATGTCGCTTTGGATGTTCATATGAATTTGGCAACGATCTCCATAACTGCGCTCATAAATTGTTAGTTCACGATATATTTATGTTTGTTCATCATCCAAAACCAAATCCGGTGAGTCCAATATCCAACATTCTCCCCCTTTTTGATGATGACAAACCAACATAAATAATAATCAACAATAATAATTCAAATGAAATTTACTTACCCCCCTGCATTGATGACACGTTAATTCCAAATTAAACAATAATAATACGCATCAAGCAGACGAGTAAAGTATATAAATGAGAATTGATTATTGAAATATCGGATTTGAAAATCCATTTATATATCTTAACTCCCCCTGAATCTAACATATCAAATTAGATTCTTGGAATAATGCTTTAAATTATCATTTAGCACATCGTTATTATTATATCTCTCCCCCTTTGGCATAAGCAAAAAGAGCGGGAGGAGATCAACGACAACAATGGCTTCAAATAAAAAGCACGGGAGTCGTAGAATACGACCATGGCTCAAGTGACACCAAAGAAAAATACAAATAAAATCAGGGCGTGTCAATGATACCATAGTCGAAAATCGTAAAACGAAATCATCAAAACTCAAATCAATTTTACGGATTGAGTTATGGAATATACTCTCCAATATCAACATTCTTGGTTAATTTAGTGCATGGAAAACAATTCTATGTTTTCATAAAGTGAAATCTATTTAACTAAGTTAATATCGTCGAGCGACGAAATCAAACATCAGAGACATAAAAAAACAAATTATAAATTGTGCACAATAGAATGAAATGCCAACTGCGATGTATATAAATATATATGAACCATGATACAACAAAATCGTACATCGTCAACATACAAAACATCGATCCAACGATCGGGGCACAAAATACAGCATCATATCACACAGATATCAGAGTGACACAAAACATACAACATCATCAAAATGCATCAAGATACATCATCATCAAAATGATCCAAAAAATAGCCACCCTCACTGTAACGGTACGTTTTCGTTGTACTTTGTTCGTGCACGTGCTTTTGGTCGTGCACGTGTTTATTTTAGACTTTATTTGATTGTGAACACTTTTGTGTGATATGCCGTTGTGAACGTCTCTGAGAGTATTAAATAGTGGCACTATCTTGGAACGACACTTCTCGAGTCGTTTTTCCACAATTTAAACTTACTCGATGAGACGTGACGATTCTCACTCTTGACGGGAGACGTTTCTATTTTTAGTTTCGTCGTCCGACGTCGAATTTGAGATCCGTCTTCTTAGTTAGCTCACATTCGTCGCCACGATCACCACGATATTTATTTTATAATTTTTGGAGTTTATTTGACCCCTTTTATATTTCTAACAAGTTTTATATTATTTTTAATAATTAATTTATAAATTATTTTCGGCCAAATAAAATTTATTTAAGTTTTAAACGTTTTAAAGAATTTTTGAGGAAATTTCCAGCTCATTTGGACCAAGTCAAACCATTGGGTGAGTTGGAGTAGTTTTAATTCAAATTTTAAATTATTTTAATATTCTAATCCTATTAGATTTAGCCCTAGACCAAGTCAACCCATCTATACTATATAAGCAACCCCTAGGAAGACCTATTTTCGCAAGAAATTAGCCCTAGCCTCTTCCAAACTTGAAATTGGACGTTGCGACGATTCGTCGCAACGTTGCGACGTTCAGCAGCCGCACGACCGAAGGAAACGGCCCTGTTCCCCCGCTCCGACCGAAGCCCCCGCCCGCATCCTAGCCGCTCCGCACCGCTGCAGCGACCGCCGCTCCGTTCCCTCGGTCTGACCGAGGGATTGGCCCGCATCCGCCTCGCATCCAAGCGCTCCGCACCGACCCGCTTGTCACCCCGCATCGCTCCGCATCTGACCGGTCGCCCCGCCCGCAGCGACCGACGTTGCAACGTTGCAACGTTGCAACATCGCCCACCTCGCATCCCAAGCGCATGACCGAAGTCCCCGACCGGTCTGACCGAAGGAAGCACCCACACCCGCTGCTGCGACCGACCCCCGCTGCTGCACAGCCCCGTTCTCTCGCAGCGACCGAGGAATTCTCCCGCATTGGAGGGGTACGACCGAGAGCCACTCGTCGCAACCCCGCATCCGTCGCACAACTTGCCTCCGTGGGCCCCCAAGTTCTCCAGAGGTATTGTGGGTCCCCCAAAGGTCCCTAGGACTACTGTGGGCCCCACCTAGGTGCGTTCTCTTCGGCGACTTGCCGCGTACGACGTCGTCGCACGTCGTAGCCCGTCGTCGCACGTGCGAGCTTTGGAATCTGGAATCGTCGCCCGGTTTGATTGCTCTGAAATTTCCAGCGAGGAATCTAATTGGAATCTGGACTTGGAGCGCGATCTTTTATTCCAACCCCCGGCGTCGCTACCCGACGCCGGTGTAGCTTTCGCGTCGTGTTGAGGTAACGCTTTGCACCCCTAGGACCCCCAACCAAATTGCATGCTAACCAAGACTAAAAATCAGTATTTTAAAGTATTTTAAATGTTTTAGCAATCACTAATCAAGATTAATAAAACGGATGTAGGCCGGTGGACTTGTGCACGTAGGAATCGTGACTTTGGACTCGTTGGACGGTGTTTTCTTGACGTGATAGTTGCAGGCAAGTGAAACTTGCCAAATCTTGTTTAGGGCCATGTTTTTAGGCCACTTACTTGTTTCTAGCGTAAAAGAGACTAGTCAGTGAAATGATAGCTGGCTAGACGCCTACTTGATCTAGTTTGACAACGAAACTAGATCCGTGACCTAATTGATCTAGCTTGACAACGAAGCTAGATCCATCCCTTAAACTTGTTTTTCATGCATACTAAACTGTCACGTTTACTTTCCTTACTTGTACGCTTTACTACTTGCCATGTCATGTCATCCATGCATTGAATGTCGCATTCGTAGCACACGCTACAATACTTGTACTCGTACTACTTGTCCGGCTAGGTGCACCCCTACGCCATACTTGTTTAAACACTTCCTGGCTCGTGGTCCAGAAGCGGGCCTCATGTGTTGGCTAGAAACCAATGCCCGATACACGTGGAGGGGTAGGGATAAACGGTTACTTGAGCTTAGGAGTTGGCCCGCGCAGCCACTCTAGCCAAAAGACGGAATCTCTGTGCACGAGGTGCTTACTTTACTTGTCGTGCACTTGTCTTGTGAATGTCATGCCATGCTCGTACTTTACTTTACTTTACTTTACCTGTTGCACTCATTACTTTAACTGCCATGTCATTGCATCATGCTAGAACTTTTAGGTTGCTATTACTTGTACTTTCAGTTTCACTTGCACAAGTCTTTTAGACTTGCTGACATGTGCCCCTTGCTCTTTTGGGTGTCACATGTTAGACCCTGAGCTAGAGACAGTTGCTGAAGACGAGGTGTTTGCTGACATTGAGCCCGAGCCTACGTTCGTTGAGGAGTTCGAGGACACCGGAGACCAGTCTTAGAGACTGATTTACTTGCTTTTGCTTTAGGTAGTTGTTAGTTGTCGGTGCTTGCACCATTTCCTTGTTTTCGTACTTTGTACTTTATTGGCCATGCTGGGCCTCTTTTAGACTCTTTTATTTTAGCCTGGTGGCTTTTCTGCGATGTTGAGATTTATTATTATGGATATTCTGAGATGTTTCTGTTGTCTCTTTTCGTTATTATTATCTTTGTTTCGTTTCGCGTTGCAAGGACCTGCAGTTTAAAGTGATTGACGCTTATCGGACTTAAGCTTTGTAGCTTCAAGTCTGAGCGGACGTTCTCACGCTTCGCCTCCATGTTTTTGGGAAGCGGGGCGTGACAGGTTTTGTTGGTGGCCCATGCAGGTCCTATCTTGCGATTGCGAACTAACGGAACAACGATAATAAACGGAATATCCATTAAATAAATTGCAACATCCAAGTCATTAAGCTTTGAGTCTAATTTGTTTGTTCGTTTTCCTTGTCCTTAGATGGCTGGACGACGACAGACCCGATCTGGCAGTGGGCCCAATCGTGCCGAGGAGCCGGATAGAGAGCCCACTAATGCTGAGATCATGAGGATGATGCAACAGATGATGCAGGTGCAGCAGGGCATGCTCCAGAACACTCAGTGTGCTCCTCGCTTCGAGCCAGGAGCGAAGCAATTTCGGGAGCTGGGCCCGACTTACTTTGATGGATCTGAAGGACCGTTGGCTGCAGAGGAGTGGATCAGAAACACTGAGGATAATCTGAAGATGTCGAAGGTCAACCCGGCTGGATGGGTTGATCTGGCGAAGAAGCAGCTTAAGGATAATGCCCGAAATTGGTGGGATGCAGAGGAGGAGCTGTTGGTGAGCCCAATACCTTGGGCTACTTTCAAGTCTAGATTCGATGAGGAGTACTTTCCGAAGGCTGCTAGGAGGGAGATGTTGCAGCGCTTCATTGAGTTGAAGCAGGGAAGTCTGTCGGTAGATCAGTACCACCAAGAGTTTACCAGATTGAGCCGCTTCGCGCCGAAGATGGTAGAGGATGCTGAGGAGAAGGCTCAGAGGTTTCTGTAGGGTCTTTCTCTAGACTTGCAGAGTCTGGTGTCTACGACGGACATGGAGTCATATCAGAAGTTGCTGGTAGCTGCTCGGAGACAGGAGAGGATTGCGAAGCAGAAGAGAGGACTGATTTCTGGAGCTGGGAAGAGGCCTATGGAGTAGGTCAGAGGAGTGGCTAGGCCTGGGACTAGGCCTAATCAGATAGTGCAGTTCAAGAAGCCAGGTGTGCCTCCTGAGAAGACTTGCTACTTCTGTGGCAAGACCGGGCATATCAAGGATCAGTGTAGGAAGATGTTGGGTCAGTGCCTGATTTGTAGAGACCCTACCCATGCTATGAAGGATTGCCCGAGATCTAAGCTACCTTGGAAGGATCCAGTCGCCGCACAGCCGTTGCAGCAGAGAGCACCTGTACTTGCAGGTCGTGGAGCGCCTCTTCCTCCGCAGAAGAAGGCTTTTCAGCAGGCCATGCAGCCGAGGAGGCAGGCTTACCTGATGACGGCAGTGGAGAGCGAGGCTGTGGAAGAGGTTATCGCAGGTAACTCTCAAACTAGTTGTTTCCTTCCTTAGATAGTTTGATTGATTGCTCATGTTTGTTGCTTGCATATGTTTGTTTGTTAGAATAGGGTTTGATTGTTAGATTGTTGATAGGTGTGATTTTGGTGTGCACATTTCCTGCACGAGTCCTCTTTGACTCAGGTGCATCGATGTGCATTATTTCTCGGAGCTTCGTGGAGAAGCATTCCTTGACGACTTCCTCTCTTCCCAAGAGTTGGAACATCGTTACGGGAAATGGCGTGATCTCGGTGCATCGTGGGTGCACTTCTTGCCCTTTGGTTGTCTGTGGACATGAGCTTTACGCTGACTTTATTGTCCACGACATCATCAACTACGATGCTGTGCTCGGGATGGATTGGCTTGCGAGCTTCTATGCTATGATCGATTGTCGGAGGAAGAAGGTGGTGTTTGAGATCCCCGGACATCCGGTGTTTGAGTTCAGTCGAGGTAGCAGTTCGCTTGGCCCTGTCAGGTTTCGGGCCAGACCGGTGGAGCTTGTTGCTATGTAGATGGAGCAGGATAGACCAGCTATGGTACATGAATTCGACGACGTCTTCCCTGAGGAGATGTCTGGACTGCCGCCCGATCGAGCTCTCGAGTTTTCGATCGATCTTATGCCGGGAGCGCAGCCTATTTCGAAGGCGCCGTATCGGATGGCTCCAGCAGAGTTGGAGGAGTTGCGTAGGTAGCTGGACGAGCTTTTGCAGAAAGGATACATCAATCCTAGCGTGTCTCCGTGGGGAGCACCGGTGTTGCTGGTAAAGAAGAAGGATGGCTCGCGTCGCATGTGTGTGGATTACCGGGAGCTGAATGCTGTGACTATCAAGAATAAATATCCCTTGCCTCGGATAGATGACATCTTTGATCAGCTCGGAGGATCGAGGGTGTTCTCTAAATTGGATTTGAGAAGTGGCTACCATCAGCTTAAGGTGAAGAAGGATGACATCCCGAAGACAGCGTTCAGGACAAAGTATGGTCACTACGAGTTCGTGGTTATGCCCTTCGGCATAACCAATGCGCCCGCAGTCTTTATGAATCTGATGAATTTGGTCTTCTATGACTTTCTAGACAAGTTCGTCGTCATCTTCATTGACGATATTCTGATCTATTCAAAGTCGGAGGAAGAGCATGCCTCGCACTTGAGGACCGTGTTGGAGATCTTGAGGAAGCATCGTTTGTATGCTAAGTATTCCAAGTGCGAGTTCTAGCTGGATAGAGTTGCCTTTCTTGGGCATGTGGTGTCTGGTGATGGAATTTCTGTGGATCCCGAGAAGATTGTGGCTATCAGAGAGTGGCCGGTTCCGCAGTCGGCGTCAGAGATTCGTAGTTTCCTTGGGCTTGCAGGATATTATCGACGTTTCATTAAGGACTTTTCTCGGATTGCTGAGTCGATGACCCGACTGACGCGAAAGGATGTGCCTTATGTTTAGTCTGATGATTGCGAGAAGGCTTTTGGTATTCTAAAAGAGAGGTTGACGACTGCCCCTGTACTTGCTGTGCCTGACCGGAGTGGAGGATTCGAGATCTTTTGTGATGCTTCTGGAAAGGGTTTAGGGTGTGTGCTGCATCAGCATGGGCATGTGGTTGCGTATGCTTCTCGTCAGCTTAAGGCTCATGAGAAGAATTACCCGACACATGACTTGGAGTTGGCTGCTGTCGTGTTTAAGCTGAAGATTTGGAGGCACTTCCTGCTGAGTGAGAGGGTGAAGATCTTCACCGATCACAAAAGCTTGAAGTATATCTTTACGCAGAAGGAGCTCAACATGCGACCGCGTCGATGGTTGGAGCTCATGGCAGACTATGAGATTGATTTGCAGTATCACCCTGGCAAGGTGAATGTGGTCCCGGATGCGCTGAGCAGGCTTCCAGCGGTGAAGTTCGCGCCCCGGCGTACACGTCCCAAGGCGACGGTTGTAGTTTTACCGCAAGCGCACGGTATAGCGACGAGCGGGTATCGAACACAGGGAGGACGAATGACCGTGCTTGCTCCTAATCAACCTGGCTATTTAGAGGGATAATTGCCTTGGGCGATCCTGTCACAATCGTCAGACAAAAGTGCGAAATATCAAATCAAATAGAGAACGCCTAGGGAATGGGGAATCCCCACTACTCACCGTATTTCACAATTGTGGTTCGCCGGTATCGAAATCGCTAGGATGAGAATTTGGATGAACTAGTTGCAACTAAATGTGGAACCAAGCTCACGCTCTCGCGCTGTTGCCGGTCTATAGCTATCCTAGGTTTGGGTCCAATCTCTTGCAAACCCTATCCTAGGGAAGCTAGCATTAGGATCAACATCATCGTCCAATTGCGCACCGAGCCCAATCTCTTGCAAACTCGGTCCACAATCTAGATTAGGATAGTTCTTACCCGTCCAATCTCTTGCAAACGGGTATCGGCACGGAATTGCAACCGGAGATCCTAGCATCGGTCCAATTTCTTGCAAACCGATACTTCGAAAATCCGACTCCAACCCAATTCGGATTTCTAGGGCTTCCTATCGAATTGGGATCCAATCTCTTGCAAATCCCAATTGATGTGAATACCTAGCTATCCGTAGTAATTCGATCCCAATCTAATCCCTAATGACAATCCTAGCTCAATTTCTACCAATTCAACACAAATACGAAATTGGGCTTGTAGGGTTCATCCCCACGCCCCAAGACGTGGAGACTACTCACTAATCATAGCAATAGCACAATAATTAGCAATGAAATAGACAATGGAATTCATCACAACAATGATATAAACAATAAAAATAGAGTTTTTGGGGAAGAGAAGTGCAAACCAATGTAGATCTTCAATCAACCCAACAAAAATCCAAGTTTTTCTCTTCTCCAATCACAATTAATAAAGCTAAAAAGTAGACTCAAAAAGCTGCAAAAAATCTGAGAGGTGGCTCTCCAAAACTAGGGTAAAAACAGAGCTTAAATAGCCCCAAAAATCGTCTAAAAATCCTGACCAAAATGCCCCTGCACAGCCTGTTTTCCGCAAATTTCGCTACAGGCTGCGCATCGCACTCGGCCGAGTGACAAAAGTCGCTCGGCCGAGTGAAAACCCTGTCAATTTTCCAGTAAGTCGGGGGCTTCAGGGGTCTTCAGTTCGGGGGCGGCTCGGCCGAGTGAGTTGTCGTCACTCGGCCGATGGCTTCACTTCACTCGGGCGGACGGGATTTGCCACTCGGCCGAGTGGGTCTTCTGAAGCTCAGATGGCCGAAAAACAGTAACTTCGATCTTTTTGAGGGCCTTCGTCTGGGCGCCACTCGGGCGGACGTGGTATCGTCACTCGGCCGATGTGGTCTCCGTCGCTCGGCCGAGTACACATGGAAGTCGTGTCTGAACGGGTCGGCCGAGCAGTGTCTCGCTAGTCGGCCGAGTGGCTCATCCACTCGGCCGAGTGGGACACAAAAAATGCCCAAACTGGTCGTTTTGGCCTCCTCGTCGCTCCGGCGACGTCCATTCTTCTTCCGCTCCTCTCCAACAGCAAAATACCCCTCGGGGAGGTCGTCGGTGGCCGTCTATCGTGAGCGCATCTCATGATCACTCCAAATCGCGCCAAATCACCTGAAATGCGACAAAAACAACAAAGCGTGAAAAGCATCGCAATATCGTCGATATATCGTGAAAAACATGATTTGGGCGATCTAAATGGCATGCAAACATGCGGAAAAAGGTGTAAAATAAGGAGTGATCAAAATCCCCCAAGCTTGCCTCTTACTCGTCCTCGAGGAAGATAAGTAAAAAGCGAACCCGGTGGATTCGGAAAACGAAAACGGCGAAAAACGAAAAAAATGAAAAACGAAGAAGAATGAAAACCAAACGAAAATAAAGAAAGAAAGAAAGAATAGGTAGGATGCTAGATCATTTTCTCAGGACGTGGGTTTCACCTACTCTTATAGCATGCACCGAGTGAGAAATACATGTCAAAGAATCTCAATTTTGATATCATAGTAGAATAGTGCAAGTAGAAAATAGAAAACCCACGAACAACGGTATAATCATGAAAAACGGAATGATTTTAAAATTAACATCGCCTGAATCATCTAAAGCGGTATACAAATCTCAGATCACACACTTTTCAATTGAACGCTTTCTATCTGGAGTATAAGAGTATCACATCATAGAATAGAGAGAATAGAAAAGTATGGATTTCATGAAATGAATGCTAGGCTTAGATTTCTGGATTTCGTAAAGCTGGAAACAATCTCACCGAGTATAGAATATTACTTAGCCTAGGTTGTCGTGCAATGTCAAGTAGTCGCTCTCTCACACATCAATGGATCTCCTCCCCCAAGCTTATCTATAAGCGTGGTGGCACAAAAATATTTACATCCCCATTTTTATATAGCTCCAAAGGCAAAGAAGGGAAAGAAGAAAGAAAGTAAGCGAGATGGGATCTTTTATTGAGGATTTTTCCTCTTTTCTTTTTTTTTCTTTTTTTTTCTTTTTCTTTTGCAATAAGCAACATATATACAATGATCCCAACTCAGAGAGAGGTAATGATATACAAGAATGTTTTTCTCTCTTTTATTCTTCTCCTCTCTCTTTTTTTTTATTTTTGAAATAAGAGATTTGGAGCTAGGAATTAATAGCGGGGGAAATGCCATAAAATAGAATCACTAAGGGGAGATTCACCAATGATTTTAAAAGTAGAGAAGTGATGTTCAAGATTTGTGGAGAAAGAAATAAATATAACTCTCGGCTCACTCTATAAGACATGCACGACAACTTCAGCAGGGTAATCTAATCTACTCAGTTTCGATCACAAAAAAGCTAACTAATCCAGATATATCTTAGCTAATCATCATTCAATCATCCGGAAGTGAAGTGTACAATTCATGCATATAGAAGTGATAAAGGAAAAGAAGTCAGTACTCCAGATATAGGCATTCAATGCGTGAATCTTGGTGTGTTTTCTGTGATAGCATACATATGAATATTCAGGCTCAGCTAATAATAAAATTTCATCCATTTTCATGAGGAAAAAGTGTGGGTTACTATTTCTAAATGTAAAGCAAGTCATAGCATATGATATCAGAAATGAAATCTAAGACACGACAAATATAGCATGCATATAGAATAAGCTAACTCCACGTAGACATCATCACAGAAAATTCATCTCTAGCATGAGATGAAAAAAAGAAACGAAGTAAAGATAAAAGGAAAAATAGAACTATGCAATGCGGCACACAGGAAAATAGGAAAAACGTGATGCATGGCAAGATAAATGAAAAATAATGAAAAATAAGTGCAAAAGTGAAAAACGGTGTGAAAAACTGAAAATAAAGGTGGCTAAACGAAAAAGAACGTGAGAACTCACTCCCCCAAGCTAAAGTGCACAGTGTCCTCAATGTGCAAAGTGTGGCACACAGAGAGACATGTAATGAGAGGGGCAAGTGAGGATGCATGCATGATGGAAAGAAAAAAAGATAATAAAATGAAAAATAAAGGAACGAAAATATGATGCGGATATGATGCATGCACAGATATGAGTGATACGAGTATAAATGGGTCACCAAAAGCTCTCCCTCTCTCCCAAAAAAGATATATAAAGAGACGGCAAATGAGAATCACAAAAAAGTGAGGGGAGGGGGGGTGGACAAAAGTGCATCAGGACCCAGCAGAGACGGGCAGCACAACGGCAGGAATGGATAAAGGCATCAAGAGTGCCTAAGAAGGCGGTGCCGCGCCGTCTCCGTCCTGAGGCGGAGGTGGTGGTGGTGGTGGTGTGGGCTGCTGAGCTGGGGTGGAAGCGGAAGCAGGTCTAGTGTGTGTGGAAGTGTGTGTGGGAACCTGCTGGGTGGGCGGGGGTACGCGCGGAAGACGCTCTAAGATCTGTGTAAGGCAGTAGTGGATCTGGGGTATCAGGTCGAAGCGTCCAGCCATCGCAGAGACGGTGGAGGACATGGTCCTAAGGTCTCCTCTAAGACCACTCACCGCCAACTCAAGAGCACGTATGCTCTGCAGTGTAGTGTCGGGCGGGGGTGGTGCAGAGGGACGCACCGGTCTAGGCTGCGCAGGGCGAGGCTGGCGTACGCGTGTGGAGTATGTAACGGGCTCAGCAGGGAATGGGACAAAAGGTGCCGCGCCTGGAAAAGTGGGCATGGCCTCGGTGTGAGGCCGGGACACCGGCTGGCGAGAAGTGGAGGCAGCGGCAGCAAAGGAGGCGTGCAAAAGAGGCAACGAGGTGGCCAAAGAGGTCTGTGGCACAGAAGTGTGGACAGACGCCACGACACTCTCGGAGAAGATGGCGGCAGTGGAGACAGAGGAATCTCCCGCTGGGGCAGAAGTGTGCGGTCCAAAAGGTGTAACCCCAGCGGAGATCATGCTAACCATGGTCTCCACGACCGCGGTGAACGAGGGCTCTCCACTCTCAACAAAGGTCTGCGGGTGCTGGGGGAGAGCGGAGCAAAGGGGCTCCACAGACAGAGGGCCGGAGGTGGCAGCGGGAGTGGTGGGGACAGCCTCGGAAGTGGTGACAGTGGTGGAAGTGGGCTCAGCAAAAGTACTCTCGACACAGGCAGATGTGGGGACAGAAGTGTCAAGAGCAGTGGAAATGTCAGGAACAAGCTGAGAGGCCACAGGGTCGACGGGGTGGGCAGCAGGCTCGGCAGGGTGTGCAGCAGGGTCTGCGGGAGCAGCCTGGGCAGCGTGGGCAGCGTGGGCCTGCTCGGCCTCCTCGGCCTCGAGCACGTAGGCGGTGGGGATGAGGACATCCATCGCCGGAATCCAGTCAACGTGGGCTGGTGCAATCAGAGTCCGAGCAGGGCTCGGGAGAATCATGTAGTCTGCACCGAAAGGGCCGTGCAACCAGACCCAGTGACGCTCACCATGCGGACGCAGCATCTTCATCCGGGCCATAACGTCTATCGACAAGGAAGTGGGGCCCGGAACGCGTCGCAGGTCGTCGGGTAGGTCCTCGCCGGTCATCATGGTAAGCAAGGTGATCAGACCGCCGCAGCATATCGGTGAGCGAGCGCCCACCGACACAATGATACGGTCTAGAAACCAAGCCGCAATGTCGATCACGACGGCGGGGACAAGCTCGAGTCCATCCCTAGACAGAGCTCTGGGACGTGTCATCGCGTAGAGCATGTAAAGCTCTGGCGTAGACATCGTGCCCGGCTCATATCTGGCCAAAAAGGTAGTCGCCATGAGGCGCTGGGCAATGCGTAGGCAGGGGTGGACTATGGCCGAGGCCTTGGCCCTACTAGGGTCAAAGGCAGCGTGGTGGCCTGTGATCCGGGCCCAGAAGGCGCCGGCGTCGAAAGAAGGTGGGGGGATGTGGGTAGGTCTGTAACCGCGATCGGCTCCGGGGACTGCGGGCCAAGAGAAAAACGCTCTCATCATATCGAGAGTGACCTGGCACTCTCGATCCATGAACCGGAATGAGCATCCCTCATCGGTCCGGGCGATCGAACTCAAAACCTCAAGTGTCGGACGGGTAAAAGTATCCGCCGACACCTGCAGAAAATCTCGCCAACCCACGTTGTCGTACAACGTGAGTATCCCCTCAAGGACCCCCAGGCGTCCAAGGTCAGCGAGGTGCGCAAACCTGGAGGGTACGATCGAGCGCTGGGAGATACGCTCGAAGACGGCGCGGTGTGCGTCGTCTCAGAACGTAATCCCGAGCGGCCCGACCAGTGGAGCCGGTGGTGGTGGCTGTGGATCGGCAGGGAGAGGCTGTGCGGGCTGTGGGTGCGCTGCAGGCTGTGCGGGGTGTGCGGGGCCTGCAGGCTGTGCTGGGTGTGCGGTGTGTGTGGGGGACGGTGGAGGAGAGTCCTCCAACTCGTGGGAGGGGCCGGCATCATCCGACCGCTTCCGCTTGGCGGAAGCTCTCTTCGACCGCGGCCGTGTCCGGGGCGGCATATCTGCCCCGAGCGCGCGCCGAAAAGTGAAAAGTGCGGCGTGTGCACAAAGAGTGGAAAGAGTTTACCCAAACACGCCGCGAGTGCTAAGCAGTGGAAGCGTGCGAAGTCCGCGCCTCCACGAAGTCCTGAGCAGCCCGTAGAAGCTCCCATGAGCTCCCCTAAGCTCCAAAAAACAACCTGCGCATGGAAAAGTGATATCAGCGAGTAATAATCAAAATGTATGGAGCAATAGGGGTATAACAGATAGATATGGGAATTGATTCGGGTTAGGGGTTCGATTAATACACGGATCCTCAAAAACTACGCAAAAAGAGAAGAAAATGGTGAAAATAAGCGAACCGGAGGTGATCGGAGGCGGGGCTGCCGGCGGCGACTCGGGCGGGGTCCGGCGATGGTCGGCCGGCGATGGCAGGCCGAGCGGCGGCGCGCGCGGGCGAGTGGCTGTTGGGCGAGGCGAGATCGGGCGAGGGGAAGCTGAGGGGGCGCGGGCGAAGGGGTTTTTTTTTTCGTTTTCGAAGACTGCGACCCCCCCTCGGCTTTATATTAAAAAGTTACGACTCGGCCGAGTGACTTTACTCACTCGTCCGAGCGAGGCAAATAAAAATTTCTCCCCGATATCGCTTCGGCCGAGTGGCTTTGCCAGGCTCGGCCGAGTGGAGTAAGTCCATTCGGCCGAGTGACTCAAGCTACTCGGCATAACTCGCCCTAGGAGGGTATCCGTTTCACTCGGCCGAGTGAATATATTTACTCGGCCGAGTAGCAGTTATAATGAAATGAGGAAAATAGACAGAGAGTTGGGTACAGCAGACTTCCCTCGTTCGTGAGCGGCTCGGCCGGACGAACTTCTGTACTCGGCCGAGTGACTAGTATACTCGGCCGAGTGAGCCTTGCATTCTGCTGTTTGTCTTCGTTTAGGCTCTAAACTCCGTCTTTCTTCCTCCAGTCGATTTCATGCTCCTCCTAAGCGTCGAACGCCTTCTTGGGGCGCTCCTCATCGTCTCGTTCATCCTCCTCATGATGATCTACCTATCTCCTCTCCTGTCAAGAAAAATAGGACCCGTTATCACAAAATTTTTGGTCGGATGACTCAAAACACTAAAAATCTCTAAAACGAAAATAAAGAAAAAGCAAAAATAAAGCAAAAACCGTCGGGTTGCCTCCCGACAAGCGCTCGTTTTAGGTCATGAGCTCGACCCCCTATAATTTTCAATCAATGCGGGATGTTTGGTGCATACGAGATGCACCCGTCAAACTTTCCGGGGAGCGCGCTTGGATTCGAACGTGGCGGAGTAGCGTTCTCCCGCGGTGGTCTCCTATCTCGAATAGTGTTGGGGGGAGGCTCCCCCAAGCTAGCATTTGCCCCGGTCAACGGCTTAACCGGCGATGCCGATTTCCGTACCGGCGGAGCTTTCTTTGGAGACTTTGATTTCGAGAGCTTGCAGAGCTCTCGAATCCTTGCGACATCAGCGTCGCCTTCATCTTCATCAGCGGAGAAGTCGGGGGAATCGTCATTATTGTCTTCATGGCCTAAATCCGGGCCTTCATCAAATTCTTCATCAAAAAGGGCACCAATTGAGTGAGGAATCGCCTCCTCTATCACCTCATCAAGGAGGTCCATGTAATCGAGTTCCTCGTGATAAGGCATATGCTTCATAGCCTTAGGAATGTGGAGCTCCACCTCAATGTTTCCGACGTTCAAGGTTAAGGTACCTTCGCGCACGTCGACAATGACTCCGGCGGTGGCGAGGAATGGGCGCCCAAGTATCAATGAGGTGTCTCCCTCCTCCTTAATGTCCATGATGACGAAGTCACATGGCAAGCATATTCCACCCGGGACTTGAAGTGGGATGTCTTCGGCGATCCCCACCGGCCTTGTTATCCGTCCATCGGCTAATTGAATGCGCATGTCGGTGGGTTTCAACTTTGTCCCGGTGTTAAGCTTTAAGAACATGGAGAGGGGCATGAGACTCACACTAGCCCCAAGATCGACCAACGCCTTTTGAAGAGGCACGCCGCCCAACGTGCAAGGAATCCAAAAACTCCCCGGATCTTTAAATTTTACCGGCTCCTTTTCTCTCTTGGTGAACCAAGAGCCCTCCTCGGCTAGCATGATCTTCTCCTTCCTCTTTCTCCCCGAAATCAAGTCCTTCAAGAATTTGGCATATGTGGGGATCTCGATGATGGCGTCAAGGAAGGGAATATTTAGGCTAACTCCTCTTAGATACTCGAGGAATTTCGCTAGCCTTTTCTCCATTTTCGCTTTCGCTAGTCTTTGGGGGAATGGGACCGGTGGCATGAAGCGCCTCTCCTCAATTAATAGCTCCGCCCTAGATTTCTCCTTGTCTTGTGGCTCCTTCTCCTTTTCAATCTCGACTATCGGCTCAACCGGCTCCAAACTTTCCTCCACGGCCTCCTCAATAGGAATCATGGCGGGGGTGGTGTCCTTCCCGCCTCTAGTAGTGACGGCAACTACGGCGTTGATGTGGCCCGTGTTGCCCCGTGGGTTTTGCTCCGGTTGCGCCGGCAATCTTTGAGTGTTCCGGTTGAGCAACGCTAATTGCTCCGATATTTGAGCCACTACGGTATTGAGAGATTCTTGCCCCGCCTTCAAAGTAGCATTCACCTTATTTTGCTCAACCATGAACGCCTCCACTCTAGTTTCGAAATTGGATCGTTGTGGAGCTTGTGGAGGGTTTTGGTTTTGATTCCTCCACCCTTGATTGTATCCGGGGGGGCCTATAAGGTGGGACTTGTTGCTTTGGTTGGAAGTTTTGTTGTGTAGGTCCCCTCGGCGGATAGTATTGTTGTTAGGGTGGTGGTGGTCGAGCTTGATTAGGCGGTTGTTGTGGCGGGTTCAAAGCTCCTTCATTGTTGGCGTAGGAGAATCCCGGGTGATTTCTTGCGGCCGGATTGGACCAATAACCTTGGTTCCCCGCAACATATTGCACTTGCTCCAAGGATCCTTCTCCTTGCTCTCCTCCCGAATACATGGCTTGAGATTGGTCTTGCCAATCACTCATTTGGCTTGCCGGTGCGGAGGTGGAAGGGCTTCCTTGGGGCTCCGTGATGAATTTCTCCAATCTCTCCACCACCTTGTGGAGAGAATCAAATTTGCTCGTAAGCTCCGCTACGTCCTTTGCCTCGTAGATGCTAGTCGGCTTTAAGGAGGACGTAGAGTGTCCTCGCTCATCGCCCCATTGTTGGTTATTAGAGGCCATCTCCTCAATTAGGGCCGTAGCTTCCTCGGGAGTCTTTGACAAGATTGCACCATTCGCCGCGGCGTCAATAATTTGTTTGGTCCCCGGTTGGAGACCATTGTAGAAGCTATGCACTAACTCCCAATCTTCTATACTGTGGTGCGGGCACTGGTGCTGCAAATCCTTAAATCGCTCCCAAGCTTCATAGAGCGTCTCATGTGGTCCTTGCTTGAAGGACATGAGAGCGCTCCGGATCTTCACCGTCTTGGATGGTGGATAGAATTTATCAATGAATGCATCCGCCAACCCGTCCCAAGAGGTGAAAACTCCGTCAGCTTGCGTCCTCAGCCAATAGAGCGCTTTGTCCTTTAGCGTGAAGGGGAAGAGGCGCAGTCTGATGGCATCGATCGGGACCCCCGGCATTTGGAAAGTGGCGCACTTCGACAAGAATGATTGGATGTGGTAGTGGGGGTTCTCGTGAGCGTTCCCATGAAATGGGTCTTGTTGCATCAAAACCACCAATCCCGTCTTTAGCTCGAAGTTCTTGTTGGCCGCCAACTCCGGCACGGCGATGGATGACGTAGTAGAAGAGGTTTTAGGCCGAAGCCTATCGCGAATAGAAATTATTCTCGCCATTCTCTCCGCCAATTCTTCGGGAGTTTCCCGGTTGGTCATAAACCGCCCTTCCGGATATTGTCTCCTTTCCGCTCTGAGTCTCCGCGCGGTACGTTCGATCTCGGGATCGAATAATAAGGCTTCGGGGTCCGCCGTAGATCTCGTGTACATGCACAGGGAAAACAGAGTTTCAAAGAGATGATTAGTACCGTGGAAGGGTTAGGTAAGAATAGCAAAGGAAATAATAATGGTAAAAGAAATAAAATAAAAAGAAAATAAAAGAAAGAAATAGCTAAGGTGAAAAAGAATCAAACGCAATCGCCTCCCCGGCAACGGCGCCAAAAACTTGTTCGTGCCCCGGCGTACACGTCCCGAGGCGACGGTTGTAGTTTTACCGCAAGCGCACGGTATAGCGGCGAGCGGGTATCGAACACAGGGAGGACGAATGACCGTGCTTGCTCCTAATCAACCTGGCTATTTAGAGGGATAATTGCCTTGGGCGATCCTGTCACAATCGTCAGACAAAAGTGCGAAATATCAAATCAAATAGAGAACGCCTAGGGAATGGGGAATCCCCACTACTCACCGTATTTCACAATTGTGGTTCGCCGGTATCGAAATCGCTAGGATGAGAATTTGGATGAACTAGTTGCAACTAAATGTGGAACCAAGCTCACGCTCTCGCGCTGTTGCCGGTCTATAGCTATCCTAGGTTTGGGTCTAATCTCTTGCAAACCCTATCCTAGGGAAGCTAGCATTAGGATCAACATCATCGTCTAATTGCGCACCGAGCCCAATCTCTTGCAAACTCGGTCCACAATCTAGATTAGGATAGTTCCTACCCGTCCAATCTCTTGCAAACGGGTATCGGCACGGAATTGCAACCGGAGATCCTAGCATCGGTCCAATTTCTTGCAAACCGATACTTCGAAAATCCGACTCCAACCCAATTCGGATTTCTAGGGCTTCCTATCGAATTGGGATCCAATCTCTTGCAAATCCCAATTGATTTGAATACCTAGCTATCCGTAGTAATTCGATCCCAATCTAATCCCTAATGACAATCCTAGCTCAATTTCTACCAATTCAACACAAATACGAAATTGGGCTTGTAGGGTTCATCCCCACGCCCCAAGACGTGGAGACTACTCACTAATCATAGCAATAGCACAATAATTAGCAATGAAATAGACAATGGAATTCATCACAACAATGATATAAACAATAAAAATAGAGTTTTTGGGGAAGAGAAGTGCAAACCAATGTAGATCTTCAATCAACCCAACAAAAATCCAAGTTTTTCTCTTCTCCAATCACAATTAATAAAGCTAAAAAGTAGACTCAAAAAGCTGCAAAAAATCTGAGAGGTGGCTCTCCAAAACTAGGGTAAAAACAGAGCTTAAATAGCCCCAAAAATCGTCTAAAAATCCTGACCAAAATGCCCCTGCACAGCCTGTTTTCCGCAAATTTTGCTATAGGCTGCGCATCGCACTCGGCCGAGTGACAAAAGTCGCTCGGCCGAGTGAAAACCCTGTCAATTTTCCAGTAAGTCGGGGGCTTCAGGGGTCTTCAGTTCGGGGGCGGCTCGGCCGAGTGAGTTGTCGTCACTCGGCCGATGGCTTCACTTCACTCGGGCGGACGGGATTTGCCACTTGGCCGAGTGGGTCTTCTGAAGCTCAGATGGCCAAAAAACAGTAACTTCGATCTTTTTGAGGGCCTTCGTCTGGGCGCCACTCGGGCGGACGTGGTATCGTCACTCGGCCGATGTGGTCTCCGTCGCTCGGCCGAGTACACATGGAAGTCGTGTCTGAACGGGTCGGCCGAGCAGTGTCTCGCTGGTCGGCCGAGTGGCTCATCCACTCGGCCGAGTGGGACACAAAAAATGCCCAAACTGGTCGTTTTGGCCTCCTCGTCGCTCCGGCGACGTCCATTCTTCTTCCGCTCCTCTCCAACAGCAAAATACCCCTCGGGGAGGTCGTCGGTGGCCGTCTATCGTGAGCGCATCTCATGATCACTCCAAATCGCGCCAAATCACCTGAAATGCGACAAAAACAACAAAGCGTGAAAAGCATCGCAATATCGTCGATATATCGTGAAAAACATGATTTGGGCGATCTAAATGGCATGCAAACATGCGGAAAAAGGTGTAAAATAAGGAGTGATCAGGTGATGATGTTGACCTCGCAGTGGAGATTGCAGCAGGATTTTTGCGAGGCTGGTATCGAGATTATTCTTCCTGGAGAGACTTCTTCGATGATGAGCATGCAGATACAATCGTCGATCGTGGATAGGATCAAGGCTGGCCAGGCTAGAGATGCTAAGCTTGTGAAGATTCGGGAGCAGGTGGAAGTCGGTCTGCGGACTGACTTCTTGATCCACGAGGATGGTTCGTTGAGATTTGGAGCCAGGTTGTGTGTGCCAGCTGGAGATATCAGAGAGGAATTATTAGTGGAGGCACACAGTTCGCCGTATTCTGTGCATCCTGGTGGGACCAAGATGTACAAGGATCTTCGTCTGAACTTTTGGTGGCATGGAATGAAGAGGAGCATGGCTCGGAGTGTAGCCAAGTGTTTGGTTTGCCAACAAGTAAAGGCAGAGCATCAGCGTACGGCAGGGTTGCTGCAACCGCTTCCGATTCCGGAGTGGAAGTGGCAGCACATCACTATGGATTTCGTGACTGGACTACCTCGGAGTCCGAAGCAGAACGACGCGATTTGGGTGATCGTAGATCGATTGACCAAATCTGCGCACTTTATTCCCTTCCGAGTAGGACAGTCCACTGAGACGCTAGCGAGGAGATACATGGAGGTAAATTCGTTTACTCTCTGTTTCTATTTCCTTTTACTAGTTTAGATAGTGATGTAACGTGAATCGTGCAGGAGATCGTACGACTTCACGGAGTCCCCGTGAGTATCGTGTCGGACAGAGACACGAGATTCACATCTCAGTTTTGGCAGAGTCTGCAGACGAGCTTGGGTACGAGTCTGAGTTTCAACACGGCGTACCACCCGCAGACGGATGGCCAGTCCGAGAGGATGATTCAGATTTTGGAGGATATGTTGCGAGCTTGCATGTTGGACTTTAAGGGATCTTGGGAGGATCATCTCCATCACATTGAGTTTGCCTACAATAACAGCTACCAGGCGAGTATTGGAATGGCGCCTTTCGCCGCGCTATATGGAAAGAAATGTCGATCACCACTGAGCTAGGATGACGTTGGAGATCGGGAGCTGTTAGGACCGGAGATGATTGTGGAGGCCGTGGATGTTGTGAGGAATATTCGAGAGAAGCTGAGGATTGCGCAGGACCGTTTCAAGCATTGGGCAGATGCTAAACGGAGGCCTTTGGAGTTTCAGCCTGGCGATCATGTATTCCTGAAGATTTCTCCGAACCGCGGAGTTATTCGATTCGGGAAGAGAGGCAAGCTGAGTCCGAGGTTCATTGGACCGTTCGATGTTCTGGAGAGAGTTGGAGCTGTGGCTTATCGCTTGGCGTTGCCACCGTCGCTTGTGGGAGTTCACGACGTATTTCACGTATCTCAGTTACGTCGATACGTTAGTGATCCCTCCCACGCTGTGGATTTCTCGGAGATTACGGTTCGTCCAGATCTGTCTTATGATCAGCAACCCGTTGAGATTCTGGATCGTCGACAGAAGCAGCTGAGGAATAAGACCGTCGACTTGGTACGAGTGCAGTGGCGTCACGGTTCCCCTGGTGAGTCCACCTGGGAGCGTGAAGATGAGATGAGAGAGCGTTTCCCGCACCTTTTCCCGAGCAGTGCTTGATGTTGATTCCGAGGGCGGAATCATTTCTAAGGTGGGGAGGATGTAACGGTACGTTTTCGTTGTACTTTGTTCGTGCACGTGCTTTTGGTCGTGCACGTGTTTATTTTAGACTTTATTTGATTGTGAACACTTTTGTGTGATATGCCGTTGTGAACGTCTCTGAGAGTATTAAATAGTGGCACTATCTTGGAACGACACTTCTCGAGTCGTTTTTCCACAATTTAAACTTACTCGATGAGACGTGACGATTCTCACTCTTGACGGGAGACGTTTCTATTTTTAGTTTCGTCGTCCGATGTCGAATTTGAGATCCGTCTTCTTAGTTAGCTCACATTCGTCGCCACGATCACCACGATATTTATTTTATAATTTTTGGAGTTTATTTGACCACTTTTATATTTCTAACAAGTTTTATATTATTTTTAATAATTAATTTATAAATTATTTTCGGCCAAATAAAATAAACGTTTTAAAGAATTTTTGAGGAAATTTCCAGCTCATTTGGACCAAGTCAAACCCTTGGGTGAGTTGGAGTAGTTTTAATTCAAATTTTAAATTATTTTAATATTCTAATCCTATTAGATTTAGCCATAGACCAAGTCAACCAATCTATACTATATAAGCAACCCCTAGGAAGACCTATTTTCGCAAGAAATTAGCCCTAGCCTCTTCCAAACTTGAAATTGGACGTTGCGACGATTCGTCGCAACATTGCGACGTTCAGCAGCCGCACGACCGAAGGAAACGGCCCCGTTCCCCCGCTCCGACCGAAGCCCCCGCCCGCATCCTAGCCGCTCCGTACCGCTGCAGCGACCGCCGCTCCGTTCCCTCGGTCTGACCGAGGGATTGGCCCGCATCCGCCTCGCATCCAAGCGCTCCGCACCGACCCGCTTGTCACCCCGCATCGCTCCGCATCTGACCGGTCGCCCCGCCCGCAGCGACCGACGTTGCAACGTTGCAACATTGCAACATCGCCCGCCTCGCATCCCAAGTGCACGACTGAAGCCCCCGACCGGTCTGACCGAAGGAAGGGCCCGCACCCGCTGCTGCGACCGACCCCCGCTGCTGCACAGCCCCGTTCTCTCGCAGCGACCGAGGAATTCTCCCGCATTGGAGGGGTACGACCGAGAGCCACTCGTCGCAACCCCGCATCCGTCGCACCACTTGCCTCCGTGGGCCCCCCAAGTTCTCCAGAGGTATTGTGGGTCCCCCAAAGGTCCCTAGGACTTCTGTGGGCCCCACCTAGGTGCGTTCTCTTCGGCGACTTGCCGCGTACGACTTCGTCGCACGTCGTAGCCCGTCGTCGCACGTGCGAGCTTTGGAATCTGGAATCGTCGCCCGGATTGATTGCTCTGAAATTTTCAGCGAGGAATCTAATTGGAATCTGGACTTGGAGCGCGATCTTTTATTCCAACCCCCGGCGTCGCTACCCGACACCGGTGTAGCTTTCGCGTCGTGTTGAGGTAACGCTTTGCACCCCTAGGACCCCCAACCAAATTGCATGCTAACCAAGACTAAAAATCAGTATTTTAAAGTATTTTAATTGTTTTAGAAATCACTAATCAAGATTAATAAAACGGATGTAGGCCGGTGGACTTGTGCACGTAGGAATCGTGACTTTGGACTCGTTGGACGGTGTTTTCTTGACGTGATAGTTGCAGGCAAGTGAAACTTGCCAAATCTTGTTTAGGGCCATGTTTTTAGGCCACTTACTTGTTTCTAGCGTAAAAGAGACTAGTCAGTGAAATGATAGCTGGCTAGACGCCTACTTGATCTAGTTTGACAACGAAACTAGATCCGTCACCTAATTGATCTAGCTTGACAACGAAGCTAGATCCACCCCTTAAACTTGTTTTTCATGCATACTAAACTGTCACGTTTACTTTCCTTACTTGTATGCTTTACTACTTGCCATGTCATGTCATCCATGCATTGAATGTCGCATTCGTAGCACACGCTACAATACTTGTACTCGTACTACTTGTCCGGCTAGGTGCACCCCTACGCCATACTTGTTTAAACACTTCCTGGCTCGTGGTCCAGAAGCGGGCCTCATGTGTTGGCTAGAAACCAATGCCCGATACACGTGGAGGGGTAGGGATAACCGGTTACTTGAGCTTAGGAGTTGGCCCGCGCAGCCACTCTAGCCAAAAGACGGAATCTCTGTGCACGAGGTGCTTACTTTACTTGTCGTGTACTTGTCTTGTGAATGTCATGCCATGCTCGTACTTTACTTTACTTTACTTTACCTGTTGCACTCATTACTTTAACTGCCATGTCATTGCATCATGCTAGAACTTTTAGGTTGCTCTTACTTGTACTTTCAGTTTCACTTGCACAAGTCTTTTAGACTTGCTGACATGTGCCCCTTGCTCTTTTGGGTGTCACATGTTAGACCCTGAGCCAGAGACAGTTGCTGAAGACGAGGTGTTTGCTGACATTGAGCCCGAGCCTACGTTTGTTGAGGAGTTCGAGGACACCGGAGACCAGTCTTAGAGACTGATTTACTTGCTTTTGCTTTAGGTAGTTGTTAGTTGTCGGTGCTTGCACCATTTCCTTGTTTTCGTACTTTGTACTTTGTTGGCCATGCTGGGCCTCTTTTAGACTCTTTTATTTTAGCCTGGTGGTTTTTCTGCGATGTTGAGATTTATTATTATGGATATTCTGAGATGTTTCTGTTGTCTCTTTTCGTTATTATTATCTTTGTTTCGTTTCGCGTTTCAAGGACCTGCAGTTTAAAGTGATTGACGCTTATCGGACTTAAGCTTTGTAGCTTCAAGTCTGAGCGGACCTTCTCACGCTTCGCCTCCACGTTTTTGGGAAGCGGGGCGTGACACTCACTATCCTACCCAATCTCTCTCACAACTAGATATGTCATCCAATGTGCATCGGGAGAGGCCTCAAAGAAGCTCAAGAGGCAACGGGAGGATCAGAAGCAACTGCAGGCTCTGCAGGAGCGGAGGTGGTAACTGGATCAGCTGGAATGTCAACGGGAGCGACTGCAGAAGTCTCAAGCACGACAGAAGAGACGATCTCAGGAGTAGCAACGGTAGTGGCCTCGGGAGCACCAGTCAGAGCATCCACCGCAGGAGCGGTGGCAACAGGTGTGCTCTCGGGGGCACCAGCAGACGAAGCAGCATCATCATCACCAGAAGTGCCCTTGGGGGCACGAGTAGAAGCACGAGCAAGCTCCTCAATGTCCTCCTCATCCAACTCATCCTCGTCAGAAAAAGACGGAGGGACCTCAATATCAAGGTGACGAGCTATACGACAGAGAATCTCCTCAAAACGAGCCTGACGAGACTCCAAACGTCGCAGAGAACGAACGAGCTCGGCAAGAGTGAAAGATGGAGTAGCAGAGGCAGAGGCAGAGGCTGACGCTGAAGGTGTCGTCCTCTGAACGTGACGGAGCGCTGTAAGAGACTTCTTAACGGCCGTCGCGTTCAGGGGAGGACCAAGTGGACGCTCATCGTCAGGAGGCAATGTGACACGGAAGTGACGGAATACCAGAGTCAACAAGCACGGGAAGGGGATATGAGCCGACTTCGTGGACTTGCGAATACACTCGAAAGAGTCCATCTTAACGAGTATAATGCAAGCCCAGTTAATCGAGCTCCCCATGAAAATAGCATAGATCAACTTCAAGAAAGGCTGGGACGGTAGAGAGGAGGAGCCGTACTTGGGAAGCAAGCACGACTTCAGAATCAAATTTAGGACCAAGGCGATAGGCTTGAGGATTTGGAGGGCACGCCAATCATGGCGGGAGGAATCTGGTGGAAAATCTGAGAAAGGACGACCTGATCAAGGGAGGTGATATCATCAATAGAAATGTCAGAGGGAAGGAGGCCAGACGAGGAGATACCCAAAATCTCTCCTAAGATTTCTGCTGTGAGGACTATAGGAGTCCCTAAAACAGTCGTCTCAACAGAGTGGGTCGCATCGTACTGACCCCGGATCCTATTGGCATAGAAAAATTTCACTAGGCGAGGGTAGGGGTGAGGGTTCGCCTTCGGGTCATATCGAAGGTAATCGAGACGACCGGAGGACGAAAGAAGATCGGCGAGGCCTAGGAAGTCACTAAACTGGACGAAATGCTCCAGAAGCAGTGGGCAGTGTTCGATATGGTTGTAAGCCGCGAGACACAAAGGGTCGTCGTGACACAACGAGATATCGACACCGCCTACCGGCATCGGAGCCTTTCCCTTAGGCTTACGGGTAGATGTACGTGGTCGGGAGCTAGACTCAGGATGGGTAGGAGGAGTGGGTTCCCTATGAGTCTCAGTCTCGGGTATGAACTCGGTATCGGAATCCGTAGGAGTATGGAAAGAAGAGCGAGATGCAAGTTCCTTGGGCATGGACTTAGGCTTGGGTTGGGTTCTAGGTTGAGCACGGGGCTTCGCTTTCGTCGTCCTCTTACGCTTAAGAGGAGGCGAAGACGAAGAGGGTTTGGTAGCCTTCGAACGGTGTTTCGGAGGAGGGGGGTCCGAGGGTGGCGAATCGACGGTCATGGGCAAAGGGCCAGAGGGAGTGATCGGGATACGTGTACGAGCCATAAGCGCGGCACGACACGACGCAAGAGAGCGAATCGAAGAAACCCTAAAGACAAACCCTAGAAAGCGAAAACAAGTGAAACCCTAACCCTAAGATGTAGAAACTGAACCCTAGGGCTAGGAGAGGGAGGAGAGATCACCTAGGGTGGACGATCGACGGACGGCGACGGTGGGTTTGGTCAGAAAACGGCCGGATGTCGAACGGGCTGAGCGGGGGTCGGGGGTTTTGAGCTGGAGAGAGGGGAAAATGATCGACTAATCGCCGAAGAAGTCGGATAGATGGGGTTTTATTCGATCGGAAGTCAAAAAGACACTTCAGTCCCCGTCACAACTAGTCGGTCACAGTTCAAGCACTGACCGACTAGATCACGATCTAGTCGGTCGGTCAATGAGCTTGAACCGACTAGTTGTAAACAGTAACTGAAGGCAAATTTCCTGACAAGATTTAGTCGGTCTAAGCTCATTCACTGACCGACTAGAACTGAATCTAGTCAGTCGGCCAAAGAACTTGGACCGACTAAGAGAGTTCAAAAATTGAAAATCTTTGAAATTTGATTTCTCTCCTAATCACACTTGGATGAAACATCAAAATACTCTCATTAATCATTATACTACCCCATTAAACATCGAAAATCTGAAATTTGACGATTACGCACAAATCGAGCGAAAATTCCGAAAATTCAACAAAAATCCAGAAAATTTCAATACTTCAAGCATGAGTAAATATAACGAATAGAATAGCATGCAAGAATATTGAATAAAAATGAATCCTATATCTCGGATTCACCCATAATCCCCAATTCTCGACGTAACCGCACAAAGGAGTCCTCCTTTAGGGGTTTCGTGAAAATATCGGCGATTTGCTTCTGGGTTTCAACGTATACTAATATGATGTCCTTTTTAGCAACATGATCATCTAAGAAATGGTGTCGGACATCTATGTGTTTCGAACGGGAATGGTGTACCGGGTTCTTGGAAAGACATATTGTACTTTGGTTGTCCACCATGATAGGACAAGTATCACAGTTTATACCAAAGTCTTTAAGTGTGTGTCTCATCCAAAGAACTTGAGCACACGTGGCACCGGCGGCAATGTATTCCGCCTCGGTGGTTGAAAGTGATACGGAATTTTGCTTCTTGGAAAACCAAGAGACAAGGGAATTTCCTATAAAATGGCAAGTGCCACTAGTACTTTTCCGGTCGGATTTGCATCCCGCATAATCGGCATCACTATATGAGATTAACTCATATGTGCTAGATTTTGGATAAAGTAATCCAAAATCAAGTGTATAACTTAAATAACGGAAAATATGTTTTACCGCTACTAAGTGAAACTCCTTAGGTTGAGACTGATAACGAGCACATACGCATATGACAAACATAATATCGGGCCTACTTGCGGTAAGATAAATTAAACTACCTATCATACCTCGATATAGACGAATGTCTACATCCTTACCGCCCGTATCCTTATCAAGATGCGTAGTCGTGCTCATTGGAGTCTTTGTCACGCCCCGCTTCCCAAAAACATGGAGGCGAAGCGTGAGAAGGTCCGCACGGACTTGAAGCTGCAAAGCCGCAAGTCCGATAAGCGTCTAATAAAACGAAGTAGCAGGTCCCTGTAATGTGACTCAGAACAACAATAACAATAATAGGAAAAAGAGAGACAATAATATAACATTATTCCAACACATAGTCCAACTAAAGTCCAACAACTAGAAATGCCACCAGGCAACAAAAGAGTCAAAAGCAAAAGGCCTAGCATGGCCAACAGAAACTAACAAAACGGTGTTACTCACCGACAACCACAACTAACAAAGAAAGAGTATGAAAGATCTCTAAGATTGATCACCGGTGTCCTCGTACTCCACGTCACCAACAGGTTCGGGCACGAACTCCACGAACTCGTCACCCTCCGCAACTGTCTCTGGCTCAGCAACTAACATGCGACACCCAAAGAGAAGGGGCACATGTCAGCAAGTCTAAAAAAAACTTGTGCAAGGAAACTATAATAGTAAAGCACCCTACCAGTTCTAAAGTAAAGTATGACATGGATATAAAATGACAAGTGACATGGCATGGCAAGTAAACAAGTAAAAGACAAGTACTGGAATTGTAATCACGTTGTGCTCAGAGATTCCGTCCTTTGGCTAGAGTGGCTGTACGGGCCAACTCTTACACTCAAGTGACCGTTTATCCCTACCCCTCCACGTGTGTCGAGCCAGGGCATTACCCCCGAACACGGAATGCTCGCTTCTGGATCACGAGCCAGGAAGTGTTTTTAACACGGATGGCGTAGGGTTATGCCCGCATAACGGGTGCCTAGCCGGTAACATGGAAACATGGATTGTATAAGTA
The DNA here is from genome assembly GCA_030789695.1 of Scilla litardierei. Taxonomy (NCBI): domain Eukaryota; kingdom Viridiplantae; phylum Streptophyta; class Magnoliopsida; order Asparagales; family Asparagaceae; genus Scilla; species Scilla litardierei. The sequence goes on along the minus strand of CM061131.1, from coordinate 49,954,361 downwards.
GTGTAGCGTGTGCTACGATGCAAGTTTAACTAGGATGACATGTACAATACAATGCATGACAGTTAACAATTCAAATGCGTACAGTTAAGAAATTTAAACATAGCAGATATCATTACATAACTGATATGGCAAGGTGTCGGATCTAGCTTCGTTGTCAAGCTAGATCACAAAGTTGCGCCTAGATCGCTATCATTTCACGATCTAGTCTCTTTCACGCTAGTACGAGGAATTGGCCTAAAGACATGGCCTAAAGAAAAGTTGGCAAGTTTCACTTGCCTGTTTCCGGTGATTTTTTTGGGTGACCAGGTGATTGTAGCGGAAGGCGCGATTAATCTGCATCATGGATTTGCTAAGACATCAAGCCAAGGAACAGACTGATCATTCTAACCTTAACTTATAACACCTATGTTGTAACTTCTGATGCGTAATAAACTAACTTGCTTATATGTCGCACTGTTTGGGATATCAACAGTAACATCTGCCCTATGGTTCACAGATAGGGTATTCTGGTTGCATAACAGTTACTGTTCATCCATTAAAGAGTAATGTCACCCTATATATTTCATTAATGAAAGTAGGGTACTGCTTATTCTATATTGTTCATGCATTGTGTACTGTTCACCTAAAAGGGGGAGAACTTACTGAAATCTACAAACTATCATGTATTAAAGGTTAACTACTGCATAAATTATTATGCCCACATGGCACACTGTTATCATAAATCTTAAGGTGGGCATATAACAGACTAATGTATATTTATCAGAATGCTAGCATTCATATTATAGTCTTTACTAAATTAAACCACAATATCTCAACTGTGGGTCGTTATGTGCAAACGCCTTTTTAACAGCATTTAAGTGTAAGTCATATGAAGGCACTACCATTATTTTGCAAGGTATTTTAGTAAATCATGTATGCTGCAAAAATAGACACGTGCAAAACAAAGGTCGATGAACAGTCGTCCTTCACAAATAAGTATTGTGAAAATATATGCCAAATAGACAAGCTTGGCAAAATAAAATAGGTAACTACTCTTCAGTCAAAGAAATGATCCCTAACACATATTTGTAATAATATAACTTGGGTTTGAGCACTGGCTGAGGCTTGTTTTTAATTCATCATTGGAGAATTTTATTTGTTTTATGGAGGCATGAAGGTCTGGCTTTCTATGAGACCTAAGAGGTGATTCTTCATTCAGTTTGAGGGCTCAATCAACTAACCAAATTAATATAACTTATTATAATCTACTGCCCATATGAAAAATAACTCACTGTTTTGGTTTTTCGTTTGCATGGGCGAGATCGAACGGCGACTGAGGGTTTTGTCGCGCGTGGAGGTGGGGTGGAGAGATCCAGGCGACGCGTCGGAGGGTAGGTCGAGGCGGGGGTCTGCGACGGTTGCTGGGTCGCCTAGACGCTGGCGATTGATGTCCCAGCAGCGTCGTTCGGTGGTTCGAGTAAACGGAGAGGGCAGAGAGTCGAGCGTGGAAGGAGGGGCTTCGATGGCGGCGTTGGGTTCCTGAGCACGGGGAAGGGTAAACAGGGCGGTGGAATGCTCGGATTTAGGGCGCTCGAGAAGAGGCTAGGTTTCAAAGGGAACTGTGCGTACCTGGGAGTTGGAACTTGGATGCTTGGGTTTTTAAAAGGGAATCAATGATGGCCTTGGTTACTATTTAGTGCATGGGGTTATATGAAGGAAAATAAATTAAAAAAAACGCAAAGAGATCTTGTAGTTGAGGCTGAGTTAACGTTTACGCATACCATGCACGATCTTGAGGGGTTGTTACGATCGTGCCGTTCGATCGAAGCTATCCGCATGGGGAAAGGGTGACAGTACGTGGGCTAGGTTATAGAGAGTGGGGCGGTGACGGGGGAAGTGATAAGAGAGAGGGAGTATGTACGGGGTTAGGATTTACTAACAGTTTAAATCTTTTAGCCCTTTTTTTAAAGGAAATTATAAAAAAGGTCACACTCACAGAATCATTTTAAATTTTATTAGGCTTTTAACAGTTGAGTCAATAATGTTATGGTAAAAACATTAACAACTTTTGTTTGAATTTCGTTAAAAAAATTTAGTGCCCCTGGATTTAAAGTACAGGCTATTAAAAGAATTCAAATTTTAAATAAATAAAATATTTTAACTTATTAACGTATTAAGCAGATTGAACCCTCGACATCTAAAAATTACAAGGAAAATATCGGAGCGATCGCGCCTTCGAGAGAATCGTGAATACGGGGCTCGGTCCCGCGTCGGAACTACGGAATTACAATAATAAAACCAAATACGAAAATACGCACACGAATCGACATACGCCCAAAATACGTACGACCGGAAGTGGCCGTTACATCCTCCCCACCTTATGAATGATTCCGTCCTCGGAATCAGCATCAACCACTGCTCGGAAACAAGTGCGGGAAGCGCTCTCTCATATCATCCTCACGCTCCCAGGTGGACTCCCCAGGGGAACCATGACGCCACTGCACTCTAACCAAGTCAACGGTCTTATTCCTCAACTGCTTCTGCCGTCGATCCAGAATCTCAACTGGTTGTTGATCATAGGTCAGATCCGGACGAACCGTAATCTCTGAGAAATCCACAGCATGAGATGGATCACTGACGTATCGACGTAACTGAGATACGTGAAACACGTCGTGAACTCCCTCCAGTGACGGTGGCAACGCCAAGCGATAAGCCACCTCTCCAACTCTCTCCAGGACGTCAAACGGCCCAATGTACCTCGGACTCAGCTTGCCTCTCTTCCCAAATCGGATAACTCCGCGGTTCGGAGAAATCTTCAGGAAGACGTGATCCCCAGGCTGAAACTCCAAAGGCCTCCGTTTAGCATCTGCCCAATGCTTGAAACGGTCCTGCGCAATCCTCAGCTTCTCCCGGATGTTCCTCACAACATCCACAGCATCCACGATCATCTCTGGTCCTAACAGCTCCCTGTCTCCAATGTCATCCCAGCTCAGTGGCGATCGACATTTCTTCCCGTATAGCGCGGCGAATGGCGCCATGCCAATACTTGCCTGGTAGCTGTTATTGTAGGCAAACTCCACATGATGGAGATGATCCTCCCAAGATCCCTTGAAGTCTAACATGCACGCCCTTAGCATGTCCTCCAAGATCTGGATCGTCCTCTCGGACTGGCCATCTGTCTGCGGATGGTACGCTGTGCTGAAACTCAGACTCGTACCCAAACTCTTCTGTAGACTCTGCCAGAACTGAGATGTGAATCTCGTGTCTCTGTCCGACACGATACTCACAGGGACTCCATGCAGTCGAACGATCTCCTCCATATATCTTCTAGCCAGCGCCTCAGTGGACTGTCCTACTCGGAACGGAATAAAGTGCGCGGATTTGGTCAATCGGTCTACGATCACCCAAATCGCTTCATTCTGCTTCGGACTCCGAGGCAGTCCAGTCACAAAGTCCATAGTGATATGTTGCCACTTCCACTCCGGAATCGGAAGCGGTTGTAGCAACCCTGCCGTACGCTGATGCTCCGCCTTAACCTGCTGGCAAACCAAGCACTTGGCTACGCTCCGAGCCACGCTCCTTTTCATCCCATGCCACCAGAAATTCAAACGAAGATCCTTGTACATCTTGGTCCCACCAGGATGCACAGAATACGGCGAACTGTGTGCCTCCACCAACAGCTCCTCCCTGATATCTCCCGCAGGCACACACAACCTGGCTCCAAACCTCAGCGAGCCATCCTCATGAATCACGAAATCAGTCCGCAGACCCGCTTCCACCATCTCTCGAATCTTTACCAACTTCGGGTCACCACTCTGCCCAGCCTTGATCCGATCCACGATCGTCGACTGTATCTGCATACACATCAACGAAGAAGTCTCTCCAGGCAGAACCACCTCAACTCCAGACTCGCAAAGATCCTGCTGCAATCTCCACTGCGAAGTCAACATCATCACCGCCGGAAGCCTACTCAACGCATCAGGAACCACATTCACTTTACCCGGGTGATACTGCAACTCGATCTCATAGTCAGCCATGAGCTCCAACCATCGACGCTGTCGCATATTGAGCTCCTTCTGCGTAAAGATATACTTCAAGCTTTTGTGATCGGTGAAGATCTTCACTTTCTCACTCAGCAAAAAGTGCCTCCAAATCTTCAGCTCAAACACGACAGCAGCCAACTCCAAGTCGTGCGTCGGGTAATTCTTCTCATGGGTTTTGAGCTGGCGCGAAGCATATGCAACCACGTGCCCATGCTGATGCAACACACATCCAAGACCCTTGCCAGAAGCATCGCAAAAGATCTCGAATCCTCCACTACGATCAGGCACAGCAAGTACAGGGGCAGTCGTCAACCTCTCCTTCAGGACACCAAAAGCCTTCTCGCAATCATCAGACCAAACATATGGCACATCCTTCCGCGTCAGTTTAGTCATCGGTTCGGCAATCCGAGAGAAATCCTTAATGAAACGCCGATAATATCCTGCTAGCCCAAGAAAACTCCTGATCTCAGTCGCAGACTGCGGAATCGGCCACTCTCTGATAGCCTTGATCTTCTCCGGATCCACAGCTATACCATCTCCTGATACCACATGCCCAAGAAAAGCCACTCTATCCAGCCAGAACTCGCACTTGGAATACTTCGCATACAAGCAATGCTTCCTCAAAATCTCCAGAACAGTCCTCAAGTGCTCTGCGTGCTCCTCCTCCGACTTGGAATAGATCAAGATGTCATCAATGAAGATAACGACAAACTTGTCTAGAAAGTCGTAGAAGATCAGATTCATCAGGTTCATAAAAACTGCGGGTGCGTTGGTTACACCGAAAGGCATAACCACAAACTCGTAGTGACCATACTTCGTCCTGAAAGCCGTCTTCGGAATATCCTCTTTCCTCACCTTCAGCTGGTGATATCCACTCCTCAGGTCCAACTTAGAAAATACTCTCGATCCTCCCAGCTGATCAAAAATATCATCAATCCGCGGCAATGGGTACTTATTCTTTACAGTCACCGCATTCAGCCCTCGATAATCCACGCACATGCGACGCGAACCATCCTTCTTCTTCACCAGCAGGACCGGTGCTCCCCACGGAGACACACTGGGATTTATGTAACCCTTCTGCAAAAGTTCGTCCAGTTGCTTCCGTAACTCCTCTAATTCCGCTGGAGCCATACGATAAGGTGCCTTCGAAATGGGCTGCGCTCCCGGAATCAGATTAATCGAAAATTCTAGAGCTCGATCGGGCGGTAGACCAGACATATCCTCGGGGAAGACGTCATCAAATTCACGTACCACAGCAGGCCTACCCTGCTCCATCAGCATAGCCACTGCCTCCACCGGCTTGGCCCGAAACCTGACCGGACCAAGCGAACTGCTACCACGGCTGAACTCAAACACTGGATGTCTGGGAATCTCGAACACCACCTTCTTCCTCCGACAGTCGATCGTAGCGTAGAAGCTCGCAAGCCAATCCATCCCAAGCACAGCATCATAGTTGGTGATGTCATGGACAATAAAGTCAGCATACAGCTCGTGTCCACAAACCACCAACGGGCAAGAATTGCACCCACGATGCACCGAAATCACACCATTCCCTGTGACGATGTTCCAACTCTGGGGAAGAGAGGAAGTCGACAAGGAATGCCTCTCCACGAAGCTCCGAGAAATGATGCACATGGATGCACCAGAGTCAAAGAGAACTCGTGCAGGAAAAGCGCAAACCAAAATCACACCTAACAGACAGTCTAACAATCAAATTCTATTCTAGCAGACAATCATATGCAAACAACTAATCATATCTAACAGCCAACTAACTAAGAAAGGAACAGCTAGTTAGAAAGTTACCTGCGATAACCTCATCCAGCGTCTCGGTCTCAGCAGCAGTCATCAAAAACGCCTGTCGCCTCGGCTGGACAGCCTGCTGAAACGCCTGCCTCTGCGGAACGAGAGGCGCTCCACGACCAGCAGGAACAGGTGCCCTCTGCTGCAACGGCTGAGCTGCAACAGGTGCCCTCCACGGCTGCTTCGACCTCGGGCAATCCTTCATGGTGTGCGCAGGATCACCACAAACTAAACACTGCCCCAGCATCTTCCGGCACTGATCCTTGATATTCCCCGTCTTGCCACAGAAATTGCAAGTCTTCAAAGTAGGAGGTCCTCCGGGCCTCTTGAACTGCACCAGCTGGTTGGGCCCGTGCCCCGGTCTCACCACTGCTCTGGCCTGCTCCATAGGCCTCTTCCCAGTGCCAGAAATCTGTCCCCTCTTCTGATTCACAATCCTTTCCTGCCTCTTCGCCGCAATCAGAACCTTCTGGTAAGTCTCCGCATCAGAAGAAGTGACATAGCTCTGTAGATCCAACGAAAGCCCCTGCAGAAACCTCTGGGCTCTCTCCTCAGCATCCTGCACCATCTTCGGTGCAAAACGACTCAGCCTCGTGAATTCCCGGTGATACTGATCCACCGTCAAATTTCCCTGCTTCAAGTCAATGAAGCGCTGAGCCATCTCCCTCCTGGCGGCCTTAGGAAAATACTCCTCATTAAACCTGGACTTGAAGGTAGTCCAAGAAATCGGCTCCTCCAGCAACTCCTCCTCGGCATCCCACCAGTTCCGCGCGTTGTCCTTCAGCTGTCGCTTCGCCAGATCAACCCATCCAGTCGGGTCGACCTTCGACATCTTCAGATTGTCTTCCATGTTCCTGGTCCACTCATCTGCAGCCAGGGGTCCCTCGGTCCCATCGAAGTAAGCGGGACCCAGCTCCCGAAATTGCTTCGCTCCGGGCTCGAAGCGAGGGGCAGCCTGGACAGCCGGCGCTGCACGAGCAGGCGGAACATTCCGGGCAGTCTGCAGAATTCCTTGCTGCACCTGCATCATCTGATGCATCATCCTCATCATCTCCCCGGTGGTGGGCTCTCGGTCCGGCTCCTGGTCGCGAGGGGGCACACGACCACCACCACCACGGGTATTCCGTCTCCCAGCCATCTATTGACACAGGAAAACGAAACAAATCAGACTCTTTGCTTATGACACAGTGTTGAATTTTGTTTATTGGACTTGCTATAATTCTTATTGTCATTCCTATTAAGTCACAGTTACAGAAAAATTTGGACCTGCATGGGCCACCAAAGAAACCTGTCACGCCCCGCTTCCCAAAAACATGGAGGCGAAGCGTGAGAAGGTCCGCACGGACTTGAAGCTGCAAAGCCGCAAGTCCGATAAGCGTCTAATAAAACGAAGTAGCAGGTCCCTGTAATGTGACTCAGAACAACAATAACAATAATAGGAAAAAGAGAGACAATAATATAACATTATTCCAACACATAGTCCAACTAAAGTCCAACAACTAGAAATGCCACCAGGCAACAAAAGAGTCAAAAGCAAAAGGCCTAGCATGGCCAACAGAAACTAACAAAACGGTGTTACTCACCGACAACCACAACTAACAAAGAAAGAGTATGAAAGATCTCTAAGATTGATCACCGGTGTCCTCGTACTCCACGTCACCAACAGGTTCGGGCACGAACTCCACGAACTCGTCACCCTCCGCAACTGTCTCTGGCTCAGCAACTAACATGCGACACCCAAAGAGAAGGGGCACATGTCAGCAAGTCTAAAAAAAACTTGTGCAAGGAAACTATAATAGTAAAGCACCCTACCAGTTCTAAAGTAAAGTATGACATGGATATAAAATGACAAGTGACATGGCATGGCAAGTAAACAAGTAAAAGACAAGTACTGGAATTGTAATCACGTTGTGCTCAGAGATTCCGTCCTTTGGCTAGAGTGGCTGTACGGGCCAACTCTTACACTCAAGTGACCGTTTATCCCTACCCCTCCACGTGTGTCGAGCCAGGGCATTACCCCCGAACACGGAATGCTCGCTTCTGGATCACGAGCCAGGAAGTGTTTTTAACACGGATGGCGTAGGGTTATGCCCGCATAACGGGTGCCTAGCCGGTAACATGGAAACATGGATTGTATAAGTAGTGTAGCGTGTGCTACGATGCAAGTTTAACTAGGATGACATGTACAATACAATGCATGACAGTTAACAATTCAAATGCGTACAGTTAAGAAATTTAAACATAGCAGATATCATTACATAACTGATATGGCAAGGTGTCGGATCTAGCTTCGTTGTCAAGCTAGATCACAAAGTTGCGCCTAGATCGCTATCATTTCACGATCTAGTCTCTTTCACGCTAGTACGAGGAATTGGCCTAAAGACATGGCCTAAAGAAAAGTTGGCAAGTTTCACTTGCCTGTTTCCGGTGATTTTTTTTGGGTGACCAGGTGATTGTAGCGGAAGGCGCGATTAATCTGCATCATGGATTTGCTAAGACATCAAGCCAAGGAACAGACTGATCATTCTAACCTTAACTTATAACACCTATGTTGTAACTTCTGATGCGTAATAAACTAACTTGCTTATATGTCGCACTGTTTGGGATATCAACAGTAACATCTGCCCTATGGTTCACAGATAGGGTATTCTGGTTGCATAACAGTTACTGTTCATCCATTAAAGAGTAATGTCACCCTATATATTTCATTAATGAAAGTAGGGTACTGCTTATTCTATATTGTTCATGCATTGTGTACTGTTCACCTAAAAGGGGGAGAACTTACTGAAATCTACAAACTATCATGTATTAAAGGTTAACTACTGCATAAATTATTATGCCCACATGGCACACTGTTATCATAAATCTTAAGGTGGGCATATAACAGACTAATGTATATTTATCAGAATGCTAGCATTCATATTATAGTCTTTACTAAATTAAACCACAATATCTCAACTGTGGGTCGTTATGTGCAAACGCCTTTTTAACAGCATTTAAGTGTAAGTCATATGAAGGCACTACCATTATTTTGCAAGGTATTTTAGTAAATCATGTATGCTGCAAAAATAGACACGTGCAAAACAAAGGTCGATGAACAGTCGTCCTTCACAAATAAGTATTGTGAAAATATATGCCAAATAGACAAGCTTGGCAAAATAAAATAGGTAACTACTCTTCAGTCAAAGAAATGATCCCTAGCACATATTTGTAATAATATAACTTGGGTTTGAGCACTGGCTGAGGCTTGTTTTTAATTCATCATTGGAGAATTTTATTTGTTTTATGGAGGCATGAAGGTCTGGCTTTCTATGAGACCTAAGAGGTGATTCTTCATTCAGTTTGAGGGCTCAATCAACTAACCAAATTAATATAACTTATTATAATCTACTGCCCATATGAAAAATAACTCACTGTTTTGGTTTTTCGTTTGCATGGGCGAGATCGAACGGCGACTGAGGGTTTTGTCGCGCGTGGAGGTGGGGTGGAGAGATCCAGGCGACGCGTCGGAGGGTAGGTCGAGGCGGGGGTCTGCGACGGTTGCTGGGTCGCCTAGACGCTGGCGATTGATGTCCCAGCAGCGTCGTTCGGTGGTTCGAGTAAACGGAGAGGGCAGAGAGTCGAGCGTGGAAGGAGGGGCTTCGATGGCGGCGTTGGGTTCCTGAGCACGGGGAAGGGTAAACAGGGCGGTGGAATGCTCGGATTTAGGGCGCTCGAGAAGAGGCTAGGTTTCAAAGGGAACTGTGCGTACCTGGGAGTTGGAACTTGGATGCTTGGGTTTTTAAAAGGGAATCAATGATGGCCTTGGTTACTATTTAGTGCATGGGGTTATATGAAGGAAAATAAATTAAAAAAAACGCAAAGAGATCTTGTAGTTGAGGCTGAGTTAACGTTTACGCATACCATGCACGATCTTGAGGGGTTGTTACGATCGTGCCGTTCGATCGAAGCTATCCGCATGGGGAAAGGGTGACAGTACGTGGGCTAGGTTATAGAGAGTGGGGCGGTGACGGGGGAAGTGATAAGAGAGAGGGAGTATGTACGGGGTTAGGATTTACTAACAGTTTAAATCTTTTAGCCCTTTTTTTAAAGGAAATTATAAAAAAGGTCACACTCACAGAATCATTTTAAATTTTATTAGGCTTTTAACAGTTGAGTCAATAATGTTATGGTAAAAACATTAACAACTTTTGTTTGAATTTCGTTAAAAAATTTAGTGCCCCTGGATTTAAAGTACAGGCTATTAAAAGAATTCAAATTTTAAATAAATAAAATATTTTAACTTATTAACGTATTAAGCAGATTGAACCCTCGACATCTAAAAATTACAAGGAAAATATCGGAGCGATCGCGCCTTCGAGAGAATCGTGAATACGGGGCTCGGTCCCGCGTCGGAACTACGGAATTACAATAATAAAACCAAATACGAAAATACGCACACGAATCGACATACGCCCAAAATACGTACGACCGGAAGTGGCCGTTACAGTCTTCTTTCCGGAGGCATTCTCCATTCCAAATCGCTTTAGCAACTCCACCGTATACTTCGTTTGGTGGATGAAGATTGCATCGTCCATTTGGCGAATTTGGAGACCGAAGAAATATTTGAGCTCACTCATGTGGCTCATCTCAAATTGTTCCTTCATCACATTAGAAAACTCTTCGCAAAGAGCAAAGTTAGTAGCACCGAAAATGATATCATCAACATATATTTGAACTAAAATTATATCATTATTCGAATACTTAACAAATAATGTGGAATCAACTTCTCCTATTTTAAATCCTAAATCCAAAAGAAAATTCTTTTGACGGTCATACCAAGCTCGAGGAGCTTGTCTCAAACCGTAAAGAGCTTTCTTAAGTTTAAAAACATGATTTGGAAATTTTTCATTTATAAAACCCGGAGGTTGAGAAACATAAACTTCCTCAACGACATCTCCGTTTAAAAATGCACTTTTTACATCCATTTGAAATAATTTAAAATCCTTATGGCATGCAAAAGATAATAGTAATCTAATTGATTCTAATCTAGCTACCGGAGCGAAGGATTCTTCGAAATCAATACCTTCCTCTTGACGGTAGCCTTGAGCAACTAACCGAGCTTTGTTCCGGACGACCACTTGGTTTTCGTCGGTTTTGTTCTTGAAGATCCACTTTGTCCCTATGATGGTGTGGTTCTTCGATGGCAATGGAACAAGCTCCCAAACTTCATTCCTCTTGAATTGAATGAGTTCCTCCTCCATGGCTAAGATCCAAGCACTATCTTCGCACGCTTCATTCACATTCTTTGGCTCTATCGAGGAGTCAAAGGCACAATGAGCGAAGTAGTTCACTTGCGATCTCGTCTTGACACTATCATGGATATTGCCAATGACTTGCACATGAGGATGGTCACGAACGGTATGAAGCCGTTTGGGAATACCTTGATCACTAGGAACATTCTCAACAACTTCATTGGACGGGTTAGTCTCAATAGAATCAATAGAATCATTAGAGTTAGAATTACCAATTGAATCACATAAGACATCCATAGAGTCATCATCATTAGTAATTCTAGTTGGAACAAATCCTTCATTAAATGACACATGAAGCGATTCCTCGATCGTTGAGGTTCGTTTGTTGAATATCTGGTAGGCTTTGCTACGCGAAGAATATCCAACAAAAATCCCCTCATCGGATCTTGGATCGAATTTGTCCAAACTACCATACGTGTTCTTAATAAAACATTTCGAACCAAAAACACGAAAATGTTTAACTTGAGGCAACCTACCAAACAACAATTCATAACAAGTTTGTTTAGTGCCGGGCCTCAAAAGTATTCTATTAAACACATAGCAAGCGGTATGTATCGCTTCCGCCCAAAATTGATGGCCAAGTTGGCTATCATCAAGCATAGTGCGAGCACACTCCACTAGCGTCATATTCTTTTCTCAACTACACCATTTTGAGGAGGTGCACGAGGGAATGAAAAGGTGTGTGTAATACCAACTTCATCACAAAATGTCTCAAAAGACTCATTCTCAAATTCTCCTCCATGATCACTACGAATAGTGATAATGGTGGTTCCAATGAGATTTTGTACTTTCTTCTCAAAAATTGTGAAGTTTTCAAAAGCTTCATTTTTATTACATAATCAAAATACCCAAGTAAACCTAGAAAAGTCATCAACGATAACAAGTCCATATCTAGCATTACCTAATGAAGCAACTCTAGTTGGCCCAAATAAATCTAGATGTAATAGCTCTAGAGGCCGCTTAGAAGAAATGCTTTTCTTAGGTTTAAATGAAGATTTTGAAAGCTGGCCTCGTTGACACGAGTCACAAAAGATTTTCTTTTGAAAGACAAGCTTAGGGAAGCCTCTAATAGAATTTAACTTGGAAAGCTTAAAAAGTGTTCCAAAGTTCACATGACCAAAACGTCGATGCCATAAGTGTTGTTCACTTGTGTTGGCAATAAGACATTGTTCATGTGATCTTGGAAGATCTAGGATATATATATCCTTATGGCGTGTGTCGGAAAACAATAATTCATTATTATCTTTTCTTAAAATATGGCACATTCCTTTCGCAAAGTTAACTTTGTAACCTTTGTCACAAAGTTGACTTACTGAAATGAGATTGAGGTTTAATCCTTTAACAAGGTAAACATCACATATAATGGGTTTAGAAGGATTACCCACTTTACCAACACCTATGATAGTTCCGCTCTCGTTGCCTCCAAATACGACGCGGTTTCCATTTACAATGGGAAATACTCCGGAGAGCAATTGAGCGTCACCCGTCATGTGTTTTGAACACCCGCTATCGAGTATCCAATTCCCCTTGGAGCTAAATTTAAATTTGTTGCTCCTTTTCTTTTTCTTTTCCTTGAGTACCTAAAGATAGAAAATTTCATATCATGGTACCCAAGGTCATTGGGTCCAAAAGATTAGACCTTTGGAAGCCAAGTCCAATTGGACTTAGACTTCCCCACATAATTTCTACATGCACAACATCCGAAAAATAAGCATTCATGTAAACTTGTTTTTCATCCATGCTTGTGTCCTTTGGGCTCCAAATTGTGAATTTTTTGGGAGCCCTCATCCTATTGGGTGCATGCATGCGTTGTTGGTTTCTACGTGATGCATGTCGTGGATAGGCATAAGGAACATGATGGAATGGTGCATGTGGATAGTTATTCATACGATGATGTGGGTGAACATATGCATGTGGAGGAACACGTGTGTGAGGGTGTCTCACATGGTGTGCACGTGCCCGTGAACGTGTAGCATAGAAATCATCATATGTGTGAGCCGGTGGAGTAGGACGTGTGTTCCTACGTGGCATAGTATTGGTGTACATATAAGCATGCCCCTTCTTTGGAGGTCCACCCAAAGTGGGTTTCTTTCCGAAAGAGGGTGTGGACGAGGTGGAAGCACCATTGGTAGATGAACTACTAATAGAGTGTTTACTACCAATCGTTGAGTCACCGGAAGTTGGCCTAACAAAAGTAGTGGCCGATTTGGATGAACTTCCCATCGTATACCCCAAGCCAATGTGGTGATTGGCCGAAAGTAAGTCACTTAGGATTTTATCCAAATGGTCCTTACCCTTATTGAATTTATTAATTCGGCCTAATGTGTTCTCATATTTCTCGGTGAGAGAATGCATAGAAGCATCCAAAGTGTATACTTGCGATGTGAGCACATAAACACGAGATTTAAGATTCTCATTCTCAATACTCAAAGTCGAGTTTTGAGACGTCAAATCCGCTATTTTGTGTTCCTCCGGATCCTCAATGCTAACATGTTCAAGTTGAGTCTTGAGATTAACAATATCATTCTTCAACCCTTCAACAACGGTGTCGTTATTGGTGATGATAGTTTTAGGCGAGGTTTGAATGCTAGCTAAGTCATCTTTTACTTTAGTATACCTATTTACTAATTTAGTATACTTAGACCACAATTGAGAATTAGCATTCCTAAGGTCATCCATGGTTACCTCATCGCCTTCGTTGTCGCTATCATCGAAAGAGGAAGATCCTTGATCATGCTCCTCTCTTGCCATGAAGCACATGTGTGCTTGCTCCACTTGCTCATCGTCCGACTCTCCGCTTGAGGAATCATCGGAGTCGGTGAAAGTCCCGACAAGCCCCTTTTTGTTCCCTTTCTTGTACTTCTTGGACTTGTCGTACTTCGGTGCCTTCCACTTCTCCTTTTGCTTGTTTAGAGGACACTCCGCTTTCATGTGTCCTGGCTTGTTGCATTTAAAGCACAAAGAAGAGAGGCGTTAGAAGAATTGAAATTTGACTTGTTTTTGAAGTTACCTTTCCGGAAGAACCGGTTGAACTTCTTGGCCATGAGAGCCATGGACTCCAAGTCCAACTCGTTTTCCGAGTTCTCATCATCGGTTGATGTGGAAGTAGATGGAGCGGCCTTGAAAGCAATAGCTTTTTTCTTTGGCTCTTCTTGTTGTAGGTAAGACTTCATCTTTTCCTGCAACTTCAACTTGTTATCCTAGCGTACCTCATAAGACATCAAGGTACCCATTAGTTGAACAACGGTATATTTGTTCATATCGTTACCTTCCTCGATGGCGAAGGTGCGCTTTTCCCAACTAGAAGGAAGTCCTTCTATAAGCTTCGAACATTTCTCCTTTTGGGTGTAGGATTTGCCGAGAGCCTCTAACTCGTTTATGATGTCGACGAAGCGAGCATAATACTCCTTCATCTTCTCACCCTGTAGCATATGAAACATCTCGTAATCTTTATTAACTACAACGAGTTTAGAGTCTCTTACCCTACTCGTCCCTTCATGTAATATGAGGAGGAAGTTCCATATTTGATATGCACTCTTACATGTGCATATCTTGTTGAAATCCTCGGGCTCCAAAGCACATTCAAGGAGTTCATTGCCTTGGCATTGCTTACCTCCGCGGCGACCTCCGCGGGAGTCCATTTCTCAAAATCTTCTTCGGTTGGCTCGACATATTCCTTCATCGTGGTCCTCCATAGTGAAGCACTCCGGAGGAAGGTTTCCAACCGGTATTTCCAGTACCCGTAGTTGGTACCGTTGAAGAATGGAGGCCTCGTTGAGGAATGTCCTTCCATTACCGAAGACGCTCCTTCACGGTTCTTGAAGGTGCTATAGTCGGAAGGTGGATGAACGGTCTTGTTGTCGTTGGCAGACATAGCTATAGACTTGGCTCTGATACCAAATGTAATGCCCTGCTAAGCTACTACACAAGTACTAGAGGGGGGGTGAATAGTACTTTAAAATAATTAAGAGGCTAATTCCTAATTACTTGCAAACTCTACCAAACAATGCGGAAAAGTAAATGTTAGACAACAAAGAAACAATCGCAAACAACGATATTACTGGGTTCGGATCCACCCAAGTCTCTCCGACTTGTTCCCGGTGATCCTACGTCCCAACCACCCGGATCCCCTCCGGATACTTGAGTTAGAAACCCTAACTCAAGATTTCCACTATGAAATACTTGTGAAGAACCTTCACCAAGTCAAATCATACATAAAGTAATTTGTGACTCCCACAACCCAGGATCACAAACACAACTCTCACAACCGAGAGATAAACACTTACAAAATGAAAGTAAATGAAATAGAATAACTTACCACAAAATACATATGCCTTGAGTATACTTACGAATTAGGGCAAGGATGATTTTGAGGAAGAAGAAGGCACCAAACCCTAGCTCCAAGATGTAGATCAGTGATGGAGAGCTATGGGGTTGTTGGTGACCTAGGATCAAGCACTTGGCTTGGAAGGCTTCACACTCAATGAATATCTCTTTGGAAGTAAGAGTGAGGAGAGATTATTGAATGGAATGAAAGAGCTTTGAATGAGCTTGGAATGATTTCTCTTGATCTCTAAACTTGCAATAATATCAGCCTTGACTGCAATGAATGCAGCCCATCAAGTATTTATAGGATAGAGGAGAGAGAGAAAAAAATTCGAGTCATTAAATGCTCCAACGGCTCTTTTCTGAACTCAACTAGTCGGTCAAAGAACAACCACTGACCGACTAGTTCATCAACTAGTCGGTCGGTCATTTAACGTAGACCGACTAATGGAAGAACAGCCAAATGGTCGAAGCACAGACAAAAGGAACTAGTCGGTCCAAGAAGAGTAGATGACCGACTAGTTTCACAACTAGTCGGTCGGTTACTTAACTGAGACCGACTAAGAGATAAAACTAAAGTTTGAGCACAAATTGATTTAGTCGGTCCAAGAACAAATGTTGACCGACTAGTTCATCAACTAGTCGGTCACAAAATGAGCATAGACCGACTAACGATAAACAGTAAGTTAGGTGAAAATTGGCATGTACAGTAAAGCTAAACTAGTCGGTCCAAGAAGGAAAGTTGACCGACTAGTTCATCAACTAGTCGGTCGATCAATGAACACAGACCGACTAATGATAAACAGTAGCTCAGGCTCAAGGTTGTATGAACAGGGAAAGCTCAACTAGTTGGTCACAGAAGCATCACTGACCGACTAGTTCATAAACTAGTCGGTCGGTGAGTCAACTTAGACCGACTAACTGTAAACAGTAAAGAGCTTAGAATTGACTGACAAAAACTAGTCGGTCCAAGAAGCTTTGCCGACCGACTAGATCACCATCTAGTCGGTCAGTTCTTCTTCTTGAACCAACTAACATGCACAAGAAGTCGCGAATCGAAGCGCGAAGCTTCGGGAAAGTTTGTATGGACTTCTACTAAGATCCTAGAGCTAAGATATGAGCGTTATGAAGATTTAAACCGTAAGACCTACTCAAGGCTTAACATTCTATGAAAGAAGCTTAAAGACTATAAATAAAACTTGACGATACCGTCTTCAATAGCTTCAATCGAATCTTCATGACTTCTAAAATGGTCCATAAGCTTCAACGAAGCTTTAGGCATACGATCACGTGCTTTGAGAAGTCTCGAGATGTCGCTTTGGATGTTCATATGAATTTGGCGACGATCTCCATAACTGCGCTCACAAATTGTTAGTTCACGATATATTTATGTTTGTTCATCATCCAAAACCAAATCCGGGGAGTCCAATATCCAACAATGACGCCATCATCATCGAAGCCCAGATTGGAACGGCCGTCGTCAGTAATTTCTTAATCGACACCCTCAGCTCGTGCAACATTCTTTTTATGTCGACGATCGAGAAGATAGGGCTGAGGCAAGCAGATCTGAGGCCATGCACTGGTCCGATTGTCGGCTTCATCGGCCACTCGGTCCCCATCGTTGGAGTCATCACCCTGCCAATGTCTTTGGGGGAAGAGCCGAGAATCGTCATTCGGATGACACAATTCGTTGTCTTCGACGTCGCGTCGGTGTACAATGGCATCATTTTGCGGCCATACATGACCACCATCGAAGCTCTCCCCTCACTCCTACACCAAATGATCAAGTTCCATACTCTGTAGGGGGTTGGACAAGCGCTAGGGAACCAAAGACTATCCCAGATCTGCTACGTCGGCTCCACCAAACACAAAGAACCCGAGCAAGCCCAGCTGGTCGAACTTGGAAACAATCAGGAGGACTTCGGCGATCAACCATGCAAGGAAGCAAGTAAGCTCGCCATAGGAATAATGAGCTTTTACTCACATGTTATCAAAATTTTTGTAAATATAACTATCATTTTCTTTGCATGCTCTCAAATATTGCAATCTCCCTTTGGAAATTTTAGCTCTCTTCAAACATTCTCAAACTCTAGGACAAGCCTACAAGCTTAACCCTCGATAGGTGTCGGGTGGCTTAAGGACCGATCTTCGGCTCGCACCCTCCCCTCCCTCAACTGCGGGGCAAGCTTACGAGCTTCGCCCTCGATAGGCACCAGGTGGATTAAGGATCGATCTTCGGCTCGCACCATCCCCTCCCTCAACTCCTGGGCAAGCTTATGAGCTTCACCCTCGATAGGCGCCGGGTGGGTTAAGGACCGAGCTACGGCTCACACCCTCCCCGCCCTCAACTCCAGGGAAAGCTTACGAGCTTTGCCCTCGATAAGAGCCATGTAGGTTAAGGACCGGGCTACGGCTTGCACCCTTTCCTCCCTTAACTTCGGGGCAAGCTTACGAGTTTCGTCCTCGATTGGTGTCGGGTGGGTTAAGGACCGGGCTACGGCTCGCACCCTCCCCTCCCTCAACTATAGGGTAAGCTTACGAGTTTTGCCCTCGATTGGTGCCAGGTGGGTTAAGGACCGGGCTACAGCTTGCACACTCCCCTCACTCAACTCTCGGGCAAGCTTATGAGCTTCGTCCTCGATTGGCACCGGGTGGATTAAGGACCAGGCTACGACGTGCACCCTCCCATCCCTCAACTCTAGAGCAAGCTTACGAGCTTTGCCCATGATAGGCTATGTGTGGGTTAAGGACCAAGCTACGACTCACATCCTCCCCTCCCTCAACTCGGGGACAAGCTTATGAGCTTTGCCCTCGATAGGCGCCAGGTGGGTTAAGCACCAGGCTACGGCTCGCACACTCCCCTCCCTCAACTCCGGGTCAAGCTTACAAGATTCGCGCTTGATAGGTGCCGAGTGGGTTACGGACCGAGCTACGGCTTGTAACCTCCCCTCTCTTAACTTCGGGGCAAGCTTACGAGCTTCACCCTCGAAAGACTTCTCAAACTCTGTGACAAGCCTACGAGCTTCGCCCTTGATAGGTGCAGACTCCACAACATTCCGCTTCTCCTGGGCCTTAGCCACTTCCAAGCAGAAAGTTGGGGGCATACACACTAAGGCAAAAAGCAGCGATAAGCAACAACACAAGCACAAAAGATAAACAAGGCGAACCGCCTAAGGTATTTTTCATTAAAGTCAAAGTTATTACATTTACATCAAAACTTTCTACGCTTGGTCCTACGCATGGCCCCAAGACCGGCCATACATATGCGACCACCCTCCAAAGACTATGCAGCCTCGCCTCCCCCCAGAGCATCAACCTCCTCCTCTTCATCATCGAAGGCCATAGTCAGCTTGGAGAAGTCGACCTCCAAGGCGGGATACAGATTTGCCAACCTCACATCCACCCTCTTGAAGCCTGTATGCAGCCCTTCCTCGACACCCTCTGCCCTTATCAACCTCATCATGGGGAGGTACTCCTCCTCCTGATACCGACGGATGGCACCGGCCCTCTCGGCCTCCAGATCTATCTTCTCCAGCGCTGCCACCCGTCGCTTCAGCTTGGCGATCTCCACCCCCTTGTCCTCCATTTCCACGGAATGGGCGTTTCAATCATCCTCTCGAAGCTTCTGCTCCAGCCCCGTCTTAATCTTGTCCAGTCTCCTAAAGCTGCTCTAGTCGGTCCTCCATATCCTGTAGCCTCCAGGCGACTTCTTTGAATTGGGCCTCCATCACCCGCAGCTTACCAGTGGCTGCCTGAAGGCCAGCCTTGGTCTTCTTATGGCTCGCCTTGAGCATATTCACATCAGTGTGATGCTGCAAGGACACCATTACTGCGACCACTTATAGGAGGAGCAGAAAACATAAGTATCTGGCAGTGTGGAGAAGAGAGAGCGGCAAACCTGCATATTGTGCCATATCACCGTGTCACAAAGGTGCTCTGGACTAATCTCAGCAAAGGACGCACGATCCCTCGATAACAGACTGTTCTTCGCCAGGCGAGTTGCGACGTCGGCCTGATCGAACACATACTCTATGTTGCCCACCGAGTAGCTCGTCGTGAAGAGTCCCTCCTTCGGGATGGCGTGGACATCGGCCTTCGTCGCCTTGAAGCAGGCAAGCATTGGCTCACAGCTCGGATGCGCCGGCTCCCTCTACTCCCAAGAAGGACATCCATAAGGCCAGCACTTGATCAAAACCCTGCCGATCCGTGTCGCGGGGGCACCCTGAGTCACCGATCTCCAGGCATCACCTCCCTCTCACCAACGCCCACGTCGACGGAGCCGCCCCATGCCACCTCACTGATGGTAGGGATATGAATGGTTGCTGCAGGCGTTTCCCTTGCCCTTTTTTTGCGCTCGCCACTCTCGGCCCCAATGACAACCCCAGAGCTCATTTTCTGCCCCGACTTCCTCGCCAAGTTCTTTGTCGCCACCCCTTTGCCTTTCTCCTTGGCAGAAGGCTTTTTGGCCATCAGCTCCGAGGTCACCGGCTCCCTAGCCCTCCTCATCAACTCCTCCCGTGAGAAAAGCATGTCTGCACCTGCAAAAAGAAGAAAGACCAGGGTGAGCGTATAGGGAGAAGGTTACAAAGATTACAATACCTTCGGGCTAGAAAGACTGGGCGAATTGGTCGCACTTAATCAAGTTCGCGTGCTTCCTGGTCGCTTCAAGGATCTCCTCCAAGATCTTGGAGTTCTCCATGTCTTGCCCCGCCAAGATCACCCCCTTATTCACCAAGGGATTCAGCGTCCCCCAGTTCGACCTCAATACCGAGTCTGCCAGCATCAAGACAAAGACAACCCTCTCCCTCTATTCCCTCGCCTCGATCGGTACCATAAGGATGAGATGTCGATCCCTCCTCGTACTAACACAATGATACATCCCCTTCTTCTTCATCTCACAATAATGCTGGAAGAGCGATATGCTCGGACTTATCCCTCTGATAGTGCAAAGGACAACGAAGCTAACCATTGAGCCGATGGAGTCCGACGTTAGTTGGAAGAGTGAAAGCTCGAGGAGGTTCAGTAAGTGAAGGGGGTGGGGCTTGAGCAAAAACCACAGGCTGAGTTCGAAGGTCGGGCAGTAGACTCCAACCTCGTTATCCCTTGGCAAGAAAACCCTCTCATTGGGTTCGGTGAGGCACTGGATAGCCCTGATCTCCGTCGAAACCGTGCCCCTGACTCTGTTGAGACCTAATCCTAGCCCTCACTCTCTCCTCCTAGGCTCTCCCTGAGCCGTCGATGATGAAGGAGCAGCAGGATGTGCTTCCCACTCCTCTGGCCACACCATCGTCTCCTCCGTTATGCAGCACTCCCCCTCCCAGGCTCTCTAGAGCACCCCTCTGCGTTCGGATCGAAAGCTAATGAGCCAGAAGCCATTGATAGAGTAAGAAGTTACCTAGAGAAGTAGAAGGTAGACGGAGCTCCGAAGAAGAGATGACCAACGGCGAGAATTCTCGAGAGCAAAGAGAAGAAGAGAAACCCTTTGAATTTCGAATGCAAAATTCCTCAACTGTTTCCTCCCGTTCGCCCTTTTCTAAAGAGCATCGGCCGATCTCGACCGTCGAGGGTGGACCACGTGGCAAGATCTGAAGCAGATGCATCGTCTCAGCTTCTCCCCAGAGCCGTATGCGACACGTGTCGTGCTTCGAGTGACGGAGGTGCCTCGATATCCCCCCACCACCGAATCGTCAAGATGACTTCAGAGATTCAACGGTCGACTTGCATTTGATGCCATAGCTGTCATCCGATAAAGTGAATTGCGTCATCCGAGACGATCTGGACTTTCTGCTTCAAACTTGAATGAGAGGGGCAATTGTTACGACCTCAAGATCGGCACAGTTGATCTAGGCCCACATGTTCAAATCCCAAGTCTTGGCCCGTCGAATCTCCACAATGAAACCTAGTTCTTCGAGTCGCAGGAAGCTCGCCAAAGCAGAACAGCAAGTTTGTCGTTCGAATCAAAGAGAAGAGCCCTCCTACTGATCGCATCCGTTCTATGCTAACTCGCCCCAGAGTAGCTCGCCCAGAAGCAGCTCGCTTACCTCACCACCCCGGAAGCAACTCACCTACCTCGCTGCCCAATGAATAGGGCGACCCACCACTGACACCACCGCCAGTTTCACTACAGACAAAGTCTGACAAAAGTGCATTTGGCTGCTTCGCTGCCTGACTGTCTGTCGAAAGCACGCCTAGTCGTTTCGCTGCCAGACAGCCTGACAACAAAGCAACCCGACATTTACGGCTCTGACCGCCTGACAAAAGCACGCCTGACACGTTCGGCCCTGACATCAACGGTCGGAGCTCTGACACCTTGGCACCGCCAGCTCAGTAAAAGCAACCGACTCCAGCAATCTATAAATACACACTGATCTCTAAGCTAGAGGGAGGATGGTTGGATGAATTGGCAACAAATTCCTAATACATCTACTTATATTCAAGGTGAATATCCTCCATATATTCGTGCCTTCCACACTAGTCTGTAACGCAAGCACAGATCTGCCTCTAAGATCGCCCTTCGTGTCTGACATTCTCTCATCATTCATCAACTGACTTAAACATCGGAGGGGCTGCGGGCTGACAGCCGGCCCAGCCTTTCTGACGAGTTTCTCTTCTTGTAGGAAGTTTCCCCTACTGCCATCGGACAATCAACATGATGTGTCCTTCACCAATGGATGAGCGACATTCATCAACCAGCGGGAGATTTATTTCGATTGACGGGCGACCTTGATATCCTCATCCTCAAATCTTCCTCAATTCAGGATTAGCCTCGTCTTCCACCCTATACTTGTAACCATCATGCCCTTGGTTCCCCACTTCAATACAAATTCATTGAGCACCCCGCAATAGCAGGAAAGAAATGCTACTTTCTTTGGCGATGACGATGAGCGAGGGAAGCATGGCAGAAACATAGATTTTCAAATAAGAACAACTGGAGAGCTTGACGCACCCTCTCCTTTTTGCTACTTATATCAAGGGGTTTTTTCCTTAACCGAGCTCAGTCGTTTAGATGAAAGCACATGTTGGCATCCGGGAGCCCCGACACCCCGAGCCTTGTACCATTTCGACTATCGCGCACAATTAATAAGACGTCACATCACCCAACCTCAATCATGCCACATTTGAGCTTGGGAGGTAGGGGCCATTGTAACTACATTGGGCCGGCCCACGTAGCGGAGAAAGGTATTTTATCATAATAAAAAGTACATGGGTAAATACGTCGTCTCAGTTCAATAGCCCATAGGCCAGTACGGGTTACTATCCGTTTTGTTGGATCTGGATCCTAGCCTAGAGGGGGTGAATAGGCTTATAAAAATATTCTCGCGCAACCCACGAGAATTCACATGCAGTTAAAAATAAAAGCAGAGTAAATAAGAGACAATCACAGAGTACACACAGATTTACCCTGGTTCGGTTGCATCAACGACCTACGTTCAGCCCCAAGAAAAAACTAGCATTAATAAATTCTTTCTGTACACCTACAATGGGGTCATAGATCCAACTCTCCACCTAGACTGTACCACACTCAACAAAGTGTAGAACTCTATCAACCTATTAAATGTGTATCTTGACTGCACCAACATGTCAAGACCCTCTTGTCTAGCCCAACTAGACAAGTCCCAAAATAACACAGATAGTGGTAAGGTTTCTTCTACAGAGATCGTTGCACTAATACACGAATATAAATAGTAAAGAGTTTAGAAATGTTCAGTTCGTGTCCGTGTATTCGTCTCTGTCAATCAGCACGTCGTCATCTCCAATCTAATGCAAACGGTGTCTTGATCTGACTCCTGGATGGCAATCCGTAGGCCTTTGAATTTTAGTACACAAGTAGGTCTGTGCATAAAGGAATCCTAGTTCAAAATAATATTACCTCGGTCTATGCATAGAGCAACTCCGTTAAATCCTTGTCCACGTCTGCACAATTTTTTGTTCTTTTCTTTCCCTCGTTGATTTGCCCTAGGGCATGCAGCAACTCTCCTCTCTTCGACTTTGTGTGGAGATCGACTTCGTCAGTCGCTCCGATGATGCCTCCTCAGTCTTTGACTCCTCATGTAACGCGACGGCGATCAGCTTCAACATGTGGCTTCTCGTCTTCGACGGCAACAGATCGACGTCGGCATCTACTTGGCGGCTCTCCATGACATGATGGAGTATGGTAGAAGTTGATGTCGATAGTGACTCAGCAAGGGTTGTAACTCGATGCTGACAAGGGAGGAGATGGCCAGGACGAAACTCCAGTGGCAAGCTCGAAGACACGACATCAAAGCTTGTTCAACGGCGAGATCTCCTTGGGTGATGCAACAACGGCTCGACGGCGAGTCCTCTACTCCGAAGGCGCTTCGTCTTAACGGAAATGACGAGGCTTTTGACGGCACGATGATGATCAACGACATGCGTTAGTGCAGCGGCAACTTCGACTCGTCTTCGGTGATCGCGACTCTTGCGACGACCACTTCGACGACGGCGACGGGTGCTTCGCTTTGACTTCTCCGACGTCTCTAGGGCTTGCTGCGAGAGCACATCGATGATGAAGAGCTGTGCTTGGAGTTTGGCGTTGTCGACGGTAGCAAACGACTCCGGTTGCGATGGCAACTGCAGCTTCAATGTAGCAGGGCTTCACGGCGATGATTCTTTGTTCTTCTTCTATTCGACGACGATGGCTAGGTGACAAGTTGGGAGAGACGGTAGCAAGTGCTTGGAGTTTTGTGTTGATGAAGATGGTCTACTTGATGAAGGAACTTGCATGCATGGGTTGCTTGGCAGCAGGAAGACAAACACGGAGGGGTTTGGGCTTGGAGAGTTTGCGGTAAGGGACTATTGACTTAGGGTTTTTCTCTCCTTTGAGAATTTTTGCATGACTTCTCTCCTTAAGAATGATGCGAAGATTGTGATGGTGTGGAGAAATTTTTGATGGCCTAGGGTTTTTGGAATTTTAATATCGGGCACCTGTCTTTGTTTTTGCCTTGATGCTTTTATAGATGGATATAGGGCATTGGCTTGCGTCAATAGGGTATGGCAATGAGGGAGTTCGGCCATGAGTGGATCCCTAGGATGATGGGATTTGGAGATTTGAATTGCAATTCAAATAGAAATAGGAGATTTGTTTGGGATTTTGTTTCATCTAAATACGAATTTGAATAGGAAAATGATGGTATGAAATCCTTGCATAACTTTCTAATTGATTTGACCAAAATCTCATCCCATATTGGACTTAGTCCACATTGCTTTGTGTATAGCTCTTTGACCAAGTCCATTAGCTATGTGAATAACAATTCCTCCAACACATTGACTTAGTCATCTCTTCAAGAATAATCGCTTAACCATTCCTGAAACACACTTAGCACACATGTTAAATAACAACACACGCTTGTCATCATCAAACTAAATATCCTAAATCGTTGCATCCAACATCTCCCCCTTTTGACGATGACAACCTAATGAAAGATTTGAGCAAATAGGCGGGCGTGTGTGAAGTGTGATGAAGGATGTAATGCATATGAGTAATACAATAAGATGTAAGTATTACTAGCATGCACAATTTACCCATGAAATAAGCTTGCTCCCCCTATTTCAAAGCTCCCCATATTCATGTATTATCAATTATCAAGCTCTCCCTTTAACAAATAATACCATATTATGTGACAACAATACCAAATATTTTCTTTCTCTCCATTTATTATCATCGAAAGTGGACTAATGAAGCCATGAAATATCACATGTAAAAATAATATATTATTGAGTATAGCTAGCACTTCCATGTATTTTCCTTAAACTAGACAATTCGAATTCATTGAAAATCATAATTTAGACTTCACCATCACTATGTAAGTGTGATACTGTAAACAATGAAGTACAAATGGAGATTTAATTTAGAACATCAACCGAAAGCAATCCATATTTTCCAGTAAACATGAATATCACTAGGATTGATTTTTTCCACCTAATTAAAGAATGAATTCAAGGTACTAAACTCCCAAAACATAGCCTATAAGGACTCTTAGATGTGGAGTGGCATTGCTTGACGAGTAAAGTACACCAACGCTAAATATTACCAATAAAGCATATGTTCAAAACTCGTTGGTAGTGTATTTGCCATGAACTGTATCCATTTTACATGCGGAGCAATTTTCATGTAATTTTTTCATATTCATTTCTTTTCGTGCTCAATTTTTATTCATGGCAATACACATCATTTCACTTAGATAATTCAGTTTTTATTCATCCTACATTCACTTTCCAACATTCATCAAAAGAATCTCCAAACGTACAACAAGTTTAATATTCGTGGAAGTGTGTACGTAGTTGTAAAGATCTAATTAATCATTTCATGAAGCATGTCATGGCAACAAAATAGATTCTAACATGTGCATGTAGCTATAACAATAATACAATGATTTCTACAAGGATATGAATGCGCATTCAATAATACCACTTATAAAGATTCATAAGGAGGTATTTAATAAGCACCATTTTTTTTGTTTTTCAATTTTTTTTCTTTTATAAAGAACTAAAACAAGCCTAAAAAGCAAATAAACAAGCACACAAACAAAAAATAGGTCAAGCACAAAAAAACTATGACGGTATGCAACGAATGCAAAGAGTGAAAAGAAATATACATTTGTGTCGCTATTTGATTAAGGAGCTAAAAGAATGAAACTTTCAATTTATTGCTCCTCACCAAATCTCCATCTCACCTATATGAAAGGTGTTAAGTGTGACCTTGGAATCCAACAAGGTCCACTAATGTTAGTCATCAAACTTTAGGAACCCACACTTGTTTGAACTTTATGTTCGTGTTCCTAAACTTACAATAATATGATGTGTGACCAACACTATCACAAGTAAAGCATGTTGAGTATTGGTGTTTCATACCAATGTTATTTTGATGATGATCATAACATTATGTTGTTGCTAATGACTCTCTTGTTTTAGTCTCATAGTTACATTTCAAGAATATCATTTTTGGAGACTAAACACTTGGTGCAAGGATGGACATCAAGTGGAGAAGGGCCAAAGCTTGGACTCAAGGGGTGCCAAAGCTTGGAGATGATGGGGAGCATCAAGGCATCAAGATTGAAGACATAGACTCTAATGAAAGCAATGTAATCCATGTAATATTTCCTTTATTTCTTTCTCTCTCATTTGAGTCTAAGTTAATGTAATGCCTTGATAGATGGTCTACTCATTCATGCATATGCATTTAACCATCTAAGTGAGCCTTAGAATTATCATAGAATCCAATCCAATAGGTTCATCTTGACCAAAGACTTAATTGGAGTCTCTGGCTTTCCATCAGTCGTCTACTGAAGGATTTTCAGTTGACTGGGTGATTTCCAGTCGCCTGTCGATCCTTCTACAACCGGCTGTTATGCACTACTCAAGTCAACATCTCTATTGACTCTACTTGAGCTTTTTGCATCAGTCGACTGATGATCAATTTACAGTCGCATGTATATTTACAGTCACCTATGATATGGTCAACAGTCGTCTGAAAGGCGTAAGTGCAAATATTGCATCTCTCTGTTTTTCTTCATCTCCTGCAGCAGTCGACTGATGAAGGATATACAGTCGCATGTCTGTTATACAGTCGCCTGTCATTTGTTCTTAAGTCGCCTGTATGCATATTGGGAGAAAGAGTGCAACTCTCTGTTTTATTCCATCTCCTGCAGCAGTCGCATGCTGAAGGTTTTACATGCGCCTGTCTTGTTTACAGTCGACTGTATTGACTTCATCAGTCGATTGTCAAGGCTCAGATTATAGCCGTTGGATATTTTCTAGCCGTTGGATAGTCGACTGTCATCTGTTCACCAGTCGACTGTCAGTGACGTTTCAGCCTAGAAACTAGCCGTTGCAGCCTTGTGCTTTTTGCTGTTTTCTTGGGTTTTGAGAGTTGATATAGAGTTCCTATATATATGTGAGGGCTGAGTTCATTAGAACTTCTTGATGCTATTGCAAATCTTTAGAGATTGATTAATCCACTCTCAAACTCTCTCATTTCCCTCTTTGAGCTTATATTCCTCTTCATGCATTGAAGTCAAGCTCAAGGGAAATCATCCAAGTGCTCTCAAGCAAATCTCATCACTTGGAGATCCTCTTCTATGCCTTGCATTCATCTATGATTAAGCATCTCAAGGCATAGGTAAGAGTATTTATTTTACTTGGTGTTTCTTTGCAACACTAATTCTCTTTGTGGGAATTAGTCGCTCTTTTTGTGGGAGTATTTCTCTTTGTGGGATTAGACTATTCTCTTAGTGGGAGTAACTCTCTTTGTGGGAGTAACTCTCTTTGTAGGAGTTTGGTGTCCTAGTGTAGGGCTACCCTAATTCTCTGAGTGGAAGTTAGTAATTCTCTAGGTGGGAATTTGACCCCTGTGTAGTGTTGGTTGGGTCCTTGTATAGGGCAAAATCCTCTTGGTGAGGTATCTCTTTGTGGGATTTGTATTCACTTCTCTGTGTGGGAATATAGTGAATATTGGTGTGGTTGTACGTATCCAAGTTTTGGGAACCAGGGTAAAATCTTGTGTTTGCGTTTGGATTGATTGTGTTGATTAATTCCTCTTGCACTTATTATTCCGCATTTTCAAGTTAAATTTTAATTGCATGATTTATTGCCATTACACTATTCACCACCCCTCTAGTGTGTTGTTGTTAGTATTGCAAGGGTAAGGCGATCCTTACAATTGGTATCAGAGCGAGGTTATAGCATACTGTAATGATGGCATTCAATGCTACATCCGCGTCTCATGAAGAAGGTCATTCTACCGTTCGACCCCCGCTTTTCAATGGAACCAACTACCCAAGTTGGAAGATCCGGATGATGATCTACGTGGAGGGTCAAGACCTATGGGATATCACGGAGGTGCCATTTGAGAAGCCCACTGCACCTGCGGCTTCAAGGACAAAGGCAGAGAAGGACTCGATCAAATTCAATGCAAGGGCTTTGAGTGCATTCCATTGTGCCCTCACTGCAAATGAGTTCAACCGCATCTCCATGTGCAAAATGGCCAACGAAATTTGGCATACTTTGGAGATATGTCATGAAGGGACTTCAAAGGTAAAGAAATCTAAACAAACTATGTTTAGATCTAAATATGATATGTTTAAGATACAGGAAGGAGAAAGCATTTCAGAGATGTTCACAAGGTTCACAGATATCGTGAACGCTTTGGAGGGACTTGGGAAGGTGATTTCCCAAGAGGGTCGTGTAGAGAAGATCATTGACTCTCTCACATCTCATTGGGAGTCAAAGGCCAACGGAATTTTGGAGTCATATGACATGTCCAAATACACCGTTGAGGAGTGCACTGGAAATCTCATGGCGTATGAAGTAAAGCTTCAACACAAGGAGATTCAACCATCCAAGCCCGAGAAGCTAGAAAAGCAAAAGGGGTTGCATTCCATGCCAAGGAGGAGCCAATCAAGTGGATGAAGAAATACCATCGAGAAGCTCCTAGTGAAGAAGATGCACAAGAAGAGGCTAGTGGAAAAGAATTTGAGGATTTTGCCGAGCAATTCAAGGCATTCCTCAAGGGAAAGCAAACTAAATCTTTGTCAAAGTTTGCCTCTAATTCTAACAAGGTTCCTACTTATTACACTTACAGTGGAAAAGGTCACCTTTCCATCGAATGCCCTTCCAAACCCAACAAAGAGACTTACAAGGGTAAAGGGAAGAAGCATTGGAAAGGGAAGTCCAAGTCCAAAACCCACAAGAAGGGACTTGTTGGAACATTTGATGACTCCAGTGAAGATACATCGAGTGAAGAAGAAGAGGATGACAAGGAAAAAGCTCACGCATACTTTGCAGTAATTGATGTTCCTTCATCCATCCCCTCTAGCTCGAATGAAGAAGAGTTGGAAGCATGGCTCAACTCTTATGAGGAATCATGCCTCATGGCAAACAGGAAAGAGTCATCGTCAAGCTCTAGCGAGGAAGAAGATGATGATGAGATTGAGGAGAAGATCTCATACGAGGAGCTTGAATATCGTTTCGGTATGGTCACCGAAAAATCTAGTAAGTGCATTAACTCTTAAAATAAATTAAAAGCAAAATATAAGATTGCTAAGAGTAGATTGCATGAACTAGAAGTTGATAGTGTATTCAATGATGAAATGCATGATTGTGACACTAGTGAGAGAGACACGCTCCTCTCTCAAGTTAAGGAATTGAGTTTGTCTAATGATAATCTTGTTACTCAAAACTGTAGCTTAGAAACTCGCATTCAACAACTTACATTGAAACGTGAAGATGAATCCCATAAGCTCAAAAGCTTTGTGTATTCTAGGGATTCACTCCACGATTTGCTTGAAAAAGAACATCCGACAAACCATAGAGGAGGTTTGGGGTATATTCAAAATATGGTACCCAAACTCACCTCTAATTCTTCTTTTGGTGCAAATACAAGAAATGTTGCGAAAGCACCTAAGAAGAATTACCATGCCTTCTTGTATAACAATAACACCAACAAGAAGCATATAAATCACAAGGTGGTGAGAAAAAATGAAAATCCTTCATTCTTTGCTAAGAAGCAAAATCCTCACTTCATGCATGCGAAGAAAGTATTTTCTACACCTAAGCATGCCACATCCACCCCTCTTGCAAAGGCAAAACCCTTGCCTAGGAAATCCTTGAGTTTATGGATTCCCACTAAGGTTAGTGTACAAGAGAGGGATAGTTATATCAACTCTCTAGTTAGGGATGTGATCAACTCATGTGATTACTTTAGGAAATCAAATTCTTCTTGGGTTTGGTTCCCTAATGTTTAGGTTCCTCACACATATGCATATTGCATGGGTATAATGCATAAATGTTTATTTTAGCATACCCATTGTTTGTGTGTGTTTCATGATTTTGAAGATGCTTTCAAATTTATTTTTCATGAAAATGGGGACCTTGGGGAATGCATTGGCATACATGCATTTGTTGATCCATATGTATGTCAATGTGGGAGTTAATATGTTGTATGTTTAAAATATTTTAAAACATATTTTGACTCTCATTTCGAGGTGTATTTCAGATCATTGTTTACAATTGGTTAGTTTTGGTCTCAAACTAAACCCCTTAGATATTGCCAACATGTTTCATGTTATAATTTGTTTTGGCAATGTCGTTGTGTATCAATGAAGCTTGATTTTTTTCATATTTATTGCTTTGATACACCTTAGGCCCATGGCTCCATTTAATGTTTACACTTGGTAAAGAGGATTATCTTTAAAGATTCTTTTTCTACAATTGGTATTTCCTCAATTGTTAGAGATTGTTTATCTCTTACTTTACAATTAGTATTTGATCCTAGAAGTCAAAAATTGACCATTTCTATGATCTAGGAGGAGCATGGGATAGTGACTGATACCCACTAAATTTTTACAATTTGGTATCATACATTTCATTACTCTTGCATATTGTCACATCTTTTATTAAGATGCCAAGGAGGATATTGTTGTTGTCCACCTTGTTGACGATGTCAAGGAGGAGAGATATATGCATTATGTAAATCTTGTATTTCATACATATGCATATTGGGAGAGAGGTATATCTATGGGGAGAGAGATATATCTATAGGGAGAGATATGTGGGATTGTATAAACCATTCATGCGTGTATGAGTATCTTTTATTGTAATTGGTTTATGTAATCCATGCCTATTATATGTCACCATGATGTCTCATTATTTATAATTGGCATACTGAGTATTTACAATTGTGTATCTCATTTTACATTTGGTGCATATAAGTAGGGGGAGCTCATTAACATTGTGCTTTTTTCTTTATGTTTTACATAATGTGTGTCATCATCAAAGGGGGGAGATTGTTAAGTATTGGTGTTTCATACCAATGTTATTTTGCTGATGATCACAATATTATGTTGTTGCTAATGACTCTCTTGTTTTAGTCTCATAGTTACATTTCAAGAATATCATTTTTGGAGACTAAACACTTGGTGCAAGGATGGACATAAGGTGGATAATGGCCAAAGCTTGTACTCAAGGGGGTGCCAAAGCTTGGAGATGATGGAGAGCATCAAGGTATCAAGATTGAAGACATAGACTCTAATGAAAGCAATGTAATCCATGTAATATTTCCTGTATTTCTTTCTCTCTCATTTGAGTCTAGGTTAATGTAGTGCCTTGATAGATGGTCTACTCATTCATGCATATACATTTAACCATCTTAGTGAGCCTTAGGATTATCGTAGAATCCAACCCAATAGGTTTATCTTGACCAAAGACTCAATTGGAGTCTCTGGCTTTCCATAAGTCGTCTACTGAAGGATTTTCAGTCGACTGGGTGATTTTCAGTCGCCTGTTGATCCTTCTACAGTCGACTGTTATGGACTGCTCAAGTCAACATTTATATTGACTCTACTTGAGCTTTTCGCATCAGTTGACTGATGATCAATTTACAGTCACCTGTATATTTACAGTTGCCTGTGATATGGTCAACAGTCGTCTGAAAGGCGTTAGTGCAAATATTGCATCTCTCTGTTTTTCTCCATCTCCTGCAGAAGTCGCCTGATGACGGATATACAGTCTCCTGTCTGTTATACAGTGGACTGTCATTTATTCTTCAGTCGCATGTATGCATATTGGGAGAAAGAGTACAACTCTCTGTTTTATTCCATCTCCTGCAGCAATCGCCTGCTGAAGGTTTTACAGGCGCATGTCCTGTTTACAGTCGACTGTATTGACTTCATCAGTCGACTGTCAAGGTTCAGATTATAGCCATTGGATATTTTCTAGCCGTTGGATAGTCAGCTGTCATTTGTTCACCAGTCGACTGTCAGTGACGTTTCAGCCCAAAAACTAGCCGTTGCAGCCTTGTGCTTTTTGCTATTTTCTTGGGTTTTGAGAGTTGATATAGGGTTCCTATATATATGAGAGGGCTGAGTTCATTAGAACGTCTTGATGTTATTGCAAATCTTTAGAGATTGATTAAGCCCCTCTCAAACTCTCACATTTCCCTCTTTGAGCTCATATTCATCTTCATGCATTGAAGTCAAGCTCAAGGGAAATCATCCAAGTGATCTCAAGAAAAACTCATCACTTGGAGATCCTCTTACATGCCTTACATTCATCTATGAGTAAGCATTTCAAGGCATAAGTAAGAGTATTTATTTTACTTGGTGTTTCTTTGTAACACTAATTCTCTTTGTGGAAATTAGTCTATCTCTTTGTGGGAGTATTTCTCTTTGTGGGATTAGGCTATTCTCTTAGTGGGAATAACTCTCTTTGTGGGAGTAACTCTCTTTGTGGGAGTTTGGTGTCCTAGTGTAGGACTAACCCTAATTCTCTGAGTAGGAGTTAGTAATTCTCTAGGTGGGAGTTTGACCCCTGTGTATGGTTGGTTAGGTCCTTGTGTAGGGCAAAATCCTCTTGGTGAGGTATCTCTTTATGGGATTTGTATTCACTTCTCTGTGTGGGAATATAGTGAATATTGGTGTGGCTGGACATACCCAAATTTGGGGAACCGGGGTAAAATCTTGTATTTGCGTTTGGATTGATTGTGTTGATTAATTCCTCTTGCACTTATTATTCCGCATTTGCAAGTTAAATTTTAGTTGCATGATTTATTTCCATTACACTGTTGACCCCCCATTTAGTGTGTTGTTGTTAGTATTGCAAGGGTAAGGTGATCCTTACAAAACACTTTGCATGCATATTTTTCACAATAGAAGGCACATTGTGGACTTTCTTAAATTTGGGGTTTTCAACGTTTTTCAAACCAAATCCAAGTCATCTTCTATTATTTCCATATAATTGATTTTCAAGTATGGTATCCAACGAATGTTTACCAATTGAAAATTTTCTTAATGACACTTCTATATTAGACACTTTGGATTTTAATAATTTATTTTCATCCACAAGCAAAGTACATTTACTTATAAAAGCTATCTTGTTTTCCTCTTCCTTCTTTTCAAACTCAATCATTTTTCTTTTAAAGTCATTATCCAACATGCAGAATTTATCATTAAGCTCTCTAATCACATAGTCTTTTTCAGTTTCGAGCTATTCAAATCTTGCTTAAGCATGCTAATATCATTCAATAAGGAAGGACAAGTAAGACAAGTAGCTTTTTCAGGCATGCTAGCTTTTTCTTTTTCTAGTGACACAATTTTAGCGTTACATGCAATAAGTTTCTCTTTAAGAATATCCACTACATCAGAAATGTCAAAGTTTTCTTTTTGTAATTTAAAGCTAGCATCTCTATAAGCATTCAACGTGAGTTCTAGCTCATTAATCTCATTTTGCATTCCTTTACAAATCTAACAATTCGGCTTAAGTGAAGGAACTTGCCTCATCGTTGTTTGTCATTAAGTAGACGACAGCAGAGTGGTCTACCACCTCTTCATCCTCATCCTATCCTCAGCTTCGATGTCCATGTCCCAAGTTAGCATCTTGGCTTTTTCTTTATCTTTAGCAACCTGAGCAGTCTCTTGTCTGCATTGCTTCGCGAAGTGTCCCTTTTTCTTGCATTTGAAGCATTCAACTCTATTAGCAGAATCTTGTTCAGAAGAATTTTTATCGTAATTAAAAGTGTTAGAGCGAATGAACCTTCTATGCATTTCTAATCTTCCTTGAGAAGTTCTAACATACTTTCTGAAGTTTCTGACCATTAGCGCTATCTCCTCATCATCATCATAATCTTCGCTAGCTTTCAGAGCGAGTGGTTTTGAAGCCTTTTCTTTCTCCTCAAGTTTCTCGCTTTCTTCAATATTTTGCAATTCAAGCTTGTAGGACATTAGATTACCTATCATGTTCTCCACCCTCATTTATGATAGATCCTTTGCTTCTTGGATGGCGGTGACTTTAGACCTAAAAGAGGTTGGCAGCGTTCTTAATAATTTCCTCACATGTTCAAGACTAGAATATGGCTTACCGAGCGAGCTAGACTTGTAGACGATGTTGGTGAACCTCGCAAACATCTCTGATCTATTCTCTGATGGTAGCATGCGAAATCCCTCGTACTATGTGCTCAGAAGTGCAAGTCTAGACTCCTTCACCTGTGACGTTCCCTCGTGCGTCACCTCCAATGAATGCCATATTTTCTGTGCAGTTAGAGAATTAAGATACGATTGAATTCAGAATTATCTAATGAACAAATGAGATCATTCATAGCTTTAGCATTAAGAGAATAAAGTCTCCAATCATTATCATCCCATTTATCATTAGGTTTAAGAATATCAACATTTTCAATTTTAGTGACCGGTGGTTTATATCCTTTCTCAACAATTTGCCAAGCTTTATAGTCAATAGAAATTAAGTTGATTCTCATATATTTTTTCCAATAAACATAATCTACTTCTCACGCCCCGCTTCCCAAAATGGACGGAAGCGAAACGTGACGAGGCCCGCTTAGGCCAGAGCTGGGAAGCTCGGACCCAATAAGCATCTGTAGAGGTACCATTTTAAAAGAATTCAGGTTCTTGCATTAATATAGTTCGAAACAACAAAAGTACAGAAAGGAAGTTGCATTCATTAAATAGAGATATAATATCCAACTGGTACAAAGTCTGAAAGAAGCCTAAGCGTGGCAACAAACTATCTAAAAGAAACTGAAAGTAGTACCCTCTGGAAGTGGCGACTAAAAGACCTCAAGGTCTGGTCCTTGTCAGGTACGTACTCTGATGACGACGTCCTCGGCTCCTCGTACTCCAGTGAGTCTGCCTCGTCCATGAACTCTGGCTGGATACCTGACGTACAGCACCCAAGAAAAAGGAACTGTACGTCAGGTAAAGTCTACAAGAAGGGTTAGACTTTACTGCA
The DNA here is from genome assembly GCA_030789695.1 of Scilla litardierei. Taxonomy (NCBI): domain Eukaryota; kingdom Viridiplantae; phylum Streptophyta; class Magnoliopsida; order Asparagales; family Asparagaceae; genus Scilla; species Scilla litardierei. The sequence continues at coordinate 49,919,161 of CM061131.1, read as the reverse complement.
AGTGCACCGAACTTAAACAACGGTTTACTGGTTGATTAGCATGCTGAGGTTCTTTTACACAACAGTTTACTGGTTGATTAGCATGCTGTGGTTATAACAGAGTAACAAGACAGGAAGTAACGCAGCAGGAAAGTAAAAACGGGACAAGTAGTAGTCGTAGCGTGTGCTACCAACTACGGGACTAGCCTACAGGTGTCAAGACAAGACGTGACGTGACAGAAACAAGGCAAGACAAGACAAGTGAGACACGAAAGGGTTCACGCCTTACGGTTCGAGGGGGATCAGACCCTCTTGCCGTGCGCACGCTCAACCCAACCCCAAACCCCAAGACAAGACAAGACATGACACCAGTACAAGGGATCACTCGCTCTAGCTTGGCGAGTGCCATATTGCCCGCAGGCTGAGAATCAGTACAAGGGTTCACTCTCTCTAGCTTGGAGAGTGCCCAATTGCCCTCGGGCTGTGTATCAGTACAAGGGATCACTCTCTCTAACTTGGAGAGTGCCCTATTGCCCGCAGGCTGTGAATCAGTACAAGGGATCACTCGGCGAGTGCCCTATTTCCCAGCGGGCTGTGCAAGATGGGACGTGACGTGACATGACAGGAAGGGTTATTCTAGGGTGTCCACACACACGCACACACATGATAGCCCTACAGCATCAAAAGTTGTTGTTGTCAGGCTCAGACTTCGTCGTCAAGTCAGGAGTCGTCCCGGACGCTATCATTTCACGTCCGGTTCTATTTGTTCACAGTCTAACAGTTCTAGCAACCTAAGACCAAAGCACGGTCAAAAACGCAAGTGGGTACACTTGCCTGAAATTGCGAGTGCGTCGTCCTCTCGAAGCGTCTCGTCCAAGCGTCTCGTCCAAGCGTCTCGTCCGCAGAAGTCCGTCTGAAATATCGCCACGGCGACGATGTCAGGTCTCAAATTCATCAAATCCTATTAGGGTTCGTTTCTAGGTTTTCGGGACTATCCTATTCGTCAAAAATCACTTTTTGATGTTTCAGCCTAATCGACGATCTATCCTATGTGCACAGTCAACAAAGTCCATTCGTCGATTTTCTAAGTTCGTACAACGTTTTACAGGAGCTGGAAAGTAAATTTAGTTCAAGTTGACGGTTTTTAGTTTAGGGTTCAGTCAGCTATCGTGGGGGTTTCTACGAGTTTCGGGGAACCAACCTGAACCGGAGTTTGCTGTAGATTGGATGTCGGGTCTGATCGGAGAACTCCTCAGCTTCAGATCTGGTCCTCGCACGTCTCTCCAAAAGTCGAAACTTGTGACGAAGGCCTACGACGTGTCGCAACGTCGTAGACGGCAAATCCGCGAAGTGGCACGTCCAAGTGGGGCCCACAGCAGTGCTAGGGGTCCAAGGGGGCCCACAACACCTCAGGAGCACTTGGGGGGCGCACCACAGAAGTTGGTGTGGGAGAAACCCACTTGCGACGAAGTTCTGTCGGTCGGGCTTGGTCGGTGCGGTGGTTCCTCTCGGTCAGACCGAGAGGGGCTCTCGATCGTGCAAGTGCAGCGCAGGCGGAGGCGGGGGCTTGGGCGGTGCGAGGGATTCCCTCGGTCAGACCGAGGGATCCCGTCGGTCGCAGCGGGGCGGGCCAAGTTACAACGTTGCAACTTGCAACGAAGCGGAGCAGCGCGGGTGCGGGGCGGCCTCTCGGTCGCTACGGGCGAACCGACCGGTTAGGCGCTAGCGGGTGCGGAGCGGATGCGGAGCGGTGGCAACGAAGCGGGTGCGGGCTGTTCTCTCGGTCAGACCGAGCGACGGCCTCTGTCGGAGCGGGGCGACAGCGGGGGGCGATGTAGCGGAGCGATGCAGCGGTGATGCGGAGCGGAGCGCCGGTCGTGCACTAGGATGTGCGGGGGCGGCCGTCGGTCGTGCACTGGGCGATCGTCGCAACGTTGCGACGAATGTCGGGAGGGTGTTTTTGACGGCTAGGGTTTGTGTAATGCGAAAATAATTTATCCTAGGGCTAATATAAATAGGTTAGAGCTAGGGTTAGGGTTAGGGTTTAATAAAAACGTAATTAAATAATTAAAATAATTAATTAAAAATAGATTTACTCTTCTCTCCCTCACACGAGATTGGTGCGGCCAAAAATTCTGAAACTTTGACTAAAAATTCTTTAATACGTTATTATAATATAGGAATTTTATTGTAATTAAAACTCTTATAAAAATAGGGTTTAAAATTATTTAAAATTTTCAAAAAATTTGAAAATAGGTCAAATTAAGTCCAAAAATTGTGAAATAATTATGGGGTGTTCGGGACGACTAATGAAAGAGGGTGGAGAAGATGGATCTAAATTTTGACGTCGAGAGACGAAACTAAAAATAGAAACGTCTCACGTCAAAACAGAAAGTCGCGACGTCACGTCAAATAAGTTAGTATCGTGGAAGAACGACTCGAGATATGTCGTTCCAAAGTTGTTCCATAATTTAATACTTTCAGAGACGATCACGACGACATATCACACAAAAACGTACAAAAACAAATAAAGTCTAAAATAAACACGTGCACGATCAAAAGCACGTGCACGAAGAAGGTACGATAGAAACAGGCAGTTACATTCTACCCACCTTAGAAATGATTCCACCCTCGGAATCACTCACACTAGTACTAATTACCCATATAACCTTATACCCGTGACTATCATATCTACTCAAAAGATTTCTAATCCTGTAACTTCGAACAACATTTCTCAATAATTCCTCATAATCCATCTTTTCACTGGGCAAAGCCACGACTAAACTCACCTCCTAATTATATAGATCCATCACTACCATTCCAATTTCCAACTCCAAGTTCTCATAAAAAAATAATAATCATCTTCTGATATCGTACCACTCCACTAAACATCATCATCGCTCATTAATATTTTTTTTGAAGTTCTAAATCTTTTCCCAACTTTAATAAATCTCCAAAAAAATGAGATTCTAGTCATCCACCAATCCAAGACATAATCATTTGTCTATCCTATAATACCTTCACCAATCAGCAATCGTCGTGTCTTCAATACATTCTCGTCATATCTCGCCATAAGTTTATCCACCAAATAATTTGATCTGTCAGAATTACCCCTCATCCTACTCACTATAACTAATCCCAATCCCACATTAAGTCCGACTACCTAAACATCCATTCATCTCGACACGTCGTATCATTCTCAAAGCCTTCTCACGTCAACTCGACAACCAGGTCTTGGTGCTCACAAAGTTCTACTAATTCTCGTGGTCATCCTGACTCATACTATTCCACGCAGTTACTCCTATCTACTACCCGTCTAAGCCTCAAGTCTAATGAGTTCTCATCTCCTCGCATATAATCTCATTCAACCAGAATTCTCCATTGAGTATGTCTCACATCGGTATTATAAATAAGTCTTGGACAGTCCATTCCTTTCATCCAAAAGATATTCTAATCCATCATCCTTGTGTTCCCAAAATCAATTAATCATTGCCATAATAAAACTCATCTCACTCCAAGCCTACCTGCAAACAAAAATCCTATAACGATAATAGCTAGCCCCAACTAATATAACAACCATAAACACGAAAACTTTCTTTAAGGGAGAAGAAGAGAAAAGAAAGAGGGACTTTAAGGCCAAAGAAATATTTTAAAACATTTGGAAAAAAACACGTGTGGTGTTGCGGTAATGGATGAGGGAGGTTAAGTGATTTGTGATCTTGTGGGCTAGTTTGAAAACTTTAAAGATCTGGTTTAAAGAAAACAAAGTTTTTTTTGATACAGTCACATACAACCAAGATAAACCATTCATTAAGACTAAAACTAAATCTAAGGATCTGCCTGCGATGACGCCATCCTTATAAGCATGAATACCGTCATTCAGACAACTCCCATCATACCATGGTTAACGCCGAGTACACATTCAAGACACAGGAAAACAAACATCAGGATCCTAAAGATGACACACTCATACAGGTCTACACACTCTACCTATACTCAGGCACTGCAACGACATCACCTACCAAAGGGCCTACTCCTAAACCAGAAACAACGTAGACAACTACGAGGGTTAAAGTCTACACAACCTAAAGAAAACAGAAGCCAGGAGTGTAACGAAAAGAATCGGAAGGAACGAGTTCAAATAAGACGAGATAAGGATGTAGTTGGTTGGATGGAACGAAAATATTTCTCAAAATAATTAGATTGATGCCAGGAGAATTACGTGTAAAAAAAATATGATATCATATACTTTTTTTTTAAAAAAATAATGTAGGAGGAAGTGAGCAGATGGTAGAATTTTAAAAATTTTGGAAAAGTAAGACGAAGGAAGGATGGGTAGGGTGGAATAACGATTGTTTTGCAAATGAAAAATTACGTTTACACAAAGATTTTGAAATGTGGTCACGAGGAACATAGAACAGATATAATAATAATAAAATAATTGAAGTTCCCCTAGTTTAGAAAAAAAAATATTTTAAAAAAATATGCACGGTAAGTGATTTAGAAATAGATCTTGTAGCCCAGAAAAATATAAATTGAATTATCAAAAAGTTAACACGGTTTTGAAAATGGAAACATGAAAGATACCGATTTGAAATAATTACCAGATAGTAACTTGAAAATTGACGACCAAGGAGATTTCAAAATCTAAGAAGGAACTTTCAACCGAAAAGCAATGAATTTTAACTCAACCGAAAGTAAGAAATTTTAAATAATTAATAAGAGTTTTCAAAGAAGTCAAATTGGGCGGAGAATTTAATAATGAATTTCGAAAATACTTTTAAAGGAAGCAGGTATTGGGAAAAAGGGAAAATTTGAAAATAAGTACAAGATAGTAGAAATAAATTGTGTAGTTTATAAAAGTAATATATATATATATATATATTGGAAATAATGCAAATAATGCGAGGTATTGACTTAAAACATTTACGTCCAAGAAAGCTCCAAGTCAATTAAAAGTTTTAACTCGATCCAAAACAGCAAATTTTAAATATATAATATAGGGGTTTTCAAAGAAATCAATCTAGAGCGAAAACTTAATAAGGAAAGTCGAAAATAATTTTAGAGAAGGTAGAATTGGTCAAGGAAGGGATTCGAAGGATCGATGATGATCATTAGGAAACAATCACGAGAATCGAGAGAAAGGAAAAATGGTCGCATGAAGATTACGCGTAAGATATGAATCGTGAAGAGCTACGATGGGACTCTATGGTCGATAGCACAAAATTTGCAAGGATCAGAGGGATGCTAGAGGACAAGGGTTCTAATCATCGGGTCGTCTAAAGATTTAGGATAACTCAGCTCTAAGACTTCCTAATGAGCTAGAATATAATCAAGATCTAAAGAGAAGGTTCCTAAGAGAATCGAGGTTACGTTCTGCTGGGCCCGAAGTCGATGGAGCTGGGCGAGCGACTAGACTTAAAGAAGGACTCTAAATATCTAATATGATCAGGATCAAATGGGGATGCTAAAATAGTCTAGGACGAGGACGACTAAGTCTTAACCAAGGCATCCGACTATCAACCTGGGACGTCTACCTAAGTCTTCCTACTATCTAAGACGGGGAAACTAATTCAGACTTGTACATGGATATCAAATGAATGCGGTACTTTTATTGTTCCGAACTTTTGCAAGACCTGCATGGGCCACCACTAAAACCTGTCACGCCCCGCTTCCCAAAATGGACGGAAGCGAAACGTGACGAGGCCCGCTTAGGCCAGAGCTGGGAAGCTCGGACCCAATAAGCGTCTGTAGAGGTACCATTTTAAAAGAATTCAGGTTCTTGCATTAATATAGTTCGAAACAACAAAAGTACAGAAAGGAAGTTGCATTCATTAAATAGAGATATAATATCCAACTGGTACAAAGTCTGAAAGAAGCCTAAGCGTGGCAACAAACTATCTAAAAGAAACTGAAAGTAGTAACCTCTGGAAGTGGAGACTAAAAGACCTCAAGGTCTGGTCCTTGTCAGGTACGTACTCTGATGACGACGTCCTCGGCTCCTCGTACTCCAGTGAGTCTGCCTCGTCCACGAACTCTGGCTGGATACCTGACGTACAACACCCAAGAAAAAGGAACTGTACGTCAGGTAAAGTCTACAAGAAGGGTTAGACTTTACTGCAAGTGCACCGAACTTAAACAACGGTTTACTGGTTGATTAGCATGCTGAGGTTCTTTTACACAACAGTTTACTGGTTGATTAGCATGCTGTGGTTATAACAGAGTAACAAGACAGGAAGTAACGCAGCAGGAAAGTAAAAACGGGACAAGTAGTAGTCGTAGCGTGTGCTACCAACTACGGGACTAGCCTACAGGTGTCAAGACAAGACGTGACGTGACGGAAACAAGGCAGGACAAGACAAGTGAGACACGAAAGGGTTCACGCCTTACGGTTCGAGGGGGATCAGACCCTCTTGCCGTACGCACGCTCAACCCAACCCCAAACCCCAAGACAAGACAAGACATGACACCTGTACAAGGGATCACTCGCTCTAGCTTGGTGAGTGCCATATTGCCCGCAGGCTGAGAATCAATACAAGGGTTCACTCTCTCTAGCTTGGAGAGTGCCCTATTGCCCTCGGGCTGTGTATCAGTACAAGGGATCACTCTCTCTAACTTGGAGAGTGCCCTATTGCCCGCAGGCTGTGAATCAGTACAAGGGATCACTCGGCGAGTGCCCTATTGCCCAGCGGGCTGTGCAAGACGGGACGTGACGTGACACGACAGGAAGGGTTATTCTAGGGTGTCCACACACACGCACACACATGATAGCCCTACAGCATCAAAAGTTGTTGTTGTCAGGCTCAGACTTCGTCGTCAAGTCTGAGCCGTCAGGAGTCGTCCCGGACGCTATCATTTCACGTCCGGTTCTATTTGTTCACAGTCTAACAGTTCTAGCAACCTAAGACCAAAGCACGGTCAAAAACGCAAGTGGGTACACTTGCCTGAAATTGCGAGTGCGTCGTCCTCTCGAAGCGTCTCATTCAAGCGTCTCGTCCAAGCGTCTCGTCCGCAGAAGTCCGTCTGAAATATCGCCACGGCGACGATGTCAGGTCTCAAATTCATCAAATCCTATTAGGGTTCGTTTCTAGGTTTTCGGGACTATCCTATTCGTCAAAAGTCACTTTTTGATGTTTCAGCCTAATCGACGATCTATCCTATGTGCACAGTCAACAAAGTCCATTCGTCGATTTTCTAAGTTCGTACAACGTTTTACGGGAGCTGGAAAGTAAATTTAGTTCAAGTTGACGGTTTTTAGTTTAGGGTTCAGTCAGCTATCGTGGGGGTTTCTACGAGTTTCGGGGAACCAACCTGAACCGGAGTTTGCTGTAGATTGGATGTCGGGTCTGATCGGAGAACTCCTCAGCTTCAGATCTGGTCCTCGCACGTCTCTCCAAAAGTCGAAACTTGCGACGAAGGCCTACGACGTGTCGCAACGTCGTAGACGGCAAATCCGCGAAGTGGCACGTCCAAGTGGGGCCCACAGCAGTGCTAGGGGTCCAAGGGGGCCCACAACACCTCAGGAGCACTTGGGGGGCCCACCACAGAAGTTGGTGTGGGAGAAACCCACTTGCGACGAAGTTCTGTCGGTCGGGCTTGGTCGGTGCGGTGGTTCCTCTCGGTCAGACCGAGAGGGGCTCTCAGTCGTGCAAGTGCAGCGCAGGCGGAGGCGGGGGCTTGGGCGGTGCGAGGGATTCCCTCGGTCAGACCGAGGGATCCTGTCGGTCGCAGCGGGGCGGGCCAAGTTGCAACGTTGCAACTTGCAACGAAGCGGAGCAGCGCGGGTGCGGGGCGGCCTCTCGGTCGCTGCGGGCGAACCAACCGGTCAGGCGCTAGCGGGTGCGGAGCGGATGCGGAGCGGTGGCAACGAAGCGGGTGCGGGCTGTTCTCTCGGTCAGACCGAGCGACGGCCTCGGTCGGAGCGGGGCGACAGCGGGGGGCGATGCAGCGGAGCGATGCAGCGGCGATGCGGAGCGAAGCGCCGGTCGTGCACTAGGATGTGCGGGGGCGGCCGTCGGTCGTGCACTGGGCGATCGTCGCAACGTTGCGACGAACGTCGGGAGGGTGTTTTTGACGGCTAGGGTTTGTGTAATGCGAAAATAATTTATCCTAGGGCTAATATAAATAGGTTAGAGCTAGGGTTAGGGTTAGGGTTTAATAAAAACGTAATTAAATAATTAAAATAATTAATTAAAAATAGATTTACTCTTCTCTCCCTCACACGAGATGGGTGCGGCCAAAAATTCTGAAACTTTGACTAAAAATTCTTTAATACGTTATTATAATATAGGAATTATATTGATTAAAACTCTTATAAAAATAGGTTTTAAAATTATTTAAAATTTTCAAAAAAATGGAAAATAGGTCAAATTAAGTCCAAAAATTGTGAAATAATTATGGGATGTTCGGGACGACTAATGAAAGAGGGTGGAGAAGACGGATCTAAATTTTGACGTCGAGAGACGAAACTAAAAATAGAAACGTCTCACGTCAAAACAGAAAGTCGCGACGTCACGTCAAATAAGTTAGTATCGCGGAAGAACGACTCGAGATATGTCGTTCCAAAGTTGTTCCACCATTTAATACTTTCAGAGACGATCACGACGACATATCACACAAAAACGTACAAAAACAAATAAAGTCTAAAATAAACACGTGCACAATCAAAAGCACGTGCACGAAAAAGGTACGATAGAAACAGGCCGTTACACTACTCCATTAAATCTAGGGAGATGTGATATGGATTGACCCTTAGCAAAAGCACTATCAATAGGATCCATGGTCAATCATATGCTAGATCCTAAAACCTGCTCTGATACCACTTGTTGGATCTGGATACTAGCCTAGTGGGGGGTGAATAGACTTATAAAAATATTCTCGTGCAACCCATGATAATTCACACGCAGTTAAAAATACAAGCAGAGTAAATAAGAGACAATCACAGAGTACGCACAGATTTACCCTGGTTCGGTCGCATCAACGACCTACTTCTAGACCAAAGCAAAAACTAGCATTAATAAGTTCCTTTTGTACACTTACAATGGGGTCCTTGCTCCAACTCCCCACTTAGACTGTACCACACTCAACAAAGTGCATAACTCTATCAACCTAGTAAATGTGTATCTTGACTGCACCAACACGTCAAGACCCTCTTGTCTAGCCCCAACCAGACAAGTCTCAAAATAACACAAATAGTGGTAAAGTTTTCCCCACAGAGATCGTTACACTAATACACGAATATAAAGAGTAAAGAGTTTAGAAATGCTCAGTTCGTGTCCGTGTAGTTGTCTCTGTCAATCAGCACGTCAACAGCTCCAATCTGACACAAACGGTGTCTCGATCTGACTCACGGATGTCAATTAGCCCTTTGAATTTAAGTAAACAAGTAGGTCTGTGCGTAAAGCAATCCTAGTTCAAAATAAAATTATCTCGGTCTGTGCACAGAGCAACTCCTTTAAATCCTTGTCCACGTAAGTATAATTTTTCGTTCTTTTCTTTCCCACATTGATTCACCCTAGGGCATACAGCAACGCTCCTCTCTTCGACTTTGCATGGAGATCGACTTCGCAGCTCGCTCCGACGATGCCTCCTCAGTCTTCGACTCCTCCGGCAATGCGACGGCGATCAGCTTCGACGTGTGGCTTCTCATCTTCGACGGCAACAGCTCGACGTCGGCGTCTTCTTGGCTGCTCTCCACGGCAGGATGGAGTACGACAGAAGTTGATGTCGACAGTGACTCGGCAAGGGTTGTAACTCGACGCTGACAAGGGAGGAGATGGCCAGGACAAAACTCCGATGGCAAGCTCGAAGACACGGCAGCAAAGCTTGGTCGACGGCGAGATCTCCTTGGATGATGCAACAACGGCTCCGGCGGCGAGTCCTCTACTCCGATGGCGCTTCGTCCTAACGGCAACGGCAAGGCTTTCGACCTCACGATGATGATCCACGACGGGCGTTAGTGCAGCGGCAACTTCACTCGTCTTCGGTGATCGCGACTCTCTCGATGACCACTTCGACGACGTCAGTGGGCGCTTCGCTTCGAATTCTCCGACGTCTCTAGGGCTTGCTGCGAGTGCACAGCGATGATGAAGAGCAGTGCTTGGAGTTTGGCGTTGTCGACGGAAGCAAACGACTCCGGTGGCGATGGCAACTGTAGCTTCAAGGCAGCAGGGCTTCACAGCGATGATGCTTCGTTCTTCTTCTGTTCGACGGCGATGGCTGGGTGAAAAGTTGGGAGAGACGGCAGCAACTACTTGGAGTTTCGCGTTGATGAAGATGGTCTGCTTGATGAAGGAACTTGCGTGCGTGGGTTGTTTGGCAGCAGGAAGACGAACACGCAAGGGTTTGGGCTTGGAGAGTTTGCGGCAATGGACTATAGACTTAGGGTTTTTCTCTCCTTTGAGAATTTTTGCATGACTTCTCTCCTTAAGAATGATGCGAAGATTGTGATGGTGTGGAGAGATTTTTGATGGCCTAGGGTTTCTGGAATTTTAATATCGGGCACCTATCCTGGTTTTTGCCTTGATGCTTTTATAGATGGATACTAGGGCATTGGCTTGCGGCAATAGGGTTTGGCCATAAGGGAGTTCGACCATGAGGAGATTCCTAGGATGAAGGGATTTGGAGATTTGAATTGCAAGTCAAATATGAATAGGAGATTTGTTTGGGATTTTGTTTCATCTAATTAGGAATTTGAATAGGAAAATTATAGTATCAAATCCTTACATAACTTTCTAATTGATATGACCAAATCCATCTCATCCCATATTGGACTTAGTCCGCATTTCTTTGTGTATGGCTCTTTGACCAAGTCCATTCGCTATGTGAATAGCAATCCCTCCAACAGGTTGACTTAGTCATCTCTTCAAGAATTACCACTTCGCCATTCCTGAAACACACTTAGCACACACGTTAAATAACAACATATGTTTGTAATCATCAAACTAAAGATCCTGGATCGTTGCGTCCAACACGCTTATCCAGTCAAAGCGACATCACATTTATCCCTTGAGCTCTCAAGTATTTAGGGAATTGGTTGATAATGGCAAATGAAGTAGTCAGTCGTCGTCCCCTTTTTTCAAGAACGGTCAGGTCGCTATAAGGGCAAGCCCGTTGTCCACCAATGGCACTAAGGGCAATCTTCCCCTATAAGTAGTCTCAATAACGACAAAGACATAGTACACTATCAGAGACACTAATCACTCAGGTACTCTGACACTATTACTATCTATTTCCACCATATCTTTCTTTCTCCATAACTCGGCGTGACAATAATCGGACGACCTCCCAATATGTCGGAACTAGCTGCCCCGAGTTCCTTTTGAGTCATCCACTGACTTAAGTATCGTACGAGATTTGGGTCGGAACCCATATGTGACCACCTTGTCGGTTTCTCTGTGTTGCAGACCTGCTGAGACAACTAGAAGTTAGGTCGGGCTTCAACCCAACAGCTCGGACTTAGCTCTTCCTGTCATTGGTTCGCTCTTCCTTGGGGCACACTCTTCTGTCGACGAAGCGATATGTCATCAGAGGCGTCCTCGTCAGCACCCTCTTACTGTGAGACGGATTAACCTCGTCAACAAGTAAACTCCTAACATCCAAGTTGATGTGATGGCTAGCTAGCTAATCTGGGAATAAGCCCATTATAGATCAGACCAAGGACTGCTCAGGAATGGGGTGGCATAGCCCGTTGCCGAAAACTTACCTTTTTGATCCATTTCTTCATTACCCCAGAGGGCCCGGGTAATTATTTAACATCATGAGCTTTCTATTGAAGGCCGAATGCATGGAAACATCACATTGATTTGAACCCTGTCTATCGCCATACCGCTATGTTCCTAAGCTACGAAAAACCCCCGAAAACATGATGTGTGACCACTTCTGCATATTACCCGAATACAATTTGTGCGTTATTGAGGTACCGTATATTACCCAAGTCCATCAATAGTGGCAATGATAGAACGTAAGCAGTAAGAGCCAGAGTGTTCTTGAAATCGGTGACCACTTTTGCATTACTTTAAAAATCTTCCTACCAACTGCATATATTTAATGCCGCTAAAGTTTCCTTTAAATTCACACCCATGCCTCCCAAATTCAGTCACAAACACAAGGGAATTGATCAGCCTTTTCTATTATCCGTTTCTTTTTCTTCAGGCAGAGAAAAGAGTAGGAAATTAAAGATGCCGTCGGATCCTTTGCCTCCGTTCTCAAGCTCAGTCAAGCTCAAGTATGTGAAGCTGGGCTACCAATACCTCGTCAACAACTTCCTCGCCTTACTCCTCATCCCAATCATGCTAGCCGTTACCGTCGAGCTCGTCCGTGTGGGTCCGGACGAGCTCCTAAGCATCGGCCGCACGCTCATCGAGCGAGACCTGCTCCAAATCCTCTGCTCGACGTTCGTCATCATCATCGCTGCGACCGTCTACTTCATGTCGCGGCCTAGGCCAGTGTATCTCATAGACTACGCCTGCTTCAAGCCTCCCTTCACTTATCGGGTCCCGTTCTCGACCTTTCTCGAGCACAGCCGCATCGTCCCTTTCTACACCGAGAAGACCATCAAGTTCCAAATGTACATCCTGGAACGCTCCGGCCTCGGGGAGGAGACCGCACTCCCTCCGGCCATCCACTATTTGCCTCCAAAACCATCCATGGAGGCGACCCGAGCCGAAGCGGAGCTGGTCATCTTCTCGGCCGTCGACGACTTGTTCGCAAAGACCGGCTTGAGACCGAAAGACATCGACATCTTGATCGTCAACTGCAGCCTCTTCTCCCCGACCCCCTCGCTCTCCGCGATGGTGGTCAACAAGTACAAGCTCCGCAGCAACATAAAGAGCTTCAACCTCTCCGGCATGGGATGCAGCGCGGGGCTAATCTCCATCGATCTCGCGCGTGATCTCTTGCAGGTCCACCCGAACTCGTACTGCCTCGTCGTGTCCACCGAAATCATTACCCCCAACTTCTACATCGGCAACCAGCGGGCGATGGTGCTTCCGAACTGCCTGTTCCGAATGGGGGCGGCCGCGGTTCTGCTCTCGAACCGCGGCAGAGAGAAGAGCCGGGCCAAGTACCGGCTGCTGCACGTCGTCCGCACGCACAAGGGCTCGGACGACAAGGCCTACGGATGCGTGTTCCAGGAGCAGGACTCCGAGGGGAACCCCGGCATCAATCTGTCCAAGGATCTGATGGTGATTGCGGGCGAAGCGCTGAAGTCCAACATCACGACTCTCGGGCCGCTCGTGTTGCCGGCCTCGGAGCAGCTCCTCTTCCTCTTCTCCCTGATCGGACGGAAGCTCTTCAACAAATCGTGGAAGCCGTACATCCCCGACTTCAAGCTCGCGTTCGAGCATTTCTGCATCCACGCCGGAGGGCGCGCCGTGATCGACGAGCTCCAGAAGAGCCTGTCTCTGTCGGCGGAGAACGTGGAGCCTTCGAGAATGGCACTGCATCGATTCGGGAACACGTCGAGCAGCTCACTGTGGTACGAGCTCAACTACATCGAATCGAAAGGGAGGATGAGGAGGGGAGATCGAGTTTGGCAGATTGGGTTCGGCAGCGGGTTCAAGTGCAACAGCGCTGTGTGGAAGTGCATCAGGACGGTTAAGACGCCGGTCGACGGGCCGTGGTCCAGCTGCGTCCACAGGTACCCCGTTGAGATCCCGGACATCGTCAAGCTCTGAAATCACCGACGTACGGGATCAGTGCTCAACGGTGTGGGATCGGCGTGGTAATTAATTGTGTGTTTGCTATGTATGATAATCATTGCTTAATTGGGATAGCGCCCGTTGTTGTGTTAATACCTACGTTACGTAGATAATTACTACGCTATTGTATCAGCATTACGTTGTCTAGTTTTATTTGTTTTGGCCGATGATGACGTTTGATTCTGATTGGAAATAGAGAATCAAGGAGAAAAATATTATAATGTTTGGATCTTTCTAGTTCGCAGGAGTGATACTCCGAGCGGGGGGCAGAGCTAAATTAGTTTAGTAGGTGGCGCGTCCTAGGTGATTCTTGCGGGCTTGATCTTCCGATTAACACAAAGTTGTGTCTGATGAACCGATTCTGAACCCACGTACTAAATCATCACCAATCCTACGGTGGACCAGGGCGGTGTTGGCTACTATAAAGAGGCTTAAACGGCGCCTCACCAGACATACCTTCTGCTGTCCATAAAAAAATTAAATACTAATTATGGTGTGGTTGTGGGCCTGAGTATTATTTGCCGGATGCAGAGATATTAGAAGATATTTGATAATTTAAAGTTGAATTTTGGGATTTTTTTTTGATAATTTTTAAAATTTTAATGAAGTATCATATCATTGGCAGAATTGTCCAAAATGAAAAGTATTACTTAAGGTGAGATTTGGGTGACAACATAATGTATATCCATGAGTTATGAAGTCAAGTATAGATTTGATGGGATAACTAGCAAGATGTGGTGTCGTTAAGGCCAAAAATGACCGAAACAATTGTCTTGCTGACGTGGACCCTTCGTGCTGAATCGGAGCCTCGTCAGCGAGTTGAGATGGACCCTAGGTTGGAAGAACCCGTGTCGATTGATGGATGATGGATGGCTTGCGATGCTCGATCGACCTTCGAGCGGCCTGTATGTCGGTGGGTCGATGCTGGGAGGCTCTGGAACGACCCTCATAGAAGATCGAGACTCGGCGATCTGCACCACAAGGAAGCGTCGTGGGAGGGGTCGGATCTGGGTTCCGCCCCAAATCCCCTCCGATGCTTAAGTTAGAATGGGAACTTAAAGAAGAGATGGAGCTTGAAGCAACTGAGATCGACCCCACGGATGTTCGTCTCAGATCTGACGTCGCAATCTCTTTAGTGGAAAAAATATATATGCTGAAAGAATAAAGTCTATGTATTAGATCTCATCTCTTCGGAATTGGAACCCTTTCGGTATTTATAGGCCTCCTGGGTCCGTTCAGTGACGTTGGAAAGATAACGGTCCCACATTATGGTGTCATGATCTCCCCCCTTTAATAGGAGTAAATGTAGCCCACGTTCCCGCTATTTAGGAGACCGGCTTCATTCCCATGTTCGATTGGTGGGAGTGCAACGGGCGACTGGTTGGTGGGTTTTGATTGGGTCCTTATCGGGCTTCTCTTGTAGGCTTTGTGGGCCTAAGTCACCCATAGGTCGAGTCATCTCGAGTGCCAGCCTAATGATTCAACAATGGCCCACGTCGCACGACGTTAGAGGGTTTGCCTGTTGGGATCAAGCAACGTTACATCGCATTAATGGGGCACGGCAGTCGAGGAATTAATACTCAAGTTCTAGGCGTCAAAACGTCCGCCTCGCTGATTCGGATGATCCGCCGGTTCGAAACCCAAGATGCTTAGAGTCTTGGATCTTCGACGCGTGTCTTATCAAGCGGTTGTCATCTTGCCGTTATAAGATGGTTCCAGTGCAAGAATTTGAAGCTACTGTCTTCGTCTTTCTTGATTTTGCTATTCCCCTCTGAAAAATGGCTTCATCCGCTGTTCTCGTTTCTGAGAGGAGTCTGGTTACCGTCATGCAGAAGAACAAGGATAGGGCTATGGAGCTGGTCTAATCGCAAATCTGAGATCCAAAGTTGGAGCCGATCAGATCCCCGAGTTTCAGAGAAACTACGCCCACTTGACTAACAAATCCGGGTGCCGTGGAGGGATGAGAGGGTCCATCATCCTGGCGACCGGAAGTTAGGGTTTACGTCAAAGCCTTCCAACGAGGGCTTCGATTCCTTATGCACCCCTTCATGTGTTACTTCCTGTGCACCCTGAATATTTCTCTCTGCCAGCTGATGCCAAACGCCATAGGTGCACTGATGGGCTTTATTTCCCTGTGCGTGATGAATGTAATTGAACCGTTGCTAAGATTGTTCAATTACTTCTTCTCGATTCCTCCTCTCAAGACTCCGGGCTGGTTATGATTACGGCCCGTCGAGGCAAGAAACTATTCGACGATCTCCTTACTTCTAATTCCAAATGGAAAGAGGGGTTCGTATTTGTGGTCTTTCAAGGAGAGGAGAGCTTCTACATCAGCTGGGGTGTCCCTGACTTAGCCCGACCGAGGAGAAGCCTTTGACTACGGTGGAGAAGGAAGCCGCCGATGCATTGACGAGTCTGCCAGAGAATGTGAGAAAGACGAAGTGTATGTGGTCCGACTTGGTGTTGCGCCAGACCGTGTGGATGAAAGGTTGATGCGATCGTGCCTATCAACTGTTCGGCCTTCGTTTTCTGACTCAACATATTTTTTCTTCGGCAGGCATGGTCTGTCTGGAGTACCAGGTGGACCCCTCGCTGAGGGAGGGAGTCGAGACTTCTATCAAAGAAGCTGAGGAAAGCATGTTATCTCCTCGGGTGCCGACTATGAAAGAAAGGACGGCTCAATCGTCGGAGGATCAACCCATTGTCGCTAAGAGGGTGACGTCCCCTACGTTTTTTGTAGCATAAGTGTGCAATATGAGATTGGGGGCGTGAGATTTAAATATTTATAACCGCAAGCGCACGGTGTTGTATTGTGGCTTGGAGGTCGAACACAGGGAGGCGTGGTTATGCTTGTGTCTGAAGGGACCGAATTCACCCTATGGGTGAGCTAGCCCGAATCGATGGATGGGTTGTCATGGAAAATGAATGCGAAGGATAGACAATATAAAGGGAAACCCGGGACTTCGGTTTCCACCCTATCACGTGTTCTCGCTAATACAACCGGCGGATGGGATAACGATCGGAATTATGGTTTAGTGGTGAGACGTTGCCTCTAGGAGTGATACCAGCGTCCTACGGGCCCGATATTCTAGTCGGTGCCCAAGATGATACGCCGGATTACCCGGGTTCGGTCAGTGGGCATTCCCATATCCATTAACACTGACCGACTCCGGGAGCACTAAGCTCACAACGATAACTCCCAACATCTCATCATGCCGCTCCCACGCGCTAGGATTTGATGTCTACGCTAAGGGCGTGAGCTACGGCTAGGGAGTCAACCGCCAAGTTTATTCCCCTTTGGCCCAACGGTCAAAGGCAGTCTTTTTCCTGCCGATGACAATAAAACACCCCGAGTAACCAATAGGTTCATATTCCCTACCGATATCCTAGTCCTAAGGACGCATTAGGGAGAACCCACGAAGGGGTTTCCACCAAAATCCCAGATTAGGGAACTACTCACACATTTTATCTAAAAATCAATCTAAATGAAAATCGACCATTAAAAACATAATCAGACGATTGAAATGCGACAGTAGTAATGTAATTAACACTATATTAAAATTTCATAAAGATCTGAACACTTACAAATAACAAGAAAATTACAGTCGTCGCAATAGAGGAAAAACAGAAAATAAACAACAACTCTCGTTTCTGAAAACCTAGGGCTAATATATATAGAAAACGACGTTATCCGATCGGTTGAAGAATCAACCGATCGGGTGACCTGCTTCGTTCTTCGGCAGCGGTCTTCAGAAACTTCACCCGGTCACGCGACACGGTCAGTTGACGGTCGGGTGATCTTTCCGAGTGATCTCTTGGAGGAATTTGGTTACAGATGAACCGATCGGGTGAATATCACCCGATCGGTTGGAGTTCAGCTACAAAATCCCGAGAAGTCATGTTGGGCTGAACCGGTCGGTTGATGCCCACGTTGCTTCAGCGGCTGTCCGGGTCGTGCACGCGTGCATCACCCCGATCGGTTGGCTGTATCCAACCGATCAGGTGGGGGCTGAAAGATAGCGATCTTGGTCGTTTGACCCCCTGGATTACGCGTGACTCCTCCCGTTGCTCCGGGGACATGTGATATCTTCGTTATGTGTCCCCTATGCTGGCAAACTCCTGCAAACATGCAAAAACACGGAGAAGTGAAAGAAAACTAGAAAATACGAGAAAACGGATACGAGACGGTGGAAAATAACGGAAAAACACAAAAAAAGACGTGCGTGAATATATGAAATATAAACGCACGTCAAAATCCCCCAAGCTGAACCCTTCCTCGTCCTCGAGGAAGACGAGTGAGAGTAGGAGCTCGGAGGGAGAAAATAGAGAGAAAGAGAGAAAAATACAACTCTAAATCCTAAATCGCCTGTCAGAGCCAATAAAATCAAAAACGCCACACCAAGCAAGCAAACTCCAAATCACAACACTAACCCAAGGAATACGAGTCCAGACAAGAGTCGCGGGCCCACGTGGTAAAGCGCGAGTGAGTGTGGTCGTGTGCTAGCAGACGGTATCACTATCTACATTGTGAAATAAGCTCCATATACACAAGTCCAAGAAAAGACCCAAATATCGATTCGATTTGAAATAAGCGGTGAATATAAAGCTCAAGCATGCATGAGAGGAAAGTGAGAATCGAAACGTGTCATGTGTCAGGGACTCCACAGCTAGGGACTTGGACATCACCACACTATCGCCTAGATAATAGCTAGAAATTCCATATTCCAAGTGTTTTTGAAAGCGATGGGGGGTTGAGATAATGTGGAGTAGAACACTCGGTGCAAATTCTCGCCTTCCCTTTATTCTCGGTAGGTAGGAGAATATTCACACACATTTTTTTGGGTTTTGGATATATATTTTTTTTGGGCTTTTGGCTATACATATGTATTTTTTTTCTTTTCTTTTCTCTTTTCTCCTTTTTGGGTTTTTCTTTTCTTTTTTTTTATTTTTGGATTTTGGGGTATATACACGCGTGTACTCTCTCAAGTGGGAGAATGGTATACGACGAGGGGATTTGCACCAAGTAAAAATAAAAAAGAAATCGGATTCTAAACACTTGGGCAAGGGAGATTTTTCGCTAATCAGAGCGTAGGCTAAATGGGTTATCCTAGTTCTAACTGTGGAATCCCGACACATGCGAAATGAAACATACGATATATATATATATATATATATATATATATATATATATATATATATATATATATATATTCATGCATACAGAAGCAGATAAGAGAGGCAAATACCGCATATTCAAATCGAAGCATGATAATCTAGGGGTCATTCCTGGACAGGTATATAAAACACAATCACAAAGTAGAAGCACACTATAAGCTAGACACGACACACGACTCACACAAAAGTAAAATGGACCCACGATGTATGAAATGCAAGAGGACTCAGCTTCCTAAGGTTAGTGAACGTGATTATCGAAGCCATGCTAGGTGTGTGTGTGTGTGTGATTTTTGTGGCAATTCATCATAGGGTTCATCTCTAGAAGAAAGAGATAAAAAGAAGAAAAGAAAAAAATAAAAACACGATGAAAAGGACTAAAAACGAAGAAAATGACGCAAATGACGCACGAAGTGCGACTCCCCCAAGCTGAAACTTGCATTGCTCTCAATGCAATAATAGTGAATATGGGAGGGCGATGATAATGTGGGGTAAATATGCACCGACTCAAAAAGAAATGAAAAACGAGAAAAACACACATACGAAAAAGGAAAAAAAAGAAAATCACATAACACGACATAGATAACAAGCACACAAAGAAAACATCACACGACATGATACAGAAAAATTGACTTCCCACAAGCTAGACGTGACTATGCTAGCGAAATGATATGATCATGAAAATGCACAGAAATGTGCAAGGGGGAGGTCAATCGGAGTTGCTTTCGGTAGAATGGTAAGGAGATGGCGAGGAGGGTGGTGAATAATGGTAGAAGGAATCCTCTGAGGATGAAGGAGAGGGTGTGCGAATTGGAGAGGGAGGAGCAACAGGCTGGGCCACCGGAGGATCGAGATTTATCGGTGGATCGTGGTGGATAATGGTGGCACTGGATGAACCGACACACGGGTACCAATCGGGAGGATCCAAGGGTGGAAAGTGAACGAGTGAGGCATACCAAGTATCTGGGTAGAACTCCCAGGGTAGATGTGCAATGCGTAATGGGAAGCGCTCCGAAGATGAGGGCGGGAGGATGGCAAAAGGAATATAGGCAGGACTGTAGAGGTAGACTACATGCTCCTCACCAAAGGGAGTTAGCATACCGATCTCGATCAAGTAATCGCGATCGATACGGCTGTGTCCCGGTACAATAGGGAGGTCAGGCGGCATCCTCAAAACACAACTGACAATAAGAGTAAGCATCCCCCCACAGTAGATAGAGCCAGAAGCTGCGCGGCTAACGGTTAAGATCAAGTGGATGATCCAATGAGTGGTGTTTATGGGTAAAGGGATATTGCCATGAATCCTGTCATGGGACATGGCGTAAAGAAAGAGGAGCTCATCCCTTGACAACGTGGATACATCTACGCGAGCGAAAATGGTGTTGGCAAGGAAGCAATGGGCGAAGCGGTAGCATGGGTGTATGATGTAGGAGGTGAGGGCTACCGCTGGGAAGGTGGTATATCGGGTGAACCGTTGCCAAACACCACCAGCCTGAAAGTAGGAAAAGATGTCAGATCGATCATGAGTTGAGCATTCAACATGACGATCGGGATGAGGGAAGTTCAGAATATTGTTAAGCTCGTTGAAACTCATGGTAAAATCACCATTGAAGGCGCAAAAGGTGAAACCAAATTCTGACACCTCGAGAGAGCTGAGGAACTCAAGTGTGAGATTCCTGTGTGTATGTGCATGGGTGCGTAGAAGGTAATCACAACCTATGAAGCGAAAAAGTGTGCTGATGCCCCTAAAGAGTCCAAGAGATTGTAGAGTGGGGGAGTCGGTGAAAAGAGTAAGTCGCATCGGGCGATGAAGAAGTGCTTGTAAACGATCGGATTGCTCTTCAGAAGAAGGGTTGATGCTAAGGAAAGAAGGGGAAAAAGGGCCGTATATGGGATGTCTGTGTGACGAAGAGGCTATCTCCTTTCCCTTCCCAGACATGGTGACGGCGTGGGAAAGAATGATAAAGTGGGATATGGTGTCTATGAAGATGATGAAGCAGACAAAGTGTGCAAACACAAATTCAAGACATTGCATATAATGAAAGAAATGTGAAGAGTGGTAAGAGGTTACCCATCAACGTTGTAAGATCGAGCACCCGAAATTCAAAATAACCATCCCCACGCAGTATAAGGAAGCGATTTGGGAAGCCGCCGCTCGCTGATCCGACAAGAATTGAAATTGGAACCGGGAGACCGCCATATTCAACTGAAAAAACATAAGACAAAATTAGGCCAAAAAATCATATCATTTATTAAAATATTCATATCTTCCAGAAAATGTAGAAAAAAAGCCCAAACAAAGAAAAATCCACAAAAATGTCCGTTGGAACCGGGAGATCACCATATTCAACTGAAAACTATGAGAAGACAAAAATCCATCCTGAGACCAAGGATGGAAGGGTCACTATGTTCATACATGTTGGCACGACTTCTTAACATTACACCACAGAATCCCCAATCCTTTGCTTGATGTGCAGTGACAGTACCAATATCCACAAATCGTTGTTTCCAGATACTGTTGTCGGTTGACATCTCTTCTACCTTTTGCTATCAAGCTGCTTGGCTAAACCTCCATACATCCGATCGGAGCAGGACTAGCTAAGGTGCTCTTCGAAAACTTGGGGGCTAGGGTTAGGGTTTGGACGTTTGGTGAGTGAATGTTGTTGATGGGAAGGGTGTTTATGGTGGGGGAGTATGGGAATGAGTGAGGATGAGGACTTAGGGGTAGTGGGGTAGATGGAGGAGATTGATTTGGCAGATGGAGGAGGAGAGAATGCACGAACGGGAGTTTGGGGGTCAGGTGGACGAAGTCGTGCGAACGAGAATATATATAGGTGCGAAAACGAACCGATCGAGTGAGGGTTCACCCGATCGGTTGGGTAAGTTTAGAAAATTTTCCGTTGGCCAACAACTACAGGTGAACCGATCGGGTGAGTTTTCCCCCAATTGGTTGACCGCTTCCCAAATCTTTCCGAGAGTACTATGACTTTTCACCCGGTCAATCACACGACCGCATCTTCACTCAACCGATCGGTTGATGTAATGCCCAAATTTCCCGAGAATTCAGCCCTTCTCACACAGTCAGCCAACCGGTCTCAGCTTGCTTCACCCGATCGGTTCGCTGGAGAACAGATACATGCCATTGTCTGATACGTCTCACCTGATCGGTTGAATGATCACCCGATCGGGTGAGGGCTTGTTTCCTGCAAAAATTCACAAATGGCCTAAGTCTCTCGACGAAAGTCCCCGTGGCTGGATTTATTTATAAAAATAGGAAAAATTAAGCTAAAAATAAGCCTAAAAACAAAGGTGAGAGTTTAGAGCATCGGTTGCCTCCCATGAAGCGCTTTTGTTTAACGTCGTTTGCTCGACACCTTTTTTGGTGGTCAATTAGGATCCGGAGGGTTTGAAGAAGAGTCGTCGGTTGTTGAGATTCCGACCGGAGAGAATGCTGGTTCTCCTACCACATAGTGTTTAAGGCGCTGCCCGTTGAGTTTGAATGGATCATCTCTTCCCATTATCTCGATAGCCCCATGCGGGAAGACCTTGGTGACGCGGAAAGGTCCCGACCACCATGACTTGAGCTTTCTAGGAAAAATCTTCAGCCTCGAGTTGAATAGGAGAACTAAGTATCCTTCCTTGAATTCCCTCTTCAGGATGCGCTTTTCGTGCCACCTCTTCGGTTTCTCCTTGTAGATCCGGGCACTTTCATAAGCATTAAGCCGGATCTCGTCCAGCTCGTTAAGCTGTAGCTGTCGGTGGCCTCCAACCTCCTTGGCGTCAAAGTTTAGGTTCTTGATTGCCCAAAACACCTTGTGTTCCAATTCCATGGGTAGATGGCATGCCTTCCCGTAGACAATCCGGTAGGGGGTCGTGCCGATCAGAGTCTTAAACACCGTCCTGTAAGCCCAGAGCGCGTCAAAAAGTTTTGATGACCAATCCTTCCTGGAGTTGGCCACCGTCTTTTCCAGTATGCTGTTGATCTCCCTGTTAGAAACCTCCACTTGGCCGCTAGTCTGCGGGAGATAGGCACGCCCGATTCGGTGTTTCACCGCGTACTTCTTCAAGAGAGCTTCGAATTTCTTCTCCATAAAGTGGCTCCCTCCGTCACTGATCAAAACTCGAGGCACACCGAACCGCGGGAAGATGTTGTTTTTGAAAAACTTGGCGACCACCCGGGAATCATTAGCTAGTAGGACTGGCTATGGCCTCTACCCACTTCGATACGTAATCCACTGCCACCAAGATATACTGATTTCCATAGGATGAGGGGAATGGTCCCATGAAGTCGACTCCCCACACATCGAAGATCTCTACCTCTAAAATGTAGTGCTGAGGGATTTCGTTCCTCTTGGAGATGTTCTTTGTCCTTTGGCATTTGTCGCAATCCTGGACGTAAGCGTGGGTGTCCTTAAAGAGGGTCGGCCAGTAGAATCCGATTTGGAGGATTTTCGACGTCGTCTTATAAGCACTCGCATGTCCTCCACACTGCTGATCATGGCAATGGGAAATTATGGAGGTCGCTTCAGTTTCAGGAATGCACCTCTGTATCACCCCATCATTACATGTCTTATACAAATGAGAGTCGTCCCAATAAAATTTACGGACCTCGTGGAAGAATTTCTTCTTCTGCTGGTAGCTCACGTTATGGGGGATGATGGCACATGTCAGATAATTTGCGATGTCGGCGTACCAAGGAGTCCAAGAGGAAGAGATGGAGAAGAGATGCTCGTCAGGGAGTGAGTCGTCAACTGGAGTAGCATTCAAATCGAGAGTAGGCAATCTGGACAAGTGATCGGCAACAACATTCTCCGCCCCCTTCTTGTATTTGATCTCCAGGTCGAATTCTTGGAGGAGGAGTATCCATCTAATGAGCCGCGGCTTAGCCTCCTTCTTGCTTAATAGGTATTTGCGAGCCGCATGATCCGTGTGCACGATCACCTTGGCACCAACGAGATACTGCCGAAACTTTTCCATGGCATAGATGACCGCTAGCAATTCTTTCTCCGTGGTAGTATAATTTCTTTGGGCAATGTCAAGGGTAGATACTGCCGAAACTTGTCCATGGCATAGATGACCGCTAGCAATTCTTTCTCTGTGGTAGTATAATTTCTTTGGGCAATGTCAAGGATCTTGCTTGTATAGTATATAACATGTAGATTTTTATCTTTCCTCTGCCCCAAGACGGCCCCAACTGCATAATCGCTAGCATCGCACATTAATTCGAATGGTAGACTCCAGTCCGGCGGCTGAATCACGGGTGCGGAAATCAAGGCTTGCTTCAGCAGGCGGAACGCTTCCATGCACTTGTCGTTGAAGATGAAAGGTGCGTCCTTTACAAGGAGTTGAGTCAACGGCCTGGAAATCTTGGAGAAGTCCTTTATGAAGCAGCGGTAGAATCCCGCGTGCCCTAAAAAACCACGGACCCCTCGAAGATTGAGTGGAGATGGGATCTTTTCGATCACTTCTACTTTTGCATTGTCTACTTCGATCCCCCTCGAAGATATGACGTGTCCCAGTACAACTCCTTCTTGGACCATGAAATGGCATTTTTTCCAGTTCAGGACCAGGCCCTTATCTTGACACCTCTCCAGGACCTTGGTCAGATTGCAGAGGCATGAGTCAAACTCTGTTGCGTAGACAGAGAAATCATCCATGAAAACCTCCATGATATCCTGGGAGTAGTCGGAGAAGATTGCAGACATTAATCTTTGGAATGTAACCGGGGCGTTGCAGAGCCCAAACGGCATTCTCCTGTAAGCATATGTCCCAAATGGACAAGTGAAAGTCGTCTTCTCCTCATCGTCATTATGGATGGGGATTTGAAGAAAACCGGAGTACCCGTCCATGAAGCAAAAGTAGTTATGCTTTGCTAGCCTCTCGAGCATCTGATCAATGAAAGGAAGAGGATAGTGATCCTTCCTTGTCGCCTTGTTCAGTTTCCGGTAGTCGATGCACATCCGGTTCCCCGTGATGGTCCTCGTTGGTATGAGCTCGTTCTTCTCGTTGCGAATCACCGTCATTCCTCCTTTCTTGGGTACAACGTGCACCGGGCTAACCCAGTGACTGTCGGAGATGGGGTATATGATACTGGCATGTAGAAGCCTAATAATCTCCTTCTTGACCACTTCCATCATGATGGGATTCAGTCTTCGTTGCGGCTCAATTGAGGAGGCTTGCTCGTCTTCAAGCAGAATTCACTGTGAGCAAAGCCCCAAGCTCACTCCTTTCAAGTCTTCAATTGCATACCCGAAAACACTCTTAAACTTTTTTAAAACACCAAGAAGTTTTGTCATCTGGTCTTCAGGAAGTGAGGAGTTCACTATGACCGGCAATGTCAAATCCTTCCCAAATATTCATATTTCAGTCCCGGAGGGAACCCTTTCATCTCAACTTCATGGGGTCCCGACGCATATTTCTCAAGCTGAGCATCCTCCAGTGAAAGTACTTCCCCGTGGATCTCTCGAAAGCCAGCATCCGGAACTTCACTCCCCGCCTTGGTTTCGCATGGTGAAGCCTAACAAGGTAACGAGGGGGCAACGGGGGAAGGCTCTGGGTCTTTCTCAAGCTCATAATAATTATCCGGGAAGAAGGCTTCAACGCGAAAATAGGTTTCAACAGTCGATGGTTCCCCACCACTGCTTCCAGCTTTCTCATTGCCCCAAGATCTGGGATGCTCTATAGAAGTCTGCAAGGAATAGATCGATCCCTATTCAACGTACTCGACAGACTGTGCTTGGTAGTATTCTTGACAAAACTCCTCATAGGCAAACAATTCTCCCCCACTGAATTCCAAACTGGGCGCGTCAATATACGCCACCTCATACGGAGAAAGGAGAGCTGTCGTGACTGGATGCTGCTACATGTCATGATACCTTCTCTGATTTTCCACAGCAGCGGACAGAAGGGATGGAACGTTCGAATCACATAGGGATTCTGTCAAACTCTGTGCCAAACAGCGGACGTGGTGTGAATGATCCCAGATATCGCCAGAAACGGCACATAACATCCTTGTCGGGGAGTAGAAAACATGTGAGAAAAGGAGGGATGGAGAACTGCACGGATAGAAAACCAAAAGCACCGGTTGCATGAATGGGGGGTGAGTAGAAGCAATGGTGGTATGGCAACTCAGTCAGCCAATTCTATACAACTAATATTTACAATATGTCCAAGTAAAATCAAAAAGTGTATAATGCGATAATTATCGTGAGATAGAGATATGAGATAGACTCAAGGGTTCATAAGGTCCTAAAATAAACAAGCACGTTGCCTCCCCGGCAACGGTGCCATAAAGCTTGACGTCCCCTACGTTTTTTGTAGCATAAGAGTGCAATATGAGATTGGGGGCGTAAGATTTAAATATTTATAACCGCAAGCGAACGGTGTTGTAGTGTGGCTTGGGGGTCGAACACAGGGATGCGTGGTTGTGCTTGTGTCAGAAGGGACCGAATTCACCCTATGGGTGAGCTAGCCTGAATCGATGGATGTGTTGTCACGGAAAATGAATGCGAAGGATAGACAATATAAAGGGAAACCCGGGACTTCGGTTTCCACCCTATCACGTGTTCTTGCTAATACGACCAGTGGATAGGATAACGATCGGAATTAGTGTTTAGTGGTGAGACGTTGTCTCTAGGAGTGATACCAGCATCCCATGGGCCCGATATTACGGTCGGTGCCCAGGATGATACACCGGACTACCCGGGTTCGGTCAGTGGACATTCCTATGTCCATTAACACTGACCGACTCCATGAACACTAAGCTCGCAACGATAACTCCCAACATCTCATCCTGTCGCTCCCGCACGCTAGGATTCGATGTCTATGCTAAGGGTGTGAGTTATGGCTAGGGAGTCAACCGCCAAGTTTATTCCCCCTTGGCCAAATGGTCAAAGGCGGTCTTTTTCCCGCCGATGACAATAAAACACCCCGCGTAACCAATAGATTCCTATTCCCTGTCGATATCCTAGTCCTAAGGACGCATTAGGGAGAACCCACGAAGGGGTTTTCACCAAAATCCCAGATTAGGGAACTACTCACACATTTTATCTAAAAAACAATCTAAATGAAAATCGACTGTTTAAAAAATAATCAGACGATTGAAATGCGGTAGTAGTAATACAATTAACACTATATTAAAACTTCATAAAGATCTGAACACTTACAAATAACAAGAAAATTCTAGCCGTCGCAATAGTGGAAAAATAGAAAATAAACAACAGCTCTCGTTTCTGAAAACCTAGGGCTAATATATATAGAAAATGACGTCACCCGATCGGTTGAATAATTAACCGATCGGGTGACCTGCTTCGTTCTTCGGCAGCGTTCTTCAGAAACTTCACCCGGTCACGCGACACTGTCGCTGGTGCAAGCAGCTCGCCGTTTGGATCTTTGCGGTCATCGGGTGAATCGATCGGGAAATGTCGCCCAAAAGACAATAAGTTGCGACGTTTTGGCACGATCAGCTGGCGGACGGGTGATCTCTCCTGGTCATCTCTTGGAGGAATTTGGTTACAGATGAATCGATCGGGTGAATATCACCTGATCGGTTGGAGTTCAGCTCCAAATTCCTGAGAAGTCGTGTTGGGTTGAACCGGTCAGTTGATTCCCATGTTGCTTCAGCGGTTGTTCGGTTCGTGCACGTGTGCATCACCTGATCGGTTGGTTGTATCCAACCGATCGGGTGGGGGATGAAAGATAGCAATCTTGGTCGTTTGACCCCCTAGATCACGCGTGACTCCTCCCATTGCTTCGGGGACATGTGACATCTTCGTTATGTGTCCCATATGCTGGCAAACTCCTGCAAACACGCAAAATCACGGAGAATTGAAAGAAAACTAGAAAATACGAGAAAACGGATACGAGACGGCGGAAAATAACGGAAAAACACAAAAGAAGATGTGCGTGAATATATGAAATATAAATGCACGTCAGAGGGCTTCTCAGGTGGCCCGTCTCCAGCGGAAGAAAAAGGAGAAGTCCCCTCCGAATTTGAGGTGGTTGCCACTGAGGGAATTAAGAGGTGGCGGTGGAGTCCCCTTAGTGACTCGGAGCCTTCTTGGTCAATTGAAGCTGTGGAGAAGATCTCTTAGCAGAAGCAGGGAACTCCTCTAGAGGGAGACTCGGGGGAGACCCGGGTCCCTTCAAAGCTTCTTCTGCACGAGGATTCCTGGCATTGGGGAGGCATGTTCCCTCCAGTGTCTTTGTTTGAAGACATCCCTGATGAATTCAGACCGATTTTGCTAGAGAGTCGATCTCCTCAGACTCCATTTGATTGCTCTCTGGAAGAACTCATTCAAATGGAGTTTTCGATGATGCGAGAAGATTTTGCTCTTCTGGAGTGCAGGACCGCCTCTTAGATTGCTGAAAATGCAATACTTCCATGGGATAGGGCTATCGTGGAGAGGGTCGATTACGAGTGGCTTGCGTCGATGGCCGTCCACGCTAATGTCTAGGTAACTACTGCACCAGCCTCCATTGTAGGTGATGCAAGCATGGATGTTAACTATTGTGCTTTGTTTGCAGGCTCTTGTGGCCACTGCTGCATAGGATCGATGCGCGCCGGTGATGGCTAATCACGAAGTCACCCTGGGGGCCGTTAAGTAGGCCATGGAGAAGTCTTAGGCCTATATAGCTAGCATTGGGCTTCTGTGAAAATTGAGACTGAATCATATTCAGCGGCTTAAGCAAGAGTTACGCGAGTCTCGTGAGAATAAGGCAGAACAAGCTGCCTCTAGATAGCAAGCGGAGAAGGCTCTGCTATTGGATACAACGTGTTGTTGGATACGACGATTGATGACTTCGTGTTTGATGATAACAAACGTGTGTGAACGATTTAATATGTGTGCTAAGTGTTTTCAAGAATAGCACTCTCGCAAATACTTAAAGAGAGACTAAGTAAAAGTGATGAAGAATTTATTCAAATCCATATTTGAATTGATTCAAATCAATTGGTGCATGAATCAAATCCTAAAGCCATGCAAATTGAAGACTTGGTCAAAGATGGAGAGATATGGAGAATCTCATGTAAATCAATGGTGATTAAATGAGATACAGTTCTAATCCTATAGCCATTCAAATTCAAATTCTATAGCCATCCATATTCAAACTCCATATCCATGGTGATTCATTCAAATCCTATTCAAGTTAGGATTCCGCCCAATCTCCATCAATTATGAGATTCTAATTGATTCTAATTGATCCCATCCTCTCCTATATAAACACATATTCCAAAGGGAGATATTTTGAGAGGGCAAAAACACAAGGGAACCAGGAGGCCAAAATCTTCACCCTCCAAGCCCTTGCGCAACTTGCAACATTGCCAACTCCCTTTTCCTTTTTGTTCAAGTTAGCCAAGCCATCCCCTATTGCGCAATAACCTTGCAAGTATCCATCTTCATTGCCCAAAGCTCCATTAGCATCACCTTGGCCGCAAGCATCAACCCAATAGCCTTCCCTTCTTCCTTGCACAAGCCATTGCATGCAAAAGCTCCATTGCCAAAATTCATAGCAAGCAACCAAGGCCAAAAGAACTCCATTGCTTCATCTTCTCCTTGCGCAAGCCTCTCCAAAAGCTCCATTGCATCAAGCATTCATCAAGGCCGCAACATAGCCCAAGCATCCATTGCATGTCTCCATTGCCGCACACATAAAGCAAAGCTTCATCTTTAAGGAGCTTCCTTATCCCACATTGCCGCAACACCAAGGAGGCCATTTACATTGCGCGACTATACAAGGGAGCATCCTGTAACGCCCTGCTTCCCAAAAGCGACGAAAGCGAGAACGTTACTAAGGTCTGCATGAACTTGAGCGATGAAGCCCGAGTTCATTAAGCGTCTGTGACAACAACTGCGCAGAATTCTTGATGCATTTCAGAACAATAAGAACATTCATATAATTAAAAGCCACATCTAGAAATGGTCGTACACGAAATAAAATGATAAGGCCTCAGCATAGCCAAAGAAACTACAACAAGGAAAACATACCCTAAAACAAGTACTAAAGCAAATCTAAAAAAAGCGGCAACAACCCCGATCTCTAGTCCTCCGTATGAAGCGACTCTGAGTCAACAGCTAACTCCTGGCTCTCTGGGTCAGGCATCTCAAACAAGTCCTCCTGGTACTATGGCTCGTGATCTGACATACATTTCAAAAACACGAATGTATGTCAGCAAGAGTCTGGCAAGTAAAAGTAAGGCGGTCCAAACCGAGGTAGGTGTGCGAATAGTAATAAATTATGAAGCATTTACTGTTTATACAAGGTGTCAGCAGCATGGCTATAGACATGGTGATTTTAAAGTATAGTAAAGTACTTCTAAGCATGGTAGTTCTAAATAATTTAAAGACAAGCAATAATGAACATGGCATTTCAATAAATGTTATTAGCATTTCTAGTGTACAACTGAGATAACAATAATGAGTTCAAGTTCTGTGTCACTGTTTTCTATCAATTATAGGGTTCTCGCCTTTAAGTCCCGGAGAGTAGGTCGATCCTTCTCACGGGGTATAATCGTGATTGAATCCACCCACCGCCTATGTGGTGCTCTTGAAGGGGGCCTCTACACGCACGCTCAACAACCGCTCAACCCTAACCCACCAAAAATGTGCTCGAACACGAGCCAGCCTAACGATTTGCACGAGTTCACGAATTCAAGATTTCTCCTTTGAGGCACACGAATTCGCAAGTTCAAGTATTTCAAGATGTCCAATTCAACGACGTGTGTACAAATAAAATGTGGGGAATATGACCATATTAATTTCAGCATTTATCATGAATCACAACACCCTAAAACAATTTAAACAACGAATTTAAATGGGTTGTTTATTAAACATGCTGCATTCAACTATTTTTTGTTATTTACTCTTAAATCATAAACGTACAAAATTTTATGTCAATGTGTCACATTTTAAGTATGGGTCTTCATGGTAATTTTTGTGAACATTATTTCACGGGTCAAATTCTTGTTAATCCGCTTTAAGTGAAAAGGAGCATTTTAAAGATTAAACTTCAAAAATTCATAACAATTCGCACACTTGCCTGATTTTGATGAATTTGGTGTCGTTGGGTTCGTCTTGACGAGTACGACGTTATGGCATGATCGGTTCTCTGGATTGATTAAACATATAATTGAAATTAGATTCTTTCCAACATATTAAATGTTAAGATAATCATTATGGCGTTTAATGTCTTGATTTTATTATGTTTTCTAACCTAGGGTGTGGGTTATAGGTTAATGATAGCGTTACTAACCGTTAGTGCATCGAAAGATCGAGATGCGACGGAAGGGCAGCGACTCGTATGGCATCTAACGGCGGCTATGGGCTTGAAACCCGCTACGATAGCAAGGGGATGATTTGTGGAAGGGGCTGAGCTGCACCTGGTGGCTGCGGGGTCTGCTGTCGGTGGGAGGCGGCTCTGCAGGAGGCGCTGCAGCAGATCTGAAGGTCTGCGATGATTCCGACGGCCTGTAGAGGCTCTACGCAAGGAGGAGAAGTCCAGGGCTGATGCAGGTCGGAAGGGAAGGGCCGTGGTAAGATCAGCAGGCTGGGCGTGGGGATTTTCGATGGCTGGTGGTCGCTGGGATGGTTGCATGCTGGAGGTGGGAAGGTCTGTAGTTTCGGGGAGGTGTGGAGATGGCTGGGTCGTGTGTTTGCAGCAGGAGGTGGAGGTGGACAGGGTGCGTGGTGGCTGAGGCTAGGGTTTTGGGTGTTTGGAGGGGGAGAGAGGTTGTTGGCGACTGGAGAGGGGATGCGGTAGGCATGGGTGCTCGGAAAGGTGGCTGGCGGCGATGGAGAATCGCAAGGCGATGAGAAAGGGTTACCGGCACGGGGGAGGGTGGACATGGCGGCGGTTCGAGACCTGGGCATGGTCTGAGTTTGGGTCGGGGTTTTTTTGAGAGAGGAGGAGAGAAGAACTTGCGGTTGCGGGGAGGAGAGAAGGTCAGACTGAGGGAGAGATGGCGAAAGTTTGAGAGGGGAAGCTTTCGACTCGGTTGAGGAGAGGAGATGGGTTTCGGCCTCTTGGGTTTCTTTTGTTTTTTGATGGGAAAAAATGATGCCATGTTGATTTTGTAGGGAGATAGAGGGAGGTAACGTGGGAGAGTGACGTGGGTAGGTGGGAGGTTGTACCCGATAGAGAAAAAAGTAGGGATATTGAGGTTCTGTTAGGATAGGATAATAATATGTTTAGATTATAAAAAGATTTGATCTGATTTTAACAGTTTTCTTTTCGTTTTAAACTTTCAAACATTTTGATTTTTTTATACGGTTTGAATTTTTTTAAATAGATTTCGAAACTTAAACTTATAAAAATATCCTTAACATTTGTAAAAATAATATTAAGGGGGTTATTATAGATTTGTCCCTCGACATCCGAAAATTAAAAAGAAAGTACTGGGGCACTCGCGCCTCCGAGAGGGTCGTGAATAAGGGGTCCGGTCACGCATCTGAGCTAAAAAACTGACAACGAAAAAATCAAATGCAGAAAAGCACACATAATAACAGAATACGTATTAAATACGTACGACCCGAAAGTGGCCGTTACACATGCACATCACCATTGAGCAAGCATCCAAGAGATTCATCAACTCCTTGTGCAACTCTTGCATGCAAGCATCCATTGCCAAGCCAATCCTCTTCCCGCATTATGCAACAAGCATCAAGGACTCATCCTCCTATATTGTGCAACTCTCTTGAGGATTCTCTACACAAGGCTGCAAGTTTCAAGGGGGAGACATCCTAGGCCGCAAGCTTCATCCAAGGATGACTTGACGTTAACGACTACATCCTGCCAGACTTGGTCTGGCCTGAGCTGATTGACAGATACGAATACACCATCAGTGAGCTATTCTAAACTCATATTTATTTATATTTGTGTATTTGTGTATAGATCTCTGTAGGGAAAACTTTACCATACTTGTTTTGGGGTCTTGTCTAGTGTGGTACTAGACAAGAGGGACTTGACTAGTTGGGACTAATCAAGTGAGAGCTTATACCAGGATTAGTTTTGTTTAGCACTGGTGGAGTGCAGGTACTAAGAGCCAGGAGAGTGTAGAGTGGGTTCTTTAGCTACAGGTTGTAACAGGAGCACCGGTGGAGTGCGGTATGGAGAACCGGGTGGGTGTAGAGAGGTGCTCTAGCAATAGGTTGTACCAGAAACATTATTAATCTAGTTTTTGCTTTCGAGGCTGGACGTAGGTCGTGGGGACGATCGAACCAGGGTAAAGCTGCTGCATACTCTGTGATTGATTATATTTACTCTGCATCTGCTATAACTACCTGTTTTTGCTCGTGGGTTGCACGATAATTTTTATTAGCCTATTCACCCCCACAGGGCTAGATCCAGATTCAATAAGTGGTATCAGAGTAGGTTAGAGGATCTAGTCTAGAATCATGAATACCTCAAACTTAGTTTTTGCTCGTGACATGCCTATTAATCGTCCTCCTCTATTTAGTGGCTATGATTATATATACTAGAAGGCTAGGATGAAACTTATTTACTATCCTTTGATGTTGACACTTGGTACATTATTGAAACGGACATACTATAATCCCTAAGCCTGAAAGTAATTTGGATGTTAGAAATGTGTGTGCTATAAATGCTAGAGCAATGAATATTTTATTGTGTGGAATAGGTAGAAAAACATTTGATCTTATCTCACATTGTCACGCCCCGCTTCCCAAAAACGTGGAGGCGAAGCGTGAGAAGGTCCGCTCAGACTTGAAGCTACAAAGCTGCAAGTCCGATAAGCGTCGATCAAGTTTAAAACTGCAGGTCCTTGCAACGCTAACGAAACAAAGATAATAATAATTAAATGAGACAAAAGAAACATCTCAGAATATCCATAAAATAAGTTTCCAACATCGCAGAAAAGCCATCAGGCTAAAAGGAAGGAGACTAAAGGCCCAAACATGGCCAACAAAAGTACAAAGTACAAAACAACGGTGCTACGCACCAACAACTAACAAAAGGCCTAAAACAACATAAAGCTCCACAAAACTCAAAGCATAGTCACCGGTGTCCACCAAAATCCTCCTGTGCAATCATGGACTCAGACTCAGCGTCAGCAAAACATCACGTACTCGGCAACGGTCTCTGGCTCAGGGTCTAACATGTGACACCCAAAAGAGCAAGGGGCACATGTCAGCAAGTCTGGAAGACTTGTGCAAGTGAAACTGAAAGTACAAGTAAGAGCAACCTAAAAGTTCTAGCATGATGCAATGACATGGCAGTTAAAGTAATGAGTGCAACGGGTAAAGTAAAGTAAAGTAAAGTACGAGCATGGCATGGCATTCACAAGACAAGTACAAGACAAGAAAAGTAAGCACCTCGTGCACAGAGATTCCGTCTTTTGGCTAGAGGGCTGATCAGGCCACTCCTAAGCTCAAGCGACCGTTTATCCCTACCCCTCCACGTGTGTCGAGCCAGGGCCTTACCCCCGAACACGGAATGCTCGCTTCTGGACCACGAGCCAGGAAGTGTGTAAACAAGTATGGCGTAGGGGTGCACCTAGCCGGACAAGTAGTACGAGGACAAGTATTGTAGCGTGTGCTACGATGCAACAATCAATGCATGGATGACATGGCATGACAAGTGGTAAAGCGTACAAGTAAGAAAAGTAAACGTGACAGTTTAGCATGCATGAATGACAAGTTTAAGGGTTGGATCTAGCTTCGTTGTCAAGCTAGATCAATTAGGTGACGGATCTAGTTTCGTTGTCAAACTAGATCAAGTAGGCGTCTAGCCAGCTATCATTTCACTGACTAGTCTCTTTTACGCTAGGAACAAGAAAGTGGCCTAAAAACATGGCCCTACACAAGAATTGGCAAGTTTCACTTGCCTGCAAATTCGACGTCTGAGCACACCGTCCAATGAGTCCAAAAATCACAATTATCCTACGTGCAAAGTCCACCGGCCTAAAGTCCATATTATTAATCTTGATTAGTGAATTTAAAACATTTAAAATACTTTAAAAACATCAATTTTAGTCTTGATTAGCATGCAATTGGGTTGGGGGTCCTAGGGGTGCAAAACGTTACCTCAACACGACGCGAAAGCTACACCGGCGTCGGGTAGCGACGCCGGGGGTTGGAATAATAGAACGCGCTCCAAGTCCTGATTCCAATATAGTTTCCTTGCTGGAAGGTTCAGAGCATCAACCCGGGCGACGATTCCAGATTCCAAAGCTCGCACGTGCGACGACGGGCTACGACGTGCGACGACGTCGTACGCGACGAATCCTCGAAGAACAAGCACCTTGGTGGGGCCCACAGTACTCCTAGGGGCCTTTGGGGGACCCACAATAACTCTGGAGAACTTGGGGGGCCCACGGAGGCAAGCGGTGCGACGGATGCGGGGTTGCGACAAGTGGCCGTCGGTCGTACACAGCCAATGCGGGGGCTTGGCTCGGTCAGACACGGGGGTGGCGCTGTTGCAACGTTGGGGGTCGGTCGCAGCAGCGGGGGCGGTCGTTTCCTTCGGTCAGACCGATGGAGATCCTCGGTCGTTCGCTTGGAAGCGGGCGGGACAGCGTTGCAACGCTGCAGCGCTCGGGCGCTCGGTCACAGCGGGCGGGGCCTTCGGTCGGGCACGGAGCGGAGCGGGGCGACAGAGCGGCACGGCAGCGGGTCGGTGCGGTGCGGATGGTCGGGCGGTTCTCTCGGTCTGACCGAGAGGCCCTATCGGTCAAGCGGGGGAGCGGGCGGGGTTGGTGCTGCGGTGCGGAGCGACGAGAATGCGGGCGGGGCGGCCGGTCAGAGCGGGTGGATGCGGGGGATTTCCTCGGTCGTGCGGGGTGCTGAACGTCGCAACGTTGCGACGATTCGTCGCAACGTCCAAAATGAGTTTGGAAGAGGCTAGGGCTAATTTCTTTGGAAAATAGGACTTGCTAGGGGTTGCTTATATAGTATAGGTGGGTTGACTTGGTCTAGGGCTAAATCTAATAGGATTAGAATTCAAAAAGATTTGAAATTTGAATTTAAACTTCTCCAACCCAATCTAGGATTTGACCTGGTCCAAATGAGCTGGAAATTGGCTCAAATATTCTTTAAAACGTTTAAAACTCAAATAAATTTTATTTGGCCGAAATTAATTTAAAAATAAATTATTAAAAATAATATAAAACTTGTAAAAATTATAAAAGTGGTCAAATAAACTCCAAAAATTATAAAATAAATATTGGGGTGATCGTGACGACGAATGTGAGCTAACTAAGAAGACGGATCTCAAATTCGACGTCAGACGACGAAACTAAAAATAGAAACGTCTCCCGTCAAGAGTGAGAATCGTCACGTCTCATCGAGTAAGTTTAAATTGTGGAAAAACGACTCGAGAAGTGTCGTTTCAAGATAGTGCCACTGTTTAATACTCTCAGAGTCATTCGCAACGGCATATCACGCAAAAGTGTTCACAAACAAATAAAGTCTAAAGCAAACACGTGCACGGCCAAAAGCACGTGCACGAACAACGTACGACGAAAAAGTGGTCGTTACATCCTCCCCACCTTAGAATAAAGTCCGTCCTCGGACTTTCTAATATATCTAGTCGCTCTAATAACTACCCCAAATCAAGTCACATTATATTTCAAACCAAGTATAGTCATTACAAGTGCTCATATATGCACTAGGTAGTCAAACATTATTATTACCAACACGTATATATATACATTCACGTACGTATACACTTATACCTATTATAGTCCGTCAACTTCATACATGTATTTCAATCAGGTATACAAACATACATCCCTTATATAACTGCTATTACTTACCTAAACACAAAACAATATTTCAGATACTTATATAAAGATAGTTTCACGCTTAGCCAATACAATCATCGCTCTACCTATATGTAGCTACCTATGCATAAACATCAAGGGCATACTACCCCCTAATATTCATCCAATACCAAACACATCCACACATGTAGTCACACCATACCATTATTAGATCAAGTTTTACTATATATATATATATATATATATATATATATATATATATATATATATTCACCACCACTATAGTTTCACGATATATAGTCATTCAAATACATGCAAATAGTTCACCAAATATTCACATCACGTACGGTCCTATAACTATATTTACGACACGCCACATATACCATAGTCATCCACACCTATAGCTAAGCACATACTTACCCGTGCATGGTGCACTCCCATACACGCTAATATTCCATTTACGCATACCAATCATACTATTATATAACTAGCACACAAACACACCTAATTTTTTTTTTTAGCTAGTACACATACGTTCACATAACAAGTTCTTAGTAATTAACTACACCACAAGACCAGCACCTATAACTATATACTGGCGTAGCGACCCACAATCATGTGCGTAGCACAACCAGGCACAAACACTCCTATCACTATACATACACCAAACATCGCTATATTCAAACTACAAACATACGTTCAATATACTTAGAGTTTACCCACTCAAGCTTGAGTGAGACTCAATACACACATCAGGATATTCTTTATACGTAACACGGCATTCATACATACACCAATACCACTCTAATATATATATATATATATATGTCTACCAATACAACCATATACATTCCATAGATCAATCACACTTAATATTTAGTCAGGCAATACTCACGTAGTTCAATCAGTTTATATACCAGACATCAGCACACGTATAACTATAATACACTCCCTAGTACACGCATACGTATTCATCGTATAGTCACACACACATGTAACTTATATATATATATATATTCACACCATAGCCTACTACCTATAATTAGTGTACTAACACATCCACACATACATAATTAAGATGTGCAATAGTCGTGTATACCTCACGGTATGCATTCATGCAACATCCCGTAAAAGCAAGCAATACCAATCAAAATTATAACCCTAATACTATATGTATAACACATATATACTCAGGCAACAAAACATAACTACTTACGTCTAAACACTATATATATTTACCTACGAGCACATACTCACACGTATATAGATCACTCAATAGGCCTACTTACTTATCTATAGGTTCACACATTATCATCACACCTAGTATATACCTAGCTTTACCAATCAATTTTATTTCAACCATTATAAGTATCTCTAATTACATACATTCCATTAGATATTTCAACGCTAGCTCTTATATACACCGGCATCCCTAGTATAGTATAGCTATCCACACAAAAATCTATAATTACTAACGCACAACAACTTCATACTATCACGAATAACTCCGAGTATATATATATATATATACCACACAATAGGCAAGCACCAATATACTATGGGAATTCTCATTCAAGCTCACGTACCCAGCTTAGGCACGTGCACTACGACACCTCACAGGGGTCCAAGGGCCTACTAAAAACTTAGGGTGGACATAGGCATTGACGGTCCCTAAGGCCTAAGCAATAAAGAGAGATCGAGGGCGAGACGAGGGAAGGATCGATAAGCACGAGTTCAGATAGGACGAATACGAGGAGACGGCTTGGTTGGACGAAACATTGACTCAAAGGTGAGGTTTAGGTTGAGGGAAAAAGGAGATGTAGTGATGCTTTATAGAGGGGGAAAAGAAATAGGGTAAATAGCATAAGCTAAAATACGCGGAGTTTGAAAACTGTTTGTACTTCAAAAGTTAAAATCCTCGCCTGTAAAGAAATATTTGGAGATCGATAAAACGAGTTGTTCAAAATGAATTTGAGTCGAATATTCATAATAAAAGAAAATGGTCTATTGGTTTTAAAATTTTTAAAAGGAAGTAAAATCATTTACACGAATATTAAGGACATGGTTTAGAAAATTCTTTCCGTCTGTAATTTAATATAATGTTGTCAAAAGTTTTGGAAAGTCGAAGAATGAAATCGAGTAGCGGAAGAATTTAAACTCATGTTAATGCTTTCAAAACTTTTAGGCTATGGAAAATTTAAAATAATCAATTTGAAACTACTTTTAGGGAACCAAGGCTTGCCAAAAAAATGTAAAACTGATTTACACAAGGTTCTTTAATATACGAGCACAACCAGTCTGGCACGGTTATAAAAATAGTTGAAATTCAATTTGGTTTAGAAATTTTCCTAAAAGCGTGCATGGTGAGCGGAAAGAAAATAGTAGTAACTTAGCATAAGAATTATCAGGATCGAATAGCAAAATCTTTAAAATCAAATCAGAGAGGGTCTAAAGCAGGAAGAGGTTATGAAAATAGCAATTTTGCAAAAATCTGAAATAGTGAGAACGACGAGCAAAAAAATCAACTTGCTGAAATCTGAATTTCCATGTGACATGAAAAGTATATTAAAAGTAAACACGATGTATTATTCAAATGGCATAAATAAGAGGGAAAATTATAAATCAAACTGAGCAAAATAAAAGTACGGTTCAAAGTAAAATTAATATATGAAAGAACGACACGTTTACACAAGTACGAAAAACATAGGCTGGGAAAATACTATAAACTAGTATTCAGAAATTCCGACAACGTTTTAAAAATTTTAAATCAACGAAGGGGGATGAAGTATAAGTATATTAAAATGTTGAACAAATTTAAACCTAGGAAAGGGGAAATCGAAAGATACTTTTGGAAGATTCAAGATTGTGACGGAAAGGTTCGAAATTGACGACGATCGTCATGGGGCGATCTCGTGAATCGAGGCAAGGAAATTGGTCAGGTGATCACAGCATTCATACGCCTAGGATATGAATCAGAAGAGGCTACGGGAAACTCCTACGGTCGACCAACTAAAGATTAGGAACTAATCGCCAAGACTTCTAAAGGTTAGACGGTAAAGAAATGCGTTCAACTTGGTCCGAAATCGTTGAACCCAGGTGAACGACGAAGGAAATTTTAGAGGTCTAGTATGGTCAGGGTTAGGCAATAACCACCAAGGTAACTCCTACGACGATCAAATCAATTGCCGGAAGGGGGTCTAACTATCAATCAGAGGCCTCTAACTAACAAGCACGGACGTCTAACTAAGTCTTCTTACCACCTAGTGTCCTAAGAAAACGACTAGACTCAGGGCTTTATTACTCGGATGTTGCAATTTATTTAATGGACATTCCGTTATTATCGTTGTTCCGTTAATTCGCAATTGCAAGACTGGACCTGCATGGGCCACCAACAAAACCTGTCACGCCCCGCTTCCCAAAAACGTGGAGGCGAAGCGTGAGAAGGTCCGCTCAGACTTGAAGCTACAAAGCTGCAAGTCCGATAAGCGTCGATCAAGTTTAAAACTGCAGGTCCTTGCAACGCTAACGAAACAAAGATAATAATAATTAAATGAGACAAAAGAAACATCTCAGAATATCCATAAAATAAGTTTCCAACATCGCAGAAAAGCCATCAGGCTAAAAGGAAGGAGACTAAAGGCCCAAACATGGCCAACAAAAGTACAAAGTACAAAACAACGGTGCTACGCACCAACAACTAACAAAAGGCCTAAAACAACATAAAGCTCCACAAAACTCAAAGCATAGTCACCGGTGTCCACCAAAATCCTCCTGTGCAATCATGGACTCAGACTCAGCGTCAGCAAAACATCACGTACTCGGCAACGGTCTCTGGCTCAGGGTCTAACATGTGACACCCAAAAGAGCAAGGGGCACATGTCAGCAAGTCTGGAAGACTTGTGCAAGTGAAACTGAAAGTACAAGTAAGAGCAACCTAAAAGTTCTAGCATGATGCAATGACATGGCAGTTAAAGTAATGAGTGCAACGGGTAAAGTAAAGTAAAGTAAAGTACGAGCATGGCATGGCATTCACAAGACAAGTACAAGACAAGAAAAGTAAGCACCTCGTGCACAGAGATTCCGTCTTTTGGCTAGAGGGCTGATCAGGCCACTCCTAAGCTCAAGCGACCGTTTATCCCTACCCCTCCACGTGTGTCGAGCCAGGGCCTTACCCCCGAACACGGAATGCTCGCTTCTGGACCACGAGCCAGGAAGTGTGTAAACAAGTATGGCGTAGGGGTGCACCTAGCCGGACAAGTAGTACGAGGACAAGTATTGTAGCGTGTGCTACGATGCAACAATCAATGCATGGATGACATGGCATGACAAGTGGTAAAGCGTACAAGTAAGAAAAGTAAACGTGACAGTTTAGCATGCATGAATGACAAGTTTAAGGGTTGGATCTAGCTTCGTTGTCAAGCTAGATCAATTAGGTGACGGATCTAGTTTCGTTGTCAAACTAGATCAAGTAGGCGTCTAGCCAGCTATCATTTCACTGACTAGTCTCTTTTACGCTAGGAACAAGAAAGTGGCCTAAAAACATGGCCCTACACAAGAATTGGCAAGTTTCACTTGCCTGCAAATTCGACGTCTGAGCACACCGTCCAATGAGTCCAAAAATCACAATTATCCTACGTGCAAAGTCCACCGGCCTAAAGTCCATATTATTAATCTTGATTAGTGAATTTAAAACATTTAAAATACTTTAAAAACATCAATTTTAGTCTTGATTAGCATGCAATTGGGTTGGGGGTCCTAGGGGTGCAAAACGTTACCTCAACACGACGCGAAAGCTACACCGGCGTCGGGTAGCGACGCCGGGGGTTGGAATAATAGAACGCGCTCCAAGTCCTGATTCCAATATAGTTTCCTTGCTGGAAGGTTCAGAGCATCAACCCGGGCGACGATTCCAGATTCCAAAGCTCGCACGTGCGACGACGGGCTACGACGTGCGACGACGTCGTACGCGACGAATCCTCGAAGAACAAGCACCTTGGTGGGGCCCACAGTACTCCTAGGGGCCTTTGGGGGACCCACAATAACTCTGGAGAACTTGGGGGGCCCACGGAGGCAAGCGGTGCGACGGATGCGGGGTTGCGACAAGTGGCCGTCGGTCGTACACAGCCAATGCGGGGGCTTGGCTCGGTCAG
This sequence comes from Scilla litardierei, assembly GCA_030789695.1. Classification (NCBI taxonomy): domain Eukaryota; kingdom Viridiplantae; phylum Streptophyta; class Magnoliopsida; order Asparagales; family Asparagaceae; genus Scilla; species Scilla litardierei. The sequence continues at coordinate 49,877,426 of CM061131.1, read as the reverse complement.
ACACGGGGGCGGCGCTGTTGCAACGTTGGGGGTCGGTCGCAGCAGCGGGGGCGGTCGTTTCCTTCGGTCAGACCGATGGAGATCCTCGGTCGTTCGCTTGGAAGCGGGCGGGACAGCGTTGCAACGCTGCAGCGCTCGGGCGCTCGGTCACAGCGGGCGGGGCCTTCGGTCGGGCACGGAGCGGAGCGGGGCGACAGAGCGGCACGGCAGCGGGTCGGTGCGGTGCGGATGGTCGGGCGGTTCTCTCGGTCTGACCGAGAGGCCCTATCGGTCAAGCGGGGGAGCGGGCGGGGTTGGTGCTGCGGTGCGGAGCGACGAGAATGCGGGCGGGGCGGCCGGTCAGAGCGGGTGGATGCGGGGGATTTCCTCGGTCGTGCGGGGTGCTGAACGTCGCAACGTTGCGACGATTCGTCGCAACGTCCAAAATGAGTTTGGAAGAGGCTAGGGCTAATTTCTTTGGAAAATAGGACTTGCTAGGGGTTGCTTATATAGTATAGGTGGGTTGACTTGGTCTAGGGCTAAATCTAATAGGATTAGAATTCAAAAAGATTTGAAATTTGAATTTAAACTTCTCCAACCCAATCTAGGATTTGACCTGGTCCAAATGAGCTGGAAATTGGCTCAAATATTCTTTAAAACGTTTAAAACTCAAATAAATTTTATTTGGCCGAAATTAATTTAAAAATAAATTATTAAAAATAATATAAAACTTGTAAAAATTATAAAAGTGGTCAAATAAACTCCAAAAATTATAAAATAAATATTGGGGTGATCGTGACGACGAATGTGAGCTAACTAAGAAGACGGATCTCAAATTCGACGTCAGACGACGAAACTAAAAATAGAAACGTCTCCCGTCAAGAGTGAGAATCGTCACGTCTCATCGAGTAAGTTTAAATTGTGGAAAAACGACTCGAGAAGTGTCGTTTCAAGATAGTGCCACTGTTTAATACTCTCAGAGTCATTCGCAACGGCATATCACGCAAAAGTGTTCACAAACAAATAAAGTCTAAAGCAAACACGTGCACGGCCAAAAGCACGTGCACGAACAACGTACGACGAAAAAGTGGTCGTTACACACATTGCTCTTCTGCCCAGGATACATGAAGGACTTTGGAGACAACCAATGGAAGCAAGCAATCCTCCGGTAATCACATCTCTAGTGATGAAAAGAGTCTACTAAAGGGAAGAAAAGATCCTTTAAATAAAAAAGATGCTTCTTTGTCTAAAAATATTTGTAAAAAACTAATGTAAGATTTCAATGTTTTAAATGCAGGAAGCATGGACATCGTATGAAGGATTGCCCACAAAAGAAGAACAATACTGCGAAGAAGAAAGAAAATCTCTAATGTTAACATGGGATAACGACAGCGAGGATGAGAATCAAGAGGAGACTGCTCATTCCTCCCTTTGCCTAATGGGTAAGCATGATGAGGTAAAAACTTGCACTAAAAGAACTGACCTTCTGAATATTTGTAAAGAAATGCAAGTTTAAATTGAGATGCAACAATGTAATATTAATGATATGCAAGATGAAATTCACAACCTAGAATCTACTATAGAAAAATGTGAATCCACATTAAAAGTATATAGAAATGCCAATGATGAACTGCAAGAAGACACTTACCACATGTCATTAGAAATTAAGGAACTAAAAGGAAAAATTGTTGCATGTGATTCTACCATTAATTTGTTGGAAAAAGATAAATCTTGGTTGCATGAAAAAGCTGAATATCTTATTTGTCCGACCTTTTTGAATGATATTAGCATGTATAAACAAACTGTGATTAAGCTAGAAACTGAAATTAAATTGCTTAATGAAAAGATGTTCATGCTAAATAATGTTCTTAAAAGAAAAATAAGTGCTGAAGAGGACAATAAGAAGGCTTTTATAAGTAAATGCACTTTGCTTGTGAATGAGAATGCTTCATTGAAATCCAAAGTCACTAGTCTAGAATTGTCATTAGAGAAATTTTCTATTGAAAAACAATCGTTGGACACTATTCTTGAAAATCAACTTTATGGCAATAATAGGAGTGGACTTGAATATGATTTGAAACATGTTAAAAAGTCTAATTATAAGAAAATTCACAATGAGACATTGAAAGTCAAAAATATGAATGCAAAGTGCTTTACTTGTGCTAGTGTTGGTCATACTTCTCATTATTGCAAATTTAGGAACACGAATATTAAATTCAAACAAGTGTGGTTTCCTAAAAATTTGATAACTAACGTGAGTGGACCTTGTTGGATTCAAAGGTCACACATAACATCTCCCATGTAGATAAGATGGAGTGTCGATGAACTATGAATTGGACGTCGCATCTTTTAGTTCCTTAGCCAAACGACGACGCGAAGGTATGGTTTTTCTCTTTGAACTTAATACATACCTTCATAACATTTTCTTTGTTTTGTGTGCTTGACTTATATCTATTTGTGTGCTAGTTTGTTTGCTTTCTAGCTTGTTTAGTTCTTGTTGAGTCATTGGACCGACACTCTAGGAAACTCGGTCGACGAATGGCCAAGGCCCACCAGGCCCACCAGAGAAGTCTGATATCGACTTAGTCAAAGCCCAAATGGCCAGCCGAATGTTGGGTCCGTCTCGCACGAACGTGGGTTTAAAGGCGGGCTCGAAAACCTCTGGGACGTGGGTAACGCTTACTCCCATTCATGGTGGAAGATAGTGGCCCCATTATAGGGGGGCCGTTATCTCCCTAACGTCTCTAAGAGGACCCCAAACCTCTATAAATAGGGGGAGTGGTCCCATCTTCAAGGTATGAGATCTAAGACATAGAACACAATCTTCTCACTTTACCATTTTATATTCGAGATTGAGTCGTTAGTTTAGAGATGAACCTCCGTGGGTCGATCTCAGTTACACCAAGCTCCCTCTCTTCCTTAACTTCCCTACTAACTTAAGCATCAGAGGGGATTTGGATCGGAACCCAGATCTGACCCCCTAACTGTAAGGATCGCCTTACCCTTGCAATACTAACAACAACACACGAGAGGGGGGTGAATAGTGTAATGGCAATAAATTGTGCAATTAAAATTTAACTTGCAAATGCGGAATAATAAATGCAAGAGGAATTAATCAACACAATTAAAACAATCGCAAACACAAGATTTTACCCTTGTTCCCCAAAACTTGGGTACGTCCAGCCACACCAATATTCGCTATATTCCCACAAAGAGAAGTGAATACGAATCCCACAAAGAGATACCTCACCAAGAGGATTTTTCCCTACACAAGGACTCAACCAACCCTACACAGGGGTCAAAATTACACCTAGAGAATTACTAACTCTCACTCAGAGAATTAGGGTTAGCCCTACACTAGGACACCAAACTCTCACAAAGAGAGTTACTCACACAAAGAGAGTTATTCCCACTAAGAGAATATCCTATTCCCACTAAGAGAAATACTCCCACAAAGAGAGAGACTAATTCCCACAAAGAGAATTAGTGTTATAAAGAAACACCAAGTAAAACAAATACTCTTACCTAGGCCTTGAGATGCTTACTCATAGATGAATGCAAGGCATGGAAGAGGATCTACAAGTGTTGAGATTTGATTGAAAGCAATTAGATGATTTTCCTTGAGCTTGACTTCAATGCATGAAAAGGAATGGGAGCTCAAAAAGGGAAATGAGAGAGTTTGAGAGTGGCTTAACCAATCTCTAATGATTTGCGATAGCATCAAGAAGTTCCTATGAACTCAGCCCTCTCATATATATAGGAACCCTATATCACCTCTCAAAACCCTAGGAAACAGCTAAAAACAAAAAGCTGCAACGGCTAGTTTCTGGGCAGAAACGTCACTAACAGTCGACTGATGAACAAATGACAGTCGACTGTCCAATGGCTAGAAAATATCCAACGGCTATAATCTAAGCCTTGACAGTCGACTGTAAATAGGACATGCGCCTGTAAAATCTTCAAGAGGTGACTGCTGCAGGGGATGGAATAAAACAGAGAGTTGCACTCTTTCTCCCAATAAGCATACATGCGGCTGATGACAAGAATAAAGTCGATTGTAAAATAGACATGCGACTGTAAATCCTTCATCAGTCGACTACTGCATAAGATGGAGAAAAACAGAAAGATGCAGATTTTGCACTTACGCTTCTCAGACGACTGTTGACTAATTCACAGGCGACTGTACATATACAGGCGACTGTAAGTTAATCATCAGTCGACTGATGCAAAAAGCTCAAGTAGAGTCAATCCAAGGATGACTTGAGCAGTGCATCACAGTCGACTGTAGAAGGCTCGACAGGCGACTGGAAATCACCCAGTCGACTATAAATCCTTCAGCAGGCGACTGTAGGAGAGCCAGAGACTCCAAATAAGTCTTTGGCCAAGATGAGCCTATTAGTTTGGATTCTATGATAAACCTAATGCTCACTAAGATGGTTAAATATATAAGCATGAAAGAGTAGACCATATATCAAGGCATTACAATAAACCTAGACTCAAACGAGAGAGAAATCAATAAAGTAAATATTACATGAATTACAATGTTTTTCTTAGAGTCTATGGCATCAATCTTGAAGCCTTGATGCTCCCATCATCTCCAAGCTTTGACACCACTTGAGTCCAAGCTTTGGCCCTTCTCAACTTGATGTCCATCCTTGCACCAAGTGTTTAGTCTCCAAAAATGATATTCTTGAAATGCAAACTAAGAGACTAAAACAAGAGAGTCATTAACAACAACATAATGTTGTGATCATCAGCAAAATGACATTGGTATGAAACACTAATACTCAAAAATCTCCCCCGTTTGATGATGACACACATTATGTAAAACATAAAGAAATAAAGCACAATGCTAATGAGCTCCCCCTACTTATATGCACCAATTGTAAAATAAGATACACAATAGTAAATACTCATTATACCAAATGAAATAATGGGACATCATGGTGACATATAATAGATATGGATTACATAAACCAATTGCAATAGAAAATAATCATGCCCACATGAATGGTTTATATAATCCCACATATCTCTCCCCATATATATATCTCTCTCCAAATGCATATGTATGAAATACAAGAATTACATTTACATAATTCATATATATCTCCCCCTTGACATCGTCAAAAAGGTAGACATCATAAATATCCTCCTTTGTCATCTAAATCAAAGATGTGACAATATGCAAGATATCAGGAGATGTATGATACCAAATTTGTAAAATTTAGTGGATATCAGGAGATGTATGATACCAAATTTGTAAAATTTAGTGGGTATCAATCACTATTCCATGCTCCCCCCTAGATCATAGAAATGGTCAAATTTTTGACTTCTAGGATCTAATACCAATTGTAAAGTAGGAGATAAACAATCTCTAACAATTGAGGAAATACAAATTGTAGAAAAATAATCTTGAAAAATAATCACCTTTACCAATTAAAACATTAATTAGAGCCATGGGCCTAAAGTGTATCAAAGCAATAGATATGGTAAAAAATCAAGCTTCAATGATACACAATGATATTGCCAAAAGTAATTAAAACATGAAACATGTTGGCAATATCAATTGGACAAGATCAAGACCATAATAACCAATTAGAAATTACTCCAATTGAAACAATGATCCCAAAAATCAACCCGAAATGAGAGTTAAAATTTGTTTTAAAATATTTTAAACATATTAGATATAATAACTCCACCATTATCATACATATGGAACAACAAATGCATTGTAACGACCACTTTTCGTCGTACGTTGTTCGTGCACGTGCTTTTGGCCGTGCACGTGTTTGTTTTAGACCTTGTTTGGTTGTGAACACTTTCGTGTGATATGCCGTTGTGAACGTCTCTGAGAGTATTAAATAGTGGCACTAATTTGGAACGGCGTTTCTCGAGGCGTTTTCCCACAATTTAATCTTACTCGATGAGACGTGGCGATTCTCACTTTTGACGGGAGACGTTTCTATTTTTGGTTTCGTCGTCCGACGTCGAAATTAAGATCCGTCTTCTTAGTTAGCTCACTTTCGTCATCACGAGCACCCCGATATTTATTTTATAATTTTTGGAGTTTATTTGACCACTTTTATATTTTTAGCAAGCTTTAAAATATTTTTAATAATTAATTTTTATATTAAATTCGGCCAAATAAAATTTATTTGAGTTTAAAACGTTTTAAAGAATTTTTGAGCCAATTTCCAGCTCATTTGGACCAAGTCAAAGCCTTGGGTAAGTTGGAGTTGGTTAGATTTGAATTTTAAATTATTTTAAACTCCTAATCTCATTAGGATTAGCCCTAGACCTAGTCAACCCATCTACACTATATAAACAACCTCTAGGAAGACCTATTTTCGCAAGAAATTAACCCTAGCCTCTTCCAAAACCCAAATTTGACGTTGCGACGATTCGTCGCAACGTTGCGACGAACAACTGCCGCTCCGACCGAAGAAACGGCCTCCGTTCGCCCGCTCTGACCGATAGCCATCCCCGCATCCAAGCCCGCTCTCATCGCAGCACAGCCGCCTGCCCCGTTCCCCGCTTCGACCGAGAGAAGCCCTCGGTCTGACCGAGAGCTTCCCCCGCTCACGCCCCGCTCCGCACCGCTCGCATCGCCCGCTCTGTCGCTCCGCATCACCCCGCATCTGACCGGGGCGCCCGCCCGCAGCACCGCTCTCCGCTTCGTTGCAACGTTGCAAACGTTGCAACGCTTTGTCGCCCGCAGCGACCGACCCGATCGCCCGCAGCGACCGACCAAACCCCCCACAACAAGGCCCCGCCGCACTGCTGCACACCCCAAGCACTGCAACCCCCGCATCCCATGTGTCTGACCGACGGAGCTCCCCGCACCGAGGATGTACGACCGATGGCCATACCTCGCAACCCCGCAACCGTCGCACCACTTGCCACCGTGGGCCCCCCAAGTTCTCCAGAGGTATTGTGGGTCCCCCAAAGGCCCCTAGGACTGCTGTGGGCCCCACCTAGGTGCTTTCTCTCCGACGATTCACCGTGCACGACGTTGCGACATGTCGTAGCCCGTCGTCGCACGTGCTAGCTTTGGAATCTGGAACCGTCGCCCCGGTTGATGCTCTGAACTTTCCAGCGAGGAAACTATATTGGAATCAGGACTTGGAGCACGTTCTCTTATTCCAACCCCCGGCGTCGCTACCCGACGCCGGTGTAGCTTTCGCGTCGTGTTGAGGTAACGCTTTGCACCCTTAGGACCCCCAACCTATTTCATGCTAATCAAGACTAAAATCAGTATTTTTAAAGTATTTTAAATGTTTTAAATTCACTAATCAAGATTAATACTATGGACTTTAGGCCGGTGGACTCGTGCACGTAGGATAATTGTGATTTTTGGACTCATTGGACGGTGTGCTCAGACATCGTACTTGCAGGCAAGTGAAACTTGCCAACTCTTGTGTAGGGCCATGCTTTTAGGCCACTTCCTTGTTTTTAGCGTAAAAGAGACTAGTCAGTGAAATGATAGCTGGCTAGACGCCTACTTGATCTAGTTTGACAACGAAACTAGATCCGTCACCTAATTGATCTAGCTTGACAACGAAGCTAGATCCAACCCTTTAAACTTGTTGTTCATGCATACTAAACTGTCTCGTTTACTTTCCTTATCTGTACGCACTTTTAACTGTCATGCATTGCATCTTACATGTCATCCCAGTTGATTGTTGCATTCGTAGCACACGCTACAATACTTGTACTCCTTGAATACTACTTCCGGGGGAAACGGGCCTCATGTGTTGGTCAAAAGCCAATGCCCGGGTTCCCTGGACCGGCTAGGTGCACCCCTATGCCATACTTGTTAAAAACACTTCCTGGCTCGTGGTCCAGAAGCGGGCCTCACGTGTTGGCTAAAAACCAATGCCCGATACACGTGGAGGGGTAGGGATAAACGGTTACTTGAGCTTAGGAGTGGCCTGATCAGCCCTCTAGCCAAAAGACGGAATCTCTGTGCATGCGGTTTTTACTTTTCTTGTCTTGTACTTGTCTTATGAATGATCCATGAAATACTTGTCATCCATGCCATGTTTAAATGCCATGCTCGTACTTTACTTTACTTTACCTTACCTGTTGCACTCATTACTTTAACTGCCATGTCATTGCATCATGCTAGAACTGCTAGGTTGCTTTACTTTTGCCTACTTTCAGTTTCCTTGCACAAGTCTCTTGTAGACTTGCTGACATGTGCCCCTTGCTCTTTTGGGTGTCACATGTTAGACCCTGAGCCAGAGACCGTTGCTGAGTACGTGATGTTTTGCTGACGCTGAGTCTGAGTCCATGATTGCCCAGGAGGATTTTGGTGGAGGTGACCATTCTTTGAGTCTTTGTTGAGCTTTATTTTGTTTTAGGCCTTTTGTTAGTTGTTGGTGCGTTGTTGGCCATGTTTGGGCCTTTAGTCTCTTTTTCTTTTAGCCTGGTGGCTTTTTCTGCGATGTTGGAATTTATATTTATGGATATTCTGAGATGATTCTTGTGTCTCATTTCATTATTATTATCTTGTTTCGCTCGCGTTGCAAGGACCTGCAGTTTTAAATTTGATTGACGCTTATCGGACTTGCAGCTTTGTAGCTTAAAGTCTGAGCGGACCTTCTCACGCTTCGCCTCCATATTTTTGGGAAGCGGGGCGTGACAGGTTTTGTTGGTGGCCCATGCAGGTCAGTCTTGCAATTGCGAATTAACGAAACAACGATAATAACAGAATGTCCATTAAATAAATTGCAACATCCGAGTCAGAAGCCCTGAGTCAAGATGTTTTCTTAGGACACTAGGTGATAAGAAGACTTAGTTAGACGTCTGTGCTTGCTAGTTAGAGGCCCCTGATTGATAGTTAGGCCCCCTTCTAGCAATTGACTTAATCGTCGTAGGAGTTACCTTAGTGGTCCTTGTCTAACCCTGACCATATTAGACTTCTAAAATTTCCTTCGGTCGTTCGCTTTTGGGTTCATCGATTTCGGACCAAGCTGAACGCATTTCTTTACCGTCCAACCTTTAGAAGTCTTAGCGCTTAGTTTTAATCTTCAGTTGGTCGACCGTAGGAGTTTCCGTAGACTTTCCTGATTCATATCCTAGGCGTATGTATGTTTTGATCACCTGACCTTGCCTCGATTCACAAGATCGCCTCATGACGATGGTCGTCAATTTTCGAACCTCTCCATTACGAACCTTGAATCTCCTGAAAGAATTTTTCGACTTCCTCCTTTCCGAAGTTTAACCTTGTTCCAAATCTTAATGCATATATACTTATACTTCATCCTCCTTCGTTGATTTAAAATTTTAAAAACTTTTGTCGGAAGTTTTGAACTCTAGCTTATAATATCTTTCCAGCTTATATCTTTCGTACTTATCTAAATGCGTTGCCCCTTCATATATTAATTTTATTCTGGACCGTACTTTTGCTTTGCCCAATTCGATTTATAAGTTTCCTTCTTATTTGTGTTGTACGAATGATGCGTCGTGCTTACTTTAATATACTTTCAAGACACACGGAATTTCAGTTTTCAGCAAGTTGGCTTTGCTCGTCATTTTCGCTACTTCAGATTTTTGCAAAATTACTATTTTCATAAACTCTTCCTGCTTTAGACCCTCCCTGATTTGATTTGATCTTGAAAATTCTTATGCTAAGTTACTATTATTTTCTTTCCGCTCACCATACACGCTTTTAGAAAAATTTCTAAACCAAATTGAATTTCAATTATTTTCATATCCGTGCCAGACTTGTTGTGCTCGTATATTAAGAACCCTGTGTAAATCAGTTTTTCATTTTTGGCAAACCCTGGTTCTCTAAAAGTAGTTTCAATTGATTATTTTAAATTTTCCATAGCCTAAAAGTTTTGAAAGCATTTAACATGAGTTAAATTTTTTTCCGTTACTTGATTTCATTCTTGACTTTCAAAAACTTTTGACAACATTATATTAAATTACTAACGGATAGAATTTTCTAAACCATATCCTTAATATTCGTGTAAATGATTTTACTTCCTTTTAAAAATTTTAAAACCAATAGACCATTTTCTCTTATTAGGAATATTTGACTCAAACTTATTTTCAACAACACGTTTTATCGAACTCCAAATACTTCTTTACAGGCGAGGATTATAACTTTTGAAGTACGACGGTTTTCAAAATCCACGTATTTTAGCTTATGCTATTTACCCTATTCCCTTTTCTGTATCCTATTTAAGCATCACTACATCTCCTTTTCCTTCAACCTAAACATCACCATTGAGCCAATGTTTTCCCTAACCAAGCCGTCTCCTTGTATTCGTCCTATCTGAACTCGTGCTTATCGATCCTTCCCTCGTCACGCTCTCGACCTCCCTTTATTGCTTAGGCCTTAGGGTCCGTCAATGTCTGTGTCAACCCTTAATTGTTAGTAGGCCCTTGGACCTTGTGAGGTAGTCGTAGTGCACGTACCTAAGTTGTGTACGTGGGCTTGAATGAGTGTACCCCCCATAGTATATTGATGCTTGCCTATTGTGTGGTATATATATATATATACTCGGAGTTATTCGTGATAGTATGAAGTTGTTTATGTGTTAGTATTTATAGATTCGTGTGTGATTAGCTATACCATAATAGGGATGCTTGTGTATATAAGAGTTAGCGTTGGAATGTCTATTGGAGTGTATGCAATTAGAGAATACTTATAATGGTTGAAATAAAATGATTGGTAAAGCTATGTATATGCTAGGTGTGATGATAATGGGTGAACATATGGATAAGTAAGTAGGTCTATTGTGTGACCCATATATTAGTACGAGTGAGTATGTGCTCGTAGGTAGATATATATGGTGCTTATATGTAAGTAGTTATGTTTTGTTGCCTGAGTATATATGTGATATACATGTGGTAGTAGAATTATAATCTTGATTGATGTTGCTTGCTCTTACGGGATGTTGCACGCGTGCATACCGTGAGGTATACACGACTATTGCACATCTTAATTATATATGTGTGGATGTGTTAGTATACTAATTATAGGTAGTAGGCTATGGTGTGTATATATATATATATATATATATATATATATATATATATATATGTTACATGTGTGTGGGACTATACCATGAATACGTATGCATGTACTAGGGAGTGTATTATAATTATACGTGTGCTGATGTCTGTATTATTATTATTATGGTGTATAAATTGATTGAACTATGTAAGTATTATCAGACTAAATATTAAGTGTGATTGACTTATGGTATGCATATGGTTGTATTGGTAGACGTATAAATTATGAGGTGGTATTGGCATAGGTATGAATGCCGTGTTACCTATATAAAATATTTTGATATGTGTACTGAGTCTCACTCAAGCTTGAGCGAGTATACTCTAAGTATATTGAATGTATGTTTGTAGTTTGAATATAGCAATGCTTGATGTATGTATAGTGATATAAGTGTTTATGCCTGGTTGAGTTACGCACATGATTGTGGGTCGCTACGCCAGTATATAGTTATAGGTGCTGGTCTTGTGGTATAATTATTTACTAAGGACTTGTTGTGTGAACGTATGTGTACTAGCTAAAACCAGGTGTGTATGTGTGCTAGTTATATAATGGTATGATTGGTATGCATAAATGAAATATTAGCGTGTATGGGTGTGCACCATGCACGGGTAAGTATGTGCTTAGTTATAGGTATTGATGACTATGATATATGTGGCGTGTCGCAAATGCAGTTATAGGACCGTACGTAATGTGAATGTATGGTGAAATATTTGAATGCATTGAATGACTATATATATTGTGAAACTATAGTGTATATATATATATATATATATATATATATATATATATATATATATATATAGTGAAACTTGATTAATAATGGTATGGTGTGACTATATGTGTTGAGATGTTTGGTATTGGATGAATATTAGAGGGTAGTATACCCTTGATGTTTGTGCATAGGTAGCTATCTATACGTAGGGCAATGGCTGTTTTGTGAGTAGCAGTTATATAAGGGATGTATGTTTATATACATGATTGAAATACATGTATGAAGTTGACTGTCTATGATAGGTATTAATGTTTAACGTACGTGAATATATATATATATATATATATATATATATATATATGTTGGTAGTGTTAATGTTTGACTACCTAGTGCATACATAAGCACTTGTAATGACTATACCTGGCTGAATTATAAGGTGACTTGATTGGGGTAGTTACTAGAGCGACTAGCTATATTAGAAAGTCTGAGGACGGACTTTATTCTAAGGTGGGGAGGATGTAACGACCACTTTTCGTCGTACGTTGTTCGTGCACGTGCTTTTGGCCGAGCACGTGTTTGTTTTAGACCTTGTTTGGTTGTGAACACTTTCGTGTGATATGCCGTTGTGAACGTCTCTGAGAGTATTAAATAGTGGCACTAATTTGGAACGACGTTTCTCGAGACGTTTTCCCACAATTTAATCTTACTCGATGAGACATGGCGATTCTCACTTTTGACGGGAGACGTTTCTATTTTTGGTTTCGTCGTCCGACGTCGAAATTAAGATCCGTCTTCTTAGTTAGCTCACTTTCGTCATCACGAGCACCCCGATATTTATTTTATAATTTTTGGAGTTTATTTGACCACTTTTATATTTTTAACAAGCTTTAAAATATTTTTAATAATTAATTTTTATATTAAATTCGGCCAAATAAAATTTATTTGAGTTTAAAACGTTTTAAAGAATTTTTGAGCCAATTTCCAGCTCATTTGGACCAAGTCAAAGCCTTGGGTAAGTTGGAGTTGGTTAGATTTGAATTTTAAATTATTTTAAACTCCTAATCTCATTAGGATTAGCCCTAGACCTAGTCAACCCATCTACACTATATAAACAACCTCTAGGAAGACCTATTTTCGAAAGAAATTAACCCTAGCCTCTTCCAAAACCCAAATTTGACGTTGCGACGATTCGTCGCAACGTTGCGACGAACAGCTGCCGCTCCGACAGAAGAAACGGCCTCCGTTCGCCCGCTCTGACCGATAGCCATCACCGCATCCAAGCCCGCTCGCATCGCAGCACAGCCGCCTGCCCCGTTCCCCGATTCGACCGAGAGAAGCCCTCGGTCTGACCGAGAGCTTCCCCCGCTCACGCCCCGCTCCGCACCGCTCGCATCGCCCGCTCTGTCGCTCCGCATCACCCCGCATCTGACCGGGGCGCCCGCCCGCAGCGTCGCTCTCCGCTTCGTTGCAACGTTGCAAACGTTGCAACGCTTTGTCGCCCGCAGCGACCGACCCGATCGCCCGCAGCGACCGACCAAACCCCCCGCACCAAGGCCCCGCCGCACTGCTGCACACCCCAAGCACTGCAACCCCCGCATCCCATGTGTCTGACCGACGGAGCTCCACGCACCGAGGATGTACGACCGATGGCCATACCTCGCAACCCCGCAACCGTCGCACCACTTGCCACCGTGGGCCCCCCAAGTTCTCCAGAGGTATTGTGGGTCCCCCAAAGGCCCCTAGGACTGCTGTGGGCCCCACCTAGGTACTATCTCTCCGACGATTCGCCGTGCACGACGTTGCGACACGTCGTAGCCCGTCGTCGCACGTGCTAGCTTTGGAATCTGGAACCGTCGCCCCGGTTGATGCTCTGATCTTTCCAGCGAGGTAACTATATTGGAATCAGGACTTGGAGCACGTTCTCTTATTCCAACCCCCGGCGTCGCTACCCGACGCCGGTGTAGCTTTCGCGTCGTGTTGAGGTAACGCTTTGCACCCTTAGGACCCCCAACCTATTGCATGCTAATCAAGACTAAAATCAGTATTTTTAAAGTATTTTAAATGTTTTAAATTCACTAATCAAGATTAATAATATGGACTTTAGGCCGATGGACTCGTGCTCGTAGGATAATTGTGATTTTTGGACTCATTGGACGGTGTGCTCAGACATCGTACTTGCAGGCAAGTGAAACTTGCCAACTCTTGTGTAGGGCCATGCTTTTAGGCCACTTCCTTGTTTTTAGCGTAAAAGAGACTAGTCAGTGAAATGATAGCTGGCTAGACGCCTACTTGATCTAGTTTGACAACGAAACTAGATCCGTCACCTAATTGATCTAGCTTGACAACGAAGCTAGATCCAACCCTTTAAACTTGTTGTTCATGCATACTAAACTGTCACGTTTACTTTCCTTATCTGTACACACTTTTAACTGTCATGCATTGCATCTTACATGTCATCCCAGTTGATTGTTGCATTCGTAGCACACGCTACAATACTTGTACTCCTTGAATACTACTTCTGGGGGAAACGGGCCTCATGTGTTGGTCAAAAGCCAATGCCCAGGTTCCCTGGACCGGCTAGGTGCACCCCTATGCCATACTTGTTAAAAACACTTCCTGGCTCGTGGTCCAGAAGCGGGCCTCACGTCTTGGCTAAAAACCAATGCCCGATACACGTGGAGGGGTAGGGATAAACGGTTACTTGAGCTTAGGAGTGGCCTGATCAGCCCTCTAGCCAAAAGACGGAATCTCTGTGCACGAGGTGCTTACGTTTCTTGTCTTGTACTTGTCTTGTGAATGATCCATGAAATACACCTCATCCATGCCATGTTTAAATGCCATGCTCGTACTTTACTTTACTTTACCTTACCTGTTGCACTCATTACTTTAACTGCCATGTCATTGCATCATGCTAGAACTGCTAGGTTGCTTTACTTTTGCCTACTTTCAGTTTCCTTGCACAAGTCTCTTGTAGACTTGCTGACATGTGCCCCTTGCTCTTTTGGGTGTCACATGTTAGACCCTGAGCCAGAGACCGTTGCTGAGTACGTGATGTTTTGCTGACGCTGAGTCTGAGTCCATGATTGCCCAGGAGGATTTTGGTGGACACCGGTGACCATTCTTTGAGTCTTTGTTGAGCTTTATTTTGTTTTAGGCCTTTTGTTAGTTGTTGGTGCGTTGTTGGCCATGTTTGGGCCTTTAGTCTCTTTTTCTTTTAGCCTGGTGGCTTTTTCTGCGATGTTGGAATTTATATTTATGGATATTCTGAGATGATTCTTGTGTCTCATTTCATTATTATTATCTTGTTTCGCTCGCGTTGCAAGGACCTGCAGTTTTAAATTTGATTGACGCTTATCGGACTTGCAGCTTTGTAGCTTCAAGTCTGAGCGGACCTTCTCACGCTTCGCCTCCATATTTTTGGGAAGCGGGGCGTGACATGCATGCATGACAATGTTTTCCCAAAGGTCCCCATTTTCATGAAAAATAAGTTTGAAAATATTTTCAAAATTATGAAACACACACAAACAATTGATATGCTAAAAATAAACATTTAAGCACAATACCCATGCAATATGCATATGTGTGAGGAACCTAAACATTAGGAAACCAAACCCAGCAGGAGTTTGATTTCTTAATATAATCACATGAGGTGATCACATCCCTAACTAGAGAGTTGATACTATCCCTCTCTTGCACACTAACCTTAGTGGAAATCTATAAACTCAAGGATTTCCTAAGCAAGGGTTTTGCCTTTGCAAGAGGGGTGGATGTGGCATGCTTAGGTGTAGAAAAGAATTTCTTGGCACGCATAGAAGCAAGAGTTCGCTTCTTAGCAAAAAATGAATAGTTTTCATTCTTCCTCAACACCTTGTGATTTACATGCTTCTTGTTGATGTTATTGTTGTACAAAAAAGCATGGTGATTTTTCTTAGGTGCTTTAGCAATATTTCTTTTATTAGCACCAAAAGAGGAATTAGATGTGGGTTTGGGTACAACATTTTGAATATATCCCAAGCCTCCTCTATGATTTGTCGGATGTTGTTTTTCAAGCAAATCGTGGAGTGAATCCCTAGAATACACAAAGCTTTTGAGCTTACGAGATTCCTCTTCACATTTCAACATAAATTGTTGAATGCGAGTTTCTAAGCTAATGTTTTGAGTAACTAGATTATCATTAGACAAACTCAATTTCTTAACTTGAGAGAGAAGTGTGTCTCTCTCACAAGTGTCTCAATCATGCATTTCATCATTGATTACACTAGCAACTTCTAGTTCATGCAATCTACTCTTAGCAATTTTATATTTTGCTTTTAATTTATTGTAAGCGTTGATGCACTTACTAGATTTTTTGGAGACCATATTGAAACGATATTCAAGCTCCTCGTATGAGATCTTCTCCTCAATCTCATCATCGTCTTCATCCTCGCTGGGACTTGACGATGACTCCTCGATAGCCATGAGGCCCTTTTCCTCACATGAGTTGAGCCAAGCTTCCAACTCTTCTTCATTGGAGCCAGAGGGGATTGGTGTAGGAACATCAATTGCCACAAAGCATGCATGGGCTTTCTCCATGTCCTCCTCTTCTTTGTTACTTGATGTATCCTCACTCGAATCATCAAATGTCCCGACAAGCCCCTTCTTGTGGTTTTTGGTCTTGGACTTCTCTTTTCAATGCTTCTTTCCTTTACCCTTATAAGTCACTTTGTTGGGTTTGGAAGGGCATTCGGTGAATAGGTGACCTTTTCCACTGCAAGTGTAACAAGTAGGAACCTTGTTAGAATTAGAGGCAAACTTTGACAAAGATTTACCTTGCTTGCACTTGAGGAATGCCTTGAATTACTCGGCAAGATCCTCAATTTCTTCTCCACTTGCTTCTTCTAGCTTATCTTCTTCACTAGGAGCTTCTCGATGGTATTTCTTCATCCACTTGATTGGCTCCTCCTTGGCATGGAATGCAACCCCTTTTGCTTTTCTGGCTTCTCGGGCTTCGATGGTTGAATCTCCTTTTTGTGTTGAAGCTTCACTTCGTATGACATGAGATTTCCAATGCACTCCTTAACGGTGTATTTGGACATGTCATATGACTCCAAAATTTCGTTGTCTTTGACTCTCAATAGGGTGCAAGAGAATCAAGGATCTTCTCTACACGATCCTCTTGGAAAATCATCTTCCCAAGTCCCTCCAACGCGTTCACGATATCTGTGAACCTTGTGAACATCTCTGAAATGCTTTCTCCTTCCTGCATCTTAAACATTTCATATTTAGATCTAAACACATTTTGTTTAGATTTTTTTACCTTTGTAGTCCATTCATGACATATCTCCAAAGTATGCCAAATTTCGTTGGCCGTTTTGCACATGGAAATGCGGTTGAACTCATTTGCTGAGAGGGCGCAATGGAATGCATTCATAGCCCACACATTGAATTTGATCGAGTCCTTCTCCACCTTTGTCCTTGAAGCCGCAGGTGTAGTGGGCTTCTCAAATGGCACCTCCGTGATGTCCCATAGGTCTTGACCCTCCATGTAGATCATCATCCTGATCTTCCAACTTGGATAGTTGGTTCTGTTGAAGAGCGGGGTTCGAACGGTAGAATGACCTTCTTCATGAGACACGGATGTAGAGTTGAATGCCATCGTTGCAGTATGCTATAACCTCGCTCTGATACCAAATGTAAGGATCGCCTTACCCTTGCAATACTAACAATAACACACTAGAGTGGGTTGATCGCTCCGGGATGTGACCCCAAAGAACGGTTGTAGTTTTACCGCAAGCGCACGGTATAGCGGCGAGCGGGTATCGAACACAGGGAGGACGAATGACCGTGCTTGCTCCTAATCAACCTGGCTATTTAAGGATAGAGGGAATTGCCTTGGGCGATCCTGTCACAATCGTCAGACAAGTGTGCGAAATATCAAATCAAATAAAGAACGTCTAGGGAATGGGGAATTCCCGCTACTCACCGTATTTCATAAATGTGGTTCGTCGGTATCAAAATTGCTAGAATGAGAATTTGGATGAACTAGTTGCAACTAAATGTAGAACCAAGCTCACGCTCTCGCGCTGTTGCCGGTCTATAGCTATCCTAGGTTTGGGTCCAATCTCTTGCAAACCCTAGCCTAGGAAAGCTAGCATTAGGATCAACATCATCGTTCAATCGTGCACCGAGTCCAATCTCTTGCAAACTCGGTCCACGATCTAGATTGAGATAGTTCCTACCCGTCCAATCTCTTGCAAACGAGTATCGGCATGGAATTGCAACCGGAAATCCTAGTATCGGTCCAATCTCTTGCAAACCGATACTTCGAAAATCCGACTCCAACCCAATTCGGATTTCTAGGGCTTCCTATCAAATTGGGATCCAATCTCTTGCAAATCCCAATTGATATGAATACCTAGCTATCCGTAGTAAATCGATCTCAATCTAATCCCTAATAGCTATTCTAGCTCAATTTCTACCAATTTAACACAAATAGGAAACAGGGCTTGTAGGGTTCATCCCCACGCCCCAAGACGTGGAGACTACTCACAAATCATAGCAATAGCACAAAAATAATCAATGAAATAGGCAATGGAATTCATCACAACAATGATATAAACAATAAAAATAGAGTTTTTGGGGAAGAGAGATGCAAACCAATGTAGTTCTTCAATTAATCCAACAAAAATCCAAGTTTTCCCTCTTCTCCAATCACAAATAATAAAGCAAAAAGTAGTCTCAAAAAGCTGTAAAAAAATCTAAGAGATCGCTCCCTAAACTAGGGTAAAAACAGGGCTTAAATAGCCCTCAAAATCGTCCAAAAATCCTGACCAAAACGCCCCTGCACAGCCTGTTTTCCGCAAATTTCGCTACAGGCAGCGCATCGCACTCGGCCGAGTGACAAAAGTCGCTCGGCCGAGTGAAAACCCTGTCATTTTCCAGTAAGTCGGGGGCTTCAGGGGTCTTCAGTTCGGGGGCGGCTCGGCCGAGTGAGCTATCGTCACTCGGCCGATGGCTTCACTGCACTCGGGCGGACGTGGTTTACCACTCGGCCGAGTGGGTCTTCTGAAGCTCAGATGGCCGAAAAACAGTAACTTCGATATTTTGGAGGGGCTTCGTCTGGGCGCCACTCGGGCGGACGTGGTATCGTCACTCGGCCGATGTGGTCTCCGTCGCTCGGCTGAGTACACATGGAAATCGTGTCTGAACGGGTCGGCCGAGCAGTGTCTCGCTGGTCGGCCGAGTGGCTCCTCCACTCGGCCGAGTGGGACACAAAAAATGCACATTCTGCTTATTTTGGCCTCCTCGTCGCTCCTGCAACGTCCATTCTTCTTCCGCTCCTCTCCAACAGCAAAATACCCCTCGGGGAGGTCGTCGGTGGCCGTCTAGAGTAAGCGCATCTCGAGATCACTCCAAATCGCGCCAAATCACCTGAAATGCGACAAAAACAACAAATCGTGAAAAGCATCGCAATATCGTCGATATATCGTGAAAAACATGATTTGGGCGGTCTAAATGGCATGCAAACATGCGGAAAAAATGTGTAAAATAAGGAGTGATCAAAATCCCCCAAGCTTGCCTCTTACTCGTCCTCGAGGAAGATAAGTAAAAGGCGAACCCGGTGGATTCGAAAAACGAAAACGGCGAAAAACGAAAAAAAAATGAAAAACGAAGAAGAATGAAAACCAAATGAAAATAAAGAAAGAAAGAAAGAAAGAAGGAAAGAGGTAGGATGCTAGATCATTTTCTCAGGACGTGGGTTTCACTTACTCTTATAGCATGCACCGAGTGAGAAATACATGTCAAAGAATCTCATTTTGATATCATAGTATAATAGTGCAAGTAGAAAATAGAAAACCCACGAACAACGGTATAATCATGAAAAATAGAATAATTTTAAAATTAACATCGCCTGAATCATCTAAAGCGGTATACAAATCTCAGATCACACACTTTTCAATTGAACGCTTTCTATCTGGAGTATAAGAGTATCACACCATAGAATAGAGAGAATAGAAAAGTACGGATTTCATGAAATGAACGCTAGGCTTAGATTTCTGGATTTCGTAAAGCTAGAAACAATCTCACCGAGTATAGAATATTACTTAGCCTAGGTTGTCGTGCAATGTCAAGTAGTCGCTCTCTCACACATCAATGGATCCCCTCCCCCAAGCTTATCTATAAGCGTGGTGGCACAAAAATATTTACATCCCCATTTTTATATAGCTCCAAAGGCAAAGAAGAGAAAGAAGAAAGAAAGTAAGCGAGATGGGATCTTTTATTGAGGATTTTTCCTCTTTTTTTTTCTCTCTTTTTTTTCAATAAGCAATATATACACAATGATCCCAACTCAGAGAGAGATAATGATATACAAGAATGTTCTTCTCTCTTTTATTATTTATTATTATTATTTTTGAATAAGTGATTTGGAGCTAGGAATTAATAGCGGGGGAAATGCCATAAAACAGAATCACTAAGGGGAGATTCACCAATGATTTTTAAAAGTAGAGAAATGATGTTCAAGATTTGTGGAGAAAGAAATACATATAACTCTCGGCTCACTCTATAAGACATGCACGACAACTTCAGCAGGGTAATCTAATCTACTCAGTTTCGATCACAAAAAAACTAACTAATCCAGATATATCATAGCTAATCATCATTCAATCATCCTGAAGTGAAGTGTACAATTCATGCATATAGAAGTGATAAAGGAAAAGAAATCAGTACTCCAGGTATAGGCATTTAATGCGTGAATCTTGGTGTGTTTTCTGTGATAGCATACATATGAATATTCAGGCTCAGCTAATAATAAAATTTCATCCATTTTCATGAGGAAAAAGTGTGGGTTACTACTCCTAAATGCAAAGCAAGTCATAGCATATGATATCAGAAATGAAATCTAAGACATGACAAATATAGCATGCATATAGAATAAGCTAACTCCACGTAGACATCATCACAGAAAACTCATCTCTAGCATGAGATGAAAAAGAAAGAAATAAAGATAAAAGGAAAATAGAACTATGCAATGCGGCACACAGGAAAATAAGAAAAACGTGATGCATGGCAAAATAAAAGAAAAATAATGAAAAATGAGTGCAAAAGTGAAAAACGGTGTGAAAAACTGAAAATAAAGGTGACGAATCGAAAAAGAACGTGAGAACTCACTCCCCCAAGCTAAACGGCACAGTGTCCTCAATGTGCAAAGTGTGGCACCCAGAGAGACAAGTAATGTGAGGGGCAAGTGAGGATGCATGCATGATGGGAAGAAAAAAAGATAATGAAAGGAAAGAAAAAAGAAATGAAAATATGATGCTGAAATGATGCATGCACAGATAGGAGTGATATGAAAATAAATGCGGCACCAAAAACTCTCCCTCTCTCCCAAAAAAGATATATATAGATGTGATCAAAATGAGAATCCCAAGTAGATATGATATGATATGCGCAAATAGATATGATCAAAAATATAATCCCAAAATAAGTGTGGGGAGGGGGGTGGACAAAAGTGCATCAGGACCCAGCAGAGACGGGCAGCACAATGACAGGAATGGATCAAGGCATCAAGAGTGCCTAAGAAGGCGGTGCTGCGCCGTCTCCGTCCTGAGGCGGAGGTCGTGAGGGTGGTGCTGGCTGGGCGGGCTGCTGAGCTGGGGTGGGCGTGGAAGTGGAAGCAGGTCTAGTGTGTGTGGAAGTGTGTGTGGGAACCTACTGGGTGGGTGGGGTACGCGTGGGAGATGCTCCAGAACCTGTGTAAGGCAGTAGTGGATCTGGGGGATCAGCTCGAAGCGTCCAGCCATCGCAGAGACGGTGGAGGACAGGGTCCTAAGGTCTCCTCGAAGACCACTAACCGCCAACTCAAGAGCACGTATGCTCTGCAGTACAGTGTCGGGCGGGGGTGGTGCAGAGGGACGCACCGGTCGGGGCTGCGCAGGGCGAGGCTGGCGTACGCGAGTGGAGTATGTAACGGGCTCAGCAGGGAAGGGGACGAAAGGTGCCGCGCCTGGAAATGTGGGCCGGGCCTCAGTGTGAGGCCGGGGCGGGCGGTGAGAAGTGGAGGCAGCGGCAGCGAAAGAAGAGTACAAAAGCGGCTGCGAGGCGGTTAGAGAGGTCAGTGGCACAGAAGTGTGGACAGACGCCACGACGCTCTCGAAGAATACGGCAGCTGTGGAGACAGAGGACTCTACCGCTGGGGTGGAAGTGTGTGGACCAAAAGGCGCAATCCCAGCGGAGATCATGCTAGCCATGGTCTCCACGACTGCGGCGAACGAGGGCTCTCCACTCTCAACAAAGGTCTGCGGGCGCTCGGGGAGAGCGGAGCAAAGAGGCTCGACGGACAGAGGGCCGGAGGAGGTGGTGGGAGTGGTGGTGACAGCCTCGGAAGTGGTGGGGGTGGGCTCAGCTAAGGTGCTCCCGACACCGACAGCGGTGTCAGGAGCAACGGAAACATCTGGTATGGGCTGAGGGGCCACAGGGTCAACGGGCTCGGCAGCAGGGTCGGCAGCAGGCTCGGCAGGGTGTGCAGCAGGGTCTACAGGGGGAACGGGGGCCTGCTCGGCCTCCTCGGCCTCGAGCAAGTACGCAGCGGGGATGAGGACATCCATCGCAGGGAGCCAGTCAATGTGGGCCGGTGCAATCTGGGTCCGAGCTGGGCTCGAGAGAATCATGTAGTCGGCACCGAAAGGGCCGTGCAACCAGACCCAGTGACGCTCACCATGCGGACGAAGCATCTTCATCCGGGCCATAACATCTATCGACAAAGAGGTGGGGCCCGGGACGCGTCGCAAGTCGTCAGGGAAGTCCTCGCCGGTCATAAGAGCCAGCAAGGTAATCAGGCCGCCGCAGCATATCGGTGAGCGAGCGCCCACCGATACAATGATGCGGTCTAAGTACCATGCCGCGTATCGATCACGACGGCGGGGACAAGCTCATCTCCATCCCTAGATAGAGCTCTGGGACGTGTCATCGCGTAGAGCATGTAAAGCTCTGGCGTAGACATCGTGCCTGGCTCATATCTGGCCAAAAATGTCGTCGCCATAAGGCGCTGAGCAATGCGAAGGCAGGGATGTACGATGGCCGAGGCCTTGGCCCTACTAGGGTCAAAGGCGGCGTGGAGACCCGTGATACATGCCCAGAAGGCACCGGCGTCGAAAGAGGGTGGAGGGATATGTGTGGGGCCGTAACCGCGATCGGCTCCGGGGACGGCGGGCCAAGAGAAAAACGCTCTCATCATATCGAGAGTGACCTGGCACTCTCGATCCATGAACCGGAATGAGCATCCCTCATCGGTCCAGGCGATCGAACTCAAAACCTCAAGTGTCAGGCGGGTAAAAGTATCCGCCGACACCTGCAGAAAATCTCGCCAGCCCACGTTGTCGTACAACGTGAGCATCCCCTCAAGTACCCCCAGGCGTCCTAGGTCAGCGAGGTGTGCAAACCTGGAGGGTACGATCGAGCGCTGGGAGATACGCTCGAAGACGGCGCGGTGTGCGTCGTCTCGGAACGTAATCCCGAGCGGCCCGACCAGTGGAGCCGGTGGTGGTGGCTGTGGATCGGCAGGGAGAGGCTGTGCGGGTTGTGGGTGCACTGCAGGCTGTGCGGGGTGTGCGGGGCCTGCAGGCTGTGCTGGGTGGACGGCGTGTGTGGGGGAAGGAGGAGGAGACTCTTCCGCCTCGTGGGCGGGGCCGGCGTCATCTGACCTCTTCCGCTTAGAGGAAGGTCTCCTCGTCCGCGGCCGTGTCCGGGGCGGCATATCGGCCCCGAGCGCGCCGAAAAGTGAAAAAGTGTGGCGTGTGCAAAAAGAATGGAAAGAGTGTACCAAAACACGCCGCGAGTGCTAAGCGGTGGAAGCGTGCGAAGTCGGCGCCTCCACGAAGTCCAAAGCAGCCCGTAGGAGCTCCCCTAGGCTCCCCTAAGCTCCAAAAAGCAACCTGCGCATGAAAAAGCGATATCAGCGAGTAATAATAAAAATGTATGGAGCAATAGGGGTATAGCAGATAGATATAGGAATTGATTCGGGTTAGGGGTTCGATTAATACACGGATCCTCGAAAAATATGCAAAAAGAGGAAAAAACGGGCAAATCAAGCTATACCGGAGGCGATCGGAGACGAGGCCGCCGGCGGCGACTCGGGCGGGGTGCGGCGACGGTCGGCCGGCGGTGGCTGGCCGAGCGACGGCGCACGCGGGCTTGGTCGGGCGAGTGGGGGCTGGGTGAAGCGAGATCGGGCGAGGGTAGCTGAGGGGGCGCGGGCGGATTTGGGATTTTTCGATTTCGAAATCCGCGCCCCCCTCGCCACTTATATAAAAGAAAGTTACGACTCGGCCGAGTGACGTGCTCACTCGGCCGAGCGAGGCAATAAAAATTTTCTCCCCGATAACGCTTCGGCCGAGTGGCTTTGCCAGCCTCGGCCGAGTGACGTAAGTCCATTCGGCCGAGTGACTCAAGCGACTCGGCATGACTCGCCCTAGGAGGGTATCCGTTTTACTCGGTCGAGTGAATATATATACTCGGCCGAGTAGCAGTTATATCGAAATCAAGAAAATAAACAGAGAGTTGGGTTCAGCAGACTTCCCTCGTTCGTGAGCGGCTCGGCCGGACGAACTTGTGTACTCGGCCGAGTGACTAGTATACTCGGCCGAGTGAGCCTTAATTTCTGCTGTTTGTCTTCGTTTTGGCTCTAAACTCCGTCTTTCTTCCTCCAGTCGATTTCATCCTCCTCCTAAGCGTCGAGCGCCTTCTTGGGGCGCTCCTCGTCATCTCGTTCATCCTCCTCATGATGGATCTACCTATCTCCTCTGTCACGCCCCGCTTCCCGAAAACATGGAGGCGAAGCGTGAGAAGGTCCGCACGGACTTGAAGCTGCAAAGCCGCAAGTCCGATAAGCGTCAATAAAACGAAGTAGCAGGTCCCTATAATGTGACTCAGAACAACAATAATAATAATAGCAAAAGAGGCGAATAATATAGCATTCATTCAACTCATAGTCCAACAAAAGTCCACAACCAGAAATGCCACCAGGCAACAAAAGAGTCAAAAGTACAAGGCCCAGCATGGCCAAAAGAAAATAACAAAACGGTGCTACTCACCGACAACCACAGCTAACAAAGAAAAGTACGGAAGATCTCTAAGATTGATCACCGGTATCTTCGTACTCCACGTCACCAACAGGTTCGGGCACGAACTCCACGAACTCGTCACCCTCCGCAACTGTCTCTGGCTCAGCAACTAACATGCGTCACCCAAAGAGAAGGGGCACATGTCAGCAAGTCTAAAAAAGACTTGTGCAAGAAGACTATAAAAGTAAAGAAACCTAGCAGTTCTAAAGTAAAGTATGACATGGATATAAAATGACAAATGACATGGCATGGCAAGTAAACAAGTAAAAGACAAGTACTGGAATTGTAATCACGTCGTGCACAGAGATTCCGCCCTTTGGCTAGAGTGGCTGTACGGGCCAACTCTTACGCTCAAGTGACCGTTTATCCCTACCCCTCCACGTGTGTCGAGCCAGGGCCTTACCCCCGAACACGGAATGCTCGCTTCTGGATCACGAGCCAGGAAGTGTTTTTAACACGGATGGCGTAGGGTTATGCCCGCATAACGGGTGCCTAGCCGGTAACACGGAAACATGGATTTTGTACATGTAGTGTAGCGTGTGCTACGATGCAAGTTTAACTAGGATGACATGTAAGATGCAATGCATGGCAGTTAACAATTCAAGTGCGTACAGCTTAAGGAATTTAAACATGGCAATTTCAATGCATGAATGATATGTCAAGGTGTCGGATCTAACTTCGTTGTCAAGCTAGGTCTCAAAGTTGCGCCTAGATCGCTATCATTTCACGATCTAGTCTCTTTCACGCTAGTACAAAGAATTGGCCCAAAACATGGCCCTAAGAGGTGTTGGCAAGTTTCACTTGCCTGATACCGGATTGTTGATCGTCGTGAGTAACGAGAACGATGTCCTACGGTAGATGAATTCGCTGTTTATGGTAAAAATAAGGATTAGACGGAAATTCTAAATCTTTTGCATTTGAAATCCTATATCTAATAATCCATTTTTAATTAGGGTTTCTAGTTTACGGTGTGGGTTAATAGAGATTACAAGAATAAGATTACTAACCGTAGAGCAGCAGATGGAAGACACCAAAACGAATCTAGATTTGGTGATGAAGAACGATCCCGGGTAACTATGGCCAAAAACGGGATCTCGGTGACCTAGATCGGTGTCCGGCGCAAGATACGGTGAGAAATAACCTCCGAGGGTGAAAGAAATGTTTTGGGGAAGATTAGGGATGATTTGTGAATGATCTTAGCTCAGAAAGAAATGAATGAAAAATGAAGGAACGACGGATTAAATAGAAATAAGAACGGCAGCTAAAAACAGATCTAGGGTTTCGAGGTCAACTAGTCGGTCAAAGAAGAGTGGTTGACCGACTAGTTTAAGAACTAGTCGGTCGGTTACCTAACGTAGACCGACTAAATGTCAGACCGAGAATAGGGTCTGGTACAGGTCGACTACTTTAGTCAGTCAGAGCTCAACTGGTGACCGACTAGTTTAAGAACTAGTCGGTCGGTCGACCAACGTTGACCGACTAAAAGGCAACCAAAAGCTAAAAGATAAGAATTAGAACTAGTCGGTTGAAGAGCAACTCTTAACCGACTAAAATTTTACAGTAACTACTGTAGAAAGGACTGTACAAGAACTAGTCGGTTGAAGAACAACAGCTGACCGACTAGTTTGCAACCTAGTCGGTCGGAAATTGTTCTTAGACCGACTAACGACAAACAGTAACTCTACTATTCAGTGAAACTCAGAATTAGTCGGTCTGAGTACAATGCTTGACCGACTAGTTTGAGAACTAGTCGGTCGAAGGTTGAACTTAGACCGACTAACGACAGACAGTAACTCAGCTATTTTTAATATGTTGAACTAGTCGGTCCATGAAGGATTGCCGACTGACTAGATCTCATTCTAGTCGGTTGGTTCTCCTTCGTGAATCAGCTAAGATGCACCAGAAGTGCCGAAACGAAGCGCGAAACTTCGGGAAAGATTCTATGGCTTCTAGGATCGTCCAAACCCTATAATTACGGCGTTATTAAGCTAAAATATGAGGATTTAATCGAGAAAAACATACAAGGAGGAGAAATTCAACATTAATCAGATAAAGTATATTCATTACAAACACCGGTCGTTACATCCTCCCCACCTTTTGAATGATTCCGTCCTCGGAATCAACATCAGCCACTACTCGAAAACAAGTGCGGGAAGCGCTCTCTCATATCATCCTCACGCTCCCAGGTGGACTCACCAGGTGAACCATGCCGCCACTGCACTCGAACCAAGTCGACGGTCTTATTCCTCAGTTGCTTCTGCCGTCGATCCAAAATATCAACTGGCTGCTGGTCATAGGTAAGATCCGGACGAACCGTGATCTCCGAGAAATCCACAGTATGGGACGGATCACTGACGTATCGACGTAGCTGAGATACGTGGAATACGTCGTGAACTCCCTCCAGTGACGGTGGCAACGCCAAGCGATAAGCCACCTCACCAACTCTCTCCAGGATGTCAAACGGCCCAATGTACCTCGGACTCAGCTTGCCTCTCTTTCCAAATCGGATAACTCCGCGGTTCGGGGAAATCTTCAGAAAGACATGGTCTCCAGGCCGAAACTCCAAAGGCCTCCGTTTAGCATCTGCCCAATGCTTGAAACGGTCCTGCGCGATCCTCAGCTTCTCACGAATGTTCCTCACAACATCCACACCTTCCACGATCATCTCAGGCCCCAACAGCTCCCGATCTCCAATGTCATCCCAGCTCAGTGGCGAACGACATTTCTTCCCGTATAGCGCGGCAAATGGTGCCATGCCAATACTCGCCTGGTAGCTGTTATTGTAGGCAAACTCTACAAGGTGGAGATGATCCTCCCAAGAACCCTTGAAGTCCAACATACACGCCCTCAGCATGTCCTCCAAGATCTGAATCGTCCTCTCTGATTGGCCGTCTGTCTGTGGGTGGTACGCCGTACTGAAACTCAGACTCGTACCCAAGCTCTTCTGCAGACTTTGCCAAAACTGAGATGTGAATCTCGTGTCTCTGTCCGACACGATACTCACAGGGACTCCATGCAGTCGAACGATCTCCTGCACGAACACGTTACATCACTAACTATTCTAGGAAAAGGAAATAGAAATGGAAAGTAAAAGGATTTACCTCCATATATCTCCTTGCCAGTACCTCAGTGGACTGTCCTACTCGGAAGGGAATAAAGTGCGCGGATTTGGTCAATCGGTCTACGATCACCCAAATCGCGTCATTCTGCTTCGGACTCCGAGGTAGTCCAGTCACGAAGTCCATAGTGATGTGTTGCCACTTCCACTTCGGAATCGGAAGCGGTTGTAGCAACCCTGCCGTACGCTGATGTTCCGCCTTAACCTGCTGACAGACCAAACACTTGGCAACGCTCCGTGCCATACTTCGCTTCATGCCATGCCACCAATAGTTCAGACGAAGATCCTGATACATCTTGGTGCCACCAGGATGCACAGAATACGGTGAGCTATGTGCCTCAACTAATAACTCCTCTCTGATATCTCCAGCTGGCACACAAACTCTGGCTCCATACCTCAGCGAGCCATCCTCATGAATCCGAAAGTCAGTCCGCAGACCAGCTTCTACCTGCTCACGGATCCTCTTCAGCTTCGAATCTCCAGCCTGACCTGCCTTGATCCGATCCACGATCGTCGACTGTATCTGCATACACATCAACGACGAAGCCTCTCCAGGAAGTACAATCTCAATACCAGACTCACAGAAATCCTGCTGCAACCTCCACTGTGCAGTCAACATCATCACCGCTGGAAGCCTACTCAACGCATCAGGAACCACATTCACTTTTCCCGGGTGATACTGCAAATCAATCTCATAGTCTGTCATGAGCTCTAACCATCGACGCTGTCGCATGTTGAGCTCCTTCTGTGTAAAAATGTACTTCAAGCTTTTGTGATCGGTGAAGATTTTCACCTTCTCACTCAGCAGGAAGTGCCTCCAAATCTTGAGTGCAAACACGACTGCTGCTAACTCCAGGTCGTGCGTCGGGTAATTCTTCTCATGAGTCTTGAGCTGACGAGAAGCATACGCAACCACATGCCCATGCTGGTGCAACACACAACCGAGACCCTTGCCAGAAGCATCACAAAAGATCTCGAATCCTCCACTACGATCAGGCACTGCTAGAACCGGTGCAGTCGTCAATCTCTCCTTCAGAACAGAGAAAGCATCTATACAAGCATCGGACCAAACATACGGTATATCCTTCCTCGTCAGTTTAGTCATCGGTTCGGCAATCCGGGAGAAATCCTTAATGAAACGCCGATAATATCCTGCAAGCCCAAGAAAACTCCTGATCTCAGTCACTGACTGTGGAACCGGCCACTCTCTGATGGCCTTGATCTTCTCGGGATCCACTGAAATCCCATCACCAGTCACCACATGCCCCAGAAAAGCCACTCTATCCAGCCAGAACTCGCACTTCGAATACTTGGCATACAACCGATGCCTCCTCAGAATTTCCAATACCGTCCTCAAGTGCGACTCATGCTCCTCCTCCGACTTAGAATAGATCAGAATGTCGTCAATGAAAATAACGACAAACTTATCTAAATAGTCGTAGAAGATCAAATTCATCAGGTTCATAAATACTGCGGGCGCGTTGGTCACACCAAAAGGCATAACCACGAACTCGTAGTGACCATACTTCGTCCTGAACGCCGTCTTCGGAATGTCCTCCTTCCTCACCTTCAGCTGGTGATATCCACTCCTCAGGTCCAATTTGGAGAATACCCTCGATCCTCCGAGCTGATCAAAAATATCATCAATCCGCGGCAATGGGTACTTATTCTTTACAGTCACCGCATTCAGCCCTCGGTAATCCACGCACATGCGACGCGAACCGTCCTTCTTCTTCACCAGCAGGACCGGTGCTCCCCACGGAGACACACTGGGATTTATGTAACCCTTCTGCAAAAGCTCGTCCAGTTGCTTCCGTAACTCCTCCAATTCCGCTGGAGCCATACGATAAGGTGCCTTCGAAATGGGCTGCGCTCCCGGAATCAGGTCAATCGAAAACTCTAGAGCTCGATCGGGCGGCAGACCAGACATCTCCTCGGGGAAGACGTCATCAAATTCACGCACCACAGCAGGCCTATCCTGCTCCATCAGCATGGCCACAGCCTCCACCGGCTTGGCCCGAAGCCTGACCGGACCAAGCGAACTGCTACCACGGCTGAACTCAAACACTGGATGTCCGGGAATCTCGAACACCACCTTCTTCCTCCGACAGTCGATCGTAGCGTAGAAGCTTGCAAGCCAATCCATCCCAAGCACAGCATCATAGTTGATGATGTCGTGGACAATAAAGTCAGCATACAGCTCGTGTCCACAGACCACCAACGGGCAGGAATTGCACCCAAAATGCACCGAGATCACGCCATTCCCTGTGACGATGTTCCAACTCTGGGGAAGAGAGGAAGTCGACAAGGAATGCCTCTCCACGAAGCTCCGAGAAATGATGCACATGGATGCACCAGAGTCAAAGAGAACTCGTGCAGGAAAAGCGCAGACCAAGATCACACCTAACGGACAGTCTAACAATCAAATTCTATTTTATCAAACAAACATATGCAGACAACTAGTCATATCTAACAACCAAACTAACTAAGAAAGGAACAGCTAGTTAGAAAGTTACCTGCGATAACCTCATCCAGCGTCTCGGTCTCAGCAGCAGTCATCAGAAACGCCTGTCGTCTCGGCTGGACAGCCTGCTGAAACGCCTGCCTCTGTGGAACGAGAGGCGCTCCACGACCAGCAGGAACAGGTGCCCTCTGCTGCAACGGCTGAGCTGCAACAGGTGCCCTCCATGGCTGCTTCGACCTCGGGCAATCCTTCATGGTGTGCGCAGGATCACCACAAACTAAACACTGCCCAGCATCTTCCGGCACTGATCCTTGATATGCCCCGTCTTGCCACAGAAATTGCAAGTCTTCAAAGTAGAAGGTCCTCCAGGCCTCTTGAACTGCACAGGCTGGTTGGGCCCGTGCCCCGGTCTCACCACTGCTCTGGCCTGCTCCATAGGCCTCTTCCCAGTGCCAGAAATCTGTCCCCTCTTCTGATTCACAATCCTCTCCTGCCTCTTCACCGCAATCAGAACCTTCTGGTAAGTCTCCGCATCAGAAGAAGTGACATAGCTCTGCAGATCCAACGAAAGACCCTGCAGAAACCTCTGGGCTCTCTCCTCAGCATCCTGCACCATCTTCGGTGCAAAACGACTCAGCCTCGTGAATTCCTGGTGGTACTGATCCACCGTCAAATTTCCCTGCTTCAAGTCAATGAAGCGCTGAGCCATCTCTCTCCTTGCGGCCTTAGGAAAATATTCCTCATCAAACCTGGACTTGAAGGTAGTCCAAGAAATCGGCTCCTCCAGCAACTCCTCCTCGGCGTCCCACCAGTTCCGCGCGTTATCCTTCAGCTGCCGCTTTGCCAGATCAACCCATCCAGTCGGGTCGACCTTCGACATCTTCAGATTATCTTCCATGTTCCTGGTCCACTCATCTGCAGCCAGGGGTCCCTCGGTCCCATCAAAGTAAGCGGGACCCAGCTCCCGAAATTGCTTCGCTCCGGGCTCGAAGCGAGGAGCAGCCTGGACAGCCGGCGCTGCACGAGCAGGCGGAACATTCCGGACAGTCTGCAGAATTCCTTGCTGCACCTGCATCATCTGATGCATCATCCTCATCATCTCCCCGGTGGTGGGCTCTCGGTCCGGCTCCTGGTCACAAGGGGGCACACCACCACCAGCACGGGTATTCCGTCTTCCAGCCATCTATTGACATAGGAAAACGAAACAAATCAGACTCTTTGCCTAAGGCACGGTATTGAATTTTGTTTATTGGACCTTCTATAATTCTTATTGTTATTCTGATTAAGTCACAGTAACAGAAAAAAAATTTGACCTGCATGGGCCACCAAAGAAACCTGTCACGCCCCGCTTCCCAAAAACATGGAGGCGAAGCGTGAGAAGGTCCGCACGGACTTGAAGCTGCAAAGCCGCAAGTCCGATAAGCGTCAATAAAACGAAGTAGCATGTCCCTGTAATGTGACTCAGAACAACAATAATAATAATAGCAAAAGAGGCGAATAATATAGCATTCATTCAACTCATAGTCCAACAAAAGTCCACAACCAGAAATGCCACCAGGCAACAAAAGAGTCAAAAGTACAAGGCCCAGCATGGCCAAAAGAAACTAACAAAACGGTGCTACTCACCGACAACCACAGCTAATAAAGAAAAGTACGGAAGATCTCTAAGATTGATCACCGGTATCTTCGTACTCCACGTCACCAACAGTTTCGGGCACGAACTCCACGAACTCGTCACCCTCCGCAACTGTCTCTGGCTCAGCAACTAACATGCGTCACCCAAAGAGAAGGGGCACATGTCAGCAAGTCTAAAAAAGACTTGTGCAAGGAGACTATAAAAGTAAAGAAACCTAGCAGTTCTAAAGTAAAGTATGACATGGATATAAAATGACAAATGACATGGCATGGCAAGTAAACAAGTAAAAGACAAGTACTGGAATTGTAATCACGTCGTGCACAGAGATTCCGCCCTTTGGCTAGAGTGGCTGTACGGGCCAACTCTTACGCTCAAG
This sequence comes from Scilla litardierei, assembly GCA_030789695.1. Lineage (NCBI taxonomy): Eukaryota > Viridiplantae > Streptophyta > Magnoliopsida > Asparagales > Asparagaceae > Scilla > Scilla litardierei. The sequence continues at coordinate 49,845,012 of CM061131.1, read as the reverse complement.
TGACCGTTTATCCCTACCCCTCCACGTGTGTCGAGCCAGGGCCTTACCCCCGAACACGGAATGCTCGCTTCTGGATCACGAGCCAGGAAGTGTTTTTAACACGGATGGCGTAGGGTTATGCCCGCATAACGGGTGCCTAGCCGGTAACACGGAAACATGGATTTTGTACATGTAGTGTAGCGTGTGCTACGATGCAAGTTTAACTAGGATGACATGTAAGATGCAATGCATGGCAGTTAACAATTCAAGTGCGTACAGCTTAAGGAATTTAAACATGGCAATTATCAATGCATGAATGATATGTCAAGGTGTCGGATCTAGCTTCGTTGTCAAGCTAGGTCTCAAAGTTGCGCCTAGATCGCTATCATTTCACGATCTAGTCTCTTTCACGCTAGTACAAAGAATTGGCCCAAAACATGGCCCTAAGAGGTGTTGGCAAGTTTCACTTGCCTGATACCGGATTGTTGATCGTCGTGAGTAACGAGAACGATGTCCTACGGTAGATGAATTCGCTGTTTATGGTAAAAATAAGGATTAGACGGAAATTCTAAATCTTTTGCATTTGAAATCCTATATCTAATAATCCATTTTTAATTAGGGTTTCTAGTTTACGGTGTGGGTTAATAGAGATTACAAGAATAAGATTACTAACCGTAGAGCAGCAGATGGAAGACACCAAAACGAATCTAGATTTGGTGATGAAGAACGATCCCGGGTAACTATGGCCGAAAACGGGATCTCGGTGACCTAGATCGGTGTCCGGCGCAAGATACGGTGAGAAATAACCTCCGAGGGTGAAAGAAATGTTTTGGGGAAGATTAGGGATGATTTGTGAATGATCTTAGCTCAGAAAGAAATGAATGAAAAATGAAGGAACGACGGATTAAATAGAAATAAGAACGGCAGCTAAAAACAGATCTAGGGTTTCGAGGTCAACTAGTCGGTCAAAGAAGAGTGGTTGACCGACTAGTTTAAGAACTAGTCGGTCGGTCACCTAACGTAGACCGACTAAATGTCAGACCGAGAATAGGGTCTGGTACAGGTCGACTACTTTAGTCGGTCAGAGCTCAACTGGTGACCGACTAGTTTAAGAACTAGTCGGTCGGTCGACCAACGTTGACCGACTAAAAGGCAACCAAAACCTAAAAGATAAGAATTAGAACTAGTCGGTTGAAGAGCAACTCTTAACCGACTAAAATTTTACAGTAACTACTGTAGAAAGGACTGTACAAGAACTAGTCGGTTGAAGAACAACAGCTGACCGACTAGTTTGCAACCTAGTCGGTCGGAAATTGTTCTTAGACCGACTAACGACAAACAGTAACTCTACTATTCAGTGAAACTCAGAATTAGTCGGTCTGAGTACAATGCTTGACCGACTAGTTTGAGAACTAGTCGGTCGAAGGTTGAACTTAGACCGACTAACGACAGACAGTAACTCAGCTATTTTTAATATGTTGAACTAGTCGGTCCATGAAGGATTGCCGACCGACTAGATCTCATTCTAGTCGGTTGGTTCTCCTTCGTGAATCAGCTAAGATGCACCAGAAGTGCCGAAACGAAGCGCGAAACTTCGGGAAAGATTCTATGGATTCTAGGATCGTCCAAACCCTATAATTACGGCGTTATTAAGCTAAAATATGAGGATTTAATCGAGAAAAACATACAAGGAGGAGAAATTCAACATTAATCAGATAAAGTATATTCATTACAAACACCGGTCGTTACATCCTCTCCTGTCAAGAAAAATAGGACCCGTTATCACGAAATTTTTGGTCGAATGACTCAGAACACTAAAAATTTCTAAAACGAAAATAAAGAAAAAGTAAAAATAAAGCAAAAACCGTCGGGTTGCCTCCTGACAAGCGCTCATTTTAGGTCGTGAGCTCGACCCCCTATAATTTTCAATCAATGCGGGTTGTTTGGTGCATATGAGATGCACCCGTCAAACTTCCCGGGGAGCGCGCTTGGATTTGGACGTGGCGGCGTAGCGTTCTCCCTCGGAGGTCTCCTATCTCGAATAGTGTTGGGGGGAGGCTCCCCCAAGCTAGCATTTGCCCCGGTCAACGGCTTAACCGGTGATGCCGATTTCCGTACCGGCGGAGCTTTCTTTGGAGACTTTAATTTCGAGAGCTTGCAGAGCTCTCGAATCCTTGCGACATCAGCGTCGCCTTCATCTTCATCAGCGGAGTAGTCGGGGGAATCATCTTTATTCTCTTCATCTTGGCCTAAATCCGGGCCTTTTTCAAATTCTTCATCAAAAAGAGCGCCGATTGAGTGAGGAATCGCCTCCTCTATCACCTCATCAAGGAGGTCCATGTAATCAAGCTCCTCGTGGTAAGGCATGTGCTTCATTGCCTTAGGAATGTGGAGCTCCACCTCGATGTTTCCGACGTTTAAGGTTAAGGTACCTTCGCGCACGTCGACGATGACTCCGGCGGTGGCGAGGAATGGGCGTCCAAGTATCAATGAGGTGTCTCCCTCCTCCTTAACGTCCATGATGACGAAGTCACATGGCAAGCATATTCCACCCGGGACTTGAAGTGGGATGTCCTCGGCGATCCCCACCGGCCTTGTTATCCGGCCATCGGCTAATTGAATGCGCATGTCGGTGGGTTTCAACTTTGTCCCGGTGTTAAGCTTTAAGAACATGGAGAGGGGCATGAGACTCACACTAGCCCCAAGATTGACCAACGCCTTTTGAAGAGGCACGCCGCCCAAAGTGCAAGGAATCCGAAAACTCCCCGGATCTTTAAATTTCGCCGGCTCCTTCTCTCTCTTGGTGAACCAAGAGCCCTCCTCGGCTAGCATGATCTTCTCCTTCTTTTTCCTCCCCGAAATCAAGTCCTTCAAAAATTTAGCATACGTGGGGATCTCGACGATGGCGTCGAGGAAGGGGATGTTAAGGCTAACTCCTCTTAGGTACTCGAGGAATTTCGCTAGCCTTTTCTCCATTTTCGCTTTCGCTAGTCTTTGGGGGAATGGGACCGGTGGCATGAAGCGCCTTTCCTCAATCAATTTTTCCGCTCTAGATTTCTCCTTGTCATGTGGCACCTTCTCCTTATCAACCTCAACTACCGGCTCAACCGGCTCCAAGCTTTCCTCCACGGCCTCCTCGGTAGGAATCATAGCGGGGGTGGTGTCCTTCCCACCTCTAGTAGTGACGGCAACTACGGCGTTGATGTGGCCCGTGTTGCCCCGTGGGTTTTGCTCCGGTTGCGCCGGCAATCTTTGAGTGTTCCGATTGAGCAACGCCAATTGCTTCGATATTTGAGCCACTACGGTATTAAGAGATTCTTGCCCCGCCTTCAAAGTAGCATTCACCTTATTTTGCTCGACCATGAACGCCTCCACTCTAGATTCGAAGTCGGATCGTTGTGGAGCTTGTGGAGGGTTTTGATTTTGATTCCTCCACCCTTGGTTGTATTCGGGAGGCCTATATGGTGGAACTTGTTGCTTCGGTTGAAAGTTTTGTTGTGGAGGCCCCCTCGGTGGATAGTTTTGTTGTTGGGGTGGTGATGGTCGAGCTTGTTGAGGCGGTGGTTGTGGCGGGTTCAAGGCTCCTTCATTGTTGGCGTAGGAGAATCCCGGATGATTTCTTGCGGCCGGATTGGACCAATACCCTTGGTTCCCCACAACATATTGTATTTGCTCCAAGGATCCTTCTCCTTGCTCTCCTCCCGAGTACATGACTTGAGATTGGTCTTGCCAATCACACATTTGGTTGGTCGGTGCGGAGGTGGATGGGCTTCCTTGGGGTTCCGTGATAAATTTCTCCAATCTCTCCACCACCTTGTGGAGAGAATCAAATTTGCTCGTGAGCTCCGCTACGGCCTTCGCCTCGTAGATGCTAGTTGGCTTTAAAGAGGATGTGGAGTGTCCTCGCTCATCGCCCCATTGTTGGTTATTTGAGGCCATCTCCTCAATTAGGGCCGTAGCTTCCTCGGGAGTCTTTGACAAGATTGCACCATTCGCCGCGGCATCAATAATTTGCTTGGTCCCCGGTTGGAGACCGTTGTAGAAGCTATGAACTAGCTCCCAATCCTCTATACTGTGGTGCGGGCATTGATGCTGCAAATCCTTAAAACGCTCCCATGCTTCATAGAGCGTCTCCTGTGGTCCTTGCTTGAAGGACATGAGAGCGCTCCGGATCTTCACCGTCTTGGATGGCGGATAAAATTTGTCAATAAATGCACTCGCCAACTCGTCCCAAGTGGTGAAGACACCCTCAGCTTGCGTCCTCAACCAATAGAGTGCCTTGTCCTTTAGCGTGAAGGGGAAGAGACGCAGTCTGATAGCATCGTTGGAGACCCCCGGCATCTGGAATGTGGCGCACTTCGACAAGAATAGTTGGATGTGGTAGTGGGGGTTCTCATGTGCGTTCCCATGAAATGGGTCTTGTTGCATCAAAACCACCAATCCAGTCTTTAGCTCGAAGTTCTTGTCAGCCGCCAACCCCGGCATGGCAATGGACAAGGTGGTAGAAGAAGTCTTAGGCCGAAGCCTATCTCGAATAGAGATTATCCTTGCCATCCTTGCCGCCAATTCTTCAGGAGTTTCCGGGTTGGTCATATACCTCCCTTCCGGATCTTGTCTCTTTTCCGCTCTAAGTCTCCGCGCGGTACGTTCGATCTCGGGATCAAATAATAAGTCTTCTGGGTCCGCCGTAGATCTCGTGTTCATGCACAGGGGAAACAGAGTTTCAAAGAAATGATTAATACCGTGGAAGGGTTAGGCAAGAAATAAGAAATAAAAATAATGATAATAATAAAAAGAAAAAGAATAGCTAGGGTGAAAAAGAATCAAACGCAATCGCCTCCCCGGCAACGGCGCCAAAAACTTGATCGCTCCGGGATGTGACCCCAAAGAACGGTTGTAGTTTTACCGCAAGCGCACGGTATAGCGGCGAGCGGGTATCGAACACAGGGAGGACGAATGACCGTGCTTGCTCCTAATCAACCTGGCTATTTAAGGATAGAGGGAATTGCCTTGGGCGATCCTGTCACAATCGTCAGACAAGTGTGTGAAATATCAAATCAAATAAAGAACGTCTAGGGAATGGGGAATTCCCGCTACTCACCGTATTTCATAAATGTGGTTCGTCGGTATCAAAATTGCTAGAATGAGAATTTGGATGAACTAGTTGCAACTAAATGTAGAACCAAGCTCACGCTCTCGCGCTGTTGCCGGTCTATAGCTATCCTAGGTTCGGGTCCAATCTCTTGCAAACCCTAGCCTAGGAAAGCTAGCATTAGGATCAACATCATCGTTCAATCGTGCACCGAGTCCAATCTCTTGCAAACTCGGTCCACGATCTAGATTGAGATAGTTCCTACCCGTCCAATCTCTTGCAAACGAGTATCGGCATGGAATTGCAACCGGAAATCCTAGTATCGGTCTAATCTCTTGCAAACCGATACTTCGAAAATCCGACTCCAACCCAATTCGGATTTCTAGGGCTTCCTATCAAATTGGGATCCGATCTCTTGCAAATCCCAATTGATATGAATACCTAGCTATCCGTAGTAAATCGATCTCAATCTAATCCCTAATAGCTATTCTAGCTCAATTTCTACCAATTCAACACAAATAGGAAACAGGGCTTGTAGGGTTCAACCCCACGCCCCAAGACGTGGAGACTACTCACAAATCATAGCAATAGCACAAAAATAATCAATGAAATAGGCAATGGAATTCATCACAACAATGATATAAACAATAAAAATAGAGTTTTTGGGGAAGAGAGATGCAAACCAATGTAGTTCTTCAATTAATCCAACAAAAATCCAAGTTTTCCCTCTTCTCCAATCACAAATAATAAAGCAAAAAGTAGTCTCAAAAAGCTGTAAAAAAATCTAAGAGATCGCTCCCTAAACTAGGGTAAAAACAGGGCTTAAATAGCCCTCAAAATCGTCCAAAAATCCTAACCAAAACGCCCCTGCACAGCCTGTTTTCCGCAAATTTCGCTACAGGCAGCGCATCGCACTCGGCCGAGTGACAAAAGTCGCTCGGCCGAGTGAAAACCCTGTCATTTTCCAGTAAGTCGGGGGCTTCAGGGGTCTTCAGTTCGGGGGCGGCTCGGCCGAGTGAGCTATCGTCACTCGGCCGATGGCTTCACTGTACTCGGGCGGACGTGGTTTACCACTCGGCCGAGTGGGTCTTCTGAAGCTCAGATGGCCGAAAAACAGTAACTTCGATATTTTGGAGGGGCTTCGTCTGGGCGCCACTCGGGCGGACGTGGTATCGTCACTCGGCCGATGTGGTCTCCGTCGCTCGGCCGAGTACACATGGAAATCGTGTCTGAACGGGGTCGGCCGAGCAGTGTCTCCTCCACTCGGCCGAGTGGCTCCTCCACTCGGCCGAGTGGGACACAAAAATGCCCATTCTGCTTATTTTGGCCGCCTCGTCGCTCCTGCGATGTCCATTCTTCTTCCGCTCCTCTCCAACAGCAAAATACCCCTCGGGGAGGTCGTCGGTGGCCGTCTAGAGTAAGCGCATCTCGAGATCACTCCAAATCGCGCCAAATCACCTGAAATGCGACAAAAACAACAAATCGTGAAAAGCATCGCAATATCGTCGATATATCGTGAAAAACATGATTTGGGCGGTCTAAATGGCATGCAAACATGCGGAAAAAAGGTGTAAAATAAGGAGTGATCATGGGTGAATAATGTAATGGTAATAAATTGTACAATTAAAATTTAACTTGCAAATGTGGAATAATATATGCAAGAGGAATTAATTAACACAATTAAAACAATCACAAACATAAGATTTTACCGTGGTTCTCCAAAACTTGGGTACGTCCAGTCACACCAATATTCACTATATTCCCACAAAGAGAAGTGAATACAAATCCCACAAAGAGATACCTCACTAAGAGGATTTTTCCCTACACAAGGATCCAATCAACCCTACACATAGGTCAAACTCCCACATAGAGAATTTCTAACTCCCACTCAGAGAATTAGGATTAGCCCTACACTAAGACACCAAACTCCCACAAAGAGAGTTACTCGCACAAAGAGAGTTGTTCCCACTAAGAGAATATCTTATTCCTACTAAGAGAAATACTCCCACAAAGAGAGAGACTAATTCCCACAAAGAGAATTAGTGTTACAAAGAAACACCAAGTAAAATAAATACTCTTACCTATGCCTTGAGATGCTTACTCATAGATGAATGAAAGGCATGAAAGAGGATCTTCCAGTGTTGAGATTTGCTTGAAAGCACTTGGATGATTTTCTTGAGCTTGACTTCAATGCATGAAGAGGAATGAGAGCTCAAAGTGGGAAATGAATGAGTATGAGAGTGACTTAATCAATCTCTAATGATTTTCAATAGCATCAAGAAGTTCCTATGAACTCAGCCCTCTCATATATATAGGAACCCTATATCACCTCTCAAAACCCAAGGAAACAGCTAAAAACAAAAAGCTGCAACGACTAGTTTCTGGGTAGAAACGTCACTGACAGTCGACTGATGAACAAATGACAGTCGACTGTCCAACGACTAGAAAATATCCAACGGCTATAATCTGAGCCTTGATAGTCGACTGAAGAAGTCAATACAGTTGACTGTAAACAGGACATGCGCCTATAAAACCTTCAGCAGACGACTGCTGCAGGGGATAGAATAAAACAGAGAGTTGCACTCTTTCTCCCAATAAGCATACATGCGACTGATGACAAGAATACAATCCACTGTAAAATAGACATGCGACTGTAAATCCTTCATCAATCGACTGCTGCATGAGATAGAGAAAAACAGAGAGATGCAGATTTTGCACTTACGCTTCTCAGACGACTGTTAACAAATTCACAGGCGACTGTACATATACATGCGACTGTAAGTTAATCATCAATCGACTGATGCGAAAAGATCTAGTAGAATCAATCAAAGGATGCCTTGAGCAGTGCATCACAGTCGACTGTAGAAGGCTCGACAGGCGACTGGAAATCACCCAGTCGACTGTGAATCCTTCAGCAGGCGACTGTAGGAGAGCCAGAGACTCCAAATGAGTCTTTGGCCAAGATGAGCCTATTAGTTTGGATTCTATGATAATCCTAATGCTCACTAAGATGGTTAAATGCATATGCTTGGAAGAGTAGACCATCTATCAAGGCATTACAATAAACCTAGACTCAAACGAGAGATAAAGCAATAAAGGATATATTACATGGATTACAATGCTTTCCTTAGAGTCTATGGCATCAATCTTGAAGCCTTGATGCTCCCCTTCATCTCCAAGCTTTGGCACCCCTTGAGTCCAAGCTTTGGCCCTTCTCCACTTGATGTACATCCTTGCACCAAGTGTTTAGTCTCCAAAAGTGATATTCTTGAAATGCAAACTAAGAGACTAAAACAAGAGAGTCATTAGCAACAACATAATGTTGTGATCATCATCAAAATAACATTGGTATGAAACACCAATACTCAACACTAACGACTCTATGTGGTGCACACCGGCCATCGCTATCCAACATCGAAGGCCATCTCTTGGACCTTCAACCTCGAATGATCGACGCAACGGTCGCTCGTGGGTCGATCGAAGCTCATATCACCCTCAACTATAATCATCCGACCCTGGTTCTTCCAACCAAGGGTCCCACTGATGCACCCGAAACATACACCTAGATTCCATCTGGCGGTGTCACAGTCGCCAGGCATAGTATGGCCCCTAGGTGTCTATCACGGGCTCTATCCGCAAGCGGACGGTATCAAATTATAGTATAAAGGATTTTGGATCCCACACAGATGGTGACAATGTATTTGAATTCTCAGATTATTTCTATATCTCGAAGTGCGATAGCTATCGGGTTGAGAGAATTGGTTGTGGTATTGTTGTTGATTCAATAATAAAGGAAACTAGTGTATTAGGGATCACCGCTAGGACCGTCGGGGATCGATGTTGGAATAGGATCCTTACGTTGTATTGGGGTTAGGGGATAAATCTCTCAATTCGTGTCACTCTCATGGGTTAAATTTCGAGGTATTTCGGTGGCTCTTGTTGACGCAATGGCGATAGCCGTCAACGTAGCGATATAGTTCGTCGGTGGATCCCCTCAATGCACGATCCGGGCATGGTTACTATACTTGGTTGGATCCACCGATTTTCCTATTCGAATCCTAAGGATACCCCTTAAGCACACCAATTCCACAGACCGTGGGTATGATCTCAGTACGGATATTCCTAGGGATTCGGTAGGATCGACCGAAATACTACCGACCCTAGAGATCCAGATCTACATCTCACCCCTAGGGTCTTAGGGCTAACCCATCAACCCTAGAAGAGACTACTCACTCATGGCGATTTTAATGAATAAAAATGTGATTTTTGCCAGAGGAAACATCGTATGAAATTAATCAAATAGAGATTGAGAAGCTTACGTGCCAAAGATGAAGAAAAATAGCGAGAAATAGATCCAAAGAAAACTCAAGATTCCAAAATGCAATAGTAGCAATAGAACTCCAAAAATTATCCAATAATCTTCAAGAATTTAACCTAGATCTAACAAGGTTTTTTCTAATCTCCTCTCCTCTCTAAAGATAATCCCAAACTAAAAAAAGAATCGACCCCTTGAAACACAGCAACAGATCCCGTCTTCACTCCCCCAAGTGCGCAACAGACGGCCCGAAAAACTTCCAAAAATAGCCTTCAGCATCGTCGACCGAGTTAGTGACTCGGTCGAGCAGTATGTTGCTCGGTCGGCTGCTCGGCCGAGCATCCGTCTTGCTTGGTCGAGCATGACAGTAAGTCGCGCTCCTCCAAAATATGCCGCTCTGCCTACTCGGCCCGAGTCAGCTCTACTCGGTCGAGCAGCCAGCTGAATCGGACGCCAAAAGCTCCACTCGGGTCGTACAGGATGCTGCTTGAGCTTTGAAAATTTGGCGCTGCTCGACCGAGCACCATGGGTGCTCGGTCCGTGCAGCCTTGGTATCTGATCTTCTCATTCGTTTTGCCTCTGCTCGGTCGAGTCGCCTGGGAAAGTTATTTCCAAAGCTTCTGCAGCTTCTCTTCTCTCTTTGTTGTCTCCTCCACTCCTCCCATGGCTCCCCAAAACTCGACAAACTCATGCAGAGCTTTGCCAATGGGCTCACGGGCGTGTCAGATGTGTCCATATCCAAATTGGGTCCCAAATCGCTCCAAAATCCCTGAAAATCCATAAAACACTACGAAACTCGAATATAACATTAGAATTGTGATATCGTAGGAAAATATGGGATTTGAATGTGAAAATGATATGAAATGCTATGTCATGATGCTATGAAAAGATGTAAAATATGGACACATCAAAATCCCCCAAGCTTACCTCTTACTCGTCCTCGAGGAAGACGAATACTAAGTATGCAGGGAGGTAAACAAAAGAAAATAAAAATAAGAATAAAAGAAGAGTAGAGATGGATGGAGGGTTGATCACTCCATATTTTACACCCTTTTTCTACATGTTTGCATGCCGTTTTGATCGCTCATTTCGCTTTTTTCACGATTATTTGACAATATTGTGATGTTTTTCACTATTTCTTGTTTTTGTCATATTTCAGGAAATATGGAGCGATTTTGAGATTAATTGGTTCGCAAGCGCTAAGGAGTGTCACCCGCGGTCATTTGAGGGCCATTCAGCGATGGAAGATGAGTGGAAGAGGAAGGAACTTCGTAGGAGTGACGAGGAGGAGAAACGGAGAAGATTGGGCAATTACAGCATACCACTCGGCCGAGTGGAGCACTCACTCGGCCGAACCAGAAGCCCCACTCGGGCAACCGGAACGGATACGCACACAGAGATAATTTCAGTGTATACTCGGCCGAACGAAGAAATACCACTAGGCCGAATGAGAAATCTCACTCGCCTGAGTGGTACAGAGAAATTGTCCAGAAAAAGGCCGAAGTTACTGTATTTTTCGAAGATCTTGTCGAAAGTCACTCGGCCGAACGATAAAGCCACTCGGCCGAACGGATAAATATACTCGGCCGAGTCACCTCCGAAGGCAGACCCTGAGACACCCTGACTTACTGTTTTCTTACAGGGTCTGTCACTCGGCCAAGTGACAATGTCACTCGGCCGAGTGAGCCGCTCCGCCTGCTGCGTAAGTTGCGATTTCTGGGCTGCGCAGGGGCAGTTTGGTCACGATTTTCTGGGCGATTTTGGGTGGTATTTAAACCCAGTTTTTGCCCTAGTTAGAAGAGCTTTTTGGCAGCCTTTTTCAGAACTTTTCAGAACTTTTTAGATTAATTAGATTTAGGCTTTCTTTTTGGAGATTTAAAGGCTACTCTATTTGGATTCTCATTGGATATCATTGGATCTTCATTGGTTTGTCTATTTCCTATCAAAAGCTCAATTTTTATTTGTTATTTCTCTATTGCAATGAATTCTCTTGATATTATTATTGATTTTTCTTAGAATTTCATGATGAATAGTGAGTAGTGCCATCGTCTTAGGGCGTAGGGATGAACCCTATGGACCCTATTTCTAAATTATGATGAATTTGTGAAATTGTTACTAGAATTGATTAGGGTTAGGTTAGGATTGATTAATTACGGCTAGCTAGGGATTAATATCGATTGGGATTTGCAAGAGATTAGGTCTCAATTGATAGGAAGGCCTAGATATTCGATTTAGATTGACAATTGGATCTCTCTAGGCTTGGTTTGCAAGAGATTGGGCCAAAGCTAGGATTTTCAATTGCGAATCTATACCCATATCTGTTTGCAAGAGATTGGACGGATAGGAACTATCGCAGCCTAGGTCGTAGCTCGAGTTTGCACGAGAGTGGGCTCGATGCACGATTGATCGATGATGTCGTTCTTCACGCTAGCGGCTTAGGCTAGGGTTTGCAAGAGATTGGGCCCTATCCTAGGTTTGCTATAGACCGGGAATAGCGCGAGAGCGTGAGCTTGGTTCTACATTTAGTTGCGACTAGTTCACCCATATTCAAGTTTAGCAATGATGAAACCTATGAATCACAATGATGAGAGGCGGTCTGTAGCGGGGATTCCCTTCCCCTAGACGTTTTATTAATTTGAAATTTCCTCTTGACATTCGCACGATTGTGATTGTTTACCCCAAGCGATTTTCGATCCTCTTGATAGCTAGGTGATTGGAAGGAGACACTGTCATTTGTCCTCCCTGAGTTCGATACCCGCTCGCCGCTACACTGTGTGCTTGCAGTAAGACTACAGCATCGTCTGCCCTGGGTGTGTGTACTCACGGGGCTACGATCAAAGGTGCTAAGGTTATTCAATCAGATCTCATGCCTAAGCAGTATAACATGATGCTCCAAATAGTAAAAATACATGCTATTGGTATGTTCAAGTTTTACAGATCATATGTCTAGCATGAAATATAGGTAAAAGATCGGGATCTACTAAAATGATGCCATCAACTCATATCAATCTCTTGCAGTTCCTAGAGTCCACTATAAAAAGAATTGACAATGCACTTTTCAATCAATAGATAAACATGGAGCAAATAGAAATCACACCAGCATGTGATAAAGAAGGGAAAGAATCATGCTTTTCAAATATCAACTTCGAATCACGAAAAAATCTCCAAAAACTAACGTATTTCGTAAAGTGCAAGCATTATCAAATCTCTCCGTTGTGCACCGTCTCCACTCTAATGGTATACTCACGCATATGATCAATTGGTCCACCCCCCAAGCTTAGCTCGAGGCGTAAAATCTCGGTCGAGTCGAGTCGCTTTCTGCTCAGACCGAGCTGGAGCTGCTCGGGTCGTGCAGGCAGAGCGATATTTTTTGCTCTTTCTCCTCGTGCCTGCGTTGCTCGACCGAGCAGTGTGGCTACTCGATCGAGCAAATTGTATCTTCTTTTTAACTTCTTTTCTTTGATTTGCTCTTCCAAAATTGCTGCTCTCCTCCAGATTTCTTCCGTTTAAAACATCGATTTGCATGCCCCTTCATGTTCAACCTATAAAAAGGAAGAACCGAACAAATTTTTATGGTTTTGTGTTTTTAAGATAAATAAACAACGTTTTTATTTGATTTTCTGCAATAAATAAAGTAAATATAAGAAATTTAAAAAGAAAATCCAAGATCTAAGAGATTGGGTTGCCTCCCAATAAGAGCTCGTTTTGAGTCATAAGCTCAACTCCTTTGGTTCATCAATAGTCGTTTGGTGCGCATGGAATTTGCGCGTCGTTCTTGCCAATGACATAGTCTAGCAGTACTTGGTATCCATCTACTTCGAGCTTCTCCCTTACGTGGCCTCCGATTCTTCACGATGCGGAGAATGATTCAAAAGCTCCTCATCCAGCACTCGGATATAGGTGGCGACCGCTTTGTAGTAGGTTGGGTCGCCGTCATCGTCAACTCATGTTCTTATTGGGTCCTTCAAGACCCCTTCAGAAGTAAAATCTCCTACAGCTTCATCTTCCAGGAGCTCCAAGTAAGAGTTGGTTCTCGACGTATAGTTTCCAAGAAGATGGTTGCTCTATTCTTATGAGGAATAATGCCACATGGAAGATTGTGGAGATTGGAACAGTCTGGATCCGCATGCGCAACGAAACCATGCGTAACCTTGGTAATGTCAGACTGGCCGTTGCTAATGCCTTTTGCGACGGCCTTACCATGGCTAATTTATACATTAGCCACGGTCATGGCCATGGATAATGTATAAATGTTTTTTAAAAAATTAGACACTTAAAAGATTCATGTACAATTAAAATTCTCAGAATAATACACAGCCACAAATATCCATGTATGACCATCAACATAATCATCACAATCCAAATGAAAATATAAAATAATATTAACAAAATTCCAAAAAAAACCAAAAACCCATCATCATCAACAACTTAGAACAAGTCATATATACACAACCACCTCACCATCAACTCAGTGTATCAATACATATATACAAAACGAAAAATTTCTATAGAAAAATAAAGCAAAGTCTCATTGGTCTTCATAGTTTCCACCCTTCTGGCCGTCATCGTCGTTTCCACCCTCCTGGTCTCTGTCATTCATACACGATTCCTGGAAAAATAGTTCATTACAAATAACGTAACGTATTTATGCGCATTTATGAATAATGAATCAAAATCCACTCCCCGCCCCTTTTGTGATATCGCAGCAGCAGCCTCAACAACACAACAATATGTTAACATGATAAATTTCATCTTATGTGCAAATGAGAAAGGGCATTAGCAAGATATTAACTCAATTAGATGGCATCTCACATGTTTAAGTTGAAACTTTCACACAACACAATTTAGACAAAGAATTGCAAAGGCAAACACACAATATAAGTACGGAATCGCAAGCACATTCTCCTCTAGGCTAACAACCAAACCATTTTTCTTTTTCCAGTTTCCACATGATTTTCTGTTCCAGATGTGATGATCTCCGACACTTCACTTGCACTTTTCGCCTGAACATGTCTGCTTACAAGATTCACTCTTCCTGCTACTGTAGGAATATGATGCCCTCAAGGCCATTTATTCCTGTGTGAATAGCACAAACATCTTGTTTGAAATAACAGTAAGCTGTTTGGTAATAATTTATCTAAGTTATATTGTAATGTAGTTAACATTAGATATCAACTTAGGTAAAGTCCTGAGACTTTATGCAAGGTCAAACGGGTATCGAGATGAGTATCTCGATCATGGAGAAACGTTTGACCGTCTGTAGCATAAGTCTAGAATGGTTCATGGTCGTAGATGTTTCGAGACAAGGATATCGAAACATCGGATAGACCATTGTGTCTTAGTCTTCACCGTTTAACGGTGGCGATGATCTCATGATCGCTTGACTTGGCGAAATCGAAGACGAGACACAGGTGCTCATTAGAATGAGTTCACTGAACGATCCACTAGAGTTATCATATGGTTATATTGACCAATCTGTCAATGATAACTCTGAGTGATGATAGGATAGTTGGTCTTTTGACTTGAGGTCATTTTGACAGACCTGTGCGTGAACGGTGCCACTTAGATCAACTGACCTAGCTTCGAGGCAAGGCCTGTCGAAAGGTCTTTTGATTGGGTGTCACTTGAAACGTACGAAGCGAGTAATGACCAAGAGAGGATTCGTCTCTCCCGGTCAATGGGAGTTAGTGTCGTAGAGTTAGTTCGGTCTTTAGTAAAAACTCTGCGCAGAGTATGTTGGAAGAAGTCCAACATTTATTGACCAAAGATCGATAGAAACTAACCGGAGTCAAGTTATTGGGGTTGACAGTTTGACCGTACCCTAGACTTGATCTACACGACATATTTAAGACGAAGAGACTATAACTACGGAATTCATCACGGAAACAGTCAGGTGGTCCCGACAATACTCATGTCAATGAGTCAACCACATAATGATGATTCCTGAAGCAGGGACGGCAACCACTGCTCGTGGTCACTGCCGTATAGGGCTTCGAGCCCAACCTGTTGTAAGGGTCAGGCTGTAGGGTCTCACACAGAGTGCAATGCTTCATCTAGTAATAGGTAGAAATTAGTTAGGGAGAATAATTGCATTTGATGCAAAATTGCATTTGATGCAATATGGTAATTTAAGCTTAGATAGGGACTATTTTGCATTTGATGCAAAAGCGATTAAATGTGTATTAAATTGTTTAATACAATATTTAATAAAATAAACGCAAGGAAAAGTTCACGGGTAAGACGGGAATGTCCCGGTCTAGACCCAGGTTCGAACGGCGTCCAAATCGGACACCAAACGCAAAAGTTATGGCCAAAACAGTAAAAAGCCCATGTAGACATCAGCCCAAGAGGCAGATGGGCCGGACAGCAAATAAAGCGGGCGCTTTTGCGCCCGCAGTCTTCACGGGCGGGGCCCGCCCGCAATCATGCAGGCGGGGCCCCGCCCCGCCCCACTGTGCACGCAGGACGCGTGCACAGCACGCGCCCGCGTGGCGCGTGCTGTGCACGCGCCCGCTGGGCGCGTGCAAGGCACGCGCCGCGTGCCTTGCACGCGCCCAGCGCGTGCACTGTGCACGCGCTGAGGCGCGTGCAGTGCACACGCCTCGAGGCGCATGCACTGCACGCGGCCTGAGGCCACACGCTGCCTAGGGCAGCGTGTATTTTGGCGGCTGGCTGTTTGCGTTTTTGTGGGTTTTGGCTGATCTTTGGACACTCAATTGGAGGGTCAAACGACCTCCGATTGACGAACGGTTTTTTCCTATGCGTTCACCGTTGAACGCTTGTCGTATTGATAGGTTGTATCGATCTTGAAGCTCAACGGTGAGTGAGTTAAAATTCACGGAAGTTTGCACCTTTTGAAGTGCAAACTAACCTGATTTTAAATTAACTCTATTTTTAGTCCCACATCGGATTTTGAGAAAAGGGGAGAGTCCGCCGCCTATATAAATAGGGGTCTCCCCCCTTTCTCAAAACTCGTCCCAAGCTCTAGATCTGAGCGGCTCCCGTAAATGTTGGAGCACGCTCGGATCTAAGCTTAAATTAATATTTCTATTCTCCCTAAATTTCTGCCTTACTCCTGCGGGCTCTGGCAAAGCCACAAAGGAGTTCGGATTCTGGATCCGAAATCTTGGCGGAGGTTTCACTCGCGTGAAACTTTCTTCGGCGGTTGGTTGGCTCGGCGGCACGGGGATTGATCGCCTCGGGATGCGGAGCGGTTCGAGGAGCGGTTCGGGGAGCGGTTCAAGGAGCGGCTCGGCGTGGGACGGGAGCAGCTCGGAAGACGGCGCGGAACATCTCGCCTGCTCCAGGGCTGAGATTCCGGGTATGTGGTTAAAGTAGTTTATTAGCATTAGTTTAATTTAATCGCAGTAAGCTAGATCCTTCTTGGGATGGTCAGACCCATCCCAAGTCGGCATAGATCTTGGCATAGGGTCTTGGACCTTAGGGCCAAGTTAAAATTGTTTTAACTTGCATGTTAATTTAGATTAACTGTTTTTCTTCCGCTGCTTTTGATTTTCCTGTCTATGTTCCGTCCGACTTAGGACGGGACTAGAGTTTTGTGCCCTAAGGGACCGCCCAATTCCCTACAGTGGTATCAGAGCCTAGGTTTGCGTAGCGATCTAGGTACTGCGATTTGATTAAACGTGTTAATGCTTTTAAATACTTTCAAAAGTTTTTAAAATTATGAGATAAATTTTAAAAATGTTTTAGATGTTCTAAAATTTTCCTTTGAAATTTTTTGAACATGGAAATTTTTAAAATGACGTTTTAAAATTTATGTGATAACTTTTAAAACTAATTTTTTTTTTTTAAAAAAAGTTTAAAATTTATTTTGGATGCCTAAAAATTTTTATATGATAAATTTTTTAAGCATGAAAATTTTAAAATGATGATTTTAAGTTTATGTAAAATTGATTTTAAGACTTTAAATGTTTATGCGATAAATTTTTTAAACGTAGCATGCAAATAAGTGATTTTAAAATTAAGTTTTTTTTATGAGATAAAAATAAAATAATTTCAAAATCATATTTTAAATTTAATTGTTAAATTTATGTTTGCATGCAAAAATTGTTTATGCGATAAACTTAGTATATTTAAATGTTAAATAGTTATGCACTATCTTTATGTGATAAATTAGTGTAGCTTTATTTTAATGGCTTGACATCTTGTCCCTTATTTGATAACACAAGACAACCCTTTAGGTTAGCCATTAAAAATGATTAAAATTTATTACTTGAATTTTAATGACATGCTATGTTTTAATAAATCATTAACAACAATATTAAGACCTAATTCCTGATTAGGGTAGTCCTTTAAATGAATTTTCAATTCTAATTGTTATAATTAATTTTCATTAAAGGACTTCGCTTCTAGCGTTGTTAATAAAATTTATTAAAATCCTAATAACGATTAGGGTAGCACGTGAACCTTATAGTTGATAAGGACTTAATAAAAGTTATTAAACAAATCCTAAAAATTTTGAATTTAAGGATTCAACTAGTTGATAGGATTAATTAGTTGTTAATAAAAGCTGTTTAGTCTATGGCATACATACAAAAATGACAAGCTTCATTCAATGGACAATGATCCAGTCAATGTGCTTGGCTAAGAGTTCTGGGTCAACCCTTGCTAGTCCAAGGGGTAGTGATCCTGGCTTAGTCAATTCCCTGGCTGAGTTCCGCTGGACCGCAATGTCGCGAATCATGATTGTATGACACCCTGGACTATATCTAAGTCAAATACGTTAATGATCTTTTTCAAGATTAGCCGTAGCCCTCCTTGTTTTAGGGGTTAGCAACTATAGGGCCCGTGTTATAGTTGTTGAGATACACTCAAGCTGTGACATGGCACCCTATAGAAACCAACTCCTTAAATACATAAGATGAAATCTTGACTAACCCTAACCGTCGTCTCGTACCCCGAGCGCCGGCGTAAGTTAAGTCAACGATGTAGTCTGACTTGATGTAAGTCTAAGACCTGACCCAAACCGACGTGTCGTGCATACACCGAGCTGAGGGACAAGTCAGGCTAGACATGAAAACAAGGGTCCGACTAGACTAGACATGGTGATTTGGATGAGCACACTCATGATCACGAATGGCTAGGGGCAAAAACCGATTAAGAGAGTCATATCCGATATGATCGATGAAGAGTCATCTTCCGATCGCAGAGTCAATCAACTTGTTGAGCTACACTCAAGGTTGTTTAGACTCAAGGTGATTGGAACTCTTACCCATTAATTTTTAATTCGATTAAATCGTTCGTTATTAAGCTTTAAAACGATCGTAAAAATAGTGGGAGGGTATAGATAGATAAAAGCCAATCTACCTATATTTAATATTGAACATATGCTAAAACTAGGGCAAGACTATGTTTATCGTAGGAATTAAAATATAATATTTTAATAAGTTAATTGGTCAATAAGTTGATTAATTGAATATCGAGTTAAATTCTAATTGATAGAATTAAAACTATATTCTCATTGACATTAAATGACCTTCTAAAGAACAGACTTAAGAAATATGATTTCATTAAGTTCTGGGTCCAACAAATAAATTAAAAGCTACATGTCACTCGTCTCTATATGAGGCAGCTTGAACATATAGGACATTCAAAGTATGTTTCTCCCTACAAACTTGTCGAGCTACCCTCAAGGTTGTATGGACAAACAATTTTGATCCGCAAAGTTCGAAAATTCGATCAAACCGTTTGACTCGAATACGAGTGCATGAGCGGTGCAAGACTATGTATCCCAACCGGATCTTGAGACTAGCAACTTCTTGAGCTACACTCAAGATTACAAAGCTCAAGCGTTTGGATACATAAGTTGCTTGCAAAGCTATTTATTTATGTTGATATCTAAATATGATTTAGAAAAGGAAGAAGGCACTTCGGAAAGTCAATTGAGAAAGTTAGTTTAATTTATCATTAGTACAGGCATAAGTAGGAGGAAATGAAAATGTGACATATTTTGATGTCACGATTTCAGAATGAATTGTTATACAAAAGACGTTTAACACATTTTGACGAATGTCGTCACATTGCTTCTGAAGTAATGTTTTGCGTTAAGTAATTTGTAAAGGGTAAATGACATTAAAATACCCTAACATTTGGGCCATTTTCACTTATATACCCTATCGTTCATTTTGGTAAACTTTGATACCCAACTCTAAATTTGATGTAGGATTGGAGGAGGAAATATTGTCTGAAGAGGAGGCTGAAAACACTATGCATCCCAGATATAGGAAGACTGATGGAATGCATGTATTTGGAGGCCTCTTCAGACAATATTTCATCCTCCAATCCTACATCAAATTTAGATTTGGGTATCAAAGTTTACCAAAATGAACGATAGGGTATATAAGTGAAAATGGCCCAAACGTTAGGGTATTTTAATGTCATTTACCCATTTGTAAATAACTAAATATATATTAAATGTTAATATATAAAAACACAAGATATTAGCAAACTTATATGGTAAAATTAGACTAGGCCGTATCTAGAGATTAAGCTTCACAAGTCACATAAAGAGGGGTCTGACCTCTCGTAGTATGAAGTCTACGGACACTTGTGAGTCTTAGCCTCTTAGATACAATGGCCGAAACCCATCTGTGAGACAGTGGGAGAATGAGTTGTCGAACTCAGTCTCGTACATACTGATGTACCCGAGTCTACTTTTAACAGAATAAGTTATTCGTATATTTTATTAAGACACGTGTTCTTGATGAAACACAAGTCTGATAAAATAAAGAACGAAATGCCTAAAGTATTTAAACTGATTCGATTAGATCGAATGGTCAAATACTTAGCTAAATAAAATCTTGTGTAATTAAAAGAAAATGTGATTTTCTCTCAGATCAAGTCTGTTAACACATCGGTGTGTTAAAAGGTATGAATCACACTTAATTAGATTTAGTGTGATCCATTGTAAGTGACTCTGAGCTAAGTCCTCCCTCTGGGTTAAGTCCCAAATAGTAATGCCTAGGTTTTGATAAAGTTCTATGAGAACATTATCAATAAGATATTCATTAAATTAATTATGAGGAAGTTGTATATTTACTCAAATTTCGTAAGACGAAAAAGTCGAGTTAAGACATCATAACTGATGATGACTTAGTCAACTTCCGGGATAAAATTCGGAGTAGTAACTCCGATTTAAAACTTGATGCAGGTCCGTGTGCGTAAATAAATTTGAGAATTTAGTTTACGTGCCCAAGGAAAATGTTTCCTCACTTTCCGCAAGTAAATCTTTAAGTTAAAAGATTGGTGCAGAAAAGAAAATAGTGAAGTACAATCTTGTTGGACGAGAACGGTTTTCATCCTAATTTCTTTAAAACGGATTAGTTGAAACCGTCTCGCTAGCAGATGTGTACAGATCTACTCGGACCAAGCTCGATGTAAAACGTTCATGTTGACCATGAAAATTCGAGCATTCACTTATAAGTTCGTTTTTCTAAATATGATTTAGACGGACCAACTTATATGAATTGGCCAGAGAATTTTCAAGGTCAGTGGGAGCGTGTAAATTACATGCGAGACATCAAAGAGATGGAACATATATTTTGATTAAGTAATCAAAGAGTTTGCTTATTTATCAGAAATGGATATGAACCATTTGAAATGACCAGTAACTAATTTAAAATTATTATCGTAAGATACGATGAACTGGATAAGATCCAGTGAAATAAAGTATTATAGATTCCGATAGACCAAGTGAATTATTTGAATGAGATTCAAATGGTTGGTCTAACATAAACATAGAAACCCCTTAAGTCTATAGTGTAGACGGTTTTGGCAGATCCACTCACGAAGGCTCTACCACATGAAGTCGGGAAAACTTATGTGTAAAAACGATATTAGATATCGAGATAAATGGGCCTGAGTGCAAGTGGGAGATGTAGGAATATGATGCCCTCAAGGCCATTTATTCCTGTGTGAATAGCACAAACATCTTGTTCGAAATAACAGTAAGCTGTTTGGTAATAATTTATCTAAGTTATATTGTAATGTAGTTAACATTAGATATCAACTTAGGTAAAGTCCTGAGACTTTATGCAAGGTCAAACGGGTATCGAGATGAGTATCTCGATCATGGAGAAACGTTTGACCGTCTGTAGCATAAGTCTAGAATGGTTCATGGTCGTAGATGTTTCGAGACAAGGATATCGAAACATCGGATAGACCATTGTGTCTTAGTCTTCACCGTTTAACGGTGGCGATGATCTCATGATCGCTTGACTTGGCGAAATCGAAGACGAGACACAGGTGCTCATTAGAATGAGTTCACTGAACGATCCACTAGAGTTATCATATGGTTATATTGACCAATCTGTCAATGATAACTCTGAGTGATGATAGGATAGTTGGTCTTTTGACTTGAGGTCATTTTGACAGACCTGTGCGTGAACGGTGCCACTTAGATCAACTGACCTAGCTTCGAGGCAAGGCCTGTCGAAAGGTCTTTTGATTGGGTGTCACTTGAAACGTACGAAGCGAGTAATGACCAAGAGAGGATTCGTCTCTCCCGGTCAATGGGAGTTAGTGTCGTAGAGTTAGTTCGGTCTTTAGTAAAAACTCTGCGCAGAGTATGTTGGAAGAAGTCCAACATTTATTGACCAAAGATCGATAGAAACTAACCAGAGTCAAGTTATTGGGGTTGACAGTTTGACCGTACCCTAGACTTGATCTACACGACATATTTAAGACGAAGAGACTATAACTACGGAATTCATCACGGAAACAGTCAGGTGGTCCCGACAATACTCATGTCAATGAGTCAACCACATAATGATGATTCCTGAAGCAGGGACGGCAACCACTGCTCGTGGTCACTGCCGTATAGGGCTTCGAGCCCAACCTGTTGTAAGGGTCAGGCTGTAGGGTCTCACACAGAGTGCAATGCTTCGTCTAGTAATAGGTAGAAATTAGTTAGGGAGAATAATTGCATTTGATGCAAAATTGCATTTGATGCAATATGGTAATTTAAGCTTAGATAGGGACTATTTTGCATTTGATGCAAAAGCGATTAAATGTGTATTAAATTGTTTAATACAATATTTAATAAAATAAACGCAAGGAAAAGTTCACGGGTAAGACGGGAATGTCCCGGTCTAGACCCAGGTTCGAACGGCGTCCAAATCGGACACCAAACGCAAAAGTTATGGCCAAAACAGTAAAAAGCCCATGTAGACATCAGCCCAAGAGGCAGATGGGCCGGACAGCAAATAAAGCGGGCGCTTTTGCGCCCGCAGTCTTCACGGGCGGGGCCCGCCCGCAATCATGCAGGCGGGGCCCCGCCCCGCCCCACT
The DNA here is from genome assembly GCA_030789695.1 of Scilla litardierei. NCBI lineage: Eukaryota > Viridiplantae > Streptophyta > Magnoliopsida > Asparagales > Asparagaceae > Scilla > Scilla litardierei. The sequence continues at coordinate 49,822,319 of CM061131.1, read as the reverse complement.
GTGCACGCAGGACGCGTGCACAGCACGCGCCCGCGTGGCGCGTGCTGTGCACGCGCCCGCTGGGCGCGTGCAAGGCACGCGCCGCGTGCCTTGCACGCGCCCAGCGCGTGCACTGTGCACGCGCTGAGGCGCGTGCAGTGCACGCGCCTCGAGGCGCGTGCACTGCACGCGGCCTGAGGCCACACGCTGCCTAGGGCAGCGTGTATTTTGGCGGCTGGCTGTTTGCGTTTTTGTGGGTTTTGGCTGATCTTTGGACACTCAATTGGAGGGTCAAACGACCTCCGATTGACGAACGGTTTTTTCCTATGCGTTCACCGTTGAACGCTTGTCGTATTGATAGGTTGTATCGATCTTGAAGCTCAACGGTGAGTGAGTTAAAATTCACGGAAGTTTGCACCTTTTGAAGTGCAAACTAACCTGATTTTAAATTAACTCTATTTTTAGTCCCACATCGGATTTTGAGAAAAGGGGAGAGTCCGCCGCCTATATAAATAGGGGTCTCCCCCCTTTCTCAAAACTCGTCCCAAGCTCTAGATCTGAGCGGCTCCCGTAAATGTTGGAGCACGCTCGGATCTAAGCTTAAATTAATATTTCTATTCTCCCTAAATTTCTGCCTTACTCCTGCGGGCTCTGGCAAAGCCACAAAGGAGTTCGGATTCTGGATCCGAAATCTTGGCGGAGGTTTCACTCGCGTGAAACTTTCTTCGGCGGTTGGTTGGCTCGGCGGCACGGGGATTGATCGCCTCGGGATGCGGAGCGGTTCGAGGAGCGGTTCGGGGAGCGGTTCAAGGAGCGGCTCGGCGTGGGACGGGAGCAGCTCGGAAGACGGCGCGGAACATCTCGCCTGCTCCAGGGCTGAGATTCCGGGTATGTGGTTAAAGTAGTTTATTAGCATTAGTTTAATTTAATCGCAGTAGGCTAGATCCTTCTTGGGATGGTCAGACCCATCCCAAGTCGGCATAGATCTTGGCATAGGGTCTTGGACCTTAGGGCCAAGTTAAAATTGTTTTAACTTGCATGTTAATTTAGATTAACTGTTTTTCTTCCGCTGCTTTTGATTTTCCTGTCTATGTTCCGTCCGACTTAGGACGGGACTAGAGTTTTGTGCCCTAAGGGACCGCCCAATTCCCTACAGCTACATGCTGATAAAATGCGCCCACCGTCTCCACACAGGGAGACCATGTGTTGTTTGGAGAAAAGCTATTTTCCAGTACTTGTTATCTTGTTTATTTCCCTACATTTATCCATAAAATATGAAAGAGCAATAGCTATACCAATAACCAGTAAACAACAATTTACTGGAAATTCCCCCCCAACCCACCCACCCACCCAATCAAACAGGTTAAATTAAAGGGTTTGTTTAGATATAAGTCCCCTTTTTAGTCTAATTTGAAAAGAATCTTGCAAATCGTAAGATTTCGATTGGTCCCCCAAATTTATTACGCGGTTCGAAATGAGTCCCCTAGCTAAAGTTTAAAATTATGACATATTCCGTTAAAACGAACTAACGAAATATACCTTGAATTCTCCAACTCCTCGTCATTCTCCCACATCCTCTTCTCCTATCACCCTTCTCCCACCACCGGCTTTAGCTACATCCTCTTTGTCATACTCTGCAACAACCCCCTTCCATATTCATTGCGCTTTCTCTTCTCATCCTTCAAAAAATCCCGCTACAAAACCCTAACTCAAATCCTATTCCTCTTACCCTTCCATTAATCCCCGAGAAATCTAGCAAACCTTAATTATAATCACATACCCTTCTCCTCTTTCATCCCTCAAGATATTCTCCGAACCTCTAATATTAGCACTATCTTCCTTCTCTCACATCTCATTTTTCAAGAAACCATCTCCAAACTCAAACCCATACCCCTCCTCCTTCCTCCAATCCTTCAAGAAAACCCTAACCCCATACTGACCCAAAATCCAAAATGAAAGGCTGAACTCGGGTCTGGGTAAACCGTACATGCCAAGCAAATGCCAAACAAACCAAAGTCAAATTTTGGATTAGATCAGTCAAGATGGCTCTTCTTTTCGAGCAGCTTAATTATTAAGCTGAGTGACCCAAATTTCAAATCATATGATTTGAGGGACTCTTTTCAAATTAGACATAAAAATGTGACCATTATCATTAAAACCTAAAATAAAATATTGACACCACTGCATAGAACATTTCACAGCACACTATAACAGCTTGTTAATGAATAGCTCAACTGGTCATAAACAGAATGCTCAAAAGATCTACATTTTTTTCATATCATCATCAGTTTTTGAGATTTTACTTCCTAAAGCAAAGGTGCTCATGCACTCTTTCACTTATTCAGAAAATGTGCACAGAAAAGTAGGATTATATACAGTGCCTACTTATCCACACAATATGCTTTCCAACATTCAACCAAAAAACAATGATTTATCTATATGTATAAATAACTCTGGTTGACATAGATACCGAATACAATGGGAGAACTTGAAACAACTTCTACAAAAGGAGAACAACTTACTCAGTTACCTTCAAAGAAGCTTAATCAATCTTAGGCATTCTTCATGATTTCGGTCCGGCTTTGCCGGTATGTAACATCCTCCTAGATCATCTACCATATATTCTACATCCAGGGGCGTAACTACTCTTTGGTTGAGCTGCCCAGGGCAACCAAAAATAAATTTTTGTATATACAGTTACAAGCTTGCCTATTAGCCCACTTGGTTCGAGGGTTGTGCTACAAATTTGATGGTTCCAACTACAAGTCCTGCAACCTGCATGTGTTATATTGGAAATTTATAAACATTTTAGTTCACTTGGTTTAGTGGTTTTGCTACTAATTCAACGGTTGCAGGTATTTCTATGAAACTCTATATATTTTTCATCCGTCATTATATTCTAAATTAAATTTTTCATAAAGAATCTTTTGTATAAATTTCTTTACAAAACATGGTTATATTGTAAATTTGTAAACGTTTTAGCTAACTTGGTTAGAGGGTTCTACTGCTACTTCGAAGGTTGCATTTTCGAGACCATTGCACTAACTCCTGTATATTTTTCCTCATTTATTTAATTTTGAATTAAGTTTTGCATAAATAACATCTTGAATAAATTCATTTACAAAACATTGGTCAAACAATTTTTTGGTGTATTAACTCTTGTATAAATTCCTTTAAAAACATTGTAAGTTGGTCAAACAATCTTACATATTAGCTCTTTGGTTGAGCTGCCGAGGGCAACCAAAAATAATTTTTTGTATATATAGTTACAAGCTTGCCTATTAGCTCACTTGGTTAGAGGGTTGTGCTACAAATTTGATGGTTTCAACTTAATTTATAAACATTTTAGTTCACTTGGTTTGTGGTTTTGCTACTAATTCAAAGGTTGCAGGTATTTCTATGAAACTTTGTATATTTTTCATCGGTCATTAAATTCTAAATTAAATTTTGCAAAAAGAATCTTTTGTATAAATTTCTTTACAAAACATGGTTATATTGTAAATTTGTAAAAGTTTTAGCTAATTCGAAGGTTGTGCTGCTAATTCGAAGGTTGCATGTTCGAGACCATTGCACTAACTCTGTATATTTTTCCTCGGTTATTAAATTCTGAATTAAGTTTTGCATAAAGAACATCTTGTATAAATTCCTTTACAAAACATTGGACAAACAATTTTTTGGTGTATTAACTCTTATATAAATTCCTTTAAAAACATTGTAAGTTGGTCAAACAACCTTTTAGTCTATTAACTTTTGCATGAACATTCTTTTGACCATGTTCATTTGTAGAATTTTGCAATTAGATCCTACAAAAGCATGATTCTCATCAATGGCGTAACTACCCTTATCTTGCCCTTGGCATAAAAATAGAAAAAATTATATATTTGTTGTTAACTCTGCAGCTACGGAACCACATAGCCATGTATTTATAGTAATACTGTTACATAATGGTTGGATACCCAATACATAGATGGGCCTCCAAAAGCCCGTTTATAACACTTTCCCTTATCCAACCATTGTTGTAAGCCGTATATGAGCGCTTCAGGGTTCATAGAGATTATCTGACTATGTGGGTCTGGATACTTCTGGATCCTAAGTTAATAGTTCTTGCCTCGTCAAAACCTTTGCCATGGAAAACCCAGTGGGAAAAACCAGTGGCAGAGGGAAAAGAGTACAAGTGTCTATAACTTCCACTGATCGATGGATATCATCAGAGGTAGATACTTCTGGATCCTAAGTTAGGAGTAACTGCCTTGTTAAAACCTTTAGCTATGGAAAACCTAGTGGAAAAAACCAATAGCCAAGGAAAAAGAGTACAGTTTTTCATAACTTCCCCTGATTAGTGGAAGTATTTAGGGGGTGGATACTTCTGGATCCAGAGTCAATGAGGTTGCATCGTTAAAACCTTTAGCTATGGAAAACCCAGTGGGAAAAACCAATAGCCAAGGAAAAAGAGTACAACACTACATTTGACTCTTCCTAATCTTTACAAGCTGCAGTCTTGTAGATCTCCTAGGCAACTATACATCAATCTCTTACAGTGTTCTGGAAAAAAGTACAAAGTACAAGGCATCGCTCATCTATACAAGTATCGCTCATCTATGGCATCTACTAAATCCGAGGGAGCTCTTCTGAAGAGGAGTGGTATGCAGACTTGGTAGGTAGCAACACGTCTCTGATCCAGTCGTCACTGTGACTGCGAGGTACTGCAGGACCTGGCTGTGTGTACTTATGATTTGCTTCTTGGATCGATGAGCCTCTCGGGATGGTGGGATTGATGTTGCCTTGGAAATATGCTTTGCTGGTCTCCATGAGTTGGTCGTTCCTTTGTTGTAGTCATCACGATGATCTGTAACCTGTATCTGCAAATACTTTTAACATATTGGATGATCCTTGACCCTTGGAGGTAGCGCAGAAGCTACATATCTCTGTTCCAGTGGTGCGCTGCAGGCGCTGAAGGGTTTACTGCCAATGCTTTCTAGAGTCGCGTGTGGTTAACCAGATAAAGGAGTGTACAAAAGACACTTGAGTATGGCACTTCAGGACCTAGGATATCATTCCCCTCTTCCAGCGAACAGAAGGTGTCTTAATGTGCATCCATACAATCAGTAGGTGTATTAGTGGATTGCAAGTATCCATGTTTCTTCATCAACTGGATGATAATTTCATCTTCTGGATGATAATTTATCTGCTGGATGATTATTCATCTTTGGGATGATTATTCATATTCGGGATGATGGTTTCATCTTCGGGATGATGTCTTCATCTTCTTGATGATTATTCATCTTCAGGATGATGGTTTCATCTTCAGGATGATAGTTTCATCTTCAGGATGGTAATCCGTAAGGGTATGTTGTCACATCATCCATAGCAACATAGCCTAAGATTTTCTTTGCCAATCGCATGGTTTTCGCAACCATGACCAGGGAGCCTAATGCATCAGTTTAAATAATTTTGTAAGCGAGTTAAGCTACTCTTACATGGTTACTTACTGGTTTCTGCGAAATAAACCTCTAAGCTATAGCGTTTTGCTTATAGCATACGATTTTATTTATCTATACAATACTCGGTAACCCACAGGTTTGATATCTTTTGATATCAGGACTTCGGGTCCAAACACTTCACATTTCATAAGTGAGTCCAGTTCAACTTATTATTGCCTCGTTCCACATAATCTGGCCAAGTCTCTGCGTTTTCTTAAGGAAACGGAGATTGGGAACGATATCCATGGCAAAATTTAATGTGAGTAATTGTCGACAAGTGTGTTTTATCCAAATACCTCTCCATGTACTACAGTATTCAATTCATTCCAGATTCATCTCTTCTGGAGGTTCTGGAAAGGGAGAGGATATGGAGATGAGTTCACTTTCCTGTGGTGGTATTGTTTTAGGGTCTCCAGGAGTTATTTCTCGCTTTGGAGCGTCGTGGTATGTCCTCTCATCCATTGAGGATATCCACTTCTGCTACTGGTGGATTGCATCCATTATATTTGGTATGTCAATCCTAGCTGGATTTTTAGTAGCAGAGATGAGTGAATTTGACAATATTTATATTGTCAGTAGCTATGTCTGATAACTGTTTAACAGTTTCATGAGTGTGGATCTTCAGGATCTCATCACAATTCATGATAATCAGATCATAGGTATTAATGTTTTTAAATGGTCAAATTGAGCTTCAGGCTCATGGATGATTATAGTATTTTTGTTGAACCTAATGCTGGGGAATCAAAGTTATGAGGGATCTTCAGGATCTCATCAAGCCTTTAAAAGAGGGCACATCATTGCATGTCTTAGGAGAAGTGATTTTAAATGCTTCCCTTGTTCAGAGTGCTCAGAATCTATTTATCTGGGGTAATTACTTCCGATAAATAGTTCTGTGTTCTGATGGTCCATAGTGGTGATATGGGGATGTATACTCATCATGGCACCATCGATAAGATGTGCTCTAAACACTTCCCCCGTTAGGGGTTCTCGAAAACTGTTTATATGAGGTGATCAAGATCATATAAATAGATTCTAAGGAGGCATTTTGATGGTTTGCATTGTAATTGCATGTTCCCACATGGTCACCTACAACTGGATTTTTAATGGATAAGTAAACCGTTTAAATCATTTTAATGATTTACATATAACCCATTTCTGGGTGTGAACACAAAACTTCAGGGTGTTAAATTTTCTTCTAGTTGTTAAATATAATTGATTCCCAGTGTTATCCGAAAAAAAATCCGCAATAAGCTCGACTTCAACGAAGTTGAGCATAGAACTGGGGATATGAACCCGTCAAGGCACGATCTATAAGATGTGCAGTAATGCCTCCCCCGTTTGGGGATCTCGGAATATATTCATCCAGGATGGTTAATCCCGATGAATAAGTTCCACTGCGACATTTTTGAGGGTAGTATGAGGGTAAGTAAAAGCCCAACCAATATCCCAGTAAGGTAATATGTCCGTTGTGATTAATAATAATCTGGACTGCGGTTGGATAATAAGGTTTTGATTATGACCATTTTAAGAGGATATATGGATGAGTACTCTAAAGTACATCATCAGCCATATGTAGGGAGTGTGTGAGTCCACTTTTATCCCTCAAATCCTCCCAAGAGTCCTAAAGGTCTCATTCTTCTAATGATGATAGTGTATCATCTTAAATTCGTTTGAGGAAGTGAGAAGAGTCAATGTCCACGTGAATGAAGATGATCTCATAATCATTTTTCCCTTTTGAATGGGACAATGAAAGTTTCACCCTTTTTGAAGAATCTTCGGTTCGTCAAATTTACAGCATTGACTAATGATGTCTTGTATCATCAATCCATGGTGACATCGTTCCAACGTTGGTCGATTATGGACACTTCTGGCGTTCCAAATTAATTCCTCTGTTCGAATTTATGTGGGACTTTTGAAAGTCCATTAAAATGCTCAAGTTAATTTTGTCCAGTAATAGGTGAACTGTATTCAAACTGTGAAGGATTACATCTTCACATTGACTATTATGCGGATCATTATGGGACAAAGCTTTAGGCTTCATTGATTTCTTGAGTCATTAGGGATTTCGTTTTAACGAATATCCATCGAAACTTTATAAATTTCAGAGAGTAAATGGCATCCTTATTTTAGGAGTATTCAGGATAACAAATCATTCACAGTAAAATAAAATGTGTAAAAAGCATGAAATCAATAATAAATATTGTGGTGATGCATTTAAATACATATATACTGCAAGAGAATACTACTGATAATTATGTTACAGTAGAAAGTTTCATAGTATGATGTGTGCTCTAGAAAACATACGTCCACAATTGTGCTCATTTTAGACTCATATTATGACAACAGATCAAATTTGTTTTCAAAGTTCATTTGTCCTCGGGGAGTAGCAAAATATACATAAGGTCAATTGACTTTCGTCGTTTAGACTAGATATGTATATATTTTATATGGCATAAGTTAATGCCCATTCATGTTGCAAAAAGCATTATGGGTCTTATCAGAACTTCTGGTCAGATATTGGGTTGCCATTGCATACTCCAAGTCGAGGTATATCATATCTTCCCTTTCTCATTTTATTCAAGACCTCCCCTGTTTTCAGTCTTCCTTATTGTCGTTTATAAGGAAGAATGAATATTGGTCTTACGAAGTAGACATATACAAGGGAAATGAGTTAGTTTCTATATTTCCACTTTTTTAGTTTATGAGAGACTTTTAAAAGTCTATTTGAAAACTCAAGTATGGTCTTCAGGCCATTTTTATTGAGCCATTCAAGTATTATGTGGATAAAGAATCATGCTCAAGGGGAAACAAATACGTGGCTACGAAATTTATGATTTCTCATTTATCCATTAAGATACGACTTCTGGCGTACGCTTAAAATTAAGGCTAGATTAAAGAATCATACCTTGTAAAGTGAGATTACTCTAAAAGAGTTTAGCGGTGTTATGACAACTGTTGGTGTCAATATTGGTTTATATGAACCATAGATCTGAGAGATCTATTTACCGCAAAATGCGTATCTCTAAAAGAAATCGCATAAATGTTTTTCGCATAATCCATCATATTTGTTAATTTTTATTAGGGTGTTGACCTTTGATTTGATTTTGAACTTCAGGTTCATTTTGTCAAAGTGGATATGATGTTAAACCTTTTGAAACCATGTTTGGTTTGTTGTCATAAAATATCGTCATATCATGAGCATGAGTATGAGCAAGGGATGATCATATAAGAGTGCAAAATGCAACAATTTATGATTTATCATACACATAATACTCTGCAGGTATATAAATAATTTTATCTCAGACATATATTTATGCTACAGACATTGAAAATATATCATAGAGATTTTAGCATGCTAAATATAATGTTCATCACAGAACATTAAATATGCGACAGGCATATAATTTTCTATACATGCATTTATAGTGTTTAAGCGGAAATTTATGCTAGAGGCAATAAAAATATACAACATCCCATCGCAGAGAAATGTAGCAGGTATTTAATTTCAATGCAAACAATTAATCAACACAGGCAATTAATCATTATAGGCAATTAATCATCACATGCGTTTTATAATGGAAATGAAAATTTTTGGTTTAATAATTATTAGACCACTGGGCAACGTCATACACCGTTATGTTAGTTAATTAACGGCAGAGCAGTTGCATGATCTTCCTAATCATTAAACGTGTAATAATCAATTAATTCAATAAAATGCGATGATTTATAAAGCATATAATTAATCAGAATTTAACGAAGAAAAAACTTAATTAAATCTGAAAAATAGAATTCGTAAAAAAAACTTTTAGGGAAAGCCCTAGTTAAGGTTTGCGCCGCGGGGGTCGCCGCTTCGGGCGGCTAGGGTTTGCGCCGCGGGGGCCACAGCTTCGGGCGGCTAGGGTTTGCGCCGCGGAGGCCGCCGCTTCGGATGGCTAGGATTTTTGGCGCATGGGCATGGCGGCGGCCTTCAGGGCTGCAAAAAATCCTTCGGCTCGGATTTGAGGGGGCCATCCATCAGGGTCGGTAGCCCCATCTCCGATGGGGGACAGTGCACAGTGCCAGCCCAAAGGGGGTAGCATGACCGTCAGGGATGGCCCCCCTTCCGGCAAAGCAGAAGTGACGCAGAGGGGTGGCGTGGCCGTCCGAGCCGGCCCCCCTTCCGACTGTGCGTGACTTCTTCCTTACGCATGGGGGTTACTAGCATGATATTCTCTATAGATAAATCATGCACAAATGTGATCATCTCTGGCTTTTGATTGGTCATGCATGGGGCTTAATCTTTATAGTGTGTGAATTGTATTTGTTTGGAGTAGTATATGCAACACTTGCATGTTCAATAAATAAATCCCCAATTGAATCCACATCTTACTAAATAAAATTCATGCATGGAGAGATCTGAAGCACCCTTGTATGCGAAAAATTAATTTTCATGGTTATCAAATTTTCCACACCCATGAGAAAAAGAGATCCAATTTTTATTGTAAAATCCCTTCCCGGTTGAGAAAACATCTTCCTTTATCAGAAAAAAATCCGTTTTTATTGTAAAAATCCAATATTTATCTATGTAATCAATGTTTTTATCATAAAAATTTGATTTTTAGTGATAAAAACGTTGAGTTATCATCCAAAAATTGATTTATCATATAGATCTAAGATAAAAAATAGATCTAATATAAACAAACATTGATCCAATCATATGCACATAAAATTTTTAGATCTAGGTGATTTTAGTGATTACCTCTAGATTCTACCCGCCGGATCTAGTGAAGTTTGGTGAAGGAAGCCTTTTCGTGTCGCGATTCCTCCGTCGGCAGGGGTTCGGCTCAGCTGACGAGCGTGCTGATAACGTGTTGTAAACTCTGCAGCTACGGAATCCCGTAGCCCTGTATTTATAGTAATATGGTTAAATAATGGTTGGATACCCAATATACAAATGGGCCTCCAAAAGCCCGTTTATAACAATATTATATTTCATATCACTCACTCTCTTTATAGCTCTCTTTTCACTCTCTTACTTCCAAATACAATAATTTCAAAAGGTCCCGATCCGTATCTCTCTCTGACCCCCCACCAGGTCTCGCCATTGTCCGCGTACACATTGCCTTTTGATCACCATGAATTTCTACAGACTCTCACCAGGTGATTTCAAGGTATCTAAATTCTTTAGGGTTTTTGTTTTATGTTTTTTTTCAAATTTTTCCTGTTAAGATCTTGACGAGTTTTGATGTTGTAATTTTTTTGAATTTGATAATCTTGTACACCCGCTAGTTCTACGTCCAATTGATGCCATGACTAGCTGCATATGCTTCAAGCTATGATTATTTTGATTTACTTAAATTATGTTTTTTTCCTTTATGGGTGTATTTTTTATCTAAAGCATTTACTTTTCAGGAACAGTCCTTCTTGATTTATTCCATCCCGTATTTAGTTCTAAATACTTTAAGATTTTGGTTGGGAAGTATTATCTTTCAATGTAAATTTAGTATTTTAGTTTTTGAAGCAGCAAAATTAGGTTTTGCATTGAAGTTGGTATTTATTTTAATATAAACTATTTTTCGATATCTTTCTTTGACTTATAATAGAGATTTTGTCTTTATTTAAATTTTGATCTTAGTAAAATATTTATTAAGAATGACTTCTTCATTTTTATTTCTTAATATTATCGTTGGTTAATATTATCATTTTTAATGTGGCCTCATGTATATGCTAAGTATTTTTTTAGAAATTTTTTTCCAAAGAAACATTCAAAATAAATATGATTATTTTTTGATTAGTTACATAATTAACCTAAAGCATATTCTTAGATGAGATAAAGTTCCAGCATTACTAAAATTGCAATATGGTGTCCTCTATTTGACATGAAACCCATGGTAAAAAGCCAATATTATTTTAAAATAGTATTCTTTGTATCATCTTTACTTTTGCCCAGGGCAAAGAAAATCCGAGTTACACCACTACCTATATTAGGGGTGGCAAAATGAGCCCGACCCGACCCGACCCGAACATGGCATCCTTAACAGGGTACGGGTAGAGGCCAATCCGGGTCAAGTAGGAAACGGGTTGACCCGACCCGACCCAGATAAAATCTGGGTCGGGTATGTGTTTGGCATGTCAACCCGGATGACCCGAATTTGACCCGGTTTAATTTCTCTATATATATAAAAATTTATATAATAACTTCAATACACAGTTGCAATGAGAGTTGTGCTTATACGATTTGAATTGTTGTCCTTGTCTTTAAGAGGTCTTGGATTCAATTCCCTTTACATACAACTATTTTGTTAATTTTATTACTTTCGGTAATAAAATGGTAACGTTAATTATACTTCCTTGCTGTAATCAGTGTGGTTTAAGCGACGAGCTACTGGAAATTATACAACATTTAATAAATTGTCGGTGGCTCTTAATAAATAGATGGATATCGAAAAAGAAGCAGTAGTGTATAAGTTAAATCTTAACCCGACGGTTTAACCCGAACCCGACCCGGAAATTTTCCGGGTCATCCGAACCCGACCCGGATTCAATCCGGGTCGGGTTAGGGTTTACCCCTATCCGGGTCGGGTCAAATCTGATCCGACCCGAACCCGAACCCGAACCTACCCGACCCGTTTGCCACCCCTAACCTACATCCCACGAAAACATCTTTAAGTAATGAATAACACTATCTTATAAATATTTTATGAGCTTCCAATACATGATATATATAGTTCATTACCTTTGTGAGCTCTCACTTCGTAAGGATGTGGTTATGTCTCTGCCAGATTCTCTGTATAGCCATGGTTGCTGCAAGGAAACCGTATGCAATCCCTAGGATGGCAAAGACGATGACAAATTAGACTAACAAGGCGAAGCAAGCCTCCACGGATGCAGGGAAACAGTCCAGGATGCCCCATCCATAACGACAGTTGCGGCATCCAGCCATGCAAGGATCATTGTTACTGGAGGAGCAATGCAATATCAGCCCAACGAAACCCAGCAGCACAAAAAACTATCAACACACCTGCAACAATTATCATTGTTATGATGTCATGAGATAAAAAGATCCAATGTGGACCAGAAATATGAGAAAGGAGAAGCTATAGGCCACTGCATGCACTCCAGAGCAGATACATTTAGAAACTTCACATATTTCCCAGATACTGGAATGGTATCTCGAAAGGAGGATGCTAACTAAACCATACACGTGTGGGTATGCTGCCGCCCCGCACGCACGCGCGCGCGGCCCCCCCCCCCCCCCCCAAAAAAAAAAAAAAAAAAAACACACACACGAGAGAGAGAGAGAGAGAGAGAGAGAGAGAGAGAGAGAGAGAGAGAGAACATAGACATGTGATTCAAGCATGTCTAGCAAGCTCGATCTAGTACACCTACAACATATCTAGGTGCAAAAACAATCACTGATTTACAGCAAATAGAGTTACCTAAGCAATAGCAAAAGGGAATTGGATGATTTGACAGTATGCAATCACAATCGCTGAAAGAATTTCTGAAACTCCCATTTTTATCCAAGAATTATGCAAAAGCACCACTTGTAGCAATTGCCTGCATGGTAAATACAATAGCAAATAATGGCATGTACTACTGACCAATGACTGAAAAAGCGGTAGTTTTATATAGAATAAAGAAAGAAAGGAATAATAATATCTACATCAAAGTACGGAAGAATGGGGAAGAAATGTCATAAACACTTTGTACATAGCAAAGGGATACAAAACTGGAGCACTGTATGAGATTATCAAGCGGGCGAAGCAAGGAAGACCAGTCGTGAAAATGCATATTCTTACTCTATCAAAGATTGCCCAAAGCATCTTGATTAACCACTATTTGCTAAATGAAAAATGAAAATTTATAAGTGTTCATTCTTTTGAATAGGATAGTCTACACTCAAAATGCCTTCTGAATTCACTCCACACGATGTCAGTATTTATCCCTATTACGTGCGAAAGAAATAAACTGATCATTCTTACTGTGTGAATGAATATAGCTAGCCAGCAAATAACTAAACACATTCAGTGGAGAGAAGGAACACAGCTAAGCGAGCATAACCTAGAAGCAACAAGAAAAGGGAAGTAGAAGGCGATGTCTGCTTACAGTCTCTACTGCCAGAAATACTAGGAGAACATCTCTGGCGAGAACATCTCTTCATTGTACGCCACGAGTAATCCTCCAACATTTCCACTCGAAGATGGAACTTGTGCTTTACATGTTGTACAATGAGAGAGAGCAAATCCTTCCTGTAAAAATAATTTTAAAATGTTATAGTAAATCTATTATACATTTGACAGTGTTTTTTGAATCCTAGGGCTGACCAGGACAAGTGAGGGGGATAAAAAGTGGCTGAGATTTAATCCTGGAGAATGAACGGTTAAGATTAGAGTTTGTGAAAAATTTGGGAGGGAAACTTTGTTTTTGGTAAGAAAACGTGAAGGGGGACCACGTTGGGAATCTAAAACTTTGTTTTTTAAAGGAAAAATGTTTCAAATGCTGCATGCGTGACCTGGGGATAGCAAGCATTGAAACCCGATCCCTTTTTCCTTCCCCAAAAACCGGTTTTTGGGAAGAGCAACAAGTTTTTGGAGAGAACAAAATTGGCTCTTGCTCTTCCCCAAAATATGAGGAGAGCAGCAATTAAACAAAGAAACATGAGGTCTTTCTTTGTGTCTTCTTCTCCCCGTTTCACCTCACTCGAAATTTCCCCCAATTCAAATCCAATAGGAATCCCAGAGTGCTCCGGTGGCTGTTGTTGGGGAGCATCGTGAACGATCAGTGGTCCGCATTGCTCGCCGTCGATGGAATCGCCGCCTGCAACGAAGCCCGCCGCTCATAGCACCAAGTGAGCTGACTAATGATCGGTTAGGTTTTCGATCTTTTCCGTGCTGATTTCGTTTGTTCTGACGGTTTCCGTTTGCCAGCTCTGTTAAAATTATGCTCCATTCCCGCCTGTGAAATGCACCGTGCTTGAACTGCCGCAAGTGGTTGAGGGTCTGGAAAGGAGCGAGATAGGGGGAAATATGTTCGATTGTGTTCCTCTCGCAGATGCGACCCTGCTCAAGGTACGTTCCATTGTGTGTGTCCCTGAATTTACCTCACTTTTGAAAGTAGAGAAGAAAACTTAATTCAGGCTTTTTATCCCTTTGCAATGGGTTTTGCATGATTGGAGTGACCAGGAGTGCGTAAAAATACTGAAGAGATGCAAGGATGCCATCCCTTTCAAGGAAGCGGGGGGCAAAGTGATCATCATCGACATGGTGGTTGACACAAAAAATGTTTACTGCTGTTTAATTTCGATATTTACATGATGGTTCACACCACTGGGAAACATCGATCAAAGAGCGAATGGAAGAAAATCTTCACTGCTGCAGGTTTCAGAGGCTACAAAATTCGGCATATTCTTGGTTTGCGATCAGTAATTGAGGGGAAGAATGCGATCAACTCATAGCTGTTGATTATACGACAAAAGGCGAGGGCCACAAGCACACGCGAGCTCCGTTATCTCCAGGCCTTTCTTCTGTCGCATCGCACTCTTCCCCTCCGCCTTGCACTCTGCAATCATTTGGTTATGGTTTTCTTTGATTTTGTTTGCACATCTTAATCATTTCCTGTTTGTTTTTTTTCCTGTCTTGGTTAATTGATGACAGTGGGCCAAGGGAGGAGGTCAATTTAGGAGGATGTTTTGGTATTTAGTCGTCAGAGACGATGAACATGGCAATCGCGTGGGGCGTTGGTGACGGGCAAGCATAAAAAGTGGGCATTTTCTTTTTTGACAGTATTGCCTCGAGGTAGGGTACTTCTCAATATTTCTTTTTTGACAACTTTTTATGCTTTCGTTTTTTTCTCATCATCATCTTCTCAATCTTTTTTTTTGCGATATGCATCGTTTTTTTGACCACTTTCATTATTGTTTTCGCATGCCAAAATCCATGAGTTTTTTGAACAATGACTATCGTTGACCTCCACGACGGTGCAGAATGGCTATTGCGTCTTCCAGGTACCCTACCTCGACGATCAGATGTACGGATGTTGCTCAGGGTAATGGAGGCCCCCGCCAGCGTCGATGCACGTTAGCTCCGGCGAGATGAAGGGTTTTGTTTGTTGTGTTCTTTAATGCTGGACAGTCAGGACAGAGTGACACTTATTATTTGAGCACACTAAAAAGATCTTCCTTTATATTTTTTCAACAAAATGCCCTGTCTTGGCTTCATTCTATTTTCTGAGATCTATCTGAATATGGATTGTCCTCAGTTCTTAATTTGCTTTCATTTTTGGGTAGCTTTTAAGTTGCATTGTCATTGAATTGATCCTGCAATAAAAGTCTTGCTTCAGTTTACACTTTAATTATATGCTCTTTATTGTTCCATTTATTTCTGGGGATTAAATCATCGAAGATGAGCCCGTCGAAGGACAACAGTCATCGTTGCGTTCTTTCTTATGGTGCAATAATTTTGGTAACAACCAGCAAGTGCGCCTGCTCTGTATTTCAAGTTGTGCATGTAAAGTTTGTCAAATTTGGTTGATTCAGGTTGAGCTTATGGAGACGCCTTCCGTATATACATGGAACATGATATTTTCATTGGAGGTTATCGGTATATAAGTTTGAGGGTTGTGTTTATTGATTGAACTTATTTTCTGTTTATCTTCCATTGAATGTTGTATCTTCCTTCGTTTCTATTTCAACGGATGTTATGTGTAAAAAAAGGATCATGTAATGTGGTGTATTGTACTGATCATTCTGATCATTAAGGAAGGTTCGAGCAAAAGAAGCTTCCCCAGCATTCCCCAATTTCTGGAGTTTGTTCTTACTAATACATGTGTTTAATTGTGTTTTTGTTCTGAAGATCCCCTATTTCCCATGTGTGTTTCACAGTGTTTTTGTGCGAGCAAAAGATGTCACTGTTCTGAAGATATTGTTTCACAGTGTTTCACAGTGTTTTTTGCTCATAACTTGTGCCAATTTCTTGAAGATATTGTTATGAAGACCTTGCCAATTTCTTGAAAATACTGCTCATAACCCATATGTGTTTCACAGTATTTCCCATATTTGTTTCACAATATTTTTTGAAGATATTGTTCTGAAGATCCCATAGATCCCCTATTTTCCCGAGCAAAAAAGGGTACATATTGCTCATAACCCGTGCCAATTTCACAGATTTTCTGGATTTTGTTCTTCCAAATCCATGTGTTTAAATGTGTTTTGTTCTGTAAATCCATCTGTTCAACTTGCAACTAAAGGTGTTTCACATATGTTGTCGTCATCAAAGAAGAAGCACAACAAGAACCCCTATGCAACAAGGGGCCTGGACAAGTTCTCGATGGTCCTGGCAGAGCTCGAATCAATGAGAGAGCATATCATGGCGAAGACGATGGCCCAATGGGTCCGCTTCATGTGTGACAACTCTCGGGACTGGGTGCCCATTATCGTCCGGCCCAAGGAGGCGGCAAAAGCGACGAATGTCGTCAGGAAGCTGCCTGCAGGGGCGACGGTGCAGGCCGAGGAGAAGAAGCGGGAAGTCGAGAAGGGGAGCACGAAGCATGAAGAGATCAAGAAGAAGAAGGGGGAGGTGAGGTTTGGTT
The DNA here is from genome assembly GCA_030789695.1 of Scilla litardierei. Taxonomy (NCBI): domain Eukaryota; kingdom Viridiplantae; phylum Streptophyta; class Magnoliopsida; order Asparagales; family Asparagaceae; genus Scilla; species Scilla litardierei. The sequence continues at coordinate 49,805,292 of CM061131.1, read as the reverse complement.
GTTTGAGCTTGGGGAGGTGGATGGAATCATATTATTGGCCACTGGTTGTGATTTTGATATTGTTGTGCCTGGTGATGTTTGGAAGAGTGTTTGCAATATGTTGCACTTCCATTTGGTGGTACATGGTGCCTAGCATGAATGAGAGGGGTGTTAAGAAGAAGGAGATTGGGAGGAGATTGAGTGATAAGAGATTGGGTTCCCCTAGAGCCCATGGAAATGGGAAGAAATGACCATGCTGATGATTTCATCTTCTGTTTGTAAATTGGTTTGTCTCTTTCTCTTTCTCTATTTTTTTGGATCAGTATGTGTGTAAATTATATATGTTGCTGATGGGTTCTCATTGGGGATCCAATCCCCAAAACCCAAGTTCAAAAACTTTGCTTCTATTTTACTATGAATTTTTGTTTTTTCGGTTTCAATGTGTTTGGCGATTGAAAATCTTAAATGAACCGCGCCGAAGGCGCCGGCTAAATTTTTTAGCGCTAATTCGTTGTTCTGTACCGAAGGCAACCGCACCGATTTTTTACGCTAATTTGTTGTTCTGTGTCGAAGGCGCCTACATCGAATTTGTTGTTCCGCACCGAATGTGCCCGTGTCGCTAAATATTTTTCCGCTAATTTGTTGTTCCCAGCAATTTTGTCTATGGAAATAATTTTTTGGGGAACAAAAATTTCGCGGGGGAAAATCTTAAATGAACCGTGCACGCGGACATGGGTTATGACTAGTTGATTCACAGATTCCTTGTGCATCAGGTAAACTAAATTTACATATGTTACTCCAAATGAAAATTAATATGGATAATACAATAGGTAATAATTTGCTGAATAGCCCCAGCGAGAACCCATTGCAGGCAATAAATAAAGTTTTGCCATCTTTTCTTTTTGGAAGATAAGGAAGAAGAATAAATACGAACAACAAAGGCAGGAAGACTCAATACATTTTACCACAAACATTTTTCTTCCTCTATTTGCAAACTGGATAAATTATGCAGAGTAATATACACTTTCAAGTCCCTGCCAAATTATCTAGTTTTTATTTTCTTTGGAACCTTTTGCAGTGTAAACCATGCTATATAAACACCGAGCCAGAAAGGAAAAAGTTTTGAGCTTAAGCACAAGGGAGTGGCTACACGCACATTCCGAATTACTCTGTGCATGACCACTTTTTGAAATGGATAGTAACGAAAATGACTTTTTTAAACCCCCAGAAATACCCCCACGTAAAATGAACTGCTGTGTGCGGTGAGTAAAAATTATGCAGAGAACAAAATTACTCAACGTGCACTACAAGAAAAATTTTGCCTGCGCACAACATGCAAAAATTTTACATGTTGTGGGCGGTGAGTAATTTTGCTCGCTGCTTTAATTTTTACTCAGTCTGTGCATCAATTTTTACTCACCGCGTACAACATATTTTGCCTGTTGTGCGCGGTTTGCACAGACCAAAAATTCTGCTGATCTCGTAAACTAATAATCTAAATTTATTCTATGTCTGTAAACTAATCTAAATTAATATTTTACAGACATAAATCAAATATTTATGCACTCAAAAAATTAACGATGATGCGTTGGGCATAAACCAAAAATTAAAGTGGTTATGCGCAGAGTAAAACGGTGGTGTGGTGCGCTGGGCATAAACTCAACAAAAAAATTAAAGCGGTCCTGTGCAGAGTAAAACAAATGTGTGACGGGCAAAACAAATTGATTCACACTGCAACCACCGTATTGAGTAGATTGAAGTGAATTTGGTTGCGGTGAATAATCTACTCAATTACAAACCAAAGTTGGTTTAATTTTTGGTTGTAGTGAATCACTTTGGCTGCAGTGATCCAAAAATCAACTAATACCGACCAATTCGCACTGCAATCATTGCAACCAATGTGATTCACTGCAACCATATATGGATCATTGCAACCAAAAGATGTTTTAAAAAACATAAATTGATTCACGGCAAACATAAATACCAAATTGATGCCTTTATGGATCAAAAAATGAGTAATTGATTCATTTTCGCATTAAAACGAGTAATGGATATATTGATTCATTTTCACATTAAATAACATTTGGTTGCACGGGTACGTGCATGGGTGAGTAATTTTGTTCCGTAAATCAAATTTTACTTAACTCGCACAAGAAGCAAAATTTTTGTCTGTCATGCGCCGAGTAAAAATTGAAGAAGAGCACGAAATTACTCAACGTGCACAACAGGAAACACGTTGATTAATTTCGTTCTCTTCTTCAATTTTTACTAACATTGCACAGTGCTGAGTAATTTCTTTATCTGCTTCAATTTTTACTCAATACACAACATGCAAATATTTTGCATGTTGTGCGTAGTGAGTAAAAATTGAAGAATAAAACAAAATTACTCAACGCGCACAGCATGCAAAAATTTTGCATGAGCGCAGTGAGTAAAAATTGATGCACGAATCTCAACTAATTTTTTTCGTTCGCCCCTTTATTATCGATCGTGCCCTAAATCATTGCTCCAGGTGAAAATTTTTCTGGAAAAATATATTTTTCTTGCCCTAAATCATTTTTGCAGATAAAATTATCGTTCTTTTCCTAATTTTTTTTCTTTCTCGACTGTCTTTTTTCGGCATTTTCCTGTTCTATCTTCAACTATCATGTTATCACGATCTACGTCGTCCGTCATTCGATTCGTATATTTTATAAAAAAATTGGGATTTAATTTGATTTTTTCAATGATTTTTTCATGATTTTATGATGTTTTCTTTAAGGAGTATTTTCGATACTCATGGTCATGCACTGGATAGAAACGTAAATAATATTATTTTTTTCATCGTGCACGGAGTAAAAGGTAAAAGCGATCGTGCACAAAATAAAATGGTATGTGCATGTAGCAACTCCCTAAGCATAAACTATTTTTCTCATGTACATGGTTGCCATATCAATCGAGATTTAATGAACAAATACAGAGCGTGGCTTGCTCTTTCAAACTACATTAGGGCAAATTGACTTTGCCTACAAGAAAGATATTCAACTCAAAAATGCCAGATTTTATAAAATTTATTCAGTTGAGCTTAGTCAACAACATAATCCTTTTAAAAAGGCATCACATCGTCGTCCACCAACACAAAAGACACTTTTTTTACCACTTAAGCATGAAACTAAAGCAGAGACCATGAAATTGATCGGAAACCAAACAAATATTCATCTGGCTCGCAATCGTATTCGAGGCAAATCTGACATGAGACTGTAGATGATGGATCGATCTCCTCAATCTTAATCTCGCTAGAACTCCCCTCTGATGAATCCAGCTGCTTCTTCCGCTCGAGGAGAGGATCCGAATCATCCAACTGACCCAAATCCCTCCTTGTGTATTGTTCTTTCATGTGCTTATGCAAAGTTGCTATCTTGGAACTTTTCTAGGGAAAGTTGTTGTTTTGGTGTAGCTAATGGCTTAAATGAGTTCCATGCACAAGCTCTCATGTTGATAGTGCATGCTTGCAAAGGTTGTCCCTTTTATTAAGAATGTTACATAAGTTGCTAGCTAAATTCTCTTATTGTGTGATTATGCTCAAGTAGTGAAATAGTTTCCTTATGAGTGGAAATGTGGAATATCCCCTTTCCTTCATTTTCGGCCATGGGCCTATTATGTTACTTGGCTGTGGAAAATGAAAGGGCTAGTACTTATGATGTTGTAATAAGTGAAGAGTGGTGGAAAGAAGGAGAAAGGGGACGGAATGAAATAATGTGTTTGCGTAAATTTTCTGTTTCTTTCCAAATGCTCTTGATTATTATTCGCTTAACGTATGCACATGTACTTTATTACTTTCACATGTATAGAATTTATAAAGAATGTTAAATTCCTCTCTAAAGAGGGTGAAAATGGGGTTGGGGGAAAACTGGGTACTAGTAGGGTATGAGAGCTGGACTGTATTGTGATGTACCTTACTCAGTTTCTGGTACTTTGAGATGATTTCCATACCTTGCTTAGTTTTGGGTACGATGAGTTGTGGTGTTGTGGAGTTTTCCTCACTCGCACTCCGATGCGGGAGGGTATGGGTGGAGAGAAAGGCCCCGTTAAGGAAACAGTGCTCGTGCACCACTGGCGGGTGCTCCTTACCGCCCTACCTTGGGGTGGAGTCCAGTTCCTCATATTCAACGACATACCCGGCTTTCCAAGAAAATTTTAATTTAATACTTAAATGCTTAAAATTTGCAATGTGTGTTTCTTACTTCCCTTGCCTGCTGTTGTGATTGTGGTTCCTTTTGTGCCATGTACTATTTGTGATTAAAAATAAAACAACATTCCCTAAATTAGTATTTACCTGCCTGAGTTGGGTTTCCTTGGACACGCTTTGACATGCTCTAATTTGTGGTTTCAGGTTTATGGAGCAGGAGGCAGTGAAATAGGTTTACAGTTTTGGTTGAGGAGTTTGGATAAGAGTTGGGTAATGAGGGGAGAGGATGAGAGACTTGTGCTCTTGGGGTTGTCTTTGGGTGTTGATTATTAAGAGTTGTATACATTGTATAAAGGATGTATAATGGATGTGTGTGTGTGTGTGTGTGTGTGTGTGTGTGTGTGTGTGTGTGTGTGTGTGTGTGTGTGTGTGTGTGTGTGTGTGTGTGTGTGTAAGCTTGTTCCTCAGTTGTCTCTGAGTTGTGTTCTCTGCTTGTCTATGTTGTTATCTAATTATTTCAGTGATGTAGTTTATGTGTTTGTTTTTGGACGTTTGTGTGGGAATACTACATGTACTACCCCAGCAGTGCACAATGGACCTACATCTCGATCTTTGATTAACTCTCTTTCCTTCCTTCTTTCTTTTTCACACCCGTCTCTGCGGGAATACCTGGGACGGATTCGTACTTCCTGTGTATCCTGGGGTGCAGGACATTACATTTGGTGGCCCATGCAGGTCTCTGCACTGCGGCAGTGTAATGGTAGTACGTGTCACGTTCCAAGGGTAGTTGGGTCATGTTCCATGGGTAGTTGTGTCTTAAGGTGGGTAGGACTCCAGCCTCGGGATAAATCCTACCTCTAGAAAGCCCAGGGTGTGGAGTTCCCTGCAGATAGATGAGGATGGTTGTTTGAATTGGAGTATATGTATATGACTATGTGTTTTACAAAGATATACAAGTTTGGTATGTATATTGGAATGACTATATTTGCATGTCTATATTTCTATATAAGTGAATGAGTGTTATGTATGTGTGGTCGCGAGTGGCGTATATTTATATTATTAATAGTGACCTAAGTGTCGATAGTGGGATGTATGCATTAGTATGATCTGTATTTTAGTATATGTGGATGTATCTATGTGGGTGTTTGTATATGTGTGTATTTTTATTATTGGGTGATGAAGGATTATGCTATTTGTATGTACCTAATGAAGATGAATTTATGTGTACGTAATGGTGTATTTGTATGTGGACATGTGTATGTGTATAGTGGTTGAGGTGTATTATGGGTATGGGAATGTATGTATATATATGTGCTAGTGTACCTTCGTATTGGCTATCTCTAGGTATGTGTATGGGGTGTAGACATATGTATCTATGTATATGTACCTTATGTATAATTGTATGCATATGTGATGAATATTTACATATGATGGTATAATTATAAGGACTCTGTTTGGACTATGTGTATGGATATATGAATGGATATAGATATGCTAATTGTATGGATACTTGCATGACTACTTGTATGACGTAGATTGCATTGATAGTTGATGTATATATAATTGATGTATAGATGTACGTGTGTAAGTGCATCTATACATCAAAAACTTGCATATGTTGTAGGCGTGCTATTTGAATGTGTATGTCTACGTATATTAGATATATATGTGCGAGCAGTCTATTGCATTGTGCATGTGTATATGGGTGTGTTACTCGATGGATATATGCATTTTGTATGTGTGTGCATCATCTATGGACTAGCGAATGCCCGTGCCCGGAGGGCACGACAAAGGTCGTCCCACAGACGCGAAACCGACGGAACCGCGGGCATGGTTCATTTAAGATTTTCCTCCGCAAAATCTTTGTTACCAAAAAATTATTTACAACCAAAATTGCGCGGAACAACAAATTAGCGTAAAAATATTTAACGGCACGAGCGCCTTCGGCGCGGAACAACAAATTTGGTGCAGGCGCCTTTGGCTTCGAACAACAAAGTAGCATAAAAGAATTTAGCAGGCGGGCGCAGGCGGCGCGGGCATGTGCCCTCAGGCACGGTTCATTTAAGATATCTCCTCAAAATCTATGTTCTCCCCAAAAAATATTTCCTCTCCAAAAGTTAAAATAGTTATTTAGTTCCACTAACAATTTTAGTTTCTCCAAAATTTTGTTTCCCAACAAATTTTAATTCCCCTTAAAATTTAGTTCACTCCAATCTTAACTCGTCCCAAAATTTAGTACCCCTGAAAATTTAGTTCCACTCGTTATTTAATTCCAATAAAAGTTATTTAGTTCACCCCAAAATTTAGTTTCTGCAGAGAATTTAGTTCAAACAAAAAATTTAGCTCCTCTAAAATTTAGTTTCCTCCAGATTTAGTTCTTCCCAAAATTAAGTTTCCGAAGAAAGATGAATTTTTTGGTCTCGAGCAATGAGTTAATGTCAGCATAGGATGCATGAATGCAACAGATACACATGTTGCTGGCAACATCCTATGAGTTAATGTCAGCATAGGATGCATGAATGCAACAGATACACATGTTGCTGGCAAAGCACAAATATTGCAGAAGATCTCACGCTGCTTTTATTGAGCTTATTTTGTGTCAACACATGTTGCCATCATGTTAATCAAGGCAAGAGAAGCAAAGTTGTGTGAATTATTTTGCCTAAGAGCAGTTTTTATGACCAATGCTTTGTTAGTTTAGATGGAGATTGAACAAACTGCTAATTAAAGGAATGCTTTAATACGACAACTTGTTGCGTAGAGAATTGTTTGATTGTAGCATTCTCTTTGCTACTAAAAATGTGGAACTCGGCATGCACCTAGTCCTGGATTATTGTACTTGTGTTATTTACTTCATGCATCCAAAATCCATACCATAACCAGAGCTAGAACATGAAGATTAGTAGAAACATAGAGAAATTCATAATTCATAATTACAAAAGCATGTGCATAAAGTCAAATACTCCAAAATAACGATCCATGGAAAACAAAAAAAAATCAGTAATGCCAAGACAGTGATCATATCATTCTACCAATTAAACAAAACGATACAACGAAAAATAAGTTTCCAAGTACTGCAAATGTCTAAAATCACATATGTACTTGGCCACATAAATCCAAAATCAATTAAGAATCAAACCACTAATAATCTCCAACAAAGGGAACTGCTCCAAAAGGAAGCTCTCCATTTTGTCACATGACTTCTCCTTAAAATACTGCTGATGCATCTTTAATGATGTCAAACAATTCACCTCACTTTTGAATGACAACAAAGCATCCTCCGAGTTGTTATCCTTTAGTTTCGTTGACCCATGAACCTCTGCCTTGACATCCTCATTTCCTTCTTTAGGGACGACATTATGCAGGTTCTCACAAATGGCATTGACTTCGCAAATGGCATTTTAGCTCAATATGGCAAATCTTTCTTCTGCAACATTTTCCACTTCTTTATCTGGCCAAGACTCCTGAGTAAAAGAAAAAATGTTATGAAACTTCACATAAATTCTGTAGTGCATATGAAGACAACCAAGTAAGCCTCATATTATATTCTTTAGCTGGTGCTAGCATTACAATTGAAGTTTCATTTATCTAGCATTTGTTTGATATGCACCCATTTAAGGTTAGCTCATCTAGAAACAAACGATATGTACGTGATGACATCATATAATACTGAAATAAAACAAAATTGAGAACTAAAATTGTTCCCTAGCCCATTATTTATGAAATAGGTTAGTCCTAACCAAATATGTACGTGATGATCTCATTTCTAGTACCTAATAGTCACACATTCATATCAAATAAAACTTCCATACAAACATAGTCATAGTTCAAGCGTCTTGGAGTTTGCACTAAGCTACGATGGACAGAACCTCCACTTTTGAAAAGCTTTAAACAACTTCACAGAAAAATAGAAAAAAAAGTTGAAGAAAGAAATCCCGATGAAATTCAAAATAAAGGAATGCTTATCCAAGACAATCATATCATTGAGACCAACATCATTCTACAAAATTACCAATATAAGAGACGCCTTCAATCTCAACCCAAAGCCCAAGCTTTACTCAGAGTCTGTCAAAACCCACATTGATGCCACATAGGTCATTTTTAATGGTACATATAGCATATCAAACTGCAAAGGGGCCAACTGAAGCCAACTTTAAGTAAAGTGTTCCAGACATAATCTAAAGAACATAAAAATATCGCACAGAGCATAGATCAGTGATCATCCATAGCAGTCGTATTACCAAGACCTAACTAAACTCTTTCACACTATCAGGACCATAAAACCATCAAACCATCAAAATCCATCCAAAAATAAGCACCATGACAGACAATATGGCTTGCCCAAAAAAGCAAGCAGTTATAACCTATAGTGATTTAGATATTGCATCGAGGCAACCACTAAGGCCATTCTGGGTAAATATGACTTACAAAAAACAAAAGAAATAAAACAATTTAAACTTCCATAGAAAGCAAAACAATTAGTGCAAAGACCATAGCAAGATTCACTCCCTTTTAGTTGTTTGGTCGAGGTTAAAGCTAACCACACCCCAACATTAGTTGCAAATGTAGCCTGAGTATTAAATATTTTCCTAGTATCCTATAATGATAAAAAATATCCTTCGCAGACTTTGACCCTCACTTTCATATGCTAAGTTGAGGAAAGTGGAAATTTGATGTCGCATGGAAACCCAATATGACATTATCCTGAACTTTCCAAAAGTTCCAAGTCCACTTAGTTCCAATCATAATTAAGTTAGTAGAGCTAAGTTGCTTATTTAATAGGTTAAGTCCATGTGTATATGGTGTACCCCCTTTAAGCTGATATATAACTGTGACAATTTTGTTTCAAAATGAAACAGCAATCATAAATCAATAGATTCAATATTTCGAGGAAATTGTTTGAAAACGAAGATGCCAGTTAGAATTTCAGTTCAAGACCATATCCTTAAGATGAGTTGGATTCCTAGAAGAGTTGGAACGGTTTGGGGTTGTATAAGTAATTATATGTTATAGTTCTTCATACTCTTACTATCAAATTCTTCCAGTTCATATTGAATGTCAATATGGACTGGAATGTTGATTTTCAGAGCACATCAATGTGTTAAGATAAAAAAAAATTCATAGCATACTTATAAAGCTAATCCATACATTTCAACCTCGAAAAGTAGAATTACAACATTGCCGTTTTGTATAACAATCTGAAAATGTCCCGTAAACCAACTTAGGCCGTTTTGTATAACAATCTGAAAATGTCCCTTAAACCAACTTAGCTAATGTGACCTTCTGAACATTTTTATTCTTTTAGTTCTGAAGCTATAAGAATATTAGAACCCTCTTACTTACTTTTACACAATTTCGTATTCAACAGTTTCCACTCCTCTAAGGGCTACTAATAGTCCAATTTTCCCAAGTAGACCTTGTTTCTTTTCCAGATTGCAAGAAAGTGAAACCTGATTCTTCCCAAATTGTGAACCCCTTAGCCGGTTAGCCCCAAGGCACATGATGTATGAATGGGTTAATTGCTTGCTCATTCTGAAAAGGATACTGAGACATATTTTTGTAAATTTCTTTATTTTCTTAAAGAGACAATTATTATATATATTCGTTTTATACTATTGGTTTTATACTATTGATTGACCTCTGGTTTTATGTTTCAATAATTTAGATATGTTTTGGGCAAAAATTGGGCTTATTTTAGTGTCAGTATATCAATATACAATCCTCAACACAGATACAATCACAGAAGACACTAAAGTCATGCTTAAGGTGCCATATATCTGTGATCTTTAAGAGACGTATACACACTGAAGTTTCCATAAAACTTTCTTTGTAGTGGGAGTCTCTCAAAGCATTTAACTAAGTGATTATGGCATCCCTGAGGTTGGAGAAGTGCTTGGACATTGCTTGGATTTGGAGGGCATGCGAAGATTTGTCATAAAAATTAACCAAGTTACATCAACATAAGAATCAAGATCCGACCTATATAAAAATTGCCAAAATGTACATCAAGAACATTTCTCTTATAATGAATAAAAATCCAGACTTAATAAGCATTATTCACAAAGCAAACAAAATAATGAGCAAATTAGCTTTTTCTACATGGATCCACAAAGAAACTAACAATATATCCAAAGATCTAATGTATTTTGGAAACGATTCACGAAAAACAAATGTCCTTGGCAAGCTCACGCTTGTAGTTCGCACCGCATTGAGCACAAAAGGTTTGTTTCTGAGAATTACTGTCGGATATGGTTTCCCGTTACCGTCTCAATGGGATAGTTGCCGGTTTGATGGCCGAAAACCCCTTCGACTGGGCGAGAATTTAGACTGAGCTGCTGCTGCTTAAAATTCCATTACTGCTCCCATAAAAAAAATAATCGAACAAAATTACAGCTTGATTATAAAGAGGATGACACTTCCTTTCCATACCTCCTGCCAGGGTTCTTTGTGATGGTACACATCTTATAGGAGGAGCTCCTAGAACACCAATCATCTATGATCCTTCTTTGTAAAGCTCATATGCAAAAAAGTAAGGGCTTGTTACATAAAAATAACGCATATAATGTGAAGGTACATCAGTGAAATGGACAAACTGCCCCATGCATGCCCTAATTCTTGAGTTCATATGCTAACTGAAGGGGCATGTTGCAAATTTATTTCATTATCATAATGCCTTAAAGCATGAGAACTTCAAATGTCAGTCAAATCTTTTATTGTTTGATCATCAACAAACATATGACATGTTGTTTCATTTGAACATGATACAACTGAAAGTATAGATGTACCTGGAAAAAGATTGAAGCTGATTGGACCACAAATCTTATGTAGGAAGGAAGATCGTACTCTAGACTTTGGAATGGTGCGGTGAAATAAGTGTTTGCTATGTCATCACTTCCTATTACTATCAGTTACAACTCAAGGCCCTCCGGGATAGAACACATGAATGCGCTTCCAATAAAGTCAGAGTCGAACATCCCTTGAAGCCGGTACATGTGATGCCTTTGCAGTATGATATCCTTCACATTTCGGTTGCGACAATGGAGAGCCACCATAGCTCCTGTAGATGATTCTGCTGATCAATCACCATTGAAGAACCTCTCAGAACAATGTAAAGGTCAAATGACTTTGGCTCTTGGAGACCTGCCAATTCTTATATGCTGGAGTTTCTTGTGTTGAACCCTACATAATCCGTCGTAATGTAGCCGACAAAAAAATTACAAAAGGGGGAAGAAAATCAGTTCTGCATGAAAATTTCGTTATAAACTCATAATTTTGACACATGGTAACAGAAATATATAAGAATTCACCCCATCAAAAAGAGAGAAATAAATAAGAATTTAAGAAAAATATTATGCCCACCAGCTCTCTACAACAAATTTAGAGGTTTCCAAAGAAACCATACCCTAAAATATAATTCTGTGGACTAAATAAGTTAATGGGAAGTTCAATATAACAGAAGATCCACATAAAAGAAACTACAACCAGCCCATAAATAGAATAGAGAGGTACCTCAAATCTTCTTATCAATCTCTCCAGCCATGGAAATTTCCTTAATATGAACAATTATTCTTTTCCAAAATTTCTCCTTTAGCAACTAAATTTCTATTTTACACTATAAATCAGCAATTCGAACCTAAACCAACAACAAAAAGAATCTTTTACCCACCTCAATCCCACATCAAAATTTCCTTCCATATAAGATACATAAAAAATCCTCACCCATACCTAATCACCAATAGCACATGGTGTAGGATCCTGCCAAAACAGAGTTAGGATCGATAAATGAAGTTGAGACTTACGCTTGCGTATGCGGCAAGGTAGTCTACGAACTTCGCCTTCGGATTCGCCACGACGGATCGAGTCTTCTCACAAACGGAGTAAGGCTACTAAATCCACAATCTAAATCTCTACTTTTAGATTAAGAACTTGGATAGAGGGAGAAGAAGTATTTCGGCAGAGCTTCGCTAGAATGAAAATGCATGCAAGAATGCCATGCAAAAGTGTAAGGAAATGGCTAACCCTTGGGTCTTATTTATAGCCCCCAAGGTAGTTATTTTAGGATAAATTGTTCCTTTGGAACAATTTAACTAAGGTGTACCATCGTACATGGCATATTATAAGCTTAAGTTGTACCATATGCATGGTAAAATATAAGCTTAAGATATTACCCCTTTATTAGCCATATGTCGCATGCACTTATGCACATATAATGCGACTTTCCCATCAATCTAGAGATCCTCTCCGCAAGGGAACATATTCCCTTTGCGCACGACTTCGTGTACGCGACGTTCGAGGTCCGTATTCCCTCGTACATCCCCTACAAGGGTGTACTAACGTCTTCCATATCCAACACATGGTACGATTTTTCCAAAGCAACCAAAAATTAAAAGAGAAAAGGGGCGAACTTCCAATGTTTATCAAAAACAATAGGCGGAGACTTCAAGCGTTACCTCACATTTCATTAAAATCCACGCACAATCTCCAATTTTGAAGTTGGGCAGCAGAGAGAAAAAGATCTGGACGATGGCGAAACTGATCATGTACCAATTCTCGGAAAACTTGCAGTCTGTGTCATGGCCCCTGCAGTCTAGTTTCATCTGCGAGTCATTTGGTTATATACCAGAGGAAGGTGCAAAGATGCTTTTGCTAATAGAAAGGGTGAATCGAGTAGAAAATAATGAATATACTTTCACAAAATCTGATAACCATTATGAGAAGGATAAGCCATCAAACTTTTGAACTTGAGGTACATCTGGAATCAGTTATTTTATATGTGCACATATATATTTCTAAGAACTTACGAATATATAAAAGAACATATGTACAGAGGCAGCAGAGATGGCCACTTGCAAAGGATTGTAAGTGCCAAAATGCATTTATAATTATAAAAAATAATTATAATGCAACTAACAATATATACAATAAATCTACAGGATTCCACACATTTGAATGAGGGATTATTTGTGTAGGTATTGCTTCCATATATCTAGGTGTGTTCACATCTCATGTGAACTGCACATGCTATAAGTGGGATTTCAGGATCTTCTGTTGCTGATCTCTATATTAGTGGATCTTCCATTGAGAAGTGCAAAAATTGCGCTTAATTTTTTCATGAAAGTGCTACTATGATATACACAATATTTCACTATTTTGAAGAGATTACATCCGGATCAGAAACCATGTCGTGTCTCTTTATGAGCCGTGTTAAAACATCCACCATACCAGTGTAGCCTGTTCTTGTGTGTCATGCATCTTGTTATACATCTTATTAAGAGAAAAATGTCATTGCTAATTTTAAGCAGATTGCATTTCTTGGTGCAAGTTTGTTAAAATAGTTGACATCTTTAGGCGATCCAGCATGCAAATGTTGAATCTTGAATGTTCCACTCTGAAACAATTGGATGTAGCATATGTAGTATGTTTTAGAAATGAGTTAATGGGGGTGGGTCCTTTGTCTCAAATGAAAATAAAGAATTTCGATACAGGGGACATGTTGCTCGACTGAACTCAAGCCATCTATCTAAGCAACATCTATAGAAGAGATACCATCATGCCAGGTCTCTAATCTCATTGCCTTCCTCTACATCAGAAAGGCAAAATACACACTCCGCTTGCCCGAGCTCCCTTGTATACTGAGAGACGGCACCGAGATGAATTGGATTCTGGCCAAGGACATTCAACTTATAATTCCTATTGGTGTAAAGATGGGCAGGCTTCATCTTCCATGTGTGTATCTTGAAAATCAATTTTGTGTTAACCTTTGCATTACAACAAACATGTGGTGTGCACACAGTGGGTTAAGCTAGAAACCACAACAGAAAAATCCAGAAAATAGCACTAAGTTAATATCAAAAATTCAGATCAAATCTTAAGAGAGTATGGAAGTAAGAGAATATAGAATTGAGATCAAAAAGTAATATCATATCAAAACTCGATCATCTTTCGTTCTCTTAGATAGAAAGAGAAAAGACTTTTAGAAAGAGATAATATCAGAAGATCAATGATCAAGGATACCTTAAATTCAAATTTTACATTTTCTCTTTCTCTTTCTCCGATCAACTCCAGTCTGAGGATGAAATTTTGTGGTCGTCTTCGAAATCTTTGAATTCCGATCAGTGTTTGTCATCTTCAAACTGGGTTTTTCTTTTGGGATGTGGATCCCAAAGCCCCTGAGCTTTAGGGCGAGACCCAAAGCCCGCGAGTTCTTTTTGTTTTCACTTCAAACTTGGCGGCTCAGTTTTTTGCTGGGGTTTTCAATTTTCAAAGCCAAACATTTTTTTGGAGGATTTCAAACTGAGCGGCTCACTTCAAACTTCAATTTTCAAATCCAAACAGTCCACCCCCAATTTTCAAAACCCATCATTAACTTTCAAAGCCAAATGTTTCCCCCCAAAAATTATCCAAGTCATCAAACTTTGTCTTAGTCATATCCTAGTCAGCTTGTCCTACTGGGACAAAATTCAAAATCTTCATCAAATATAGAATAGATGTATATTATAGATATAAGTGTGTGTATTGGATTGCTCTGGTATTACATTATCCATACATTAGAGTGTCTCTTGTTGTGTGACTTAGTGCATAGAAGTGAATAAGATGTATCAAGGTATTTTATGAATATTGTTGATTATGTTATATTGGAGATATAGTGTGTATCGTATAAATAGCTATATTGGTGTGTACATATGTGCGTGTGCCTATATTTTGGTGTACCTTATATATGTCCATATAAATATGTGTGTATATCTCGTTTATATCTTCGTGCATGTGTATGTATATGCACTAGCAGTCTAACTGTGTACTAAGTTTGTATGTGTACCTACGTGTGTCTGTTGCCTACTTGGATATTTAAGAGTATACTTGGATAAGTCGTGCAGCTGGATAGGTGTGTATGAGTATATGTGTATGTATAAGTGTATGTATAAATGTATATGTATGTATGCTCGTCTGTATATTGGTGTGTATCCTCGTATGAATAGTTAGGTGTGTTTACGAGTATGTCTTGTGTTATTGTATGGTAAATGTATGCATGGGGTAGGATGACCTTTAGTGTCTAGACCTGCCTAGCCATTGATTGATCCTTGATCTAGAAATTTCGAGAGCGGACATTATTTTTAAGGTGGGTAGAATGCAATGGCCATAGTGCCATATAAGTAGTGCATGGCTATGTTATGTATTGTGTTGTGTATTAGTTGTAGTATATTAGTATTACTATTGATGTGTAATTAGTGAGTTATTTATTATTATTAGTATGATTATTAATTGGTGTTATTAGTAGTATTATTATTTTCATTATTAGTATTACTGTTGTTATAAATATTAGTATTAGTACTAAGTGGGTGCTTATGCATGAGGGTATGGTTGCATGTGAGTTGGTTGTGTGAGTACATAAGGAGGTGTGTAGAGTGAGGGCACATTAGTAATTAGTAGAGAGAGTATATTAGGAAATGAGTTAGTGTAAGGAGGGGGCTTAACGTGAAGAGGGTTTGGGTAGTGGCAATTTTGTAATTATGGAGAGAGTGTGAGTGTATGGTAGAAGAGTGTGTGAAGTAATGGCAAACATGTAAATAAAACACCAAGATAAAAGGCATTTTTTAGAAGCATTGAACAATGGCATTTTTGTAATTAAAGAACAAAGTTGGAGAGCAATTGTGAAGAGATTGTGTGTGGTGGCAAACTTGTAAATAAATGGACTCTTAGAAGAGATATTTTCTAAGAGATATTTTATTTTATTAAATGGCCATCCTAATAAATAAATAGATATTTTATTTTATGTTATCTAATAACATGACACATGTAAATAAAGGGCCAAAAGATATTTTATTCAACTATTCCTTATCTTTTCTACATTCTTCTCCTTCTTTCTTTTGTCTTTTCTTTATATTTTTCTTTCTCTCCCTTTTCTTCCTATTTTGGCCGAACACTACCCACAACACCAAAAAAAAGAAAGGAAAGGAAAGGAAAAAAATCAAAGAGAAAGGAGAAGAATAGAAGGAAGAAAGAGAAGGAGGAGGTGTTCATCACAACTTCTTATAGGTAGGATTCTCTCCTCCATGCAGAAAATATTAATTTAGGGGTTGTTGTGTGCCTACTTGTTATGTTAAAATGAAAAAGGAGTGATATTTTTATCTTGTAGATTTATTTGTCAATTTTTCCTTAGCAAGTTGCAATTTTTCTTAGCATGCTTAATATAGTTGGCTCCTTTATGCCTTAATGTGTTTTCTTTATTGTGCCACCATGAAAAAATTGTGACTTTGATTTGTAGGAATACTTATTTTGAGCATGTTGGCCTAATTCTTACAAAGTTACTCTCTTTCTTAGAAAGAATTGTTAAAATGCCAACTTGTGTATTGTTCTTTCATGTGCTTGTGCAAAGTTGCTATCTTGGACCTTTTATAATGAAAGTTGTTATTTTGGTGTAGCTAATGGCTTAAATGAGTTCCACGCACAAGCTCTCCTGTTGATAGTGCATGCTTGCAAAGGTCGTCCCTTTTATTAAGAATGTTACATAAGTTGATAGCTTAATTCTCTTATTGTGTGATTATGCTCAAGTAGTGAAATGGGTTCCTTATAAGTGGAAATGTGGAATATCCCCTCTCCTTCATTTTCGGCCATGGGCCTATTATGTTACTTGGTTGGGGAAAATGAAAGGGCATGTACTTATGATGTTGTAATGAGAGAAGAGTGGTGGAAAGAAGGAGATAGGGGAAAGAATGAAATAATGTGTTTGTGTAAATTTTTTGTTGCTTTCCAAATGCTCTTGATTATTATTCGCTTACCGTATGCACATGCACTTTATGTACTTTCACATGTACAGAATTTATAAAGAATGTTAAATTCCTCTCTAAAAAGGGGAAAATGGGGTTTGGCGAAACCTGGGTACTAGTAGGGTATGAGGGCAGGACTGTGTTGTGATGTTATGATGTACCTTACTCAGTTTCGGATATTTTGAGGTGATTTCCGTACCTTGCTCAGTTTCGGGTACGATGAGTTGTCATGTTGTGGAGTTTTCCTCACTCGCACTCCGATGCGGAAAAGTATGGTGGAGTGAGAGGCGCCGTTAAGGAAACAGTGCTCGTGTACCACTTGCGGGTGCTCCTTACCGCCCCACCTTAGGGTGGAGTCCAGTTTCGCATATTCAATGACATACCCACCTTTCCAAACAAATTTTAATTAAATACTTAATTGCTTTAAATTTGCAATGTGTGTTTCTTACTTCCCTTGCCATGTGTTGTGATTGTGGTTTCTTTTGTGCCATGTACTATTTGTGATTAAAAACAAAACAACATTCCCTAAATTAGTATTTACCTGCATGAGTTGGGTTTCCTACTTGGACACGCTTTGACGTGCTCCAATTTGTGGTTTCAGGTTTATGGAGCTAGAGGCAGTGAAAGGGTTTATAGTTTTGAATGAGGAGTTTGGGTAGAGAGTTGGGTAATGAGAGGAGAGGATGAGAGACTTGTACTCTTGGGGTTGTCTTTGGGTGTTGATTATTAAGAGTTGTATACATTGCATAAATGATGTATAATGGATATTATGTGTGTGTGTGTGTGTGTGTGTGTGTGTGTGTGTGTGTGTGTGTGTGTGTGTGTGTGTATAAAAGCTTGTTCCTTAGTTGTCTCTGAGTTGTGTTTTTGAATGTCTCTGTTGTTATCTAATTGTTTCAGTGATGTAGTTTCAGTGTTTGTTTTTGGACGTTCAGTGATGTAGTTTCACTGCAACTGTGTAATGGTAGTACGTGTTGTGTTCCAAGGGTAGTTGGGTCTTAAGGTGGGTAGGACTCCAGCCTCGGGATAGATCCTAGCACTAGAAAGCCTAGGGTATGGAGTTCCCTGCAGATAGATGAGGATTGTTTTTTGAATTGGAGTATATGTATATGACTATGTGTTTTACATAGATATACAAGTTTGGTATGTATATTGGCATGACTATATTTGCACGTCTATAGATATTTTTATATAAGTGAATGAGTGTTATGTATGTGTGGTCACGAGTGGCGTATATTTATATTATTATTAGTGACCTATATGTCGATAGTGGGAAGTATGCATTAGTATGATCTGTATTTTAGTATATGTGGATGTATCTATGTGGGTATTTGTATATGTGTGTATTGTTATTATTAGGTGATGAAGGATTATGCTATTTGTATGTACCTAATGAAGATGACTTTATGTGTACATAATGGTGTATTTGTATGTGTACATGTGTATGTGTATGATGGTTGAGGTGTATTTTGGGTAGGGGAATGTATGTAAATATGTGCTAGTGTACCTCCATATTGGCTATCTCTAGGTATGTGTATAGCGTGTAGACATATATGTAAGGACCATGGCTATGGTGAAAACACTAAAAGGGGGTTGAATATTATTTATGTAATTTAAAAAGATTGTTACACCAATTTAAATTCCTAACCAACAAATAGTGCGGAATAAAAATAATCCCAAAATAAAACAAAAGCAAATGCAAGGATGTTTCAAGGGTTCGGATTACCCAAGTCACTTCCCGTTCCTGGTAATCCTACGTCCCTTCTAGCCGGTTAACAACCGGATACTCAAGTTAGAACCCTAACTTGAGGTTCCCCACAAACCCACTTGTAGCAACTCTACAAGTGAAATCGAAATACAATCGATTGACCTTGACTCCCACAACTACGGAGCAAGCAAACCACTCTTACAACCTGAGAGTAAATTCAATAATGAAAGTTATGAAAATATGAAATAGAGTAACACTTACAATCACTTATGCCTTGAAGTAGAACTTGAAGGAGAAGTGTGTTGTGTGTTGAAAGACTCTCTTGGAAGAGAGAAAAGCCCTTTCTCTTGATTGCACCAAATGCCTAGAAGATATCTCTTTCGTTCTAGGTTGGAGAGCAAGGGATTGAAGATTGGAATTCTAGGGCTTTAGGATTTGAGAGCTTTAATCTTGAGAGAATGAAAGCTTGAAGGAATGAGAGAGTGACTAAGTAACCTCTCAATAAAACAATAGAGGCTTCTTTTATAGGTTTCTCAAACCCTTCAAACGAAATCAGCAAAAACCCCTTTGAAATCCGTGAGAACAAACTCAACGGATAGAATCCACACCCGCGACAGTCGACTGTTGAAGAATTCACAGTCGACTGCTGCACAGTCAGAGAGGGTAGGTAACTTACCACGTGGACAGTCGACTGATGAGGCATAGACAGTCGACTGTTGAACCAACAGGCGACTGTAAAACCTACTACAGGCGACTGCCCGTAAGTTGGGTAAGTTGATGAAATCTGGAAAACGTCTTCGAGAACAGGACAGACGACTGGTTAAGAGAAGACAGTCGACTGTTAATCTGAACATGCGACTGTAGTTCCTTCTGCAGACGACTGTCAAAACCCTAAGATTTTCTAGAGAGTTGAGTCATCAAATAGGCTCAAGGACAGACGACTGTTGTAGCATTGACAGTCGACTGTTCCATTGGACAGTCGACTGTAAATCCAACAAAGTCGACTGGCCAGAGTAAACAGAGAAATAGATTTTGGGCTATAGATAGACAGGCGACTGATTAACAAAAGACAATCGACTGTCACTTGGACAGGCGCCTGTGAATCATTCATACGTCTCCCATGAGAGTTAAAGCTGAGAAGCCCAAAACTAGACTGAAAAGTTTGTGCAAAATAGGCGACTGTAGAACAAAACACAGTCGACTGTAAAACGTTCAGCAGTCGACTGTTATAATCATGATATGCATAATCTAGCTAGAAAATGAATTGGACTCTAAGGAAGGTTGATCTAATGATATCCTAAGACTGAAATGAAGATGTGTGTGAGCTCCAACAATGTTCTACTTCTAATCTACATACTAGAAGAGAAATAAGAAAGTTACATTTGACGAACTCTCTCTTCTATCCAACGCATGAGCTTGAAGTCTTCTTGGAGCTTCATTACCATCTACGATCATCCAATCCATTTCATTTGCTTTCAATGATCTTTGAGTGTCATCCATTGCAAGTAGATCTTCATAATAAGCTTAGGCAATGGATTAACTATAAAATAGGAGATTAGTCACAAGTATTTATGTTTGCTCATCATTAACACCAAGTAGAGAGAAGCAATACTCAACATTCTCCACCTTTTTGATGATGACAAACAAACATAAACAAAACGATAAATAATTGTGCTTAAAGAAAACTTATTCCCCCTACATAGATGCCAATCAAGTTAGTCTATACGTATTAGGGCATCTATATATCAATTGAAGCAAATGAGTAAGATATGCATGAGTGAAATGAATTCATGAAATCTAGGATCTAAAATCCTTATTCATTGTATCTTACTCCCCCTGAATCTAAGGCAACTTCAATCTTAGATTCAAGTGTTATTAGTGTATACTTAGCACATTCATTATGATCTATATATGTTTATTTCTCTCCCCCTATGGCATTATCCAAAAGGTGGAGGTAAAATAACAACAACAATCGTGCTAAATAAGAACTAGCAACGATTACAAGAGTTTAAAGATATATAAATCAAAACTCATAAAACCAAATCATAAACTTAGGTGAGTAGAGGAATGGGAGTCCTATATCAAAATTTGAGATATACGAAGGAAACATATTTTCTCAAATCACATCACATGAAGAATACAGCATATACGGAGACAATATCTCAAAATTCACACATATATGATAAGCAATTATACAATGTGTGAAATATACGAAGAAACTGCAACATCATTGTCACGCCCCGCTTCCCAAAAATATGGAGGCGAAGCGTGAGAAGGTCCGCTCAGACTTGAAGCTACAAAGCTGCAAGTCCGATAAGCGTCAATCAACTTTAAATAGCAGGTCCTTGCAATGCGAAACGAAACAAAGATAATAATAAAGAAATGAGACAAAAGAGAAATCTCAGAATGTCCATAATAATAAACTCCAACATCGCAGAAAAGCCACCAGGCTAAAAGAAAAGAGTCTAAAAAGAGGCCCTAGCATGGCCAACAAAAGTACAAAGTACAAAAGCAAAGTAATGGTGCTACGCACCGACAACTAACAGTAACCTAAAGCAAAAGCAACTCAAATCAGTCTCTATGACTGGTCTCTGGTGTCCACTAACTCCTCGTCAAACGTAGGCTCCGGCTCAGCGTCAGCTAACACCTCGTCCTCAGCTACGGTCTCTGGCTCAGGGTCTAACATGTGACACCCAAAAGAGCAAGGGGCACATGTCAGCAAGTCTACAAGAGACTTGTGCAAGGAAACTGAAAGGAGGTAAAGCAACCTAGCAGTTCTAGCATGATGCAATGACATGGCAGTTAAAGTATGAGTGCAACAAGTAAAGTAAAGTACGAGCATGGCATTTCATTCATGGCATGGATATCAAGATTTACAAGAAACATTCACAAGTACAACGACAAGTCTAGTAAGCACGTCGTGCACAGAGATTATGCCTTTTGGCTAGAGTGGCTGCGCGGGCAACCTCCTAAGGTCAAGTGATCGCTTATCCCTACCCCTCCATGTGTGTATGGACTGGCGCCCATCTTCTGGATCACGAGCCAGGAAGTGTTTTTCATGATGGCATAGGGATGCACCTAGCCGGACAAAGAAGTACAAGTACAAGTATTGTAGCGTGTGCTACGAATGCAAAATTCAACTTGGATGACATGTAAGATGCAATGCATGGCAGTTAAAAGTGCGTACAGATAAGGAATTTAAACGTGACAGATAACAATGCATGAATGACATGGCAGGGTGACAGATCTAGCTTCGTTGGCAAGCTAGATCTTAAAGTTGCGTCTAGACAGCTATCATTTCACTGTCTAGTCTCTTTTACGCTAAAAACAAGGAAGTGGCCTAAAAAGATGGCCCTAAGCAAAGTTGGCAAGTTTCACTTGCCTGCAAGTTAAACGTCAGAGAAATACCGTCCAACGAGTCCAAAGTCACAATAATCCTATGTGCACAAGTCCACCGGCCTACATTCCCGTTTTATTAATCTTTGATTAGTGAATCTAAAACATTTAAAACACTTTAAAACATCAATTTTTAGTCTTAATTATCAGGCTGAGGTTGGGGTCCTAAAGATGCAAAGCGTTACCTCAACACGACGAGAAAGCTACACTGGCGTCGGGTAGCGACACCAGGGTTTGGAATAAAAGAACGCGCTCCAAGTCCTGATTCCAAAATAGATTCCTCACTCGAATGGCCTGGACAGCAACCGTAGCAACGAACCAAGATTCCAAAGCTTGCACGTGCGACGACGAACTACGACGTATTGCAGCGTCGTAAACGGCAAATCCTCGAAGAGAAAGCACCTAGGTGGGACCCACAGTAGTTCTAGGGGCCAATGGGGGACCCACAATACCTCTGGAGAACTTGGAGGGCCCACGGTGGCAAGCGGTGCGAGAGTTGTGACGTTGCGACGAAAGTCGCTCGGTCAGACACGGTCGGTGCAGGGGATTGGCTCGGTCAGACACGGCGGGCGGCTGTGCAGCGCAGCGGGGTGCAATGCGGGGGTCGGTCTCTCGGTCGGTGCAGAGCGGGCCTTCGGTCGGGCGCTGCGGATGTGGGGGTCGGTACGGGCTTGCGAATCGGGGGCTGTGCGGTGCGGAGCGGGGCGTGTGGAGCGGGTGAAGTTCTCGGTCAGACCGAGAGATCCTCTCGGTCGGACACGGAGCGAAGCGGGACGGCTGCTGTGCGGTGCGGAGCGGGCGATGGTGCGGGGCAGCCTCTCGGTCAGACCGAGAGAACGGAGGCGATTTCCTCGGTCGTGCACTGGGCGGCTGCTGCAACGTTGCGACGAATCGTCGCAAGCGAGAACGGGGGTTTTTGTGATGGCTAGGGTTCTTTGCTTGCGAAAATAGGTCTTCCTAGGGGTTGTTTATATAGTATAGAGGGGTTGACTTGGTCTAGGGCTAAATCTAATAGGATTAGGATTTTAAAATATTTAAAATTCAAAACTCTCTCTCTCTAACCCACGCAAGTCTAGGGTGCGACCAAGATGGGCTAGGATTTGGCTCAAAAATCGTTTGAAGTATTATAAACTTAATAAAATTTTATTGGCTCGAAAATAATTTAAAACTTGGTATTTAAAAATATTTAAAACTTTGTTAAAAATATAAAAGTGGTCAAATAAACTCCAAAAATTATAAAATGAATATCGTGGTGATCGGGACGATGAGAGAAAGGTGACTAAGAAGACGGACCTCAATTTCGACGTCGAGCGACGAAACTAAAAATAGAAACGTCTCACGTCAAAAGCGAAAATCACAACGTCTCTTCGAATAAGATCAAATCGTGGGAGAACGACCCGAGAAATATCGTTACAAATTAGTGCCACAATTTAATACTCTCAGAGACGTTCACAACGGCATATGCCACTAAAGTATTCACAAACAAACAAAGTCTAAAATTAATACGTGCACGATCAAAAGCACGTGCACGAACAAAGTACAACAAAAACAGACCGTTACATGCTCCCCACCTTAGAAATGATTCTGTCCTCGGAATCAACATCAAGCACTGCTCGGGAAGAGGTGCGGGAAGCGCTCTCTCATCTCATCCTCACGCTCCCAGGTGGACTCACCAGGGAAACCGCGACACCACTGCTCTCGAACCAAGTCGACGGTCTTATTCCTCAGCTGCTTCTGTCGACGATCCAGAATCTCAACTGGCTGCTGATCATAAGACAAATCCGGATGAACTGTGATCTCCAAGAAATCCACAGCATGGGACGGATCACTAACGTATCGACGTAACTGAGATACGTGAAATACGTCGTGAACTCCCTCCAGCGACGGCGGCAACACCAAGTGATAAGCCACAGCTCCAACTCTCTCCAGGACATCAAACGGCCCAATAAACCTCGGACTCAGCTTGCCTCTCTTCCCAAATCGAATAACTCTGCGGTTCGGAGAAATCTTCAAAAAGACATGATCTCCAGGCTGAAACTCCAAAGGCCTCCGTTTAGCATCTGCCCAATGCTTGAAACGGTCCTGTGCAATGCTCAGCTTCTTCCGAATGTTCTGCACAACATCCATGGCCTCCACAATCATCTCGGGTCCTAACAGCTCCCGATCTCCAATGTCATCCCAGCTCAGTGGCGATCGACATTTCTTTCCATATAGCGTGGCGAAAGGCGCCATGCCAATACTCGCCTGGTAGCTGTTATTGTAGGCAAACTCAACGTGATGGAGATGATCCTCCCAAGATCCCTTAAAGTCCAACATGCACGCCCTCAGCATGTACTCCAAAATCTGAATCATCCTCTCGGATTGGCCATCCATCTGCGTGTGGTACACCGTGCTTAAACTCAGACTCGTATCCAGACTCTTCTTCAGACTCTGCCAAAACTGAGACGTGAATCTCGTGTCTCTGTCTGACATGATACTCACGGGGACTCCGTGAAGTCGTACGATCTCCTGCACGATTCACGTTACATCACTATCTAAACTAGGAAAAGAAAATAAAAACGAAGAGTAAAAGAATTTACCTCCATATATCTCCTCGCTAGCGTCTCAGTAGACTGTTCTACTCAGAAGGGAATAAAGTGTGCGGACTTGGTCAATCGGTCTACGATCACCCAAATCGCATCATTTTGCTTCGGGCTCCGAGGTAGTCCAGTCACGAAATCCATAGTGATGTGTTGCCACTTCCACTCTGGAATCGGAAGCGGTTGTAGCAACCCTGCCTTACGCTGATGCTCCGCCTTTACCTACTGGCAAACCAGACACTTGGCTACACTCCGAGCCACACTCCTCTTCATACCATGCCACCAATAGTTCAGGCGAAGATCCTTGTACATCTTGGTACCACCAGGATGCACAGAATACGACGAACTGTGTGCCTCTACCAATAATTCCTCTCTAATATCTCCAGCTGGCACACACAACCTGGCTCCAAATCTCAATGAACCATCCTCATGAATCAAGAAGTCAGTCCGCAGACCGGCTTCCACCTGCTCCCGAATCTTCATCAGCTTAGCATCTCCAGCCTGTCCAGCCATGATCCTATCCACGATCGTCGACTGTATCTGCATACTCATCAACGAAGAAGTCTCTCCAGGAAGAATAATCTCAATACCAGTCTTGCAAAAATCCTGCTGCAATCTCCACTGCGAAGTCAACATCATCATCGCTGGAAGTCTGCTCAGCACATCCGGAACCACATTCACCTTGCCAGGGTGATACTGCAAATCAATCTCATAATCCGCCATAAGCTCTAACCAACGACGCTGTCGCATGTTGAGCTCCTTCTGAGTAAAACTGTACTTCAAGCTTTTGTGATCAGTGAAGATATTCACCTTCTCACTCAGCAGGAAGTGCCTCCAAATCTTGAGCGCAAACACGACAACGGCCAACTCCAAATCATGTGTCGAGTAATTCTTCTCATGATCCCTGAGCTGACGAGAAGCATACGTAACCACGTGCCCATGCT
Source organism: Scilla litardierei (assembly GCA_030789695.1). Lineage (NCBI taxonomy): Eukaryota > Viridiplantae > Streptophyta > Magnoliopsida > Asparagales > Asparagaceae > Scilla > Scilla litardierei. The sequence continues at coordinate 49,779,754 of CM061131.1, read as the reverse complement.
GGTGCAACATGCAACCAAGACCCTTGCCAGAAGCATCACAAAAGATCTCGAATCCTCCACTCCGATCAGGCACAGTAAGAACAGGGGCAGTCGTCAATCTCTCCTTCAGAATATCAAAAGCCCTCTCACAATCATCAAACCAAACAAATGGTACATCCTTCTGCGTCAGTCTGGTCATCGGCTCAGCAATCAGGAAAAAGTCCTTAATGAAACGCCGATAATAACCTACAAGCCCAAGGAAACTCCGGATCTCAGACGCTGACTGCGGAGCAGGCCACTCTCTGATTGCCTTAATCTTCTCAGGATCCACCGAAATTCCATCGCCTGACACCACATGCCCGAGAAAAGCAACTCTATCCAGCCAAAACTCGCACTTGGAATACTTAGCATACAAACGATGCTTCCTCAAAATCTCCAACACTGTCCTCAAGTGCGATGCATGCTCTTCCTCCGTATTTGAATAGATCAGAATGTCGTCAATAAAGATAATGACAAACTTGTCTATAAAGTCGTAGAAGATCATATTCATCAGGTTCAAAAAAACTGCGGGTGCGTTGGTTACACCGAAAGGCATAACCACGAACTCGTAGTGACCATACTTCGTCCTGAACGCTGTCTTCGGGATATCTTCCTTCTCCACCTTGAGCTGATGATAGCCACTCCTCAGATCCAACTTAGAGAACACCCTCGAACCTCCAAGCTGATCAAAAATGTCATCTATACGAGGCAATGGGTATTTATTCTTGATGGTCACAGTATTTAGCTCCCGGTAATCCACGCACATGCGACGCGAACCATCCTTCTTCTTCACCAGCAACACCGGTGCTCCCCACGGAGACACACTGGGATTGATGTAACCCTTCTATAGAAGCTCATCCAGCTGCCTATGCAACTCCTCCAACTCTGCAGGAACCATACGATACGACGCCTTCGAAATAGGCTGCGCTCCAGGAATAAGATTGATCGAAAACTCGAGAGCTCGATCAGGCGGCAGTCCAGACATCTCCTCGGGGAAGACGCCGTCGAATTCACGTACCACAGCTGGTCTACTCTGCTCCATCTGCATAGCAATGATCTCCACCGGCTTGGCCCGAAACCTGACCGGACCAAGCGAACTGCTACCTCGACTGAACTCAAACACTGGATATCCTGTGATCTCGAACACCACCTTCTTCCTCCGACAATCGATCGTAGCATAGAAGCTCACAAGCCAATCCATCCCAAGCACGACATCATAGTTGATGATGTTGTGGACAATAAAATCAGCGTAAAGATCATGTCCACAGACCACCAAAGGGCAAGAATTGTACCCACGTTGCACCGAGATCATGCCATTTCCTGTAACGATGTTCCAACTCTTGGGAAGAGGGGAAGTTGTCAAGGAATGCTTCTCCACGAAGCTCCGAGAAATAATGCACATCGATGAACCAGAGTCAAAGAGGACTCGTGCAGGAAATGTGCAAACCAAAATCACACATACCAAACAATCTAACAATCAAGCCCTATTCTAACAAACAATCATATGCAAGCAACCAAACATAATCTAACAAGCCAAAACTAACTAAGGAAGGAAACAACTAGATTGAGAGTTACCTGCGATAACATCATCCACAGCCGTGCTCTCCACTGCCGTCATCAGAAAAGCCTGCCTCCTCGACTGCATGGCCTGCTGAAAAGCCTGCCTCTGTGGAACAAGGGCTGCTCCACGTCCTACAGGTACAGGTGCTCTCTACTGCAACGGCTGTGCTGCGAATGGTTCCTTCCAAGGCTGCTTGGACTTCGGGCACTCCTTCATAGCATGCGTAGGATCTCCACAAATCAGGCACTGTCCCAACATCCTCCTACACTGCTCCTTGACATGCCCGGTCTTGCCACAGAAATGGCAAGTCTTCTGAGTAGGCCCACCTGGCCTCTTGAACTGCACTGTCTGATTAGGCCTCACCACTCCTCTGACCTGCTCCATAGGCCTCTTCCCAGCTCCCGGTGTCTGTCCTCTCTTCTGCCTCACAATCCTCTCCTGTCTCCGAGCAGCTACCAGCAACTTTTGATATGACTCCATATCCGTCGTAGACATCAGGCTCTGCAAGTCTAGGGAAAGGCCCTGCAGAAACCTCTGAGCCTTCTCCTCAACATCCTCCACCATCTTCGATGCGAAGCGACTCAATCTAGTGAACTCCTGGTGGTATTGGTCCACCGTCAGATTTCCCTGCTTCAGCTCAATGAAGCGCTGCAACATCTCCCTCCTGGCAGCCTTCGGAAAGTACTCCTCATCGAACCTGGACTTGAAAGTAGCCCAAGGTATAGGACTCACCAACAGCTCCTCCTCTGCATCCTACCAGTTACGGGCATTATCCTTGAGCTGCTTCTTCACCAAGTCAACCCATCCAGCCGGGTTGACCTTCGACATCTTTAGATTATCCTCAGTATTTCTGATCCACTCCTCAGTAGCCAACGGTCCTTCAGATCCATCAAAGTAAGTTGGGCCCAGCTCCCGAAACTGCTTTGCTCCTGACTCGATGCGAGGGGCACTCTGAGTATTCTGGAGCATACCCTGCTGCACCTGAATCATCTGATGCATCTTCCTCATGATCTCAGCATTGGTGGGCTCTCTATCCGGTACCTCAACACGATTGGCCCCACTACCATCTCGGGTCTGTCGTCTTCCAGCCATCTAATGACAGAGAAAACAAACAAAAATTAGACTCAATAGCTTAATGACTTGGATGTTGTAATTTATTTAAAAGATATTCCGTTATTACCATTGTTCCGTTAATTCGCAATTGCAAGACTGGACCTGCATGGGCCACCAACAAAACTTGTCACGCCCCGCTTCCCAAAAATATGGGGGCGAAGCGTGAGAAGGTCCGCTCAGACTTGAAGCTACAAAGCTGCAAGTCCGATAAGCATCAATCAACTTTAAATAGCAGGTACTTGCAACGCGAAACGAAATAAAGATAACAATAAGGAAATGAGACAAAAGAGAAATCTTAGAATATCCATAATAATAAACTCCAACATCACAGAAAAGCCACCAGGCTAAAAGAAAAGAGTCTAAAAAGAGGCCTCAGCATGGCCAACAAAAGTACAAAGTACAAAAGCAAAGTAATGGTGCTACGCACCGACAACTAACATCAACCTAAAGCAAAAGCAACTCAAATCAGTCTCTACGACTGGTCTCCGGTGTCCACCAACTCCTCGTCAAACGTAGGCTCCGGCTCAGCGTCAGCTAACACCTCGCCCTCAGCTACGGTCTCTGGCTCAGGGTCTAACATGTGACACCCAAAAGAGCAAGGGGCACATGTCAGCAAGTATACAAAAGACTTGTGCAAGGAAACTGAAAGTAGGTAAAGCATCCTAGCAGTTCTAGCATGATGCAATGATATGGCAGTTAAAGTATGAGTGCAACAAGTAAAGTAAAGTACGAGCATGGATTTTCATTCATGGCATGGCTATCAAGATTTACAAGAAACATTCATAACTACAAAGACAAGTCTAGTAAGCACGTCGTGCATAGAGATTACGCCTTTTGGCTAGAGTGGCTGCGCGGGCCAACTCCTAAGCTCAAGTGATCGCTTATCCCTACTCCTCCACGTGTGTATGGACTGGCGCCCATCTTCTGGATCACAAGCTAGAAAGTGTTTTTCATGATGGCATAGGGGTGCACCTAGCCGGACAAGGAAGTACAAGTACAAGTATTGTAGCATGTGCTACAAATGCAACATTCAACTTGGATGACATGTAAGATGCAATGCATGGCAGTTAGAAGTGCGTACAGATAAGGAATTTAAACGTGATAGATAACAATGCATGAATGACATGGCAGGGTGACAGATCTAGCTTCGTTGGTAAGCTAGATCTTAAAGTTGCGTCTAGACAGCTATCATTTCATTGTCTAGTCTCTTTTACGCTAAAAACAAGGAAGTGGCCTAAAAACATGGCCCTAAGAAAAATTGGCAAGGTTCACTTGCCTGCAAGTCAAACGTCAGAGAAACACCGTCCAACGAGTCCAAAGTCACAATAATCCTACGTGCACAAGTTCACCGGCCTACATTCCCGTTTTATTAATCTTTGATTAGTGAATCTAAAACATTTAAAACACTTTAAAACATCAATTTTTAGTCTTAATTTCTCAGGCTGAGGTTGGGGTCCTAAGGGTGCAAAGCGTTACCTCAACACGACGCGAAAGCTACACTGGCGTCGGGTAGCGATGCTAGGGGTTGGAATAAAAGAACGCGCTCCAAGTCCTGATTCCAAAATAGATTCCTCGCTCGAATGGCCTGGACAGCAACCGGAGCAACGAACCAAGATTCCAAAGCTTGCACGTGCGACGACGGGCTATGACGTATCGCAACGTCGTAAACGGCAAATCCTCGAAGAGAAAGCACCTAGGTGGGACCCACAGTAGTTCTAAGGGCCAATGGGGGACCCACAATACCTCTGGAGAACTTGGGGGCCCACGGTGGCAAGTGGTGCGAGAGTTGCGACGTTGTGACGAACGTTGCTCGGTCAGACACGGTCGGTGCGGGGGATTGGCTCGGTCAGACACGGCGGGCGGCCGTGCAGCGCAGCAGGGTGCGATGCGGGGGTCGGTCTCTCGGTCGGTGCGGAGCGGGCCTTCGGTCAGGTGCTGCAGATGCTGGGGTCGGAGCGGGCTTGCGAAGCGGGGGCTGTGCGGTGCAGAGCGGGGCTTGCGGAGCGGGCGAAGCTCTCGGTCAGACCGAGAAATCCTCTCGATCGGACACGGAGCGAAGCGGGGCGGCTGCTGTGCGGTGCGGAGCGGGTGATGATGCGGGGCGGCCTCTTGGTCAGACCGAGAGAACGGAGGCAATTTCCTCGGTTGTGCACTGGGCGGCTGCTGCAACGTTGTGACGAATCGTCGCAAGCGAGAACGGGGGTTTTTGTCACGGCTAGGGTTCTTTGCTTGCGAAAATAGGTCTTCATAGGGGTTCTTTATATAGTATAGAGCGGTTGACTTGGTCTAGGGCTAAATCTAATAGGATTAGGATTTTAAAATATTTAAAATTCAAAACTCTCTCTCTCTAACCCACACATGTCTAGGGTGCAGCCAAGATGGGCTAGGATTTGGCTCAAAAATCGTTTGAAGTATTATAATCTTAATAAAATTTTATTGGCTCGAAAATAATTTAAAACTTGGTATTTAAAAATATTTAAAACTTTGATAAAAATATAAAAGTGGTCAAATAAACTCCAAAAGTTATAAAATGAATATTGTGGTGATCGGGACGACGAGAGAAAGGTGACTAAGAAGACGGATCTCAATTTCGACATCGAGCGACGAAACTAAAAATAGAAACGTCTCACGTCAAAAGCGAAAATCACAACGTCTCTTCGAATAAGATCAAATCGTGGAAGAACGACCCGAGAAATGTTGTTCCAAATTAGTGCCACAATTTAATACTCTCAGAGACGTTCACAACGGTATATCACACTAAAGTGTTCACAAACAAACAAAGTCTAAAATTAATACGTGCACGGTCAAAAGCACGTGCACGAAAAAAGTACAACGAAAACAGACCGTTACAATCATATATATATATATACATATATATGTACATATATATACATATATACACACATATATATACATACATACATACATACATACATACATATATATATATATATATATATATATATATATATATATATATATAGGAAAATTTTCAAATGAGAACATTTCGCACCGTGCGAAAATGTTTTTATCTTTTTTTTGAAATTTTTTTTTTCAAAAATTATTTTTTTCCATCCTCATTATATGTTGTTATACCCCCCTCAAAAAATAATGGTTGAGAAATAATGTCATTTGGCCTTCGATCAAGCCATTTCATCAAATTCGCACGTTTTGAGACCGTTAAATTTGTAACGGGTGGATGGGTGCTCTAATGCCCAACGGGTTCACCCATTATTTTTCTTGGGGTATATAATTGTATGGATTAAACATCAAAAAAAGAATTTTTGAAAAAAAATTTCAAAAAAATAAAAAAAAGTTTTCGCACGGGCTTTCGCACGGGTTTTCGCACGGGATTTTTCGCAACCGAAGATCACTATATATATATATATATATATATATATATATATATATATATATATATCTATCTATATTATAAAACAGGGATGTTATCATGGGTTATTGGACAAGATTTTTTGTATAAGAGATGAGAAATTAGGTATATATGAGGGGATTTTGGATAAGAGAAATTGGATACGATAAGAGAAATTGGTTAAGACAAGAGAAATTGAAATTGAGAGAAGAGAACTTGGTGACTAGGACAAAAAATCAAGGGTTGAGATTAGATCTTGGTGAAACATTTGGGGGGAAGTTTGTATTTTTGAAATTTAAACTTTTGCAACCTCAAAACATTGGTGCAAAACAATCAGCTGCCCAAAATTTGGGACATCTCTCTCTTCCCTCCCCCAAAACTCACTAGCTGATCTCGCCAAAACCCACCGAAATCGGCTAACCCTTCCCCCCAAAACTCGAAGGACCCGAAGGAAAAATCCGAAGAAAATATCTCGCTCTGGATTTTGAAGAGAAGTTTCTTAGGAAGAACCCGAAGGAAGAACCCAAACGTGGGGGGAAAATGATCTCGATCTGGATTCCGAGGGGTCGGCCAACAAAGAACCCGAAGGCGCGCCCTAGATCGAGGGTTTTGGGTGACGCTTGGGCGTGATCCGATCAAAGTACTCGCAACATCCGATCAAAGTACTCGAGACATCAGTTAGGCTTATCAAAGTACCCCATCATTTTCAAGTGTAGAAATCCTGATCTGCACCATATCAGTTTCAAGTTCCACAAATCTAAGCATAAATAAAAACAAAGGTGGAATTTTTGTTACTTACTTTATATCTTTTAGTTCTGCTATGGGATTTGTTCATTCAACTTCATCTTTTGTCCAATATTTCATTTTCTCAGGGGCAAAATGGCTTTGTTGGAGTGTTGTTGAACAACGATGGTGATGTATGCAGACAATATTGGGGGCTTGGTGCTTGCACATGAAGTATTCGATGGAATGCCTCAATGAAAACCATGTTTGATTTTCGGTCAGCAAAAGCTTTGTTTTGCTTTGGAAGAAAACTGACGATAACCATCTGTCAAATTATGATATAAGTATTATTTCTAATAATCTTTACTCTTAACAAATGCTCAATATAGTCTATCGTTGGTACTGATTTTATTTTAACTTTTCAAATATGATTTCTTTAGGTCAAAACAGTACTGGAGGCTTTGATTAAGGTTTTTCAATTGTTATTGCTGAGTTTCTTTTTCAACTTAAACCATATTACATATGGGGTTTCTTTAGAAGTTGAACAAACTTTTGTTGAATTGATTAAAATAAAAGTACTGAATTATATGGTGTTTTTATCCATCACTACTTATGCTGATATGGTTATTGTCATATTGAACTTATGGCTCAGGCTCACTGAAATGAATACGCTGAGATTAATGGCCCTTCGAGCGTTATAAATTTAGTATCATGTGCTCTAAGTTTTTCTAGATAACCAAGTATGAAGCCAAAGCTCAACCAAATAAAGGTGATTTTGGAATTACAAAGAAATACTTGCGATGGTCAACACATGATTTGCATGCTAGGCAGCGCGCACTCAGTTTAGATACAAGGCATGTATTGCTGTGATGTACTGCCACTTATGTCCTCTCCATTTATAATCTATGGAGCTGTTATATATGATATTTTTTCAATCGTAACCACTTCCAGACATACTGTTCAGATTGTTGGAGGGTTTACTGTCTAAAAAGGACTATTTAAACTTCTCTTCTAAGCTAAAGGTTGGTGTGGCGTTGAAGCTTTTAACTTTTGAAACCGTTGCTTAAATTTCCTTTTCATTCCGAAGTTTGTTATTTTGAAACAGTTGCCACTTACGTCCTCTTTTGTATTTAAAGTTTGTTATTTTAATAATTAAGAATGTATGTTTAATTTGTTACATGAATGGATTAAATTGGTAACATCACCATAACTGAAAGAAAATTTTTGATATTCCTTGCAAAATGGAAATTTCTATTTTCCAATGCAATGCTTTTTGGTGAGACTTTTTTTTCTAACAAAATGATTGTTCTTGGTTTTTGTCTTAGGTTTCAATTACAAGGACATGCAACCGCATATATTCTCTGCTTCAGCAGAGGCAGTGGGATATCGAGTTAGGGAGTCGGCTAATGACAAGAGGCAAAGGTTAGGTTTTCTATTTTACCTTATGTGCTAATTTTATCAACTTTGCCAGCATTACCATATAGAGAGTTGTTTCATTTAATCAGTTAACTGTGATAGATGAATGGATTAATATTTTACTTGGAGTAGAGAGTGTAGCACTGAGTGTTTTTTCCTCAGATGTTTTCTTAAGTGTAATATATTTTAAAATTACATTTATTGGAATTCTCTTCTAAAAATTACCTTTATTGGAGCATTCTTAAAGCGGTTGGATTCTTCTCCTTTAGTCGCTTCCTAAGTGAGTTCATTAACGACGCTGGACATATGATCTTAAGAAATTACAGTCATTCGGCGACATGAAGTTGGTCACTACTATGCAAGTAAGCCAAATAGATATCTCAAAATTCTTCGTCTCAAAATTTTCTTTCATATATCATTCTTCTATCTCATATAGCATTCAAAAAGCATTCAAAATTGAGTGGCTATCGTCTAAAGTTTCGTGGTTTTGTGAAGCCTGGACTGTAACTTTGCATAACTTGACTACAATATATGAGACCTTTAAATTTTTGAGTATAGGTTATAGCTATAACCCCCTTTGATCTCCGTCCAAAAGAAATTTTTTGAATTGAACTTATTTAAATTCTCAGGTTGTCATATTCTTCATGGCTACAACACTACACAATAAAACGATCCATTCGGTTTCATTATCTAAATATTAATAGTTTCAATTTCATATACATATCCGTATTCTAAGATAAATTTTCTTTGATTTCATAATTTTATTTTTGTTCCACTAAGAATTTCATAATAGAAGAACTACGATTCATTTGCCAGCGTCTATTGATATTCTGGTTAACATTGTGGGTAGAACAGGGGACAAGATCAATACTCTACCCCAGGGACAAGATCAATACAGGTGATATCATAAGGAATATATTGCAATATTATGATAAATACAATTTTAATTCAAAAGGTATATCTTGATAGAAGCTATTTTTCTTTCAAGAATTGTGTACGTATGTGCGCGCATGTGTATTGTATTTTCTGCAATTAAACTTGTTTTAAATGTCGATGAGAATGGAGAGATTAGTAAATTTTGGATTGGATTTATAGGACATGCAAATATCATCTTTATTATCTCCTTAAAACATTGGCATGCTTTTAAAATAGCAGTACTTATGTTTGTATACTTTTTAAGAGAATGTGATCTTATTTGCCAAGTAAATGTTAACTAGGCGTGACAATTGCATGGCCATTTGAACACCAAAAGCTCCTACAAAGTATGTTCCTTTCGGAGCATGCATTTTTGCATTTCGTTCCATGCATTGGTCATTGCAGAAAGCATGAAAAAAGTATTTATAGTTTGAAATGTATTGTAAATGAACAAAAACAAATGAATTTCAATAGAAATGATTTGCATTGCTTGATTTTGCAAATATTAAACGAAAATCAAATCTTATTCAATGACTGAACTATGAATGACATTACACGGCTTTTACATTGGTTCAGTCTGCCTGGCCATCAGGAATGGCATCTTCCCATTTTTGAAGGGACCAACTTTGGGAAAGAATGGAGATGATGATTGCTAGAGGATGTTTGGGTTAATTCTTTGTTCAAGAAATCATTGGGTAAATTCTTGAATTGCAGCAATTCATTGGGTTAATTCTTTGTTATGCCATTGTAGTTCAGGCAGAATTACAGCAATTAACAATTAACATATCAATTCACAATGGCATAATAATTGTTAATTGCTGCAGTTCAGGTTAGTTTATAATAATGTTTTTTGTAGCAAGAATCCCTGGGTTAATTCTTTGTTAATTATTTTGATTCTAAACAATGAGGTGTTGAAGAATTATGCAAAGAATTCTTGCTGCAATGCCTCATCCCGGCCCCTAAAGGTTGGGTTAATATGTTTCCTTCGCCAAAGAGCCGTGACATTGTTCCCTTTGCATTGGACACCAACGGGTATATGATTGAAAAATGACGATACATGACCATGAGTTAGAAAGAATTCACATGTGTCTATTTTGAAACCCCATTCGCAGCGATACCATGTGAGATTCTAACTTCTTTTGAAAAAATTGGTGAGAGCTGCTAACCTCTCTGTTTTTTGATGTTTTCAGCCCTGAACATCAAAAGCTAGGTTTGTTTCTTTGTTGTTTTATGTTTGTAATTGTATTCACATCAAAAAGAGAAGGAGATATCAGCTGCCTTTCGCTCGAATCGAACACCGATGTCATGAACCAGGTCAATTTCAATCTTTTCCTCAATGTTTACTTTTTGAGTTTTGATCTATCTTAAGTTGTAAGAAGAAACTCATGGAGAAAACAAAATGTTTTTTTTGATCTTGAGCTTTGAACTTGAGTTTTAATCTTAATTTTTTAGCTTAAGCACAACAAATGTTTGTTGTAATGCAAATGTTATCTTATTTGCTCTCATGTGTAAAATCTGATGCATCACAAGAAAACTACTGTGAAGCAATGTGTTTTAATAGAATAACAGAAAATATTGAGTTGCAGATTTGTTACCATCTTCAACCTAAGAAGAAGGCTGTAGCTAATATACTCGCTTCAGGTTGCTTTAGTTATATTTTAAGTTTTATGTGAGCTTAAAAAATATCAAGTCAAGCTTGACTTCATGACTAATCTGTAACAGCTTTGTTCAGTTTTATTAAGCTTGATTCACTAAAAAATGTGGTAGGAAATCTATAATAGCAAGCTTCACAAACTGATCTAATTATCACCAGCATATAATAGCTAGCCATGGTATTACCATTATTGCTTTCACATTTCCAGAACTTTATTTTTGAAAGTAACAGATTTATTTATCATTTCGGGCATTGGTTGTGATCGCGACCCCGAAATCCACTCCAGTGATACGTAGCGGACATTTAAAAGGTTTCTCTCCTCACTCTGTTATTTATGAATTTGACTATTTGATTCGTTTTCTTCTTCAATCCATGGAATCCATCGTTGTAATTCGATCTTAGCTTTCGCCATGGAATCCATTGTTGTTTCTAATCTTTCAACAATATACTCTCCTTAATTTTGATGCTTTAGATATCTATTAGATGCATTTATGTTTTCCCCGAATATAATCAATATTTCTGTTAGTTCACCAGATTAGATTCTTGAATCTATGGTATATTGCAAAGACAGTAGATATTTTTCATATGAGGATTCGAAGTGCAAAGACAGTAGATATCACAAATACAGTTCAAAGAATTCTGTATGGAGCAGTGCAACTAGCAGACAATGAAATATTTTTCATCTCTGATATTTTTCATCTGAATTGCAAATACAGCGCAATATCTGTTATTTCACAATCACAAAGACTGTAGTTCTCCAATTTTTATTGATTGTTTTTGTGTCTATTTTGGAGTTTGTTGAATCAATATTTGATTTTTGTGCTATTTAATCATTTTAATGAATCTTCTATGGTTTAATGGAAGTCTGATGGTCATTTTGGGTATTTCATTACATAATAGGACTTGACGAGGTAATACAAGCAGAGAAAGTTACCGGCTTGGGGTCAATTTAAGTTGAAATTATGGTTTAAAATGTCGTATAACAAACATTATTCACATGTTTTATGTGACTTATTCGGCTTAATTGTATTATATTTTCATTTTCTTCTCCTATTGAGTTATATTGTTTGGTTTTGATGGTACCAACGTGTTACATGCTGATTTAGAGGTAACATATAATAGGGTTGCAATCTAATCTGCAATTACATGGCAGGATTTTTTTCTTTTTAATATTGAGTTACAATGTAATCTGCAATTACATGAAAAAAATTGTAATACATGTGTAAGATCCACAGCCTTACTATCTGTGCCTTCCGCAATATTGGAGCAGTGCCTTTCGCAATTTATACAACTTTACTTATTACTAATTTGTTAATCAAAAAGTTGCAAATGATGCATGTGTAGATATCTACCTTTGCTAGTCCTTCTCCTACTCCAATTAGAGTTTGTATCAGTGAGTGCTAGAATATGTTCAGAAATAGAAGTAACAATGAAACAGAATATGAATTTGATGTGTCATAAAAAGTGCTAGAAATAGAATTCTTCTATACATTTATGCACCCTGTTAGTTAATGGGATAAAAATTTTGGTGATAGTTAATTGATGACACTTTGTGTTTGTCAATTGTTCCATGTATCATTTCCAACAAATGTGTGTTAGCATCGTCTGTATTTTGAACCAACATTTTTTTCAACACAAATGCAAAAATGTATTTCTGTATTATTCTAACAAATGCAGCAAATGTATCATTCCCTGAATTAATGTATCATTCCAACAAATGCAAAAATGTAGTTCTGTATCATTCTCTGAATTAAGGAATATGTGACACCCTTATCAAAGTGATCTTCAATTTATGAACTAAGAAGCATATACCACGTGACATCATTTTGAATTAACATAACAACCATATTAACTAAATAATAACACACATTTGTATGATATATGTGAAAAGTTCAGAGTACCCACCATTCCATCTCTTCTCATGTGATCAAAATAAGCAAGAAAATGTGAAGTAAATATGTATATTTAAGATCAAAACATGTATAACAGATCCGATACGAAAAATTGTTATCTCTCTCTAATTGGATCTTTCTTATAGAATGATGTTTTAATTGGAAATTGAGTATTTTCTGAAAGCTATTTGTTTTAATTCTTATCTGTTTGATTGGAATAATATATTAATTTAGGAGAGCCGATACATCAGTATTTTAATTGGAAATTGTTGTTTTAATTAGATCTGTCCCCACCATGATCATTCTTATCTGTTTGTTACCTGTTTCACATTTGATTGAGAGTAAAATCTGATAATTCTTATCAAATCAAATGGATTTGTAATGGAGGCAAGCTGCTTCTCATATACTTAGTTCACTGCAGGTAATTGATGATTGACCCATGCAGAAAGAGATGCATAAAAGGATATATACACATTCTATAGAGAATGTTTCAATGATGTCTTATATTGCTTAGGACAATGACTTTCTATGGTTAGAGTTTTTATTATTCAGACTTTCTGTTTTGTTTAGGACTGGGACTTCACATATTATGTTAATAATGTAATTACATTGTTTAAGCTCTGCATCAATTTGAGTATATTTGGGGAGAGTGAATTTATTTTATTTTTTGAAATGAAAATACAAATAATTGTTTCATTTCTAAGGTTAGATATTGGTGTGTGAAATGAGGTTCATTTAGTAACGAAAAATACTTCCATGCAGTCAATAGTGAAGGTGTTGTAACTATATGCATTTCTTCTTTTTAGTTATATAGAATTCAGTGAAATTTTTTATGTGAACTGATTTGGCGTCGATTACAGTGGACTGTCTGGTGGAAACTGAAGGATCATACACTAGCCAGATTGAGTTAGACTCCTTTGATGTTCATTGTGAACTAACAACAATCCAGTTACTACATTGTTGCTACTCCAACACAAATCGATACCAGTTCCAATAATGGTCTTACTGAAGAGAAAGAAGAGGCAAAGATTCAGGTATATCTGTTTCCTATTTATAACGTTTCATATAATGGCGTTGTGTTGTGATGATAACCATTTGCACAAACTCAATTGCTACAGACGTAATTCTTGCACAAAGCTATATGCTGCAAAGTCAACAGGGTGGCTGTAACCAAAATTTAAATGCTATCTCATTAATTGCAAATTAATGTCATGATTTCATGGTTTCCTCTTGAATCTTCCAGCACCGATAAATTCATTTGAAATAACATGCCATTGATTTATGATGTTAATATGTCATTTAATTAGCCACCATTCCCATAGTGGAGACTGTCTATACATGCATGTTAACATGTCATTTAATTAACTACCAATCTAATTTTAGCTTTTTGCAGTTACTATGAGTATGTTCGTAATTGATATTTGCCATACGTCATGTCATTTAATTAACTACCACTTTAATTACAGTGGCCTGTCTATGCTTGCATGTTAACATGTCATTACAGTAGTCTGTCTATGCTTGCATGTTGACATGTCATTACAATGGACTATCTATGCTTGCATGCTGTGAGTTACAGTGGACGGTCTATGCTAGCATGTTAACATGTCATTTAAATAACTACGACTCTAATTTTAGCTTTTTGGAATGGTGGTTAATTAAATGATATGCTTGCACGTTTTTAGTAAGTCATTGATTTATGATGTATAACAGTCATTGATTTTTGTAGTGGTTAATTAAATGGCATTTAATGAAGTGGACCTTATTTGCAGTAAGTATGGGAACATGTTGCTGGCATGTCTGTACATATACATTGAGTTATTCGACAACCAAATAGAAGATGCAAGGTGTCCGACAAGAGATTTGGAAGATATTTGGATTCGTTGATGGATATAGCAGTGGACTTCATGTTTCTGTTGAAGCTTAGACTCATGGCCGCAAGTTGTATCAGTGGTGGAGGAGGTGGATGAGGAGAAGGCGGTGGTGGCCAGTGCCACTATCTCCATGTAATTCCTCTATGGTTCTTTGTGCTAAAGCTTCATGTAGCCGCTGAAATGAAATTGACTTATGCCGAGAAGAGATGGGCTTCTTATGCCGACACTCCTCAATTGTATTTTCAATTCATTTTGTGAATTAAAATAATGTCTGAAAATTGGATAATAGTGGATAAAAATTGTTGTTCTTTAGTTCTTTTATTAATATTTTTATTGAAAAAACTTCATTTTTGATCCCAAATTGTTACTAGGTGAACTGAAAGAATTAGGTGAGTTCATGTTTTGCAATTTCTAGAAGTTTTTTTGGAAAAGTTGGATGAAAAATATCAATTAGTTCATTTGATTATTACCAAATATCAAGCAAGTACATTTACATGTCTGCTATATGGGTTGATATTGGCAATATTGAAAATGTAATGTATGCCAATAGTGCACTATGCCAATAGCAGTATGGTGTTTGGTTGATATCCTTGCCAGTATATTATTTGGTTGATATACTTGCCAGTATATAGTTAGCAGTATGCCAATAGTGCAATATTGTAGGAGTATGCCAATAATGGTTGATAACAATTGGTTAATATACATTGCAATATTGCCAACATTACCAAATATCAAGCAGTACATTTACATTGCCAACATTACCAAATATCAAGCAGTACATTTCCAAAATTTAGTTCATTTTATTTTACCAATTTAGTTCCAGGTTTCTAGATAATTAACAACTCCAACGCTGTACAAACCACCTACTATCTATACTTTCTGTAGGCTTTAGGCCTTCAAAATTCGTTCCGTAGAACATTGATAATAAAAAGAGAATCACACAAATTATTTATAGCGAACATACACATCAATTATGTAACATGGTCTGTAATTCAAAATACATCCTACTGTAACAAAGGTGGATTGTAACAAAGGTGGATCGTGAATTGGTATTTGAAAAAAGCTTATGTAATTCTTGAGAAAAACTTACCTATGATAAACTTAACATAGTAAACAAACAACCTCCAAGGATATCATACTCTCCTATAACAAAATAGAGAAGCTGGTCTTGAACATATCTGTAAACACTAGCGCTCTCAAAAAATTCTATCTTACAAATCATTGATGATTGGGAAGATATAGAATTCAGTATCTTCCTAATCTCGCCATGATGTTCTTGAGGGAGGATATATCCTGTAATGCATGCGAAAGGAACCAAGCAAATGAGGTAATATTACATTAGATTTTTATCCCATTATTTCTTGGCATTTTAGGGAAATTGTTTGGTACCAAGGGAGATGTCCAATTCAAAATTAAATAATTCCAATAAATTTTCCCTTTCTTTCACAGCATAAAGGCAAAAGATCTAATATAGTGGCCAATACTTGGAATGAGATTCTATTGATAATGTGACTTGCATTAAGATTAAGAGCATGCTCCTCTCTGATCTTCGCCAGCTCTCTCCAGGCAAAATGATCTGTTAGCTCTGCCGGTGAGCTTTCGGCCAAGCTTGAGGTGAAGGAGGCGGCGAGGAGGGGGAGGAGGAGGTGATGAGGGGAGGGGAGAGGTGTGATGGAAAGAGGTGGGGTTAAAATTGAAAATAAGAGTGATTTTTAAGAAAGATAAAAATATTAATGTGGTGAATTCATAGGTGTGGTGAATTCATAAAATCGTTTGGTGCAACTAACATCAATCAAATCATCTATTCATGACCAAACAGATTAGCACTTGAAATGGTGATGAGCGCTAAGCAACTAAAAGTTAAGTTGTCAGCAAAGTTTAAATATATAACTCGACTTTAAAGTTCCACCAGTACGATGTCCTGATATTAACATAATATTGGAATGAATAGAAATACCATCTTAACTCGAGCATGCAAACATATGAAATAACCTAAAAGCCAACAAAATGCAATGGACCAGCATATGAACTGTTTTGTTTCCAACAAAGATATCTAACAAGAAGGTACATCCGAATCACTAAAAATTTGGGGGGATGAAATTGATTTTTCATTTGAAAATTTCTCTCTGTCTTCACTACATTCCTATATCGAAAAGCACAAAATATCATATCTTAGTATGATCATTTTGTTGAAAATAATAGAACCAGCTTAATGACTTCGTAATTAAAATTTGATCACACACAGCCATCCAGAGGCATAAAAATGGCAATAGATACAAATTTAATATGGAATAAGTTATATGTATCAAGAGTGATGCTAATTAAACACCAAACATTAGACTGACATGTGCTTACGTGGGATTGAAATGTGTGGCAACATTCAGGGGAATGGCACTTCTCTGTCACCGGGATAACCGCATATATTTTTAGTCGTACAACATTTTACATATATATAATTTTCAACAACAAAGTCACGTTCCTCTTAAATGACTGTAACTCAGACATTAACTACATTGCTTTTTAGATCACATTTGGGCTGAAACCAACAAAGGAAAGCTTTAGGTTGTTTGAACAACTAAAAAGAATCTTTTAAATGGACTAATCAGAATTTTGGATGAACTATAATTTTTGGAGTGAACTAAATTTTTGGGGAAATATAATTTTTGGTGTAACATAATTTTATTATAAAATTTTGAGATACTAAATTTAAAGGGAATAAAATTTTAAATATTGGGGGCAAACTAAATCTGAATGAAAATAAATTTTGGAGTGAACTAAAATTTTTGCGTTGAACTAAATTCTGGTTTGAATGTGGTCAAAATTTTTTGTTGGGCGGAATATTTTGAAGGTGGCTGTAATTTTTTTCAGGGGCGATTTTGAAATGGCTATAAATTTTTTTGGGATGATATTTTACCTGGGTTTAAATATTTTGGGAAAATATTTTGATTGCAATATGACCTATGGTCATGAGTTAAGATAAATTTTTTGGGGGAACTGAATTTTGGGTGGGGAACAAAATTTTATACGGAACTAAATAAAATTTTGTGCTTTAATCTTGGGGGATATAAGATTTTAAGGGTGATATCTTAAATGAATCGTGCCCTACGGGCACGGGTTATGACTAGTATATATATAATAGACCACATGAGTACAAAAAAATGAGCAACATCATGTGTCTCAAAATGATCAAAATACATGATAATCATATATCAACACTACAAAAAAAGTTTCCATCATACATACAACAAATAACTACTAAACTCTATCCAAAACAAACAAAAAAATCCAGTTCTCACGGTGAGTGTCCAAAAATATCAACTGCAGCATCAGTCAATGTTGATGATAGTGGAGTCCGAGGGACGACCAGAGGAACAGAACATTAG
This sequence comes from Scilla litardierei, assembly GCA_030789695.1. Lineage (NCBI taxonomy): Eukaryota > Viridiplantae > Streptophyta > Magnoliopsida > Asparagales > Asparagaceae > Scilla > Scilla litardierei. Next base: position 49,761,838 of record CM061131.1, on the reverse strand, counting down.
CCTGGCAGAGCAGCAAGTGGGATAAGCTGGAGCCTTCCTCTTGGAAGACGACGCACTTGTGGCAGAGTTTTTCGCATGAGCATGAACGGGGGTCTGGACCTCAGAAGGCACATGCACAAAGCCTGGAGGAGGGGGGGCGGCAGCATGAGTAGTATCCTCAGACGGAGGAAACTTGGCCTGAAGTTCTGCAGGAAAGGGTAACCCATGAAGCACGTAAGATTTGTACTGAAGCTCGAGAAGGAGAGTGAGCTTCTGATCCATAGATGCAACAATCTTCTCGATCGAAGTGACACAGTCACCCAGTTGACCGAGAAGTAAATCCTCGAGAGGTACCGACGGAGGAATATGAGGAGGTTGATCGGCTGGCTGAGAAGTGGGTTTAGCAACGTTTACTGAGGGAATAGGATTACCAACCAAGATGTCTAAGAACTCCCCAGACGATGTAGGTGAAGAGGGTAGCTGATCAGTAGGTTGAGGAGAGGGTTCAATGAGAAAAATGTTTAACGTATCTCCTGACGACGAATGACCTGGAGGATCCATGAAATCGATCGATAGAAGCTAGGTCAGATAAGCAACGAGAGGAACACGAGAGAAATCGAACCTAAGTCGAGAGGCAGATGAGACAATCGAGGTCCGAGCGATGCAATCGACAGTCGAGACGACAGAAAATCGCCGGCGGAGCGATTGACTGAGGGTTTAGGTCGATGAAGACGAAACAGTTTCAATCGGATGAGAGAGAATCAGTCGATTGAAATGAAGTCTCTCGATGAAATAACGAAGGGGCAAATGAATCTGGGCCATTGGATCAAAGAATCGACGGCTCAGATCAAATGAGCGAACCACCACAATAGGAGACAATCGACTGATGATCAATATTCAGTCGACTGGGAGGAGTGATAAGAGTTAAGCTTAAGTTGATAGACAACCGACTGTTGGATAACTTACAGTCGCCTGTCCGTGAGACAGTCGACTGACAGAGAATCAATCAAATTGACGATCAAAAAAGAGACTACTGATAAATTGACAGGCGCCTGATGAATAAAATGCAGTCGCCTGTTGATCTAACAATCGACTGTAAATTTTTCATCAGTCGCCTGGGCGAAAGATACAGTCTGTTGACAGAGAAGATAGAGTAGGGCAGTCGACTATCGAAGAGAAGACAGTCGTTTGTCCTGGTCCAAAACTGCACAGTGATGTTAAAATCCAGAGAATATGCACAACTCACCCTAGGACCTATACTCTAACACAAACTCACCATAAAATTAATATCAAACGATAAATTATTTATAACATAAATCACTTAAAACTATCTGAAAACTCATGTAATCAAAGAAATCTCAATAGCCTTTCTTAAAAACAATATGTGATATATCAAATGAAGAGAGGCAACATGAAGATATGAGTTCAAAATAAGTTATAACAAGTAAGTTGAACTCCTAAATTTCAGATTCACCCATAATTCCTAATTCTCCACGTAACCTCACAAATGAATCTTCTCTAAGAGGTTTTGTGAAGATGTCGGCAATTTGTTTTTGGTTTTCAATGTACTCTAAGATGATGTCCTTCTTAGCTACATGATCATTGATAAAGTGGTGTTTCACATCTATGTGTTTGGTATGGGAGTGATGTACCGGATTCTTGAAAAGACATATAGCACTTTGGTTATCAACCATGATAGGGCAAGTATTAAAATTGACACCACAGTTCTTAAGAGTGTGTCTTATCCAAAGAACTTGTGACACATGCAAGACCCGCGACAATATATTCCGCTTCAGTCGTGGCCAATGATACCGAGTTCTGTTTCTTGGAGAACCAAGAGACTAAGGAATTTCCTAGGAAATGGCAAGTGCCAATAGTACTTTTCCTATCGGATTTGCATCCTGCAAAGTCGGCATCACTATATGAGATTAACTCATGTGTGCTAGATTTCGGGTAAAGTAACCCATAATTTAGTGAATGATTGAGATAATGAAAAATTCGTTTAACCGCAATCAAGTGTGACTCATTATGTCTAGCTTGATATCTAGCACACAAGCATACAGAAAATCTACTTGTGATTGAATCAAATCAATTAGTGATTAAACCAAATCCCAATACAATCCTATTTCAAATCTCATACTCCTAATACTATGGGATTCACCCTTTTTTTCGAACTCATCCCTCAAGCATCCCTACTTAAATAACCATCCAAAGAGAAGAAAAATATGTCGGCCAAAACACAAAAGAAAAACCCTAGCAAGCATCCTCTTCACCAAGCCGCAAGCAACCCTTTTGACTTCTTCTCTAGCCGCAAGCATCAAAGCCAAAAAATCCTATCTTCAACACATCCCCAAGGCCAAAGCTTCATGCCAACATCATCCCAACACCTTGGAGGCTAATCTTGGCGCTATTGAGAAGATGGAGATTCATCAACTTGCCTCACCAACAAGGATCCAACTCATGCAGTCTTGCTTGTTGTCTGCCATGCCACAACTCCTTGCCGACCGAAGGGAATCCACGCTTTTTTTGGTTTGCTGATCGAGGATTCTCCAGCACCCAAGAGCTTGTCGATGGAACCATCAACTGCTCCACATCCTTGGTTGCTGACCGAGCCAAGACCCTGCACATTCCCCTTGCTGACCAAACGGATCACCAGCATCCTGTATGTGCTGACCGAGACTTGCGCTCCGCATCCAAGTGCTTGACGACCAAGCCATAATCCTCTGTATCCTAGCTTGCTAACTAAGAACTCCTCCCACATCAGAGCCTTATCGACCAAGTGTGCAACCTGCACCATCCTGCTTGCTGACCAAGAGCAGCCTCCACATCATTGGGTTGCTGACCGAGGGTTCCCCACACACCAAAAGGCTTGCTGATCAAAAGGAAGACCCGCAACCAAGCAGTACCAACCAAGGCTGTAAGTTTTGCCTTGCTGACCAAGAGGAGACCCACACCAATCATTGATTTTCGTAACTCCAGATAGACGACTACATCTTGTCAGATCATATCTGACCAAAGCTGAACGACAGAGGCGACAACACCGACACGAATTGAGCTTTTCTAAACTCTCTATCACTATATATTTTTGTATTGGTGTGTTGATCTTTGTAGTTACTTAAACATTCATTTTTGGGTGAGTTGACTAGTTGGGGCTAGTCAAGAGAGAGCATTTACTAGATTAGTAGTGTTTGACACTTTGGTGAGTGCGGTGCTTAACTTGGTAAGCGTAGAGTTAGGGCTCATAGCTCTTTATAGTTGTACCCTTGATACTATTTAATCTAGTACTTGCTTTGGGGCTGTAGGAGGTCATTAGGGTGACCGAACCAGGGTAAATCTCGCATGCACTCTGTGATTGTTTTATTTGCACTTACTTTACTCTGTGGTTGATTGATTGCGCTGAATATTGCTTGTGTGAACAAGAATATTTTTATTAGCCTGTTCACCCCCCTCTAGGCTTAGATCCAGATCAATCAAGTGGTATTAAAGCAGGTTAGATGATCTAGGCTAGATGACCATGAATATATCTGATTTTTGCCTTTGCTGAAGGTCAGTCCATCTCTCGACCCCTAAGTTTAATGGTGTTTATTTTGCTTATTGGAAAACCAGGATGAGAATCTATTTAGTGTCTATTGATTATGGTGTGTGGAACATTGTTGAGAAAGGATATAAACCCACCACTATTAAAATTGAAGACACTGAAATTCTAAAACCGGAAGATAAATGGGATGATGATGATAGAAAACGTTTTTCTTTGAATGGTTGAGCTATGAATGCACTTATTTGCTCTTTGGATAAAGCGAGGTTTAATCATATCTCTCAATGTCAAACTGCACAGGAAATCTGGCACACACTAGAGGTGACACATGAGGGAACATCACAGGTGAAGGAGTCCAAACTTGCTTTGCTAAGCACATAATACGAAAGCTTCCGCATGCTTCCATTAGAGTCCATCAAGGAGACGTTTGCAAGGTTCACAGACATATTCTATAAGTCCAGCTCTCTTGGAAAGCCATACTCAAGTCTGGAGCAAGTAATGACGATCTTGAGGGCAGTGTCAAGCTCATTCCATCTAAAAGTCACAGCCATTCAGGAAGCCAAGGATCTAGCAAAGCTGAGAGTGGAAGACATGATAGGAAACTTGATGTCACATGAGTTTGAGTTGCAGAGCATTGAAACTAGAGAGAAATCTGAGTCAAGACTTCAAAAGCACTAGCCTTCCAAGCTGAGGAAGATGAAGATGATGAATTGGATGAGGAGCAGGCACTGATGGTAAGAGGCTTCAAGAGATTCATCAAGACAAAACAAGGAAGAGCTAAAATGTCAAAAAGTTTTAATCGCTCTAACAAATTTAATCCTGATAAAAAATCTCCTGAGCAGAATGTTACTGATGAAATCCATTATTTTAAATGCAGGAAGCATGGACACTATATGAAGAATTACCCATAAGGAAAGAATAACACCGCGGAGAAGAAAGGAAAATCTTTGGCAGTGACATGGGGATAAGGATAACGAGATGAGATTCAGTAGGAGACTACCCACTCCTCCCTTTGCTTGATGGGAGAGCTTGATGAGGTAAAATCTTGCACCAAAGTTCAACTTCTGAATATTTGTAAAGAAATGCAAGATGAAATTGAAGGCCTACAATCTACTTAGAGAAGCTTAGAAATTCTAATTATGAACTGCAACAAGAAAATTGTGACATGACAAAAGAAGTACATAAACTGAAAGCGAAATTTTTTGCATACAAATCTGCTATTGATTTGCTGGAAAAAGAAAAATCTAGCATTCATGAAAAAGCTGAATGCCTTAATTGTCCTACTTTTTAAAAAGAAAATAACATGCATAAGGAAAAAGTTCTTGAGCTTGAAAGAAGATAGTAAATCTTAAAAAGAATGAGGAAGAGAACAAAAATGCTTTCATCAGTAATTGTACAATGCTTTTCCATGAAAACATGTTTTTAAAATCTAAAGTATTTAATCTTGAGCTAACCATTAAAAAATTTGGAGTTGGAAAGCAATCATTTGACATCATACTTGGAAATTAGATACATGGTAACAACAGGTGTGGTTTGGGTTATGGTAATAAAATTGATGAAAGGCCAGGAATTAATAAAAATATTCATAAAGAAATTGGTATAAGAAGAAGTGTTTTTGCTAAATGCTATACGTGTGGGGGTGTTGTTCATGCTTATTATAATTGCAAATATAGGAACAAGAATATTAAATTTAAACAAATTTGGGTTCCAAAAGGTATAGTGACTAGCACCAGTGGATCTAATTGGATTCCTAGGTCACACGTATCATGTTCTTCTTATGTGTAGGTACATGGCATGGCTAAGGGACAATGGTTTGAGTGGTACTTAGACTCTGGCTGCTCAAGACACATGACAGGTGATAGCGAAAAGTTCCTTAGCCTTGTAAAACATGAAGGAGGAAGAGTAACTTAGGGGACAATGGAAAATGCAAGGTAATTGGTAAAGGTGTTGTAGGTAACGACACCTTTCAGCTTACAGATGTCCTATGGGTGGAAAATCTTAAACACAACCTCATTTCTATTAGTCAGCTATGCGACAAAGGTATGCAAGTTGAATTTGATTCAAAACTTTGTAGAATTATTGATAGCTCCACAAGTGACATTATTATTACAGCAAATAGAAAGAACAATGTTTATACTTTTATGATCGAAGAACTAACTCTTTCTAAATGCTTGCTTGTCAGGGAAGAAGAGGCCACGCTATGGCATAGAAGACTAGCACATGTAAGCACGGGATTGCTAAAGAAGCATGAACATAAAAATTTGGTAAAAGGCCTACCACCTCAGACCTACGAAAATGGTAAGTTGTGTGTGGCATGCACAAACGGTAAGCAAACTATATCAACATTTTCTAGCATTAAAGAAGTTGCCACCACACGTATATTAGAACTAGTGCACATGGATTTATTTGGACCCACATACGTTGCTAGCCTAAGAGGTAAAAAGTTTTGTTTAGTATTGCTTGATGATTACTCTAGGTACACATGAGTTTACTTCCTAGCCAAAAAATCAGACTCATTTGAAAATTTTCAAAACTTTTGCATACAAGTTTCTAATGAGAAAAATACTTCCATTATAAAAATTAGAAGAAATCATGAAGGTGAGTTTGAAAATGATATCTTTGAAAACTTTTGTCATGAAAAAAGAATTTTACATGAATTCTCTTCTCCTAGAACACCCCAACAAATGGAGTGGTCGAAAGAAAGAATCGAACATTAAAAGAGATGGCTAGATGTATGATAAATGAATATAGCTTGCATATGCTTTTTGGTCTGAGGCCACTACAGCTTGCTATGTGTGCAATAGAGTTATGATTAGACCTTTAATTAATAAAACTTCTTATGAACTATGGCATGGCAATACTCCAAATATTTCTTACTTTAGAGTTTTTGGATGCAGGTGCTATATACTAAATAATGGAGATCAACATGGCACGTTTGAATCCAAAGCAGACGAGGGAGTGTTCGTGGGCTATTCAACAAGGAGCAGAGCATATAAGATATATAATAAACGCACACTTACTATTATTGAATCCATTCATTTTAAATTTGATGAATCTGAAATATGATCTCTGGATTGCAGGGAGAACGAAGAAGAGGAAAATGTACCACAAGAAAGTAGTCCAACGAACAACGAAGAGTAACCTAAAAGCCAAGAGGAAATTGGCACACAAGAAATTCAGGAAGAAGCAGTTACCAGAGGAGAGCTGAGATTCAATCCAAACCACCCATCGGTCTTGATGATCGGTGATCCTATGTCGGATATACGTACTCGTTCCTCTTTTAGAAATCTTTGCACTTTATGTATTTATGGGGATTTTATTTCTGAAATAGAGCCTAAAAATATAGAAATTGCTTTAGAAGAGGAAAGTTGGGTTTTGGCCATATAAGAGGAGTATAATCAATTTGTTACGAATAATGTTAGGAAATTAGTACCAAGACCCACTGATTATCTGGTAGTTAGCACAAAATGGGTGTTTAAAATAAACATGATGCATCTGGTAATGTTATTAGAAACAAGACAAGATTGGTAGCTAAAGGTTAAAATTAAATCAAAGGAATAGATGTGGATGAAACTTTTGCTCTAGTTGCTAGGATTGAGTCCATTAGAATCTTGCTAGCGTTTGCAAGTTATAAAGGGCTCAAACTGAAACAAATGGATGTCAAAAGCGCTTTTCTTAATTGCTACCTAAAAGAAGATGTATTTGTTAAACAACCCCACGGTTTTGAAAGTCATTTTTTTCCACACCATGTTTAAAAATTAGAAAAAACCTTTGTATGGTCGTAAGCAAGCTCCACGAGCTTTGTACGACCTTCTTAGCACATATTTGTTGGAAAATGATTTTAAAAAGGGTAGTGCAGACAATACATTATTTTTGATGCATGAATCTGATGATTTTCTCATTGTGCAAATATATGTTGATGACATTATTTATGGTGCTACTAATGATATTCTATGTCAAATGTTTGAGAAAGTCATGCAGGATCAATTTGAGATGAGCCTTGTGGGAGAGTTGAAATACGTTTTGGGGGTTTCAAGTAAAGCAAGGAAAAGAAGGCATCTTTATATCCCAAACGAAGTACATCAAGGAGCTTTTGAAAAAGTTTTGTATGGAGAATTCTAAAGGAATTGGAACACTAAAGAGCCCCTTTACAAAAATTGACAATGATGAACAAGGAGTCGCCGTAGACCAAAAGATTTATTGAGGTATGATTGGTTCCATATTATACTGAACTCCTTCTAGGCCAGACATAATGTTTGATGTTGATCGGTCCATATTTTACACCTTTTTTCTGCATGTTTTCATGCCATTTCGATTGCTCATATCGCACTTTTCATGATTATTCGATGATATTTCGTTACTTTTCACTATTTCTTGTTTTCGTCTGATTTTAGGAAATATGGAGCAATCGGGAGCAAAAATGAGCTCAATGGACTTGCATGCATACCGGAGCATCGCCCATGGCCCTATCAAGGATCTAACAACGATGTATTATGAGTGGGAGAAGAATGAGATCGATAGAATTGACGAAGAGGCGAGGAGGGGAATAGTTTCTTCCAGAAACAGCCCACTCGCCCGAGTGAAGAAGCGTACTCGGCTGAGTACGACTGATACGAAGACACCTTGTGCCGCAATATACTCGCCCGAGTGGTTAATTCCACTCGATCGACTAGAAAACTTCACTCGCCCGAGTGAGGTCACATTTTCAGAAGGAAAACACGCCAGACTCTTTGGAATTCTGGGGAGCGCAGCAGAAGATCCATTCGGCCGAGTAGGAAGTACACTCGCCCGAGTGATGAACCCCACTCGGCCGAGTGCCGTAGAGTGCCAGAGTGCCCAAACCCACTTCTCTGTTTTTATTCGGATCTGGCACTCAGCTGAGTGTGATTTCCACTCGGCCGAGTGGCGCCGCCAGCCTGGGTTAGAAACTAGGGTTTTGGGCTGCACAGGGGCAGTTCTGTCAGGTTTATTATGACGTGTTGGGCATGTATTTAAGCCCAGTTTTTATCACAGATTAGGAGAAACCAGAATAGAGATTTTATATTAATTATAATTGTAATTCAGCTTTAGAGATTAAAGAACTCAGATCTGGTTTGTCTATTCCTTTTGAATATTTGCACTTTTATGAATTGTTTCCTTCTAGATCTGAATTGGAATATGTTTTCTTTCATTGATCTTGATATTGCTTCAATGTATTATGAGTAGATCCGTTGTTCTAGGGCAAAGGGATGAACCCTATGGGTCTAATGTCAGATTTGTGATCAATGAATCGATATATTGCTAGAATTGCTAGGAGGTTAGTTTGTGATTGATTTATTACAGATAGCTAGGAATTTTCATCGATCCAGAGTTTGCTAGAGATTGGGCTCTGATCAATGGGAAGGTATAGATATTCAATTTAGATTTATAATCGAGATTCACTAGGTTTGGTTTACAAGATATTGGACCAAAGCTAGCATTTTTATTATAAGTCTATACCTATATTCGTTTCCAAGAGATTGGACGAATACGAGCTATCACAATCTAGATCTTAACTCGAGTTTGCACGTAAGTGGGCTCGAGGTGCGATTGGATGATGATGTCGATCTTAACGCTGGTGGGTTAGATTAGTGTTTGCACGAGAGTGGGCTCTGATCTAGGTTTCTATAGACCTGCAATAGCGCAAGAGCATGAGCTTGGTTCCTTATTCAGTTACTACTAGTTCACCTCAATTCAAGTCTTGCAACATTGAGATTCACGATTCACAGAGATCCATGAAGATTCGTAGTATGGATTCCCTAGCCCTAGACATTTTTATAATATTGAATTGAATTGAATTGATAATTGAATGATTGTGACACAAACATTCTAAAATCGCCTTTCCACCAATGGCTTAGTGATTAAGATAGAGTGCCATTATTAGTCGCTCCTCGTGTTCGATAACCCGCTTACCATTTAACCGTTCGCTTGTGGTAAAACTACAATTGTTTTCCGGATGTATATCTGGGAGCGATCAGCTGTATGCTTGTGTGCACGCTTTCAAGCTAACCCAAAAGTGTCTCATTTAAAAGCCATTAAAAGGATCTTTAGGTACCTAATTAGTACACCTACTTTAGGTCTTTGGTATCCTTCTGGTCGTAATTTTGATTTGTTGGGTTATTCGGATGCTGATTATTCGGGGAGTCTAACTGAGAGAAAGAGCACAAGTGGCACATTTTTATGCTAGGACACTCTCTAGTTTCATGGTCTAGCCGTAAGCAAAATAGTGTTGCACTTTCTACTACTGAAGCAGAGTACATTGCCTTAGGGAGTTGCTGTGCCCAAGCATTGTGGATGATGCAAACACTATCTTACTATGGACTAGCTCTTAAGAGAGCCCCTCTTAGATGTGATAGCACGAGTGCCATAGATCTCTCTAGTAATCCCGTACATCACTCTCATACTAAACACATTGACGTATGACATCACTTTCTTAGAGATCATCTCACTAAAGAGGACGTGTCTATAGAGTTTGTTTCTACAGAATCACAACTCGCAGACATTTTCACCAAACATTTAGCTGATGATCGTTTTTGTCGTCTTTGTCTTGAATTGCGAATAATTGATAAAAACTAGTATGAGATTTCTTGCATTTGTGTGGTCTTAATTTTTTGTTTGTGTGCTAGTATTTGATTGTGAGGAGGCTTTAGTTCTTTATAATAACAAAACAAAACAATTGAAAAATACAAAAAGCTGTAAAAATGGTGCTTAATGTGTAATCTTCTTTTGAATCATTAAAATTTGTATTAATGAATGATATTCATATCCATGTTGAAATTGTTGTATATTCTTATGCCTACATGTGCACGTTTGATTATCTAAATAAGCTTGACATGTTCAATGATTTGAATAATTTGATTCTACACATACACTTTCACTTCAACAAGTATTAAATGTTTTTGTACATACGAAGACATCTTTTATGAAATATTGGAAAGTTAATGTAGGAGGATAAATTAACAGAAAATCTAAGGGATATGATGTGTCTTGCCGTGGATAAAAAATAGAGCTCAAAAGAATTGAATTCAAACCCCCAAAAGGGGGGAATATAAAAATGAAAAGAAAGAAAAGAGCTCCGTATGAAAAATAGATACGATCCCTGGCAACGATACAACCCACGAGTATCAAACATAAGCTTTAAGAGTAAACTTTAGTGTTGGTATTCTACTCGTCAAGCAATGCCACCCCACATCTAAGAGTCCTCATAGGCTATGTTTTAGGTGTGGTAACTTGAACTCATTTTTAATGAGATGGGGAAAATCAATCCTGAATGATATCATGTTGGAAGGAAAAGTGGATTGTTTTTGGTTGATTTTCTTAAAGGCTCTCCTTATGTACTTCAATGTTTAATCCTCACACTTACACAATGGTGTAGAAGTCTTTGTTATAATTCTCATTGAATATGACTTGTCTATTCTAAGATTGCCTACATGCAAGTGCTTGTTATAGTTTATAATACTCTCTTTTTTGCATCTGGTATGACATTGACTTCGTGAGTACCCTTTTGATGATAACACTGGGGGAGAATATTTTTTGGAAGATTTGACTTTGGTGTGTTAATGAATACTTGTTCAAGGGGAAGCATGAATATAGGTGGAGCATTCATATAGTTTGAGCATCATTGTACAATACTTTGAACATCATTGTATATCATTATATAAACATCATTGTATTTCATTGTATTATATCCTCCATCATCACACTTCACACACATGCCATGATGACATTATTTGAATGTTTATTGCTCAAATCTTATACATGATTTGTTATTATCAAAAGGGGGAGATTGTTGGATACAACGATCGATGACTTCATGTTTGATGATAACAAACGTGTGTGAACGTTTTGATGTGTGTGCTAAGTGTTTTCAGGAGTGGCAAGCTTGTAAATCCTCAAAGAGAGACTTGGTCAAAGTGATGGAGAAAATTGCAATTCTAGTGCACAAGAGACTTGGTCAAAGATGGAGAGATTGTTGGATACACCCGTTTACGGAACTCATCCCTCAAGCCTCCCTACTTAAACAACCATCCAAAGAGAAGAAAAATCTATCGGCCAAAACACAAAATAAAAACCCTAGCAAGCATTCTCTTCACCAAGCCGCAAGCAACCCTTTTGACTTCTTCTCTAGCCGCAAGCACCAAAGCCCAAAATTCATATCTTCTACACATCCCCAAGGCCAACGCTTCATGCCAACATCATCCCTACACCTTGGAGGCTCATCTTGGTGCTATTGAGAAGAAGGCGATTCATCTACTTGCCACACCAATAAGGATCCAACTCACGCAATCTTGCTTGATGTCTGTCGTGCCACAACTCCTTGCCAACCGAAGGGAATCCCCGCATATTTGGCTTACTGACCGAGGATTCTCCCGCTCGCAAGAGCTTGTCGAACGAACCCTTAACCGGTCCGCATCCTTGGTTGCTGACTGAGCCAAGACCCTGCACATCCCCCTTACTGACTGAATGGATCGCCCGCATCTTACATGTGCTGACTGAGACTTGTGCTTCACATCCAAGTGCTTGACGACCAAGCCATAATCCTCCGCATCCTAGCTTGCTGACCGAGAGCTCCTATCGCAACAGAGCCTTATTGACCAAGTGCGCAACATGCACCATCCTACTTGCTGACCGAGAGTAGCCTCTGCATTTTGGGGTTGCTGACCGAGACCAGTAACCAAGCAGTACCAACCAAGGCCGCAAGTTTTTCCTTGCTGACTAAGAGGAGATACATACCAATCATTGATTGCCACGACCCCGGATAGATGACTACATCTTGTCAGATCATATGTGACCAAAGATGAACGACAAAGATGAAAAACCGACATGAATTGAGCTTTTCTAAACTCTCTATCACTTTATATTTGTGTATTGGTGTGTTGATCTTTGTAGTTACTTAAACATTCGGTTTGGGGGACTTGACTAGTTGGGGCTAGTCAAGAGAGAACATTTATTAGATTAGTAGTGTTTGACATTTTGGTGAGTGCGGTACGAACTTTGTGAGCATAGAGTTGGGGCTTGTAGCTCTTTATAGTTGTACACTTGATACTATTTAATCTAGTACTTGCTTTGGGGCTAGAATAGGTCGTTGGGGCGACCGAACCAGGGTAAATCTCTCGTGCACTCTTTGATTGTTTTATTTGCACTTACTTTACTGTATGTCTAATTAATTGCACTGAATATTGCTCGTGTGAACACGAATATTTTTATTAGCCTATTCACACCCCTTAGGCTTTAGATCCAGATCCAACATGTTTTCATCAAGACAATGTGAATTGAGATGAGCATGGTCCAACTAGATTTCACCTAAGGATGGGATCCTTGTGAGCAGCACGCTTGTCGAAGATTAACTAAGCATTAGACGAACTGATTCTCACAAAATTCATAGTTACCATGTTGAAAAATGTGTTTTTATTGGAAAACAGACTTTATCTATATAAAAAGCTTTGACATTCTAATAAAATAAAAAGGTACATGCATTTTGATCCTGCTCATGGATGTTTTTGAAGAGTTTTCATGGTCCTTAGGGCCATAAAATCAACGTCCGGCCTAATCGGACGGACGACGAGATCAAATTATGAAGCGAAAAAATCAACTTAAAACTATTTTAAGTCTAGCCCTAAAGAAAACAACCCCTAGCCAGAATTGCTACTATCCCGAGGTTAGTGTTGGAAGCAACGATCTAGGATCTCTAGTTTGATGATGACAAACGTTGTGTTATATGTAACATGTTTGCTAAGTGTGTTTCAGGAAAGGCGAAACGATAATCTTCTCAATAGTTGGAGTAATTGCTAATCATATAGAAAGTTGAATGAAGAAGTGGTATGCACAAAGCTATTTGGACTTGGTCAATATTGGGAGACATGGAGACACATATAATCAAAGTGGGATTTGATCAAATCTATTAAAGACTCTTGCTCCTATTTATTTCCTACTCAAATCACATTTAGACCAAGTCAATCTTTTTATCCAACCACATAGCAAAAATGACCCAATAGCCAAAACCCTATGCTGCCGCATGTCCTTTATAAAAGACCCTGAGCCGAAATATTGATTGATCTCTCATGTGCAAAATCTCCAAGGAGCTACCAACAAAAACCCTAGAATTCTAAGAGCAGCGACCCACATTTTTTGACTGCCCATTAAAATCAAAAAAAGGTGCTCTTTTCGTTTTTTTGAATTGCAAAAATTCCTCAAAGGAGAGGCCGACATTTTTATCTCTGTTGCAAATCTTTGAGTGCCTGTGCCGAATCTTTCTTGTGTGCAAATCCTTTTTGTGCGTGCCTCTTTGATGATAGGCCGAAATTTTTGATGAGGCAGCCGCACATCTTTTTAAGAGCTTAGCATCGAATTTTTTTTAAAAATCAAGAGAGGGCAGCCACCTAGGTTTTTAGGTCTTTCCCCTAAGAGCCTTGCGCATGTTATTCTCCAAGCAAAAGGGCCGGAATTGTTGACTGAACTTCAAGTTTTGAAGACAAGCCTGCTCAAGTTCCAATGGAGAAGTTACCCATCAGAAGGAGGTGAGTTTGTTTACAAAAAATTCAATAATAAACATTATTCTCTTGTATTTGTATGTGCAGGCACCCAAAAGACAGAGGCTACCGAGTTTTTGTTTTCATCAAAAAATATAACATGGCCGGCCATAGTTAATTCTTCCCCAAGGCAAGTTGCAACAAACATCAGAGGTGTCGGCCAAAAATAGATCTCCAAGCAACTTCTATGTCAAGTAGCTGAATTGTTTGACCAAAACAAAATGGCTCATTGCTACAAAGCTCCAGGCCAAAAGAAGACACAAACGGGAAAGATCTACTGCCATCTACAGTATTGAATTGATGTTTGATTTTCTACATTTATTATTCAAAAGTTAAACAATTTCATCTTTATGTGCGCAGGAGCAACACCACAAACGGCTACATAGTGTAAAGCAAAGTTAGGGGATTGAAACAAAGGCACTTGTTGTAATCTTGGTGTTTTATCCTAGTGCCGCAACAACAGAGTCTTGGAGCATCACATCCGTGCCGCAATATCAGAAAAGAGTGCCAAGGCCGACAGTCATCCAAAGGAGTTGAGACTTGCCGACTACATCATTGTCAGACGTGATCTGACGCCGTGCTGAACGACTGAGACGACACACCATTACTGAGCATTTCTAAAACTCTATTTATTTATCTTTATATTGGTGTAGAGATCTCTGTAGGGGAAACTTTACCTTCTGTGTTACTTTTTGGGGACCTTACGACTTTTGGAGTCGTCACGGAGGGAGAGCATCTTAGTAGATTGAGAGTGTAGAGCACGTGGTGTGCGTACGAGCTAGGTGAGAATAGATTTGGGATCTTGACCCATTGTAGCTATACAGGATTACATATCTATCTAGTATTTTCTTTCGGGGGCTGGAGTAGGTCGTGGGGACGACCGAAGCAGGGTATATCTGTGTGTACTCTGTGATTGCTATTTTATTGCCCTGTCTGTGTTTATAACTGCGTGGGATTTCTCGTGGGTTGCACGAGAATTTTTATTAGCCTATTCACCCCCTCTCTTGGCTACGATCCAGATCCAACAAGTGGTACCAGAGCCAGTTTAGAGGATCTAAACTAGATTTTTTTTGATGACCATGAATATATCTGATTGTGCATTTGCTGAAGGTCAGTCTATAGCCCGTCCCCCTAAGTTTAACGGTGTAGACTTTGCATATTGGAAGGCTAGGATGAAAATCTATTTAGTGTCTGTAGATTATGATGTGTTGGATATTGTTGAAAATGGTTATAGTCTACCCACTATTAAAATTGAAGACACTGTTATGATTAAGCCTAAAGACAAGTGGGATTTAGCTGATAAGAAACTTTATACTCTTAATGGTAAAGCTATGAATGCGCTTATATGCTCTCTTGATAAATCTGAGTTTAATCGTATTTCACATTGTCTAACTGCGCAGAAAATCTGGCATACTCTGGAGGTGACACACGAGGGAACATTGCAAGTGAAGGAATCCAGACTTGCGTTGCTTTGCACAGAATATGAGAGCTTCTGCATGCTACCAACAGAATCTGTGAAAGAGATGTTTGCGAGGTTCACAGACATCGTCTACAAATCCAGTTCCATCGGTAAGCCATACTCTAGCCATGAAAAGGTACAAAAGATCTTAAGGGCGCTACCAAGCTCGTTCAGGCCTAAAGTCACCGCTATTCAAGAAGCTAAGGACTGATCAACAATGAAAGTGGAGGACTTGATAGGCAACCAAATGTCACACGAGCTTGAGTTGCAGAGTACAGAAGCCAGAGAGAAACCTGAAGAGAAGACCAAAGCTTCCACACCATTAGCTCTTCAAGCTAACGACGACGATCTTGATGAAGAGCAAGCTTTAATGGTCAAAAACTTCAGGAGATACATTCAGACTGATCAAGGAAGAACTGAGATGGGAAAAAGGTTCATTCGTTCTAATAATTCTAATTTTGGTAGAAATTCCTATGATAAGAAAGCTATTAATAGAAGTGAATGTTTTAAATGCAGGAAGAAAGGGCACCACATAAAAGATTGCCCACAACAATACACAGCTCAAGTTGCAAAAGGAAAAACGAAAGTGCTGACGTGGGACATGGATAGCGAAGCTAAGGAGGAGGATGAGGAACATGAGCCCACTCCTGCATGGCATTAATGGCCAAACACAATGAGGTAGGATCTCCCACTAAAGCTGAATTGTTAGAAATCTTGAAAGGTATGCAAAATACTATTAATGGATGTGGATAGTTATAGAAATGATAACTTTGATATGCAACAATCTGAGTATGACATGTCTAAGGAAATTGAAAAACTGAAAACTGAAATTGTTGCATGTAACACTACAATTGACATGTTAAATAAGGAGAAAGCTAGCTTGCCTGAAAAAACTGATTGTCTTTCATGTCCATCTTTATTAAAGGATATTAGCATGTATAAGCTAGATAAGACATAGCTTGAAGTTGAAAATGAATTGCTTTCTGAAAAGATTAGCATGCTAAATCTTGAACTTAAAGAAAAAGTGAGGGATTTTGAAAAGAAAGAAGAGGAAAACAAGCGAGCTTTCATTAGTAAGTGCACTTTGCTTGTGAATGAAAACGATATCTTGAAATCCAAAGTCACCACCCTAGAATTGTCATTAAAGAGATTTTTCATCAGAAAACAAAACTTGGATATCATTCTTGGAAATCAACTGTATGGCAATAATAGGTGTGGCCTTGGATTTAGTGCTAAAAATGTTGAAAAGCCTAAGTATAAAAAATTTCACAATGTGCCTTCCATTGCTAAAAATGTGAATGCAAAGTGTTTTACATGTGATAGTGTTGGTCACACATCGTATCATTGCAAATATAGGAACTCCAATATTAAATTCAAAATAATATGGGTTCCTAAATCCTTGTTGACTAACACTAGTGGACCTTGTTGGATTCCAACGTCACACACGACACCTCTTTTGTAGGTGGATGAAAACTTGACGAGGAGCGATAAATTGAATGTCTCATTTTTAGCTCCTTAGTCAAATAGCGACGCGAAGGTATGATTTCATAGTTTTTGGTCTTAATGCGTACCTTCATAGCATTTTTTTTGTTAACATTTTTTGTGTGCTTGGATTTTCTTTGTTTTTGGTTTTGTTTGCTTGATTGTTTTTAGTGTGTTTTTAGGTCATTATAAAACCAAAAAAAATTTTGAAAAAGACAAAAGCAAAAAAATGAGCTTATTGCATATCTTTCTCTTTGCATCGTTCTGGTGATATAAATGAATGATGATCATATCCTTGTAGAATTTGTAGTATTATTATTATGGCTACATGAGTATGTTTTATTTTAATAATAGCCATGCCAAGTTCAATGCTTTAATAATATGATTTCTACACCTACTTTCACTTCCACGAATATTAGACTATGTCGTACTTTTGGAGATACTTTTTATGAATATTGGAAAGTGAATGTAGGATGATTATTAACTGAAAAATCTAAGGGATATGATGTGATTTGCCATGAATAAAAATTGAGCACAAAACATAGGAAATGAATATGAAAAAAACCTGAAAATTGCTCCGTATGAAAAATGGATACAATTCATGGCAAATACACTACCCACGAGTATCCAACATAAGCTTTACGGGTAATCTTTAGCGTTGGTGGTCTTACTCGTCAAGCAATGTCACCCCCACATCTAAGAGTCCTTATAGGCTATGTCTTTGGGGTGTGATACCTTGAACTCATCTTTGATGAGGTGGGAAAAATCAATCCTAGGTGATACAAAGTTATTTTGGAAAATGTTGGATTGATTTGGTTGAATTTGTAAAAGTATCTCCCTTTGTACTTCTATGTTTAATAACTGCACTTACACGATGGTGTTGAATTCTAATTATTACTATCGTTGGATTTGAAGTGCTAATTATAGAATGACGACATGCAAATGCTAGTATAGTTAACAATGCTCTCTTTTTGCATGTGGTATGTTTTAATCTTCAAGAATGCACTTTTGATGATGACAAAGGGGGAGAAATATTGAAAGATTTGGAATAGTAGTCTTGTGGTATTATTTGTTGTGGTATTATTTGTTGGATGAATGCGTGTTCAAGGGGGAGCTTGGAAAAAGGGGGAGCATGCTAATCTATATTGTTATATTATGCGTGCTAGTAATGTTTGATCTCATCGCATTGAATATATCATATTGCATTACGTCCTTCATCACACGTTACACATGCACACTTATTTGTACAAATCCTTTATGTGTTTGTCATCATCAAAAGGGGGAGATTGTTGGAAGCAACGATTTAGGATCTCTAGTTTGATGATGACAAACGTTGTGTTATATGTAACGTGTTTGCTAAGTGTGTTTCAGAAAAGGCGAAACGATAATCTTCTCAATAGTTGGAGTAATTGCTAATCATATAGCAAGTTGAATGAAGAAGTGGTATGCACAAAGCTATTTGGACTTGGTCAATATTGGGAGAGATGTAGACAATATAATCAAAGTAGGATTTGATCAAATATATTAAAGATTCTTGCTCGTATCTATTTCCTACTCAAATCACATTTAGACCAAGTCAATCTTTTTATCCAACCACATAGCAAAAATGACCCAATAGCCAAAACCCTATGCTGCCGCATGTCCTTTATAAAAGACCCCTGAGCCGAAATATTGATTGATCTCTCTTGTGCAAAATCTCCAAGGAGCTACCAACAAAAACCCTAGAATTCTAAGAGCAGCGACCCACATTTTTTGACTACCCATTAAAATCATAAAAAGGTCCTCTTTTCGTTTTTTTGGATTGCAAAAATTCCTCAAAGGAGAGGCCGACATTTTTATCTCTGTTGCAAATCTTTGAGTGCCTGTGCCGAATCTTTCTTGTGTGCAAATCCTTTTTGTGCGTGCCTCTTTGATGATAGGCCGAATTTTTTGATGAGGCAGCCGCACATCTTTTTGAGAGCTTAGCATCGATTTTTTTAAAAAATCAAGAGAGGGCAGCCACCTAGGATTTTAGGTCTTTCCCCAAAGAGCCTTGTGCACGTTATTCTCCAAGCAAATGGGCCGGAATTGTTGACTGAACTTCAAGCTTTGAAGACAAGCCTGCTCAAGTTCCAATGGAGAAGTTACCCATCAGAAGGAGGTGAGTTTGTTTACAAAAAATTCTACAATAAACATTACTCTCTTGTATTTGTATGTGCAGGCACCCAAAAGACAGAGGCGGCCGAGTTTTTGTTTTCATCAAAAAAATATAACACGGCCGGCCATAGTTAATTCTTCCCCAAGGAAAGTTGCGGCAAACATCAGAGGTGTCGGCCAAAAATATATCTCCAAGCAACTTCTATGTCCTGTAGCTGAATTGTTTGACCAAGACAAAAGGGCTCATTGCTACAAAGTTCCAGGCCAAAAGAAGACACAAACGGGAAAGATCTGCTGCCATCTACAGTATTGAATTGATGTTTGATTTTCTACATTTATTATTCAAAAGTTAAACAATTTCATCTTTATGTACGCAGGAGAAACACCACAAACGGCTACATAGGGTAAAGCAAAGTTAGGGGATTGAAACAAATGCACTTGTTGTAATCTTGGTGTGTCATCCTAGTGCCGCAATAACAGAGTCTTGGAGCATCACATCCGTGTCGCAATATCAGAAAAGAGTTCCAAGGCCGCAAGTCATCCAAAGGAGTTGAGACTTACCGACTACATCATTGTCAGACGTGATCTGACGTCGTGCTGAACGACAGAGATGACACACCAATACTGAGCATTTCTAAAACTCTATTTATTTATCTTTATATTGGTGTAGAGATCTCTGTAGGAGAAACTTTACCTTCTGTGTTACTTTTTGGGGACCTGACGACTTTGGGAGTCGTCACGGAGGGAGAGCATCTGCCTAGATTGAGAGTGTAGAGCACGTGGTGTGCGTACGAGCTAGGTGAGAGTAGATTTGGGATCTTGACTCATTGTAGCTGTACAGGATTACATATCAATCTAGTATTTGGTTTTGGGGGCTGGAGTAGGTCGCGGGGACGACCGAACCAGGGTATATCTGTGTGTACACTATGATTGCTATTTTATTGCATTGTCTGTGCTTATAACTGCGTGGGATTTCTCGTGGGTTGCAAGAGAATTTTTATTAGCCTATTCACCCCCCCTCTAGGCTACGATCCATATCCAACAGTTGGGTCCGGTCAACCCGTAAGGATAGATCTATCAACCTATTTGCAATTATAAACACATGTTAATAAACTACATATGTTTCACTTTGTTTTCGCAGAATACGAAGCATCAATTTTTAGCAACATTTCTTTGGCCCCACGCCGCTTCTCCCAAGCCGAATCACGTCTCTAACCGCACCTCATCCCGTGCCGAACCGCTTCCCAAATCGCACCACGTCCCGAGGCGAGCAGCACCCTTGTCGTCGAGCCAACCACGTGCCGAAGAAAGTTTTACCTTGAGCGGATCCTCCATCAAGACTTCAGTTCCAATACGAACTCCTTCGTTGCTTTGCTAGAGCCCGATCAGGAGTAAGGAAGAATTTAGGGAGAAAAGGGACTATTTTCTTTAAGCTCAGATCCAGACTTGCTCACGTTTAATGGAGCTACTCAGATTTGGAGCTTGGAACGAGTTTCAAGGAAGGGGGAAGACCCCTATTTATATAGGCGGCTGACCCCTCACCTTCACTCCATTTCCGATGTGGGACTAAATGTGTTTTGAGAGTTTTCTTAATACACACCATGCATTTCACAAAGGCAATGTTTGGATAATTAAATCCCTCCCACCATTGATCTCCAAAAGCGATGTCACATATCGTTACAAAGAGAGTTGAATGGTGAACATGTAAGAAGAAACGGAACTACATTCCGAGTTTGTTTGACCCCTTAAACGAGGCTCCAAAGACAGCCCAAAACTCTGCTTTGCGCACAACACCAGCCGCCAGAAAAAATCACATTTTAGCGTTCCAACCCCTCTTGTGGGGCCCATAGCGTGGGCCCCACAGATTTGATGCACACACATAGGGCCAGGTACCCACTCGTAAGTGCGGGCATGCCCCAGCCTGCTGGGCAGGCTTGACCCGCCCCTACGAGCGGGCCCGACCCGACCCGCCCCTGGTGTCCGCCCTGGTGGGCGGGCTCGACCCACCCAGCTTTGAGCGGGCGGGCCTGCCCCCTCGGCTAGATGCCCCGGCCAAAAACAGGCCTGGGGCCCAGCCCAGTTGGGCTGGTGCACCTAGCCCCTTTGGGACTGGGCTGAACCTTAAAGAAGTTTCCCCTTTGTGCTATTTTGGCTCTAATTCCTGTGTTTGGTGTCCATTTTGGATGCCGATCGAACTTGGTTTTAGACCGAGACGTTTCTGTTATATAGGTAACATTTTCCTTGCATTTATTATATTAAATATGTTTGTAAACATTTTAAGAGAAATTTAATTTTTTTGCATCATATGCAAAATTTTCACACTAATATTAAAATCCATTTGCATCAAATACAAATGAACTGAGGACATACATCCCTCAACATCTCCTACATGCACTCGAGATTATTTATCACGAATCCAGAAGCCATCTGCAAACTCTTTGTAGTTTTCTGTCTCTTGCATCAAATGCATTTTCTCCCTAATTTCTGCATATTACTTAACGATGGTCTCACTCTTTGTGAGACCCTACAACCTGACCCTACTACAGGTGGGACTCGAAACCACAAACGACAATGACCATAAGTAGCAGGTGACGTCCGTGTTTCTGTATCATACTTATGTAGTTTATTCATTAACATGAGTATTGTCAGGACCACCCTGACTGTGTCTATGATGAAAACCACAGTTTTAGTCTCTTCGTAAAATTTATGTCGCTTAGTCAAGCCTAGGGTATGGTCAACTGTCAACCCTACTAGCTTAAACTTGGTTAGTCTCCATCGATCTTTAGTCAAATAATGTTGGACTTCTTCCAACATACTCTAGCTAGATTTTTCACTAAAGATCGATCTAACACTGCGACACTAACTCCCCATAGACAGGAGAGATGAATCTGCAATTACTCTCCTCGCACACTTCGAGGGTCACCCAACTAAAGGCCTTTCAACGAGGCATTCTCGAGGCTAGTTAAGTGATCTAAGTGACACCGTTCACATACAGTTTCGTACCATGACCTCAAGTCAAAAGACCAACTTGCTTATCATCACCGAGAGTTATCATTGACAGTTTAGACAATGTTAACCATTTGATAACTCTCGATGGGTCGTTCAGTGAACTCATTCTCCAATGAGCACCTGTGTCTCGTCTTCGACTTCACCAAGTCAAACGACCATGAGATCATCGTCACTATTACATGGTGAAGACTAAGACACAGTGGTCTATCCGATGTATCGATATCCTTTTCTTGAAACATCTACGACTATGAACATTTTGAGACCTATGCTTCAATCGGTCAAACACTTCTCCATGATCGAGATCTCCATCTTGATACATGTTTGACCTCGCATTAAGTCTCAGAACTATACCTAAGTTCTAACGATGACTTCATTATCATTAACTTAAGTAAATTCTTACCAAATAGCTTACTGTTATTTCGATTCAAAATGTTTGTACATATACATAGGGATAAATTGCCTCGAGGGCATACCTATCTCGCTACATCTCCCACTTGCACTTAGGCCCATTTATCCCGGTATCTCATACTGCATTTTCACATAAGTCTCTCTAGACTTCATGTGGTAGAGCCTTCATGAGTGGATCTGCTAAACCGTCGACTGTATAGACTTAAGGGGTTCTATGTTTCTATTAGATCACAGATTTGAATCTCATCCAAATCGTTTCCTTGGTCTCTTGCAATTCATAAAATTTTGTCTTTCCTTGATCTCATCCAGTTTATCATCTTCTATAAGAATAATCCAAAATAGTCACTAGTCATCTGCACAGTTCATAGTCATTTCTGATAAAGTGTCAGACTCGTTGACCACTTTGTCAAAACATATGTTCTGGCTCCTTGATGCGTCGCTTGCCTTTTATTCGCTCCAATTGTCCTTGAAAACTCTATAAGTTTATTCTTCTAAATCATATTTAGAAAACAAACATATTCCAGTATTCATGGTCATCATAAGCATTGACATCGAGTCTGATCCGAACAGATCTGTAAACATCTATTAAGAAGAAAGTTTCATCATAATCCGTTTATAAGAGCTCTAATGATAACCGTTCTCAACCAGCATACTTGTACTTCACTGTTTTCCTTCTGCACAAATCTTCTGTCTTGAAAATTCACTTGCAGCCAAAGGAAACACGTCCTTTGGGCACATCTTCTAAGTTCCATACTGTAACGACCCGCTCCCGGGGGCCCGTTACTTATTTGATATTTGCGCAGGTCCTGCAGTTTACCAGTGAAAACAAAATAGCCACAATCCAGATATGTACCAATACTCAAACCAGCGTACATTATTACTGTCCAAATTAAAATGCAACAGCAAGCAACACTCTCTCACCAATACATCAAGGAAATACAGAAAGGAAATGCGGAAAGGAAATACATAACATAGCACACTCACACCAATACAAACAACTAAAATTCTGCAGTCTCCGGGTCGTACTCTGGCTCTGTAAACTCAGGGGCAATTTCTTCAACCTGGTCGTCGTCTGTCGATACCATAAATGGAACCGAAGGTAAGTCATAATAATTCTAAATATAGAAAAGAAGCAGTGCACAAGTATGACAAAAAGCAACTATATACGAGCAAACCAGAGTGAAACGTAAAGTACTGAGCAACAACTGTACACAACTGAGTAGTAAAAGTAAACCGAACTGAAAAGAGGAACAACCGTCCAATGGTAGAGCAGGCTAAGCAAGTGAAGCATGCTACCGCAGTAGCTAAAGGTATGACAAGTAAAATACTGTTACTGTACAAGTGTAGGAAGTAACGTACATGCGACGTGTATGGTCGCGGTGACTGTATTAACTAAATAAAGGGAGATAGTGATGAAGATCGATGGCGTCACAAAATCATGATTCACGTCCTTGCGGTCCAGCGGAACACGGCCATGGAAGTGACTAAGCCAGAATAACTACCCCAAGTCAAGCAAGGGTGATCCAACAAACTTAGCCAAGCACATTGACCGGATCATGGTCCATTGAAGGAAGCTTATCATTCTTATGTGTGCCACCGACAAAAGCTTATACACTAAACTACGTGACTCAAGTCAGAGAGTACAATATGTGACCATCGAGTTCATCTCTTGCCTGGGTGCGACCCAGACGAATGCCAAAAACACAGGCAGCTAGACAGGATGCTGACATGCAGCATATTTTGTTTGCCGAAACACAGGCAGCTAGACATGCTTACCGAAAACCCAGGCAGCTAGACATGTAGATTGAACTCCAGTCACTCCCACACTCTCTCAAACTATGAGTGACCCCAAAACCCCAGTGAAGTGTCAATTGTTCTATGTACATGTTTCTTTCATGATGTTCCACGAGATGTTCCACACGATATTCCATAAGATATTCTACAAGATGTTCCACATGTTATAAATCAAACCAAGATAACTGGTTGACTTTCTTATTGAAAACCAGAGAGTTAGAACTTCTTTCAAAAGCAAGTTGGCCAAGCGAAGTGAGGATAAAGACAAGTTCAAGCACACAATTTACCCAAGTTGGTAATTGTGTGTTACAACCACTAAAGTTGAAAGTTGGCAAAACAATCTGTAGTTGATTACTTCCCTATTAGATTAGGTCTCTAGTTCGGTTCAAATCAAGTAGCCGTTCGGAGGTTATAGTGATGTTCTAAGTTCATACGAGTACACTTATTTAATTTTCTAATTTTAGAATTAGTCGTGACTTACCAATTTCGAGGCTGTCGTAGCTAGCCAGAATTTGATCTAGTGCTTCCTTTGAAGTAGGTGCACAATAGTTTGTACCTGCAACACAAAAACATTGATTTAAAACACACAACGTTCCTATCTAAATAATCTGATCGTTCTGATTTTCAAAACTGACTAAAACGGTGTCGAAAAATGTTCTAAATTTTTCTATAGCCTAGATATGATGAAAATAATTTTACTGCCGGAGAAAATATTTTTCAGACGCTTCTGTTAATTTTTATAATATTTCAAAGCTCAAAATCAATTTAAAATCTATTTTTCAATTACTAACGTATTTATTCAACAATTTATTCTGGATACAATATACATCGGAATGTTGCAAGTGAGCTGTCAAAATGACCGTCTCAGAGAGTTCTTTAACATATATTTTTATCATATATAAGTTTACGTAAAAATAAGAAGGTTTGAATTTTTAAATGAAAATGACGTATTTAAGTTTTCGGCTAAAAATTTTATTGCAGAAAATATAAGCGTCAGATTGAGATGAAACTAGTGCCGTTGGGTCCGGAACATCGTTTCTGATTTTCTGGGCCTGGTCTTATATTTTTCCGGGCACTATATTTCAAGTTATGGATTTTATACCTTCAAACCCTATTATTAATTATCTAAAAATACGAAAAATACGAAATAATTCGGTAATTACGGAAATGCCATCGTCTTCATCAGACGCTTACCCTCGTCGGGGGGCTGTGCTCTGCGCTTCGGCGGACGGCGGAGGGCTCAGGCGATGGCGGAGGGGCTCGAGCGGCGGCGGAGGGGCTCAGTCGACGCTGAGGGGTGGCGGTTGCGGAGTGCCGGCGACGTGGGGGAGCTCGGAGCTTCGTGGAGTAGCGACGGCTTCGTGGAGGCGGACGGGAACGGCGAGGCTTCGTGGGAGGGCGGAGCTGCGGCGAGCGGTGTTTTGAGGGCGGCGGAGGCACTGGGGTGGGGTCGTCGGAGCGGAACGCTCGTCGGAGAGGGTGAGCGGGCGACCGAGGCTTCGTGTGTTCGGAGGGAAGCTGTGACGACGGACGGAGGCGGACGAAGCGGGCGGAGCTGCAGTCGGCGTCGGGTCACGGGTCAAGGCCAGGAGGCGATGAGCGGCGGTCGACCGCCGGAGGGGAGTGAGTTGAGGCTGTGCGGGCGTGGGTCGGGTGAGAGAGAATGAAAGGGAGAGAGAGTGGTAAGAGCGGGAGAGCTGAGAGAGAGGTTTTTAAAAGAAACAAAATTTTAAGATTAGTTTCGTGAGCTGGGAAATTAGGAGGGGATTAAGGGTATTTATGGGGTTAATGGGTTCATGAACCCACTATTAGCATTAAATGAAACTTTAGTTAGTCAAATAATATTAATTAGGGTAGGTTAGCTTTAGGACTAAATTTAGAAATTTTTTGAACGTGTCGCCTCCAACGTGTTAGTCATGTTTATGATTAAAATTTGATAAGGTTAATGTAATTAGTAATTAGCTAGGGTAAATGGTGACGGTAAAATTTGTAACGAAAATTACGATTTTGCCCCTACTAGCAAACGTGTCCGAAAAATTACGAAAACATACTCACGGGACCGTATCGTCGCGAGGATGGCGAAAACGAAGTCTGTTTACGGGTTTGGGCTACGGGGATACTAGTTTTAGGCCAAAACGTTTAGGAAGCGGTTTGCTGGTTCTCTATCGATTTGACTTCAGAAAATTACAAAATTAATGTGGGAAGCCCTAATTGATCATAGAAGGATACTGTAAAAGTTTGAAAACGTTTTGAAGCTGTTTGATTGGAAAATAAATTCATTAAGCCAAAACGGTATAACTGAAAATGAATTGTTACCAGAATTGTTTTGAGTCTTTTGATGAAACTCGAACTTACTAAAATACTTCATGACTAGTCTGATATCTCAAAATATTTTTATAAGAAATTTTTGAATTCGTAAAACTCCTGACAAACCATTATAAAATAGTCATAAAAAAATTTGAAAATAGGTTAAATATGTAAACAGTTGTCTTGATGAAAACAGACCGTTACATTCTACCCTCCTTAAAATAATTCTGTCCTCGGAATTTCTCGAACTTTCTAAAATAAATAACTTTTGTTATGAAGAAGCTCAAGCAAATAAATGATAATAGTGATCTAATAAATCAGGTTGTAAATAACATGAAATATAATGTGATAGCATCAAGAAAACAAGAGATGATGTTTATGAATACTTACTATTGATATGACCACAGCTTTTGTAACAAGTCTCGTAACTAGTAAGAGCATCCGACTCGGTAAATAGGTATGTGTAGCGTTCTCGCATCTCGTCTTCTCGCTCCCAAGTAGATTCTCCAGGTGAGTCGTGATGCCACATTATTCTGACGAGGTTGATCACTCTATTCTTGAGGGTCTTCTACCGTCGATCCAGAATTTTGACTGGTTGTTGTTCGTAAGATAGATCCGGACGAACAACAATCTTGGAGTAATCCACAACATGACTAGGATCACTTACGTAGCGTCGAAGCTGTGAGACATGAAAGACTTCATGTACTCCTTCCAATGCAGGTGGCAAGGCAAGGTGATAGGCCACCTCGCCTACTCGTTCCAAAACATCAAATGGACCAATGTATCGAGGACTGAGCTTCCTTCTTTGTCCAAAACGAATCATCGCACGATTCGGAGAGATCTTCAAGAACACATGGTCGCCAAGCTGGAACTCCAAATGTCGGCACTTTACATCTGCCCAATGCTTGTATCGATCTTGAGCCAACTGTAGTTTCTCTCTGATGGTCCAGACTACTTCTACTGCTTCAACAATCAAGTCTGGACCGATGAGCTCTCGATCACCAACATCGTTCCAACTCAAAGGAGAACGACACTTCCGGCCATATAGCGCTGCAAAGGGCGCCATACCAATGTTGGCCTGATAACTGTTGTTGTAAGCAAACTCCACGAGATGAAGATGGTCTTCCCAAGATCCCTTGAAGTCCAGCATACACGCATGCAACATGTCCTCCAGGATCTGTATGGTGCGTTCCGATTGGCCATCTGTCTGAGGATGATAAGCTGTACTGAAGCTTAAGTGGGTCCCCAGACTCTCCTGTAAGCTCTTCCAAATGTCAGACGTGAATCGCGTGTCTCTGTCAGAAACAATACTGACAGGAACACCATGTAACTTCACTATCTCCTCCATGTACTTCTTGGCAAGCACTTCGGTTGACTGGCCCACTCTGAAAGGAATAAAGTGTGCTGACTTGGTCAATCGATCAACGATCACCCAGACAGCATCATTATGCTTCATACTCTTGGGCAGTCCTGTCACGAAATCCATCGTGATGTGTTGCCACTTCCATTCTGGAATAGGCAAAGGTTGTAACAAACCGGCAGACCGGTGATGTTCAGCCTTCCCCTGTTGGCACACTATGCACTTCGCAACACTCCATGCGACGCTTCTCTTCATACCATGCCACCAGTAGTGTTGTCGCAAGTCTTGATACATCTTTGTTCCTCCTGGATGGATGGAATATGGAGAACTGTGAGCTTCCTCCAATAGAGCTTCTCTGACGTCTCCAGATGGTATGCGGATGCGGTTGCCAAATCTCAAAGATTCGTCCTCATGGATCTTGAATTCAGGCCTCTGACCTGCTATCACCATGTCTCTGATCCTTTGCAGCTTCTCATCTCCTGCTTGGGC
Source organism: Scilla litardierei (assembly GCA_030789695.1). NCBI lineage: Eukaryota > Viridiplantae > Streptophyta > Magnoliopsida > Asparagales > Asparagaceae > Scilla > Scilla litardierei. The sequence goes on along the minus strand of CM061131.1, from coordinate 49,733,333 downwards.
AGCTTTGATCTTGTTCACCAAATCCGACTGGATCTGGAGGTTGAGCAATGAAGACGTTTCTCCAGGCAATATGATATCCATCTCCATGGCTCGAATCTCATGTTGTAGCGTCCATTGCGATGTGAGGGTCATCACCGCAGGGAGACGACTCAATGCATCTGGTACAACATTGACCTTTCCAGGATGGTACTGAAGGTCAATATCATAATCCGCCATCAGTTCGATCCATCGTCGTTGACACATGTTGAGCTCCTTCTGGGTGAACAGGTACTTGAGACTCTTGTGATCAGAAAATATCTTCACATGCTCGCCCAGTAAGAAGTGTCTCCAAATCTTTAGAGCAAAGATAACTGCCGCCAACTCAAGGTCATGAGTGGGGTAGTTCTTCTCATGGGTCTTCAGTTGTCTGGATGCATATGCAACGACTCGACCATGCTGATGCAGCACACACCCAAGTCCTTTGCCAGATGCATCGCAGAATACTTCGAAACCTCCGGTCCTGTCTGGGACGACCAGAATCGGGGTCGAAGTCAATCTTATCTTCAGCTCCTGGAATGCATCTTCACAAACCTTTGACCAGACAAATGCTACGTCCTTCCTCGTCAATCGTGTCATAGCTCCCGCGACCTTCGAGAACTCTTGGATAAATCGTCTGTAGTAACCAGCAAGTCCCAAGAAACTTTGAATCTCTGTCACATTCTAAGGGATAGGCCAGTCTCGGACAGCGGCTACCTTCTCGGGATCGACAGATATTCCTTCTCGCGACACGATGTGGCCCAAGAAACCCACCTTGTCGAGCCAAAACTCACACTTGATGTATTTGGCATATAGTTGGTGTTGTCTTAGCGTCTCCAAGACCTTCCTCAGATGTTCTCTGTGCTCCTGAGCGTTCTTCGAGTAGATGAGGATGTCGTCGATGTAGACAACTACGTACTTGTCCAGATGGTTGTACAGAACCTGGTTCATGATACTCATGAATACAGCAGGCGCATTAGTCACACCAAATGGCATTACCAAGAATTCGTAGTGTCCATATCTGGTCCGAAAAGCAGTCTTGTGGACGTCCTCCTTCTTCACCTTCACTTGATGATATCCAGTCTTCAGGTCCAACTTCGAATACACGCTCGACCCTCCAAGTTGGTCGAAAAGATCGTCGATGCGGGGCAGAGGATACTTGTTCTTCACAGTCAACTTGTTCAGCTCGCGGTAGTCGATGCACATGCGCTGGGATCCGTCCTTCTTCATCACGAGCAGCACCGGGGCACCCCATGCAGATACACTGTGTCGTATCCATCCCTTCTGTACGAGATCATCCAGATGAGCTCGAATTTCTTCAAGCTCAGGTGGTGCCATGCGATAGGGTCCCTTGGATATCGGCTGTGCACCTAGTACAAGATCAATGGTAAATTCGATGCCGTGATCTAGAGGCAAACCTGAGAGTTCGTCCAGAAATACGTCCAAGAATTCTCGTACTACTTCTGGTTTCTCTTGCTCGACATCCATTGCAGTCGCAACTGCCTCTGAAAGTTTGGCCCGAAACTTCACTGGTCCTTCCGATCGGCTTCCGCTGTGGAATTCGAACTTAGGATGGTTGGGTATTTCGAATTCTACCCTCCTTTGACGACAGTCAATGGTGGCATGAAATGTCCCTAACCAATCCATCCCAAGAACATCATCGAAATTTGGCATCTCTATCACCATAAAGTCGACGAAAAGGTCTCGTCCACAAATTACTATGGAACAGTGAAGGCATCCGCTAGTTATTGGTAGGGAACCGCCAGCTGTTTCAACCTTCCAACGAGAAGTCGGAGATTCAACAGGAACGTCATGTGTTTTGACGAATCGACTCGCCAAGAAGCAATGTGTAGCTCCCGAGTCGAATAAAGTGAGGGCGGGTTTACCGGCTACTAAGACGATACCTATGGTTACGAGAATCTTGTCTAAGTTTACGACTTCTAGATAATAGAACTTAATGCGAAATAGGATATCTCATACCTGTGATCACTTGGTCTGTAGCTTCGGCCTCTTCTATGGTCATAGTATAAGCTTGAAGCCTTGGAGGTGGTGCCTGTGGTCGAGCTTGCTGGAATGCTTGCTGCTGAGGTGGGAGTGGTTGTCGTTGTTGAGCAGGTGGTGGTGGTTGCTATGGAGCATTCCTGGCAGGGGCATTAGCTGGAGCAGGGTTGGGAGGTCGAGGCCTCTTTGGGCAGTCCCTTGCGGCATGGTCCTTCGACCCGCAAATCAGACAAAGGTTCAGATACGATCGACATTCAGAACGAAGGTGCCCTGGCTTCCCACAGTGATGACACACCAGACGTGGTGGTGGGGCCTGTCTCTTGAATTGAGTTTGCTGGGTAGGCCTGTACACCTGGTTGGATGGAGGTCGTCGACTGGATCCAGCAGCAGGGGTCGGAGGTGGTGGCCTTCTGGGAGGGGCAGCCATCTCACGCCTTCCTTCTCGTTCAATGAACTCATGTTCATGAGCTGCAGCCAGAACCTCAGTATGTGTGTAGAGTTGGCGTACAACCAAGTTACGACGGATCTCGATGTTTAGCCCTTGCTTGAAGCGTTGAGCTCGGGTCAGAGGGGTGGCAACCATCCCGGGAGCAAAACGGCTAAGAAGTGTAAATTGGGCATCATACTGTTCCACTGTCATGGAACCTTGCTTCAGTCCGACAAACTGAGATTGCAGTTCCATCTGAGCTTCGGGTGAGAAGTACTGGGTGTTGAAGTGTTCAGTGAATGTTACCCAATCGAATGGTCGTTACAGACGGGCTTCAGTGGAGTTCCACTAGATCCTGGCTCCATCAGTTAGTTGGGACTTGGCAGTGTCCACCCAAGCATGTTCCCCGATCTGAGCAGCTCTCAGATTATCTTCAGTGCTTTGTAACCATTCTTCGGCCTTCAGAGGGCCATCGATGCCATTCCAGGTCTTTGGTCGAAGTGATCAGAATTGTTGAATGCCTCGTCCGGGCTTCTGTTCTCCTCGGATAGCTTGAACCATCTCTCGTAATGCGAGATCTGAAATTTGATGCACAGTGGGAGGTGGTCCGTTGTTGGTCTGGTTACTAGTTCCAGATTGCTCAGCTCCTTTGGGACTCTCATAGGTGTTTCCGTCCATTGTTTTGAATGTCACACACCTGCATACATAGGGAGATGTCAGCTTAGTCAAGTATCGTATACGGTACATCCCGATTTTACTATATTGTTCACGAGGTATTTTGCGCGGACCTGCATGGGCCACCAAACTTGTAACGACCCGCTCCCGGGGGCCCGTTACTTATTTGATATTTGCGCAGGTCCTGCAGTTTACCAGTGAAAACAAAATAGCCACAATCCAGAGATGTACCAATACTCAAACCAGCATACATTATTACAGTCCAAATTAAAATACAACAGCAAGCAGCACTCTCTCACCAATACATCAAGGAAATATTGAAAGGAAATGCGGAAAGGAAATACATAACATAGCACACTCACACCAATACAAACAGCTAAAATTCTGCAGTCTCCGGGTCGTACTCTGGCTTTGTAAACTCAGGGGCAATTTCTTCAACCTGGTCGTCGTCTGTCGGTACCATAAATGGAACCGAAGGTAAGTCACAATAATTCTAAATATAGAAAAGAAGCAGTGCACAAGTATGACAAAAAGCAACTATATACGAGCAAACCAGAGTGAAACGTAAAGTACTGAGCAACAACTGTACACAACTGAGTAGTAAAAGTAAACCGAACTGAAAAGAGGAACAACCGTCCAATGGTAGAGCAGGCTAAGCAAGTGAAGCATGCTACTGCAGTAGCTAAAGGTATGACAAGTAAAATACTGTGACTGTACAAGTGTAGGAAGTAACGTACATGGGACGTGTACGGTCGCGGTGACTGTATTAACTAAAGAAAGGGTGATAGTAATGAAGATCGATGGCATCACAAAATCATGATTTACGTCCTTACGGTCCAGCGGAACACGGCCAGGGAAGTGACTAAGCCAGGATCACTACCCCAAGTCTAGCAAGGGTGATCCAACAAACTTAGCCAAGCACATTGACCGGATCATGGTCCATTGAAGGAAGCTTATCATTCTTATGTGTGCCACCGACAAAAGCTTATACACTAAACTACGTGACTCAAGTCAGAGAGTATAATATGTGACCATCGAGTTCATCTCTTGCCTGGGCGCGACCCAGACGAATGCCGAAAACACAGGCAGCTAGACAGGATGCTGACATGTAGCATATTTTGTTTGCCGAAACACAGGCAGCTAGACATGATTACCGAAAACCCAGGCAGCTATACATGTAGATTGAACTCCAGTCACTCCCGCACTCTCTCAAACTATGAGTTACCCCAAAACCCCAGTGAAGTGTCAAGTGTTCTATGTACATGTTTCTTTCATGATGTTCCACGAGATGTTCCACACGATATTCCATAAGATATTCTACAAGATGTTCCACATGTTATCAATCAAACCAAGAAAACTGGTTGACTTTCTTATTGAAAACCAGAGAGTTAGAACTTCTTTCCAAAGCAAGTTGGCCAAGCGAAGTGAGGATAAAGACAAGTCCAAGCACACAATTTACCCAAGTTGGTAATTGTGTGTTACAACCACCAAAGTTGAAAGTTGGCAAAATAATCTGTAGTTGATTACTTCACTATTAGATTAGGTCTCTAGTTCGGTTCAAGTCAAGTAGCCGTTCGGAGGCTATAGTGATGTTCTAAGTTCATACGAGTACACTTATTTAATTTTCTAATTTTAGAATTAGTCGTGACTTACCAATTTCGAGGCTGTCGTAGCTAGCCGGAATTTGATCTAGTGCTTCCTCTGAAGTAGGTGCACAATAGTTTGTACCTGCAACACAAAAACATTGATTAAAACACACAACGTTCCTATCTAAATAATCTGATCGTTCTGATCTTCAAAACTGACTAAAACGGTGTCGGAAAATGTTCTAAATTTTTCTATAGCCTAGATATGATGAAAATAATTTTACTGCAGGAGAAAATATTTTTCAGACGCTTTTGTTAATTTTTATAATTTTTCAAAGCTCAAAATCAATTTAAAATCTATTTTTCAATTACTAACGTATTTATTCAACAATTTATTCTGGATACAATATACATCGGAATGTTGCAAGTGAGCTGTCAAAATGACCGTCTCAGAGAGTTCTTTAACATATATTTTTATCATATATAAGTTTACGTAAAAATAAGAAGGTTTGAATTTTTAAATGAAAATGACGTATTTAAGTTTTCGGCTAAAAATTTTATTGCAGAAAATATAAGCGTCAGATTGAGATGAAACTAGTGACGTTGGGTCCGGAACATCGTTTCTGATTTTCTGGGCCTGGTCTTATATTTTTCCGGGCCCTATATTTCAAGTTATGGATTTTATACCATCAACCCCTATTATTAATTATCTAAAAATACGAAAAATACGAAATAATTCCGTAATTATGGAAATGCCATCGCCTTCATCCGACGCTTACCCTCGTCGGGGGGCTGTGCTCTGCGCTTCGGCGGACGGCGGAGGGCTCAGGCGACGGCGGAGGGGCTCGAGCGGCGGCGGATGGGCTCAGTCGACGCTGAGGGGTGGCAGTTGCGGAGTGCCGGTGACGTGGGGGAGCTCGGAGCTTCGTGGAGCGGCGACGGCTTCGTGGAGGCGGACGGGAACGGCGACGGCTTCGTGGGAGGGCGGAGCTGCGGTGAGCGGTGTTCCGAGGGCGGCGGAGGCACTGGGGCGGGGTCGTCGGAGCGGAACGCTCGTCGGATAGGGTGAGCGGGCGACCGGGGCTTCGTGCGTTCGGAGGGAATCTGTGACGGAAGACGGCGGCGGACGAAGCGGGCGGAGCTGCAGTCGGCGTCGGGGCATGGGTCAAGGCCGGGAGGCGTTGAGCGGCGGTCGACCGCCGGAGGGGCGTGAGTTGAGGCGGTGAGGGCGTGGGTCGGGGGAGAGAGAATGAGAGTGAGAGAGAGTGGTAAGAGCGGGAGAGCTGAGAGAGAGGTTTTTAAAAGAAACAAAATTTTAAGATTAGTTTCGTGAGCTGGGAAATTAGGAGGGGATTAAGGGTATTTATATGGTTAATGGGTTCATGAACCCACTATTAGCATTAAATGAAACTTTAGTTAGTCAAATAATATTAATTAGGGTAGGTTAGCTTTAGGACTAAATTTAGAAATTTTTTGAACGTGTCCCCTCCAACGTGTTAGTCATGTTTAGGATTAAAATTTGATAAGGTTAATGTAATTAGTAATTAGCTAGGGTAAATGGTGAAGGTAAAATTTGTAACGAAAATTACGATTTTGCCCATACTAGCAAACGTGTCCGAAAAATTACGAAAACATACTCACGGGACCGTATCGTCACGAGGATGGCGAATACGAAGTCTGTTTCAGGGTTTTGGGCTACGGGGATACTAGTTTTAGGCCAAAACGTTTAGGAAGCGGTTTGCGTGTTCTCTATCGATTAGACTTCAGAAAATTACGAAATTAATGTGGGAAGTCCTAATTGATCATAGAAGGATACTGTAAAAGTTTGAAAACGTTTTGAAGCTGTTTGATTGGAAAATAAATTCATTAAGCCAAAACGGTATAACTGAAAATGAATTTTTACCATAATTGTTTTGAGTCTTTTGATGAAACTCGAACTTACTAAAATACTTCATGACTAGTCTGATATCTCAAAATATTTTTATAAGAAATTTTTGAATTCGTAAAACTCCTGACAAACCATTATAAAATAGTCATAATTTTTTTTTTGAAAATAGGTTAAATATGTAAACAGTTGTCTTGATGAAAACAGACCATTACACATACCTTATTTACGTGCAATGATCTTTTTCGAATCGCATCAAACTATTTATCAGAGTCAATACTCCGAATGGATTCTTGGAAGTTGACTAGGCTATCATCAACTATGACGTTTTACTCGACTCCTTCGTCTCACGAGGCTCGAGTAACTCTGTGACTTCCCAACGATTAATTTGAGGAATATTATATTTATAAGGTTCTAACATAACCTTATCAAATACTCCGGATTATTATCTAGGGCTTAACCCAGAACGGGTATTGTAACTCAGACTCACTAGCCATGTATCACACTAAGTCTAACAGAGTATAATTCATGCTCTCCAACACACCAATGTAATGCCCTACAAGCTACTGCACAAGTACTAGAGGGGGGTGAATAGTACTTTAAAAATAACAAGGAGTATAATTCCAAATTATAGTGCAAACAACTACCAAAACAATTTGCGGAAGCTTAAATTGAATGACAACAACAAAATTAACAATGCTAACAAAAGATGTTAATGGGTTCGGATCCACCCAAGTCTCCCCGACTTGTTCCCGGTGACCCTACGTCCCAACCACCCGGATCCCCTCCGGATACTTAGGTTAGAAACCCTAACCCAAGATTTCCACTATGAATATCTTGTGAAAAACCTTCACAAGATCAAATCATACATGCAACGGCAATAGCGAATCCCACAACCCGGGATCACAACCTTCTCTCACAACCGAGAGAATCAACAAGCAATATAAATAAGTTTATAATGAAATAAACAATCTTACCACAAAATCCTATACCTTGAGTTTTTCTTACCCAATAGGTGAAAGGAAGGATTTGAGGAAGATGAAGTCACCAAGACCTAGCACCAAGGAAATGACCAGCAATAGGTGCCTAGGAGTGATTTGGAGACTTGATTCAAGCTAGAGCTTGAAGGGCTCACCAAGAACAAGCTTCTCTCAAGATGGATTCTAGATCTAGAAAGTGAGAGAATGGATTTCTTGTGAGGAAGAGAGCTTTAGAAATGAGTGAGAATGGCTATCTCTTTCTATCTCAAAGAATCACTAAATGGCAGCTCTAACCTAGAGAGAAATGACCTAGGTTTGTATTTATAGAGTCCCATAAAAACAAGTTAGGTCAATCTCCAACGGATAGAAATCTGAGGCAACTAGTCGGTCAAAGAACAACCACTGACCGACTAGTTCATCAACTAGTCGGTCAGTCATCCAACATGGACTGACTAAGAGAGGAACTGAGAAGAGATAGAAATTCAGACCTAGAAATCTAGTCGGTCCAAGAAGACATTCTGACCGACTATTTTCACAACTAGTCGGTCAGTCAGTGAACGTAGACCGACTAAGAGGCATAATGAAATAGTCTGAATACAAATTGACTTAGTCGGTCCAAGAACAAAAGTTGACCGACTAGATTGTCAACTAGTCGGTCACCAAACGTTCTTAGACCGACTAACGATAAACAGTAGCTTAGGAGAAATTTAGCATGAACAGTAAGTCACAACTAGTCGGTCAAAGAAGCATCACTGACCGACTAGTTCACAAACTAGTCGGTCGGTGAGTCAACGTAGACCGACTAACTGTAAACAGTACTGAACAGGAAAAGATGAACACAAACTAGTCGGTCCAAGAAGCTTTGCTGACCGACTATATCACCATTTAGTCGGTCAGTACATCTTCTTGTACCAACTAACATGCACAAACAAGTACGAATCGAAGCGCGACGCTTCGAGGAAGTTAGAATGAACTTGTACTAAGATCCTAGAGCTACGATATGAGCGATATGAAGATAGAATCGTAAGATATACTCAAGGCTTAACATTCTATAGATCGAAGCTTAAAAGACTATAAATAAAACCTTAAAGAACGGTCTTCGAGAGCTTCGATTAATTCTTCATGACTTCCAAAACGGCGCAAGAGCTTTAACGAAGCTTTAGGCATGAATACGAGCTTTGGGAAGTGTTGAGATGTCGCTTTGATTGTTCTCGTGAATTTGGCGATGATCTCCAATACTGCATTCACAAATTGTTAGTTCATGGATTATTTATGTTTACTCATCATCAAAACCAAATCCGGGGAGTCCAATATTCAACATTCTCCCCCTTTTTGGTGATGACAAACCAACATAAATAATAATAAAAAATAATGATTCAAATGTAAAATACTTACTCCCCCTGCATTGATGACACGTTAATTCCAAAATGAATATATATAAATTGCATCAATCAGACGAGTAAGATATATAACGAGAATCGATTTTTGAAATATCGGATTTTGAAAAATCCTTATATATATCCTAACTCCCCCTGAATCTAACACATCAAGTTAGATTCGTGGATATTGAGTTAACTTTTCATTTGCCGTATTTATTATCATTATCTCTCCCCCTTTGGCATTATCCCAAAAATGGGGGGCATACAACGACAACAACTAGGAAATGGAAAATCCAACATCGGGAGTCGTAGACAATGACGATGGACCTAATTGACACCAAGGGAAAAGTGTTGAAATCAAATCAAAGTGTGCCAAATTGTCCATTATAAAAAAAACGATAATTAAAATCATCAATAATACCAAATATTTATTCATGTATTGAATAAAGAAACATACTCTCCAATATTCAATATTCTTGGTTAAATTTGTGCATGGAAAACAATTCTATACAATTATAGAATTTCAATCTATTTAACCAAGTTTTCAAGCGTCGAGCGACGAATTCACATATCATAAGCGTTGAACGAATATTAAATGTGCACGACGAATAAAATAAGGGGAACATCGATGTATATATATATAAAAACATCATGAGTACATCCAAAAAGATATCACATTGAGTACATCATATCAAGTGCGACACATCATCTATATAAACATCAAAAAGATACAGCATCATCATCAGAACACCATCATCAACATCCAACAAAAAATACAACACATACACCGACATCCAACATATCAAAATACAACAAATCAACACCCAAACTCCATCCTAACCCAAAAAACTCTCAAACAGGTATATCATCCAATGAGCAGTGGAGAGTCCTCGATACTGACGATCACGAGGGAGTGGCAGGATCTGCAGTCTCCGGAGGTCCAGTCGAGGGAGTGGACTCAGGCTCTGCAGGAAGGGTAGGTGTCTGAACAGAAGGGATCATCACGGCAGGAGTGGAGACGTCGACGACAGGCTCCACGGCAGAAGTGTCAACAGGGATATCAGCAGTCAAAACAGGAGCAGCAGCAGCATCAGAAGTCTGACCCACTGCGGCAGAAGTCTCAGGAGCACCGGAAGAGGTGCCAGCATCAGGAGCAGATGTGGTAGCAGCAGCAGCAGTGGCCTCATCGCCACGAACCAAGGAGGTGACAAGATCATCAAATTCCTCATCGCCCATCTCCTCATCCTCAGAAACGGACGGAGGAAGATCAATGCCCATCAAACGTGCCATACGGCAAACTACCTCCTCGGTACGAGCCAAACGCGACTCGTGCCGATGAAGTAACCGTACGACATCATCTAATGTGGCAGGAGGAGGGACGGAAGCAGCTGAAGGAGGGACTGAAGCAGCTGAAGGAGGGACTGAAGCAGCTGAGGGAGTGGCCTGGGAAGCAGATGTGGTCGACCTCTGCACGTGACGAAGCGCCGCAAGAGATTTCTTAACGGCCGTCGCGTTCAGAGGAGGACCCAAAGGACGCTCATCGTCAGGAGGGAGGGGAACACCGAAACGACGGAAAACCAAGGTCAACAGACAAGGATATGGGATATGTGCAGATTTAGTGGTCTTGCGTATACACTCGAAAGAGTCCATCTTATCGAGTATAATGCGAGCCCAATTAATCTCGCTACCCATAAATAGAGCGTATATCAGTTTCAAAAACGGCTGAGATGGAAGAGATGAAGATCCATACTTGGGAAGAAGGCAGGATTTTAAGATAAGGTTAAGCACCCAAGCATTTGATTTGAAAGATTTGGAAGGGACTCCTATAAAAGCTGGGGGGATAACCTGGAAGATTTTGCCTAGGGTCCGCTGATCTAAGGAAGAGATATCATCGACAGATATGTCAGAAGGAAGGAGGCCACACGACGAGCAACCTATCAACTCCCCCAAGATTTCTGCCGTGAGGACTATAGGAGTCCCCAAAACAGAAGTCTCGATGGAGTGAGACTCATCATACTGGCCCCGGACACGATTGGCATAGAATAATTTGACCAGGCGAGGATATGGTCTGGGGTTCGCCTTGGGGTCATATCTAAGATAGTCCAATAGGCCACTATAGGAGAGAAGATCAGCAAGGCCAAGGAAATCAGAAAACTGAACGTAATACTCTAACAGCAGTGGGCAGTGCTCTATACGGTTGTATGCTGCGAGACACTGAGGGTCGTCGCGGCACAACGATATATCTACACCGCCGACTGGCATAGGAGCTTTACCCTTAGCCTTACAGGTCTTCGGAGGAGGTGGAGTAGGAGCTTTCTCGGGATGTTCAGGAGTGTATTCTTCATCGGAATTATCCTCTGAATCACTACCTGAACGCTCACCGGGAGGAGTGGGTGCACGGAAAGCTTTGGGTTTAGGTTTTGGCTTGGACGATTGGCCGGCAGGTCGAGTGGTCTTGGCCCTACGTTTGGGAGGTGTCGAAGCGGTAGCACCCTCTACGGTCATAGGGGATGCCCCGGAAGATGTAATCGGGATTCTCGTTCGTGCCATGATCTCGGCACAACGAGTACAATCAAACGATGACGGTAAGATCGAACACCCTAGCTCAAACCCTAGAATCCTACAACAAACCCTAAGATAGAAAAAAACCGAAACCCTAGAGTCCTAGGAAGTGAAAACACAATATAGATCAAACCCTAGGAATGGAAAACGAGATCTAGGAGGGGGGGTTATACCTAGGAGAGAGGGCGACGGCGATCGGACGGCGGGGATGGCCGGAAAACTGGCCGGAGTCGACGGGAATACGAAGGGTTTCGATCGGGGAGAGGGAGTTTTTCGAGCTGGGAAATGAAAAACAACCGACTAGGAAGAGAAAGAGTCGGATAGATTGGGATTAAGTCGGTCGGAAAGCGAAAAGACGCGTTTTCCCTAACTCACTTAGTCGGTCACAGTTCAAGCACTGACCGACTAGATTACGATCTAGTCGGTCGGTCAATGAGCTTGAACCGACTAAGTCAAAACAGAGGCAAACATGAATTTCTAGGGCTAGAATTAGTCGGTCACAGTAGAATCACTGACCGACTAGTTTTCAATCTAGTCGGTCGGTAAGTGTACTGTGACCGACTAACGAAAGAAAATGACAATAGATAGATTAAAGCTTGATCTAGTCGGTCTGAGTTCACTAGCTGACCGACTAGATGAGCATCTAGTCGGTTGGCTGATGAACTGAAACCGACTAGGAGAGTCCAAATGTTGATAAATGAGTTCTCTTCACAAACCACTTGGATGAAACATCTTAACTCTCTCATTAGTCATCTAAACTACCCCATAAAACATCGAAATCTTAAATACGACTTTCAAATACGAATTCGAGCAAAAATTCAAACATATCACATAAAATCCCCAAAAATTCAATAAATCTAGCATGAACGAAATATCACGAAATATAAAAGCATGCAAGATAATTGAATGAAACTTGAATCCTATATCTCGGATTCACCCATAATCCCCAATTCTCGACGCAACCGAACAAAGGAGTCCTCCTTTAGGGGTTTCGTGAAAATATCGGCGATTTGCTTTTGGGTTTCAACGTACACTAAAATGATGTCCTTTTTAGCAACATGATCATCTAAAAAATGGTGTCGGACATCTATGTGTTTAGATCGGGAATAGTGCACCGGATTCTTTGAAAGACAGATAGCACTTTGGTTATCCACCATGATAGGGCTAGTATCACAATGAATACCAAAATCCTTCAGTGTGTGTCTCATCCAAAGAACCTGGGCACAAGCGGCACCAGCGACAATATATTCCGCCTCGGTGGTTGAAAGTGATACGGAATTTTGCTTCTTGAAAAACCAAGAGACAAGAGAATTTCCTAGAAAATGGTAAGTGTCACTAGTACTTTTCCTGTCGGATTTGCATCCCGCATAATCAGCATCACTATATGAGATTAACTCATACGTGCTAGATTTTGGATAAAGTAATCCAAAATCAAGTGTATAACTTAGATAACGGAAAATACGTTTTACCGCTACTAAGTGAGACTCCTTAGGTTGAGACTGATAACGAGCACATACGCATACGACAAACATAATATCGGGCCTACTTGCGGTAAGATAAATTAAACTACCTATCATACCTCGATATAGACGAATGTCTACATCCTTACCGCCCGTATCCTTGTCAAGATGGTAGTCGTGCTCATTGGAGTCTTTTTCCCTGAAGCACTCTCCATTCCAAATCGCTTAAGCAACTCCACCGTATACTTCGTTTGGTGGATGAAGATTGCATCGTTCAATTGGAGAATTTGGAGACCTAAGAAATATTTGAGTTCGCCCATGTGGCTCATCTCAAATTGGTCCTTCATAACATTAGAAAACTCTTCGCAAAGAGGGAAGTTAGTAGCACCGAAAATGATATCATCAACATAAATTTGAACTAATAAAATATCATTATTCGCATGCTTTACAAAAAGTGTAGAATCGGCTTCGCCCATTTTAAAATTCAAATCCAAAAGAAAATTCTTTAGGCGATCATACCAAGCTCGAGGAGCTTGTCTCAAACCATAAAGAGCTTTCTTTAGTTTAAAAACATTATTTGGAAATTTTTCATTTATGAAGCCCGGAGGTTGAGAAACATAAACGTCCTCAACAACATCTCCGTTTAAAAAAGCACTTTTAACATCCATTTGAAATAACTTAAAATTTTTATGGCATGCATAAGACAATAATAGTCTAATTGATTCTAATCTAGCTACCGGAGCGAAGGATTCTTCGAAATCGATACCTTCCTCTTGGCGATAGCCTTGAGCAACTAACCGAGCTTTGTTCCGGACGGCGACTTGATTTTCGTCGGTTTTGTTCTTGAAGATCCACTTTGTCCCTATGACGGTGTGGTTCTTCGATGGCAAAGGAACAAGCTCCCATACCTCATTCCTCTCGAATTGAATGAGTTCCTCCTCCATGGCAAGGATCCAAGCACTATCTTCGCATGCTTCAACTGTATTCTTTGGCTCTATCGATGAGGCAAAGGCAAAATTGGCGAAGTGGTGGACTTGCGATCTCGTCTTGACACTATCATGAATATTGCCAATGACTTGCTCATGGGGATGGTCGCGGACGGTATGAAGCCGCTTGGGAATACCTTGATCACTAGGCACATTCTCAACAACTTCATTAGTCGGGTTAGTATCAATAGAATCAATTGAATCAATAGACTTAGAATTTTCAAACGAATCACATAAAACATCCATAGAATCATTATCATTTGAAATTCTAGAAGTAGTAAAATTCTCATTAAAAGAGACATGTAATGATTCCTCGATCGTAGAGGATCTTTTGTTGTATATCCGGTAGGCTTTGCTACGTGAGGAATACCCAACAAATATCCCCTCATCCGATCTCGGATCAAACTTGTCCAAATTATCATATGTGTTTTTAATAAAACATTTTGCGCCGAAAACACGAAACTGTTTAACTTGAGGCAATCTACCAAACAACAATTCATAGCAAGTTTGTTTGGTGCCGGGCCTCAAAAGTATTCTATTAAACACATAACAAGCGGTGTGTACCGCTTCCGCCCAAAATTGATAACCAAGTTGACTATCTTCGAGCATAGTGCGAGCACACTCCACAAGAGTTCTATTCTTCCTCTCAACAACACCATTTTGAGGAGGTGCGCGAGGGAAAGAAAACGTGTGAGTAATTCCAAGATCATCACAAAAATTTGAGAAAGACTCATTCTCAAATTCACCCCCATGATCACTACGAATAGTGACAATGGTGGTTCCGATGAGATTTTGTACTTTCTTCACAAATATTGTGAAGTTTTCAAAAGCTTCATTTTTATTACATAAGAAAAATACCCATGTAAATCTAGAATAATCATCGACGATGACAAGTCCATATCTTGCATTTCCTAAGGAAGCAACTCTAGTTGGCCCAAATAAATCTAGATGTAATAGCTCTAGTGGCCGTTTAGTAGAAATGCTTTTCTTAGGTTTGAATGAAGATTTAGGAAGCTTGCCACGTTGACAAGAATCACAAAAACTTTTCTTTTCAAAAACGAGCTTCGGAAAACCTCTAATGGAATTTAATTTTGAAAGCTTATAAAGTGTTCCAAAGTTCACATGTCCAAAACGTCGATGCCATAAGTGTTGTTCACTTGTGTTGGCAACGAGACATTGTTTATATGACTTAGGAAGATCCAAAATATAAATATCTTTATGGCGTGTGCCGGAAAATAATAATTTATTATTATCATTTGAAATATGACATAATCCTTTCGCAAAGCTAACTTTGTAACCTTTGTCACAAAGTTGGCTTATTGAAATAAGATTATGATTTAAACCATCAACTAGATAAACATCACTAATTAAGGGTTTAGAAGGGTTACCCACTTTACCAACACCGACGATGGTTCCGCTCTCGTTGCCTCCGAATACGACGCGGTTTCCATTTGCAATGGGAACTACTCCGGAGAGCAATTGAGCGTCACCCGTTATGTGTTTTGAACACCCGCTATCGAGTATCCAATTCCATTTGGAGCTAAATTTGAATTGGTTGCTCCTTTTCTTTTTCTTTCCCTTGAGTACCTAAAGATAGAGAATTTCAAATCATGGTACCCAAGGTCATTGAGTCCTCAAAGGTTAGACCTTTGGAAGCCAAGTCCAATTGGACTTAGACTTCCCCACATAATTTCTACTATGCACAACATTCGAAAAATAAGCATTCATATACACTTGTTTTTCATCCATGCTTGTGTCCTTTGGGCTCCAAATAGTGAAAATCTTGGGAGCCCTCATCCTATTGGGTGCATGCATGCGTTGTTGGTGTCTACGTGATGCATGTTGTGGATAGGCATAAGGAACATGATGGAATGGTGCACGACGAGAATTATTCATATGATGAGGTGGGTGAACATATGCATGTGTGGGAACACGTGCGTGAGGGTATCTCACATGGTGTGCACGTGCCCGAGAATGTGTTGCATAAAAATCATCATATGTGTGTGACGGTGGAGTAGGACGTGTGTTCCTACGTGACATGGTATTGGTGTACATATAAGCATGCCCCTTCTTTGGAGGTCCACCCAAAGTGGGTTTCTTTCCGAAAGAGGGTGTGGACGAGGTGGAAGCACCATTGGTAGTTGAACTACCAATAGAGTGTTTGCTACCACTCGTAGAGTCACCGGAAGTTGGCCTAACAAAAGTAGTGACCGACTTGGATGACTTTCCCAAAGTATACCCCAAGCCAACATGGTGTTTGGCCGGGAGTAAGACACTTAGGATATTATCCAAATGGCCCTTACCCTTATTGAATTCATTGATTCGGCCTAATGTGTTCTCATATTTCTCGGTGAGAGAACGAAAAGAAGTATCTAAAGTGGATACTTGCGATGTGAGCACATAAACACGAGATTTAAGATTCTCGTTCTCAATACTCAAAGTCGAGTTTTGAGAAGTTAAATCCGCTATCCTATGTTCTTCCAGATCATCAATGCTAACATGTTCAAGTTTAGATTTGAGATTGACAATCTCATTTCTTAACTCTTCAACACCGGTGTCGTTGTTGGTGATGATAGTCTTAGGCGAGGTTTGAATGCTAGCTAGGTCATCTTTTACTTTAGTATATCTATTTACTAATTTAGTGTATTTAGACCATAAATGAGAGTTAGCATCCCTAAGATCATACATAGTTACCTCATCGCCTTCGTCGTCGCTATCATCGGAGGAGGAAGATCCTTGATCATGCTCCTCTCTTGCCATGAAGCACATGTGCGCTTGCTCCACTTTCTCATCGTCCGACTCTCCGCTTGAGGAATCCTCGGAGTCGGTGAATGTTGCTCCGACAAGTCCCTTTTTGTACCCCTTTTTGTACTTCTTCGACTTGTCGAACTTCGGCGCCTTCCACTTCTCCTTTTGCTTGTTTTGAGGACAATCCGCTTTGATGTGTCCTGGCTTATTACATTTAAAGCACAAAGGTGGAGAGGCGTTAGTAGAAGTAAATTTAGATTTTTGTTTGAAGTTACCCTTTCGGAAGAAGCGATTGAACTTCTTTGCCATGAGTGCAACGGATTCCATGTCCATTTCTTCTTCCGAGTCCTCATCATCGGTAGAGGTGGATGAAGCCGCCTTGAATGCAATTGCCTTTTTCTTAGGCACGTCTTGGTTCAAATAGGACTTCATCTTTTCTTGTAACTTCACCTTGCTATCTTTGCGTACCTCGTATGACATCAAAGTACCCATCAATTAAACTACGGTATACTTATTCATGTCATTACCTTCCTCGATGGCGAAGGTACGTTTCTCCCAAGAAGAAGGAAGTCCTTTGATAAGCTTCGAGCACTTCTCCTTTTGGGTGTAGGATTTGCCGAGGGCCTCTAACTCGTTTATTATGTCAACGAAGCGAGCGTAATATTCCTTCATCTTCTCGCCCTGTTGCATATGAAACATTTCGTAATCTTTGTTTACGACTACGAGTTTAAAGTCTCTTACCCTACTCGTCCCTTCATGAAGAATGAGGAGGGAGTTCCAAATTTGATATGCACTCTTACATGTGCATATCTTATTGAAGTCCTCGGGCTCCAATGCGCATTGCAAGACGTTCATTGCCTTGGCATTGCTTACCTCCGCGGCGACCTCCACGGTAGTCCATTTCTTAAAGTCTTCTTCTTTGGGTTCGATGTATTCCTTCATTGTGGTCCTCCATAAAGATGCACTCCGGAGGAAGGTTTCCATCCGGCATTTCCAGTACCCATAGTTGGTACCGTTGAAGAATGGAGGCATCGTAGAGGAATGTCCTTCCATCACCGAAGATGCTCCTTCACGGTTCCTAAAGGTTTCATAGTTGGAAGGTGGACGCACGGTCTTGTTGTCGTTGGCAGACATAGCTAAGTATCTGGCTCCGATACCAAATGTAATGCCCTACAAGCTACTGCACAAGTACTAGAGGGGGGGGGGGGTGAATAGTACTTTAAAAATAACAAGGAGTATAATTCCAAATTATAGCGCAAACAACTACCAAAACAATTTGCGGAAGCTTAAATTGAATGACAACAACAAAATTAACAATGCTAACAAAAGATGTTAATGGGTTCGGATCCACCCAAGTCTCCCCGACTTGTTCCCGGTGACCCTACGTCCCAACCACCCGGATCCCCTCCGGATACTTAGGTTAGAAACCCTAACCCAAGATTTCCACTATGAATATCTTGTGAAAAACCTTCACAAGATCAAATCATACATGCAACGGCAATAGTGAATCCCACAACCCAGGATCACAACCTTCTCTCACAACCGAGAGAATCAACAAGCAATATAAATAAGTTTATAATGAAATAAACAATCTTACCACAAAATCCTATACCTTGAGTTTTTCTTACCCAATAGGTGAAAGGAAGGATTTGAGGAAGATGAAGTCACCAAGACCTAGCACCAAGGAAATGACCAGCAATATGTGCCTAGGAGTGATTTGGAGACTTGATTCAAGCTAGAGCTTGAAGGGCTCACCAAGAACAAGCTTCTCTCAAGATGGATTCTAGATCTAGAAAGTGAGAGAATGGATTTCTTGTGAGGAAGAGAGCTTTAGAAATGAGTGAGAATGGCTATCTCTTTCTATCTCAAAGAATCACTAAATGGCAGCTCTAACCTAGAGAGAAATGACCTAGGTTTGTATTTATAGAGTCCCATAAAAACAAGTTAGGTCAATCTCCAACGGATAGAAATCTGAGGCAACTAGTCGGTCAAAGAACAACCACTGTCCGACTAGTTTATCAACTAGTCGGTCAGTCATCCAACATGGACCGACTAAGAGAGGAACTGAGAAGAGATAGAAATTCAGACCTAGAAATCTAGTCGGTCCAAGAAGACATTCTGACCGACTAGTTTCACAACTAGTCGGTCGGTCAGTGAACGTAGACCGACTAAGAGGCATAATGAAATAGTCTGAATACAAATTGACTTAGTCGGTCCAAGAACAAAAGTTGACCGACTAGATTGTCAACTAGTCGGTCACCAAACGTTCTTAGACCGACTAACGATAAACAGTAGCTTAGGAGAAATTTAGCATGAACAGTAAGTCACAACTAGTCGGTCAAAGAAGCATCACTGACCGACTAGTTCACAAACTAGTCGGTCGGTGAGTCAACGTAGACCGACTAACTGTAAACAGTACTGAACAGGAAAAGATGAACACAAACTAGTCGGTCCAAGAAGCTTTGCTGACCGACTAGATCACCATCTAGTCGGTCAGTACAGCTTCTTGTTCCAACTAACATGCACCAACAAGTCCGAATCGAAGCGCGACGCTTCGAGGAAGTTAGAATGAACTTGTACTAAGATCCTAGAGCTACGATATGAGCGATATGAAGATAGAATCGTAAGATATACTCAAGGCTTAACATTCTATAGATCGAAGCTTAAAAGACTATAAATAAAACCTTAAAGAACGGTCTTCGAGAGCTTCGATTAATTCTTCATGACTTCCAAAACGGCGCAAGAGCTTCAACGAAGCTTTAGGCATGAATACAAGCTTTGGGAAGTGTTGAGATGTCGCTTTGATTGTTCTCGTGAATTTGGCGACGATCTCCAATACTGCGCTCACAAATTGTTAGTTCATGGATTATTTATGTTTGCTCATCATCAAAACCAAATCCGGGGAGTCCAATATTCAACAACCAATGTGTTGTGAGACTTGACCTGAGAGAAAATCTTATTCTCTTTTAATTATGCAAGAATTACATACCAAAGTATTTGCCTCTTCGATCCAATCAAAGTGATTTTAATACTTCTGTCATTGAGTTCTTTATTTTATTAGACTTGTGTTTCATCAAGAACACGTGTCGTAATAAGATAAGAATACCATATACTAGCTAATTTAGACTTGGGTCCGGATACATCCGTATGTATGCGATCATGAGTTCTCCAACTCATTCTCCCACTGTTTTATAGAAGGAGTTTTGACCATCATACCTTTAAGACAAAACTCACAACTGTCTTTCGACTCATAATAAGAGAAGTCAAGAGACACCTCTTTATATAACTTGTCAAGTCTGTTTTCTTTGGTACGGCCTAGTCAATATTTGCCATAGATATACTTTGTTACTAACTTGCACATTCCTATATTAAATCTTAATACAACATTGTTAAATATTATAATCACATCAAAACATTTCTTCTAAAGTAATGTGGCGACATTCGCCAAATATGATATAAGTCCCATATGGCGTAAAGGCAACTTTTGTTCGTTAGCCAAAATGTGAGAATATTTTCCTTTGTTTAACAATTATTCTGAAATTTTAGACATTAAACATGTCCCATTTTCAGTTCCGCATACTATGCCTTTTCTTATGATGGACCAAACATTCTTTCTCAATGAATTTTCTTTAATACCTTCTCCTTTCTAATTCACATTTAGACATGTCTCGTCCTAACGCAAATATTAGTTATGCAAGCATCACATGCATTCAAACACTTGAGCTTTACAACCTTGAGGAGACTTAACAAGTTGTTCGACTCAAGATCTAATTTGGATATATGGTCTTGCACCGCTCTTACATTCATCTTCGAATCAAATAGTTTGACTGAAGTTTCGACCCTTGCAGATTGAAACTGTTTTCCATACAACCTTGAGAAGAATCAACAAGTTATTGATGTCCCCTAGATTTGAGCATATAAGTGCAATAGGATCGGGGATACCAGATTTAAATATTTATACCGCAAGCGCACTGTGTTGTAGTATGTCTTGGGGGTCGAACTCAGGGAGGCGTGTGTTGTGCTTGTCTCAAGGATGAATCGGTTCGCCCAATGGGTAAGCTAGACCGAGCGATCGATGGTTATCACAGAATATAGATACGAAGGATAAACGATATAAAAGGAAACCTAGGACTTCGGTTTCCACCCTATCATGTGCTCTCGTTATTACGACCGACAATAGGAACACGATTGGAATTAGGGTTTAGTGGTGGGAAGTTGCCTCTAAGAGTGATACCTAGCGTCCCATGGGCTCGATATTCCGTTTGATGCCCAGGATGATACGCTAGGACTACCCGGGTTCGATCGATGGGCATTCCCATGTGCATTAACATAGACCGACTCCGAGAGCACTAAGCTCGCAACGATTACTCCCAACATCTCATCCTACCATTCCCACGTGTTAGGATTCAATGTCTACGCTAGGGACGTGAGCTATGACTATGGAGTCAACCGCCAAGTTTATTCCCCATTGGCCCGACGGTCAGAGCCGGTCTTTCTCCCGCCAATGACAATGAAACACCCCGCGTAACCATCTAAATTCCTAAACCCTATCGAAATCCTAATCCTATGGTCATTCTAAGGAGAACCCACGAAGGGGTTTCCACTAAAATCCCAGATTTGGGAACTACTCACAATTCATGGCAAAATCACAATCTAAACAATTTTTAACGGTAGAAATCATGATCAGGCAATAGAAAACAATTGATAGCAATGGTATTAATACTATATTAATGTTTCAAAATGATCGGAACACTTACAAGATTCAATAAACTTCCAACCGTCACAACCCAAGAAAAAGACAGAAATTAACAACATGCGTTTTTGAAAACCCTAGGTCAGCTATATATTAAAATGAGGTCACCCGGTCGGTTAAAGCATCAACCGATCGGGTGAGCTGCTAGTCGTGATGGCCAACGGGCTTTAGAAGCTTCAACCGGGCGCTGAGGAGAGCGGGTGGAGTGACCCGCTCGTCGCTTGGGAATTTCAGCTTCAGATGAACCGATCGGTTGAAAACTGAGTTTTCAACCGATCGGTTGGAATTAAACCCAAAAGACAGAGAGCTATGTCGATCTCACCCGATCAACGAACCGATCGGGTGAGCTGCTCTTCTCTTCAGCTCCTGTCTGAATCGGATACGCGTGCACCACCCGATCGGTTGGCTTTGTCCAACCGATCGGTTTGGGGGCTGAAATATGGGTATCTTTGTCGTTTGGCCCTCTGGATCACGCGTGACTCCTCCCGTTGCTCCGGGGATGGGTATCTTCGTCGTTTGGCCCTCTGTATCGCGCGTGACTCCTCCCGTTGCTCCGGGGACTAAAGATATCTTCTTTGTATGTCCCTGACGCTGGAAATCTCCTGCATTTACACAAAAACACGGAGAAAGTGAAAAGATACAAAAAAAACACAAAAGAACGGGTATGAAACAACTTAAAACAGCGAAAAATTACGAAGAAGATGTGCGTGAATATATAAAATATAAACGCACGTCAAAATCCCCTAAGCTGAACCCTTCCTCATCCTCGAGGAAGACGAGTGAGAGTAGGAGCTCGAAGGGAAAAAATATAGAGAGAGAAACAGAAAAAGAAAACAAAATCCTAAATCCCCTGTCAGAGCCAACAAAATCAAACACACCACACAAAGCAAGTATACCACAAGAACACATCACTAAACCATGAAATATGAGTCCAAACAAGTGTTGTGGGCCCATACAGTGGAGCGCGAGTGAGTATGGTCTTGTGCTAGCAAACGGTGTTACTATCTACATTGTGCAATCAAGCTCCATATACACACACCCAAGGAATGACCCAAATATCGATTCAATCCTAAATAGCGGTGGAAAATAGCTCAAGCATGCATGAGAATAGAATCAGAAATGAAACGTATCATGCGTTGGGGACTCCACAGCTAGGGACTAGGAAATCACCACACTATCGCCTAGATAATCACTGGAAAGTTCCTATGCCAAGTGTTTTCAAAAACGATGGAGGTTGAGAATGTGTGGAGTAGAACACTCGGTGCAAACTCTCGCCTTCCCTTTATTCTCGGTAGATAGGAGAAATATTCACAGGGAAATTTTTTTAGGTTTTGGGTATTTGTATTTTTTTGGGTTTTTGGTTATAGATATTTTTTTCTTTTCTCTTTTCTTTTTCTTTTTTTGGGTTTTTCTTTTCTCTCTTTTTTTTGGATTTTTTGGATTTTGGTGTATATACATTTGTACTCTCCCAAGTGGGAGAATGGTACATGACTAGGGGATTTGTACCAAGTAAAATAAAAAAGAAATCGGAATCTAATCACTTTGGAAAAGGAGATATTTCTCGCAAATGAGAGCATAGGTTAAATGGGTTATCCTTGTCCAATTTGTGGAATCCCAACACATGTGAATTGAAGCATATCATATATATATATATATATATATATATATATATATATATATATATATATATATATATATATATATATATAGAAGTACACTATAAGCTAGTTGATCACTCCTTATTTTACACCTTTTTTCCGCATGATTGCATGCCATTTAGATCGCTCGAATCACGTTTTTCACGATATATCGACAATATTGCGATGCTTTTCACGATTTGTTGTTTTTGTCGTATTTCAGGAGATTTGGAGCGATTTAGAGTGATCCCGTGATACACCTACTCCAGAGTGTCACCGATGACTTCCCCGAGGGGTATTTTGCTATTGGAGAGGAGCGGAAGAAGAAAGAACGTCGTAGGAGCGACGAGGAGGCAAAAAACAGGCTGTTTGGGCATTTTTGGTGTCTCACTCGACCGAGTGAGGAGTCACTCGGCCGACCAGCGAGACCCCGCTCAGCCGACCAGATCGGACACGTTTCATGTGTGCACTCGGCCGAGCATCAGAAGCCACATCGGCCGAGTGACGAGACCCTGTCCGCCCGAGTGACGAGACCCCGTCTGCCCGAGTGGCACTCAGACGACGCCCATCAAAAAAGGCCAACTTACTGTTTTTCGTCTGCCTGAGCTTCAGAAGACCCACTCGGCCGAGTGGAAAAAGCTGACCGCCCGAGTGAAGATAAGCTATCGGCCGAGTGACGACAACTCACTCGGCCGAGCGACGCCCGAACTGAAGACCCCAATGACCCCAGACTTACTGGAAATTCTCAGGGTTTCTTACTCGGCCGAGCGACTTTTGTCGCTCGGCCGAGTGAGCCGCGCTGCCTGTAGCGTAAATTGCGATTTTCAGGCTGCGCAGGGGCATTTTGGTCGCAGTTTTTTGGACGATTTTGAGGGGTATTTAACCCCAGTTTTTAACCTAGGTTAGGGAGGCTTTTCCTTTGCTTTTTGCAGCTTTTTAGATTAAACTTTTTAGCTTTTGATTCTTGTGATTGGAGAGGAGAGAAAAGTTTATTTTTGTTGGATTCTTGGAGAACTCTATTGGTTTGTCTCCCTCTTCATTAACAATCTCATTTTTATTGCTTATTTGAATATTGTGATGAATTCTATTGTTATTTCAATTGTTTATTCTTGCATTTGTGATATGAATTGTGAGTAGTCTATACGTCTTGGGGCGTGGGGATGAACCCTACGAGCCCAATTTCTGATTTGTGATGATTTGGTAGAAATATTGCAAGAATTGCTATTAGGGTTAGTTTGGGATCGATTTACTACGGATAGCTAGGAGTTCATACCGATTGGGATTTGCAAGAGATTTGATCCCAATTCGATAGGAAACCCTAGAAATCCGAATTGGGTTGAAATTGAGTTTCTGTAGTATCAGTTTGCAAGAGATTGGACCGATACTAGGGTTCTCGGTTGCAATTCCATACCGATACCCGTTTGTAAGAGATTGGACGGGTAGGAACTATCCCAACCTAGGTCGCGGCCCGAGTTTGCACGAGAGTGGGCTCAGGGTGTGATTGAACGATGATGTTGATCCTAATGCTAGCTTGCCTAGGCTAGGGTTTGCAAGAGATTGGACCCAACCCTAGGTTAGCTATAGACCGGCAACAGCACGAGAGCGTGAGCTAGGTTTTACATTCAGTTGCGACTAGTTCATCCGAAATTCTACCCTAGCAATTGTGATACCAATGAATCACATTGACGAGATACGGTGAGTAGCAGAGATTCCCAATTCCCTAGGCATCTTTATTTGATTTGATATCTCCGTACTTTGTCTGACGATTGTGACAGGATCGCCAAAGGCAAATTTGCTCTTTTCTGTTCCTATATCCAGGTTGTGCGGAGAAGGCAATGTCATTCGTCCTCCCTGTGTTCGATAACCCACTCGCCGCTATACCGTGCGCTTGCGGTAAAACTACACGGTCGCCCTTTTGGGTTACATTCAGGAGCGATCAAGTTTTTGGCGCCGTTGCCGGGGAGGCGATAGTGCTTCATCTTACCACCCTAGCTATTTCTTTCTTTTTGTTTTACTTCTTTATTTTTTATCTAACCCTTCCATTGTGCTAATCATTTCTTTGAAACTTTGTTTTCCCGTGCATGTACACGAGATCCACTGCGGACCCTGAAGCTATATTATTTGATCCCGAGATTGAACGTACTGTGCGGAGAATCAGAGCGGAGAGGAGACAAGATCCGGAAGGGAGGTTTATGACCAACCCGGAAACTGCGGAACAATTGGCGGCAAGAATGGCAAGGATCATTTCCATTCGCGATAGGCTTCGGCCTAAGACCTCTTCTACGACCTCGTCCATTGCCATGCAGGAGTTGGCGGCCGACAAGAATTTTGAGCTGAAGACCGGACTAGTGGTTCTGATGCAGCAGGATTCATTTCATGGGAATGCCCATGAAAATCCTCACTACCACATCCAGCTATTTTTGTCGAAGTACGCCACATTTCAGATGACGGGGGTCTCCATCGATGCCATCAGACTGCGCCTCTTCCCCTTCACATTAAAGGATAAAGCTCTCTATTGGTTGAGGACGCAAGCTGAGGGAGTCTTTACCACATGGGACGAGTTGGCAAGCGCGTTCATCGACAAGTTCTATCCGCCTTACAAGACGGTAAAGATTAGGAGCGCTCTCATGTCCTTCAAGCAAGGACCCCAAGAGACACTCTACGAGGCTTGGGAGCGCTTCAAAGATCTGCAGCATCAATGCCCCCACCATAGCATCGAAGATTGGGAGCTCGTCCATAGCTTCTATAATGGTCTCCAACCGGGGACCAAGCAGATTATTGATGCGGCGGCAAATGGTGCCATCCTATCGAAGACTCCCGACGAAGCTACGGCCCTAATTGAGGAGATGGCCTCAAACAATCAACAATGGGGCGATGAGCGAGGACACTCTACGTCATCCTTGAAGCCATCTAGCATCTATGAGGCAAAGGCCGTAGCGGAGCTCACCAACAAGTTTGATTCTCTCCACAAGGTAGTGGAGAGACTAGAGAAGTATATTACGGAGCTCCAAGGAACCCCTTCCACATCCGCACCAACGAATCAAATGTGTGATTGGCAAGACCAATCGCAACCTATGTATTTGGGAGGAGAACAAGGAGAGGGATCTTTGGAGCAAGTTCAATACGTCGCGGGGAACCAAGGATATTGGGCCAATCCGGCCACTAGAAACCATCCCGGTTTCTCCTATGCCAACAACGAAGGAGCTTTGAACCCGCCACAACAACTACCTCAACAAGCTCGACCACCACCATAACCACAACAACAATATCCATCGAGGGGGCCTCCACAACAAAATTTCGCACCAAAGCAACAAGTTGGACCCTATAGGCCGCCCGGATACAATCAAGGGTGGAGAAATCCAAACCCTCCACAAGCTCAACAACGATCCGAATTTGAAGCTAAGGTGGAGGAGTTTATGGTCGAGCAGAAGAAGATCAATGCTTCCTTGAAGGCGGGCCAAGACTCCCTTACAACCGTTGTAGCCCAAATCTCGAAGCAATTGGCGTTGCTCAATCGAAATACTCAACAATTGCCGGCTCAACCCGAGCAAAACCCACGGGGCAACACCGGCCACATCAATGCCGTGGTTGCCGTTACAACTAGAGGCGGGAAGGATACCACCCCCATCATGATTCCAACCGAGGAGCCCGTGGAGGAGAATGTAGAGCCAATTGAGCCGGTCGTTGAAGTTGAGATGGAGAAAGAGCCGCAAAGGGAATAAAAGTCTAGAGCGGAGCAATTGATTGAAGAGAGGCGTTTTATGCCACCGGTCCCATTCCCTCAGAGGCTTGCTAGAGCAAAAATGGAGAAACGGCTAGCAAAGTTTCTCGAGTATTTAAGAGGGGTAAGCCTCAACATTCCTTTCCTCGACGCTATCGTGGAAATCCCGACATATGCCAAGTTCCTAAAAGATTTGATTACAGGAAGAAAGAGGAAGGAGAAAATCATGCTCGCCGAGGAGGGCTCTTGGTTCACCAAGAGAGAGAAGGAGCCGGCTAAATTCAAAGACCCGGGGAGTTTTCAAATTCCTTGCACCTTGGGCGGCGTCCCTCTACAAAAGGCGTTGGTGGACTTAGGGGCTAGTGTTAGCCTCATGCCTCTCTCTATGTTTCTAAGGCTAAATACCGGCTTGAAATTGAAGCCTACCGACATGCGGATACAACTAGCCGATGGTCGGATCACAAGGCCGGTAGGGATCACAGAGGACATCCCGCTACAAGTCCCGGGGGGCATATGTTTGCCATGTGACTTCGTGATCATGGATGTCAAGGAGGAGGGAGACACGTCGCTAATACTTGGACGCCCGTTTCTCGCCACCGTCGGTGTCATTGTCGACGTACGTGAAGGAACTCTAACATTGAATGTCGGCAACATCGAGGTGGAGCTTCATATTTCCAAGGCAATGAAACACATGCCTTATCACGAGGAGCTGGACTATATGGACCTCCTTGACGAGGTTATTGAGGAGGCGATCCCCCATTCGATCGGCGCTCTATTCAAGGAGGATTTCGAGGAAGGGCCGGATTTAGGCCAAGAAGATAAGATGGAGCATTCCCCCGACCTCTCCATGGAAGTTGATGAAGGCGACGCTGATGTCGCAAGGATTCGAGAGCTCTGCAAGCTCTCAAAATTGAAGTCTCCGAAGAAAGCTCCGCCGATACGGAAATCGGTGTCACCGGTGAAGCCGAGGACCGGAGCAAGCGCTAGCTTGGGGGAGCCACCCCCAACACTACCCGAGACGAGAGATCATCGAGGGAGAACACGCCGCCGCAACATCCGAATCCAAGCGTTCTCCCCGGAAAATTTGACGGGTGCATCTCATATGCACCCAATATCAGGTATTAATTGAAAATCAAAGGGGGTCGAGCTCACGACCTTAAACGAGCGCTTGTCGGGAGGCAACCCGAAGGTTATCGCTTTATTTTTACTTTACTTTTATTTTTGTTTTAGAAATTATTAGTGTTTTGAGTCGTTCGCCCAAAAATTTCGTGATAGCGGGTCCTATTTTTCTTTGGTAGGAGAGGAGAACGAGGTACCTATCAATAGGAGGATGAACAAGGCGACGAGGAGTGCTCCAGGAATGCGCTCAAGGCTTAAGAGAAAGATGGAATCGACTGGAGGAAGAAAAACAGAGTTTAGAGCCCAAACGAAGCCAAACAGCAGAGAACAGGGTTCACTCAGCCGAGTATACTAGTCACTCGGCCGAGTACATAAGTTCGTCCGTCCGAGCGGCTCACGAACGAGGGAAGTCTGTTGTACCCAACTCTCTGTTTCTTTTCTTGATTTCAGTATAATTGCCACTCGGCCGAGTAAAACTGATACGCTCCTAGGGCGAGTCTTGCCGAGTAGCTTGAGCCACTCGGCCGAATGGACTTACTCCACTCGGCCGAGGGTGGCAAGGCCACTCGACCGAATCGTAAGCGGGGAGGAATTTTTTTAAAAGTAATTCCGTTGAGTTCACTCGGCCGAGCGACGTAGTCACTCGGCCGAGTCGTAACTTTTTCTATTAAAGGGGGGGGGGCGTGGGGGCGCATTTTTCGAAACGAGTAAAAATCCCAAATCGCGCCCGCTCGACTTCCCTCGCCCGATGTACTCCCCCCACTCGCCCGATCTCTCGCCCGCCGCCGCCGCTCGGCCACCCATCGCCGGCCGAGCCCGTCGCGCCTCTGACCGAGTCGCCGCCGGCGACCATCTCTCCGGCCGAGCTCCGGTACCCTTAAATCGCCCTTTTTCCTCCTCTCTTGTGTATTTTTCGATGATCCATGTGCCCAACGAACCCCAAACCCAAATTAAATTCAATTTCTATCTATTATACCCCTAACCCCCCATAAATTTTGAATATTACTCGCTGATATCTTCGTTTGATGTGCATGGTATATTGGGGAGCTTAGGGGAGCCCAAGGGAGCTTCCGGGGATCGTTTTGGGCTACGTGGAGGCGTCGTCTTCGCATGCTTCCATTACTTTGCTCTCGCGGCGTATCATGGTATACTCTTTCCTTTATTTTACGCACGCCACATTTTTACTGCTTTGGTGAGCACCCGGGGCCCATATGCCGCCCCGGACACGACCTCGGTCGAGGAGAGCTTCCGCCAAGCGGAAGCGGTCGGATGAGCCCAGCCCCTCCCATGAGGTGGAGGACTCTCCTCCGCCTACACCACCACACCCCATTCACCCCGCACAGCCTGCAGAGCCCGCACACCCCGCACAGCCACTCCCTGTCGACCCACCACCGCCTCCGGCTCCACTTATCGGGCCGCTGGGGATTACGTTCCGGGATGACGCACACCGCGTTGCCTTCGAGCGCATTTCCCAGCGCTCGATCGTACCCTCCAGGTTCGCGCACCTTGCAGACCTAGGACGCCTGGGGGTACTCGAGGGGATGCTCACGTTGAATGACAACGTGGGCTGGCGAGATTTCTTCCAGGTGTCGGCGGACACGTTTATCCGTCCGACACTTGAGGTGCTTAGTTCGATCGCCCGGACCGATGAGGGATGCTCGTTTAGGTTCATGGACTGGGAGTGCCAGGTCACTCTCGGTATGATGAGAGCTTTCTTCTCGTGGCCTGATGTCCCCGGGGCCGACTGTGGTTACGCCCCCACTCACATCCCCCCACCTTCCTTCGATGCCGACGCTTTCTGGGCCCGGATTACGGGTCTACACGCTGCCTTTCACCCTAGTAGGGCCAAGGCCTCGGCCATCGTCCATCCCTGCCTTCGCATTGCTCAGCGCCTCATGGCGACTACCTTTTTGGCAAGGCATGAGCCTGGGACGATGTCCACGCCGGAGCTTTATATGCTCTACGCGATGACGCGTCCCAGAGCTCTAGCTAGGGAGAGTGATGATTTGGTCCCCGTCGTCGTGATTGATATCGCGAGCTGGTATTTAGATTGCATCATCGTATCGGTGGGCGCTCGCTCACCGATATGTTACGGCGGTCTGATCACCTTGCTCGCCCTGATGACCGGCGAGGACTTTCCGGATGACCTGCGACGAGCACCGGGCCCCACTTCACTGTCCATAGATGTCATGGCCAGGATGAAGATGCTTCGTCCGCATGGTCAGCGGCACTGGGTTTGGTTGCACGGTCCATTCGGTACGGATTACATGATCCTTCCGAGCCCAGCTCGGACTCAGATTGCACCAGCACAGGTGGACTGTCTTCCGGCGATGGATCTTCTGATCCCCGCCGCCTACGTGCTCGAGGCCGAGGAGGCCGAGCAGGCCCACGCTGCACACGCTGCACCCGTTGACCCCGCTGCACCTGCTGAGCCCGCTGCACCCGTTGACCCTGTGGCCCCTCAGCCTATCCCTGATATTTCTGCTGCTCCTGACACCTCTGTCCACACTTCTGTCGGTGTCGGGAGTACCCTTGCTGAGCCCACCTCCACTACCTCCACGCCCACCACCACTCCCACTACCGCTGGCCCTCTGTCCGTTGAGCCTGTTTCCTCCGCCCTACCCGAGCGCCCACCGACTATAGTTGAGAGCGGAGAGCCCTCTTTTGCTGCCGCCATGGAGACCGTGGTTTCCGCCTCTGTCTCCACCGCAGCCGTTTCTTCTGAGAGAGTCGTGGTGTCTGTCCACACGTCTGTGTCACCGACCTCTCTGGCCGCCTCGTTGCCACTTTTATACTCCACTTCCGTTGCTGTTGCCTCCACTTCTTACCGTCCTGCCCAGCCTCACACTGAGGCCAGGCCCACACTTGCGAGCACAGCACCTTTCCTCCACATGCCTGCTGAGCCCATCACCTACGCCACCCGAGTATGCCAGCCCCGTCCTGCATAGCACAGACAGGTGCGTCCCTCTACACCACCTCCCCCTGACACTGTACTTCAGAGCATTCGTGCTCTCGAGGGGGCGGTGAGTGGCCTCAGAGGTGACCTTAGGACCCTGTCCACCACCGTCACCGATATGGCTCGCCGCTTCGACCTACTTCCGCACATTCACTATTGCCTCACCCAGGTTCTCGAGCGGCTTCCTTTCGTGCCCACACCCACCCAGCAGGTACCCACCCCCACTACCACACACACCCAGCCTGCTTCCACACCCACACCCACACTCGCTCAGCAGCCTGTTCCCCAGCCACCACCACCACCACCTCCGCCTCCGCCTCAGGATGGAGACGGCGCAGCCCCACCCTCTTAGGCACCATTGATGCTACTTGTTACGACCTAAAGGTCATAGTAGCCCAACTCCCGCCCGGATCCGCTAACATACCCCTTTAGCTCACTAATTAACAATTGGGGCCGCCGCCCCGCAAACCCGGGGCATCACGGAGGCAGGCGCGCCTTACAGCGCTCCCCGAAACGGCCGGGGCGAACAACTGTAACCGGCCGAGGCGAGCAACTGCGGCCGCCCGACCCACCGGGGGAGCGCGTTAGGGGACGGTCAGGTAGCTAGGCCAGGCCTATTGGCGGGTGCGGCCGGGCCGGACAACCCCCGACCGGATCGGCCCGTCCGATTCCCGCGAACCGCGGCGCCAAAAGTGAGCCAGACCCTTAGTTCGACGCTAATGACAAACAGCCTAGGATAAGGACGTGACTAACCCATACGTCACCCGACCGTCTGACAAAGCACCCCCAGGCGGCTGACCTGACTGGCAGTTAGTGCTTTCGGCCCTGACATCCCGACAAAAGCACCCCTCGGCCGTTGCGCCGCCTGACAGAAGTGGATCAGGAACTCCTGTTCCCGACGTCCTCGTCCGAAGTTTCAGCTGACACCCAAGCCAGCTCAGCACGCCTAGTCATCACCCGTCAGGTATAAATACCTCCTCTCCTCTTACGGAGAAGAGGTTGGGAAAATTCTCTCATCTTCTATTATTCACACACGAGAGCAAAGGTCCTCCATATCTTTGTTCTCCCACCTATAGCTCGTCACGCGAGGCGGACACACAGTTAGTCTGGCCGGCGTGTCCAGCCCCCCATTTAAGCCCTTTTACTGACTTAGGCATCGGAGGGGCTAAGGGTTGGACCCCAACCCCGCCCTTCTGACGAGTTGTTCGTGCTGCAGGAGAGCTCGCCCCTTGGCCGAAGTCAGCGTCAGCCTCCCGCCGTCCGACCTTCCTCAGCTACGTCCGACGAGATACGATCCTGTGAGCTCCACCGGCAACGGATCCAACCTCTTCATCCCACTAATCACTTGTAAAACAACCTACCTAACCCCACATTTCCATATAACCATCGTGCCCTTGGTTCCCCATAATACAAATTCATTGTACGCGAGTTCCACCTCGTAACACTACTGATCCTTTTTGCCGTCGTGCTGCCCGTCTCTGCTGGGTCCTGATGATTTTTGCCCACCCCCCCCCCCCTCCCCTCACTGTTTTGGGTACACATTTAGTTCTTCTCTTTATTTATCTTTTCTGGGAGAGAGGGAGAGTTTTTGGTGACACACTTTTATATCTGATTCACTCCTGTATCTGCATGCATCATGTCTGCATCATATTTTCCATTTCGTTATTTTTATTTTCTTTTTCCTCATGCATGCATCCTCACCTTCCCCGCACTTTACACGTCTCTCGGTGTGCCACACTTCGCACATTGAGGACACTGTGCACTTTAGCTTGGGGGAGTGAGTTCTCACGTTCTTTTCGATTTACCACCTTTATTTTTAGTTTTTTCACGCCATTTTCCACTTTTGCACTCACTTTTTCTTTTATTTGACCATGCATCACGTTTTTCTTATTTTCTTTGTGTGCTGCATTGTAAATAGTTTCATTTTCCCTCTTTATCTTTATTTCTTTTTCATCTCATGCTAGAGATGACTTTTCTGTGATGATGATGACGTGGAGTTAGCTTTCTCTATATGCATGCTATATTTGTCATGTCTTAGATTTTATTTCTGATATCATATGCTGTGATTTGCCTTGCATTTAGAGATAGTAACCCACACTTTTTCCGCATGAAAATGGATGAAATTTTATTATTAGCTGAGTCTGAATGTTCATATGTATGCTATCGCAGAATACACACCAAGATTCACGCATTGATTGCTTATATCTGGAGTACCGTTTTCTTTTCCTATATCACTTCTATTTACATGATTTGTACATTTCACTTCAGGATGATTGAATGATGTTAGCTATGATAAATCTGGATTAGTTTTGCTTTTTTGTGATCGAAACTGAGTAGATTAGATTACCCTGCTGAAGTTGTCGTGCACGTCTTATAGAGTGAACTGAGAGACATATTTATTTCTTTCTCCACATATCTTGAACATCAATTCTCTATTTTAAAATCATTGGTGAATCTCCCCTTAGCGATTCTAATATATGGCATTTCCCCCGCTATTAAATCCTAGCTCCAAATTTTCCAAAACCAAAGAAAGAAAAAGAAAAAATTCTTGTATATCCTTATTTCTCTTTGATTTGGGATCAATGTGTAAATATGCTATTTGAAAAAAAAAGAAAAAGAAAAAGAAAAGAAAAGACAAAAGAATCTCAATAAACGATCCCATCTCATGTTTTCTATCTTTCTTCTCTCTTTTTGTTTTTTTACCTTGATTACATTTGGAGCTTCACAAAAATGGAGATGTAAATATTGTTTTTTATGCCACCACGCTTATAGATAAGCTTAGGGGAGGGAATCCAATGATGTGTGAGAGAGTGACTACTTGACGTTGCACGACACCCGAGGCTAAGTAATATTCTATACTCGGTGAGATCGTTTTAGCTTCATGAAATCCAGAAATCTATGCCTAGCACTCATTTCATGAAATCCACACTTTTCTATTCTTTCTATTCTATTGCGTGATATTCTTATACTCCTCTTAGAAAGCGTTCAATTGAAAAGTGTGTGATCTGCGATATTGTATACAGCTTTAAATGATTCAGACGATGTTGATTCTAAAATTATTCCGTTTTTCATGCTGTATCAATATTCTTGGGTTTTCTATTTCTATTTGCACCATTATACTATGATACCGAGATAAAATTCTTTCACATGTGTTTTACATTCGGTGCATGCTATATGAGTAAGCAAAACCCACGTCCTGAGAAAATAATCTAGCAGCTTCCCTCTTCGCTTTCTTCTTCGTTCTTCGTTCTTCGTTCTTCGTTTTTCGTTTTTTCGTTTTTCGTTTTTCGTCGTTTTCGTTTTCAGAATCCACCGGGTTCGCCTTTTACTTATCTTCCTCGAGGACGAGTAAGAGGTAAGCTTGGGGGATTTTGATCACTCCTTATTTTACACCTTTTTTCCGCATGATTGCATGCCATTTAGATCGCTTGAATCATGTTTTTCACGATATATCGACAATATTGCGATGCTTTTCACGATTTGTTGTTTTTGTCGTATTTCAGGAGATTTGGAGCGATTTGGAGTGATCCCATGATACACCTACTCCAGAGTGTCACCGATGACTTCCCCGAGGGGTATTTTGCTATTGGAGAGGAGCGGAAGAAGAAAGAACGTCGTAGGAGCGACGAGGAGGCAAAAACAGGCTGTTTGGGCATTTTTGGTGTCTCACTCGGCCGAGTGAAGGAGTCACTCGGCCGACCAGCGAGACCACGCTCGGCCGACCAGATCGGACACGTTTCATGTGTGCACTCGGCCGAGCATCAGAAGCCACATCGGCCGAGTGACGAGACCCCGTCCGCCCAAGTGACGAGACCCCGTCCGCCCAAGTGACGAGACCCCGTCCGCCCGAGTGGCACTCAGACGACGCCCATCAAAAAAGGCCAACTTACTGTTTTTCGTCTGCCTGAGCTTCAGAAGACCCACTCGGCCGAGTGGAAAATGCCGACCGCCCGAGTGAAGAGAAGCTATCGGCCGAGTGATGACAACTCACTCGGCCGAGCGACGCCCGAACTGAAGACCCCCGTGACCCCAGACTTACTGGAAATTCTCAGGGTTTCTTACTCGGCCGAGCGACTTTTGTCACTCGGCCGAGTGAGCCACGCTGCCTGTAGCATAAATTTCGATTTTCAGGCTGCACAGGGGCATTTTGGTCACAGTTTTTTGGACGATTTTGAGGGGTATTTAACCCCATTTTTTAACCTAGGTTAGGGAGGCTTTTCCTTTGCTTTTTGCAGCTTTTTAGATTAAACTTTTTAGCTTTTGATTCTTGTGATTGGAGAGGAGAGAAAAGTTTATTTTTGTTGGATTCTTGGAGAACTCTATTGGTTTGTCTCCCTCTTCATTAAAAATCTCATTTTTATTGCTTATTTGAATATTGTGATGAATTCTATTGTTATTTCAATTGTTTATTCTTGCATTTGTGATATGAATTGTGAGTAGTCTATACGTCTTGGGGCGTGGGGATGAACCCTACGAGCCCAATTTCTGATTTGTGATGATTTGGTAGAAATATTGCTAGAATTGCTATTAGGGTTAGTTTGGGATCGATTTACTACGGATAGCTAGGAGTTCATACCGATTGGGATTTGCAAGAGATTGGATCCCAATTCGATAGGAAACCCTAGAAATCCGAATTGGGTTGAAATTGAGTTTCTGTAGTATCGGTTTGCAAGAGATTGGACCGATACTAGGGTTCTCGGTTGCAATTCCATACCGATACCCGTTTGCAAGAGATTGGACGGGTAGGAACTATCCCAACCTAGGTCGCGGCCCGAGTTTGCACGAGAGTGGGCTCGGGGTGTGATTGAACGATGATGTTGATCCTAATGCTAGCTTGCCTAGGCTAGGGTTTGCAAGAGATTGGACCCAACCCTAGGTTAGCTATAGACCGGCAACAGCGCGAGAGCGTGAGCTAGGTTTTACATTCAGTTGCGACTAGTTCATCCGAAATTCTACCATAGCAATTGTGATACCAATGAATCACATTGACGAGATACGGTGAGTAGCGAGGATTCCCCATTCCCTAGGCGTCTTTATTTGATTTGATATCTCCGTACTTTGTCTGACGATTGTGACAGGATCGCCAAAGGAAAATTCGCTCTTTTCTGTTCCTATAGCCAGGTTGTGCAGAGAAGGCACTGTCATTCGTCCTCCCTGTGTTCGATAACCCGCTCGCCGCTACACCGTGCGCTTGCGGTAAAACTACACGGTTGCCCTTTTGGGTTACATTCAGGAGCGATCACTAGTCACGACAAACAACTCACACAAAGGCGAACTGGATCCACGAAGCATGAAATGCAAGAGGACTCAGCTTCCTAGGGTTAGGGAATGTGATTATCGTAGCCATGCTAGGTATGTGTGTAGTTTTGTGGCAATTCATCACGTGGGGTCATCTCTAGGAGAGGGAGATAAAAAGAGGAGAAGAAAAAGAAAATACGAAGAAAAACGACCCAAAAATGAAGAAAAACGATACAACTAACGCACGAAGTGCGACTCCCCTAAGCTGAAACTTGCATTTCCCTCAATGCAATAAAAGTAAATACGGGAGGGCAATGAAATTGAAGGGAATATGCATCGACACAAAAAGAAAGAAAAACAAGGAAAACACACAAACGAAACTGAAAAATAAAGAAAAAGAAACACACAAAATAAGAGATAGAAAAGCACACCCAAACGACACATGTAACAGGCACACAACGATGAAAAACACATGATAACACACAAAAATCGATTTCCCCCAAGCTAAACATGACAATGCTAGCCATATGATATGATCAATGGTGATGCAGAAATATGCTAGGGGGAAGATCGGAAAAGAAAAAGAAAGAAGTCAAAATGCAGGAGAGGAACTGTCCTCTTCCTCCTCGGCAGAAGATGGAGGGGTGTGGGTAGGAGAGGTGATGGGTGTGCAGAGAAGCGGGGAGAGGGGTGTAGGAGGTCGGTGGATGGGTGCGGAGGTGTGAATAATGGGTGGTGTGGTGGTGGTGATGATGGTGAGTAGGAGAGATATGGTGGCCAATGTGGTGGAGGATGGTGAGGGGAGTGATCTCGAGCGCACCGGCAATTTCTTGCGGCGAGTGTATGCGATGACAGAAGTGGAGGGTGGTGGTGGGTCAGAAATAGTGTGTGGAGGTGTAATGGAGGGAATGGAAGCGGTGGTGGCGGGAGGTGAAGATCGTGGAGGAGGTGAAGGGGGAGGTGAATGGGGAAGAGTGGGTGGAGGCGGACCGTGGATGTGAGTAAGAATGCGTAAAATGGTGGACACGTTCCTCTCTAGTGCGAGGAAACGTGGGTACAAAAAGATAGAAGAGGATGGGCCTGAGGAGGTAGTGGTGGATGCACCAGCACGCAGGGAGGCTAACTCAGTCTTTATAGCGAGACGGGCGGAGGTGGCTCGACGAAAAGCAGACGTAGTGGCCAGACGGACAGTAGAAGTGGTGCCGACGGCAGTGGTCATGCCGGCACATGAGGCGAGGCCAAAGAGGGCCAAAGTCAGAGCCTCAGAATAAATATGGACAGAAACAGGGGTGGCACTACTGGATCTAGCCTCGGGGTCTCCTCTAGACACAGGGATGTCCTGCACGCCTAAGTGGGCAGCAGGGGACGGTGGTCGTGGTGCGTCTGGGAAAGGGAACTGAAGATGTAACCCCCTAGAAACTCTGGGTTAGGAGGGAACGTCCAATCTTCCATAAGAACGATAGACATACGACCAGGGTTGGGCAGAATAGTGTAAGGAACAGGGGGGTGACTGTAGTAGAAGGTGAAGCGACCGTCGCCACAAGGCTTGATCATATGAGTGTGCCAAAGGACATCAAGATCTAGACGTGTAGATCATGCGGCAAGTGGCAAATCTCGGGGGATAACGATATTGAACAGGGGATGCAAAGCAGTGATGGTAATGAGGCCCCCGTAACAATACTTGCCCTTGCCAGCGTGGCTAATATCAATTAATTTGTGAATAAGCCAAGTGCCAGTATTAAAAGGTATGACAGGGGCCTCACAAGCACTCCCGTCAGCACCGCGAATAAACTCTAAAGTCATAGCCCACGGGATAAAAAGGTCAGGGATAGTCACGGTACTTGACTCATCCCTGGGAAAGAAAGTGCTAGATAAGATGCGGTGGGCTAGACGAAATACTGGGTGGATGATCG
Organism: Scilla litardierei; assembly: GCA_030789695.1. NCBI lineage: Eukaryota > Viridiplantae > Streptophyta > Magnoliopsida > Asparagales > Asparagaceae > Scilla > Scilla litardierei. The sequence goes on along the minus strand of CM061131.1, from coordinate 49,695,292 downwards.
AGGAGGCCTTGGCCTTGCCTCGGGGATATCGATCGTGGAGGGTGAGGCGACCTCAAAATATATCGACATCGAAGTCGCGGTGATATTCATAGGGACGGATGCTGTCGCTGCCTAGAATGGGAAAACCGAAAATGAGATTGATTTCATTCAGGTGTGTGCGGATGTTTCCGTTTCGGACGCAGAAATCGACAATGGACCACGCCTCACATTTGAGGGAAGATAGGAATTCTAGTGTGAGGGCGGGGTAAGATTTGATGTGGGAGTTTAAGAAAGGTATCCATCATAGGTTAGCGAATAGAGTCTCGACCTCGGAGAAAACTCCGAGATCGATCAGAGTTTGGGCATATGCAAACTTGCTGGATAGGTGTGAACGTGCGTTGAGTCTATTATAAAAATCTTTCTGGTCACGACTCAAGAAACGGTAACCACGCGGTCCCATCATTGGGTCCACAGGAGGGATAATTGGTTGGGTTGGGGATTGGGTAGGGGGTAAGGGGAGCATGCGAACTAGGTGGACGTGTGGACTTGCGTCTCATGCGAGACGGCTCCTTCTCAAGCATGATAGCCTTACCCTTATCCTTGTCCTTTTCCATGGTAGTGTGGTGATGCAAGTGAATGCAAGTCTATATGAATGCAAGTGAATGCAAGTCTATATGAATGCACACGACCAAATAACAATAGAGCAAAAATATATTGCTAGGGCAATATTAAAATAGAGCTCAGGAACGAATTTACCCAGTAGCGAAGTGAATCCTTGCTCGCAAAACACCCTACGCAGCACAATTGAGGGAAGTGTGAAGCCGCGGAACCCCTATCCAATGAAAGTGGAGTTTTTTCGAAATGTGGGAATAGGGCTAGGGTTAGTGCGAAATTAAGGTTGAATGAGAGTGGATGAGAGTGGGATTTATGGAGAGAGAGATGTAGGAAGTGGGGAGATCGTTTAAGAGGGAATAGAGATTGTGCGGAGGAAGAGGAAGGCCGTTTGTGAAGGAAGGAATGCGAAACGACGGGAAGATCTGTGTTGTTCGGGTGAAGAAATGAAGTCGGTTGAGTCGGGGTATTTATAGGGTTTAGGTGAACCGATCGGGTGAGATCTCACCCGATCGGTTGGGTTAGTTTTCAAAGAAATTCGTTGGAAGGCAGCTACAAGCGAACCGATCGGTTGAGTTTTCAACAGATCGGTTGGGCGCTTCACAATTTTCCTGAGAGCACTGTCGACTTCACCCGGACATCGACACAACCACGGCTTCAGCGAACCGATCGGTTGAATTAATCCCAAAATTTCCCGAGAGCACTGAAGATCTCACACGATCTGCCACCCGGTCAGCCATTTTTGCCACCCAATCGGTTGGATGATATTCAGATACGGGCCATCTTCAGACACAGCCCACCCGACCGGTTGATGCATGAATCGATCGGGTGGGCTATTTCCTGCAAAAAACACAAAATTCATCTAAGTTCTTCCGACGAAAACCCCCTTTGCTGAATTTATTAATCAAAAATAAGAAAATTTATCCCAAAAATAACGACGAAGGTTTAGAACATGGGTTACCCCCCATGAAGCGCTGTTGTTTAACGTCGTTTTCTCGACGCCCGGTATGTGATTCTCAAGGTGGTTGGTGCGGGTGATGCCCAATGATTGGCATCCCATCAGATCTTGGAGCAGCGGTCCTCATCAGTGGCAGGGGTTGCAGGTAGACACACTCAACTACCCTCCCGCTGGTGGTGTCCAGGGGCTTCTCCCTCATGTTAGAGTCTACCGCCACTCTTCGAAGTATCTGGACTTCCTCAGCAGTGAGCCCCACAAGTTCCTTTTCTTTGCTCCTAGTCGGAGCAACTTTCTTGAATTCGGGAGGGATCGTCTGTGAGACTTTCACCTCTCCAGCTGTTTCTTCTTCTGCCAACACGATATGCTCCTCGAGGCTCCCCAAGCTATGGGGGGGGGGTTCCTCAAGAGAATCTCCCAAGCTCCAGCCTCTACTACTCTTTCCTCTTCAGCTTCCAGCACGTTGCAGCTTTGCTCTTCAGAGGATGCTTCATAGATAGTCCCAAATCAAATTTGAACTTCTGATCGCCCACATTTAGGTACAACTTCCCTTTCTTCACATCAATTAACACACCAGCGGTCGCCATGAAAGGCCTCCCGAGGATGATCGGGGTATGATTGTCTTCTGGCATGTCCATCACAACAAAATCTACAGGCACATGCACGCCTCTGATGTTTACTGGCAGGTCATCCACAACCCCTACCGGATACTTGACTGATCTGTCTGCAAGTTGAAGGGTCATTCCGGTGGGCTCAAGGTCGCCCATTCTAATCATGTTATATAACGATAGAGGCATCAGACTGATGCTCGCTTCCAAATCAATGAGCGCCAGATTAATCTTCACCTCTCCAATCGAATATGGGATAGAGAAGCTCCTGGATCCTTGAGCTTGGGCGGATTTGCTCGTTGAATCAGAGTGCTGCACTCCGCGGTCAGGACGACTTTTTCTTTCCTTGACCCTCTCGTCACCAAGTCTTTCAAGAATTTTGCATAGGATGGGATAGTCTCTATAGCCTCGAGAAAAGGGATCTGCAAGCTCACGTCTTTGACCATATCAAAGAACTTGCCATATTTCTCATCAATCTTCACCTTGGCAAGTCATTGGGGAAACGACACAACGGGCATGAAGACTCTCAAATTCCCCTCTTCGTTCTTCTTCTTCTCTTCCTCAGAGACTCCCTCGGGAGTCATGGTCTTTGATGACGAAGCTCCATCGTCATTTGCTTTTGCATTTGGTCACCCACCGACCAATGGAGCTTCGGGTACCTTGGCAGGCTCCCTAGTTGGGATCTGAGTCCCGCTTCTCAATACTATAGTAGAAACGTTGGCGTGATCTTGCGTTAAGGCCAACGTTTGATTCGGCCCCCTACGATTTACTTCTGGTTGACCCGGCAATTTTCTCTACGCCCTCTGAAGGTTCGCCACCTGCAACCCCAGCTGGGTTACTTTGTCGGTAAGGGCCTTCTGTCCCATCTCCAGCCGCAAGTTAATCTTCTCCTGGTTCGTAATGTATTGGGTCAAGAGACTCTCGACCGGAGAGATTACCTGCTGTTGGCCATATGGCTGCTGCTGTGGCAGGGGCTGCTGATTCCTGGGGGGGATACTGCTGGTACATTTGTTGGGGCTGTTGTTGTTGCTGGTACTTGTCACGGTCTGTATTCACTAATCGTAATACGGCTGTGCGTATAGCAATTTCGGGTACCTGATTGGTTTTGTTGCTTTGTATGTGAGTCGTGTTATTAAGTCGATAGGGTCGTAGCACCTTGGTTGCATCCTTAGCAAGCCAACCCCGACGTGTGACCAACTTGGGATTACTGTCGCTTTTGGACCCGTATAATTAGTACGCTCTTCGTGCACGTAGCCTTGTTCGTGCACGTATTTATTTTAGACCTTGTATGCATCCGAAACCTATAGTGTTATATGTCGTTGTGACCCTCTCGAAGAATAATAAATTGTGGAATTAATTTGGAACGTCATTTCACGGGTCGTTCTCCCACGATTTGACGTTGTTTGATGAGACGTCGCGATTTTCACTTTTGTCGTGAGGCCTTTTTATTTTTAGTTTTGTTTCTCGTCATCAAAATTATGATCCGTCTTCTTAGTGTTGTTTCTCTCGTCGGTATGGTCACCCCAGTATTTATCTTACAATTTTCGAGCCCCGTTTGTCCCACTTTCACTTTTTCCCCAGTTTAATTATTACTTAGCCCTAATTTTGATAATTTTATTCCTCTAATTATTTTATTATAATCTTAAATCTTCTCGTAATTTTTACTTAGCCTTTTATCCCCCACATGGCCGCATCACACACAAGAGAGGGAGAGAATGAGGGCTTATTGTAATTTTTCTTGTTATAACAATTTTCTTTTGAAAACAATTCTAACCCTAGCTAACCTACCCTATCCCACGTGAGCCCATACCCTATGTAACTTAGCCCTTAGGGTTACAATTCTCCCAGCAACGCAAAACAAAAACCGCAGCCGCCGCCATCGTTTTTTTCACGCAAACAAACCCTTTCCCCGACTTCGACCCTCGCCGGCGGCCTCCCCTCGCCGTCAACCCACCTCCAACCTCGCCTTCGACCTCCCTTCGACTCTGCACCACCGTGGGGCCCCGTTGATCGCTGGAGCTCCGCCTGAAAGTACCCCGTAGCCACTATAAAACGCTGCAGCAACTGCATCGGTCGCCGCCGCCGCTGCCTCCGCCTCTCCAGCACCCTGTCGACCCCCTTGGACCTTCTGCCGCCGTGGCAGCCCCCTCTAGCCTCCGTTGATTCGAAAACAGTGAGTTCTCGCTATTTTGCTTCTACTCGACGTTTCGACACGTCGTATCGCCTCTTCGCCATCCCCTCTCCCTGTTGGGATCTTCTGACAGTCCCCCACCACTCCTAGGGGTGTTTTCTGACGTCACAATCATTCCCTACGACGCTCAACGTTGTAGTCTCCGTGTATGTCGACCCGTTCGTCTCGGTTCATTGTTACGGCCGCCCGGAAGCCGTACAAACGTCTACCGATCACTTACTCGCTGTTTGGAATCTTGCTCGCTGATCTGGTCGCTATCCAAGGATTGGCGATCATAGGAATATTTTGGAATTTGGACTAGGAGCGCGTTCTATTATTCCAACCCATGGCATCGCTACCCGACGCCAGTGTAGCTCTCGTGTCGTGTAAGGGTAACTTTCTGAACACTTAGGACCCCCAACCCATGCATGCTAATCAAGATAAAAATCAGTATTTAATTGCTTGGTAAATCACTAATGAAGATAATGTAAACTGGGAATGTAGGTTGATGAATCCGAGCACATAGTTAGATTGGACTGGTTGGACGGTATTTTTAGAACGACTGATTGCAGGCAAGTGAAACATGCCAACTTGTATTTAGGCAATGTTTTAGGCCATTCCCCATTTTTAGCGTAAAAGAGACTAGGCGACGAAATGATAAATCGCCTAGACGCAACTTTAAGATCTAGCTTGACAACGAAGCTAGATCTGTCACCCTGCCATGTCATTCATGCATTTTTACATGTCTCGCTTAAATTCCATATCTGTATGCTCTTTACTTTTACGCTGCCATGCCTGTCACGTTTAATTTCCTTATCTGTACGCACATTAATTGTACCCATGCCATGCCATGCATCCTGATGTCAATCCATGCTTGAATGTTGCATTCGTAGCACACACTACTTGTACTTGCTTGTTGAGGCTAGGCACCTGCGTTGCAGGCACAACCCTATGCCAAATACACTTCCTGGCCCGTGATCCAGAAGCGGGCTACATGTGTTGGTCAGAAGCCAATGCCCGATTACACGTGGAGGGGTAGGGTTTAGCGACCACTCAGCGTAGAAGTGTGCCTGTACAGCCACTTCATCTGTAAGGCGTAAACTCTGAGCACGACATGTTTACTTGACTTGTAAAATCCATGTGAATGTTTTAGTAGCTTTGCTACCCATGCCATGTCATACTTGTTGCCATGTTATACTTGTTGCCATGTTATACTTGCTACCATGTCATACTTGTTGCCATGTTATACTTGTTGCCATGTCAGACTTATTGCAGTGTCTCACTTGTTGCATCTATGCATTAAACTGCCATGTCATCGCACATTTTAGAACTGCTAGGTTGCTGTTCTTCTTTTAGTTTCCTTGCACAAGTCTCTTGTAGACTTGCTGACATGCGCCCTCGTCTCTTTTGGGTGTCGCATGTTAGTTGCTGAGCCAGAGCCCGTTGCTGAGGACGAGGTGTTTGTTGACGTTGGGCCTGGGTCCATTGTTGACGTGGAGTATGAGGACATCGGTGACCAGTCGTAGAGACTTAGTTCTGTGTTGCTTTCAGATTAGTTCTTGTTAGGTTGTTGGTGCGTAGCGCCTTTTCCGTTTCTGTACGTTTGTTATTTCTGTTGGCCATGCTTGGGCCTTTTAGACTCTTTTCAGCCTGGTGGCTTTTCTGTGATGTTGGATTTATTTGTGGACATTCTGAGATTGGAATAAAATTATATGTCTCTTTTCTTTTATTATTATTTTTGTTCTGTATCGCATTTGCAAGGACCTATACTTGGTTATTCCAGACGCTTTACAGACTGGAGCCTCACAGCTTCAAGTCTGAGCGGACTTTTCATGCCTCACCTCTATTTTAGGGAAGCGGGTCGTGACAGTACTACTGCTGCTGCTACTGAGGTGGCTGATATAATTGTTGCTGCGGTTGCTGGGGCTGCTGATATGGCGCCATGTAGCTCAGATTTGGTTGGTTTCGGTTTTTGGGAGATTAAGCCGGGTTTGAGCTAGTCCTTGGTAGATAGGGCACGTTGCCCGTTGGGTTGTAGAAAAGTGCGCTAGCTTGATTCACCGGTGGTGAGATATCACCACCATCAAAGTCTCCCAGGACTTCTGCTTCCACCGCTACTACTTGTTGGGTGTTGGCACCACCAGCTCCTACCATAAGTGTCGAGATCTTAGTCGATAGCAAATCGAATTTGCTAGATAATTTGTCGACCTCTTCGACTCTGTGCATTCCACCAGATCTGGGTGTGGCATGCTCATCACATCACCACTCATTATTTGATGCCATGTTCTCCAGAATTTTACCGTCATCTTCCTCGCTTCTCGACATAAAGGACCCCCCAATCGCGGCATCCATCGAAGATTTCAGGTCGTCCCTCAACCCATTGTAGAACAGATTTATGATCTACCATTTTGGGAGCTCGTGGTGAGGACATCTCCGCTGCATCTCCTTGTATCTCATCCATCCTCGTGCAGGGATTCGTGGCTAGTGACGTGTGTGTATATTTTATATATTCATGCACATCTTCTTTATATTTTTCCGTTGTTTTCCGTCGTCTCGTGCCCATTTTCTTGGGATTTTTAGTTTTCTTTCACTTTTTGGTGTTTTTGTGTATTTGCAGGAGATCGCCAGTATAAGGGACATATAACGAAGATATCATGAGTCCCCGAAGCAACAGGAGGAGTCACGTGTGATTCAGGGGGTCAAACGACGAAGATCGCCATTTTTCAGCCCTCACTCGATCGATTGGACACAGCCAACCGATCGGGTGATGCACGCGTGTCCGACCCGGACGTATGCTGGATTGAGAAGAACACCAACCGACTGGTTTTCTGACCAGTTGAACACAGCAGAGCTCTCGGCCAACTTGGAGCTGAATTCCAACCGATCGGGTGACATCTCACCCGATCGGTTCATTTGTAGCCGTTTCTTCCAAAAGACGACCAGGAGAGCTCAACCGACGTCTGCTGATCGTGCCAAATCGACGGAAGTCTCTGTCAATTTTGAGGACAATTCCAACCTATCGGTTGAATGATTCAACCGATTGGTTCATCTGATGCCGCAAGATCCAAACGACAACCCGGAGCTGCCAACCGGTCAGACCAAGCGAGCAGGTGAAAGCTTTGAATGTCGATGCTGAAGTGCTGTAGTAGCTCACCCGATCGGTTGATACTTCAACCGATCGGGTGACGTAAATTTCTATATATAGTTGCCCTAGGTTTCCAAAAACGAGGGCTGTTATTTTTCTGTCTTTTTTCTTGTACGGTGACGGCTGGAATTTTACTGTTTTTGTAAGTCTTCTGATCTTTGTGAAACTTTAATATAGTCTTAATAGCATTGTTACTACTTCATTGCAATCGTCTGATCATGATTTTTTCGGTTGATTTTTGTTTAGATCGATTTTTAGCCATGATTTGTGAGTAGTTCCTAAATCTGGGATTTTGGTGGAAACCCCTTCGTAGGTTCTCCCTAATGCGTCCATAGGACTAGGATTTCGATGGGGATTAGGAATTTAGATGGTTACGTGGGGTGTTTCATTGTCATCGGTGGGAAAAAGACAACCTTTGACCGTAGGGCCAAGGGGGAATAAACTTGGCGGTTGACTCCCTAGCCACAGCTCACGCCCTTAGCATAGACATCGAATCCTAGCACGCGGGAGCGGCAGGATGAGATGTTGGGAGTTATCGTTGTGAGCTTAGTGCTCCCGGAGTCGGTCGGTGTTAATGGACATGAGAATGCCCACCGACCGAACCCGAATAGTCTGGCGTATCATCCTGGGCATCGACCGGAATATCGGGCCCATGGGACGCTGGTACTACTCTTAGAGGCAACATCTCACCACTAAACCCTAATTCCGAATGTTTTCCTATCCTTAGTTTGTAATAGAAAGAACACATGATAGGGTGAAAACAGAAGTCATAAGTTTCCCTTTATATTGTTTATCCTCCGTATTTACATTCCGTGACAAACCATCGATCGATCGGGCTAGCTCACCCGTAGGATGAATTGGTTCCTCTTAAAAACAAGCACAACTACGCCTGCCTGTGTTCGACCCCCAAGCCACACTATAACACCGTGCGCTTGCGGTACAAATATTCAAATCTGGTATCCCCTTCCAACTGCACTCTTATGAGTTAAAAACCGGGGGCCGTCAAGCTTTATGGCGCCGTTGCCGGGGAGGCAACGTGCTTGTTATTTTAGGACCTATTGAACCCTTGAGTCTAGCTCATATCCCTATCTTGCGATAATTTACGCATTCTACTTTTTCATTTTTATTTTCTAATTTTTATTTTTCTACTTTTATCTGTTTCTATCCCATACTTGCTTCACGGGGTGTTGTGATTTTTCATGCGCATGAATACAAGGAGTCTCGACGACTTGATTCCTGCTGACCCAGAGATCAACACCACCATGAGGCGTCTGAACACAGAGAAGAGAAGATGAGAAGAGTCTGAAGCCATGGAATACCCCACCGCATAAGTCCCTGCTGGAGTACTCGATGCAATCCATCGGGTCCACCTCCTCCATTCGACCTCCGGCTATTACGGCACAGAGTTTCGAGCTCAAGCCGTCGTTAGTGACGTGGATCCAGCAGTATCAATTCTCTGGGGCACCTATGGAGAGCCCTATTGAACATCTGGACTCCTTTCTCGAGAAGTGTGACACATTCAGGATTAATAGTGTCACCGCTGAAGCAGTCCGTCTGAAGCTATTCTCCTTCTCTCCGAGAGTTAAGGCCAAGAAATGGCTTAGGGGAAAGGCCCGAACACCTTCAACACTTGGGAGAAGCTCTCAAATGCTTTCTTGACTAAGTTCTTCCCTCCGGGGAAGACGATGAAGATGAGGAGTGAGATCTCCTCCTTCTCCCAGGCCAGCCACGATCCCTGCATGAAGCTTGGACGAGATATAAAGAGATGCAGCGGAGATGTCCTCATCACGAACTTCCAAAGTGGCAGATTATAAATCTGTTCTACAATAGATTGAGGGATGATCTAAAATCTTCGATGGACGCCGCGGGTGGGGGTCCTTTATGTCTAGAAGTGAAGAAGATGCTGGCAACATCTTGGAAAACATGGCAACGAGCATGCAACACCTAGATCTGGAGGCATTCATAGAGTCGAGGACGTCGACAAGTTGTCTAGCAAATTTGATTTGCTATCGACCCAGTTCTCAGCGCTTATGGTAGGGGCTGGTGGTGCCATCACCCAACAAGTATCAGTGGTGGAATCGGAAGTCATAGGAGACTTCGAGGGTGGTGATATTTCACCACCGGTGGATCAAGCTAGCGCACTTTTCTTCAACCCTACGGGTAATGCGCCGTATCCACAATGGACTAGCCCCAATCCAGTTTATTCTCCCAATAACCGGAACCACCCAAATATTAGCTATCGGGCGCCGTATCAGCAGCAGCAGCAGCCGCAGAAACAAGTATACCAGCCGCCTAGGCAACAGCAACAACAGCAGTTTCAGCAACAGCAGCAACCACCACAAATGTACCAACAGTATCCCCCAGGAATCAGCAGCCCATACAGCAACAGCAGCAGCATTATGGCCAGCAGCGAGTCATCTCCCCGGTTGAGTCCCTCTTGACTCAGTATATCACACACCAAGAGAAGATCAATTTGAAGCTGGAGATGGGGCAGAGGGCCCTCACTGACCAAGTAACCCAGCTGGGGTTGCAGGTGTCGAACCTTCAAAGGGCACAAAACCAATTGCCGTGTCAACCGGAAGTGAATCCAAGGGGGGAAAATCAGACTTTGGCATTAACGTATGATCATACGAATGTGTCCGCTATCGTCTTGAGAAGCGGTACACAAATTCCTTCAAGAGTGCCCGCTAAGGAACCGGAAGCTCCGTTGGTCGGTGGGCGACCAATTGAAAAATCAAATGATAACGGAGCTTTGTCACCAACGAATTTGACTCCGGCGGGAGTCCCTGAAGAAGAGAAGAAGAAGGAAGAGGAGGAGAACCTTAGAGTATTCAAGCCCATTATGCCTTTCCCACAACGACTTGCCAAAGCTAAAATTGATGAAAAATAGGGAAGTTCTTCGCTATGGTCAAGTATCTGAGCTTGCAAATCCCTTTCCTGGAAGCCATAGAGACAAATCCCTCCTAAGCGAAATTTTTAAAGGATTTGGTGACGAGGGGTTCCGGAAAGGAAAAGGTCGTTCTCACAGCGGAATATAGTGCCCTCGTCCAGCGAGTGAATCCGCCCAAGCTAAAAGACCTAGGAAGATTCTCCATTCCTTGTTCGATTGGGGAAGTGAAGATCCATCGGGTGCTCGTGGATTTGGGAGCGAGCGTCAGTCTAATGTCCCTGTCACTATACAGGAGGAGTCAGTCTAATGTCCCTGTCACTATACAGGAGGATAGGGATGGGAGACCTGGAGCCAACGGGTATGACACTTCATTAGCAGATAGATCAGTCAAATATCTGGTGGGAATTGTAGACGACCTGCCAGTTAACGTCAGCGGAATGCATGTTCCAGTAGACTTCGTGGTGATGGACATGCCCGAAGATACTCATACACCCATCATCCTTGGACGGCCCATCATGGCCACCGTTGGCGTGTTGATAGATGTGAAGAAAGGGAAGTTATCCCTTAATGTTGGCGACCAAAAGTTCGAATTTGACTTGGGGTTGTCTATGAAGCACCCTCTGGATGAACCTGGTTGCAATATGCTGGACATTGAAGAAGAAAGAGCTGTGGAAGCTGGGGCCTGGGAAATTCTCTTAAGGAATCCCCCCGACAATTTGGGGGACCTTAAAGAGCCTGTCGGTTTGAAGAAGGAAGAAGTTGCTCGGGAAGCGGTGTTTCACATACGATCCCTCTCGGATTCCAAAAAGTTGCTCCGACAAGGAGAAAGGGCAAATAACCCATGGAGCTTACCGCTGATGAGATCCGGATCTTAAGAAAAGTGGCAGTCGATGCCAATGTGAAGGAGAAGCCCCCAGATCCCATCAACAGAGGGAGAATCATAGAGCAAGTCTACTTATCATCGCCGACGACACCAAAGGCCGCCGCTCCATCATCTGAAGGAATGATAAACATTGGGCATCACTCCCGTCCTCCTTGAAAATCATCTACCGGGCGTCGAGCAAACGACGTTAAACAACAGTGCTACATGGGAGGCAAACCATGTTCTAAACCCTCCTCTTTGTTTTAAGGATTATTTTTAGGTTTATTTTTCTTATTTTGTTGAATAAATTCAGCCACGGGAACTTTCGTCGAGGTACTTAGGCTATTTGTGAACTTTTGCAGGAAACACGCCCCCAACCGATCGGTTGACCCCTCAACCGATCAGGTGGGACGTATCAGACAATGACATGTATCTGTTCTCCAACGAACCGATCAGGTGAAACAAACTGAGACCGGGTGGCTGATCGTGTGAGAAGTGCAGAAGTCTCGGGAAATTTGGGGATTTAACCAACCGATCGGTTGATATGAAGCATGGTCGTGTCGCTGACCGGGTGAAGTGCACTGAACTCTCAGGAAAATAGTGAAGCGGCCAACCGATAGGTTGACATCTCAACCGATCGGGTCGCCTGTAGCCACTTTTCAACAAATTTTTTGAAAATTTACCCAACCGATCGGGTGAGATCTCACCCGATCGGTTAGCCTAAAACCCTATAAATACCCCCCGTTTCGCCCGACTCATTTTCTTCACCCGATTCCGATTTCTCCTCCGCCGTTTCGACTTCTCCAAACCCCAACCGGCCACGTTCTTCCCTCAACCGACCACCAATCCCCCTCAATCGATCTTTCCACTTCTCCTTCCTTCTCTCCATCAATCCCTCTCTCTCCTCCATCCCCATCCAAGCCCTAATTTTCGCCCGACCACCCCCTATTTCGTAAATTTGTTAAAGAGAAGCACCGCGGCTTCACACTCCCACCAATTGCACATCGTTGGGTGATTTGCGAGCAAGGATTAACTACGCTTCTGGGTAACTTCGCTCCTTAGCTCAATTTTTAATTTTGCCCTAATACTATATTCTTTCTCAATTGCCATTGATTGTGTGCATTCATCGCATCTTGCATTCACTTGCATCACACACCATCATGGCTAGGGAAAGAGATAAGGGTAAGGCTATCATGCAAGAGGAGGAACCGTCTCGCAAGAGACGAAAGTCCACACGTCCACCCATTCCACGTCCTCCTCCTACACGACCTACACAACCCCAACCCCTACCTATCATCCCTCCCGAGGACCCAATATTGGGCACGCGTGGTTATCATTTTCTGAGTCTCGAGCAGAAAGATTTTTATCATAGACTCGATGCACGTTCGCACCTCTCCACCAAGTTCGCACACGCACATTCTCTTATCGATCTCAGAGTTTTCTCCGAAGTCGAGACCCTATTTGCTAACTTAGGTTGGTTAGCTTTCTTGAACGCCCACGCGACGTCCTACCCGGCCCTCACACTAGAATTCTTATCTTCCCTTAATTGTGAGTCGGGATCGATCGTCATTTTTCGGGTCCGAAACAGAACCGTCCGCACCCACCTGGATACTATCAATCACATTTTCAGAATCCCCAATCTTAGGGGCGACACTATCCGTCCCTACGGATATCACACGGACTTCGACGTAGATCAATTTTGGTTTCGCATCACCCTACACGATCATTACCCTCGAGGGAAGGCCAAGGCCTCCTCCATCATTCACCCCATATTTCGTCTGGCCCACTAAGTCATATCTTGCACATTCTTCACCTGGGATGAGTCCGGGAACGTGACTATCCCTGATCTTTTCACTTTGTGGGCCATGACATTCGATTTTATTCGTGGTGACAATGGGATCGCCTTCGAGGCCACTTGCATCCCTATTCATACTGGTGCTTGGCTTATTCAGAAGTTACTTGAGATTAGCCGCGTCGGCAAGGGCAAATACTGTTGCGGGGGCCTCATCACTATCATAGCCTCATATCCACAGTATAATATTGTCATCCCTAGAGATTTTCCTTCTCCCCAGGACCCTCACATCTAAATCTTGACGTCCTGCGTCATATACACATGATCAAGCCCCGCCCTGACGGTCGTTTCACTTTTTACTACGGACACCCCCTGCTCCCTATACCATTCTGCCCAACCCCGCTCGTATGACTATCGTTCTAGTGGTAGATTGGACTTTCCCTCCCGATCCATAGTTTCTGGAGGGGGTTATGTCTTCCATTCCTTCCCCAGGGCACACCCAGACCACCTTCCCCGGCCGCCCACTTTGGCGAGTAGGATATCCCTGCGTCCCGGGGAGACTCTGAGGCTTGTCCCAGTCATACCACCCTGGCTTCTGGCCCTATCACTTCTGAGGCTCTGACTGAGGCCTTCTTAGGCCTAGCCTCTGGTGCTAGCATGACCACTGCCGTTGGCACCACTTCCACTTCCTGTCCTGCCTCTACTTCTTCCGTTTGCCGCGCCGCCTCCACTCGCCTCGCTGTCGAGGCTGAGCTAGCTTCACTGCGCGCTCATGCTTCGTCCTCTACCCCCTCGGACCCTTCATCTTCGATCTTCTCTCACCCATGTTTCCTCACACTATAGAGGAATGTGTCCACCATTCTCCGCCACCCCACTCACATTTTTGGCCTTCGTCCACCCACTCCACCCACCTCACAACGATCTTCACCTCCACAGTCACATTCATCACCACACCCATCACCCCCTAGGCGACCATCCCCTCCCGCCACCTCGGTTCCCATTCCTGCCAATTCACCTCCACTCACGACCACCGTCGTCGATCCCACAGATCCACCACCCTCCACTTCTGTCACCCCATACATGCACCGCAAGAAATTGCAGGTGCGATCGCGATCACTTCCCACACCATCCTCTACTACTACCGTATCTACCTCCATATCTACCCCATCTACCACCGCTTTGGTCGCCATTTCCCTTCCACTCACCATCATTACCGCCACACCACACATCGTCCACAATTCCACACCCATCCACACCCATCCACACACATCCTGCACCCCTCTCCCCACTTCTCCGCACACCCCCTACCTCTCCCCTCCGTACCCCTCCATCTTATGCCGAGGAGGACGAGGACGGTTCCTCTCCTTCTTTTTGATTTCTTTTTCTTCTTTGATCTTTCCCCTTGCATGTTTCTGCTTCTTCATGATCATATCTTATTACTAGCACTATCATGTCTAGCTTGAGGGAATTCAAATTTTTTGTGTTTAGTCGTGTTTTTCTGTGTGGTGTGCTTGTTTATATATGTCGTGTGGTGTGATTTTCTATCGGTTATTTTCTTTATTGCTTTTTCCTCCTTCTTTATTTTTCAGTTTCGTATGTGTGTTTTTCTTGTTTTTCATTTCTCTTTATGTTGGTACGTATTCCCCCCATTCTCATAGCCCTCCCGTATTTACTTTTATTGCATTGAGGGCAATGCAAGTTTCAGCTTGGGGGAGTCACACTTCGTGCGTCATTTGTGTCTTTTTCTTTATTTTTGAGTCATTTTCACCGTGCTTTTTTCTTCTCATCTTTTGTTCTCTCTCTCCTAGAGATGACCCCTTATGATGAATTGCCACAGAATCACACACACACCTAGCATGGCTTCGATAATCACATTCGCTAACCCTAGGAAGCTGAGTCCTCTTGCATTTCATGCATCGTGGGTCCATTTTGCTTTTGTGTGAGTCGTGTGTCGTGTCTAGCTTACAGTGTGCTTCTACTTTGTGATTTCGATGTATATACCTGTCCTGGGATGACCCCTAGATTATCATGCTTCGATTTGAATATGCGGTATTTGCTTCTCCTGTCTGCTTCTATATGCATGCTATATTTTTATCGTATACTTCATTTCGCATGTGTCGGGATTCCACAGTTAGGGCTAGGATAACCCATTTAGCCTATGCTCTGATTAGCAAAGAAAATCTCCTTTGCCCAAGTGTCTAGAATCTGATTTCTTTTTTATTTTACTTGGTGCAAATCCCCTCGTCGTGTGCCGTTCTCCCACTTGGGAGAGTACACATGTATATACCCAAAAATCCAAAAATCCAAAGAAAAAAAGAAAGAAAAGAAAAACCCAAAAAGAAAAGAAAAGAAAAAAGAAAAAAATATATATATATGTATAGCCAAAACTCCAAAAAAATACATATATCCAAAACCCAAAAAATTCCTGTGTGAATATTTTGCTACCTACCAAGAATAAAGGGAAGGCGAGAATTTGCACCGAGTGTTCTACTCCACATCTTCTCAACCTCCATCGTTTTCGAAAACATTTGGAATAGGAACTTCTTAGCTATTATCTAGGCGATAGTGTGGTGATTTCCTAGTCCCTAGTTGTGGAGTCCCTGACGCATGATATGTTTCGATTCTTACTCTGTTCTCATGCATGCTTGAGCTATATATTCATCGTTTATTCCAAATTGAATCGATATTTGGGTCTTTTCTTGGATATGTGTATATGGAGCTCTATTGCACATTGTAAATAGTAACACCGTCTGCTAGCACACGACCACACTCACTCGCACTTCACCGCGTGGGCCCATGACACTTGTTTGGACTCATATTTCTTCAGTTTAGTGACGTGTTTTGTCGTATGCTTGTTTTGTGTGGCGTGTTTGATTTTGTTGGCCCTGACGGGTGATTTAGGATTTTGACTTCTCTTTCCCTCTCTCTCTATTTTCTCCCTCTGAGCTCCTACAATCACTCGTCTTCCTCGAGGACGAGGAAGGGTTCAGTTTTGGGGATTTTGACGTGTGTGTATATTTTATATATTCATGCAAGTCTTCTTTGTGTTTTTCTGTTGTTTTCCGTCGTCGCGTGCCCATTTTCTTGGGATTTTAGTTTTCTTTCACTTTTTGGTGTTTTTGTGTATTTGTAGGAGATTGCAAGTGTAGGGGACATATAACGAAGATATCATAAGTCCCCGGAGCAATGGGAGGAGTCACGCGTGATCCAAGGGGTCAAACGACGAAGATCGCCATTTTTCAGCCCTCACCTGATCGGTTGGACACAGCCAACCGATCGGGTGATGCACGCTGTCCGACCCGGACGTAGGCTGGAGTGAGAACAACACCAACCGATCGGTTCGCCGACCAGTTGAACACAGCAGAGCTCTCAACCAACTTGGAGCTGAATTCCAACCGATCGGGTGACATCTCACCCGATCGGTTCATCTGTAGGCGTTTCTTCCAAAAGATGACCCGGAGAGCTCAACCGACGTCCGCTGACCATGCCAAATCGACGAAGTCTCTGTCAATTTTGAGGACATTTCCAACCGACCGGTTGAATCTGGTTGAATGATTCAACCGATCGGTTCATCTGATGCCGCAAGATCCAAACGACGACCCGGAGCTGCCAACCGGTCGGACCAAGCGAGCGGGTGAAAGCTTTGAACGTCGATTCTGAAGCACTGTAGCAGCTCACCCGATCGGTTGATAATTCAACCGATCGGGTGACGACAATTTCTATATATAGTTGCCCTAGGTTTCCAAAAACGAGGGCTGTTATTTTTCTGTCTTTTTTCTTGTACGGTGACGGCTGGAATTTTACTGTTTTTGTAAGTCTTCTGATCTTTATGAAACTTTAATATAGTCTTAATAGCCTTGTTACTACTTCATTGCAATCGTCTGATCATGATTTTTACGTTTGATTTTTGTTTAGATCGCTTTTAGCCATGATTTGTGAGTAGTTCCCAAATTTGGTATTTTGGTGGAAACCCTTTCGTGGGTTCTCCCTAATACGTCCATAGGACTAGTATTTCGATAAGGATTAGGAATTTAGATGGTTACGCTGGGTGTTTCATTGTCATCGGAGGGAAAAAGACCGCATTTGACTGTAGGGCCAAGGGGGAATAAACTTGGTGGTTGACTCCCTAGCCACAGCTCACGCCCTTAGCGTAGACATCGAATCCTAGCGCACGGGAGCGGCATGATGAGATGTTGGGAGTTATCGTTGCGAGGTTAGTGCTCCTAGATTCGGTCGGTCTTAATGGACATGAGAATGCCCACCGACCGAACCCGGGTAGTCCGGTGTATCATCCTGGGCATCGACCGGAATATTGGGCCCATGGGACGCTGGTACCACTCTTAGAGGCAACGTCTCGCCACTAAACACTAATTTCGATCGTTGTCCTATCCATAGGTCGTAATAGCAAGAACACATGATAGGGTGGAAACCAAAGTCCTAGCTTTCCCTTTATATTGTTTATCCTCCGTATTTACATTCGGTGACAAACCATCGATCGATCGGGCTAGCTCACCCATAGGATGAATTGGTTCCTCTTAGAAACAAGCACAACCACGCCTCCCTGTGTTCGACCCCTAAGCCACACTACAACACCGTGTGCTTTCGGTACAAATATTTAAATCTGGTATCCCCCTTCCAACTGCACTCTTATGAGTTAAAACCGGGGGACGTTAGCTAGCTTGAGAGAAGGAGGAGATCTTGCTCCTCAACTTCATCGTCTTCCCCGGGGGAAAGAACTTGCTCAAGAAAGCGTTGGATAGATTCTCCCAAGTCGTGAAGGTGTTGGGGTCCTTTCCCCTTAGCCATTGCTTGGCATTATCTCGCAGAGAGAAGGGGAACAGTTTGAGCCGGATAGCTTCAGTTGTGACACTGTTGATTCTGAAGGTGTCACATTTCTCAAGGAAGTAGTCGAGATGCTTAATTAGGCTCTCCATGGATGCCCCTGAAAATTGATCCAGTTGGATTCACGTCACTAATGACGGCTTTAGCTTGAAACTCCCGGTCGTAATAGCCGGAGGTTGGATGCTAGACATGGACCCGATGGATGGCATCGAGTACTCCAGCATGGATTTCTGGGGAGGAGTATTCTCTCCCATGGTTTCTGCTTCTTCCCGTCTTCTTCTTTCTGTGTTCAGACGCCTCATGGTGGCGTTAATCTCTGGGTCAAGAGGAATCAAGTCGTCAAGACTCCTTGTATTCCTGTGCATGAAAAATCAACAAACACCCGTGAAGCATGTATGGTATAGAAACAGATAAAAACAGAAAATAGAAAATAAAAAATAAAAAATAAAAAAGCAGAATGCGAAAATTATCGCGAGGTGAGGATGTGAACTAGACTCTAGGGTTCACAGGGTCCTAAAAGAAAACAAACACGTTGCCTCCCCGGTAACGGCACCATAAAGCTTGACGTCCCCTAGATTTAAGCATACAAGTGCAATAGGATCGAGGATACCAGATTTAAATATTTATACTGCAAGCGCACGGTGTTGTAGTGTGGCTTGGGGGTCGAACTCAGGGAGGCGTGTGATGTGCTTGTCTCAAGGAGGAACCGGTTCGTCCAATGGGTGAGCTAGCCCGAGTGATCGATGGTTGTCACAGAATATAGATATGAAGGATAAACTATATTAAAGGAAACCTAGGACTTCGGTTTCCACCCTATCATGTGCTCTCACTATTATGACCGACGGATAGGAACACGATTGGATTTAGGGTTTAGTTGTGGAACGTTGCCTCTAAGAGTGATATCTAGCGTCCCTTGGGCCCGATATTCCGGTCGATGCTCAGGATGATACGCTAGGACCACCCGGGTTCGGTCGATGGGCATTCACATGTCCATTAACACCGACCGACTCCGGGAGCACTAAACTCGCAACAATTACTCCCAACATCTCATCTTGCCGTTCCCACGCACAAGGATTCAATGTCTATGCTAGGGGCGTGAGCTATGGCTATGGAGTCAACCGCCAAGTTTATTCCCCCTTGGCCCGACCGTCAGAGGCGGTCTTTCTCCTGCCAATGACAATGAAACACCCCGCGTAACCATCTAAATTCCTAAACCCTATCGAAATCCTAATACTATAGTCGTTCTAGGGAGAACCCATGAAAGGGTTTCCAACAAAATCCCGGATTTGGGAACTACTCACAATTCATGGCAAAATCACAATCTAAACAATTTTTAACGGTAGAAATCATGATCAGACAGTAGAAAACAATTGATAGCATTGTATTAATACTATATTAAAGTTTCAAAATGATCGGAACACTTACAAGATTCAATAAAATTCCAACCGTCATAACCCAAGAAAAAGATAGAAATTAATAACATGCGTTTTTGAAAACCCTAGGTCATATATATATATATATATATAACGAGGTCACCCGATCGGTTGAAGAATCAATCGATCGGGTAAGCTGCTAGTCGTGATGGCCATCGGGCTTCAGAAGCTTCAACCGGGCGCTGAGGAGAGCGGGTATCGTGACCCGGTCGTCGCTTGGGAATTTCAGCTTCAGATGAACAGATCGGTTGAATTTTCAACCGATCGGTTGGAATTAAGCCCAAAAAGACAGAGAGCTCTGTCAATCTCACCTGATCAGCGAACCGATGGGGTATGCGTGCACCAACCGATCGGTTGGCTTTATCCAATCGATCGGTTGGGGGCTGAAATATGGGTATCTTCGTCGTTTGGCCCTCTGGATCGTGCGTGACTCATCCCGTTGCTCTGGGGACTCATGATATCTTCTTTGTATGTCCCCGACACTGGAAATCTCCTGCATTTACACAAAAACACAGAGAAAGTGAAAAGATACAAAAAACACAAAAGAACGTGTATGAAATCTCCTGCATATATATATGAACATTGGACGGTGAAAATGATATGAAATGATGCGATAAAAACATAGAAAATATGAACACATCAAAATCCCCCAAGCTTACCTCTTACTCGTCCTCGAGGAAGACGAATACGAAGCACACCGGGAGGTGAAAATAAGAAATTGAAAAAGAATGCAAAGAGGAAAGGGTCGCTAGATTATTTGCTCAAATCTCAAGCTATAATCCACACATACTAATAAGAGATTTCATATCTTTCATAAATATAAATCTTGCAAGATTTTATGATCAACAAAAAGGAATCTCTAAGGTTCATACAATCAACTCATATCTATTTCATGCATTTCATAGTGTTTAATATGCAAAATATTAGCGATGCACTTTTCGATCAAAAGCTGTAACTGAAGCGTAGAAGATACACACCAAGCATGCAATAGGGAATAGAAAAAGAGTCATGGCATTCATATATTCATATCAAATCATAAGAAATCTTCATAGCTAAATTATTTCGCTAAGTATCAGTATTATCAAACTTTTCCAATTGTGCACCTCTCCACTCTAATGTCATACGCACTCATTTTGATCAAAAGAGTTCAACCCCCTTAAGCTTAGCTTGAGGCATCGCATCCAAGGAAAATAATATGGAGAATTTGATCCTTGCCTTGGTTTTCCCAAGAAATAAAGAAATTGTTTTCTTTTCTTTTCTTTTTGACTTGATTTTTTTCTTTTGCATTTTTGTAGGAGCTATATAATATGTAATTTTTTTGGTTTGGCTCCTTTTTGGCTTTTTGTACTTTTTGGAGCTAGCATTTTCTTTTGTACGTGATTTTTGGGAATAGATGCGGTATAAGTAGCTGTAAGGGGTGAACTCAAGTGACAAGTAGAGAATAAAAGATATATGTGGAGAAGGAAATAAAGTAACACTCGGTTCACTCTAAGATGTGCACAAATGGTTCAATAAGATAATCAACTAAACTCATATGAAAGCATGGATATTCTTAATCATCTTAACAAATAGTAAAGCCAAGCAGTAAAGTTTACAATCAAATCATGCATGCAATAAGAATGTGAATAAGATATGAAAGCAATGCTTCAGATATGTCAATAATGCGTGAATCTTGATGCATTTCTATTAGAAGCATACAAGACACTACTACATACATTCGGTTTTAACATGTATCATGCATTTACTTAGAGGATTCGTCAAAAGAAATATAATTTGCAAGCATATATGAATAGAAACACTATGAAATACTCTAAGTAGCATGGCAAGGGATAATAAGCATCATGATGGATGCTAAAGCAATAAGAGATATCATTATAGAGAATGTATCTAGCATAAAAGGGAAAAAAAGTATAATAAAAAATAAAACAGGCATGTAGGTATACTAAAAGATGGAAACTGTGATGCTAAAAAGGGAAAAAATGTCGAGAAAATGGGTGGAAAATAAGATAAAAAGATGTAAAGTGAAAGAATATAAATAAAAATGAAAATAAAGAGGTATAGCGTTCATCCCCCAAGCTAAACACAGTAGTGTCCCCACTGCTAAGAACGCGCGTACAAGGCGGGAAATGATGCTGGGGTGGGGTGGGTGTCTAATTAAAAATTGGAAAACGAAATAAAAACCTATACAATGAAAAAAGCAAAAAAATGCAAAGGCATGTCCTAATGCCTAGAATATGTACAAGCATGCATATGATGCAATGATGGGTATATGCAAATGGGTGATGATGGGTTCTCTCTCGAGCTAAACAGGTGCAAGGCCCCGAATGGACAGCTGGGCACTAAATGGTGGGAGGGGTGAGCAGGAGCAAAAATATAAATCAAGCAGGGGCATCACCCTCAGTGGGTGATGATGGGTCCCACTACTGAGGACCAGATGATGGAACAAGAGGTAGGTCAACAGGTTGTGATGGTGCAACCGGCTCAACTAGAAGTGGGGCAGGCTCTGCAGAAGCCTGAACAATCGAAACGGTGAGCGGTGCATGTCGAACAGGAGGCATATGTGCAAGAATGACATGTAGTGCACGCTGTGTCCTAAGGATATCTAGAATCGCCCTACTATCTCGGTGCACTGCCTGGTGGTGGGTGGCAACCGAGCGGGAGAGGGTGGCAAAGTCACGCCTCCACCCGGTAACAAGTTCTCCACAGCTGTCAATTGTGCATTAGTGAGGAGGGAGTCAAGTGGTGGGTGTGCACTACTAGAGACAACTCTCTCTCCATGGGCTCAGGCACGTGCTGTACGAGGTCTGAATGAGAAATCAGGAGTGGGTGGTTTAGTAGGGATCTCGATAGAAGATGGGAAAGGAATGGATCCGAGATCAGGTATAGAGGTCTGGGCAGTAGAATCAGTGGGGAGAGTCATCGCAGCGACAGAAGTGGTGACAGAGACCACGACACTCTCCGTAAAGACAACCGATATGGGGAAAATGGTGGTAGGTGCATGCTCCAAAATGGTAGAATCAGTAGGTGCAGGAGCAACGGAAAAAGAAGTGCCCTCAGAGGCGGTGAGAGAAGATGGTACAGAGACTATGGGGGTTGAAGTGGGGACAGCCCCGGAGGTCTCTGGTGCTGTGGTAGTGGTGGTGGTGATGGTGGGAGTGGCACTAGCAGAAGTGTGGATAGAGGAGCTCACTCGTGGTGCAGGTATGGTGACAGGAATGGTAGCGCTCACTGGCTCCTGATCAGAACTAAGCTCCCAATCCTCGTCGCCCTCCTCAGCGGTGGGCTGGTCTCCTGCGAGCTCTAAGACATGGATGGGTGGGATAGGGTGAATGCTAGAAAGGATCCAGTCCAGCATGACTGACTTCATCTATATAAGATCAGGGCAAGGGAGGTACATGTGATGCTCTCGACGGGTGCCTAAAAGATAGATCTAGTGGCACTCACCGTGGGACTTGATGATGTGCATACGAGCAAGCACATATGTGGTCAGTCTGGTAGGCCTGGTGGGAACCCCTAGATCGGTAGGAAGATCAAGGATAAGCATGATAGAAAAAATGGTAAATAATCCACTGCAACAGATCTCTGTGGCGACAGAGGCAGTGAGAAAAAGGCGGTGGCACAGCCACTGGGCTGTGTCAGATAATAGGAAGAGGCGGAGAGTGTCATCAGCTACCCGTCTGATGGGTCGGGTCATCCCACTGAGGTGTACAAGCTCTGGGAGTGAGATGGTCTCGACCTCAGGCCTAGAAAATATGGTGGTGGCGATGTGGCACTAGGCATATCTAAGGCATGGGTGGATGATGGATGAAGAATTCGCCATACTAGGACTGTAACCACAAAGATCGTTGATGCGCCGCAAAAAACTCTCGGCATCAAATGAGGGTAGCTCAACGTCAGGTGCGTATGCCTGGTCTAGATCTAGGATAGGTGGGAAATGGAAGTAGGTGCAGATCATGGCGTATATGACGACAATGTCACGATCCAGCAGCCTAAAACGAATGTCGTCCCCCTCACGGACAATGGAACTCATCGCCTCGTAGGTGAGGAGAGTGAAAGTGCGTGCGTTTATGGTCAAGAAGTGGTCCCAACCTATAGTCTGGTAGAGCCTCTGGACACCATGTAGGATACCCAGGCTCGTAAGTGTGGTGATGGATGCGAAGCAGGTGGGGACGATGGGGCAGTGGGATACGATCTCGAATCACGCACGATGTGCAGCATCCCTAAAGATGATGCCATAGTCATCAGGGTGTCGGTTGGTGGATAGGATGGTGGTAGAGGAGCGGATGTAGGAATGGGAGCGGCGGTGGTGTGTGGGGCCTCTATTGCGAGAGGCGTAGGGGATAGAGAGCATAAGGGTGAGGGTGTGGTGATGTCCATGTGCTTAGTGGGTGAGGGTGATGGATGTCGGTGGCAGGCACGTCGAGAAGAGGAGGGACCGGGGTCATTGGCCTTCCTTTTCTTGGCTGGGGGCTTCCTAGCCCTAAGCCTAGAAGGCATCGTGATGTGTTGAGTGCTAAGTGACGCAAGCTTGGGATATGGCAATATAAATAAGGCAAGGAACGAGTGTACCGATATCCGTGAATTGCGGCATTAGCAAAAGCAAGCGTATGTTCGATGCCTCTAAGAAAAACATCCCCCAAGCTGCTCCCAAACCTAGCGTCTCCTCGAAACACTCCAAATGTACCTGCAATCGATAATTAAGATAGTATTAGTAGCAGATTAAAAATAAATTTTGGTTTAGGGTTCAGAATAAGGAAAAATTGGTTTTTAGGGTTGAATTGAGGAATAGGGGAGATATGGAGATATGGGGAGAGAGGGGGGAGAAGAGGGGGTGGAGAGGGATGGATTTGGGTTAGATCGAGCGCGGTCCGGCAGAGCTCGGGCTGCGCGAGGCAGAGGTCCGGTGAAAGGGGTGGAACGAGCTAGGTTAGGGTTTGTTTTTGGCTCGAGCTCGGGCAGTTGGACTCTGATTTGGGGGGCTTTTGGGGCTGAACGGGTTTTATAAGGGCGGATCCGATTTGGCAAAGGTAAAGAGATGTGGGCCCCTCCCCATTAGTCGTTGTTCGGTCGAGCAGCACTGGCTGCTCGATCGACTAAAAAATTAATAAGAATTTAAGAAATTGATCCCCCAAATTGTGCCCAGCTACTCGACCAAGCTGCTTACTCAGCTTGGTCGAGCAGAAACGTTGCTGTATTGAGCTCGACCGAGTGGTGTGCTACTCAGTTGAGTTGAATTAATTACAGAGCGACATTTTCATCTCATTCTGACCGCGACTGTAGCTCGATCGAGTAGGGTGGCTACTCGGTCGAGTCGAATTGATTACAGAGTGCCCTTTTTTAGCATCCTCTGCATCTGACTGTCGCTCGACCGAGCAGGGTACCTGCTAGGTCGAGTGTCCTTCTATTGTTCTCCAAGCTAAGTATGCCTCTCCTCGTTATCTCCTCTTGGGTCCTTCTCCAAATTTTCATCATTTTGCGTGCTCTCTCCATTGTTCACCTGCATAAGGTTTTATAATTTATATTTATCTAATGAAATAAAAAAATGTTTTAATTTTGTTTTTGGGTTAAATGAAGAACAAACTAAAGGAATAAAACTAAAAATAAAGAAAAATTCTGGTTTCCTCCCGATAAGCGCTTGTTTAAAGTCATAAGCTCGACTCCCTTATGATTTTCAATGGAGCTTTTTGATGTTAGGCGCAGATGAAATGTGCTCGTCGTGTTTTCCAATGAGTCCTTGTAGTGGGAGTTGATGAGCCTTGCTTCGTTGGCCCTCATCGACTGTGAAGATCGTAACCTCCGGTTGTTGATCATGCAATGGTATACCAGGCGACTCCTCGTCTAAGGCTCTTGACGCACCCGAAACCTACACCTAGATTCCACCTAGCGGTGTCACGGTCGCTAGGCGTAGTATGGCTCCTAGGTGTCAATTTCGGGCTCTATCCGCAAGTGGACGGTGTCAAATTATAGTATAAAAGATGTCGGATCCCACAGGGACGGTGACAGTTTATTTGGGGTCTCAGCTTATTTTTATATCTCGAAGTGAGATGGTTGTCGGGTTGAGAGGATTGGTTGTGGTATCGTCATTGATTCAATAATAAAAGGAACTAGGGTATTAGGGATCACAACTAAGACTTTCGGGGATCGATGTTGGAATAGGATCCTTACGTTGCATTAGGATTAGGAGATTAATCTCTCAATTCGTATCACTCTCGTGGGATAGAATTTCGAGGTATTTCGGTGGCTCTCGTTGACGCAATGGCGGTAGCCGTCAACGTAGCGATATAGTTCGTCGGTGGATCCCCTCAAGGCACGAGCTGGACTTGGTCACGAGCCTTGTTTGGATCCACCGATTTCCCTATTCGAATCCTAAGGATACCCCTTAAGCTCATTAATTCTACACACCGTGGGCATGATCTCAGTGTGGGTTATCATAGGGATTCGGAAGGATCGACTGAAATACTCCCCTTTATTCCCAATTCAACCTAGAGATCTGGATCTACATCTCCCACCTAAAGTCTTAGTGCTAACCCATCAACCCTAGAAGAGACTACTCACACATGGCGATATTAACAAATAAAAATACGGTTTTATCAAGGAAAACATCGTAGTAAATTAACTAATTAAGAATTGAATTACTTACGCACCGAAGACGAAGAAAAACAGCGAACAATAATTCCAAAGAGAGCCCAAAATTTCCAGAATGCAAGAGTAACAGATCACGCCAAAAACAATTCAATAATCATCCAAAAACTAGGTTTAGATCTAACAAAAATCTCTAATCTCCTTCTCTCTCCAAAAGTAATTCAAAATTACAAAATGAATGAACTCTCTCAAACGCGCAACCCAGATCTACTCTTCACTCCCAAGCGCGGATCAGATGGCCACGCGAGAAATTCCAAAAATAGCCTTCAGTGTCGCCGACCGAGTTAGTGACTCGGTCCAGCAGGGGCTTGCTCTGTCGGGCTGCTCGATCGAGTAGCCCTCATGCTCGGTCGAGTACATCAGGGAGTCATGCTTCTCCAAAATATGCCACTCTGTATGCTCTGTTGAGTATTGGACTTCTCCCTACTTGGTGTTAATGATGAGCAAACATAAATACTTGCGACTAATGCCATATTTTGCAGTTAATCCATTGCCTAAGCTATTTATGAAGATCTACTTGCAATGGATGACTCTCAAACATCATTGAAGGCAAATGACATGAATTGGGTGATCATAGATTATGATTGAAGCTCCGTGAAGACTTTAAGCGCATACGATGGATAGAAGAGATTATTCGTCAATGTAATTTTTTGTTTATCTCATCTAGTATGTAGCTTAGAAGTAGAACTTTGATGGAGCACTCTCACACATCTACATTAAGTCATAGGACTCCATTATATCAATTGTCCTTTGACTCCAATTCATTTCTCTATTGTTTGTGCCAGAATTTTTTATAACAGTCGACTGCTTAACAGTTTACAGTCGTCTGTCTCAAAAACAGTCGTCTGTATTTTGTTCTACACTCGCCTGTTATGCACAAACTTTTACAATATAGTTTTGGGCCTTCTCTGATTACTTCGCACATGCTACTGATGAACGATTCACAGGCGCCTGTCCAAGTGACAGTCGACTGTGTTTTGTAAATCAGTCGCCTGTCTATCATTGCCCAAACTTTGTTTGATCTGACTTTTACGGCCAGTCGACTAATGCTGTATATACAGTCAACTGTCTATTAGATCAGTCGACTGTCTATGCTGCAACAGTCGCCTGTCTGTAAGTCATTTCTTTGACTCAGTTCTCTGGAAATTTCTCATGCTTTTGACAGTCTTCTGTATAAGGATTTACAGTCGCCTGTTCTGATTAACAGTCGACTGTGTTCCTTGCATCAGACGTATGTCCTGTTACTTGTGAGATTTCTAGTATTTGTCTAACTTACCCATCTATCGGCCAGTCGCTTATCGAAGGAATTACAGTGGCCTGTTGGTTTAACAGTCGACTGTCTTTGCTTCATCAGTCGACTGTCCATGTGGTAAGTTGATCACTCCTTATTTTACACCTTTTTCCCGCATGTTTGCATGCCATTTAGATCGCCCAAATCATGTTTTTCACGATATATCGATGATATTGCGATGCTTTTCACGATTTGTTGTTTTTGTCCCATTTCAGGTGATTTGGCGCGATATGGAGTGATCTCGAGATGCGCTTACTCTAGACGGTCACCGACGACCTCCCCGAGGGGTATTTTGCTGTTGGAGAGGAGCGGAAGAAGAATGGACGTCGCAGGAGCGACGAGGAGGCCAAAATAAGCAATCTGGGCATTTTTAGTGTCCCACTCGGCCGAGTGGAGGAGCCACTCGGCCGACCAGCGAGACACCGCTCGGCCGACCAGATCAGACACGATTCCTATGTGTACTCGGCCGAGCGACGGAGACCACATCGGCCGAGTGACGACACCTCGTCCGCCCGAGTGGCGCCCAGACGAAGCCCTTCAAAAATCTCCAAGTTACTGTTTTTCGGCTGCTTGAGCTTCAGAAGACCCACTCGGCCGAGTGGCTTATCCCGTCCGCCCGAGTACCATGAAGCCATCGGCCGAGTGACGACAACTCACTCGGCCGAGCCGCCCCCGAAGTAGAGACCCCTGAAGGCCCCGACTTACTGGAAAATTACAGGGTTTTCACTCGGCCGAGCGACTTTTGTCACTCGGCCGAGTGCGACGCGCTGCCTGTAGCGAAAACTGCGGAAAACAGGCTGCGCAGGGGTATTTTGGTCACAGATTTTGGACGATTTTGGGGGGTATTTAACCCCTGTTTTTACCCTAGTTTTAGAGAGCTTCTTCTTAGATTTTTTGCAGCTTTTTAGATCTACTTTTTAGCTTTATTCTTGAGATTGGAGAAGAGACAAATTTTGATTTTTGTTGGAATAATTGAAGAACTCCATTGGTTTGTCTATCTCTTCTCTAAAAATTCTATTTTTATTGCATATTTCAATATTGTGATGAATTCTATTGCTTATTTCATTGATTATTTTTGTGATCTCGCTATGAATTGTGAGTAGTCGCCACGTCTTGGGGCGTGGGGATGAACCCTACAAGCCCAACTTCATATTTGTGATGAATTAGTGGAAATTTTGCTAGAATTAATATCTAGGGATTAGATTGGGATCAATTTACTACGGTTAGCTAGGAGTTCATACCGATTGGGATTTGCAAGAGATTGGATCCCAATTCGATAGGAAACCCTAGAAATCCGAATTGGGTTGGAATCGAATTTCCGTAGTATCGGTTTGCAAGAGATTGGACCGATACTAGGGTTTCTGGTTGCAATTCCATTCCAATACCCGTTTGCAAGAGATTGGACGGGTAGGAACTATCCCAATCTAGATCGCGAGCCGAGTTTGCAAGAGATTGGGCTCGGTGCGCGATTGGACGATGATGTTGATCCTAATGTTAGCTTTCCTAGGGTAGGGTTTGCAAGAGATTAGACCCAAACCTAGGATAGCTATAGACCGGCAACAGCGCGAGAGCGTGAGCTTGGTTCTACATTCAGTTGCAACTAGTTCATCCAAAATCTTAATCTAGCAATTTTGATACCGATGAACCACATTTATGAGATACGGTGAGTAGCGGGAATTCCCCATTCCCTAGACGTTCTTTATTTGATTTGATATTTCCGCACTTTGTCTGACGATTGTGACAGGATCGCCCAAGGAAAATATCTCTTCTTAAATAGCCAGGTTGATTGGAACAAGCACGGTCATTCGTCCTCCCTGTGTTCGATATCCCGCTCGCCGCTACACCGTGCGCTTGCGGTAAAACTACAACCGTCGCCCCGGGCGTGTATCCGGGGTGCGATCAAGTTTTTGGCGCCGTTGCCGGGGAGGCGATTGCGTTTGATTTTTTCACCCTAGCTATTTCTTCTTTTTTATTATTATCATTATTTTTATTTCTTTATTCTTACCTAACCCTTCCACGGTACTAATCATTTCTTTGAAACTCTGTTTTCCCTGTGCATGTACACGAGATCTACGGCGGACCCTGAAGCTATATTATTCGATCCCGAGATCGAACGTACCGTGCGGAGACTTAGAGCGGAAAGGAGACAAAATCCGGAAGGGAGGTTTATGACCAACCCGGAAACTGCGGACCAATTAGCGGCAAGGATGGCGAGGATAATTTCTATTCGAGATAGGCTTCGGCCTAAGACTTCTTCTACTACCTCATCCATTGCCATGCCGGAGTTGGCGACTGACAAGAACTTCGAGCTAAAGACTGGACTAGTGGTTCTGATGCAGCAGGATCCATTTCATGGGAATGCCCATGAAAATCTCCACTACCACATCCAATTGTTCTTGTCGAAGTGCGCCACATTCCAGATGCCGGGGGTCTCCATCGATGCCATCAGACTGCGTCTCTTCCCCTTCACGCTAAAGGACAAGGCACTTTATTGGTTGAGGACGCAAGCTGAGGGTGTTTTCACCACTTGGGACGAGTTGGCGAGTGCATTCATTGACAAGTTCTATCCGCCCTCCAAGACGGTGAAGATTCGGAGCGCTCTTATGTCCTTCAAGCAAGGACCCCAAGAGACGCTCTATGAGGCTTGGGAGCGTTTTAAGGATCTACAGCATCAATGCCCGCACCATCGCATAGAAGATTGGGAGCTAGTGCATAGCTTCTACAATGGTCTCCAACCGGGGACCAAACAAATTATTGATGCCGCGGCGAATGGTGCCATCTTGTCAAAGACTCCCGAAGAAGCTACGGCCCTAATTGAGGAGATGGCCTCAAACAATCAATAATGGGGCGATGAGCGAGGACACTCCACGTCCTCCTTGAAGCCGACTAGTATATATGAGGCGAAGGCCGTAGCGGAGCTTACAAGCAAGTTTAATTCTCTCCACAAGGTAGTGGAGAGATTGGAGAAGTTTATCACGGAGCCCCAAGGAGCCCCATCCACCTCCGCACCGACCAACCAAATATGTGATTGGCAAGACCAATCTCAAGCCATGTATGTGGGAGGAGAGCAAGGAGAAGGAGCCTTGGAGCAAGTACAATATGTCGCGGGGAACCAAGGATATTGGGCCAATCCGGCCACAAGAAATCATCCCGGATTCTCTTACGCCAACAATGAAGGAGCTTTGAACCCGCCTCAACCACCACCTCAACAAGCTCGACCACCACTACCACCCCAACAACAACACTATCCACCGAGGGGGCCTACTCAACAAAATTTTCAACCGAAGCAACAAGTTCCACCATATAGGCCGCCCGGATACAATCAAGGGTGGAGGAATCAAAATCAAAACCCTCCACAAGCTCAACAACGATCCGACTTCGAAGCTAGAGTGGAGGCATTTATGGTCGAGCAAAATAAGGTCAATGCTACTTTGAAGGCGGGGCAAGACTCTCTTAATACCGTTGTGGCTCAAATATCGGAGCAATTGGCCTTGCTAAATCGGAACACTCAACGTTTGCCGGCGCAACCCGAGCAAAACCCACGGGGCAACACCGGCCACATCAATGCCGTAGTTGCCGTTACTACTAGAGGCGGTAAGGATACCACCCCCGCCATGATTCCTACCGAGGAGCCTGTGGAGGAAAGTTTGGAGCCAATTGAGCCGGTGGTTGAGGTTGATAAGGAGAAGGAGCCACAAGAAAAGGAGAAATCTAGAGCGGAGCAATTGATTGAGGAAAGGCGCTTCATGCCACCGGTCCCATTCCCGCAAAGGCTCGCTAGAGAGAAAATGGAGAAAAGGCTAGCGAAGTTCCTCGAGTATCTAAGAGGAGTTAGCCTCAATATTCCCTTCCTCGACACCATCGTGGAGATCCCCACATATGCTAAATTCTTGAAGGACTTGATTTCGGGGAGAAAGAGGAAGGAGAAGATCATGCTAGCCGAGGAGGGCTCTTGGTTCACCAAGAGAGAGAAGGAGCCGGCCAAATTTAAAGATCCGGGGAGTTTTCGGATTCCTTGCACCTTGGGCGGCGTCCCTCTTCAAAAGGCATTGGTAGATCTAGGGGCTAGCGTGAGCCTCATGCCTCTCTCCATGTTCTTAAGGATAAACACCGGGACAAAGTTGAAACCTACCGACATGCGCATTCAATTAGCCGATGGGCGAATAACAAGGCCGGTAGGGATCCCCAAAGACATCCCGCTACAAGTCCCGGGGGGAATATGATTGCCATGTGACTTCGTGATCATGGACGTTAAGGAGGAGGGAGACACGTCATTGATACTTGGACGCCCGTTCCTCGCCATCGCCGGAGTCATTGTCGACGTGCGCGAAGGTACACTAACTTTAAACGTCGGCAACATCGAGGTGGAGCTTCATATTCCTAAGGCCATGAAGCACATGCCTTACCACGAGGAACTTGACTACATGGACCTCCTTGATGAGGTAATAGAGGAAGCGATCCCCCACTCAATTGGCGCTCTTTTCGATGAAGATTTAGAGGAAGGCCCGGATTTAGGCCAAGATGAGAAGATAGATGATTCCCCCGACTTCTCCGCTGAAGATGATGAAGGCGACGCTGATGTCGCAAGGATTCGAGAACTCTGCAAGCTCTCGAAATTAAAGTCTCTGAAGAAAGCTCCGCCGGTACGGAAATCGGCATTACCGGTAAAGCCGTTGACCAGAACAAACGCTAGCTTGGGGGAGCCTCCCCCCAACACTATTCGAGACGGGAGACCACCGAGGGAGAACGCGCCGCAACTTCCAAATCCAAGCGCTCTCCCCGGAAAGTTTGATGGGTGCATCTCATATGCACCAAACATCCCGCATTAATTGAAAATCATAGGGGGTCGAGCTCACGACCTTAAACGAGCGCTTGTCGGGAGGCAACCCGACGGTTTTTGTTTTACTTTTACTTTTCTTTAATTTTTGTTTTAAAAATTTTTAGTGTTTTGAGTCGTTCGCCCAAAAATTTTGTGATAACGGGTCCTATTTTTCTTGACAGGAGAGGAGATAGGTAAATCCATCATGAGGAGGATGAACGGGACGATGAGGAGTGCCCCAAGAAGGTACTCGATGCTTAGGAGGAAGATGGAATCGACTGGAGGAAGAAAGACGGAGTTTAGAGCCCAAACGAAGACAAACAGCAGAACACAAGGCTCACTCGGCCGAGTATACTAGTCACTCGGCCGAGCACACAAGTTCGTCCGGCCGAGCCGCTCACGAACGAGGGAAGTCTGCTGTACCCAACTCTCTGTTTATTTTCCTGATTTCAATATAACTGCTACTCGCCGAGTATATATTTTCACTCGGTCGAGTAAAACGGATACCCTCCTAGGGCGAGTCATGCCGAGTAGCTTGAGCCACTCGGCCGAATGGACTTACTCCACTCGGCCGAGGCTGGTAAGGCCACTCGGCCGAAGCGTAGGCGAGGAGGAAATTCCCATTGACCTCGCTCGGCCGAGTGGCTACGTCACTCGGCCGAGTCGTAACTTTTATTATATAAGGGCCGAGGGGGGGCACGTTTTTCGAAACGCAAAAACCCAAACGCCCCGACTCCTCAGCTCCCTCGCCCGACCCTCGCTCGCCCTCGTCCCCACTCGCCCGACCAGCCTCCTCGCGCCACCGCTCGGCCCGCCACCGCCGGCCGAGCACACGCCGGCGCCTCGCCCGAGTCGCCGCCGGCGGCCGCCGCTCCGATCGCCTCCGGTACCTCCTATTTCACCTTTTTCGCCTCTTTTTGTGTATTTTTCGAGGATCCATGTGTTAAACGACCCCCAAACCCAAATCAATTTCTATATTTATCTGTTATACCCCTAATGCTCCATACGTTTTGAATATTACCCGCTGATATCTCCATTTCATGCGCAGGTTGTTTTTGGGAGCTTAGGGGAGCCCAGGGGAGCTTCTTGGGACTGATTCGGGCTTCACGGAGGCGCTGTCTTCGCACGCTTCCACTGCTTAGCACTCGCGGCGTGTCGGGGTATACTCTTTCCTTTATTTTATACACGCCGCACTTTTCACGTTTTTCGGCGCGCGCTCGGGGCCGATATGCCACCCCGGACACGGCCGCGGACGAGGAGACCTCACTACTACAAAATGGACCTTTAACAGCGCTTAAATATGGTCTTTAATAGCGCTTTACAAGCGCTGTCTATCTCGCCGCTGCTAAAGGGGGGCTGGTTTTAACAGCGCTTTACAAGCTCTGTTAAAGGGGGCCTTTAACAGCGCTTGTTTGTGCAAGCGCTGTTAAAGGCCCCCCTTTAACAGCGCTTGTTAGTGCAAGCGCTGTTAAAGGGGGGCCTTTAACAGCGCTTGTTTGTGCAAGCGCTGTTAAAGGCCCCCCCTTTAACAGCGCTTGTTTGTGCAAGCGCTGTTAAAGGCCCCCCTTTAACAGCGCTTGCACAAACAAGCGCTGTTAAAGGCCCCCCCTTTAACAGCGCTTGCACTAACAAGCGCTGTTAAAGGGGGGCCTTTAACAGCGCTTGCACAAACAAGCGCTGTTAAAGGTGGACCTTTCACAGTGCTTGTACTAAACAAGCTCCGTCTATTGGGACCTTAGACAACGCTTCTTTAGTACAAGCGCTGTTAAAGGTCCACCATAGACAGCGCTTGTACTAAACAAGCGCTGTTAAAGGTCCAAAATAGACAGCGCTTGTTTCAATTCATTTTATTGTTTCTCCCTGCCTTTTATATTTAAATAAATCCATTTAATGTTCAAAATGCTTAAATAAACCACCAATAACATTAAATTACAAGAAACAATCATTACAAAAAACAATCAAATTAAATTGCTTTTATTCAACAATCACATAAATTAGACAATGTGCATTGATATTGGAAGATGATCCGTAATACAAATAAGAAACATTATCGCATATAAAACTTATCAGTCATTATCCATTAAATCACTCCTTGAACAATACATTTCATTTCCCGACAGCAGTAATATACATTCCAGAGCGGGTTCCATCTCAAAAATCTTTTATGCTGCCTCTTCTACTAATTTGATGTTCTTGTGTATTCTGCTCGCTCCTAATAAAGCACCACACATGCTGGCATCTGCTTCCATCGGCATCTCCCTCATAAGAGCTCGTGCATCTGCCAATCGTCTTGCTCTCCCCAGGAGGTTCTAATCTGGTTTGTCAGTTTTGTGACGCAGATTGTTCATATTAGAACTAAACATTAGAAGAAATCAATATTACAGCAGACAAAGTTGCAACATGAACAAGAATAATTTCTTCATATTGCAGATATTTGGTAGTACCTTAATTCTCCGGATGTGGAATGCATTGACACGATATAGGATGCCAGCAAGTATACCACACATGCCAGGTACAAGAGAATACCTCCAGGATGACAAAAGAAGATGATGAGCGAAAGACGAATGAGAAAATTAGCACGATATATAAAACAGACAATATTTAAAGCTATGAG
Source organism: Scilla litardierei (assembly GCA_030789695.1). NCBI lineage: Eukaryota > Viridiplantae > Streptophyta > Magnoliopsida > Asparagales > Asparagaceae > Scilla > Scilla litardierei. The sequence continues at coordinate 49,660,638 of CM061131.1, read as the reverse complement.
TTGCTCTGAAATTGCTGCAACCTGAAGACCAGCCAAATATATAAATGACTTGTCCGTGAGGTTTATTCCAAATATACGTAACCGGGACAAAACTGGAATATCGAGAAAAAAGGCACAAATGAGGCAAAAATTAGACCATAAGGACCAGATGCCAGCGATCTTGTACGATCTGCAGAGAACAAATGACTGAGAAAACAAGTCAAGCGAACAACTGCTTTTAACATAACTTAATGAAAATAGAAATTAAACAATTTAAGGATATTATTATGTGAAAGGGGAACCAATAGCAAGCGAGAGGGTAAACAATATTATGTAGATAATTTGCTTCGCACACAGATAAGTGCATCTAACTAATGATCTATCAGTGAAATGAAGGATGTTAGAAAAAATGGACCTAGCTAACAATCATGCAACAAAACCACTAGAAGAGCATTGATACTGAACCCATATCTACAGACATGCTGTTGATCACAAACCAAATGGGAAATCCACTACTGCCTCGGCCTTCTCCATGCTTCCTAAAAAATTGGCCAGTTTCTTTTCATATACATGTGGACATGCTGTTGATCACAAAATTTGAACAGAGGGGACAGCCTACCTCACACCACAAGGACCTAAAGCAAGAACAGAGAAGAAAAGAGAGAGAAGAAAAGAGAGACATATACCTGCCAACTTCAATGGAATGAAACATCGACTCTGCCTTTTCCTTGCTAAATTTGGACGCAGCAAAGAGAGACCCGATGAGAAACATCCTACTTCATTTCTATAAATCAGTTGGTTTGCTGGTGCCTGATGGCAAAGAGATCGGATTTCGCTCAGAAGCTGCTGGATGATCTCAGGTTGAGGAAGGAGAGGATGGGTGCTGCAACTTCAGGCCAGCATTCAGCTCCCGTGCCTTCAACTGGCGGTAAGTATGCTTGACAGTCTCTGATTGATCGATACCTTCTCTCTGTTCGGAAAATCAAATGAACGTTACACATCTTCTAAATAGTCAAGTTCAACTGATAGTTTGCATGAAATCAATAGGGAGTCAAAAAAAAGGTGCATACAAAGTCATAACAAAAAATGGCATAGACAATTAGAACTATCCCCTAATTTTTGTGCCAGTTGAATATGGGATAAACTGGGTAAAAGAGTTAATGCAGTTTGGTAAAAAGGCATGGGCTAGAACTGCAGAAAGACAACTCTCAAACTTATCCAAAATACTTGAATTATGTGCTAACTCTTGCTTGAACCAGACACATTCACTAATTCATACAAATAAAATTATTCAAATCCTACTTGGTATGAAATCCCCTGCTTCTACAATATTAAGGTGATCTAGTGGGAATGCACAAAAAGTGTGAATAGGATATCTATTCCATGTTGATCATACCATCCTCATCCCTATACTTGGCATGATAAAAGGGCAGGGCTCGCTGATATAGGATATCTGACTGGATCACAAACTGTCAACATGCCCACAAGTGATGATATTTAGGATCCATTGATAACAAATCAAAGAAGTTCAAAAAAAGGAAAGGAAAATAATTCAAATATTCATCAGGATTTAACTAAAAATTCATCCCTATTTTGTTTGATACTAATTGCATCATTGCAAGGAAGTAAAAGTTGCATTTTGATTTGAAATGTTGAGGTATGATTATACTTTCTTCGTCAAGAACCATTTTGTCAAGTGTGAATGCACAAACAGTTGGAGCATCATGCATGGATAACTTAAGATGATCTTCTATATATACATGATGATCATTACCCCAACCCTACCGCAGACCCCTTCCACAATTTGATCAGATAATGGCACATTCTTCCCCACCATTAGAAAATGACTTTCGTAGTGCTATCTCACTATCTGAGCTACAGATTGTTGCAATTATATTTGGCAGGTCTGTTTGTATGTACCAAAGCTTCTTTCATATGTACCTGCAGATTGGCAGACCAAAGCATAAAAGTTCTGATAGTAGGTGTCAGCAATCCGAGGTATGTGAAAATATGTTTTTTCGCAATGGGATGTATTAAACAGCACTTGTTCGTTCAAAATGTTTATGCATGCGAATCTGGCATAATGTCAAGCTTTGTTAACATTCAAGATGGGAACAAACTCAAAAAGCATTACTTTAGAAACATATTCTTATAGCACCATACTCCATATCCTAGTTTCAGATACTTCATGTTATAATGTGTTGACACTGATGAGCAGCCATACTAACACCAACACTGTGCAATTCGTATAGTTTCCCCCCTTCGTTTTTTTGCTTCCTTTTGTATTGTTAGTCATCATTTAGAGTTGATCTATATATGTATGCTACTTATGTAGCAGAATATTTTTTTAAAAAAGATTTCGTCTGTTAAATTTGTCCATTTATTTTTTTCATTGTTGCAGAAAACTTAATTAATGTAAATGTAAGATATGGATAATTAAGTAATTAGGTCAAATGTGATTAATTAGAAAACCCTGGCATGCCGGTTCATCTTTTCCTTATTCTGTTCTCCATCCAACAACATGCATTTTCCCTTTTTAGGAAAATGAATTGCCCATTTTTCCCATGCTAGCTAAAAACTAGTTCAGATTATTCAGAGTGGTTAGAACTATCTATTTATTAAGAATCTATCCAGATATAACTAAGCAAAAACATCTCGTTCTCTCTTCTTGGTGATGAAAAGTGTTTGCTCAGTTTCCGAATTATCCCAAAAAAAGCGTCTGCTCCATTAATTCTCTCTCCACCTTCTGTTTGCATGATGCTTTATGTCATTATAAAAGTAAAATTGGCAGAATTTGTTGACAGTTTTGAGAAGAAATATGGCTACTCACAAATGACACTATCTAGATATGTTCAGGATACATAGAACAAGTGTAATCTAAGCGCCCAACGAGCATAAAAATGTCATGTCATCCATGGATGGGGGTTCATGATATAAAAATTAATGATATAACATATACATGCAAGCAGGAGATTGATTCCACGAAGAGAGTTTATGAAAATAGTTATAATAATTCTCATTAAAAAGAATAGACAAGAGGATATACCTTGAGCTTCATGTAGCCAAGACATCATCCCAAGGATGTAGCTTATTAACAGGGCTAATGGTTGTTATATTGGGATCAATCACCTCTCCCACAAGTTTCCCTGTACTCATATCAATGAAATCAATGGGATGCAGTGCCACTCCTTTGTAATTCTCACTTTTTTCTTAAGCAGGAGCATGAGTTGGCATGAGGCTCCATGTAACATTTAAGTTGAATACTAATTAAGATAGTAGAATGCGTCAACATGGAACACATTGTTCCTTGCAAATAATTTGAATCAAATCCTCTAAAACTTGATAAAGCACAATTTCAAATAACACCAAGAAATACCCTTCGAGTACAAGGTGACATAACCAAGTCCACTGGCAATTTGTAGAAAGACACTCCTAATATCTACAAATTCAAAATTTGAAAAATCTAAATCAAAGAATTGGCGAAATGAAACTAGAAGTCAATTTTAAGAAAACATTAAGATGAACGATGTTGCAAAATATGGTGATGGAAAGGTCACGGATTCATTATATGATAGTCCATAATGAAACTAACAGATAGTAATATGATGTCTTCTACAAAAGAGAACTTATAATATAAAGTGAAAATTATAGCCAGCATAACAAATGAAAAGGAATTACTTGTAAGGCCAAATGTATATGGAACATCTGGGCCACTTTCAGGAGGGGTTATGAACCAAAACTTCCTTGATGTATGATCAATCCCAACCTCATAGTAGTATTTTGTGTCATGCTGCAAAAAGAAAAGAATATCACTCTTCCTCTGAAATTGAATGTGGCGGGTGTTTATTCTTCATTGGAGATTCAATAAGTGCCGGCCAACTAGCTAGCCGACATAGGCATGTCCAACAAGAAATGCCAGAAGAGTATCAGTGCTTGCTGAGGGCGATGCAATGGAACCTCGTGCCCCGCCCCCCTGACCGTCACGAACGTCAGGCCCTCGTAAACCTGACTCCATCCTCCAACCTGCAACATGTTTTATAGGAAGCACATAGCTTGCAACTTGTCCATTTTCCGATAAACATGATCATGGGGAATTTGTCATTACCTCGCCGTGATCATACCACGGATACCAATTGGCCACGGATGTGAGGTTCAGCGCGTCGATGGAGTATCTAGTCCCAGTCACAGGCACCACAGCATCGGCATCTCCACTGCCATAAAGAGTCAATATATAAGTATGGATACAATGATATGCAAATATCAGGCGTACCTCACTTCACCTGAAGACACATATCCTTGCGCCGCCTGCGATGAGCTCCTTGTAGACGGGAATCAAGAATTTGGGAGAATCCCCCTATTTGTTCCCAACGATATCGCTACCATGAAGGGATCAACAATTTGTGAGGAATAAAAAAAGGTTTATATTCCTACACTGCAAGATACAATCAGTTGATCCACTTGCATGTATCCCACCGATACTTCAACCCTGTAACGCTTCAGCACCTTGGGACGGCTGTAGTATATCCTGGAGTAGCTCTCGGTGCATGGATCGTACAATCTCAGCGTCCATGGCTACGATAGAAACGCATACATGTTGATTCACGGTAATACTTTGAATCCTTCGGTGAATTCTAATGGAGAGTATCTTACATAGAGACCCCTTAGGCTGCACCGGAGAGATCCAGTGACGTTGCAAGAAGCGGTGTGTATACTGTAAGGATCTGAGGTAACTTTCGATTAAAAATCGCACTTTTTTATGTTTGAAACAAAAAAGGGATGACGAGAACCAGAGCTGAATAATATATTAGAGTTTACAGTCAATTGCTTCTGGAAATGATATCCTGCATAGCTTTGGCATTGTGGGATGATGATACAAGGGTTTGGATATGCGACATCCAACCCATGCCCAATATGCATAAGTTCCTCTCACTTGTTTGGGCAGTAGGAAAAGTCACTAGCAAATATGTCCATTATGTTCGAATACATTACATAGTAACCATGAAGAAAACAATGATAATTCAATCGAGTACTCTCTCGAACAATATTTGCACTTGATAGTGCATTCTAGATTAAAACTGGAACTCAAATTTCATCATCAGAATCTTAATGTATTTATTATTATTGCATCAAAATTTCAAAGACATAGCACTCAAATAAAAATTTCAGATATGCTCATGGTTACCACAATGAGCCATACAAGTGATCACATGGTAACAAGAAATATTTGTGAAGTGAGATGTCTGCTGCAATAAAGGCAGCCAAAACCTAGTAGATTTCAAAATACCAAACATTGTCCACTATGATGACCCATCTATGTCGTTTGTCACCTATCCAGGTGTTCGTTACACAAGCTGTAACATAAGTGAATCTTAAGAAAAGATAAGACTATCAGGAAAATCTATAAGACAAGGTGAATCATAAAAATCATGAAATTCGACGCTTACCAAATCTTAGCCGAATGCATATTACAAAGTAACGAAAATTGGATCTCTTTTAAAGATAGTATTTCAAGAAATCATGCAGTCTAACAGAGAGATGCCGCAAACTGAGGCTATTATGTAATGGACAATGAATAATAAACAATTCAACAAAAAGGCAATCCACATTTGCAATTAAATTTACAAATTCACTAATTCTAGACTATGCATTTAGTATCATGCATAACATATCATACAGCAAAACAAATCAAGAACATTTGAAGCATTCAGATTAGATCTTTAGATTAGAACAATTGAAGATAAAATTTCTAATTAACTATATCAATATCCACGCAATGAAAGGATCGAAAATCAAGAAAATAGAAAACATTCGAGATTGCATGCTTACCCTGATGAGGCGATATTTGGGCTCGTACTTCTTGGCGCTCTCAACTGAGTCATAGATCAATCCAAATCCAGTACACTTGCCACCTCCGAATGCGGTCCTGAACTTGAACATGAAGATCGATCGAGTTCTGATCCTTCACCTCGTAAAGCATGGCCAGTTTCTCCTTCAACTCCGCCTTCAAAAAACAATCAAAATAAACAAAATTGAAGCAAACAAGAAAGATATTTTTTCCTTTTCCTTTTTGAGACGGAGAGCTCGAGGGCCTTAGATCGATCGATCGATCGCTAGGGTTTAGATCGATCGATCCTTTCTGTCTTTCTTCCCTCTCGATCGCTAGGGTTTAGATCGTTTGATCGGCTTCGAAGAGGACGGAGAGATAGGTTTACCTCGAGGACGGATTTTTTTTATCTCCACAAGATCAGAGATGAGGTTTAGCTACGATGGCGAGAACAAGGCTGCGATGGCTGCGTTGGCGGGGGATGAAAATTGTTGGAGGGGAAAATGCGAGGAGCGGGGGGATGGGAAATTTAGTTATGTTTAACAGCGCTTGGAGAAAACAAGCGCTGTCTATTAGTTGATCTTTAACAGCGCTTGTAGAAAGAAGCGCTGTCTATTGTCCGACTTTTAACAGCGCTTGCAGAAAGAAGCGCTGTCTATTATCTGTGCCTCTAATAAACAGCGCTTGTAGAAAGAAGCGCTGTCTATTATATGGCCTTTAACAGCGCTTGAAGAAAAAAGCGCTATCTATTATCCGACTTTTAGCAGCGCTTGCAGAAAGAAGCGCTGTCTATTATATGTGCCTCTAATTAACAGCGCTTATAATTGACAAGCGCCGTTAAAGGTGTGCTATTAAATGTCCTTTTTGTAGTAGTGCCTTCCGCCAAGCGAAATCGGTCGGATGATGCCGGCCCCTCCCATGAGGTGGAGGGCTCTCCTCCTCCTTCCCCCACACACCCCGTCCACCTCGCACAACCTGCAGGCCCCGCACACCCCGCACAGCCTGCAGCGGCCGCACAGCCCGCACAGCCACTCCCTGCCGCTCCACTGCCACCACCTCCGGCTCCACTGATCGGGCCGCTGGGGATCACATTCCGGAACGACACACACCGCGTCGCTTTCGAGCGTATCTCCCAGCGCTCGATCGTACCCTCCAGGTTTGCACACCTTGCCGACCTAGGACGCCTGGGGGTACTAGAGGGGATGCTCACGTTGTACGACAACGTGGGCTGGCGAGATTTCTTTCAGGTGTCGGCGGATACGTTTACCCGCCCGACACTTGAGGTTCTTAGTTCGATCGCCCGGACCGACAAGGGATGCTCGTTTTGATTCATGGACCGGGAGTGCCAGGTCACTCTCGATATGATGAGAGCATTTTTCTCGTGGACCGCTGTCCCCGGAGCCGATCGCGGTTACGGCCCCATCCATATCCCCCCACCTTCCTTCGACGCCGGTGCCTTCTGGGCTCGGATTACGGGTCTCCACGCTGCCTTTGACCCTAGTAGGGCCAAGGCCTCGGCCATTGTCCATCCCTGCCTCCGTATTGCTCAGCGCCTTATGGCGATGACCTTTTTGGCCAGATATGAGCCGGGCACGATGTCTACGCCAGAGCTCTACATGCTCTACGCGATGACACGTCCCAGAGCTCTATCTAGGGATGGCGATGAGCTTGTCCCCACCGTCGTGATCGATGTCGCGGCATGGTTTTTAGACCGCATCATTGTATCGGTGGGCGCTCGCTCACCGATATGTTACGGCGGCCTGATCACCTTGCTTGCTCTTATGACCGGCGAGGATTTCCCTGACAACCTGCGACGAGTATCGGGCCCCACTTCTTTGTCGATCGATGTTATGGCCCGGATGAAGATGCTTCGTCCGCACGGTGAGCGTCACTGGGTCTGTTTGCACGGGCCTTACGGTGCCGATTAGATGATTCTTTCGAGCCCAGCTAGGACTCAGATTGCACCTGCCCATGTTGACTGGCTCCCTGCGATGGATGTTCTCATCCCCGCTGCTTACGTGCTCGAGGCCGAGGAGGCTGAGCAGGCCCATGCTGCCCCTGTAGACCCTGTTGCCCCTGCCGAGCCTGCTGCCGTGCCTGTTGACCCTGTGGCCCCTCAGCCTATCCCCGATGTTTTCGCTGCTCCTGACACCTCTGTCGGTGTCGAGAGTACCTTAGCTGAGCCCACTTCCACCACTTCCGCGGCTGTCACCACCACCACCGGCCCTCTGTCCGTCGAGCCTCTTTTCTCCGCTCTCCCCGAGCGCCCGCCGACCTTTGTTGAGAGTGGAGAGCCCTCGTTTGCCGCGGTCGTGGAGACCATGGCTAGCATGATCTCCACTGGGGTTGCACCTTTTGGACCACACACTTCCACCCCAGTGGTAGTCACCTCTGTCTCCACTGCTGCTGTGTTTTCCGAGAGTGTCGTGGCGTCTGTCCACACTTCTGTGCCATCGACCTCTCTGGCCGCCTCGCTGCCACTTTTATATTCTTCTTTCGTTGCTGCTGCCTCCACTTCTCACCAGCCGGTGCCCCGGCCTCACACTGAGGCCAGGCCCATATTTACGGGCGCGGCACCTTTTGTACCCTTCCCCGCTGAGCCAGTCACATACGCGACCCGAGTACGCCAGCCCAGACCTGCACAGCCCCGACCGGTGCGTCCCTCTGCACCACCTCCCCCTGACACAGTACTTCAGAGCATTCGTGCTCTAGAGGGGGCGGTGAGTGGCCTCAAAGACGACCTTCGGACCCTGTCCGCCACCGTCTCTGCGATGGCTGGCCGCTTCGAGCTGCTCCCGCAGATCCACTACTGTCTTACCCAGGTTCTGGAGCGTCTCCCACGCGTACCCCCACCCACCCAGCAGGTTCCCACCCACACTTCCACTCACACTCCGCCTGCTACCACTTCCACACCCACCCCCGCTCAGCATCCTGTCCAGCCACCACCACGACCTTCGCCTCAGGACGGAGACGGTGCAGCACCACCTTCTTAGGCACCCTTGATGCCATCGATTAGTCTTACCGTTGTGCTGCCCGTTTCTGCTGGGTCCTGATGCATTTTTGTCCACCCCCCTCCCCTCGCTACTTTTGGGATTCTCATTTTGACCTTATCTTTATATATCTTTTCTGGGAGAGAGGGAGAGTTTTTGGTGCCACATATATATCTGTATCACTCCTATCTTTGCATGCATCATGTCCGTATCATATTTTTCATTTCTTTATTTTTATCTTTTTAGTTTCTTTTTTTTCATGCATGCATCCTCACTTGCCCCTCACATTTCTTGTCTCTCGGTGTGCCACACTTTGCACATTGAGGACACTGTGCCATTTAGCTTGGGGGAGTGGGTTCTCACGATCTTTTTCGATTTGCCACCTTTATTTTTAGTTTGTCACACCATTTTTTTTCTTTTCGCTTTTGCACTCATTTTCTTCATTTTTCTTTTATTTTACCATGCATCACGTTTTTCTTATTTTTCTGTGTGCCGCATTGTAAATAGTTCTATTTTCCCTTTATCTTTATTTCTTTTTCATCTCATGCTAAGAGATGACTTTTCTATGATGATGATGACGTTGGATTTAGCTTACTCTATATGCATGCTATATTTGTCATGTCTTAGATTTTATTTTTGATATCATATGCTATGACTTGCCTTGCATCTAGAGATAGTAACCCACACTTTTGCCACGTGAAAATGGATGAAATTTTATTATTAGCTGAGTCTGAATATTCATATGTATGCTATCACAGAAAACACACCAAGATTCACGCATTGAATGCTTATATCTGGAGTACTAATTTCTTTTTCCTATATCACTTCTATATGCATGAATTGTACACTTCACTTCAGGATGATTGAATGATGTTAGCTATGATAAATCTGGATTAGTTAGCTTTTTTGTGATCGAAACTGAGTAGATTAAATTACCCTGCTGAAGTTGTCGTGCATGTCTTATAGAGTGAACCGAGAGATATATCTATTTCTTTCTCCACAAATCTTGAACATTATTTCTCTATTTTTAAAATCATTGGTGAATCTCCCCTTAGCGATTCTACTATATGGCATTTCCCCAGCTATTAATTCCTAGCTCCAAATCTCTTATTCTCTAAAAAAAGAGAGAAAAATATTCTTGTATATCATTATCTCTCTCTTTGAGTTGGGATCGTTGTGTATATATGCTATATCAAAAAAGAAAAAAAAGAAAAAACAACAACAAAAGAAAAAAAAGAGAAAAGAGGAAAAAAAATCCTCAATAAAAGATCACATCTAACTTTCTTTCTTTCCTCTTTCTTTTCATCGCTTTTGGAGCTATATAAAAATGGGGATGTAAATATTTTTTATGCCACCACGCTTATAGATAAGCTTGGGGGAGGGGATCCATTGATGTGTGAGAGAGTGACTACTTGACGTTGCACGACAACCTAGGCTAAGTAATATTCTATACTCGGTGAGATTATTTTTAGCTTTACGAAATCCAGAAATCTAAGCCTAGCATTCATATCATGAAATCCATACTTTTCTATTCTCTCTATTCTATTGTGTGATACTCTTATACTCCTCATAGAAAGCACTCAATTGAAAAGTGTGTGATCTGCGATTTGTATACCGCTTTAAATGATTCAGACGATGCTAGTTCTAAAATTATTCCGTTTCTCATGATTATATCGTTGTTCGTGGGTTTTCTATTTCTATTTGCACTATTATACTACGATATCAAAATAAAATTCTTTGACATGTGTTTGTCGTTCAGTGCATTCTATATGAGTAAACGTATCCCACGTCCTGAGAAAATAATCTAGCAACCTACCTCATCGCTTCTTTCTTTCTACTTTGTTTTTATTTCGTTTTCATTCTTCTCTGTTTTTCATTCTTTGTTTTTGCCGTTTTCGTTTTCCGAATCCACCGGGTTCGCCCTTTACTTATCTTCCTCGAGGACGAGTAAGAGGCAAGCTTGGGGGATTTTGATCACTCCTTATTTTACACCTTTTTCCCGCATGTTTTCATGCCATTTAGCTCGCCCAACTCATGTTTTTCACGATATATCGATGATATTGCGATGCTTTTCACGATTTGTTGTTTTTGTCACATTTCAGGTGATTTGGCGCGATATGGAGTGATCTCGAGATGCGCTTACTCTAGACGGTCACCGACGACCTCCCCGATGGGTATTATGCTGTTGGAGAGGAGCGGAAGAAGAATGGACGTCGCAGGAGCGACGAGGAGGCAAAATAAGCAATCTGGGCATTTTTAGTGTCCCACTCGGCCGAGTGGAGGAGCCACTCGGCCGACCAGCGAGACACCGCTCGGCCGACCAGATCAGACACGATTCCTATGTGTACTCGGCCGAGCGACGGAGACCACATCGGCCGAGTGACGACACCTCGTCCGCCCGAGTGGCGCTCAGACGAAGCCCTTCAAAAATCTCCAAGTTACTGTTTTTCGGCTGCCTGAGCTTCAGAAGACCCACTCGGCCGAGTGGCTTATCCCGTCCGCCCGAGTACCATGAAGCCATCGGCCGAGTGACGACAACTCACTCAGCCGAGCCGCCCCCGAAGTAGAGACCCCTGAAGGCCCAGACTTACTGGAAAATTACAGGGTTTTCACTCGGCCGAGCGACTTTTGTCACTCAGCCGAGTGCGACGCGCTGCCTGTAGCGAAAACTGCGGAAAACAGGCTGCGCAGGGGTATTTTGGTCACAGTTTTTGGACGATTTTGGGGGGGTATTTAACCCCTGTTTTTACCCTAGTTTTAGAGAGCTTCTTCTTAGATTTTTTTGCAGCTTTTTAGATCTACTTTTTAGCTTTATTCTTGAGATTGGAGAAGAGACAAATTTTGATTTTTGTTGGAATAATTGAAGAACTCCATTGGTTTGTCTATCTCTTCTCTAAAAATTCTATTTTTATTGCATATTTCAATATTGTGATGAATTCTATTGCTTATTTCTTTGATTATTTTTGTGATCTTGCTATGAATTGTGAGTAGTCGCCACATCTTGGGGCGTGGGGATGAACCCTACAAGCCCAACTTAATATTTGTGATGAATTAGTGGAAATTTTGCTAGAATTAATATCTAGGGATTAGATTGGGATCAATTTACTACGGTTAGCTAGGAGTTCATACCGATTGGGATTTGCAAGAGATCGGATCCCAATTCGATAGGAAACCCTAGAAATCCGAATTGGGTTGGAATCGAATTTCCGTAGTATCGGTTTGCAAGGGATTGGACCGATACTAGGGTTTCCGGTTGTAATTCCGTGCCAATACCCGTTTGCAAGAGATTTGACGGGTAGGAACTATCCCAATCTAGATCGCGAGCCGAGTTTGCAAGAGATTGGGCTCGGTGCGCGATTGGACGATGATGTTGATCCTAATGCTAGCTTTCCTAGGCTAGGGTTTGCAAGAGATTGGACCCAAACCTAGGATAGCTATAGACCGGTAACAGCGCGAGAGCGTGAGCTTGGTTCTACATTCAGTTGCAACTAGTTCATCCAAAATCTTAATCTAGCAATTTTGATACCGATGAACCACATTTATGAGATACGGTGAGTAGCGGGAATTCCCCATTCCCTAGACGTTCTTTATTTGATTTGATATTTCCGCACTTTGTCTGACGATTGTGACAGGATCGCCCAAGGCAAATCTCTCTTCTTAAATAGCCAGGTTGATTGGAACAAGCACGGTCATTCGTCCTCCCTATGTTCGATATCCCGCTCGCCGCTACACCGTGCGCTTGCGGTAAAACTACAACCGTCTCCCCGGGCGTGTATCCGGGGTGCGATCATAAGTTACCGTTATGAATTCTCACCTACCCTTGCTAACTGTGCAACAGTCGACTATGGATTGTTCAACAGTCGACTGTCGTGAGTTCAGATTCTATCCGTTGAGATTTTTCTCACGGATTCCAATTGGGTTTTTGCCTAAACTGTTTTGTAGATTTGAGAACGCTATAAATAGAGCTTCTACTGTTCCATTGGAAGGTTACTCATTTATTGCAAAATCTCTCAAGCTTTCATTTCCAAAGATCAAAGCTTTCAAATCCAAAGCCCTAAGTATTTACAATTCTTGTTCTCTTGCTCTCCAACCTAGAACCAAAGAGTGATCATCTAGAAAATTGGTGCAGTCAAGAGAAAGGGCTTCTCCTCTCTTTCAAGAGAGTTCTTCAACACACATCACACTCCTCCTTCAAGTTCTACAGCAAGGCATAGGTGATTGTAAGTGTTGTTTTCATTATTTCATAACATTCGTTATTTGAGTTTTGCCCTCGGTTATGAGAGTGGTTTGCTTGCTCCCAAGTTGTGGAAGTCAAGGACATCGATTGTATTCGATTACACTTGTAGGGTTGCTACAAGTGGGTTTTAAGGAAACCTTAAGTTATGGTTCTAACTTGAGTATCTGGTGGTATCCGGGTGGTAGGGGCGTAGGATTACCTGGAACAAGTCGGGAGTTGACTTGGGTAATCCGAACCCTTGAAACATCTTTGCGTTTACGTGTGTTTCTTTTTGTGTTGTTTTTCTATTCCGCACTATTTGTTGGATTGCCTTTTATTTGGCGTAAATTCCTTTTAAATTTGCATAAACACTATTCAACCCCCCTTCTAGTGTTTTCCCCATAGACATGGTCCTTACAATTGGTATCAAAGCGCAAGGTTACATCTATGGCAGCCAACAACAACAACGTTCCACCGCTGCCTTCATACAACAATCACGATCGTGATGGAGCGTCCACATTTTTCGAAGGTCAATCTACGGTGCGCCCTCCGTGTTTCAATGGTACAAATTTTAGCTATTGAAAATGCAGGATGGAGACGTTCCTTAGGAGTGCTTCGCTTTGGAGAACCCTCCACAAGGAATACGTCGAGCCCAACGAATTGATTTCGACAAATGGACGTCTTTCGAGAAAACCGCCGAGGTCAACAACGCTAAGCAATGAACGCTCTTCATTGTGCATTGGACCCGAATGAGTTCAACAAGATATGCACATGTAAGAGTGCATATCAAATTTGGAACCATCTCCTCGTTACCCACGAGGGAACGAATAAGGTAAAACTTTCAAAGTTATATGTTGCAGTGCAAAACTTCGACGACTCAAGTGATGACTCCAAGTGATTCCGATGATGAGAAGGGTGAGAGTGCCCACATGTGTTTCATGGCTCTAGAAGACCCACTCTCCGATGTGAGTGATTCTGACATGGACGACACCGAGGTAACAATGGATGAACTTCGTATTGCTAATGAAGAACTATTTGCTAAATACTAATCTTTAATGCTTAGATACACTAGCTTAAAGAAATCAAATGCTAGCAAGTCATCCATTCCATGCATTATCAACAATGACACCATTGTTGATACTTTAACTCTTGAGAAATCAAACTTAGCTTCTCAAAATGTCACTTTGAGAGATAAGGTGAATACCCTCAAATCTCAACTAGATCAAACACATCCTAAGGATAATAGTGATCTAGTTACACGTCACACATAATTGGGTTTAGAGAATGATTCTCTTAAAACTCAAGTGCACGAGCTCAAAGCACGGGTGTCCACCTTGGATACCAACATTTCTTCTTTAAAGGAGAAATATGAGCTCATGTCCACCCGTATTGTGAGATTCAATAAGGGAAAAGGACAATTGGATGATTTGCTTGCAAACCAATTTCCGGCCACACATCATGTTGGTCTTGGGTTTGTGAAAGCGAATGCATCTAATGATCACACCTCTTATAGTGGTGTCACTATAGATTTTGTGAGGCCTTCCTCCGGTGCATCCACAAGTGGTGTCAAAGACACTATAGGTAGCAATCCTACCAAGAATGTCACCACTTCACATTCTCTTCCTTTTGGCAAGAAACCCACTAAGGGTGAAAACCAAAGCAAGGCCATGCTTATATGTACACTAACACTCATCCACGTAGGAAACATCCTACTTCACAAGTGGATAATCATGACACATTCTATGCTCCGCACCCACGGACACGTACACAACCACACATGAGAAATACTCATGTACGTGCTCCTATACACACGTATGCTCATATGCATCATTCTTTCATGTATGCTCATCCTCCACATGTCATGCATGATCCATATGCTTCATATAATATGCATGTTACCAAGCATACATATCATCCTAGAATGTACAATGCATATCCTCCACCACATCTCTATGCTAGAAATCATGTTCCTAAGATGCATGCACCACATAGAAATCCAACACATATGCATGCAACTAGGAAGAGGACTCCCAAGATTTACACTATTTGGGGTTCTAAGAACACTAGCCTTAATGATAGGAATGGTTATGTTGATTCCTATTTTCATGATGTGATTAGAAATAGTAATTATGTTGGGAAGCGGAAGTCCACTTGGACTTGGCTTCAAAAGGGCTAATCCCCTTGGACCCAACAAACATTGGATACCATAAGCTTATGGTATATTATATAGGTACCCAAGAGAAAGAAGAAGAGCAACAAATGTCTTATTAGCTCTAAAGGGAAAGGATGTATTCTTGATAGCGGTTGCTCCAAACACATGACGGGAGATCCCTCGTTGCTCTCCGAAGTGATTAGCATCAAGGATGGTGCAACGGTCACTTTTGGAGGTAATCAAAAGGGAACCATCATTGGAGTAGGTATCGTTAGTAATCCTTCCAAACCCTTAATTACTAATGTTTATCTTGTTAGTTGTTTGTGTCACAATCTCATTTCCCTTAGTCAACTTTGTGACAAAGGTTACAATGTTAACTTTGGAGAAGGATTGTGTACTATTGTTGATTGTGATTCAAATGTTTTATTTCCCGGTATTAGGCGTAAAAATATTTATTATTTGAGCTTGCCTAAGACCGTAGAATATTGCTTAGTTGCTAACACAAGTGAACAACTATTATGGCATCGTCATTTTGGTCATGTTCACTTCAAGCACTTATATAAGTTAGCTAAGCATGATCTAGTCAAAGGTTTTCCTAAGATTGTTTTTAATAAGAAAAACTTGTGTGATTTCATGTCAAAGAGGTATACTAAGTAAATCTTCATTTAAGCTTAAAGAAGGGATTACTTCTAAGAGGCCCCTAGAACTTCTTCATCTAGATTTATTTGGGCCAACTAGAACCGCTTCTTTAGGTAATGCTCATTATGGATTAGTTGTCATTGACGACTTTTCTAGATTTACTTGGCTTTCATTCTTAATTAATAAGAATGAAGCTCATGAAGAGTTTACCAAATTTTCAAAGAAGATTCAGAATCTTTTAGGATCCACCATTATCACTATTCGTAGTGATCATGGAGGAGAAATTGAGAATGAGTCTTTTACTAATTTTTGTGATGACTCCGGGATAACTCATAAATTTTCCTTTCCTCGTGCACCACCACAAAATGGTGTTGTAGAGAGAAAGAATAGGACTCGTATTGAGTGTGCACACACTATGCTCCATGATAGTCATTTAGTACTACAATTTTGGGCAGTGGCGGTGCACACGGCATGTTATGTGCTCAATAGGATCCTAGTGAGACCCCGAACGAACAAAACTTGTTTTGAGTTGTTTTATGATAAAAAGCCTCAAGTAAAATATTTTCATGTTTTTGGTTCAAAATGTTTTAGAAAGAACACATTTGGTAATTTAGACAAGTTTGAGCCAAGATCCAATGAAGGAATCTTTGTTGGATATTCCACACGTAGCAAAGCCTACCGGATATTCAACAAAACTTCTTCAACGATTGAGGAATCACTTCACGTATCTTTTTATGAAGATTTTAATTTTCCTCATGTTGATGATGATAATGTAGATATTCTTTGTGATTCTCTTAATAATGTTAAGATTAATGATTCTTTTATTGAGACTAACACTTCTAACGAAGTTGTTGAAGTTATTCCTAGTGATCCAGGTATACCCAAAGCTTACCCGACCGTTCACAATCATCACCATAACCAAATTATTGGAGATATTGGTGTGGGTGTTCGAACGAGATCGATAATTGAAGATTTCTCTCATTGCGCATTTGTATCTACCATTGAGCCAAAGAACATCCAAGAAGCTTGTGAGGATAGCTCTTGGATAGTGGAAATGGAAGAAGAACTAATGCAATTCGAGAGAAACGAAGTTTGGGAACTCATACCTCTTCCAAGTGGTCACCAAGTCATTGGGACCAAATGGATCTTCAAGAACAAGACGGATGAAAACGAGGTAATCACACGGAACAAAGTAAGGTTAGTAGCTCAAGGCTACCGGCAAGAGGAAGGTATTGATTTCGAAGAATCTTTTGCCCCCTAGCTAGATTAGAAGCTATTAGGTTGCTTTTATCTTTTGCATCCCATAAGAATTTTAAACTATTTCAAATGGATGTTAAAAGTGCATTTTTAAATGGGTTTGTCAATAAAGAAGTTTATGTTTCTCAACCTCCCGGTTTTACTCATGAAAAATTTCCAAACCATGTTTTCAAACTTAAGAAAGCGTTGTATGGATTGAGACAAGCTCTTAGAGCTTGGTCTGATCGACTTAAGACCTTTCTTTTGAATTTAGGTTTTAAAATGGGAGAAGTTGATTTTACACTCTTCATTAAAGTTTATGAAAATGACATTCTTTTGATTCAAGTTTATGTAGACGATATTATTTTCGGTTATACTAACTTTAATCTTTGACAAGAATTTTCCAAGTCTATGAAGGATGAGTTTGAGATGAGCCATATGGGAGAGCTCACCTACTTCCTTGGATTGCAAATTCGATAAATGGAGAATGGCACATTCATACATCAGACAAAGTACACATGGGAGCTTATTAAGCGATTCGGGACGGAATCTTCTTCGAGCAAAAGGACTCCCATGAGTACTACTACTCATCTACACAAGGATGAAAGCGGAAAAGATGTAGATGTTCATCTATATCGAGGTATGATCGGTAGCTTACTTTACTTAACCGTTAGTAGGCCCGATATAATGTTTTCCGTATGCCTTTGTGCTAGATATCAAACAAGACCTAAGGAGTCACACTTGATTGCGGTTAAACGAATATTTCGTTATCTCAATCAATCTCTAGATTATGGGTTACTTTACCCTAAGTCTAGCACATATGAGTTAATCTCATATAGTGATGCCGACTTTACCAGATGCAAGTCCGACAGGAAAAGTACTATTGGCACTTGCCATTTCTTAGGAAATTCCTTAGTTTCTTGGTTTTCTAAGAAACAGAATTCGGTGTCATTGTCCATGACTGAAGTGGAATATATTGTCGCGGGTCTTGCATGTGCACAAGTTCTTTGGATGAGACACACTCTTAGTGGCTATGGTGTCAATTATGATACTTGCCCTATCATGGTAGATAATCAAAGTGCTATTTGTCTTTCCAAGAATCCGGTACACCACTCCCGTACCAAACACATAGACTTGAGACACCATTTTATCAATGATCATGTAGCTAAGAAGGACATCATCTCAGAGTACATTGAAACCCAAAAACAAATTGCTGATATCTTCACTAAACCTCTTAAAGAAGATTCATTTGTGAGGTTGCGTGGAGAATTGGGAATTATGGATGAATCTGAAATCTAGAAGCTCAATCTTTCATGTTATAACCCCTTTTTGAGCTCATATCTTTGTGTTGCCTATCTTCATGTGCTTTATTATATTTATATTTTAAGAAAGGCAATTGTGATTTAACTGATTTCATGAGTTTTTGATATTGATGGTAGTGATTTGTGTTTCAATGGATTTATTGTTTTTACATTGTTTTTATGATGTATTTGTGATTAGAGTATAGGTCCTAGGGTGAGTGTTCTTATTCTCTGGAATTCTATCTCACTGTGCATTTTTGGACCAGGACAGACGACTGTCTTACCTTCAACAGTCGACTGCCCTACTCTATCTCCTCAGTCTGAGAATTGGTATCTTTCGCACAGCCGACTGATGACTTTTTACAGTCAACTGTTAGTTTAACAGGCGACTGCATTTTAGTCATCAGGCGACTGTTCTCTCTGTTGAATTTTAATAGTGTTCTCTGCTGTTTTGATGAACTGTATTAATTCTCGGCCAGCCGACTGTTGTGTATATGTCAGTCGACTGTTCAATGGATAGGCGACTGCATGTTACTTGCCAGTCGACTGCCCATCTTTCTGAGCTTTATTGTTATCACTTCATCTAGTCGACTGACTTTTGTTCATCAGCCGACTATCTTCTGTTGTGACGGTTCATGTGATTTGATCTGAGCCGCCGATTCATTGATCCAACGGCCCAAATTCATTCCCCAACTTTTATATTCGAGAAAGCCCGATCATTTCCCCACGTCGACTCTCTCTTATCCGATTCGACCGCTCCGTATTCCCGCTCGATTTATCTTCCAAAACCGTCGATCTTCTTCCTTTGTGAGTCGATTTCGTGCTGTCGTTGCCGTCGATCTCCTCCTCCCCGTTCGTCGTTGCTTCTCTACTTGGTTTGCTTCTCTCTCTCTCTGGCCTTTCGTTCGGTTCATTGTCTTCCGATTTCTGTGTATCGTCTCTCTCTCTCTCTCTCTCTCTCTCTCTCTCTCTCTCTCTCTCTCGCTCTCTCTCTCTCTCGATCACATGGCACACAAGGATAAGGGAAAAGAGAAAGTCTTTGCTCCTAAACGACCTAGGGAACCCAAGAAACCAATAGCCAAGAAGAAGAAACCTTATCAAGCACGAACCAAGCATACCGAGTCACCCGTTCACTCTTCCTCGCAGGGTTACTCTCCTTCAGCTTCCTCTTCCGAGGCTCAGCCTTTGATCACTCGTCGGCGCAAGCCCACTGGTGTTCACATCAGTGAGCTTGATGCTGAGAAACCGCATCACTCCCCTTCAGCTTCGAGTTCTTCAGAAGAGCCTCCTGTCGTACCCCCTCTGATCCCCTAGTTCCCGTTTGCCGAGACGATCTCTGTTTGACAAAATTTCACTCTCTTCTAGGGATCAACCTTCTTAGGGAGCGGTACATTGCTTTCCCCGCCTTCACTGCTGAGAGGCTTTCTGGCATTCTTTCTGCTACTCATCTTGCCGATCTTTTTCGCTTCTCTCAGAGCGAGTCCCTCAGAGCCTATCCATTTCTGGTGAAGCTCTTCTATGTGAACCGGGTTCGCGGTGAGTATTCGTCTTCCGGCATCCTTGATACTGTCGTTCAGGGAACCCACATTCTGATCATTCCCTCTCTCTTAGGGACTATTCTTAGGATTCCCTCTATTGGTTCTCTTCCCTCTGATATCAGCATCTCTGATATTGACGACCTTGACCAGTCTGTCCTCCGGGATATGTTTCGAGAGGTACCTTTAGCTCTTGATTCGGGTGTCACGTCATCTATGTTCTCTGCGAGAGGTTGGGCTGTTCACCTAGTGGTGAAGTCCAACATCCTGCCGAGATATGGATCATCTGACCAGCCTTCTTAGGAAATACTGAAGTGTATTTATGCTATTTTCTCTGGCATGCCCGTAAACTGGGCCGGTGTCCTCCTTGATAGGATGGACAGGGTTGAGTTCACGACCTCCTCGTCGCACATTCCTTACGGTGGTCTTCTGACTCGTGTCTTCCGTCATTTTGGTGTTGATTTGACTCGTTACGAGCCCATGCCCTTTGGTCCTCTCCTCGACGCTTCTGCAAAGTCGAAATCTTCTTCGGCTCTGCAGACTGCCTCGAATAAGATGAAATCTACTTCAGCTCCGTCCTCATCCACTGTTCCTCCAGCTGACATGCCTTCATTCTCTACTCCACCATCTCGTTATATTCTTTTGGAGATGGTCTCTGGTATTTAAAGATTGTTGTCCCTCTCTTTCCTCCATCGGGGAATACCCTTCCCTGAGGATCTGAGACAGTTTGTTCCCCAGCTTCATGTTCCTCCTCAGCCCACTGATGTCGTTGAGCCTCCTGGTGTAGCTTCTACTCAGGATGTTGCTGCTGATACTACTGCTACTACTGTTGCTCCCTCTGACCCTCCTCCAGAGGATACACCTACTGTCACAGAGCCTGCTTCTTCTTCTGTAGCCCCTGGAGACGCTCACTCTTAGATATGTGTTTGAGTGGTGTTTGTTTGGTGATGATTGATTTTTTGATGTATGCTGGATGATGTTGTCAGTGACTTTATATATGTATGGTGTTGTACTTCGATGTCGTCATGATGATATTTTTTTTCTTGATCATGATGTATCTTTTTGTGATGGACATGTAGATGTCCACCCAATGATGTACTCATCTTTTATATCTATATAGGATGTTGTTGTTTATCTTGTGTCATACTATGTTATACTGCTTATCTTATCTGTGTGATGTATGATATGTTGTCTCCATGTATGCTATACTCTCTCTGATGTGCTTTTGAGACAATAAATGAATTTGGTATACGTTTTATCATGTTATCTCTGGTATGATGCATTTGTGAAATCTCTGTTGAAACTATTTTTGTGTATATATCTAATGTTGATATTGGACTTCAATTCCATTACTCACATGTGTATATGATGTGATTTTATGAGTTTTTGATTTGATATATCTTTATACTCCTTGATTGTTGTTAGTTTGTATTTAGCACTATTATTGTTGTTGTTATTTGCTCCCACCTTTTTGGATAATGCCATAGGGGGAGAGAAATAAACATACAAGATTTATAATTGATGTGCTAAGTATGTTCTAACGCTTGAATCTAAGATTTATGTTGCCTTAGATTCAAGGGGAGTAAGATTATAATGAATATGGTTTGTAATTCATAGATCTTTTGAATTTATTTTCATGCGTTCCTTCCTCATTTGCTTCAATTGATATGAAGATGCCCTAATATCTGTTGACTAACTTGATTGCCATCAATGTAGGGGGAGTAAGTTTTTTCATTGTGCACAATTATTTATCTTTTTGTTTTTGTTTGTTTGTCATCATCAAAAAGGGGGAGAACGTTGAGTATTGGACTTCTCCCTACTTGGTGTTAATGATGAGCAAACATAAATACTTGTGACTAATCCCATATTTTGCAGTTAATCCATTGCCTAAGCTATTTATGAAGATCTACTTGCAATGGATGACTCTCAAACGTCATTGAAGGTAAATGACATGAATTGGGTGATCGTAGATAATGATTGAAGCTCCGTGAAGACTTCAAGCTCATATGATGGAAAGAAGAGATTATTCGTCAATGTAATTTTTCTTTTATCTCTTCTAGTATGTAGCTTAGAAGTAGAACTTTGATGGAGCACTTACACACATCTACATTCAGTCATAGGACTCCATTATATCAATTGTCCTTTAACTCCAATTCATTTCTCTATTGTTTGTGCCAGGATTGTTTATAACAGTCGACTGCTTAACGGTTTACAGTCGCCTGTCTCAAAAACAGTTGACTGTATTTTGTTCTACACTCGCCTGTTATGCACAAACTTTTACAATATAGTTTTGGGCCTTCTCTTATTACTTCGCACAGGCTACTGATGAACGATTCACAGGCGCCTGTCCAAGTGACAGTCGACTGTGTTTTGTAAATCAGTCGCATGTCTATCCTTGCCCAAACTTTGTTTGATCTGACTTTTACGGCCAGTCGACTAATGCTGTATATACAGTCAACTGTCTATTAGATCAGTCGACTGTCTATGCTGCAACAGTCGCCTGTCTGTAAGTCATTTCTTTGACTCAGTTCTCTGGAAATTTCTCATCCTTTTGACAGTCGTCTGCATAAGGATTTATAGTCGCCTGTTCTGATTAACAGTTGACTGTGTTCCTTGCATCAGTTGTCTGTCCTGTTACTTGTGAGATTTCCAGTATTTGTCTAACTTACCATCTCTCGGCCAGTCGCCTGTCGAAGGAATTACGT
The DNA here is from genome assembly GCA_030789695.1 of Scilla litardierei. Taxonomy (NCBI): domain Eukaryota; kingdom Viridiplantae; phylum Streptophyta; class Magnoliopsida; order Asparagales; family Asparagaceae; genus Scilla; species Scilla litardierei. The sequence goes on along the minus strand of CM061131.1, from coordinate 49,638,061 downwards.
CCCAACCACCCGGATCCCCTCCGGATACTTGAGTTAGAAACCACTAACCCAAGATTTTGCACTATGAATTTCTTGTAGAAAAACCTCTACAAGACCAAATCATACACAATGTAATTGTGACTCCCACAACCCAGGATCACAAACTCTCTCACAACCGAGAGACAAACTCAAATCACAAATGAGATGAAATAATGAAACACTTACCACAAAATCCTATGCCCTGAGTATACTTACCAAATTAGAGCAAGAATGGATTTTGAGGAAGAAGATGTCACCAAACCGAAGCTCCACCAATATGATCAGCGATCGAAGGCTAGGATGGAGGATGGTGACTTGGATTCAAAGCCCTTGGCTTGAATGGCTCACAATCAATGAATCTTTCTTGAGGAATAAGAGTGAGGGAGAGATTCTAGTGAGAAGAGATAGCTTTAGAATGGAGTTGATTTGCTTCTCTTTGATTTCTATAAATCCCAAAATATGCAGCCTTGAATACAAGGAAAGAACCCCTCCAAGTATATATAGGATAGAGGAAAGAGAGAGGAAAAATCGTGGCAATTAATGCTCCAACAGCTCTATTCTGAAGCAGACTAGTCGGTCAAAGAAGGATCACTGACCGACTAGTTTCTCAACTAGTCGGTCGGTGATTCAATATGAACTGACTAACTGGAGAACAGCCAAAAGAAGAAGTTCAGACATAAAGAACTAGTCAGTCTAAAAAGACTTGCCAACCGACTAGTTTCACAACTAGTCGGTCGGTGAGTGTTCTTTGATCGACTAACGGATGAAATAGAATAGTCTGAATTCAAGTTGAACTAGTCGGTCTGAGAACAAATTCCAATCGACTAGTTTCACAACTATTCGATCGACAATTGTTCTTAGACCGACTAACTCGAAACAGTAGCTCAGGCTGAAATGAGCAAGGACATCTAGTCGGTTCAAGAGGAATTGCCGACCGACTAGATCGTCATCTAGTCGGTTGGTTCTTCTACTTGAACCAACTAAGATGCACAAGAAGTCGAGGAAAGAAGCGATAGGCTTCGGGAAAGTTTCTAATGGCTTCTAAGATAATCCTAGCTCTAATATATGAGCGATAAGAAGATTATAATGTAAGTCCTACTCAAGGCTTAACATTCTATTCTATGAAGCTAGAAGACATTAAATTAAACATGACGAACCGTCTTCAAAGCTTCAATCTTCACTCTTTACTTCAATAATGCTCCTTGAGCTTCAACGAAGCTTCAGGCACACGATCACGCGTATTGAGAAGTCTTGAGATGTCGCTTTACATATACGTAGACGTTTGGCGACGATCTCCATAACTGCGCTCACAAAGTGTTAGTTCACAATATTTATGTTTGCTTATCATCAAAACCAAATCTGGGGAATCAATACTCAACAAATGATTGGATAGTATATTCTTTAAATGGAAAAGTTATGAATGCTCTTATATGCTCTCTTAATAAATTTGAATTTAATTGTATCTCACATTGTCAAACTACGCAGGAAATATGGAATACATTGGAGGTGACACACGAGGGAACGTCACAGGTGAAGGAGTCTAAACTTGCGCTGCTGAGCACAGAGAACGTGAGTTTTTGCATGCTACCATCAGAGCCCATATCAGAGATGTTGGTGAGGTTCACCAATATCATCTACAAGTCTAGCTCCCTCGGTAAGCCATACTATAGCCTTGAGCAAGTAAGGAAAATCTTAAGGGCGCTGCCAAGCTCGTTCAGGCCTAGAGTCACTACCATCCAAGAAGCAAAAGATCTATTGCAGATGAGAGTGGAGGACTTGATATGAAACTTAATGTCTCACGAGCTTGAGCTGCAGAATATAGAGGCTAGAGAGAAACTAGAGGAGAACCAAAAAGCTCCAAAGCCACTAGCTCTTCAAGCTAGTGAAGACGACGATGAGGAGATGGAGATAGCTTTGATGGTCAGAGGCTTTAGAAAATACATCAAGACTCCTCAAGGAAGAGCTGAAATGCAACAAAGGTTTTATCATTCTAACCATTATAATCCTTCTAGAAATTTATCTGAACAGACGGCAATTAATAAAGTTAAATGTTTTAAATGTAAAAAGAAGGGCCACGTTATAAAGGATTGCCCACAAGACACATCTAATGTTGCAGAGAAGAAAGGAAAAAATGTGGTGTGAACGTGGGATATGGATAGCGAGGATGAGACTGAGGAGATTTTAGGCCATTGCTCCCTTTGATTCATGGCAAAAGATGATAAGGTAAAATCGGGTAGTTATTCTGAACTTCTAATTATTTGCAAATCCATGGAAGAGGAAATTATAGAGCTAGAATCCACCCTAAAAGATTATAGAAATTCCAATGAAAAAATGCAACAAGACGACTACCACCTGTCATTAGAAATTAATGAGCTGAAAGGAAAAATTATTGCATGTGATTCTACCATTGCTTTATTGGAAAAAGAGAATTCTAGGTTGCATGAAAAAGCTAATTGTCTCTCTTGTCCTTCTTTATTGAATGATATTAGCATGCTTAAGCAAGATTTAATTAAGCTTGAAACTGAAAAAGATTATGTGATTAGAGAGTTTAATGACAAATGGTGCATGCTAAATACTGAGCGTAAAGAAAAAATGATTGCTTCTGCAAAAGGGAAGAGAAAACAAGAAAGCTTTTATAAGTAAATGCACTTTGATTGTGAATGAAAATGCTTTATTGAAATCCAAAATCACAAGTCTAGAATTTTCATTAAAGAAATTCTATATAGGAAAACAATCGTTGGATACTATTCTAGAGAATAAACTTTATGGCAATAATAGACTTGGTCTATGATATGATGTTAAACATGCTAAAAAGAATGATTTTAAGAAAATTCACAACGTACCTGCGATAGTCAAAAATATGTATTCAAAGTGCTTTACTTGCGATAGTGTTGGTTATACATCTTATTATTGCATGTTTAGGAACACGAATATGAAATTCAAACAATTATGGGTTCCTAAATCTTTGATGACTAACATGAGTGGACCTTGTTGGATTCCAAGGTCACACATAGCATCTACCATGTAGGTAAGATGGAGATTTGACGAGAAGCTTTGGATTGAACGGTTTCATTATTTAAGCTTCTTAGCCAAACGACAACGCGAATGTATGGTTTTTATTCTTTGAACTTAATGCATGCATTCATAGCATTTATATGTTTCTTTTGTGTGCTTGACTTATTTTTATTTGTGTGTTAGTTTGCTTAGTTCATTATATATAAAAATAAAAAAAATTAAATAAACATATTGTGCTTAATTTATATCTTCTCTTTATATCATTCAAGTAGTACTATTGAATGTCATTCATATCCTAGTAGAAATTATTGTATTATTGTTATAGCTACATGCGCATGTTATAATTATTAAATAGCCATGACATGTTTGATGAATTGAATAATATGATTTCTACACCTACACCTTCTCTTCCACTAGTATTGAATATTGTTGCACAATTGGAAAGCGAACGTAGGTTGAAAATAACTGAAAAATCTAAGGGATATTATGTGTATTTGCCATGGATAAAAATTGAACACAAAAGAATTGAATATGAAACAAGAAAAATGAAAAAGAATGAATATAGCTCCGTATGTAAAATGGATACAATTCATGGAAAGTATACTACCCACGAGCATCCAACATATGATCTTTGGATAATCTTTAGCGTTGGTGTTATATTCGTCAAACAATGCCACCCCCGCATCTAAGAGTCCTTATAGGCTATGCTTTTGGGGTGTGGTACCTTGAACTCATTTTTAATGATGTGGAGAAAATTAATCCTAGTTATATCATGTTTATTGGAAAATTTGGATTTGTTTGGTTGATTTCTATGAGAGTTTCGTCCTTTGTGCTTCAATTATTTAATCATCACACTTACACGATGGTGTAGAAGTCTACGTTACACTTTTCATTGAAATTGAAGTGATTATTCTACGAAAAATGACATGCAAGTGCTAGTTGTGAATTATAATACTTTATTTTTGCATGAGACATGAATTAGACTTCGTTTATACACTTTTGATGATAACAAAAGGGGGAGAAAAATACATTAAAGAAGATTTGATGCATTAATGCTTATATGTGAATATGTGAATATATGTTCAAGGGGGAGCATGAAAAAGGGAGAGCATGCCATGCTTATTTGTATCTCATTATAGTTACATCTTCGCATGCTTGTATGTGTGTGCATCAAGTGGAATATATTGTTGCATACACATGTCCTCCCATTATCACACTTCACACACACATGTCACGATATATTATTTGGAACGATAGTACAAATCTTATAATAGTTTGTCATCATCAAAAGGGGGAGATTGTTGGATACAACGTATGTTGGATACAACGTATGTTGGATACAACGTATGTTGGAAACAACGATCGTTGACTTCATTTTTGATGATAACAAACGTGTGTGCACGTTCTAATGTGTGTGTGCTAAGTGTTACAGGAGTAGCGATCACGAAAATCTCCAAATAGATGACTTGGTCAATTTTATGGAGATCTTGCTATACATATAGCAACATAAAAGATGGAGAATTTGCTATATACTTAGCAAACAAGACTTGGTCAAAGAGATGGAGATAATAGCTACAAGTATCGAGGATCTTATTCAAATCAATTTAAGATTGATTCATATCCCCATTGCCATTCTAATCCAATTCCAATTCAATCTCCTAATCAAATCTCTATCGAATCCCAATTCATATCAATTACAAACTCCATAGCCATTACCAATCCTTATTGTATTCCTACTCTAAGATTGGTGCAAATCTTTTGGGACTTCACCTCCTTGGCTGCACCAAGAGAATACCCTAGCTTCTCCTATAAAAACCAAGCAACAAATGGGAGAGGTGATTTGCGGCACACACACACACACACACAAGAGAAAACAAGTAGGCCAACAAAATATTTCCTAGGGAAAATGTAACTCACGCAAGCCCATCATCCTCAATCCCTCTCCTATCCGCAAGCATATAATCCTATATCTCCTATATCAAGCTAGGGCCACAAGGACTCTTAATAGCCAAAGCTACATTGCCTCAACCTTATAGCTATCAACTCCTATATCCGCATCCATAGTCAAGCATTTGGCCGGCCAAAAATGAAACCAAGGCAAAGTTGTAACTCATGCATAGTCTTCCTCTTAGCCGAAATTTTGACCAAAGGGGAGCTTTTTCATTCAGATTCAAATCAAGAGGAAGAACATATCAACAAGCTTCAACTCTCCAACGTCATCAAGCTATAGGACCTAGGCTTTGCAACTTCCAAGGGGCCGGAATTGTTGACTTATTTCCCCAAGGCCGAACTCTCTTTTTTTTCTTAACTTTATGTTATTGCAGGATGCAACAAATCAAATGGGAGGGGAGTCGCAATTGTTGACTACCTGTACTCTAGATTCGACCCTTGCAAGTTAGTAGAGACCTCATCCTACAAGCACTATCCAAAGGAGGCCGCAACATCAAGAAGTCAACAAGTGCCGCAAGTTGGAAACACAAGAACCAAGTGCCGCAAGTTGCAAACTCAAGCCAAGTGCCGCAATTAGTCATCATCAAGGGGGTGCGCAATATACAAGCCAAGGCTTCAACTTGAGTTGCACGACGTGACGACTACATCTTGTCAGACTCAGATCTGACCCATGCTGATTGACAGAGACGACGACGGCTACACAAAACTGAGATTTCTAAACTCTTATTATTAATTTTGTGTAGTACTGTTTGATCTCCGTAGGGGAAAATTTACCGCTTTTTGTGTGACATTTTGGGGTCTTGTCTAGTGGTGGTCTATACAAGAGGAACTTGATGGGTATCGTCAAGTGAGAGCATATATTAGAATTGATAGTGTTAAACACAGTGAGTGGGGTACTGAGCCTAGTGAGTGTAGAGACATTGGTTCTCTAGCTATTATGGTTGTGCATGTACACTATTAATATACTATTTGCTTTAGGGGCTGGACGTAGGTCGTGGTGATCGACCGAACCAACGTAAATCCGTTGTGCATCTGTGATTGCTTTTTATTTACTCTGAATCTGCTGTAACTGCGTGTAATTGCTCGTGGGTTTCACGAGATTTTTTAATAGCATATTCACCCCCTCCCCTCTAGGCTTAGATCCAGATCCAACAGGAAAGTGTTGCACTTTGCCAAGAAGAGATCTATATGATGGTTGGGATTCTCATGTGTATGCCCATGGAATGGATCCTGCTGCATCAGATTCTCACCCCAGTATTTAATTCAAAATTTCTAGCCACCAGTTGCAGTCTTAATATAGAAGATATACTGTATAAATTAGGCTTCATGTGATCCTGGATGACGCTAGTACGCAGAGGAGTATTAGAACCTTCTGCCATTGATTCTTGGAAAATATGGCTCCTCTTTTCTGCTCTGAGCTGCCTTGCTGTTCCTTTAATCTCGAGGTCAAATATTATATCGTCTGATCCCCCAAGGCGAGTGTTCATGCACAAGCAACAACTCAGAGAAAATGTCGGTAGCAAAGGAGAAAAAGAGTAAAAATATGGAAAGATGAGAAGATGATAATAGTAACTAACAATTTCTTCAATAAAGAAAATAACCCAAGTATAAACCGTTGCCTCACCGGCAACGGCGCCAAAAGTTTGTTTCGTCCGGATTTTAACCGGAAAACTACTGCAAGTGCACGGTGTCAAAGCTTTGTAATATAGTAAAATGTCGAACCTACATAGAGGCAGATGCTTATATAGTCTTGGGTTTTGTTCTTAATCTTAGAAAAGTAACAGTTGATGTACTCAGAAAGGTTGCAACGGTTATCTTCTCAAATAGGATTATCAGCAATATAAAAGACTAGGGCAATCAGAGCTACCATTAGGATCGTTGGATGTCAATGCTAAGTTAGAATTCCTATGTTGAATTGGCTTTATTAGGGAGAGATTGTCGCATCTATGATGTAAAACTCATTACTAACTGTCGTTGCGCCACTCATCTAACGTATCATGTGTTTAGCCGCACCATCATGGATAGCCTCACACATGATCTGTGCATTACAATCGATAACTATTCTCAATCTCTACTCACGCCACTGTCGTGGATAGAGCTTTGATCTATGTTTAGTGGCTCTTATTGATGCTACTGTCGTAGTCATCAATCAGTAATATAGGACGTCGGTGTAAACCATCAAAGTGCATGCGGCCACTGTCGTGGTCACGAACTCCAATTGAATTCACTAACATGCCTAATTAAGTCCATGTGATATCCGTCCAAGATGTGCGCCTCTGTCGTAGTCAAAAATCCTATATGGAATCTCCAACAAACTTGGCTGGATCAACCAAAACACGTCCCTTTTATACCACAACAACATAAAAATCCTTAACTTTACATCTAAATCCTAAGATCTTCGGGCTAATCAATTAGCCCTAGTTAAGACTACTCACAATTCATAAAAGTTCAATGGAAGATTCGATAATAGCAATAGAGTTCATGATCGCAATCGAAAACATCAAAACAAGTATAGAAAGATGAGAAATCGTTACCAAACGTCGAAGTTCGATGCTCAAGCATAGAGAATTAAGATCACAAGATTCCAAGCAAAAACAATTAATAAAAATCCAAACTTTGTCTTCAACAATAACGACGGCTCTCAACATTCTCTAAGAAAACTCAAACTAAAACTAAAAATAAGGAAAATAACCTTCTCTCTAATCTAGGGTAAAAATTGTGCTTATATACAAAGGGGTGGACCCCACACAAATATGGAAATTGGCTTCTGGGCCCCTAATTTGATGGGCAGTGATGCCCTACTCGGTCGAGTAACGGTGTCGCTCAGTTGAGTACTGATACGCGGCTCTATTGGTGCTTCTTCAGATTAGGGCTGATATGCGCTGCTCGGTCGAGAAGCGCTCCGCTCGGTCGAGCTACAATAGGCTTAAAAAGTGCTCAAAACAATGTTCTGTTTGGTATGTGCTCGGTCAAGTAGTCGCTCTGCTCAATCGAGGAGCCTCGCTCACTCGATCGAGCTACATTCATTGGAGACTCCCTTGAAATCATCGTACTGTTTTGGCTCCACTCGGTCGAGTAGTTGATCTACTCGATCGAATGGTCTGGGGCTCTCACGTATTGGCTAAGTGTTGGAAATAATTGAGATGGCTGAGTTGGTCCGACCGAGCAGCTGCTCCACTCGATCGAGTGGGGTGTATCCATTCTGAAGCCTTCTCTTTGATATGGATGTCAGCTCGGTCTAGTGCTGATGCACTCGACCGAGCTGCCTGGGAAAACAGACCATGTTGCTCTTTGGGCTTCTTCGCTCGTTCTCTTTTCATCCTCTCCTCCAATCTCCTTCTTCACCTCGCCAAACACCTATCGAACCTCGCCAATGATGCTCCTGGTGGCACGAACGTGTCCATGTCCTATAATTGCTCCTAATCGCTCCAAAGTTCTTGAAAATCCATAATTCTATACGAAACTCGAATATATCATTAAAAACATGATTATGTGTGTGTGTGTGTGTGTGTGTGTGTGTGTGTATACATACACACACACACACATACATACATACATACATATATATATATATATATATATATATATATACACACACACACACACACATATTGCTGATGTTGGACTAATCACTATGGGTGTAGTTTGTCGCTGGGGCATTTTCCCAAACAGCTTGTCTGCAACATCCACTTGGCCGGATGATTGTGAAGCTATAACCCGCTTATTGTTACCAAACAGCTTGTATGCATCTCTCATATTATCATTGCTAAATTTACCTGCTGGTCTATTGAATCACGAATTTCGATTGCCATGTCCCAAAAGTTGACCGCCGGGCCACCCCTCATTTCTGCCCCCTGTCTTTCGCCTAACCACTTGCCAGCCCCCCTCTGTAGCGTGAATTGTTGCTTCAGATCCATTCAATTGAGAGTTGTTGCTTCCACCAATCTTGCCATCTAAAACCCTAGCGTGGCCGCCAGAATCCCCCCAAGCCCGTTTCCGAAATTCACTCATCTTTTATATTAACGTTTGCGCTAACAGGCGAACTTATGGAGAATCTGTTGGCATGACACTAGTTCCACCAAAGATTGGTGAGGATGGAAGGATTTTGGCACGTGTCTCTAATACACTTCTGGAGAAGGGAGGGGAGAAATGGAAATTTACTCTCGTGGGTTATGTACTGGGGGATGTCCCATTCTTTGGACACATCCAAGCATGGGTGGAACGGCTATGGAAGCCAAGGAGAAGGGTCCAAATATACAGTAAAGAGAATGGATTTTTCTATTTTCGATTTGAAGATAAGGAGGATTGTGAGAGGATACTCCATGGGGGTCCTTGGTTATTTGATGGCCGTTTAGTTGTTCTCAAACCCTGGAGTCCAGTGATTCGTCATGATCGAGATATACTTACTTCAGTCCCTGTCTGGGTGCAGTTCCATGGGGTACCACTAAACATGTGGAATATCCTGGTGCTTAACATTATTGCTTCTATTACTGGAACCCCGATGTGCTTGGATCGTGCTACGGCAAAACTGGAGCGAATAACATACGCTAGGTGCTTGGTAGAGGTTGATGCCAAGGCACCTTTATCAAAAGTTGTGGATGTGGAATTGGATGATGGATCTATACTTCCCATTGATGTCAGATATGAAGGTGAGCCCCCTCGGTGTACCCTTTGTGTTTGCTTTGGCCATTCTGATGAACAGTGTCCTCGGCAAATTAATAAAGCCGCTCAACCTGATGTTCTTCATGATTCAACAATAAAACCTGGCCATCAAAAGGATAAAGAAGTATTGCTATCAACTACCAAGGTGAGTACTAAGGAAACCGGGCAGTGCTCTATGGGCGGTTGCCAACAGATTGAAGGTGAAGGTGCTGTTCAGAGTCAACACAGCAAGGAGGATGGGCAGTGCCCTAGTGCAGGCCAAGCGCGTGAGTTGGGAGAAGCTGTACATCGCAATTTCCCCAAACTTTGCAAACTATGTACCTTACTGCGAGTCCTTCATATCCTAAATCCACGAAAAGGTATCTCCAAAGATTCATCCTCTGGTGGACCGGATGGCACTGGAGAAGAAGTTGAAGATACTGTTGGGCCAGAAGTTGGAGCTCCTCAAGTTGATTCATTCACCTCCAGCAATAATCAGGTAGAAGAGCAGCTTGATTCAGCAAATCTTGAAAATGAAGGAGATCTGATTGAAAATCTCCCAGAAGAGCCTACCTATGAGAATCCGGAGTGGATTGATGAACGCAATAGCATCCTTGAAGCAGTTGCATCACCAAAAACAAAGAAGCAGGGGGGCCTATAGTACAACAAATCTCCAGGCAACTAGAAAGAGCAGCAGGCTGAAGGATGGGAACCTGCCGTGACAATAAATACAAACTTATCTATGACCATTTTAATATGGAACTCAAGAGGGCTCAACAATGCTGTGAAGCGTAGGGATCTAAGGGATCTGATTAAGAAAGTGAAACCATCGGTAATTGTTCTTCTGGAGACTAAATTGAAGCAGGAGAGAATTATCAGTAGGTCATGCATACCCAAGAACTGGAAATGTTTTGACAATTTCAGTTTGCATAAAGGGGGACGAATACTAATGGGGTTTGATCCATCTGTATGGAATTTAAGTATTCTCTCAGTTTCAAAGCAACATGTCACTGTTCGGGGCAGTAATGTAGGGGGATTTGCTTTCACATTCACCGGAGTTTATGGGAGTAATACCAACTTGGAGAGGAAGGAATTATGGGAGCATTTGGAGGGGGATTCTATAACTATTAATAACGACGCTTGGTTGGTAGGAGGGGATTTCAATTGTGTTTTGTACGATAAAGATAAAATAGGCGGGCGAAAATTGGATGAAGGTATGTTATCTGATTTCAATAGATGTCTCTCAAAGTGCCGGCTCCAAGTTCTTAAAAGCGCTGGACAAAAAATGAGCTGGAGTAATTATCGACTGTGCAACGCTCGCATATCAGCAACACTAGATCGGGTCCTATGTAATGAGGCTTGGGTGAATACACTAGCGGAATCTTATGTCATGTACCTGGATCAGCGCACTAGTGATCATTCTCTGATGATTGTCAATCTCCATCTTCAGGTACAATCCGATCCTAAACCTTTTAAATTTTTCAACCATTGGGTTCGTTTGCCTGGGTACCAAGAGCTACTTCTAGCCTCCAGGAATTTTCAAGTTAATGGGACCAGAATGTTTTGCCTTGCCAATAAGTTACGACAGCTGAAATATGATCTTCGCATATGGGCCCGTGATCTTAATGCTTGCAACTCTATTGCTAATTGCCGAAATCAGTTTGAAGAGGTCAGAAGCAATATTTCAATACACAGGGATTATGAATTGCAAATGAAGGAGTACAGATTATTTAAGGAGCTTGCAAATCTCTTGGCTATAGAAGAGGAGATGTACAGACAAAAAAGCAGGCAGGATTGGCTAAATCTTGGAGACAAAAATACCAAATTCTTCTACACCTCTATGAGAGCAAGACATGGGCACAACAATTTATTGCACTTAGTGGATGAAAATGGTATTCAAAGCAAAACCTATGATGAACTAAAAACTGAGGCGACCAAGTATTATGAAGATCTATACAATCAAAACAATTATTGGAGAGTTTTTGCAAATCTGATCCCGAAGAGGAAAGTTAAAAATGAAACTGCCAGGTGGTTGGAAAGACAAGTTTCTGCAGAAGAAATCAAAGAGGTAGTTTTTCAAATCAATCCTACAAAGGCCCCAGGTCCTGATGGTTTTAATGGATACTTTTATCAATACAACTGTAATCTTATTGCAGCGGATGTGGTAGGGGTTGTGCAATCTTTTTTTAGGGCAGGTCGGCTACTTCGTGAACTTAATCATACTTTTCTTACCTTGGTTCCAAAAAGCACAAATGCAAGCAACTTGGGAGATTACAGGCCGATAGCTTGTTGCAACGTCATCTATAAGGTCATAAGAAAAATCATTTGCAACAGGCTGAAAAAGATTGTTCATGATCTGATATCCCAAAATCAAGCAGCTTTTCTCCAGGGAAGACTGCTTTCTGATAGTACCATGTTGGCCCATGAGTAGATCAGAGACTTTAGCAATCCTTTGGTATCGAGGGCGTGCTTGAAACCTGACCTTAGAAAGGCATTCGATAGTGTGAACAGGGAGTTTGTGTACTTCATTGTCATGCCCCGCTTCCCAAAAATACGGAGGCGAAGCGTGACTAAGGCCCGCTTAGGCCAGAGCTGAGAAGCTCAGACCCAATAAGCGTCTGTAGGGGTACCATTTTAAAATTTTCAGGTTCTTGCATTAATAAAGTTCGAAAACAACAGAAAGTACAGAAAGGAAGTTGCATTCATTAAATTAGAGATATAATATCCAACGAGCACAAAGTCTAAAAAGAATCCTAATCATGGCAACGAAATATTTAAAAGTAAACTAAAAGCAGTAACCTCTGAAAGTGACGACCAAAAAGACCTCTAGGTCTGGTCCTCGTTGGGCACGTACTCTGGGTCGACGTCCTCGGCTCCTCGTACTCCAGTGAGTCTGTCTCATCCACGAACTCTGGTTGAGCACCTGACGTACAGCACCAAAAGAAGGAACTATACGTCAGGTAAAGTCTACAAGAAGGGTTAGACTTTACTGCAAGTGCACCAAATATTAAGCAACGATTTACTGGTTGATTAGCATGCTGAGGTTCTATTACACAACAATTTACTGGTTGATTAGCATGCTGAGGTTCTATTACACAACTGTTTACTGGTTGATTAGCATGCTGTGGTTATAACAGAGTAACACAACAGGAAGTAACGCAGCAGGGAAGTAAAACGGGACAGGTAGTAGTCGTAGCGTGTGCTACCGACTACGGGACTAACCTACAGGTGTCATGATAAGTCGGGACGTGACGGAAACAAGACGGGACAAGACAAGTGAGACATGAAAGGGTTCATGCCTTACGGTTCGAGGGGGATCAGACCCTCTTACCGTGCGCACGCTCAACCCAACCCCAACCCCCAAGAAAGACAAGACAAAACAAGACACCAGTACAAGGGATCACTCGCTCTAGCTTGGCGAGTGCCCTATTGCCCGCAGACTGTGTATCACGGGGATCACCCTCGCATGGAGAGCATTCGAAACGCCCGCAGGCTTTTTGTATCACGGGGATCACTTCCGCTAGGGAAAGTATCCGAAATGCCCGCAGGCTTTTGTATAACAGTCACGGGGATCACTCTCGCATGGAGAGCATCCGAAACGCCCGCAGGCTTTTTGTGTAACAGGGACATGACATGACAAGTGTAAGGAATTGTTATTCTAGGGTGTCCACACGCACGCACACACAAGATAGCCCTACAGTGTCAAAAGTTGTTGTTTGTCGAGCTTAAACTTCGTCGTCAAGTCTAAGTCGTCAGGGGCGTCCCGGACGCTATCATTTCACGTCCGGTTCTATAGATTCACAGTCTAACAGTTCTAGCAATCTAAGACCAAAGCACGGTCAAAAACGCTAGTGGGTACACTTGCCTGCGGTGGCGAGTGTGTCGTCCATCCGGTGCATCTCGTCCAGGTGTCGCGTCCGCGATAGTACGTCTGAAAAGTGTCACGGCGACGGTGTCAGGTCGTGTTTTTCAATAACTCCTATTTAGGTTCATTTCTAGGTTGTCGGGACTACCCTAATCGTCAAGTCACAATTTGATGTTTTATCAGCCTAGATCGACCACTGCCCTATATGCACAGAAAGTTTGTCCGATGGTCGATTTCTACGGTGAGCAGTGTTTAAGTGGTGCGGAAAAGTAAATTTAATTATTGTTGTCCAGTTTTAGTTAAGGTTCAGTTTGCTACAGTGTGGGTTTTGCTACGAGTTCAGAGGGACCAACCTGGTGTGAGGAACGCACATTTAATCTGGCATCGGGTCTGGAAACGGTGGCGGTGCTCGTGTCCCCGACTGCGGGTAGCGCAGTGGAGGTCGTCTCGGGATCGTCTCAGGATCGTAGCGGCTGCGGGTAGCACAGCTGAGATGTCACGGCTACGGGACGTCTTCGTGTGGCATCTCGACTATGGGTAGCGTAGCCGGGAACGTTCTGGCAGCGAACCGAAGGTGAGCGCAGCGAGCAGGGACACCGGGAAACGAGTTGAACTACCATCTTAAGTCGCCTTATCTCTACATCTTATTTGAACCTGAGGGTGATAATCTTACTTCGAATCAATCTGAAGTGTTAATGTCAACTTATTTGAATGCATTTGGAGACTATATGAGTATCTGAAGTTTGTACCAATACACATCAATTTCAGCTGATGCCCACTATAATAACTTTAACTTCTCTCTCTCCCCCCCTAATTTGAACGTCCTTTAGTGGCTGCCGGAGTTACGGTGATCGGGGACAAACGCGGGGAGCACGGCGGCGCTGGGAGAGCGAGAGCGGCGCGGGGGAGCGCGGAGCTGTGGATCGTGGCGGTGCCTCGATCGAAGCCGGTGAGATCGGGAGGCGCCGAGAGGCGGATGGTGGCCGCGGCGGGGCCTGGCCGCAGACGCGAGAGGGCGTAGTCATTGGCGAGGTGCTCTCCGGTGGCTCGGGGTGCTGGGTTTGATTGCCGGAGGTCGGAGCGAGGCTGTCGTGCGACTTGGCTGCGAAGGAAGGGGCCTCACGGGGGAGGCGCGACGGCGGAATCTGGAGAGCGCGGCGACCGGAGGAAAGCGAGGGGAGATGGCCGTGGAAGCTGCTGCGGCGGCTGTCACGGCGGCTCCGAGGAGATCGGAGGGGACCGCCGGCGGGCGTTGGGCTCGCAGGCGGAGCCGTGGTCACGGTGGCAGTCTGCACAAGCAGCGATCGGGACCGTGGATCGCGGCGGAGGGCGATCGCGGGGTGAACGGCGGCGTTTGGGGCTCGGGGACGCCGGAGCGGCGTCGTGCGAAGGCGGCGCCTCGTGCTGAAGGGCGATCGGTGGTCACGGCGACTGAGAGCGAGCGAGAGGGAGATGAGACGGCGGTTCGGCGACGCCGGGGAGGCGCGGTCGCGGCGGAGGCTCGGCGGGGACGTCGATGATCGCGATGTCGCCGTGCCGGCGTCGGATCGCGACGGGGCGTGGCGGCTGCCTCGCCGTGAGGGATCGAAGAGAGGGGGATGGGATGATCGGGGTTTTGTGTTTTTAGGGGGAAAAATGCCGACGGCTGAGGAATTTTTGTTTTTGGGTTAGGGTAAAGTTAGGGCTAGTGATCTTATAATAATAATTAAATGCTATGTACCTGTATATTTCTTGTTAAAAGGGAGATTAAAGGGTTAGGGGGGTGTATAATTTGGGGTAAGTCTAGGGGAGGTTAGAGAAACAGGTTAGGAAAAATTTTAAAAAGATTTAAAAAGAGATTTAGCCAGATTTGGCTAAAAAATTTCGAAATTTGAATCTGATTGGGGAAAAATCGACGGTCGGGGTTATTCCGGGTGATATCTCTCAATCCGGGCGTCAGAAAAATAATCCGAAAATACCGGGGAGATCGTGGAGACGAGACGCACAGATCTACGGAGCCTGATCGTGCGTAATGCCTACCAAAAATTTACGTAAAATTGGAAACGGCGTTTCGAGTCAGATGACTAAAACGCCACTATCATTCAAAGTCGTTTCGCGCGAAAACGTGACGTGAAAGACGTTCCCAAAAATTACTATAAAATCCAACACCCCAAGACGATCGCAACGGCATATCGCATCGCATATGCCAGATGTAACGACCGCTTTTCGTTGTACGTTGTTCGTGCACGTGCTTTTGACCGTGCACGTGTTTGTTTTAGACCTTGTTTGTTGGTGAACACTTTTGTGTGATATGCCGTTGTGAACGTCTCTGAGAGTATTAAATAGTGGCACTATCTTGGAACGACACTTCTCGAGTCGTTTTTCCACAATTTAAACTTACTCGATGAGACGTGACGATTTTCACTTTTGACGGGAGACGTTTCTATTTTTAGTTTCGTCGTCCGACGTCGAATTGGAGATCCTTCTTCTTAGTTATCTCACATTCGTCATCATGATCACCCCGATATTTATTTTATAATTTTTGGAGTTCATTTGACCACTTTAATATTTTTAACAAGTTTTATATTATTTTTAATAATTAATTTTTAAATTATTTTCGGCCAAATAAAATTTATTTGAGTTTTAAACGTTTTAAAGAATTTTAGAGCCAATTTCCAGCTCATTTGGACCAAGTCAAACCCTTGGGTGAGTTGGAGTAGTTTTAATTCAAATTTTAAATTATTTTAATATTCTAATCCTATTAGATTTAGCCCTAGACCAAGTCAACCCATCTATACTATATAAGCAACCCCTAGGAAGACCTATTTTCGCAAGAAATTAGCCCTAGCCTCTTTCAAACTTGAAATTGGACGTTGCGACGATTCGTCGCAACGTTGCGACGAACGGCAGCCGCACGACCGAAGGAATCGCCACCGTTCCCCCGCTCCGACCGAAGGCCATCCCCGCACCACAGCCGCTCCGCACCCCACTGCTGTCGCCACCCCCGCTCCCCGCTCCGACCGAGGATTCCTCTCGGTCAGACCGAGAGGCTTCCCCACTCCGCTCGCATCCCCGCACCGCTGCAAGCCCCCGCTCAGCGCCCGCCTTGTCGCCCGCATCCGCTAGCGCTTGACCGAGCGGATCGCCCGCCTCCGCAACGTTGCAACGCTTGCAACGTTGCAGCACCCGCTCCCCCGCATCCGCAGCGCAGGACCGGTGCTGTCCCCCGCACCGACCGACCGACCTCTCCGCACTAAGGCTCGCGACCGACCCCCGCTGCTGCACAGCCCGTTCCCTAGTGCCCGACCGATGGAATCTCCCGCATCGGCTGTGTACGACCGAGAGCCACTCGTCGCAACCCTACATCCGTCGCATCGCTTGCCGCCGTGGGCCCCCCAAGTTCTCCAGAGTTATTGTGGGACCCCCAAAGGCCCCTAGGACTACTGTGGGCCCCACCTAGGTGTGTTCTCTTCGACGACTTGCCGCGAACGACGTCGTCGCACGTCATAGGCCATCGTCGCACGTGCGAGCTTTGGAATCTGGAATCGTCGCCCGGGTTGATGCTCTGAACTTTCCAGCGAGGAAACTATATTGGAATCAGGACTTGGAACGCGTTCTATTATTCCAACCCCCGGTGTCGCTACCCGACGCCGGTGTAGCTTTCGCGTCGTGTTGAGGTAACGTTTTGCACCCCTAGGACCCCCAACCCAATGCATGCTAATCAAGACTAAAATCAGTATTTTCAAAGTATTTTAAATGTTTTAAATTCACTAATCAAGATTAATAATATGGACTTTAGGCCGGTGGACTTGTGCACGTAGGAAATTGTGATTTTTGGACTCATTGGACGGTGTGCTCAGACGTTGTGCTTGCGGGCAAGTGAAACTTGCCAACTCTTGTGTAGGGCCATGTTTTTAGGCCACTTCCTTATTCCTAGCGTAAAAGAGACTCGTCAGTGAAATGATAGCTGGCTAGACGCCTACTTGATCTAGTTTGACAACGAAACTAGATCCGTCACCTAATTGATCTAGCTTGACAACGAAGCTAGATCCAACTCTTTAAACTTGTCATTCATGCATGCTAAACTGTCACGTTTACTTTCCTTATCTGTACGCACTTTTAACTGCCATGCATTGCATCTTACATGTCATCCAAATTAATTGTTGCATCGTAGCACACGCTACAAAATACTTGTACAATCCGTGTTTCCGTGTTTCCGGCTAGGTGCACCCCTACGCCATACTTGTTTACACACTTCCTGGCTCGTGGTCCAGAAGCGGGCCTCATGTGTTGGCCAGAAACCAATGCCCGATACACGTGGAGGGGTAGGGATAAACGGTTACTTGAGCTTAGGAGTGGCCTGATCCGCCCTCTAGCCAAAGGACGGAATCTCTGTGCACGAGGTGCTTACTTTCCTTGTCTTGTACTTGTCTTGTAAATGCCATGCCATGCTCGTACTGTACTTTACTTTATTTTACCTGTTGCACTCATACTTTAAACTGCCATGTCATCGCATTCATGCTAGAACTGCTAGGTTGTCCACTTTACTTTCAGTTTCCTTGCACAAGTCTCTTGTAGACTTGCTGACATGTGCCCCTTGCTCTTTTGGGTGTCACATGTTAGATCTGAGCCAGAGATCGTTGCTGAGTACGTGATGTTTTGCTGACGCTGAGTCTGAGTCCATGATTGCCCAAGAGGATTTTGGTGGACACCGGTGACCATTTTTGAGTCCTTGTTGAGCTTTATTTTGTTTTAGGCCTTTTGTTAGTTGTTGGTGCGTAGCACCGTTGTTTTGTACTTTGTACTTTTGTTGGCCATGTTTGGACCTTTAAACTCTTTTCTTTTTAGCCTGGTGGCTTTTTCTGTGATGTTGGAACTTATTTTATGGATATTCCGAGATATCTCTTTTGTCTCATTTAATTATTATTATCTTTGTTTCGTTCGCGTTGCAAGGACCTGCAGTTTTAGATTTGATCGACGCTTATCGGACTTGCAGCTTTGTAGCTTCAAGTCTGAGCGGACCTTCTCACGCTTCGCCTCCATATTTTTGGGAAGCGGGGCGTGACAGGTTTTGTTGGTGGCCCATGCAGGTCCAATCTTGCAATTGCGAATTAACGGAACAACGATAATAACGGAATGTCCATTAAATAAATTGCAACATCTGAGTCATAAGCCCTGAGTCTAGTTGTTTTCTTAGGACACTAGGTGATAAGAAGACTTAGTTAGACGTCCGTGCTTGCTATTTAGAGGCCCCTGATTGATAGTTAGACCCCCTTCTAGCAATTGATCGTCGTAGGAGTTACCTTAGTGGTTCATGTCTACCCCTGACCATATTAGACTTCTAGATTTTCCTTCGGTCGTTCGCTTTTGGGTTCATCGATTTCGGACCAAGCTGAACGCATTTCCTTACCGTCTAACCTTTAGAAGTCTTAGTGCTTAGTTTTTAATCTTTAGTTGGTCGACCGTAGGAGTTCCCTGTAAACTCTTCTGATTCATGTCCTAGGCTTACGAATGTTTTGATCATCCGACCAATTTCCTTGCCTCGATTCACGAGATCGCCTCGTAACGATCGTCGTCAATTTTCGAACCTCTCCATTATGAATTTTGAAACTCTTGAAAGTATTTTTCGAACTTCCTCCTTTCCGGAGTTTAATTTTTGATCCAAATTTCAATGCATGTATACTTATACTTCATCCCCTTTCGTTGATTTAAATTTTTAAAACGTTGTCGGAATTTCTGAATACTAGTTTATAGTATTTTCCCCAGCCTATGTTTTTCGTACTTGTGTAAATGTGTCGTTCCCACATATATTAATTTTATTCTAAACCGTACTTTTATTTTGCTCAGTTCGATTTATAATTTTCCCTCTTATTTATGCCATTTGAATAATACATCGTGTTTACCTTTAATATACTTTTCAAGTCACATGGAATTTCAGATTTCAGCAAGTTGGTTTTTGCTCGTCGTTCTCACTATTTCAGATTTTTGCAAAATTACTATTTTCATAACCTCTTCCTGCTTTAGACCCTCCCTGATTTGATTTTAAAGATTTGCTATTCGATCCTGATAATTCTTATGCTAAGTTACTACTATTTTCTTTCCGCTCACCATACACGCTTTTAGAAAATTTTCTAAACCAAATTGAATTTCAACTATTTTTATAACCGTGCCAGACTTGTTGTGCTTGTATATTAAGAACCTTGTGCAAATCTGTTTCATTTTTTTTGCAAACCTTGGTTTTCTAAAAGTAGTTTCAAATTGATTATCTACAATTTTCCATAGCCTAAAGTTTTGAAAGCATTTAACCTGATTTTAAATTCTTCCGTTGCTTGATTCTTTGACTTTCAAAAACTTTTGGCAACATTATATTAAATTACTAACGTATAAATTTACTAAACCATGTCCTTAATATTCGTGTAAATGATTTTACTTCTTTTTAAAAAAAAATTTTTAAAACCAATAGGCCATTTTCTATTATTTTGAATATTCGACTCAGATTTATTTTGAACAACTCGTTTTATCGATCCCCAAACATTTCTTCTCAGACGAGGATTTTTAAGTACAACAGTTTTCAAAATCCACGTATTTTAGCTTATGCTATTTACCCTATTTGCTTTCCTGTATCCTATTTAAGCATCACTACAGCTCCTTTTCCCTCAACCTAAACATCACCATTGAGTTAATGTTTCGTCTAACCAAGCCGTCTCCTTGTATTCGTCCTATCTGAACTCGTGCTTATCGATCCTTCCCTCGTCACGCTCTCGACCTCTCTTTATTGCTTAGGCCTTAGTGCTCGACAATGTCCGTGTCAACCCTTAGTTGTAGTAGACCCTTGGACTTGGTAAGGTGTCGTAGTGCACGTACCTAAGTTGTGTACGCGGGCTTGAATGAGTATACCCTCATAGTATATTGATGCTTGCCTATTGTGTGATATATATGTATACTCGGAGTTATTCGTGGTAGTATGAAGTTGTTGTGTGTTAGTAGTTATAGATTTTTGTGTGGATAGCTATACTATACTAGGGATGCTTGTGTATTAGAGTTAGCGTTGAAATATCTAAGTTGTGTATGTAGTTAGAGATACTTATAATGGTTGAAGTAAATGATTGGTAAAGCCATGTGTATGATAGTAGTGATAATAATAAGTGTACGTATAGTTAAGTAAGTAGGACTATTGAGTGACCCATATATATTAGCACGTATGAGCGTGTGCTCGTATGTGGGAATGCATTGTGTTTAGACATAAGTAGTTATGTTTTGATACCTGAGTATATAGGTGATATACATATGGTAGTAGGAGTATAATTTTGATTGGTATTGCTTGCTTTTCGGGATGTTGCATGCGTGCATACCGTGAGGTATACACGACTATTGCACATCTTAATTATGTATGTGTGGATGTGTTAGTATACTAATTATAGGTAGTAGGCTATGGTGTGAATATATACATTATTTATGTGTGACTATACGGTGAATGTTTGTACTAGAGAGGGTATTATAAATATGTGGGTGCTGATGTCGGTAATGTTATTATTATGGTATATAAATTGATTTAACTATGTGGGTGTTATCTGACTAAATATTAAGTGTGATTGACCTATGGAATGTATATGGTTGTATTGGTAGATGCATATATATATATATATATATATATATATATATATATATATATATATATATATATATAATGGAGTGGTATTGGTATATGTATGAATGCCGTGTTACGTGTATAGAATATTCTGATGTGTGTATTGAGTCTCACTCAAGCTTGAGTGAGTATACTCTAAGTATATTGAATGTATGTTTGTAGTTTGAATATAGCAATGCTTGATGTATGTATAGTAATAGAAGTGTTTGTGCCTGGTTGAGTTACGCACATGACTGTGGGTCGCTACACCAGTATATAGTTATAGGTGTTGGTCTTGTGGTATAGTTATTTACTAAGGACTTGCTTGTGTGCTAGCTAAAACTAGGTGCATAGATGTGCTAGTAATATAATAGTATGAATGGTATGCGTAAATGAAATGTTAGCGTGTATGGGTGTGCACCATGCACGGGTAGGTATGTGCTTAGTTATAGGCTTGATGACTATGATATATGTGGCGTGTCGTAAATACAGTTATAGGACCGTACGTAATGTGAATGTATGGTGAAATATCGGAATGCATTTGAATGACTATATATATTATGAAATATGGTAGTAGTGAATATATATTAGATATAGTAAAATTTGACTTAAAAATGGTATGGTGTGACTGCTTATGTGGATGTGCTTAGTATTGGATGTATACTAGGAAATATTAGAGGGTAGTATACCCTTGATGTTTGTGCATAGGTAGCTATCTATATGTAGAGCAATGATTGTATTGGCTAAGTGTGAGACTATCCTTATATAAGTATCTGAACTGTTGTTTTGCGAGTAGTAGTTATATAAGGGATGTATGTTTATATATATGATTGAAATACATGTATGAATTTGACTGACTATAATAAGTATAAGTGTATACGTACGTGAATGTATATACGTGTTGGTAATATTAATATTTGACTACTTAGTGCATATATAAGCACTTGTAATGACTATACCTGGTTGAATTATTATATGACTTGATTGGGGTAGTTACTAGAGTGACTAGCTATATTAGAAAGTCCGAGGACGGACTTTATTCTAAGGTGGGGAGGATGTAACGACCGCTTTTCGTTGTACGTTCTTCGTGCACGTGCTTTTGACCGTGCACGTGTTTGTTTTAGACCTTGTTTGTTGGTGAACACTTTTGTGTGATATGCCGTTGTGAACGTCTCTGAGAGTATTAAATAGTGGCACTATCTTGGAACGACACTTCTCGAGTCGTTTTTCCACAATTTAAACTTACTCGATGAGACGTGACGATTTTCACTTTTGACGGGAGACGTTTCTATTTTTAGTTTCGTCGTCCGACGTCGAATTGGAGATCCGTCTTCTTAGTTATCTCACATTCGTCATCATGATCACCCCGATATTTATTTTATAATTTTTGGAGTTCATTTGACCACTTTAATATTTTTAATAAGTTTTATATTATTTTTAATAATTAATTTTTAAATTATTTTCGGCCAAATAAAATTTATTTGAGTTTTAAACGTTTTAAAGAATTTTAGAGCCAATTTCCAGCTCATTTGGACCAAGTCAAACCCTTGGGTGAGTTGGAGTAGTTTTAATTCAAATTTTAAATTATTTTAATATTCTAATCCTATTAGATTTAGCCCTAGACCAAGTCAACCCATCTATACTATATAAGCAACCCCTAGGAAGACCTATTTTCGCAAGAAATTAGCCCTAGCCTCTTTCAAACTTGAAATTGGACGTTGCGACGATTCGTCGCAACGTTGCGACGAACGGCAGCCGCACGACCGAAGGAATCGCCCCCGCTCCCCCGCTCCGACCGAAGGCCATCCCCGCACCACAGCCGCTCTGCACCCCGCTGCTGTCGCCACCCCGCTCCCCGCTCCGACCGAGGATTCCTCTCGGTCAGACCGAGAGGCTTCCCCGCTCCGCTCGCATCCCCGCACCGCTGCAAGCCCCGCTCAGCGCCCGCCTTGTCGCCCGCATCCGCTAGCGCTTGACCGAGCGGATCGCCCGCCTCCGCAACGTTGCAACGCTTGCAACGTTGCAGCGCCCGCTCCCCCGCATCCGCAGCGCACGACCGGTGCTGTCCCCCGCACCGAACGACCGACCTCTCCGCACCAAGGCTCGCGACCGACCCCCGCTGCTGCACAGCCCGTTCCCTAGTGCCCGACCGATGGAATCTCCCGCATCGGCTGTGTACGACCGAGAGCCACTCGTCGCAACCCTACATCCGTCGCATCGCTTGCCGCCGTGGGCCCCCCAAGTTCTCCAGAGTTATTGTGGGACCCCCAAAGGCCCCTAGGACTACTGTGGGCCCCACCTAGGTGTGTTCTCTTCGACGACTTGCCGCGAACGACGTCGTCGCACGTCGTAGGCCGTCGTCGCACGTGCGAGCTTTGGAATCTGGAATCGTCGCCCGGGTTGATGCTCTGAACTTTCCAGCGAGGAAATTATATTGGAATCAGGACTTGGAACGCGTTCTATTATTCCAACCCCCGGTGTCGCTACCCGACGCCGGTGTAGCTTTCGCGTCGTGTTGAGGTAACGTTTTGCACCCCTAGGACCCCCAACCCAATGCATGCTAATCAAGACTAAAATCAGTATTTTCAAAGTATTTTAAATGTTTTAAATTCACTAATCAAGATTAATAATATGGACTTTAGGCCGGTGGACTTGTGCACGTAGGAAATTGTGATTTTTGGACTCATTGGACGGTGTGCTCAGACGTTGTGCTTGCAGGCAAGTGAAACTTGCCAACTCTTGTGTAGGGCCATGTTTTTAGGCCACTTCCTTGTTCCTAGCGTAAAAGAGACTAGTCAGTGAAATGATAGCTGGCTAGACGCCTACTTGATCTAGTTTGACAACGAAACTAGATCCGTCACCTAATTGATCTAGCTTGACAACGAAGCTAGATCCAACTCTTTAAACTTGTCATTCATGCATGCTAAACTGTCACGTTTACTTTCCTTATCTGTACGCACTTTTAACTGCCATGCATTGCATCTTACATGTCATCCAAATTAATTGTTGCATCGTAGCACACGCTACAAAATACTTGTACAATCCGTGTTTCCGTGTTTCCGGCTAGGTGCACCCCTACGCCATACTTGTTTACACACTTCCTGGCTCGTGGTCCAGAAGCGGGCCTCATGTGTTGGCCAGAAACCAATGCCCGATACACGTGGAGGGGTAGGGATAAACGGTTACTTGAGCTTAGGAGTGGCCTGATCCGCCCTCTAGCCAAAGGACGGAATCTCTGTGCACGAGGTGCTTACTTTCCTTGTCTTGTACTTGTCTTGTAAATGCCATGCCATGCTCGTACTGTACTTTACTTTATTTTACCTGTTGCACTCATACTTTAAACTGCCATGTCATCGCATTCATGCTAGAACTGCTAGGTTGTCCACTTTACTTTCAGTTTCCTTGCACAAGTCTCTTGTAGACTTGCTGACATGTGTCCCTTGCTCTTTTGGGTGTCACATGTTAGATCTGAGCCAGAGATCGTTGCTGAGTACGTGATGTTTTGCTGACGCTGAGTCTGAGTCCATGATTGCCCAAGAGGATTTTGGTGGACACCGGTGACCATTCTTTGAGTCCTTGTTGAGCTTTATTTTGTTTTAGGCCTTTTGTTAGTTGTTGGTGCGTAGCACCGTTGTTTTGTACTTTGTACTTTTGTTGGCCATGTTTGGGCCTTTAAACTCTTTTCTTTTTAGCCTGGTGGCTTTTTCTGTGATGTTGGAACTTATTTTATGGATATTCCGAGATATCTCTTTTGTCTCATTTAATTATTATTATCTTTGTTTCGTTCGCGTTGCAAGGACCTGCAGTTTTAGATTTGATCGACGCTTATCGGACTTGCAGCTTTGTAGCTTCAAGTCTGAGCGGACCTTCTCACGCTTCGCCTCCATATTTTTGGGAAGCGGGGCGTGACACCAGACCTCAGAAATAGTCAAATAAAAATACGTGCACGATAAAGCACGTGCACGCAGGAAATACGAACGGTCGGAAAGCGGCCGTTACATTCATTCTACATCAAATGGGATTTGGACACATCTTTATCAATTGGATCAAAGAATGCATTTCAACGGCAACATACTCGGTGATGGTAAATGGTTCCCCAGTTGGTTTTTTTGATGGCAATAGAGGTCTCAGGCAGGGAGATCCTCTTTCTCCTTACTTATTTGTCATGATCATGGAAGCTTTCTCTTTGCTTCTGGAGAAGGCCTTAATCAAAGGAACCATTCAATTTATGCGAAGGATGGGATCGATATCACATCTGCTTTTTGCAGATGATTTGCTGGTGTTCTGCAGAGCCAATTGCAAAACTTTTCATGGACTTATTAACCTTCTGGAGGAATTTAAGAACTATTCAGGGCTTGAGATGAATTGGGGCAAGAGTATTGCTATGTTCAGCAAGGGGACAACTGGGCCTGGGGCACTTGCTGAAATGTTAGGTGCCAGACATGCAAACACAATCACCACATATCTGGGGCTTCCACTTTCTACGAAATATCCTAAGAGCTGCATGTATAGCAGTCTCATTGACAAGTGTAGGAAGCGTCTCAGCGGCTGGACCTCTTCTATCCTTTCAATTTCTGGCCGAATAGAATTAGTAAGAAGTGTAATTTATGGTATGATCGCTTTTTGGGCCCAAGTATACAGCATTCCTTCTACAGTTTTGCGTTCACTTACATCTTTGTGTAGACGGTTTATATGGGGGACAACTAAAAGCTGGGAATGGAATGATTCTTGCAAGCCGAAGAATGAGGGAGGCATTGGGCTAAGGCTACTCAAGGACATGAATATGGCGTCGGTTATAAAGTTGACATGGAGAATGTTGACGGGCAGATGCTTATGGGCGGAGTACATGCGAAGCAAGTATAAGGATATTACTGCTTTCTATGCTGCTAAAGGCAAGGCCGAGCACTCGGGGACATGGAAGTTTCTTCTTAAATGCAGGGATCATTCGCAGAAGCTAATAGTGAGAAAAGTTGGAGACGATAAGGATACACTTTTTTGGTATGACAACTGGTTACCCTGTGGACCACTCAACAAACTATTTGCAGTACCGAATGGGGAAAGTCGAAAGTGAGTAAGTGAGTATTGGGAGGGCTCGGCCTGGACTCAGGATGCGGCAATACAAGACATTAAGCCACGCCTTATAAATATAAAGCTAACATCAGGCGCAGATTCGTGGGTGTGGAAAATGGGAGCAGATGTTAAGTTCAAGGATGCTTGGGAAGTAGTCCGCACCAAATCAGCCCCATTCAGGTATCGCAACTTAATTTGGTACCCCAATTGTGTGCCGAAGTGGTCTTTAACGTTGTTGCGTGCTTTTATAAACAAGCTCCTAACTAAGGACCGGATATCAAGCTGGAGTCCTCTTTCATCAACCGATTGCGTGCTATGCGGGGAGAACAATCTGGAGACTTGTGTTCACCTATTTTTCAATTGTCCTTACTCTAAATACATACTTTGCCGTGCATTATTGAAGCTTGGTTGCCTTGGGCCGCCGGATTTCAGGTTACAGGAAGTGGGAGAATTCTTTCTGGACAAATTTGGGAAAAAAGGAGCTATGAACCGATTGGCCAAAACAATCTTGGCGGGTACTGTGTGGCACTTGTGGAGGGAGCGCAATAGGCGAGTTTTTGAGAATTCTGCGAAGCCGAAGACAACACTATTTGAGGAGATCGCCGCAGATGTTAGAATAGCCTTGAGGGATGAAGATGGGAATGGGGCGGAAGAGTTTAAGAATTGGGACATCTTTGATAATGGATGATTTGTCTCACTATTTTTACTTTGTTTTGTCCTCCACTTTAGTCATAGTAAACTGGAGGTTTGTGTTATGTAATGGGTTGTGACCAGTGGATATAATCTGGAATTGATAGTAGGGAGTGACGGCGCCTGTGTCCTATCCTTCCTATATTAATATCAGTTATATGAACCCCACATTGTAACTTTTGTATATTATATAATATAGTCTCTAGCTTATCTTTCATATATATATATATATACATATATATATAAGTAAACTTTGGGAGACGAAAATGATATGAAATGATGCAATAAAAACATAGAAAATAGGGTAAATCGCAGAAAAATACCCTCACGTTTGGGCCCTTTTTACGTAAATACCCTGTCGTTTATTTTCATTAAAATATATACCCAAACGTTTCCCGACGCTTTTAAGTTGATACCCTGTTTTAATTTTCCGTCCAAAAGACAGAAATTTGGACAAATTTACCCCTGAATGTTACTTTTATAAGTTAATACTCTCACGGATGGGCCTTTTATAAGTTAATACCCTGAATTGGGTGGGTGTGTGTGTGTCCATTGGGGTGGGTGGGTGCATGTGTGTGGGGTATGTGTGTGCGCGCGCATTACGGGTATGTGTGCATGGGGAGTGTGGGTGTGTGTGCGTGCATGGGGAGGGTGTGTATGCATGGGTGGGCGGGTGTGTGCATGGTGGGTGGGTGTGTGCATGGTGGGTGTGTGCATGGGGTGGGTGTGTGGGTGTGTGCATGGTGGGTGGGTGTGTGCATGGTGGGTGTGTGCATGGGGTGGGTGGGTGGGTGTGTGCATGGTGTGTCTATGCATGTGTAGATGTGTGCATGGGTGGGTGGGTGTGGGCATGGGGTGTATGTGCATGTGGTGGATATGTGTGTTCATTGGGGTGGGTTTATGCATGTGTTTGTGTGTGGGTGTGTGCGTGCGTGGGGTGTTGGTGTGGGCATGGGTGTGTGCATGGGGTGGGTGTGTGTGCATGGGGGGTGTGTGTGTGCACGCGCATCAGGGTGGGTTGTGCATGGGTTTGTGTGTGTGTGCATGGGGTGTGGGTGTGTGCATGGGTGTGTGTGCATGGGGTGGGTATTGCATTGGATGTGTGTGCATGGGGGGTGTGTGCACGTGAATCAGGGTGGGTTGGTGCATGGGTTTGTGTGTGGGTGTGTGCGTGCATGGGGAGTGAGTGTGGGCATGGGTGTGTGTGCAAGGGGTGGGTGGGTGTGTGCATTGGGTGCGTGTGTGTGCATGGGTGTGTGGGTGTGTGCATTGGGGTGGGTTGGTGCATGGGGTGTGTATGCATGGGGTGGGTGGGTGGGTGGGTGCATTGGGTTCGTGTGTGTGTGCCTGGGTGTGTGGGTGTGTGCATTGGGGTGGGTTGGTGCATGTGGGTGGGTGGTTGTTTGTGTGCAAGGGGTGTGGGTGTGGGCATGGGTGTGTGTGCATGGGGTAGGTGTGTGCATTGGGTGGGTGTGTGTGCATGGGGGTGTGCAAGCACATCAGGGTGGGCGCGTACGCGCACACACCCCATGCCCATACACAAACCCACCCCAAGCACACACACACCATGCACACAACCCACCCATGCACGCACACCCACCCCATGCACACAACCCACACACCCATGCACACACGCCCACACCACACAACCCCACCCCCAACCAGGCACACACTCACCCTAAGCACACACACCTCATATGCGCACAAACCCCATGCACACAACCCACCAACCCACGCTGACATAACCACCCCATGCACACACCCCCCAATGCCGACACCCACCCACCCATACGCGCACACACACATACAACCCTTAAGCAAACACAAACCCCAACCACCCCATGCGCATACACCAACCCTACGCATACACCCTCCAACCACACCCATACACCCCCATGCACACACACCCCGCATGCACACAACCCACCCACCCCCGTGTACCCACCCACCCATGCACACACCCCCCACACAAAGCACCCACCCCCCACGCGCACACACCCACCCCATGCACACCCACCCCCCATGCACACCCACCCCATGCACACCCACTCACTCACCCATGCACACACCCACCCCCAAGCACACACCGACACGCACAACCCACCTACCCACGCGCACACACCCCATGCACACACCCCATCCCAGCCCCCCCAATACACACACCCCACACACAACCCACCCACCCCACACATGAACGCACACTCACCTACTCACCCACCCCATGCACCATCCCACCCGAGAGAGAGATAGAATTGGGGGGGAGAGAAAGATAATCGGTAGAGAGAGATTCGATGTACAGAGAGAAAGAGAGAGAATCTGTAGAGAGAGAGAGGAGAGAGAATTAGTAGAGAGAGATAGAAAGATAGAGAGAGAATCGGTAGAGAGAGATTTATATAAAGAGAATCTGTAGAGAGAGAGAGAGAGAGATTCGGTAGAGAGAGATAGAGAGAAGAGACCTCATGGTATTTACGTAAAAATGGCCCAAACGTGAGGGTATTTACACAAACGTGAGAGAGAGAGGCAAAATGGTCCAATTTAACACCTCAGACCATTTTCCGTTACAGGGTATCAATTTGTCACAAATGAACCTGAGGGTATTTACGTAAAAATGGCCCAAACGTGAGGGTATTTTTATGCAATTAACCCTAGAAATTATGGACACATCAACCATACCCTAGACTTGACTATGCGGCATAGTTTTGACGAAGAGACTAAAGCTGCGGTATTCATCACGGACATAATCAGGGTGGTCCCGACAATACTCATGTCAATGAGTTAACCACATAAGTATGATACCGAAATAGGGATGGCACATGCTGCTCGCGGTCATTATCATCTAGGGTTTCGAGCCCCACCTGTAGTAGGGTCAGGCTAAAGGGTGTCACATAGAGTGAGACCTTCGTCAAATAATCGGTAGAAATTAGGGAGAAAATGCATTTGATGCAAGAGACAGAAAACTGCAAAGAGTTTGCAGTTAGCTTCTGGACTTGGGATAAATGATCTTGAGTGCAAGTGGAAGATGTTGAGGGATGTATGCCCTCAGTTCATTTGTATTTGCTGCAAATGGTTTTTAAATATTAGATGTGGAAATTTTGCATATAATGCAAATGGAGTTAAATGTTTCGTAAAATGTTTACGTGCATATTTAATGTAATAAATTCGTGGCAAGGGTTATATGGATGACAAGATCGTCCCGGTCTAAATGCAGGTTCAAACCGCGTCAAAAACAGACTTCGAACGTACAAAATAGAGTCAAAACAACGAATTGATCTCACGAAAGGCATTGCGAGTCGGGGCCCACACCCACAGGCACCGACCCATTGGCCACCTGACCCATAATACGGGCGGGTGCGCTCACATGCCTGCAAGGTGGCCGGGTGCCGGTGCTCGCTGGGCGGGGCCTGAAGGGTTTTGGCGGACCCTTAGGGCTCAGATCTGTGCCCGTCCTACGTCGGACGAACAACAGAGATCAAAATATGCACAATGGAAAAAACATGAACATGCTAAACATTTTAGGGAACCCTAAGGCGAGGCAGAACTCGCCAAGATCTATGCCGACTTAGGGTGGATCTGATCACCCCAAGAAGGATCTAGCCTACTGCGACATTATTAAAATTATTCTAAAAACTACTAAATAACATACCCGGAATCTTGGTCCTTAGACAGGCAAGATGTACCGCACCAACTTCTTGCGCTCCTTGTAGCCGAGCCGCCTCGCCCATTCGAACCGATTTACCTGAGCCGCATCGAGCCGATCACTTGCCGAAGAGATTTTCACTTGAACAGACCCGCGTCAGAGACGTCTGGATCCAATCCAAACCTCCTCGTAGTCTTGCTAGGACCCGATGGCAGGATAGGAAGAAAAAGCGGAGAGGAATAATTAAGTTTAAAATCAAGCGTGCTCAAAAGTCAGGAGCTTCTCGAATCGTTCACTTGGTGCATTTTTCAACGAAGAGAGGGTGCCCCTATTTATATAGGGAGTCGGCTCATCCCTTTTCGTCATGGGTAATGTCGTACAAAACTAAAATAAAAGAGATTTTAATTGAGTTAATGAAGTTAGTAAACCTTTCACAAAGGCCAACTTCAACCAATTAATTATCCCTCACCATTGAGCTTTAGAGACGATACAAGCTATCATTTCGAAGGGCTTCGAATGGGGAACACGTAGGAACGAACGGCAACGAATTCTAACTTCATTTGACTCCTCAAACAATTGCCCAAAGATGGACAAAAAGTCATTCATCGTAGCCGTCACAAGGGTTTCAAAAAACCCTAAGTCAACTTAAGTTGCGGGCGCGCCGCTAAGCTTAGTGGGCACGCCTGCCAGTGGCAATGGGCGCACCCGCAGTGGGCATGCGGCCCCTGCTGGTTCAGTGGGCTACGCCCGCTAAACACAACGGGTGCACCCGCTGGTTCAGCGGGTTGCACCCATTCCTCTTGCGGGTGGACCCGCTTGCCAAGTGGGTCTAACCCACTTTTGCCTTTGACTGTTTTTGCATTTCTGGGCTCGTTTGAGCTCCGTTTTTAACGCGGTTTGAACCTGCGATTAGACCGAGACGATCACGTCCTCTAGGTAACCTTTCCAACGTGTTTATACCATTAAATATAGTCGTAAATAATTTATGAAACATTTAATCTTGTTTACATCACATGCAAAATTTGTCCCATATTAAATTTGAACTCGCAACTAACTTGTGGACTTAAATATTCCATTTCATCGAAATGAATTCCTCTTAACGTTCTCCCTATTACTAAGACGTGGATACTACTCAGTGTTAGACCCTACAGCCTGACCCTACTACATGTTGGGGCTCGAAACCCCTAGACGACGGTAACCACGAGCAGCAGGCGTCATCCATGTTTCAGAATCATACTTACGTGATCGACCTAATGACGAACGTGTCGCAGGGATCAATCTGATTGTGTCAGTGATGAATATCACAGTTTTAGTCCCTTCGTCAAGACTGTGTCTCTGTATGGCCTAGGGTATGGATTACCGTCAACCCCACTAGCCAGCATCGGTCAGTATACAGTGGTCTTTGTTGTATTCACGTTGTACATCCTACAACGTATCCCGGCCGAGGATTAACACAAAGACTGTAATGATCCAGTGACACTAACTTCCTTTAACGGAAGAGACGAATCCCATCATAGTCATCTACTTCCCTCGTGAGCTTCAGGTGTTACCCAACTAAGATCTTTCAGCAGGCCGAGCCTTAAAGCTAGATCATAGATCAAAGTGACACTGTCCATTCACAGGTTCGTATTGATGTCTTTAGGTCTTAAGGACTAGCTTGCCTATCATCACTATAGAGTTATTATTGACAGTCTATTTAAAGCTTAACCATTTAATAACTCTAAGTTGGTCATTCAGTGAAGTCATTCTCTAATGAGCACCTGTGTCTCGTCTCCGACTTTGCCAAGTCGAATGACTATGAGATCATCATTACCGACAAAGACACAATGGTCGAACCGATGTGTTGATATCCTATTCTCGACACATCCATGACCATGAAACGTTTAAGACTTAAGTTTCTAATCGATCAGTAACTTCTCATAATCGAGATCTACATATGGATACATAATGACCTGACTATATGTCTAAGAAAATTATCTAAGTATATTATTTTATGAATACATACTTAGGATAATTAATACCATCTAATTATAAGAACGAGATGATTATCTCAGGATAAATGCCATAAGGGCTTACATCTTCCTACATCTCCCACTTGCACTTAGGCTATTTATCTCGGTATCTCATACCGCTATAGCATATCAGTCACACAGGACATTCATATGTCAAACATAAGAATGGATCCACTAACGTGTATCTATTTGGTTTTTAATAGAGTCTTATTTATACATCATTTTTGATCACACCCGGTTGATCCTTTGAAATTGCATTGGATCCTATCCAACAATTTTCTCTTTTGTATGGCTAACAATTTAGCTCATACAATATGATGTAGTCTTAGTCATTTCTCCAAGTCAGTCATGGCTCATTTCAATTATTTTTGTGTCAATTATGTCTAGTACGTAAGTGACACCATAAGTCTATATATGCTTGACAAAATCAAAACTATTTTGATTTAATGTCGCATATAGACGATTTAATAAGTTTGGAAACCTTTAACTTAGTCCGAGACGGAACTAAGTTATATGCCAGCTTCCACTGACTTTTGAGAACTGTCTAGTTAAACACTTCATATCTAAATCATATTTAGAATATTTATTAAGTGTAACCATTTAGAAGTGCTGAATAGGAACATTCCAGTGTTAGGTTGGTTTAACGAATGAGTCATATCAAGACCCATTTATAGGAGTCTTGATGCTGACTTACTTAGTCAAACACCCGACACTGTGCTTTCCTTTAACTACATTTAATCTTTTTATTTTTAAGGTATCAAATGTAGTTTGATTAACAATTAATCTTAACTTGTGTATAATTTGGATCATATCCAATTTTACGCTGCTGGAACCTACATGTAACTATTGATTGGCTATAATATATCGTCTACTCCACAACAATGAAATTGAGTCAGAAGCTCTGCATGAAAACTTAAGAATTTATGCACACTAACAAAGACAGTCTTATCCACAACAATCAGCCATTCACAATAAATCTCAAATTTTAACTAAGCACATTTTCCAAGATATCATTTAACAATGGATTCATTAAAAATGAACCAACCTTGTTTATCAAAAATAAACATTGAGTCATTAACACTCAATCATTGTTTTAAACCAAGCATCGATACATTTTATTCAAAATAAGAACAATATCGATCGCTTCTTCATCATATCTCTCGAAGTCCTTGTACGGTCCCAGCATCAACGATTACTCCGATCCCGACCATCCATGGAAATTCTTCCATCCTCTGCTTCGCTATCAGCCACCTGTATACGATACACAGATGTCTTAGTTTCTCATACTATGTAACAAAGCATTTATGGAACTTTTATGCTTTATTTAAAAAGAATTTTTGTACCTGAGGTAGAGGCATTAGTATGCCCCTTTTTCTTTTCTGCATGGTACACCTTGCAGTTCCTCTTCCAGTGGCCTATCTTGTGGTAATGAAAACATTCGGATTTTGATGGAGCCCCCTTCGTCTTCTTACCCTTCTTCACATTGGCTGGTTGTGGGACCTGCATCTTCTTACCTTTGCCTTTCGGCTGGTTTGAAGAAGCAGAGCCAACAACCAACACAGTCGGTTTCTTCTCGATCTCCTCAAACTGCCTAAGCATGTTGAGGTGAACAGGAAGATCCGTTTCAATACTGTTCATGATGAAACCAGTAATGAATTGTTTGAAGTCTGGGGTTAAAGATTTTAGGAATATGTACACGTCCATCTCATTGTCAAGGACAAAACCCAACTAGGCAACATCTTCCACGTACCCGATCATCTTAATGACATGTTTATGCACGGGGCCCGTCTCCATCTTAGTTCCCCAGAGGTTGCTCATGGCTTCAAACTTGGCATCTTTTGACCGCTTACCATTCAACTCCTATGCATTTAAGAGCATGCTTTGAACATCCAAATGTTCGTGCTTCCTTTGCATGTCGTTGTTCATTGAAGCCAAAGTAAGGCACCTGGCCTTCTCAGCATCCCTATGGTACTGCTTATAGGCTTCCTTTTGTTCGTGGGTTACATCTTCGTCAGGCTTCACCGGAGCAATCTCGAACAGCACGTATCCTATCCCAGCTAGTGAGAGGACTAACTTAATATTCCTTAGCCAATCTTTATAGTTAGTCCTGTCAAGCACATTCTTTTCAATCATGTACTTTAGACCCGATTCCATTCTGCAATTAAATAGATATTTAATTAGCATGTGTTCGTTGTACAGTTTAAATGGATTTTATTAAACTATATTCTCCCACTAATTTTAAGAATTAAAGCCATAATAATGAACAATTTATTATATTAAAACATTTATGGGAGAGGGATCCGACTACCCCGAGTCTGACAACCTTGAGTGTAGCTCAACAAGTTGTCCGACTCTGCAGTCGGTAAATGAACTCTTCATCAATCATATCAAATATGATTCCCTATGAGTTTTACCCCTAGTCATTTGTGACCATGAGTGTGCTCATCCAAATCACAATGACTAGCCTAGTCAGACCCTTGTTTTCACGTGCAGCCTGACTTACGCCGCCGCTCGGTGTATTCACGACACGTCGGTTTGGCTCAGGACTAAACTTACATCAATGGCTCAACTTACGCCGATGCTCGGTGTATTCACGACACGACAGTTTGGATCAAGTCAAGATCTCGTCATATGTATTTAAGAAGTTGGTTTCTATAAGGCTGTCATGTCACAGCTTGAGTGTAGCTCAACAACTGGAACATAGGCCTTATAGTTACCAACTCTTAAAATAAGGAGGGTAACGATTTATCTTGAACAAGATTATTATCATATTTGACTTAGGTATAGTTGATGGACTTACACAGTCATGATTTAACTCCTTACGGTCCAGCGGACGCGGCCAGTGAATTGACTAAGCCATGACCACTTAACCCCTAGTCTAGATAGGGTGATCCAGCAAACTTAGCCAAGCACATTGACCGACATCATGATCCACTGAAGGAGACTTATCAATCTTATGTTCATCCATCAACTAAAAGGCTTTTATTAACACTAATTAATTCTTAACAACTAGTGGATCCTGAAAATTCGAAATTTTATGGATTTGTTCAATAGTTTTTATTAGATCCTTATCGACTATAAGGTTTGTTCGTTCATCGTGCTACCCTAATCTTTATCAGGATTTTAATAAATTACTTACAACATTTTAAGATAGTAATCATTAAAAGATAATTATTATTTAAAACAATTTAAAATAATAATTGTCAATTAAAGAGGACTACCCTAATCGAGAATTAGGATTAAAAGTTGTAAGTTTTCATTAAAACATAGCATGTCATGATTTAAAAATTATTTTTTAAAATTTTAATGAGTTAATGGCTAACCTAAAGAGGGTTCATGAATAATTTAAATTATACATCAAGTCCATCAACATTAACTAACATTTTATCGCATAAAATAAGGTTCAACTGTGTGACATTTAAAGAGAACATGCAAGCTAAATTATCTACTAAATAAATAATTAACTTGCCAATCTTAAAATTTAACTTTTAAATTGAAAGATATGATTTTAAAAACTTGAAACCTTTTATCTCATAAAAAATAGGTTTCATAAAGATTATCAAATAATTTTTAATTATAAACCTAAGCATTTAAAATCATTAAAACATTTTTAAGATTATATTATCACATAAAACAATCTTTAAACCTTTATGTAATCATAAGAAATCGAACTTTAATAACATCGCATGAAATTAAAAATTTCTAAAAGTTACATACGCTTTAAAACATTTTCAAACAATTTTTAAAAATGTTGAAACTAATTTTTAACTTTATTAGATAAGGTTAAAAATCTATATTTTCAAAAGTAAGCAATTTAATAATTAATATAATATCGCATTCTAAAATCATGCAAACCTGGCTCTGATACCACTGGAGGGTTTTGGCAGACCCTTAGGGCTCAGATCTGTCCCCATCTTACGTCGGACGGACAACAGAGATCAAAATATGCACAGCGGAAAAAACATAAACATGCTAAACATTTTGGCAAACGCTAAGGCGAGCCAGAACCTCGCCAAGATCTATGCCGACTTGGGGTGGATCTGACCACCCCAAGAAGGATCTAGCCTACTGCGAGATTATTAAATTATTCTAAAAAGCTACTAACTAACATACCCAAAATCTTGGCCCTTAGAAAGGCAAGATGTACCGCACAAACTTATTGTGCTCCTTGTAGTCGAGCCGCCTCGCGCCTTCGAACCGATCTACCCAAACCGCCTCCGAGTCGATCACTTGTCGAAGAAAGTTTCACTTGAACAGACCTGCTTAAGAGACGTCTGGATCCAATCCACACCTCCTCGTAGTCTTGTTAGGACTCGACGGGTGGATAGAAAGAAAAAGAGAAGAGGAATATTTAAGTTTACGATCAAGCGTGCTCAAAAGTCAGGAGCTTCTCGAATCGTTCACTTTGTGCATTTTTCAACAAAGAGAGGGCGCCCCTATTTATATAGGGAGTCGGCTCCTCCCTTCTCGTCACGAGCAATGTGGGATAAAACTAAAATAAAAGAGATTTAATTGAGTTAATAAAGTTAGTAAGACTTTCACAAAGGCCAACTTCAACCAATTAATTCTCCCTCACCATTGAGCTTTAGAGAAGATACAAGTTATCATTTCAAAGGGCTTCAAATGGTGAACATGTATGAACGAACAACGACGAATTCCGACTTCATTTGACCCCTCAAACAATTTCTCAAAGATGGGCAAAAAGTCATTCATCGTAGCCGTCACATGGGTTTCAAGAAACCCTCAATCAACTTAAGTTGCGGGCACGCCCTCTAAGCTTATCGGGCGTGCCTGCTAATGGCAATGGGTTGCCCACATTGAGCGTGCCCACAGTCGACGCACCCACAGTGGGCGCGCAGCCAGGTGAACACAGCGGGTGCGCCAGCTGAATACAACGGGTGTGCCCACTGGTTCAGCGGGTTGCACCCATTCCTCTTGCGGGTGGATCCGCTTGCCCAAGTGGGTCTAACCCACTCTTGCCTTTGACTGTTTTTGCGTTTCTGGGCTCGTTTGAGCTCCGTTTTTGTCGCGGTTTGAACCTGCAATTAGACCGAGACAATCCCGTCATCCAGGTAACCTTTCTGACGCGTTTATTCCTTTAAATATAGTCGTAAACAATTTACGAAACATTTAATCTGGCTTGCATCACATGCAAAATTTGTCCCCTATTAAATTTGAACTCGCAACCAACTTGTGGACTTAAATAATCCATTTCATCGAAATGAATTCATCTTAACATTCACCCAATTACTAAGACGTGGATACTACTTGGCGTAAGACCCTACAGCTTGATCCTACTATAGGTTGGGGCTCAAAACACCTAGACGACGGTAACCACGAGCAGCAGGCATCGTCCCTATTTCAGAATCATACTTACGTGATCGACCCAATGACGAACGTATAGCTGGGATCACTCTGAATGTGTCAGTGATGAATACCGCAGTTTTAGTCCCTTCATCAAGATTGTGTCTCTGCATGGCCTAGGGTATGAATTACCGTCAACCCACTAGCCAGCATCGGTCAGTATACAGCGGCCTTTGTTGTATTCACGTTGTACATCCTACAACGTACCCCGGCTGAGGATTAACACAAAGACCGTACTGATCCAGTCACACTAAATTCCTTTAACGAAAGAGACGAATCCCATATTCGTCATCTACTTCTCTCATGAGCTTCAGGTGTTACCCAACCTAAGATCTTTCAGCAGGTCGAGCCTCGAAGCTAGATCATATATCTAAGTTACACTGTCCATTCATAGGTTCGTAATGATGACTTCAGGTCTTAAAGACCAGCGTGCCTATCATCACTCTAGAGTTATTATTGACAGTCTAGTTAAAGCTTAACCATTTAATAACTCTAAATTAGTCGTTCGATGAACTCATTCTCAAATGAGCACCAGTGTCTCAACTCCGACTTCGCCAAGTCAAATGACTATGAGATCATCATTACCCTAAGGTAAGACAAAGACATAATGGTCTAACTGATATGTAGATATCCTATTCTCGACACTTCTATGACCATGAACCATTTAAGACTTAAGTTTCTAATCGGTCACTAACTTCTCATAATAGAGATCTACATCTGGATACGTAATGACCTGACTATAAGTCTAAGGAAATTATCTAAGTATATTATTCTACGAATACATACTTAGGATAATTAATACCATCTAATTATAAGAATGAGATGATTATTTCAGGATATATGTCTTAAGGGCATACGTCTTCCTACAGGGCATGCCTGCTTCATATGGGCGGGGCCCCGCCCGCGTGCACGCGAGCGCGTGCACGTCATGCACCCACGTTCTGAGCACGCGCCAGGCTAGGAACGTGGGGCCCACAAGGTGCCCCACTAATTATGTTTCCGTGCCCAGAATTGCTGGCGGATGCATTTTGCAAAAATGCTGATTTTTGCCTGAATTTGTAGCCTCGTTTGAAGGGTCAAACGAACTCGGAATGTGTCCCCGTTTTTTCCTACACGTTCACCGTTCAATGCTCTTCGCAACGATGTGTGACATCATTCTTGGAGCTCAATGATGGGGGAGAAAAAATTCACTAAAGATTGGCTTTTGTGAAAGGCCAACTTTAAATTGATTTTTCCACTCCAATTTTTTGTCCCACATCAGATATGCAGAAAGGGGAGGGGTCAGCCGCCTATATAATTAGGGGTCAACCACCCTCCTTGAAACTCGTGCCAAGCTCCAGATCTGAGTATCTCCATTAAACATGAGCAAGCCTGGATAAGAGGTTAAAGAAAATATTCTCTCTTTCTCCCTAAATTCTTCCTTGCTCCTGATCGGGCTCTAGTAAATGTACAAAGGAGTTTGGATCGGATCCAAAGTTTTGACGAATGATCCACCCAAGGAGAAACGTTTTTAGGTGTGTGGTTGTCTCGACAATAGCGGTGTTGCTCTTCTCGGGACGTGGTGTGGTTCGGGAAGCGATTTTGCTCTGGACGAGGTGTAGCTCGAAACGCAGTTCGGCTCGAAACGAGGTGCAGCTTGGGATGCGGTTCGGCTCAGAATGAGGTACAGCTCGGGACGTAGTTCGACTTAGGAGAAGCGGTGTTGGGCCAAAGAAATGTTGCTAAAAACGATGCGTCGTATTCTGCGGAAACGCAATGAAAGGTATGTAGTTTATATTAAACATGCGTTTATAATTTCAAATAGTTAGATAGATCTATCCTTAGGAGTTGGTCAGACCCAACCCTGGGGTAGTAGAGAACTTGGCTAGGGTTGTTTCTTTATGGCCAGACTTAAAACTGCTTTAAGTACTATTTTTCCCCTGCATAATTCGATCTCGTCGTCCGTCTGACTTGAGCCTGACGTTGTTATTATTACATTAAAGACCCAGAAAACCCAACACTATGCACTTTATAATTGCAAAAAAAATAGATCATGGTAGAATGGCTCTGATACCACTTAAAGGTTTTCATGGTCCGTAGGGCCATAAAATCGATATCTGGCCTAAGTCGAACGAACGTCGAGATCGAATTAAGTAGCGAAAAAATCAACTTAAAACTATTTTAAGTCTAGCCCTAAAGAGAACAAACCCTAGTCATAAACTTTACTATCCCGGGTTGGGTACGACCAACCCCTAAGGATAGATCTATCAACCTATTTGCATTATAAACGCATTGTAACGGTCGGTTTCCGATCGTAAGTTCTTCGTGCACGTGTGCTTGACCGTGCACGTATTCATTTTAGACTTTGTTTGTTTCCGAACCCTATCGTGTGATATGTCGTTGTGACTCTCTCTGAGGGTACAACATTTGCCGTGTTGACTTGCAACGTCATTTCACGGACCGTTCGCCCACGATTTGACCTTTTCCGAGGAGACGTCGCGTATCGCACTTTTGACTTGAGGCGTTTTTATTTTTAATTTCGTTTCTCGTCATCGAAATTGTAATCCGTCTCTTCCGACTTCTTGCTCTCGTCGCCCCGGTCGCCCCGGTATTTTTCTTATAATTTTTGGACACCGTTTGACCCTTGTGCACTAATAAAGCCGGTTAATTATGAGAATACCCCTAACTAATTAATCCTATTAAACTCTAAATAAACCCTAAACCTAG
This sequence comes from Scilla litardierei, assembly GCA_030789695.1. NCBI lineage: Eukaryota > Viridiplantae > Streptophyta > Magnoliopsida > Asparagales > Asparagaceae > Scilla > Scilla litardierei. The sequence continues at coordinate 49,597,487 of CM061131.1, read as the reverse complement.
TTAAGTGGCAGCCCCTCACGTGAAGCTCCTCCTCCTAGTCACGTGGGCCCCACCCTATAAAGAAAACCCTAACTCCTAACATTTTTTTTTCACAGCCGCAACCCCCCTCTAGCGCCGGCCCTAGAAACTCAAGCCCCTCCACGCAAAACCCTTTCTCTCCCACCTGAGCCCCCGCCGGAGAGCCGCCGCCGCTGCCGACCTACTCCCCGACCTCCCCTCCCTCGCCTGTGAGCCAAGCCGCCGCCGGAGATAGTCGTTAGCCGCCGAAATCGCGCACAGCAGCCACAGCAGCTTGCCACGGCCGCCGTCGCCGCTGCCGCCGCCGCCGGAGCCACCTCGACGTCGCCGTGAACCCCCCTCTTCCCCCTCTCGCTGTTGGCAACGACCCCATGCCGCGAAACCCTCTGTAACAGCGAGTTTACTCGCTGTTTTGCGTGTTTGGCGTCGTACCGACACGTCGTCAAGATCCCGCCGTCTCTCCTCACTGTTGGAGCCCTCCGACAGCCTCCTTCACCTTCTGGGAGTACTCATCGTCATCCCGAACTCTTCCTACGACTCCCGACGTCGTAGGCGTTGGGTACGACGAACCGTTCATCTCGGTTGCCGTTGCAAGTTCTCCGGAAGCCGTAGTACGCCTACCCGACGCACTGCTCGCTGTTCACGCGTCCCGTCCGCTACCAGAACGTGTCTGGCTACGCTGCCCGTAGCTGAGACACCGCTAGGAGACGATCCGTAGCCGTGCCAGTCAGATCGGTCGCCGTTCAGACTCTACGTCCGCTCTACCCCAGACTCCGGACAGGTTGGTTCCCCTATCTCGTAGCGAAACCCCCACATTAGCAAAACTGGAAACCTAACTAAAACTGGCAACTTAACTCAGTAAATTTATTTTCTGCTCTCTTAAATCGATGTGTAACCGTAGACCGACGTTTGGACTTTTGCCTGTGCACATAGGGTAGAATCGTCGGATAGGCTGATCGGACAACTTGACTCGTGACGGTTAGGGTAGCCACGTTCAACTTAGAAATGAACTTAAATAAGATTTGACGAAAATCGCGACTTGACACCGTCGCCGTGATCTCTTTTCAGACGGACTACCGCGGACGCAACGACTGGACGAGACGCCCCGGACAGACGACGCACCCGCTATTTCAGGCAAGTGTACCCACTTGCGATTTGACTGTGCTTTAGTTCTAGTTTGTAGAAATGTTAAATTGTGTGTGATGAGAACCGGACGTGAAATGATAGCGTCCGGGACGACTCGTGACGGCTCAGACTTGACGACGAAGTCTGAGCCTGACAACAATGAACTGCTGACAACATATGACTATCTTGTGTGTGCGTGCGTGTGGACACCCTAGAATAACTTTCCCTACACTTGTCATGTCGTGTCCTGTCACACAAAAAGCCTTCGGGCGTTTCGGATGCTTCCCTCCGCGGAAGTGATCCCTGTTACACAAAAAGCCTTCGGGCGTTTCGGATGCTCTCCATGCGAGAGTGATCCCCGTGACTGTTATACAAAAAGCCTTCGGGCGTTTCAGATGCTTCCCTCCGCGGAAGTGATCCATGTTACCAAAAAGCCTTTGGGCGTTTCGGATGCTTCCCTCTGCGGAAGTGATCCCCGTGATACAAAAAGCCTTCGGGCGTTTCGGATGCTTCCCTCCGCGGAAGTGATCCCCGTGATACAAAAAGCCTTCGGGTGTTTCAGATGCATTCCTTGCGGAAGTGATCCCTGTTATACAAAAAGCCTCCGGGCGTTTCGGATGTTTCCCTAGCGGAAATGATCCCTGTAAATCTTGTCCTGAGTTCCGGGGTTGGGGTTGGGTTGAGCGTGCGCATGGCAAGAGGGTCTGATCCCCCTCGAACCGTAAGGCGTGAACCCTTTCGTGTCTTACTTGTCCTGTCCCGTCTTGTCTTGTCCTGTCCGTCACGTCCCGTCTTGTCTTGACACCTGTAGGTTAGTCCCGTAGTCGTAGCACACGCTACGTCTACTGTTTGCTACGTTTACTTTTCCTGCTACGCTACTTTTCGTTACTCAGTTATAACCCCAGCATGTTAAAACAACCAGTAAATCATTGTTAAAAGTTGATACACTTGCAGTAGAGTCTGACAGTTTGTGTAGACTTTGCCTGACGTACAGTTTCCTTCTTTTGGTGCTGTACGTCAGGTGTGGAGCCAGAGTACGAGTACGAGGCGGACCTGCCAGTTGACTTGGAACCGGAGGGCGCTGATCCGGTGTACGATCCAGAGGACGATCAGAGTTAGAGATCTTCGGTTGCTATTCCAGAGATTTTCCATTTCAGTTTGAGTTGGGTGCGTTGCACTCTTATCTTTCTCGTCTAGGTTGGGTGCTTGCACCATTAGTTTCCCTTTCAGCAGTTGTAGCCGTTTACGGCATTTTGTTTTAGACTCTCAGTACTTGATGATAAATTTGGAATAAAATGAAATGTTTCCTTTCAGTACTTTTGTTATTTCGTACTAACTTGCAGGGACCTGTACCTTCGCTATGGAAAACTACAGACGCTTATTGGGTCTGGGCTCTTAGCCCCGGCCTAAGCGGGCCTTCGTCACGCTTCGCCTCCGTGTTTTTGGGAAGCGGTGCGTGACAGGTTTTAGTGGTGGCCCATGCAGGTCCCCTCTTCTGCGAGTACGAAATAATTGAAGTATTAAATTTCATTTTATTATTATCATCTGGAAATTGTACGAGTCTAATCTGTGTCTTTCTGTCAATAGGATGGCAGGACGACGTGTTACCCGATCGGGGAGCTCTGGAGATGGGATTCAGGAAGACCAGAGCAGAGACTTCCGTCAGGTTCTGGGAGTGATGAGATAGATGCTGGAGGTGCAGCATCAGTTGGTTCAGCAGTCCCAGCGTGCTGCCCAGGCTGCTCCATTTGCACCACCGCCACCTCCACCTGCCCCTCGAGCTGCTCCAGGAGTGAAGCAGTTCAACGAGCTCCAGCCGAGGACATTTTCGGGGAAGGAGGGACCCCTAGCTGCTGACGAGTGGATCCAGAGCACGGAGGAGAAGTTAGTTGCTGCGAAGATTCCAGACGATACCCGAGTGGAGATAGCGAAGATGCAGCTGACGGAGAATGCGAGGAACTGGTGGCGCCTTGAGGAGAGGCGTCTGGAGAAGCCAGTGGATTGGAAGATTTTCAGGTCTATGTTCAGGACGAAGTACTTCACCAAGACTACTAGGAAGGAGCTGCTGAGCAGGTTTATAGATCTGAAGCAGGAGAACATGACCGTCGATGAGTATGAGGTGGAGTTTGAGATGCTGAGTCGCTTTGCTCCGCATATGGTGAAGAAGGAGGAGAAGCGAGCTGATCGCTTCCGGTAGGGACTGCGTCCGAAGATTCAGGCTTCTATGTCTTCGGCGAGTTTCACGACTATGAGGGAGGTGCTGGATGCTACGAAGAATCATGAGCTTATTTCACTCCTACCTGACCCTCCAGCTGATAAGGGGAAGCGTCCTATAGAGCAGTACCGGCCACCTGCTAGGCCGACGAAGAGGCCAGTTCAGACAGTACCATTTAAGAGGCCTGGAGCACCCATTCAGAGTCAGAGCAAGGGACCGTGTCATTACTGTGGGAAGCTGGGACAAGTTCAGAAGGATTGTCGGAAGAAGATGGGACTGTGCCTAGTTTACGGAGATGCCTCGCATGCTGCGAAGGATTGTCTGAGAGCCCGTCATGCTGTAGTTGGAGCGCCAGCCCCGCTACAGATGAGAGCGCCCGCTCCAGTTCAGAGAGGACCTGCCGTTCGTGGACCACCTTTGGCGCCACAGAGGCAGATGTTTCAGAGAGCAGCGCAGCCCCAGAGGCCGGCGTACACCATGACGGCTTTGGAGACTGAGGAGCTGGATGGAGTCATTGCAGGTAACTCCTTAATTCTAGTCTTTCATTTCATAGTTTAGCTTTTAAATTGTTAGTCTTGCTTGCCTGACTTGTTTGTTAGAGTAGCTTGGTTTGACCGTAGTTTCTTTTAATATCTTAGGCACCATTTTAGTGTCTTCTCACCCGGCTTTGGCCTTGTTCGACTCCGGGGCATCCATGTGCATCTTATCCCGGAGATTCGTGACAAGATACTCCATTCCCACCCATACACTTCCCAAGTGTTGGGACATCACCACAGGGAACGGAGTGGTGACAGTAAACTTGGGATGTAGATCGATTCCTTTGGTGGTCAGTGGACACAAGCTCTTTGCAAATTTCATTGTCCACGACCTGCCACATTTTGATGTCGTTCTTGGCATCGATTGGTTGGGAGACTTCCATGCCTCCATCGATTGTCGCAGCAAGAGGGTGATGTTTCGGATTCCAGGCCATCCAGAGTTTGAGTTCCGTAGCAGAGATGAGTCGCTTGGACCCATCAAGTATCGGGTCACGCCAGTGGTGTCGATTGTTGCAGCTATGCCGATGGAGATGGAGATCGAACGACCAGCAGTCGTCAGAGACTTCGACGACGTCTTCCCGGAGGATATCTCAGGTTTACCACCCGACCGAGCCTTAGAGTTTGGTATTGATCTTATGCCGGGAGCGCAACCGATATCGAAGGCGCCGTACCGTATGGCTCCCGCTGAGCTCGAGGAGCTGCGGAAGCAGTTGGATGAGTTATTGCAGAAGGGTTTCATCCACCCTAGTGTGTCGCCATGGGGCGCACCAGTTCTACTCGTGAAGAAGAAGGATGGGTCCCGCAGGATGTGCGTGGACAATCGAGGATTGAATGCTGTCACCGTGAAGAATAAGTATCCGCTGCCGCGCATCGACGATATCTTTGACCAGCTTGGAGGTTCGAGAGTCTTCTCGAAGTTGGACTTGAGGAGTGGATACCACCAGTTGAAGGTAAAGAAGGACGATGTTCAGAAGACGGCTTTCCGGACAAAGTACGGACATTATGAGTTCGTAGTCATGCCGTTTGGCGTGACCAATGCGCCGGCTGTGTTCATGAATTTGATGAATTTAATATTCTACGACTTCCTGGACAAGTTTGTTGTCATATTCATCGATGACATTCTTATTTATTCGAAGTCTGAGGAGGAGCACAGCTGTCATCTGAGGACAGTGCTGGAGACGCTGAGGAGACATAAGCTTTATTCCAAGTATAGCAAGTGCGAGTTCTGGCTGGACCGAGTCGCATTCCTGGGACACGTGGTGTCCGGTGATGGCATATCTGTGGATCCGGAGAAGGTCAGAGCAGTCAGAGATTGGCCGACTCCGCAGTCAGCATCAGACATCAGGAGTATTCTGGGTTTAGCAGGCTATTATCGGCGGTTCATCAAGGATTTCTCGAAGATTGCGGAGCCGATGACGAAGCTGACGAGGAAGGATGTGGAGTTTCTCTGGTCAGATGCTTGTGAGGAGGCCTTCAGTATCTTGAAGGCGAGATTGACCACGGCACCGGTGTTGGCAGTACCGGATCGGAGCGGAGGCTTCGAAGTTTATTGTGATGCTTCAGGGAAGGGCCTAGGGTGCGTCTTGCATCAGCATGGCCACGTGGTCGCGTATGCTTCTCGTCAGTTGAGGACGCATGAGAAGAATTACCCGACGCACGATCTGGAGTTGGCAGCAGTGATTTTTGCACTGAAGATTTGGAGGCACTTCTTGCTAGGTGAGAGTGTGAAGATTTTCACCGATCACAAGAGCTTGAAGTACATCTTTACGCAGAAGGAGCTCAACATGCGTCAGAGGCGATGGTTAGAGCTCATGGCTGACTACGATATTGACTTGCAGTATCATCCGGGGAAGGTGAACGTAGTGCCGGATGCCTTGAGTAGACTCCCTACTGCGATGCTGATTGCAGCTGACAGGAGGATTCAGCAGGAGCTGAGAGAGATGGATTTGGAGGTTGTCCTACCTGGTGTAGTTCATTCATTCATGAATCTACAGATTCAGTCCACAATCGTGGATCGGATCAAGGCAGCACAGGCAGGAGATCCGAAGCTGCAGAGGATCAGGAGGCAAGTTGAAGCTGGCCTACGGACGGAGTTCGTGATTCATGAGGATGGTTCACTGCGGTACGGCAGTAGACTCTGTGTACCTGCAGGTGATGTCCGCGAGGAGCTGTTGAGCGAGGCTCATAGCTCGCCTTATTCTATACATCCTAGAGGCACCAAGATGTATAAGGACCTCCGACTGAATTATTGGTGGATTGGCATGAAGAGGAGCGTGGCACGGAGCGTTGCCAAGTGCCTGATATGCCAACAGGTGAAGGCTGAGCACCATCGTACTCCCGGGTTGCTGCAACCACTTCCTATTCCGGAGTGGAAGTGGCAACATATTACGATGGACTTCGTGACTGGTTTACCTCGGACCCCGAGGCAGAACGACGCGGTTTGGGTGATCGTGGATTGGTTGACCAAGTCTGCGCATTTTATCCCTTTTCGAGTGGGCCAGTCTACGGAAGCTTTGGCGAGGAAATATCTGGAGGTAAAATTTCTTTTCTACTTTTACTTCCACTTTGATTTTCTCTTTGAAATGGTCGTGATGTAGTCCGTGTACGTGCAGGAGATTGTACGCTTACATGGAGTCCCTGTGAGCATTGTGTCTGACCGAGACACTAGGTTCACATCTCAGTTCTGGAGAAGTCTGCAGGAGAATTTGGGTACGAGTCTAAGTTTCAGCACGGCGTACCACCCGCAGACTGATGGCCAGTCCGAGAGGACTATTCAGATCCTGGAGGATATGCTGCGAGCTTGTACGCTCGATTTGAAGGGTTCATGGGAGGACCATCTTCACTTGGTGGAGTTTTCATATAACAACAGCTACCAGGCGAGCATTGGCATGGTGCCGTTTGCTGCCCTATATGGAAGGAAATGTCGTTCGCCACTGAGCTGGGATGACATCGGTGATCGGGAGCTGTTGGGTCCAGAGATGATAGTGGAAGCTGTGGATGTCGTGAGGGACATCAGGGAGAAGCTTAGAGTTGCACAGGATCGCTTCAAGCATTGGGCTGATGCCAAGAGGAGACCCTTGGAGTTTTAGCCTGGAGATCACGTCTTCCTGAAGATTTCTCCGAACCGCGGAGTTATTCGTTTCGGGAAGAAGGGAAAGCTGAGTCCGAGGTATATTGGGCCTTTTGATGTGCTAGAGCGCGTGGGAGCAGTGGCCTACCGCCTTGCTCTGCCACCATCTTTGGAGGGTGTTCATGACGTATTCCACGTATCTCAGTTACGTCGGTACGTCAGTGATCCATCGCACACTGTGGACTTCTCAGAGATTACAGTTCGCCCGGATCTGACATATGACCAGCAGCCTGTGCAGATTTTGGACCGTCGACAGAAGCAGTTGAGGAATAAGGTAGTCGACCTGGTGAGAGTGATGTGGCGTCACGGCTCACCTGGAGAGTCCACCTGGGAGCGTGAAGATGATATGAGGGAGCGCTTTCCGCATCTTTTCCCGAGCGGTGCCTGATGTTGATTCCGAGGACGGAATCATTTCTAAGTTGGCGAGGATGTAACGGTCAGTTTCCGATCGTAAGTTCTTCGTGCACGTGTGCTTGACCGTGCACGTATTTATTTTAGACTTTGTTTGTTTCCGAACCCTATCGTGTGATATATCGTTGTGACTCTCTCTGAGGGTACAACATTTGCCGTGTTGACTTGCAACGTCATTTCACGGACCGTTCGCCCACGATTTGACCTTTTCCGAGGAGACGTCGCGTATCGCACTTTTGACTTGAGGCGTTTTTATTTTTAATTTCGTTTCTCGTCATCGAAATTGTAATCCGTCTCTTCCGACTTCTTGCTCTCGTCGCCCCGGTCGCCCCGGTATTTTTCTTATAATTTTTGGGCACCGTTTGACCCTTGTGCACTAATAAAGCCGGTTAATTACGAGAATACCCCTAACTAATTAATCCTATTAAACTCTAAATAAACCCTAAACCTAGTTAAGTGGCAGCCCCTCACGTGAAGCTCCTCCTCCTAGTCACGTGGGCCCCACCCTATAAAGAAAACCCTAACTCCTAACATTTTATTTTCACAGCCGCAACCCCCCTCTAGCACCGGCCCTAGAAACTCAAGCCCCTCCCTGCAAAACCCTTTCTCTCCCACCTGAGCCCCCGCCGGAGAGCCGCCGCCGCCGCCGACCTACTCCCCGACCTCCCCTCCCTCGCCTGTGAGCCAAGCCGCCGCCGGAGATCGTCGTTAGCCGCCGAAATCGCGCACAGCAGCCGCAGCAGCTTGCCACGGCCGCCGCCGCCGCTACCGCCGCTGCCGGAGCCGCCTCGACGTCGCCGTGAACCCCCCTCTTCCCCCTCTCGCTGTTGGCAGCGACCCCAGGCCGCGAAACCCTCTGTAACAGCGAGTTTACTCGCTGTTTTGCGTGTTTGGCGTCGTACCGACACGTCGTCAAGATCCCACCGTCTCTCCTCGCTGTTGGAGCCCTCCGACAGTCTCCTTCACCTTCTGGGAGTACTCATCGTCATCCCGAACTCTTCCTACGACTCCCGACGTCGTAGGCGTTGGGTACGACGAACCGTTCATCTCGGTTGCCGTTGCATGTTCTCCGGAAGCCGTAGTACGCCTACCCGACGCACTGCTCGCTGTTCACGCATCACGTCCGCTACCAGAACGTGTCTGGCTACGCTGCCGGTAGCCGAGACACCGCTAGGAGACGATCCGTAGCCGTGCCAGTAAGATCGGTCGCCTTTCAGACTCTACGTCCGCTCTACCCCAGACTCCGGACAGGTTGGTTCACCTATCTCGTAGCGAAACCCCCACAGTAGAAAAACTTGAAACCTAACTAAAACTGGCAACTTAACTCAGTAAATTTATTTTCTGCTCTCTTAAATCGATGTGTAACCGTAGACCGACGTTTGGACTTTTGCCTGTGCACATAGGGTAGAATAGTCGGATAGGCTGATCGGACAACTTGATTCGTGACGGTTAGGGTAGCCACGTTCAACTTAGAAATGAACTTAAATAGGATTTGACGAAAATCGCGACTTGACGCCGTCGCCGTGATCTCTTTCAGACGGACTACCGTGGACGCGACGACTGGACGAGACGCCCCGGACAGACGACGCACCCGCTATTTCAGGCAAGTGTACCCACTTGCGATTTGACTGTGCTTTAGTTCTAGTTTGTAGAAATGTTAAATTGTGTGTGATGAGAACCGGACGTGAAATGATAGCGTCCGGGACGACTCGTGACGGCTCAGACTTGACGACGAAGTCTGAGCCTGACAACAATGAACTGCTGACAACATAGGACTATCTTGTGTGTGCGTGCGTGTGGACACCCTAGAATAACTTTCCCTACACTTGTCATGTCGTGTCCTGTCACACAAAAAGCCTTCGGGCGTTTCGGATGCTTCCCTCCGCGGAAGTGATCCCTGTTACACAAAAAGCCTTCGGGCGTTTCGGATGCTCTCCATGCGAGAGTGATCCCCGTGACTGTTATACAAAAAGCCTTCGGGCGTTTCGGATGCTTCCCTCCGCGGAAGTGATCCCTGTTACCAAAAAGCCTTCGGGCGTTTCGGATGCTTCCCTCCGCGGAAGTGATCCCCGTGATACAAAAAGCCTTCGGGCGTTTCGGATGCTTCCCTCCGCGGAAGTGATCCCCGTGATACAAAAAGCCTTCGGGCGTTTCGGATGCTTTCCTTGCGGAAGTGATCCCTGTTATACAAAAAGCCTCCGGGCGTTTCGGATGTTTCCCTAGCGGAAATGATCCCTGTAAATCTTGTCCTGAGTTCCAGGGTTGGTGTTGGGTTGAGCGTGCGCACGGTAAGAGGGTCTGATCCCCCTCGAACCGTAAGGCGTGAACCCTTTCGTGTCTTACTTGTCCTGTCCCGTCTTGTCTTGTCCTGTCCGTCACGTCTCGTCTTGTCTTGACACCTGTAGGTTAGTCCCGTAGTCGTAGCACACGCTACGTCTACTGTTTGCTACGTTTACTTTTCCTGCTACGCTACTTTTCGTTACTCAGTTATAACCCCAGCATGTTAAAACAACCAGTAAATCATTGTTAAAAGTTGATACACTTGCAGTAGAGTCTGACAGTTTGTGTAGACTTTGCCTGACGTACAGTTTCCTTCTTTTGGTGATGTACGTCAGGTGTGGAGCCAGAGTACGAGTACGAGGCGGACCTGCCAGTTGACTTGGAACCGGAGGGCGCTGATCCGGTGTACGATCCAGAGGACGATCAGAGTTAGAGATATTCGGTTGCTGTTCCAGAGATTTTCCATTTCAGTTTGAGTTGGGTGCGTTGCACTCTTATCTTTCTCGTCTAGGTTGGGTGCTTGCACCATTAGTTTCCCTTTCAGCAGTTGTAGCCGTTTACGGCATTTTGTTTTAGACTCTCAGTACTTGATGATAAATTTGGAATAAAATGAAATGTTTCCTTTCAGTACTTTTGTTATTTCTTACTAACTTGCAGGGACATGTACCTTCGCTATGGAAAACTACAGACGCTTATTGGGTCTGGGCTCTTAGCCCCGTCCTAAGCGGGCCTTCGTCACGCTTCGCCTCCGTGTTTTTGGGAAGCGGGGCGTGACACGCCTGTTAATAAAGTACATACCTTTCACTTCGTTTCTGTAGAATACGAAGCGTCGGTTACCACAACATTTCTTTGGCCCAGCGCTGCTTCTCCCAAGCCGAACTGGCAGCACCTCGTCCCAAGTCGAACCGCTTCCCAAACCGCACTGCGTCCCAAGACGAGCAATACTCTTGTCGTCGATCTAACCACACGTCGAAGAAATTTTCACCTTTAGTGGATCCTCCGTCAAGACTTCGGATCCGATCTAAACTCCTTCATAGCGTTGTTAGATCCCGATCAGGAGCAAGGAAGAATTTAGGGAGAAAGAGGGGATATTTTCTTTAAGCTCAGATCCGAGCTTGCTCAAGTTTAATGGAGCTACTCAAGTCTATAGCTTGGGCGAGTTTCAAGGAAGGGGGTAGACCCCCATTTATATAAGCGGCTAACCCTTCCCCTTCACTCCATTTCCGATTTGGAGAGTTTTCTTAACACCTAACATGCATTTCACAAAGGCATGGTTTGGTTAATTAAATCCCTCCCACCATTAATCTCCAAAAGCGATGTCATACATCATTACGAAGAGAGTTGAATGGTGAACACGCTGGAAGAAACGACACTCTATTCCAAGTCCGTTTGACCCCTCAAACGAGGATCCAAAGTTAGCCCAAAACCATGATTTGCGCACAACACCTGTCGCCAGAAAAAAACCACATTTAGGGTTCCAACCCCCTCTTGTGGAGCCCACAGCATGGGCCCCACAGATCTGACGTGCACGCATAGGGCTGGGTGCCTGCCAGCATGCACGGGCGGGCCCCAGCCCGTCGAGGCTGGGGCACCCCCCGCAAGTGCGGCCAGGCCCGAGCTTGCTGGGTGGGCTTGAACAGCCCAATGGGCAGGCGGGTCAGGCACTCCCCTATTGGGCGGGCCTTGACCCACCAGCCTTGGCGGGCGGGCGGGCCCCCTGGGCTGGGCACCCATGCCCAAAACAAGGCTGGGTGCACAGCCCAGTTGGGCTGGTATGCCCGGTCCCTTTGGGACTGGGCTAAACCTTAAAGAAGGTTCCCATTTGTGCTGTTTTGATTCTAATTCCTGCGTTTGGAATCCGTTTTGGACGCTAGTTACGCCTATTTGACCGAGACCCAAAAGACACGAGCCCAGAAGCCCAACTGCTGGCCGGGAGCCCATCTACGTATACCGGCCCGTTTCACAAGACCCACTAAGGGACCCCCCTGCTATCGATCCGACCCGGCCCCGGTACCCGCTGGTCACTCGCCCACTCCTGCGATAACCGCTCCCCCGGTTCCGCGACCACTAAATGACGGTAATGGGGAGGTGCGGGCATGGCGCAAGGGGCGGCGACGGGGGGCGGATTGAGGGGGCACGATTGAGGGCGGGCGAGGGAAGTGGGCCAGAGGCAATCACGCTGGGAGCCCTTTAAAAGGGCTAGGAGGACGACGAAGCAAAGGACCGCATCTCAGGTATCTAAAGCCTAAGGTACTCCATCAACGACCTAGTTCCTCCTTTCCATCTCCTTCCTCCCCCGTTCGCGCCGTGAGACACCGTTCCGATCTCCTCACGAGTCGAACCGTCTCCGTCGGGCCTCCTCTTTCAGATCTCTGTCTGACTTAGGCATCGGAGGGGATTTGGCCGGAACCAAGGTCCGACCCCCTAACGAGCGTTCTCGTCTATGCAGGAGGATATCTGATCAATGGGCCGAGGCTCCCCCTCGCCCCTTGCCGACCGCACACCCAGTTGGACGAGTGAGGCTTCCCCTCATCGTCCGACCGCCGAGGCCGAGCACATCCTACCGAGGCCGAGCGTCTTAACTGGGTCTGAGGCTTCCCCTCACCCTTCGCCGACCACGCATCCAGCTGGACGACCGAGGCTACCCCTCGTCTTCCTTCCACCGAAGCCGTGCTCGTCCGACCGAGGCCGAGCGTCTCAACCTGGGCCGAGGCTTCCCCTCGTCCCATCTGCACCGACTAGAAACCCCCGAGGGACCCAAAGCGGGCCCCTTGACCACGTTGACCGGGTTATCCACGGTCAACGCTTTGTAGTGAGAAAACACTCTGAAACATCTGGCGCCGTCTGTGGGAACCGAAAACCGTCCCACGAAGAAGTAAACCACACCTTCAATGGCACGAGCCAGTAATGGAAGGAAGCGCATGACCCCCATCCCGGAGGAGGGGAATGGCGCATCAAACGGCAACCCCGAGGACACGCCCGTCGACGGCCACCCCGCCCACTCAACCGAAGAGACCGGCGGCTCAGAACTAGCCACACAGGGACAGCTCCGCGCCCTGGCTCAGGAGACCAACGCGAGCCTCCAGACGTTGGTCGCGACGGTACAGCAGCTCGTCGGCCCCGCGCCGTCTAACGGAGGCACGTTGGACGATAGCCATCGATGGGCGGGGGGTCCCTCGCACTTGCCGCCCGCCGTGGTCGATGACCACGGGACCCGGAAACCGAACACAGAGCGTCGGTTCACGCGGTCCGGCTCCCGTCAGGCGAGGTCACGCGCCTCCTCCCCTTATCGTGAAAGGAGCCGACGAGAAGCCGAAGGGACGGAGGGCGAATCGATGACGGCATCATCTCGCCGGTCACGGTCGTCCCGCCACAGGAGAAGCGAACGACACCACTCAAGAGACCGATCACGGCGGAGCAGGAGCTCCCGCAGGAGGAGTCGGGAACGCCGGGTCAGCATGACCCCCAGCGTGGCGAGGGCCGTGGAGCTAGCCCCGCTGGCGCCTGTGCTCCCTCCACCCCCGAACGAGCCAGAGGCAGGCCACTGCCGCATCCCCGGGGGCATCCACGGAGACCGGTGCCCCTTATCACGGAGAATAACCGACGCACGGGTCCCCTCTCGATTCAGGATCCCGGTGCTGGGAAAGTACGACGGGATAGGGGACCCGGGACACCACGTGATGGACTATGAGGGGGACATGTCCTTCCAGGGAGCTGACGATGACCTGCTTTGCCAGGGCTTCTATTCTACTCTCAGGGGAGCGTTGAGGACCTGGTACCATAGCCTGCCCGGCCGCTCCATCGCCAGCTTCGAGGAACTCGCCCAGTTGTTCTGCAAGCAGTTCATGGCGGGGAGGCAGATCAAGCCTGGTGCTGAACATCTGTTCAACATAGTGCAAGGCCCATCCGAGCCGCTCTGACAGTTCATGCGCCGCTACAATGCGGAAAGGCTGAACGTGAACAGTCCTCCTGACCTGGTGGTCCAGACGGCCCTTAAGAAAGGGCTTCACCACAGAGGCCTCAAGAAGTCCATACACAATGATCCCCCTAAGGACCTCCCCGGGATCATGGCGAGGGCCGAACGCTTCATGCTAACCAAGGAGGCCTTGGCCGAGGATGCGGGAAAAGCCACTCGAGGGACCAAGCGCGGCGACGGCGGACGAGCCAGTCCCGAAGGGTACCGGACCGAGAAGAGGCCGAGGAACAGACAGCGGGGAGAAAGCACGAGGGACACCACCCCAAACGCCATCCTCGCCCAAGTACAGAAGGAAGAGCGAGCTGATCGCCCCCCACCGAAGGCTAAAAGAGGTGGGAAGAACAGGGAGAAGTACTGCAAGTACCATAAAGACGATGGCCATGACACTGAAGACTGCTGGCATTTGAAGAAGGATATCGAGAAGCTGATGAGCCGGGGGCACGCCAAGAACCAGGCCGACGAGCCGGCCCACGGAGAAGGGACCTCCACACAGCCAGACAAGGGGAAGAAGGTCAACACCGTCCAAGGTCCCCTCCGCATCATAGAGTAAGCGGGCGATGTCACTCCCCCCGGTTGCAGCCTAGTAAGAGGGAGTTATCTAGGTTAACGTCCCTCTGTCTAGCTTCATTTCCTTTTTTCCTTTTCCTCCAAATGTACCAGTCCGGCAGGACTCTTGAGAGTACAAATGCATTCCCTTTTTGTCTTTTCTTAAATCCCCGACGGAATTGACGTATCACCAATAGCGCAAAAGAATGGGGACAGCCGCCTCACTAGAGGAGGAAGAAGAGCTTTGCCCTTGCCGACTGACTCCTGCGCTCCAGTCCTAAGCCGAGGAGCTTTACCCTCGCCGACCGACCCCAGCGCTCATAAAGTCTGGGGGCAGTTCCCCCAGCAGGCACGGACGCTGACCGGTCCTAAGCCGAGGAGCTTTGCCCTCGCCGACCGACTCATGCGCTTGCAAGTCTGGGGGCAGTTCCTCCAACAGGCACGGACGTCGACCGGTCCTAAGCCGAGGAGCTTTGCCCTCGCCGACCGACTCCTGCGCCCATAAGTCTGGGGGCAACTCCCCCAAGACACGGACGCCGACCGGTCCTAAGCCGAGGAGCTTTGCCCTCGCCGACCGACTCCAGCGCTTGCAAGTCTGGGGGCAGTTCCTCCACCAGGCACGGACGCCGACCGGTCCTAAGCCGAGGAGCTTTGCCCTCGCCGACCGACTCCTGCGCCCATAAGTCTGGGGGCAACTCCCCCAAGACACGGACGCCGACCGGTCCTAAGCCGAGGAGCTTTTTCCTCGCCGACCGACTCCTGCACTCATAGGTCTGGGGAGAACCCCCCCAGCCAGCGCCAACGTCATCCAGTCCAAGGCCAAGAACAAGGCAGCAACGCAAAGTACACGAGGAGCCCGAGTAAGTTAATTTTATTTATAACAGTTAACCAGGTTACAAAAATGTGTCTTATTTACAGGGAACCAAGGCGAAGAGACCTCTCTACAGATAATCCACTCACGACGAATGACAAAGTTCGTCACCTACAGAAGCAAGGTCGACCCCGACAGAACAAAATTGGTTGACAAAAGACCCAAAGTAGTTAGCCCAAGTTGGCAGCCATGCAACCAGCAATTATTGGCCCCGAAACCGGTAGCGAAGCCGAAGGAGATAGCGGGGTCTATTTCAAGTAGACTGGCCCAAAGCGAAGCGGATGCTTAAAAATTTGAGGATAAGGCCGGGAGGGACGGCTTAGGGGGCCCGGGCTCGGGAGGACACATCCTCGGGCACTTCGCCCTGCTCGGAGCGAGGAGGATTGACTGGCAGAGGGGCTTGCCGAACGCGCTCCACACATTCCCGGAAGGAAGACTGGACGACGTCAATGATCCGAGGGGCGATAAGGTCTTCATACTTACCGAAGGCCTCCCTGAGAACCTCGAGGATTCTCTTCCCCAGGGTCCCAACGATGCCCCTCTCCACCTCCTCCGCGAGCCGCGCCACCTGACGCCGATCAGACAACTCCCTCTGAAGCTCCTCCCTCTCCAGACGGAACGACTCCGCCGCTTCCTCGGCCGACTGCAGGGCGTCCTCCAACTTTCCTTGGAGATCACCCACTCGTCCCTCCAGCTCGGACACACGGAGCTGGAGACACCGGGACTCCATCTGGGCCTCCACCATTGCTACCTCCGCCGCCCCGGCTCGTTCTTGGGCCCTCATGGAGGACTCCTCCAGCTTCCTCAAGAAGATGGCTCGCCGCTGCAGCTCCACGGCGAGCGTCGACCCCTGGAAAACGGGACACGAGCTAAGAAGAGAATGAAGGGAAAGAAAGGACTGCGAGAGGGCCGAACCTGTTGAAGGGCCCAAACCAATGAATCCGACACCTTGTCAGCGGGAATCCTCTCGAGGGTGCTGCGGTCCCGGGGGAAGACAGAGCTCTCGGCCACCTGCTGGGCCAGGGCTCGGTCGAAGAACACCGAACTCCCGGGGGAAACATCGAGGGAAGCCATATGGCTCGCCAATAGTGCTCCGATTCCCAGGGACGGAAGCGGGGACGCTGCGACGGGGGTGGTTGTCAGAGTCACCTGAAGATCCCCGGTGGTGCCTGCAGGAGGCACAGAACTGGCCGGGCTGGAGGGCTCCGCATCCTCCTTCCTCTTCTTCCCTCCGTGAGGTTCCACGAGCGCCGAAGGAGAGCGCTTCCGCCTTGCCCCATCTCCACTCTCGGGGACGGGAGGGGACGATCCGAGGGCAAGGGGGACAACACCGGACCCGTCATTACCCCCTGCCCCTCGGGCTGATGGGGCAGGTCCGGTCTTTACGACGCCCCCAGGGAGGAGATCGCCGGAAGAAGAGGCAGGAGGCACGGCCGCTACCTTGACCACGGAGGGCTCGGCTCGGTGCACATCCTCCTCAACTACCTTGCCCACGGAGGGCTCGGCTCGGCGCACCTCCTCCTCAACGGTCCGCCGAGGCGCCCTTCTGGAGGTACTGCCTCGGCTCCGAGCAGCTCCACGATGGATCAGCTCATCGACGTCACGAACGAACTCGCGGCCTGCCATCCCTGCAAAGGGAACAGAAATCAGGATGAGTCACAGGGTAGTCCGAGGATGAAAAAGTGACCTACCCGGAGACCACAAGACGGCCTGCAGGAGTAGGTCATCCAACAAAGACCAGATGGACTTCGATTCCAAAGGAAGAGCCGACAGCGTCACGGCGGCTGCCTGATCAACGTCAGAAAGGGCTAGCGGCGGGCGAGGTTGGACAGACGCTCCCCAACTTGTCAAAATCTGGGCCTCACCCAAGAAGACCATGAAGACGTAACCCGAGTTCCAATTCCCCGACCAGCGGGGTAACCCGATCAGGCATTCCCTCCTCGAACGGGCTCGGAGTTGCAACCATGACCCCGGCCCGACCGTCTGGACCTGGTAAAAGTGGAAGAGAAGGGGGAGAGACGGCTCCAGACCACGGGTACAGCAGAGCGTTACGAAGCCCGTCAGTACCGCGATCGAACACGGGGTGAACTGGCAAAGGGATACCGTGAGATGTTCCATGACCTGGATGAAGAAGGGATGGAGCGGGAAGCAAAGACCCAGGCGGAACATCTCGACGTAGGCGCCGACCTCATTGCTCCTCGGAAGGCAAATCCGCTCGTCGACAAATGGAACTCGAACCTCATATGGGAAGCAGAGATATCTTTCCCGGATCTCCGCGGCCACCGAAGGAGGAGTCCCTGACGGCGTACGGAGGACAACCGGGGGCACATTAAGCCGCACGGCAACCGACGCCACGTCATCACGGGCGTAGTATGGAAAAAGTTTCCCCTTCCCCTTATCTGGAAGAGAACGACTCCCGACGGGGGAACCTGATGCCCCCAGCCGGGGCTCGCCCCGCCTGGACTCCGGAGGATCCCTCGCCCTTTGACCAGAACCGCCTATCCTAAGAGCAGCCATAAGACGAAAGCAAGAGCAGAATTACCTTTTTCGACTAGTTTGGAGAAGGCAAGGAAGCGAAGGCGACAGAAAACTCCGAGTTGTGGAAAGCTTTGAATAACGGGAGGAGCAAGAGAGAAGTGGAGATCAACGCGGCTGAGGATCTTATATACCGGGCGCAGGAGTGAATTCGAAGCGGCTGACGAGAACGCGCGGCAGGCTTCGAAGAACTGGCGGCGTTTCGAAATCGGCGCCAGGGGAAGTCCAATCGATCCACCTCATCATGACCTACATTTATGACCACGCCTCGACTGAAGCGCCACTCGGAACCCCAGGAGGCGTAGCGGTTATACCGAGCTAGCCGAGGCCGATCGATCCCACCGATGGCGGCGCTCGAACCCCTCAGCTTCTCAATTGAAGACGGCCCCGCGAACGGTGGGGATAAGCTTGCAGCCACACGTGGCGGCATCAGAGGACCAACGGCGCTTCGGAGCCCGCGCCTTAAAAATATCGAACGGGCCCACTCATGATGACGACTAATAAATGAGTCGGCATCGACTGGCGAGCTTGTCAAAATCGGCAGAAGTCACATCGGCCGAGCCGAACAGGCCGAAGCCGATCAACCCGACCGATGGGGGCAATTGTTACGCCTATTTGACCGAGACCCAAAAGACACGAGCCCAGAAGCCCAACTGCTGGCCGGGAGCCCATCTACGTATACCGGCCCATTTCACAAGACCCACTAAGGGACCCCCCTGCTATCGATCCGACCCGGCCCCGGTACCCGCTGGTCACTCGCCCACTCCTGCGATAACCGCTCCCCCGGTTCCGCGACCACTAAATGACGGTAATGGGGAGGTACGGGCATGGCGCAAGGGGCGGCGATGGGGGGCGGATTGAGGGGGCACGATTGAGGGCGGGCGAGGGAAGTGGGCCAGAGGCAATCACGCTGGGAGCCCTATAAAAGGGCTAGGAGGACGACGAAGCAAAGGACCGCATCTCAGGTATCTAAAGCCTAAGGTACTCCATCAACGACCTAGTTCCTCCTTTCCATCTCCTTCCTCCCCCGCTCGTGCCGTGAGACGTCGTTCCGATCTCCTCACGAGTCGAACCGTCTCCGCCGGGCCTCCTCTTTCAGATCTCTGTCTGACTTAGGCATCGGAGGGGATTTGGCCGGAACCAAGGTCCGGCCCCCTGACGAGCGTTCTCGTCTACGCAGGAGGATATCTGATCAACGGGCCGAGGCTCCCCCTCGCCCCTCGCCGACCGCACACCCAGTTGGACGAGTGAGGCTTCCCCTCATCGTCCGACCGCCGATGCCGAGCACATCCTACCGAGGCCGAGCGTCTTAACTGGGTCCGAGGCTTCCCCTCACCCTTCGCCGACCACGCATCCAGCTGGACGACCGAGGCTACCCCTCGTCTTCCTTCCACCGAAGCCGTGCTCGTCCGACCGAGGCCGAGCGTCTCACCCTGGGCCGAGGCTTCCCCTCGTCCCATCTGCACCGACTAGAAACCCCCGAGGGACCCAAAGCGGGCCCCTTGACCACGTTGACCGGGTTATCCACGGTCAACGCTTTGTAGTGAGAAAACACTCTGAAACAACGTTGTTCAAACCTGAGTTTAGACCGGGACGTTTGCATCATACAGGTAACCTTTTCCTCTCGTTTAGTATATTAAATATGGTCGTAAACATTTTAAGACATATTTAATTTCCTTTGCTTCATATGCAAAATTCCCACATCTAATATTAAAATCCATTTACATCAAATACAAATTAACTGAGGGCATACATCCCTCAACAGTTTCTACCTGGTCTTTATTTGATCCTGTTATGTAAGCTTTCTAATCGACCACCTTGGTGGCGGGTGACCCAGTCATTGGCCCGTTGCCATTCTGTTTTGAGGTCCCCTATTTATTTGGCTGGTCATCACATGGCTTCTTGGGATGACCACGTTCGAATAGTGCATCAATCTCTTTCTAAAGAATCCAGCAATCATCGTTGTTATGCCCGTAGTCATTGTGGTGCTTGCAGAATTTAAGATCATCCCTTTTCTGTACATGTTCTTTTGCCAGGCTCATTGATGAGTCCTTCCCGTTGGGCGTATGCCATGACTTTTGTTTAGGAGCATTTGGCCTCACGTAAGAATCTTTGGCAGGATGCTCCTTGCTCCGGGGACTCTTGTCACTCTACCATCGATCTCGCAGCCCTGGTCGAGAATTCCCTCGGGGTCATGCATCACGTTTTGTCTCTCCGATGACTCTTGTCTCTCTCGTGGCTCTGGTCGAGAATTCCCTACACTTGGGAGTGTCGTTCTTCGCAGTGGTAAGTGCTTCCTTTCGAGGTCATGAATCGATCTGTCGTATAGAACAGCTCCACGAGAGCGCTCGACAGAAATTCATGCAAGCACCTTATCATATGTTTATTTCTGACTGCTTGGGTGAGGGCTCTGATGATAGTAGAGTCTTGAATGTCCTCGACCTCCAGTCTTTCCTTGTTGAAACGTTTGGTGAAGTCCCAAATTGATTCTCTCTTGCCTTACTTCAAAGTGAAGAGATTAGATGATTTTCGCTTCGGACATCTACAAGCGTCAAACTGCCTGCAAAAATGGTCAGACAAATCGTCAAATGTCTCGATGTTATTATCGGGTAGCCTATGGTACCAGTTGTCTGCTGCCTTTGTAAGCGTGATTTGGAAGGCTTGGCAGAGGTATGGCACATCAGCTCTGTGAAGCTCTGTCATGTTCTGATATCTTCGGACGTCCTCTTACGGGTCTCCAGTACCGGCATACATCTGAAAGGCTAGGATCTGGAAGTTGGGGAGCCGTGGGGGTAGACATGATGCTCTCATTCAGTGGAGTTCGTCGATTGGTTGGAAACGTGATTGGTGCACGTTCTTCCTGTCGTTGGTGAGTGGCACTCGAAGAGTGGTTGGTGCTTGCTTCCCTCTCCTTCCTCTTCATGCTTGTCATAGGGTTGGGTAGACTGCGACCTTGGATGAGATTATCTCTCACCTGGTCTAAATTGCTGTGTGTGGTCTGCCCATTATTGGAGGGTCCTGGACCTCCATTATGTCTAGGGGTGAGGTGGTTATTCCACATCTCTCTGTTCTGTTGAGATGGAGAAATGGTATTCGGCTACAATTTCTCTTGTTGCTCGAGTCCTTGCTTGCCTAACCCCTGGATTCCTTTGATAGCATGCCCTCCTCCTGGTTATGGGTGCTCGATGTCAGCGACGGCTAGTACGACCAGGATCTTTTCCATCTTCTCAGCGAACTGGTTAAATTGTTGAGTCACCATTTGAGCTTTTGGTATGATTCCTTGTTGAGTCACCATTTCAGTGTGTTCTCCACTAGATCATAGAGTGATCCAGTGTAGTCGGGTCCAGTTGACATATGGATTTTTTTGCTTCGGGATGTCAATTGGTGTTTCTCACAGACGGTGCCAACTGTTTAGGTCAAAATTAGCGATCACAATTTTTGGACTGACGTGGACTCCTCTACCAAGGTGGAGCCTCGTTAACTGGTGGAATGGGACACTCGGTTAGTAGAACCATGGTCTATGGAGGTAGGGATGATGAGGCAATATGGAAGCTCTCTCGACCCCGTAGATGGTCGTTCTTTGGCTAGGAAGATGCTTGAGTAGCTGACAACGGGAGTGGTTGTTCGACCCTCTAGTTGGGACGTATTTCGATCTCCTGCACCACAAATAAACGTGAGTCGGGTCGGATATGGGTTCCGACCCAAATCTACTCCGATACTTAAGCTACAACGGGAACTTAAGAAGAGGCTTGGGGCTGTCGAGATCGACCCACGGAGGTTCGTCTCGAGTCAGTCGCCACAAGCTATTTGGAAGAAGGATTGTAAAGTGGAAAACAAAATGTAAGAGTGCTAGGTTTCTCGTACCTTGGGATCCCCTTATTCTGTTCATCTTTCAATTATTTATTGACCTCGGAGGTCTCTTCAGTGATGTTGGGAGGATAACAGTCACTAATTATGGTCTTGCTTTTTCTTTGGCTCGTCTTGCTTCAAGTACGACTTCATCTTTTCTTTCATCATGAGCTTACTGTCCTTGCGTACCTCATAAGACATCAAGGTACCCATTAGTTATACGACAGTATATGTTTTCATATCATTACCTTCCTCGATGGCGAATGTACATTTCTCCCAACAAGAAGGAAGTCCATCGATGATCTTCGAGACTTTCTCCTTTTGCATGTAAGTTTTTCCAAGGGCCTCCAACTCGTTGGTAATGTCGACGAAGCGAGCATAATACTCCTTCATCTTTTCACCCTGTTGCATATGAAATAATTCGAAATCTTTATTTACAACTACGAGTTTGGAGTCTTTTACCCGACTCGTTCCTTTATGCAGGATGAGGAGAGAGTTCCATACTTGATATGCACTCTTACATGTTCATATCTTGTTGAAGTCTTCGAGCTCCAACGCATATTGCAAGGCATTCATTGCCTTGGCATTGCTTACCTCCGCGGCGACTTCTGCGGGAGTCCACTTTGTGAAATCTTCTTCGGTGGGCTCGACATACTCCTTCATCGTGGCTCTCCAAAGTGAAGCGCTCCGGAGGAAGGTTTCCATCCGGCATTTCCAGTACCCGTAATTGGTACCATTGAAGGAGAGAGGCCTAGTTAAGGATTGCCCTTCCAAAACTGAAGAAGCTCTGTGACGATCCTTGAAGACGTTGTAGTCGTTGTTTTTCATAGCGTTGAACCTTGGCTTTGACCTCTGTAGCTTTGAACTTGGCTCTGATACCAATTGTAGTGCCCTGTGAAGCTACTGCACATGTACTAGAGGGGGGGTGAATAGTACTTAAAATAATTAAGAGAGTTATTCCTAACTATTGTGCAATTGACAAATGACAATGCGGAATAAACAGCAATCAACAAGAATTATCAAACGCAAACAAAGCATGTAACGGGTTCGGATCCACCCAAGTCTCCCCGACTTGTTTCCGGTGATCCTACGTCCCAACCACCCGGATCTCCTCCAGATACTTGAGTTAGAAACCCTAACTCAAGATTTAGCACTATGAAATTCTTGTGAAAACACTTCACAAGACCAAATCATACAAATGATATGTGACTCCCACAAACCGGGATCACACCCTCTCTCACAACCGAGAGACACAATTGCAATATCAATTGAAATGAAATATGAAACACTTACCACAAAATCCTATGCCTTGAGAATAACTTACCAAATTAGGGCAAGAAGGATTTTGAGGAGAGAATGTCACCAAACCGAAGCTCCACCAATAAGATCAGAGATCGAAGGCTAGGATGGAGGATGGTGACTTTGGATCAAGCTCTTTGCTTGGAAGGCTCACAATGGAGAGAATCTCTCTTGAGGAAAATGGCTCAAAGAGTTGATGGAGAGATTCTTGTGAGGAAGAGAAAGCTTTTAGAATGGAGGTGAATAGCTTCTCTTTGATTTCTCTAAATCTCTAAAATGGCAGCCTTGAATATCCTTGAAGAACCCCACCAAGTTTATATAGGATAGAGGAGAGAGAGAGAGAAGAAATCGAGTCAATAAAGGCTCCAACGGCTCTATTCTGAAGCAGACTAGTTGGTCTAAGAAGGATCACTGATCGACTAGTTCATCAACTAGTCGGTCGGTGATTCAACGTGAACCGACTAACAGGTGAACAGCCAATAAAGTGAAGTCCAGGCAATATGAACTAGTCGGTCTAAGAAGACTTGCCAACCGACTAGCTTTCCAACTAGTCGGTCGGTGAGTGTTCTTTGACCGACTAAGAGAGAAATGCACTAGGCTGGATTCAAGTTACACTAGTCGGTCAAAGAACAAATTCCAACCGACTAGTTTCACAACTAGTCGGTCGATGAATGCTCTTGGACCGACTAACTGTAAACAGTAACTCAGGCTGAAATCAGGCAATAATAACTAGTCGGTCTGAGAAGGATTCATAACCGACTAGATCGTCATCTAGTCGGTCGGTGAACCTTCTTTGACCGACTAATTGATCAACAGGGCCTGGGCTGAAATGAGCAAGGACATCTAGTCGGTTCATGAAGAGTTGTCGATCGAATTGATCGTCATCTAGTCGGTTGGTTCTTCTTCTTGAACCAACTAAGATGCACTAGAAGCTGTGGGAAGAAGCGATAAGCTTCGGAAAAGTTTCTAATGGCTTCTATGATAGTCCTAGCTCTAAGATATGAGCGAAATGAAGATTATAAAGTAAGTCCTACTCAAGGCTTAACATTCTAATCTATGAAGCTAGAAGACAATAAATAATACATGACGAACCATCTTCAAAACTTCAATCTTCATTCTTCTTGACTTCAATATTGCTCCTTGAGCTTCAACGAAGCTTCAGGCACATGATCACGCGTATTGAGAAGTCTTGAGACGTCGCTTTTGACGTACGTACTCTTTTGGCGACGATCTCCTTAACTACGCTCACAAACAGTTAGTATACGATATTTATGTTTGCTCATCATCCAAAACCAAATCCGGGGAATCAATACTCAACATTCTCCCCCTTTTTGGTGATGACAAACCAACATAAATAATAATCAATAATAATGATTCAAATGAAATTTACTTACTCCCCTGCATTGATGACCCGTTAGTCTCATATTAAATATTAATCATACGCATCAAGCAGACGAGGAAGATAAGAAATATGAACCAATTATTGACATATAGGATAGAGGAGAGAGAGAGAGAGAGAGAGAGAGAGAGAGAGAGAGAGAGAAGAAATCGAGTCAATAAAGGCTCCAACGGCTCTATTCTGAAGCAGACTAGTCGGTCTAAGAAGGATCCCTGATCGACTAGTTCATCAACTAGTCGGTCGGTGATTCAACACGAACCGACTAACAGGTGAACAGCCAATAAAGTGAAGTCCAGGCAATATGAACTAGTCGGTCTAAGAAGACTTGCCAACCGACTAGTTTTCCAACTAGTCGGTCGGTGAGTGTTCTTTGACCGACTAAGAGAGAAATGCACTAGGCTGGATTCAAGTTACACTAGTCGGTCTAAGAAAAAATTCCAACCGACTAGTTTCACAACTAGTCGGTCGATGAATGTTCTTGGACCGACTAACTGTAAACTGTAACTCAGGCTGAAATCAGGCAATGATAACTAGTCGGTCTGAGAAGGATTCATAACCGACTAGATCGTCATCTAGTCGGTCGGTGAACCTTCTTTGACCGACTAATTGATCAACAGGGCCTGGGCTGAAATGAGCAAGGACATCTAGTCGGTTCATGAAGAGTTGCCAACCGACTAGATCGTCATCTAGTCGGTTGGTTCTTCTTCTTGAACCAACTAAGATGCACTAGAAGCTGAGGGAAGAAGCGAGAAGCTTCGGGAAATTTTCTAATGGCTTCTATGATAGTCCTAGCTCTAAGATATGAGCGAAATGAAGATTATAAAGCAAGTCCTACTCAAGGCTTAACATTCTAATCTATGAAGCTATACGATAATAAATAATACATGACGAACCGTCTTCAAAGCTTCAATCTTCATTCTTCTTGACTTCAATATTGCTCCTTGAGCTTCAACGAAGCTTCAGGCACACGATCACACGTATTGCGAAGTCTTGAGACGTCGCTTTTGATATACGTATTCTTTTGACGACGATCTCCATAACTGCGCTCACAAACCGTTAGTATACGATATTTATGTTTGCTCATCATCCAAAACCAAATCCGGGGAATCAATACTCAACACGGGTCTAATCCATCAGCTGACATAGTGCCACATCATTAGAGGTGGTTACATCGACTCCTCCTTACTGATTGCCGGAACTCATCTGTAACAATACCTACGTGGGATATGATTGCAGATCCGTTTACTAAGCATATTCCAAGAAATGTATTCTTGGAACACAAAAGATCTAAAGGATTACATGGAATATGATGTACTTCCCTTTTTCTCCAAATGTTTACATATTAATGTCCATGTGTTTGATAGCATATATAGTTGTGACTATTTTATGGAGCATTCTTGATTAGAAAATATATCAGACAGATATAAGGTTAGCATTCTCATACATGTAACCGCCTCCATCATTTAAGAAATGATTGGAGATGAGACAAGATTTTTAGTTAATTATCAAACAGATAATTATGAATTCGGGCTTAAAATCACAAGTCACCTAATGACTAAGCGGTCATTATGGTTATTAAAGTGAATTTAAGAATTCACATCATCTATCTTTGATGCCAGGTGTGAGTCCTAGTGGTTTGATGTGAGTAGATTGGATGACTCAAAGTTAGACATAGTGATGTCCAATTATCATCAGTACCACACTATGTGGTGATACATACACTCCATGAGAAAGGAGAAAGTATTATAATACTTGTTTCATACCATGCGTGCATAAACGACGAAAGGGTTTAAACGTAAGTTTGATCATAACGTAATGTTGTGACCATAAGGCCTTTAGAGCATTAATCTAGTATCCTCAGGACTCTGATTGGGTTCTAGTGGATTGGTTTAATATTCGCTATCTTGATATGTTGCTAAGAGATCGCAATGGATTCAGTCTAGCGGAGCAAACTTGGAAAAGTGAGGTAAGCCACGTTCAAGAGAATCACAAGAAGAGGAAGATCAGTTCGAGTATCACAATGATTTGTATTCACCAGTCGACCAATTGAACTTATACGAAGTTAGATTGTGAATGCAAAGTATATGAGATTAATGAATAATACTTAATGTGATTGAGTGATTTAGGGTGCTGTATCATACGAGTTGCTATATACTCCCAACCATTATATATATATATATATATATATATATATATATATATATATATATATATATATATATATATATATATATATATGCAAAGTAAGCTAGAATTCTATTAATATATACCGAATATACAAGGGGGTTGACTACTTAATACCTATCTCAATGACTAGGGGAGAGGACACAAGCGTCGTCACCCTAGGGCATTTAGAATAGCATTAGTAACCGAACCCAAAAGGATCACAAGGTACAACGCAGACTCAAGAAGAAAATCGCAACATCATAAATCGTTGCAAGTACATCACGACAAAAACAGCCAAAGCCAGTTGGGCACAGCAGCTTCTTGGAACATCCTGGGACCCAAATACCTCCATTCTCCATAGCAGAAAAGGCCACACATATAGCAACAGGCAAATAAGCTTGCGGAAGTGATCACAGAAGCCCACACACAGGCACAGTTTGCTAACAACTATTGTCCAGCGGCATCACAGGGATTCGAATCACCCTGCGCTGTGCAACATCACCCTACAGCATCACCCTGTAACATCAGATGCCCACGCACAGTGATTAGGATCCCACAAATTCGCACTGTACCTGTGCATCATCACGCAAAGGCAAGAGAAGCATCAACCGGGGTCCCACAAACCCCAATTCTCCAATGCATTTATGGCTTCATTCTCAACATTATCTATGCTGAGGAGAGCTCTACGTACATCCTGGGATATCAAATCAAACAGAACTGTCTTCTGGAGACTATGGTTCTCGAAGACTCGCCTATTTCGCTCCCGCCACAAGTGGTAAACAACAGCAGATAACACCAACCTAGCTAGCAAACCGAGCACTCCCTTCTTCACATATTTGTCCAGAAAATAGCTCCCCATTGCCGGCAATGAGAACGTAGTAGGACCTGAGACTCCCAGCTTAAGAAGAGACCTTCGCATTATATAGGATGAGTAAGAACATTCGAAAAAAAGATGGGGAATAGTCTCCGTAATGTCCTCCAAGCATAGTTCGCAACTATTAGAGCTTAGATCACACCATTTTTGCAGGCGAACCTTTGTCAGGAGTTTATCTTTGAATGCACGCAGAAGCGTGATAGACATTTTGGGAATAGACTTACTGAACCATATCAATTTTGAGAAAGGATACGGGGAACCTTTGTCACGAACGACGTCCCATGCATCTTTGAACTTGAAAGTAGAACCCTGCTTCCATTCCCAAGTATCCACTCCGTCTGTAAGGGAAAAGTGTTGTACCAAATGTTTCACACTGCTGATTTTTTCATTATCAATCCACGATGAACCATTCCAGTAATCACTGACCCATCTTGAGCTAGCACCATCTGGGATACTATGAAGATTTTTAAGGGGCCCGCTTGGAAGCCAATTATCATGCCAAAAAAGAGTGTCCTTTCCATCGCGAACCTTTCTCAAAATAATTTGTTGTGAAAGATTTCTGCAAGAAAGAAGAAACTTCCACGTACCAGAATGTGAGGCCACCCCTTTTGCAACATAAAATTTTGCAGAGTCCTTATATTTATTACGCATATATGTAGCCCATAGGCCTTTGGAATGCAGTAGCCTCCATGTTAATTTAATACCTGAAGCAGAGTTCAAATCAGACAGTAATCTTAACCCAATCCCTCCTTCCTCTTTAGGTCTGCAAGAGTCTCTCCAGGCCCAGGCCTTTGTGTTTCCCCAGATAAATTTTCTACACATGGATGTAAGAGTACGAAGGACAGAGCTAGGCACTTTAAAAACATGCACCCAGAATGAGATCATGCCATAGATTACACTCCTTACCAGCTCAATGCGCCCAGATATTGATAATAAAGTAGAATTCCACCCGCTCAGTCTTTTCCTGCACTTGTCAATAAGCCGGCTATACATGCTGGTTTTAGGGTAATTGGGGGATAGAGGAAGACCCAAATAGATGGAGATAGTACTTGCCTTCTTAGCCCCTAAATAATCAGCCAGTTCACCCGGATTTTTAACACCCTTGCTAAACATGGAAAGACTCTTCTCCCAATTGATGTCCAGACCAGTGAAATTTCTAAAATCTTCCAACATGTTTTTTAATCCCCGTAGAGATTTCCGATTACCGCGACAGAAAACCAAAAGATCATCAGCGAATAACAGATGTGAAATAGTACCAGAACGTTTCATAGTTTGGATGTCACCTTTAGTAATGGCCTTGGCAAGAAGAAGGGTGAAAGCTTCCATAATAATGACAAAGAGGAGGGGAGAGATAGGGTCACCCTGCCTGATTCCTCGGTTTCCACCAAAGTATCCCACCGGGGCACCATTAACCATAACAGAAAACGAGGGAGAAGAAATGCATTCCCTGATCCAGCTTATGAACTTATATCCAAACCCCATCTGATGTAAAATAAAATACACAAACTCTCTGTTAACGTTGTCGAAAGCCTTTCGGAGGTCCAATTCAGGCAAGCTCTGGAACACATTGGGTTGCTGAAATCTCTGATCTGCTCATGAGCTAGAAGGGTACAATCAGAAAGCAGTCTTCCATGAATGAAAGCAGATTGGTTAGGTGAAATCAAACAGTCAATGATTCTATTAAGCCTGTTGCAAATTACCTTACTAATAACTTTGTAGATAAAATTGCAACATGCTATAGGCCTGTAGTCTCCAAGAGACGAAGCATTTGATTTTTTGGGAACCAGGGTGAGGAAGGTGTGATTCACCTGTTTGAGCAAGGAGGCAGATTTGAAAAAAGACCCAACAGCTTCAACTACATCATTACCAATTAAATGCCAGTTCTGTTGAAAAAAGAAGCCATTAAACCCATCCGGACCAGGGGCTTTGGATGGCCCCATTTGAAAGACTGCCTCTTTAATTTCATCAGCATTTACACTCCTTTCAAGCCACCTAGCAGTTTCTGCTTTAAGCTTCTTCTTAGGAACCAGGTTAGGGAAAACATTCCAATGGTGATCCTGGTTGTATAGTGTCTTATAGTAATTAACAGCCTCGGATTGCATGACCTATATATATATCACAAAACTCATTCAGTATGCCGATTGCATGACCTATTTCTCTAGTATGAATTGGATGCCGAATTATGGAACATGTTTCATTCTGTTTCCCATTATGTGTGAGTGGGAGATGATGATATATGATGATATTTGATGGCTAATGACCAAGTTATTTCACTCAAAAGTGATGTCAAATCCCTTCAACAGGCTGGGGTTTTCAATAGGCCAGGTTTCTATTAAGATGAATTCGCACACACATGCGTGCGGACATATGTTTGGCACATATAATTTTAACATGTAATAGCGAAGACTATTAGCATACTTAAGAACCCGAGAACAAAACCATACGCTAAACTTTTAACCTTGATTTTTTACAAGGTTGGAGTTGTTTGGACCATTTCCCTTTTGATTCCCAAAAAGCACGAATAAACGCAATGAAGCTTATAATGATTTTATTCACGATAATAGATTTAAAAAGTGTTAAAAATCAACTCTATAAGATGTTGATGAAAGAAGTGAAGAATGAATTTTGTTAATTTTCTCGTACACGCACTAGAAAAATCAATTTAAGAACAATTTAAAATGGCGTTTGCACACATGTAGTTAAACTAAGAGAGGAAAAAAGTGCCCAGGTGTTTCTAGTACGTACCTTTAGGAAGGCAGATCTTGCATTCTCCATTAGGGGACATCATGCACATGTTAATGCATGTGGTATTCCTCAGAAGATGCAAGCCATTGTTTATAGACGCGCAAGACACGTTCGTAGGAAATCAAAGCATAAATACCTAACAATTGTGGCCTTAAACCAAGTCATGATACAAGCACTAGCGTAAGGCATCACACACGAAAAAGGTCCTTCTTTTTCAACAGTTTGATGAGCTCCAACTTCAGTCGTCAATGGTTAGCTCGTTACTCGTTGCTATTGTCTCCGTGAGCCAGGTGTAGACTCTTCTTAAAGAAACACTGGCAACTAAGTGTAGTTAGGCCAATGCATTAACTTAAAACCTTCCCAACTACCACCTAATGATTGCCGCAAAATTTTGCCTTTAAACTCACTCCCATAATCTCACAAATCCATCTCCCTCATTCCTACGTTTTTTGCTTGTTCTCTTCTCGTTTGCAGTAGAGACAAGAGCTAGCTTGGGGAAAAACAAAATGCCTTCACATCCTTTGCCTCCGTTCTCAAGCTCAGTCAAGCTCAAGTATGTGAAGCTTGGCTACCAACACCTCGTCAACCACTTCCTCGCCTTACTCCTCATCCCACTCATGGTAGCCATGACCAACGAGCTCGTCCGAAACGGTCACGACGACCTCCTAAGCATCGGCCGCACGCTCCTCGAGCGAAACCTGATCCTCGTCATGTGCTCGACATTCGCCATCATCTTCATCTTGACGGTATACTTCATGTCGCGGCCCCGGCCAGTCTATCTCATAGACTACGCCTGCTTCAAGCCGCCCTTCACCTATCGGGTGCCCTTCGCGACTTTTCTCGAGCACAGCCGCCTCATTCCTTTCTACACCGAGAAGGCCGCTCGGTTCCAGACGTACATCCTCGAACGCTCCGGCCTCGGCGAAGAGACCGCCTTCCCCCCGGCCATTCATTACATCCCGCCTAATGCTACGATGGAGAAAGCCCGAGCCGAGGCGGAGCTTGTCATATTCTCCGCCATCGAAGATTTGTTGCGCAAAACCGGCGTGAGACCAAGGGACATCGACATCTTGATTGTCAACTGCAGCCTCTTCTCTCCGACCCCGTCCCTCTCCGCGATGGTGGTCAACAAGTACAAGCTCCGCAGCAACATAAAGAGCTTCAATCTCTCCGGCATGGGGTGCAGCGCGGGCCTAATCTCCATCGATCTCGCGCGTGATCTCTTGCAGGCGCATCCCAACTCGAACTGCCTCGTCGTGTCCACCGAAATCATTACCCCCAACTATTACAGAGGAAATCAGCGGGCCATGTTGCTCCCGAATTGCCTGTTCCGGATGGGAGCGGCCGCGATTCTCCTCTCGAACCGACGCGGAGAGAAGAGCCGGGCCAAGTACCGGCTGCTGCACGTCGTCCGCACCCACAGAGGCTCGGACGACAGATCGTACCGCTGCGTGTACCAGGAGCAAGACCCCGAAGGGAACACCGGCATCAATCTGTCCAAAGATCTGATGGTCATTGCGGGCGAAGCGTTGAAAGCCAACATAACGACCCTCGGGCCTCTGGTGTTGCCTGCATCGGAGCAGCTGTTATTTCTTTTCTCGTTGATCGGGAGGAAACTTATCGACAGATCGTGGAAGCCGTACATACCAAACTTCAAGCTCGCGTTCGAGCATTTCTGCATCCACGCTGGGGGCCGTGCCGTGATCGACGAGCTGCAGAAGAGCATGCATCTGTCGGCGGAGCACGTGGAGCCTTCGAGAATGGCACTGCATCGATTCGGGAACACGTCGAGCAGCTCGCTGTGGTACGAGCTGAACTACATCGAATCGCAAGGGAGGATGAAGAGAGGAGACCGAGTGTGGCAGATTGGGTTCGGCAGCGGGTTCAAGTGCAACAGCGCTGTGTGGAAGTGCGTCAGGACTGTTAAGACGCCGGTCGACGGGCCGTGGTCCAGCTGCATCCATAGGTATCCCGTTGAGATCCCGGACATCGTCAAGCTCTGAAAATGATGGTCATGGTTCAATCGACGGCGTGTTGGCTTCTTAATTGTCGTGTCATGATACGATACGTTCAAGTTACATGGTCCAGGGGTAAGAAATAATGTTAATATTCGCGATCAAGTGATTTTAGTGACAATTTACTGGCACTAAGGTGTGTCAAAATAGGATCGCGGTTGCATGATGTCCGTATAGTTTTCGGGTGTTTATTTGTGAATAAGCTTAATTACTATGTATACATGAAGAAATTATATTGTGCCTTATATATTTTCGAGCATGAAGATTATGTATTGTTGATGTGTGCTTCAACTATGGCTAGATTGGCTAAATCTGTGGATGCTGTGGTTCTCATTACTTTCAATTCCCCCGTCTTCTCATTACTTTCAATTCCCCAACTGTACCCCTGAAATCCTACACTGTGTCTATGCCTGAGGCTGAGATTGCTACAATGGCCATAATGAACGAACCCCCATTACTGTCAGGGTGGAGGAGAATGTAACTTCTGACATAGACATGCACAGAGAGTTGGATTGTTGGGACTGTCCACAAAATGATGACAATCATAATCCAAATGACAATCATGTTGCAAAGAGTTCTTTTCAGTCACTAGATGCTAGGGGCATATGGTCCACTAAACATTATTACAGACGCAACCCCATGTCTGGCGGTGCTTCTAGATTGTGTTGTGTCAATGATGGGTCTATTCTGGCCTCTACTCACCCTCTGAAGGTGGTTTGTGCTGTTCAGTACACTGACAGTGCTGAAATATACGCCTATAGAGAGTAAGCCTGTTGAAATATATGCTCAGTCAGAGAGTAAGAATGAGAAGCAGATGGCTTCTTTGGTGTTTAATTATATTTCTCATTTATCCCAGAGTAGCTATCTCTAAGGGCCTGTTCTTTTGAGTGTAATGGAGTTGGGGAAAGTAGGGGAAATAAAGGAATCAAGAGAGAGAAAATTTTTGTTTTGTGTTCTTTTGGATGAGAAAGTGGAAGGAAAAAGTGGAGGGGAAATGAATTCCTCATGAAATCCCTCATTTTAGTTTCTTTTTAGAGGGGAATAGAGAGGGAAAGAGGTTTTGGGAATCCCTTTACGCTGGGAAAGCAAAAGAACGGGTTTGGGGAATCTCAATCGGTTTTCCCCCAAAACACTGTTCATAACAGTGAAAAAAGTGGGGATTCCCCTCGTTTACACTCAAAAGAACAGGCCCTAATTAGAAACGCAGTTGGTGATACAACCCTAGACCGGAACAGAGACCGTCCCATCATTTATCTCTAGTCGATGAGCCCACTAAGGCCCATAACTTTTGCCCAGCCGTAGAGAGACCCTCACACGCGGGCTATCACCGCTCCATTTAATGTGCCAGCCAAGCTAACCGTTGGGTTACCTCATCAATGCCAACATTTAAGTTCGTCTTCACTATGAGCATTCAATGCTTGACTGATTCAGCCCACATATCAATGTCGACAGCTGATCAGATCAATGCAATAAAGCGTCTTCAATACTTGACTGTAACCCAAACAACGACACTCAAATGGCCATCGCCTATATATATACTCTGGGGAACAACGAGAGGGGAGTGCGGCGACTCCTAACCCCTTGACATCCACCCCAATAAGTTACTCTTACACTTGATGCTGCTCCACCAAACTTTTCATTTCCTTCATAGCTCTACCTAAGAATTAGCGGACGACCTCCCAATATGTCGGACAAAGTTCCACCGAGCATTCTTTAGTCATTTATTGACTTAAGTATTATAGTGGATTTGGTCAGACCCTAGATCCAACTCGCTAACGTGTTGCGAGTGTTGCATGAAACCAGAAGATAGTCATGAGAAAACATAGGAAACATTTGGCACTATCTGTGAGAATCGAGTCGACATCCACGTCATCAAATGACTCGATCCACCAACTAAGGCCCGTGTGGCCTACTACAGTAGGGTCAACAATTGATGCACCGTCCTCCGTGGATCCCAGTAACGCTTTCTGAGGAAAAGAAACCACTGCCCAACCAGTAACCAGGGTTATTGACTTAATCTATGGTGGGCCAGCCTCAGGAGTGCCATCCTATTCAACTCAAAGATCATACATCCAGAAGTTGATGACTACGAACGTGGGTCGAAAGAGACCAACGGAGGCACCACCTATTAGTTGAGCTACCACATGATGACCCAATTTGTAACGGACTGAATCTATTACTGCGTGTATTTCTGTCCAAAAACTTTTAAAATAATGTAAAATGATTTGAAATACGTTGGGACGATTTTTAAATATTTTTTAAATATTGTTTTCGTATTTTTCTGAGGCCAAAACGACTCTAAACCCGCAAACCCGCAAACCACAACCAATAAACATGTTTTGCCTCAAAACTTATATTTCTGTAGCTCAAAATTTTAAACAAATATAATTTTCCTAAGCATCATCAACTTACGAACCCGTGGCATTTTTTTCAGAGTTTTTCGGAGTCAAATTTGCAAAAAGATTTTTTAAATAATAATAAAAGTAATTTAATATATATATGTATACATAAGAGTGTTATATTAATAAATAAATACATTTAAAAAGGGGGAGGTAGGCAGCTTATGTGGGAGAGTTTCCTAGAGTTTCCTCTAAGCTTAGTCAAATTTTCCAAACCAATTAATTAATCTCATTCATTAATACTTAATTATTATATTAAAATCCTTATATTATAAATAATCACCCGCATCTCTCTAACTACACACAACAGGTTTAAACACGCACACCAATTCTCGCATCTCCTTCCCATCACCGGAGCTTCACTGTCTTCTCTCCCCTCCGACAAGCAATCGCATCCCCTCCGGTCACCGCCCTCCTTCAGTGAGCCCTCTCTTCCAAGCACACCCAACTCCGGCGAACTACGTACCCCTCTCTGTCGTCCTCCCTCACCCCGAGCCAACCGACGAGCCTCTAACCCACGGCTTCCCCCTCGAACCCATGCAGCCTCCTCACCGCAGAGCCCCTCCTCTGTGATTTGCCGACCGTCGAGACCCCATCGGCCTCCTTCGCACACTCCAACGAACGGCGAGCCCTGACGTTCCTCCGAATCTAGCACATCTAAAACACCCCCTCTCCTCTTGCTACTGCCCCGCCTGCTAGCACCGCCTCCCCCAGCCACCATAGTTAACCAGACACCCGCTGCTTCGTCGGCCTCTGCAATCGTCCCTTCACAACTATCGCACCTCTGCAGCCTAAGTAAACGCAAAGAAGAAGAAGAGAAGAGGTATGCATAATGTTTTATTTAGAGAGAGAATGTAGAGAGAGAAAGTAAGAATGAAAAAAATAAAACAAATCATTTTAAAAATAAAATAAGTGTTCTTATGAATCATCAATCTGGGAAGGAGACCCCAGCTCTTTATTTATAGTGGATGGAGGAGCGTACGGGGAATACATTATCAACATCCATTCACAAAACTACCCCTTATCCAGTCATATGTGTGGACTCTACTCATGAATACTTCAAGATTCTGAGTGTTATAGGAGTCTCACATAGGGTGGATACTTCAGGATCCTGAGTTGATGATGTTTGCAACGTTAAAACCTTTGGTTATGGAAAACCTATGGGAAAAACTATAGTTAATGAAAAGGAGTACAATTGTTCTCTAACTCCCCCTGATCTGTGCAAGCCCTTAGGCTTACAGATCTCTTAGGCCCATCATACCAATTTTCTGTATAAACTTCCTACAAGTAGCAGTAGGAAGAGATTTAGTGAACAAGTCTGCTAGGTTGTCACATAATTGTACTTGTGTGATGTCGATCTCGCCATCTCATTGTAGCTCATGCGTCTAGAATAATTTGGGGTAAATATGTTTCGTTCTGTCGCCTTTGATATAGCCACCCCGTAATTGAGCGATGTAAGCAACGTTGTCCTCGAACATAGTAGCAGGTTTAAGGTCCCCAGTCTTCAATCCGGTTGTCACTAGGATGTGATTTACAACTGACCGTAGCCAGAAACATTCTCTGCTTGCTTCATGCATATGTAAGGGACCCTGCAGGGCTACACAGACACTAGGGGGTAAATAGTGTAATAGCAAGCAAAGTGCTTAATTAAAAGTTACTAAAATTAAAACACAATAAGCAGCGGAAAATAATCAGAGTGCTCAACAACAACAAACGCAAACACAAGGATTTTACCCTGGTTCCACAAAAACTTGGATACGTCCAGCCACACCAGTATTCACTATATTTCCACAAAGAGAAGTGAATACAAATCCCACAAAGGGATACACTCCCACAAAGCGAGAGACCTCACCAAGAGGATTTTGCCCTTCACAAGGACCCAACCAACCCTACAGAAGGGTCAAACTCCCACCTAGAGAATTACTAACTCTCACTCAGAGAATTAGGGTTAGCCCTACACTAGGACACCAAACTCCCAATAAGAGAATTACTCCCACAAAGAGAGTATCCTAATCCCACAAAGTGATAAGGACTAATTCCCACAAAGAGAATTAGTGTTACAAAGGTGAAACAAAATAACACTTACCTAAGCCTTGATATGATCTTACCAATGCGATGAAGAAGGCATGCAAGTGAAACTCAAGTGCTTGAGATGAGGCTTTGATTGCACTTGATGATCTTTCTCTCTTCTAGGAATGAATCCTAACACTTCTCACTTGAGTGTATGAAATGAAGAGAAGAAAAATGTTCTCCAAGAAAGGAATGAGAATTAAATCCCTTGGAGAATTTCCCTATGAGCTAGCTTCAATGCATGAAGAGAAATATGCTCATGAGAGGGAAATGGGAAAGATTAGAAGTGGCTATTGATTCTCTAAGATATTCAATAATAACCAAGAGTTCTAAATGAACTTAGCCAACTCCTATAAATAGGAAGCCCAAAGAAACCCATAAAACCAGCCAAAAACCAAAGGGAAGAAATCTGCAACGGCTAGATTTTGACAGTTTATGGCACAGACTGTCGACTGATGAACAAAAGACAGTCGACTGTTCAACAGCTAGAGAAATCCCAACGGCTATAATCTGAGCCAGGACAGTCGACTGTAGAAGACTACACAGGCGACTGAAAAACAGACAGTCTACTGTATATCCTTCATCAGGCGACTGCTGCATGGATGGACAAGAAACAGAGAGATGCAGCTTACTCCCAGTATGCATACAGATGACTGATGACCAAAGTACAGTCGACTGTAAAATAGACAGGCGACTGTATATCCTTCATCAATCGACTGCTGCATAGGATGGAAGTAAAACAGAGAGAGATGCATATTTCGCACTTACGCCTTTCAGACGACTGAGGGCCATTTCACAGGCGAATGTAAATATACAGGCGACTGTAAAAATAGCAACAGACGACTGTCTTGCAAATTGGGATAAAGCCCAGAAAATGCAAGAAGCGCACAGTCGACTGTCGACCAATTCACAGGCGACTGTAAGAATACTGGCGACTGTAAATTGAACACCAGTCGACTGATGCGAAAAGCTCAAGAAGAGTCAATAGAAAAGTTGACTTGAGCTATGCATCATAGTCGACTGTAGAAGGCTCGACAGGCTACTGAAAATCACCCACTCGACTATTAACCCTTCAGCAGGCGACTGCAGGAGAGCCAAAGACTCCAATTGAGTCTTTGGGCTAGATGAACCTATTGGGTTGGATTCTATAATAATCCTAAGGCTCACTAAGATGGTTGAATGCATATTCATGAGAGTATGACCATCAATCAAGGCATTACAATAATCCTAGACTCAAAAAGAGAAATACAAGTAAATGAAATTACATGGATTACAAATTGCATCTCCTAGAGTCTAAGTCTTCAAGCTCACTATACCTTGATGCTCCCCATCATCTCCAAGCTTTGGCACTCCTTGATGAGCTTCCCTTCATCAAGCTCCAAGATTTGGCAATGCTCCTCTAGATGTCCATTCATCATCATGCTCGAAGCTTTGGCTTCATTAGATGATCTTCATGACTTCACCCAAACTTGAGCACACCATCACTCTTGGAGGTTTTTAAGATATTCCTTGTAATATCCTCCAAGCATTATGCTTTGTCTCATCAACATATAATCATTAAGATAAACTGAGACTAAAACATAAGATTGATTATGTATTGATCATCATCAAAACAACGTTTGTCTTGAACCCAAGAACTAACAGGATGTCGATGATTTCTGAGTAATTGGATGAGGTTGTCTTCATGGTTTGCTTGACGGATCTCTAGGAAATGGCTGTCCCACCATATGTAAACACGTACCCTGTTTGTAACTTTTCATTGTGAGGATCAGACCTGTAACCAGCATCAGCATAATCAACAAGTGTGGAGAATAAACCATTTTTGTAAAAGAGTCTAAAATTTGTTGACCATTGGAGGTAGCGCAGAAGGTGTTTAACCCTGTTCCAGTGGCGTTGCATGGTGCTGCACTGTATTTGGCTAGTAAATTTACTTCAAAAGCTATATCGGGACGCGTGCCGTTGGCCAGATATTGAAGTGTTCCAATAGCACTCAACTAAGGGACTTCTAGACCAAGTATATCATCCCCCTCTTACAGCGGCCGGAAGGGGTCTTTATGTGCATCCGGAGAACGTATTACCATTGGTGTACTAAGTGGATGACATTGGTCCATATGAAATCTTTGCAACATTTTCTTCGTATATGTGGTTTGATGTAACATGATTCTGTCTTTTAAATGTTCAATCTGTAAGTTAAGGCAGAATTTCATTTTGCCTAGGTCTTTCATTTCGAATTATTTTGTTAGACTTACAGATATCTCAGTGATATCTTCAGGAGATCCAATAAGGTTCAAGTCGTCTACGTAGACTGCTATTATGACGAATCCTTTTCCCTTTGGTCTTATTAAAATGCAAGGGCAGACTTTATTATTATTGAATCCTTGTTGTACAAGGAATTCACTCAGCCTGGTATACCACTTTCTTTCCAATTGTTTAAGACCATACAATGATCTTTGAAGATTAACAGAGTAGACGTCCCGAGGTTTAACTTTTAATTCAGCAGGTATTGAAAAGCCATCAGGAAGTTTCATATATATCTCTTTATCGAGATTACCATATAGATATGCAGTCACAACATCCATTAGCTGCATATCTAAACCTTCATTTGTTGGTAAGATTATAAGAAATCGGAAAGTGATCGCATCCATGACCTGGGAGTATGTTTCTTCATAGTCAATACCCGGATTTTGGGAAAATCATTGTGCTACAAGCCTTGCTTTGTAGCGTGCGATCTCATTATTTTCATTTCTTTTTCTGATGAATACCTATTTGTATCTCACTGGGTGACACCAATAGGTGTCTGTACTATTTGCCCAAAGACTTTGCGTTTCTTAAGCGAGTCCAGCTCAGCTTCTACTGCCTGATTGCACTTTGGCCAATCATTTCTTCGTTTGCATTCATCAACGAAATGTGGATCATGATCATCATCGCTTTTAGCGACGTGAATGGCAATATGAAATGTAAAGTCATCGTCGAAGACTGTAATCATTCTGTCCAACACCTCCCAGGTACGTATGTAATTAAATGATATTCCAGTTTCTCCCGGCAGTTCCTTTCCACTAGATTCCTGGAGGGTTGAGGGTATGGACATGAGCTCATTTTTCTGTGGGGTTATCGTCCTAAGGTCTCCAGGTATTTTTCTTTTTCTTGAATTTTTGTCCCTGGAGTCTGGTGGTCTGCCTCTTTTCTGTTGAGGAGCAGCCACTTCTGCTGCTGGTGGATTGCATCCATTCTCGGGGATGTCAATCCTATCTGGAGTATTTGCAGCAGGGATGTGTGATCTGACAATCTTCTGGTTGTCAGTGAATGTAACTGGTGAACAGTGTTCTGTATGTGGAGGATCTTTAGGATCTCATCTTAACAATGTTTTGTTACCAGATCATAGTGGTTCAAGCTTTTTGTATCCCACGTTATGATTTGTTTTGAGCCAGATTTTTCAGTATCTAGGCCCATTTTGGGGAAACTAGTCTCATCAAATTCACAGTCTTCAAGACGTGCCTTAAATGCATCCCCCGTGTGGGGTTCTAGGTATCTTATACTTGAGGGTGAGTCAACACCTACATAGATACCTAGGCGACGTTGATGACCCATTTTTTTCCTATGTGGTGGTGCAATGGGGATATAAACTGCGCAATCGAAGATTCTCAAGTGAGAAATGTTCAGTGGCATTCCATATGCAAGTTGCATTGGAGAGAGACCCTGACCTCTAGAGGGTCTTATTTTTATTAACGATGCAGCATGCAAAACTGCATGTCCCCATGCATCCATCGGCCACCGGGATTTCATTAACAATGGACATGCAATCCATTGGAGTCTTTTTATCAGTGACTCTGACAACCCATTTTGGATATGAACATACGGCACTGGATGTTCAATTTCAATTCCTGTTGCTTGGCAGTACTCTTGAAATGACTGGGAGGTGAATTCCCCAGTATTATCCAGACGTATTTTCTTTATTTGATTGTCTAGAAAATGCGCCCTCAACTTTATTATTTGTGCCAATAGATTTGGAAAAACTAAGTTGCGAGTCGATAGTAGACACACATACAAATATTTAGAGAATGCATCAATCAGTACCATAAAATACCGAAATGGCCCACTTGGGGGTGGATAGGTCCACATATATCTCCTTTTATTCTTTCGAGGAACCTTGGAGATTCAATATCCACTTTTAGTGGTGATGGCCTTGTTATTAATCCCCCCTTGAAACATGGGATATCATGCAAGGGAATTATCCCTTTTGAAGAATCTTCTATTTCTTCAAGTTATGCCCATGGGATTGAGATAAGATGGGGTGCATCATTACTGATCTAGAGTGGCCAAGTCTATCATACCAAAGTAAAAACTTGGCTGATGTCGGGCACTTCAGGTGCTCCGTTAAATTATCTTCCTCTCCCCGAATCTTTGTATGGTAAAGGCCTGATGAAAGGCTCTCAAAACGTTCAAGTATGAATTTTACTCTTTCTTCGTGAGACGTTACATACAAAAGTTCTTTGTCATTTACATTTATTATTTCCAAATGGAATCCATTTGAACGGATGTCCTTGAAACTTAGAAAGTTTCTACTGGAATTCGGAGAGAATAATGCATCCTTTATTTTTATTTCTGTTCCATTTGAAAGCAAAAAAGTTGCATTCCCAGAACCTTCAATAATATTTCATGGCCCTGAAATTGTATTTACAGGGATTTTATACGGTATAATGCTATGAAAAATATAATTTATATTGAAGGATCGTATGTGTCGAAGCAGTGTCTATTAAGCAGTCATGAGAGCGATCCATATATAAAAGATGAATAAA
Organism: Scilla litardierei; assembly: GCA_030789695.1. Classification (NCBI taxonomy): domain Eukaryota; kingdom Viridiplantae; phylum Streptophyta; class Magnoliopsida; order Asparagales; family Asparagaceae; genus Scilla; species Scilla litardierei. The sequence goes on along the minus strand of CM061131.1, from coordinate 49,556,232 downwards.
AACATTTTCTTTTTAGGAACATAATCAAATCTTTATTCAAAAACAAATTCATAATATTCAAATAACTCTCATAACATAAATTGTTTTGAAACAAATGCATAATTAATGGCTAATCTAGCAGATCATCTCTCTCGAAGTCGTCAGCGGCGAACTTTACTGAAGCATTTGTGGTCACCAGTTTTGTTTCAACTTTCTTTTTCATGTTCTCTTTATACAATACCTGGAGATGCCATGGAGTTCGACACACTCTGGACCAATGGCCTTTCATGCCACAGCTGTTGTACTGGTCTTCACATTCCCTCTTAGGTGGGGTGCATCATGTCTTTTGTTGTCATTTCTGTGCCAGGTGAACTTCTTCCTCCCTTCATTTCTTCGCTGTTGGACTTGGCCTCTGGCCCTTTTGTTCGGTCCCCTTTTGTGGTCTTTCTTTCCTTTTATTATCTTTCTTCTTTCTAGAAGAAGATGTAGTGTGAGCTTCTAGGAGGGGGCAGTGCCAGGGGGAACATGTTGTTAGTGGCGAGGAGAAGCTCTCTCTGTTTTGTTCAGCCATGAGTAAACATGACAGTAGCTCAGAATAATTGGTGAGTTTTCGTTTATGGTATTGCTGCATTAGTATCGCATCCTTTTCGTGGAAAGACGTGTACGTCTTTTCCAGCATGCAATCTTCTGAGACCTTTTCACCACACAACTTCAGGCGTGAGGTGATGCTAAAAAGAGCCGAGTAATACTCAGCTATGGACTTAAAGTCCTGCAGTCTCATGTTCTCCCACTCATATCGTGCCCTTGGAAGTATAACATCTTTCTAATGTTTATATCTTTCCTCAAGAGCAGTCCACATCTCAAGTGGATTTTCGACCGTAAGGTATTCAGCCTTTAGGGTCTTGTCTACTTGGCGACGAATATAAATAATGGCCTGCATCTTTTCAATGTCAGTCTCCTTTCTATCTTTTATCACAGCAGAAATGAGGGACTTAGCCTGCAGGTGGAATTTAACATCAAGCTGCCACCTTAAATAATTCCTACCGAATGCATCCAGCACTTCGAAATCGACGCTTGCGAGTTTTGCCATTTATCTCTAGATCCGTCCTCCACATCTAGCGATGGTTGACAAAGCCTACGCGTGGATGACAACGCCCGTTTGAAGTAGACGATTCCGTGCGTGTGAATCTCCCGCCTTTCCTTCGCATTCGCAACGATCGGGTTTTGTGTGAAAAATTATTTAGAGGCTCGTGCTGATAACGTGTTATGAATCATCAATCTAGGGAGGAGACCCCAGCTCTTTATTTATAGTGGATGGAGGAGCATACAAGGAATACATTATCAACATCCGTTCACAACAAGTGTGCTAAAATTAATCTAAAGATACAGAAAATTCAACGCATTAGCAGCATTGCGTAGACACCTGAATCATAAGAATCGGGTATGTATTTTGCCAGTTATTAATTTTCTTAATTTTTTGTATAAATGTAAATTGATAAAAATAAATATATTTTTCATAATGTAATTCGTGTGTGATGTTGTTTGGCCATGCTAGGCCTACGGTTGTATCTTATTTCTGGATGCTTTGATTTGTAATAATGTTATCTATGTTGTTTCTTTAGTAAGCATTAAATAACCCGCAGTTTTAAACCACAGATGCTTAGTGTGATTAAACCAAGGCGGAAGAAAAGAAAAAATACTCCTCCTAGTTTTAAGCACATCACAGACCCGTTCACGTCATCGCTCCCAGTAGAATGGGAAGTGCGGCGTAACAAAAGCATTAACAAAGAGGATATAGATCAAAGACCAAGTGGAGTTTACTTAAGTATGGATGATAATGTAAAATAATAAAGAAAAGCTTGACAAATATTGGTGATGATGTGACTTCAAGGAAAAGTGGATGAAGACAGGAGGCAACATCAAATCAAGCTTAGGAAAACAGTTTATATATTTGATGTAATGTTTTATTTCTTATCTTAGAATATTGTTAAAGCCTTGAAGATGTCTCACACACACTCATGACACCTTAGGTAAATAAATTATAATTAATAGAAATTAATTCATGACAAAACCCCTAGGTTTCTTAGGTAAACTATGCATGTTTGTGTGTGTATCAGTCGACCAATATGATACCCTACTGTGAGTAATAGAAATCTACATTAAAAAGGTTTAGCCCAGCATTAGTCGACCAAAGAAGACTAGCTAGTGGACTAATCAAAGCATTAGTTTATTAGTAGTTGATTTCCAGGCGACTCCTCTAAAACAAAGAATTTAGCTATTCTATACACTGACTAGCTAGTCACACAGAGTAAAACTCCTAGTTGACTACCTAGCCAATTAGTTGACCAATGATTAAGCCTCGCAGATTAATTCCTAGCAGAAAACTGGCTCTGATTTTGGCTACTATCTAGTTGACCAATGCACAAATCCTAGTCGACAAATAGCCATTAGTCGACTAATTATAGTACTCTAGTCGACTGGTCAATTAGCCACTGCATAGAATGCAATTTCGACATAATGTTGTTTTATATCCATTGTGGCGGTAATTTTGTGGATTTTCTCTCCCAGATTTTCACCTATATATATTTGAATTAATTCGGGGATTTTAGTTATAAAAATAGATGAAAAAGAAAAAAGAGAAAACCATAAAAAATCCCAAATTGCCCGAAGCGCTCTAGCTTTTATTTTCTCATTCCTTTGAGCCAAAAGATTTCTATTCTCCATAATCATTGCCAATATTAATTCTTTAGAATAGAAATTCTACTATCTTAGCCACACTACAATTTATGAGCTTCATCTTCAAGGCCTAGGGAAATTGTAATTGCTCCCAAAGTTTGCCTCGTGTGAGGAGAAATCCTCAAGTTTAAAGAGATGGTTGTGCTTGCCTCAAGTGTGAGGTGTGTTTCACTCTCAGTTGGAGTGGGTTTATGATTGACGAGACTTGTTCGTCAAGTCATAGGTTGTACTATTCTTCTAATTGAGAAGTTAATAGTGGAAATATCAGGTGGAACCTGGAGACTAAATGTAGGTCATGGAAATTGACTGCATCAAGATAAATATCTCGTGTTTGCAAATGTGGTTTGATTTCTTTATCTTGTTTTAAATTTATGAATGTGCTTTAATTCTCATTGTAATTCCTTGCTTATTATATTATAGAATTATTACTGTGGAGCCCTAAAACTAACCATAACTATTTAGTCCTTTAGCATCACATCCATATGCACCGGTCTCAATAAGTGGTATCAGAGCGAGGTGTTAACCGTCCTTGGCGATATCAATGTAACAATTGGTATTTGAGCAGGTGAACAAATGACATCAATAAGCAACACATTCCCTCAATGACAATCTATGACTAAACCATTGAAGTTCAATGGCTCCAACTACAACAATTAGAGAAGGAGAACGACAAACTATATCCAATCCATCGACATGGATTTATGAGTAGCGTGGAGATGTCCAACAACAAACTAACAATACTCACCTCACAATGGACCAAAGAAATATTCTAAATAGAAATGACCACTCTAAATGGAAAGATACAAGCTTATCAGGTGCTTTAAATAAATTATTTAAAGCTAATAAACTATTCAAATATAAATATAAGATATTGAATCATGAACATAAATCTTTGAAAATGAACTTAGTACATTGTTTCATGAACATTAATTATTAAAAAATTAGCATTTTATTTCTCTCTCTAATTAAGTTAAATGATGCTAATATAATTATTGAAAAAATTAAGTAGTGAAAATAAAAACCTAATGCAGAAAATGCTTTGCTTTTGGATGAATGCAAAAAATTCTAATGCTAGAATTGATGAGCTTCATAATGATATCTCTATAAGTTAAAAAAATATGAAGTGAATATTCTTAAGTTTGATAAACTCAATAAGAGCAAATAGACTTAAGGAAAATTCCTTCATGTTAGCATGATTCTAAATCTAAATTTAATGTTAAAGTTAAACATGAAAAGAATCATGTTAGAAATAACTTGCATTCTAAAGATAAGAAAAATTATGCATTTTTGTATAAAAATTATGCATGCATGAATGTAAAATCCAACGCTTATAATAATGTTAATCATGTTATGAATCAACTACTGGGGGAGGAACCCCCAGCCCTTTATTTATAGGCATGGTAGGAGAGTAGATACATCGAATACATAGATATGGGCGTATCTCTCAGATACCCGCAATCCTAACCGACTCCGGTTATTTCCATTCACAACACTCCCCCTTATCCAGCCATAGGTGTGGACTCTGCTCAAGAGTACTTCGGGATTCTGAGCGTAATAAGAGTCTCACATGGGGTGGATACTTCGGGATCCTGAGTTGGTGATGTTTGCCTCGTTAAAACCTTTAGCTATGGAAAACCCAGTGGGAGAAACAATAGTTAAGGGAAAAGAGTGCAAACGCTCTTTAACTCCCCCTGATCTGTGCAAGTGACTCTGCTCATGAATACTTTTGGATTCTGAGCGTCACAGAGGGGTGGATACTTCAGGATCCAGAGTTGATGTGATTTGCCTCGTTAAAACCTTTGGCTATGGAAAACCCAGTGGGAAAAACCATAGCTAAGGGAAAAGAGTACAAATTCCCTCAAATCCCCCTGATCTGTAAAAGCTCTTAGGCTTTCAGATCTCTTAGGCTTATCTCATCACTCCTATTTACAACATTCCGAAAATATACACAGATTACAAAGTTATTGCAATTAAGTAGCTGCTGAATCCAGAAACTCTGGAGAGGTGTGCTAAGTATCGTCGCCTCTGATGATGTCTTCAGACTATGTGGTTAGCTCCACAATACCAGCTTCTATCCCAATCGTCATTGGGATGTGATGTACCAGCAGGCGCACTCAAGTACACCATTGGTGTGGTGAGGATCTCAGAATGATAGGAAGATGTCGCCTTCATAAATTGCTTTGCAGATCTGCAGGGGATGGTCATCCCACTGTGGGTACCCGTTCTGTGATTTCTCAGCATAGGGACTGGACCTGAAACCTGCATTTGCATGAACATTGGAGGATGATACTTCATTTTGTAAGCCCGAATCTTTTGACCCTTGGAGGAAGCGCAGAAGGCTTAACTCCGGTCTAATGGCCCTTTTTAGGTGCCAACTATCTCTGGCTAATGAGTTTACTGCAATTGATGTATCGGGACGCATGCAGTTAGCCAGGAGTGCCTGATTGCACTTAGGTAAGGGACTTTGGGACCAGTTATATCCTCCCCCTCTTCCAGCGATCGGAAGGGTTCTTTTTGTACATCCATTGAGTATACCACCGTAGGTGTACTTTGGATGACAATGGTCCTTTTAATTTCTCCAACGCACTTCTTGGCGTTTATAACAGGATTCTATGAGCCATGACTTTATATTTGCCTAGGTCTTTTTATTTCATGTTTAAAAGTCAGGCTTGTACATTTATTTCGGTTTTCTCTTCAGGAGATCCGATGAGATGTTAGTTGTCTACAACTAAGATCTCTAATCCTGTTCTTTGCACAGATGCAAAGACAACCTTCAGTAGGAATCATTGACTTGTCAAGTGATTCTCTTGGTTGTACATTTTATTTATTATACTTATTGTTTTTCTTGAATAGACGTCCCGAAGTCTATTCAGGCATTTTAAGGAAATGTGGAAATTATCTTTACAAGATATCCACGAAGGTATGCCGTCACAACATCCAATAACAGCATATCCAAAATTTTCCTTCGCCAAATCGTAAGGTATTCGCTTTTGATAACTTAGGGAGACTGATGCATCATTTATGAGACATGCTCATTTGAATTTGTTCGATCCCTAGTTTCAGCGAAATTTTCCTTGGGCTATAGGTTGTACCGTATAGCATACGATTTTGTATTTATTTTTCTTATGTTTGCAATACTTTGTTTTATCCACAGGTTTGACACCTTTTGGTGTCTGGACTTCAGGTCCGAACATTTCACGTTTCATAAGTGGGTCCAGCTCATCTTTTATTGCCACGTTCCACGTTTTTGGCCAATCTCTACGTTTGCCTTCTAGCAACGGAGTGTGGAATGATAATTTACGAACATCATCGCTTTTGTGATGTATATGGCAATATGATACGTGAATACATTTGTCGACAATTTATGTTCTATCTGTCCAACACCTCCCCAGTACGTACAACATTTACTTAATTTCACTTTTTCCCGGCAATTCCTCTGCAGTGGATTCCGGGAAGGGTGATGGTGTGGACATGAGCTCATTGTCCTGTGGTAGTATTGTCTTAAGGTCTCCAGGAGTTTCTGTCCTTGGAGCCTGGTAGTCTGCCTCTTTTCTGTTGAGGATCAGCCACTTCTGCCGCTGGTGGATTGCATCCATTCTTTGGGGATGTCAATCCTAGCTGGAGTTTTTGCAGCAGGGATGTGTGATCTGACAATCTTCTGGTTGTCAATAAATGATGCCGGTAATTAGTGAACAGTGTTCTGTATGTGGAAGATCTTCTGGATCTCATCTACACATTGTATTGTTACCGGATCATAGTGGGTCAAACTGTTTGTATCCCACGTTATAATTTTCTTCGCGCCAGATTTTCCAGTATCTGGGCCTATTTTTGGGAAACTCGTCTCATCGAGATCGCAGTCTTCAAGATGTGCCTTAAATGTGTCCCCCGTTTGGAGTTCTAGGTATCTTTTAATTGAGGGTGAGTCAAACCCTTCATAGATGCCTAGGCGACGTTGAGGACCCATTTTTGTCCTTTGTGTTGGTGCGATGGGGATTTAAACTGCGGACCGAAGATTCTCCGAAGAGAAATGTTCGGTGGCATTCTATATGCAAGTTGCATTGGAGACTCTGACCTCCAGAGGGTCTTATTTTCATTTACGATGCAGCATGCAGAGTTTGCATGTCTCCATGCATCCATAGGCAATCGGGATTTAATGGACGTTCAGTCCATTGGAGTCTACTTTTCAGTGACTCTACCGACCCATTTTGGGTATGAACATGCAGTACTTGTATGTTCATTTTCAATTCCCGTTGATTGGCAGTACTCTTGAAAAGACTGGGAGGTATATTTCCCAACATTGACCAGACTTATTTACAACATTTATTGTCTGGGAAATGTGCCCGGAACATTTTTATTTTTGTGCCAATAGCTTTGGAAAAGCTAAGTTGCGGGTCTGTAGTAGACACACGTACGAATATTCTGAGGATGCATTTATCAGTAAAGTGAAGTACTGAAATAGCCCACTAGGGGTGGTGGATTTTATCCACATCTATCTCCTTGTATTCTTTTTGAGGAAGCGTGGAGATTCTTTTTCAACTTATCGTGGAGATGGCCTTGCAATTAGTTTTCCCTTATAGTAAGGGATGCGATGGATTTTTTCCCTTCTGAAGAATATTCTGGTTCTTCAAGTCATACCCATAGGATAAGATGCGATGCATCATCACAAATCCAGGGTGGCCAAGTCCATCATGCCGGAGTAAAAACTCGGCTGATGTCGGGCACTTCAGGTGCTCCGTTTAATTCTGCTTCCTTTCTCCGAATCTTCGTATGGTGGAGGCCTATAAGGCTCTCAAAACGTTCAAGTGTGGATTTTACTCCTTTTTCTTGAGACGTTGCATACGGTAATTTTTTTTTTCATTTACATTTGCTGTTTCCAAGTGGAATCCATTGAAACAAATGTCCTTGAAACTTAGAAAGTTTCTTTTGGAATTCGGAGGGATTAGTGCATCCTTTATTTTTGTGTCGTTTGGGGGCAACAGTGTTGCATTCCCTAGATCTTCAATATAGCCCTGATATTGGGCTTTGTATTGAAAGAGATCGTACGTGTTTATTGTCTACTAATTATTTATAAGAGCAGTTTCATCTATTAAAAGATGAATCGTTAGGCACATGCATATACAGATAAACATTTTCATATATTGTCTACTAAACATTTTCATTCAGAACAAATTTCATAATTAAAATGCTCTCATAAATTATTCTCAAAACAAATTGCTAAGATAAAAATAAAGGCTAATCAAGCAAGTCATCATTTTCGAAGTTGTCAGCTGAAAACTTGACTGGAGCATCAGAGGTCATCAGGTCAGCTTTATTTTTCTTGTTCTCTTTATACAAATCATGGAGATGCTGCGGAGTTCGGCACACTCTGGACCAATGGCCGTTCATGCCACAATTTTGGCACTGGTCTTCCCATTTCCTCTTGGGTGGGGGTGCATCATCTCTATTTTTGCTATTTCTGTGCCACGTGAACTTCCGCTTTTTTTTCATTGCTTCGTTGCTGGACTTGGCCCCTAGCTTTTTTTTGTTCTGTCCCCCTTTCTGTGGTCTTTCTTTTCTTTTGTTGTCTCTCTTCTTTCGAGAAGAAGAGGCATTATGAGCTTCTGGGATGGGGGCAGTGCTAGAGGGGCGCATATTGTGAGTGGTAAGGGGAAGCTCTCTGTTTTATTCAGCCATGAGTAAACATAACAGTAGCTCAGAATACTTGGTGAACTTGCGTTCACGGTATTGCTGCATGAGTATCGCATCTTTTTCATGGAAAGACGTATATGGCTTTTCCAGCATGCGATCTTCTGAGACTTTCTCACCACACAGCTTCAGGTGTGAGGTGATTCTAAAAAGTGCTGAGTTGTACTCAACAATGGACTTAAAGTCCTGCAGTCTCAGGTTCTCCCACTCGTATCGTGCCCTTGGGAGTATAACATCTTTCTGATGTTTATACATGTCCTCAAGGGTAGTCCATAGTTCAAGTGGATCTTTGACCCTAAGGTATTCAGCCTTTAAGGTCTTGTCCACATGGAGGCGAATATAGATGATGGCTTGCACCTTCTCTATATCGCTAACATTTTCTTTTTCAGCCATAGCAGCAATGAGGGACTTTGCCCGTAGGTGAAACTTTACATCTAGCTGCCAGCTTAGATAGTTTCTACCTGATGCTTCTAGTACTTCGAAATTAATGCTTGCAATTTTAGCCATTTATCTAGCGGAGCACAAAATGCATGAATTAATATTTAATCAAAGAAAACATTTTCATGCGGAGGCAATATTTAACGAAAAGCTAAAATGTGTGGATCGGCCAGTCCCACAAGAAAGAGTCCAAAAAAGTCCACAGTCCAAATTATACAAATTTGCAGCTCAAAGAAAATGAAAATACAACTTTGGAAACCCCGTGGGTCCCATATGATATCTCCATCTTCAAGCGTGGCCTCCGTCTCCATGGAAGTTGGTCTTCTTTCTTTGACATTTACATAAATTCCTCACTACAATTTCTCTCAAAAATAAAAGAAAAGTGCGGGAAATAAACTGTGGGACTAAACGGCCGATCCAAAAACCACATTTAGCAATTCATGCAGAAATATTGTGCTCATCAACATTTTCATCAGACATTTTCATCACAGGCATCACAGGCATTAAATATTCGCAGAGATGGATAAATAATTTAATCACTTAATAATTATTGGACCACTGGGCAACGTCACACACCGTTAGGTTAGGTTACTAACGGCAGAGCGGTCGCAGGATCTTCCTAATTATTAAGTTTTAAATACAATGCACAACCACGCATATAATATCCAACAGAATATACCAGAGATGCAAGGCATGTAAATATGATTTTTGCAGAAAAAATCATTACAATGCAAAGGTTGTAAATTGAATGGGTTTAATCAATTAAATTGATTAAGAGCCCAAAATTAACATTTTATTTGTCAGAGGAAAAAGTTTCTCTCATCATCACAAAAGCCCCCCAAAAAATCCCCAAAACGTCCTTGTCTGCCCGATATTTGTCACGTAATTTACCGTGATTTTTCACGAATATTTTGCCTTTGAATCCCCTTTTTAAATAGATCTTTAGCCCAAAATAGTTGCCTATATAAGGCTTATTAAGGGCCTTAGCCCATCTCCCCATATTTTTTTTTGAATAAGTCAGGCCTGCGGGCCGAAGCCCGCTGGCGGCCTGCGGGCTTCAGGCCGTAGGCATGTTTTTTTAACGGCCTGTGGGCCGAAGCCCGCAGCCGGCCTGCGGGCTTCGGCCCGCAGGAGAAATGATTTTTTTATGGGCTTCAGCAGAAAGCCCAATTTGGGCTGGGGGGCGGCGGCTAGGGTTTAGCAGCCGCCGCCGCCCCCTATTAATCGCCGAGCAGCCCCCCCCGCTGCCGGCGGGGGGAGAGGGCGGGGGCTCCCCCCTCTCGGGCGAAGCAGCGACGCCCCCCGCTGCCGGCGGGGGGGGGGGGGGGAAGAGGGCGGGGGCTCCGCCCTCTCGGGCGGAGCAACGACGCCCCCCGCTGCCGGCGGGGGAGAGGGCGGGGGATCCGCCCTCTAGGGCGGCGCGATGGCGCCCCCCCCGCTGCCGGCGGGGAGAAGATGGCGGGGGATCCGCCCTCTAGGGCGGCGCGACGGCGCCCCCCCCGCTGCTGGCGGGGGGGGAAGAGGGCAGGGGATCCGCCCTCTAGGGCGACGCAGACGGCGCGCCCCCGCTGCTGGCGGGGGGGGGGGAAGAGGGCGGGGGATCCGCCCTCTAGGGCAGCGCAGTGGGCCGCCCCCCCGCTACAGGCGGGGGGGGGGGGGGCAGAGGGGCTGCTGCCCTCTCTGAGCAGGACAGCGGGCAGCCTTCCGCTACAGGCGGGGGAGGCGAGGGGGTGGGAGGCCGGCGGCAAGCCGCCGGCGGGCAGAAAGTTAGGGTTTGACCCTAAAAATTGTATTTTTGGGATGAATGGTCCGTCGTTTTCAAGGCGACAAATAATCCCCATGTCGATCTTGCGAGATCTAGGGGAGGGGCAATCATACGTATGATTAAAAACATCATTTTTAGTGTTTTTACCTCTATATCCGTCCTCCGGATATAGCGACGGTTGCTCGAAGCCCTACGCGGATGACGACGCTCGATTGAGGAAGCCTTGTACTGCGCTTGTGGATCTCCCGCCTTCGCCTTCGCCTTCGCAACGAACGGAAAAATTTTTGTGGAAAAGAAAATTTTAGAGGCTCGTGCTGATAACGTGTTATGAATCAACTACTGGGGGAGGAACCCCCAGCCCTTTATTTATAGGCATGGTAGGAGAGTAGATACATCAAATACATAGATATGGCACTACAAGGAAGGGGAACAGTTTTGGCGGTTTAAAAATACGTTATTGGCGGGTCGGAACCGCCACAAACGCAGTTTCAAGCGGTTTTCTTAACCGCCGCTAAAAAGGGGGTGAGAAACATTGTTTCTGGCGGTTTACAACCGCTTCAAATAAACCGCATGCCCCGTGTTTGTAGCGGTTCCGAACCGGCAAAAAAAATATTTCTAGCGGCCGGTTTAATTACGCTAAAGGTATTTACGCAAATTTAATAGATGTTTATAGCGGTTCTAAACCGCAACAAAACGCACCCGTTTGTGGCGGTTCGGAACCGCCACAACTAAAATAAATTAATTTTAAAATTTTAACAACAACCCCTTTTGCAGCGGTTCGTAACCGCTACAAATGAACCGTTTGTGGCGGTTCGGAACCGCCACAACCAGAATAAATTAATTTTAAAAAATGCACTTCAGACCCCGTTTTCAGCGGTTTTTAACCGTTGCAAATATTTTTAGCGAATTTTTGTTGCGGTTTTAAACCGCCAAAATAGTACTATTTGTGGCGGTTTAGAACCGGCACAAACTATATCATGTATTTTTAAAAATCATTTAAATTCCTAAACGTGGTGTTTTTATAGCGGATGTTAACCGCCACAAAACAAACAAATTTATAAAAAAAATAAAAAATTAAAAATAGGACTTTGTTGTGAATGGGTATTTACTGGGTTGGATGAGTTATTGGGCCAACCCAAGTGGTTGGGCCCATACCCACTTGTATTCTCCCCTTTGGCTATAAATATAGACTTGAGGGCGCTCCCCTCTGTACTTGATTCATAACACGTTATCATCACGAGTCTCTAAAATTTTTTTTTTCCACAAATTGTTTTTCTTCCGTTCGTTGCGAAGGCGAAGGCGAAGGCGAGACGGGAGATCCACGAGCGCGGTGCAAGGCTTCCTCCATCAAGGGTCGTCATCCGCGTAGGGCTTCGAGCAATTGTCGCTATATCCGGAGGACGGATACAGAGGTAAAAACTCTAAAAACAAAGTTTTTAATCATACGTATGATTACCCCTCCCCTAGATCTCACAAGATCGTCATGGGGATTCATCGTCGCCTTGAAAACGACGGATTTTTCTTCCCAAAAATCAAAATTTTTAGGGTTTTTTGGATTTTGTCAAACCCTAAATCAAAACCCGCCGGCGACCTCGCCGCCGGCCCCCCCGCCCCCCCCCCCCCCCCCCCCCCCCCCCCCCGGCCACGCCGCCCACCCCCCCATAGGGAGGGGGCGGCAGCCGCCGCACCCCCCCCTGCAGGGGGGGCGGCGACGGCCTCTGCCGCCGCCCTCCCCTGCAGGGGGGCGGCCCCCGCCGTCCCCCCTGCAGGGGGGGCGGCGGCCCCCCTCCCGTGCCCGCCGTCCCCCCCCGCAGAAGGGGGGCGACGGTCCCCACCGTCCCCCCCCCGCAGCGGGGGTCGGCGGCCCCCGCCGTCCCCCCCCCCCCCCGCAGCGGCGGGCGGCGGCCCCCCGCCGTCCCCCCCCCCCCGCAGCGGGGGGCGGCGGCCCCCGCCGTCCCCCCCCCCCCCCCCCCGCAGCGGGGGGCGGCGGCCCCCCCTGGCCACGCCCCCCTCTGCGGGGGGCGGCGGCCCCCGCCGCTCCCCCCCCGCAGAAGGGGGGCGACGGTCCCCACCGCCCCCCCCCCCCCCCCCCCCCCCCCCCCCCCCCCGCAGCGGCGGGCGGCGGCCCCCCGCCGTCCCCCCCCGCAGCGGGGGGCGGCGGCCCCCCTGGCCACGCCCCCCTCTGCGGGGGGCGGCGACCCTCGCCGCTCCCCCCCCGCAGAGGGGGGCGGCGGCCCCCTAGCCACGCCCCCCCTCTCTGCGGGGGGCGGCGGCGGCGGCGGGGCCCCCCCCCCGCCGTAATCCTATACAGCAAAAAAAAGAAAAGAAAAAAAAACGCACAGAACTGTGGGCCTGAAGCCCACAGCAGATCTGTGGGCTTCAGGCCCACAGAATTCAACAAAAAAAATTTCAGATCTGTGGGCCTGAAGCCCACAGCAGATCTGTGGGCTTCAGGCCCACAGGTTTCCCAAAAAAAAACTGATCTGTGGGCCTGAAGCCCACAGCAGATCTGTGGGCCTGAAGCCCACAGCAGATCTGTGGTCTTCTGGCCCACAGATTTTCAAAAAAAAATTTGGGGGGAGGCAATAGGGCTATAAATGTGCCTCAAAAGGCAACCTATTAGCCTAAAAATTAATTTAAAATGGGGATTCAAAGGCATAATATTCGTGAAAAATCACGGTAAATTACGGGACAAATATCGGGCAGACAAGGGCGTTTTGGGGATTCTTTTGGGGGACTTTTTGGGATGACGAGGGAGACTTTTCCCTCTGACAAAGAAAATGTTAATTTTGGGCTATTAATCAATTTGATTGATTAAACTCATTTACTTTACAACCTATGCATTGTAATCTCTTTTACATGCTTTACATCTCTGGCAAAATTATGTTGATATTATTTGCGTGGTTGTACATTTTATTTAAAAACTTAATAATTAGGAAGATCCTGCGACCGCTCTGCCGTTAGTTACCTAACCTAACGGTGTATGACGTTGCCCAGTGGTCCAATAATTATTAAGTGATTAAATATTGCTTTATCCTCATATGAATAAAACTGCCTGTGATGTCTGTGGATGAAAATGTTGTTGAGCACAATATTCTTGCATGAATTGCTAAATGTGGTTTTTGGATCGGCCGTTTAGTCCCACAGTTTATTTCCCGCATTTTTCTTTTATTTTTGAGAGAAATTGTAGTGAGGAATTTATGTAAATGTCAAAGAAAGAAGACCTACTTCCATGGAGTCGGAAGCCACGCTTGAAGACGAAGATATTAAATGGGACCCACGGGGTTTCCAAAGTTGTATTTTCATTTTAATTCAAGCTGCAAATTTGTATAATTTGGACTGTGGACTCTTGGACTCTTTCTTGTGGGACTGGCCGATCCACACATTTAGCTTTTCATTAAATATTGCTTCTTCATGAAAATGTTTTTCTGGTTGATTATTAATTCATGCATGTTTGTGCTCTGCTAGATAAATGGCTAAAATTGCAAGCGTTGACTTTGAAGTGCTGGATGCATCAGGCAGAAACTATCTAAGCTGGCAGCTAGATGTTAAGTTTCACCTGCGGGCCAAGTCCCTCATCACTGATGTGACTGAAAAAGAAAATGTTAGCGATATAGAGAAGGCGCAAGCCATCATCTATATTCGCCGCCATGTGGACAAGACCTTAAAGGCTGAGTACCTTACGGTCGAAGATCCACTTGAGCTATGGACCGCCCTTGAGGACAGGTATAAACATCTGAGAGATGTTATACTCCCAAGGGCGAGATATGAGTGGGAGAACCTGAGACTGCAGGACTTTAAGTCCATTGCTGAGTACAACTCAGCACTTTTTAGCATCACCTCACGCCTGAAGTTGTGTGGTGAAAAAGTCTCAGAAGATCGCATGCTGGAAAAGACGTATACGTCTTTCCATGAAAAGGATGCGATACTTATGCAGCAATACCGTGAACGTAAGTTCACCAAGTATTCAGAGCTGTTATCATTTCTTCTCATGGCCGAGCAAAACAGAGAGCTTCTTCTCGCCACTCACAATATGCGCCCTCCCGGCACTGTCCCCCTACAAGAAGCTCACCATACCTCTTCCTTCAAAAAGAAGAGGGACAATAAAAGAAAAGAAAGACCACAGAAAGGGGGGCAACAGAAAAGAGCCAAGGGCTCACCACAGCAGCGTAAGAATGAAGGGAAGCGCAAGTTCACCTGGCGCAGGAATGATAACAAGAAAAACAACGCACCCCCACCCAAGAGGGACTGGGAAGACCAGTGCCACAGCTGTGGCATGACAGGCCACTGGTCTAGAGTGTGCAGGACCCCAGTGCATCTCCAGGAGCTTTATAAACAAAGTAAGAAAAAGAATGCTGAATCAAACCTGGTGACTGCGAATAATGCAGTCAAATTTACAGCAAAAGACTTCGAGTGAGATAACCTGCTTGATTAGCCCGTTATCATTTATCTTAGCATCTCTATTGTATGAACATTTTTATTTCATGAGAGCTTTTATGTATCTTCAATTCTGCTGAATAAAATTTAGCTTTTCTGAATGCAAATGTTTACTCATTTTTTAGATGGAATGCTCTCATGACTGCTTAGTAGACAGCGCATCAACACATACGATCCTTCAACACAAATGCTATTTTCATAGCATTATCCCGTATAAGAGCCCTGTAAACACAATTTCAGGGCCATCGGACATAATTGAAGGTTCTGGGAATGCAACCTTGTTGCTCCCCAATGGAATAGAAATAAAAATAAAAGATGCACTTTACTCTCCGAATTCCAAGAGAAACTTACTAAGTTTCAAAGATATCCGTTTTAACGGATTCCACTTGGAAATAGCAAATGTCAAAGAAAACAAATTACTGTATGTAACGTCTCCAGAAAATGGAGTTAAAACCTTTCTTGAACGTTTTGAGAGCCTCTCATCAGGCCTCTACCATACAAAAATTCGGAGAGAGGAAGCAAACCTGACGGAGCACCTGAAGTGCCCGACATCGGCCAAATTCTTACTTTGGCACGATAGACTTGGCCACCCCGGATCTGTGATGATGCACCGTATCCTAGCACAATCCCATGGGCTTAACCTGAAGAACCAGAAGATTCTTCAGAAGGGAGAATTCCCTTGTGTACCCTGCTTTAAGGGTAAATTAATAACAAGGCCATCACCACTTAAAGTGGATATTGAGTCTCCTAGCTTCCTTGAAAGAATACATGGAGACATATGTGGACCTATCCACCCCCCTAGCGGGCCCTTTCGGTACTTTATGGTACTGATTGATGCATCTTCGAAATACTCGTATGTGTGTCTACTTTCAACCCGCAACTTAGCTTTTCCAAAGCTTTTGGCACAAATAATAAAGTTGCGGGCGCATTTCCCAGACAACCAAATAAAGAAAATACGTCTGGATAATGCGGGGGAATTTACCTCTCAGTCATTCCAAGAATATTGCCAGGCAACGGGAATAGAAATTGAACATCCGGTGCCACATGTTCACACCCAAAATGGGTTAGCTGAGTCGCTAATTAAAAGACTCCAATGGATCGCACGACCATTGCTGATGAAATCCCAGTTGCCGGTGGATGCATGGGGACATGCAATTTTGCATGCTGCATCACTAATAAAAATTAGACCCTCAGGAGGTCAGAGTCTATCTCCAATGCAACTTGCATATGGAACGCCGCCGAACATCTCTCACTTGAGAATCTTCGGCTGCGCAGTTTATATCCCCATTGCACCACCACAGAGGACCAAGATGGGCCCTCAACGTCGCCTAGGTATCTACGTAGGGTTTGACTCACCCTCCATTATAAGATACCTAGAACCCCAAACGGGGGACGCCTTCAAGGCATGCCTTGAAGACTGCAATTTTGATGAGACGTATTTCCCCAAAATGGGCCTAGACATCGAAAAGTCTAGTGCAAAGCAAATGTTGACGTGGGATACAAAAAGCTTGACCCACTACGATCCGATAACAAGACAATGTGATGATGAGATCCAGAAGATCTTACACATCCAGGACACAGTCCATAGATTACCGGACTCGTTCACTGACAACCAGAAGATTGTCAGATCACACATCCCTGCTGCGAATACTCCAGCTAGGATTGACATCCCGAAGGATGGATACAATCCACCTGCAGCAGAAGTGGCTGCACCTCAACAGAAAAGAGGCAAACCACCAGGCTCCAAGGATAAAAATCCAAGAAAAAGAAAAATATCCGGAGACCTTGGGACCATACCCCCACAGAGAAACGAGCTCGCGTCCATACCCTCCCCCCTCCCGGAATCCACTGCAGAGGAACTGCCGGGAGAAACAGAAATATCACTAAATTATGTACGTACAGGGGAGGTATTGGACAGAAAGAGTACAGTCGTCGACGATGACTTCACGTTTCACATTGCCATTCACGTCGCCGGAAGCGATGATGATTATGAACCACACTCCGTTGCTGAATGCAAACGTAGAGATGATTGGCCAAAGTGGAATCAGGCAATAGAAGCCGAGCTGGACTCGCTTCAGAAACGAAAAGTCTTTGGGCAAAAGTCCAGACACCTACCGATGTCAAACCTGTGGGATACAAATGGGTATTCGTCAGAAAAAGAAACGAAAATAATGAGATCGCACGCTACAAAGCTAGACTTGTAGCACAGGGATTCTCCCAAAGACCGGGTATAGACTATGACGAAACATACTCCCCGGTCATGGATGCGATCACGTTCAGATTCCTGATAAGCTTAACAGCAAAGGAAGGCCTAGATATGCAGCTAATGGATGTTGTGACTGCGTATCTATACGGCAATCTCGACAAGGAGATCTACATGAAACTTCCTGATGGCTTTTCAATGCCTGCTGAACTGAAAGATAGACCTCGGGACGTCTATTCTGTTAAGCTACAAAGATCATTGTATGGTCTCAAACAATCAGGAAGAATGTGGTATAATAGACTCAGTGAGTTCCTTGTTCAACAAGGATTCACGAACAATGAAGTCTGCCCTTGTATCTTCATAAGAACAAAGGGAAAAGGATTCGTGATAATAGCTGTCTACGTAGACAATCTGAATCTCATAGGATCTCCCGAAGAGATCACTGAGATATCTGTAAGCCTAACAAAAGAATTCGAAATGAAAGACATAGGCAAAACCAAATTCTGCCTTGGCTTACAGATTGAACATCAGAAAGACGGAATCCTATTACACCAAACCACATATACGAAGAAAATGTTGCAAAGATTCCATATGGACCATTGCCATCCATTAAGTACACCTATGGTAGTACGATCCCTGGATGCACATAAAGACCCCTTCCGGCCGCTGGAAGAGGGGGAGGATATACTTGGTCCGGAAGTTCCCTATCTGAGTGCCATCGGAGCACTACTATATCTGGAAAACTGCACGCGTCCCGATTTAGCGTTCGCAGTAAATTTGCTTGCCAGATACAGTGCAGCGCCTACGCAGCGTCACTGGACCGGGGTAAAGCACCTTCTGCGCTACCTCCAAGGGTCTACAGATTTGGGACTCTTCTACAAAAATGGAACATCCTCTACACTTGCAGGTTATGCTGATGCAGGGTACTTGTCTGATCCCCACAAAGCAAAATCACAGACTGGGTACGTGTTTACCTACGGAGGGACAGCCATTTCCTGGAGATCCATCAAGCAAACCTTGACGGCGACCTCATCCAATCACTCGGAGATCATTGCCATCCATGAAGCAAGCAGAGAATGCGTATGGCTACGCTCAGTCATCCACCACATCTTGTCTACGACCGGACTGAAGACTGGAGGCCTCGAGCCCACTACCATGTTCGAGGACAATGCTGCTTGCATAGCTCAGCTACGAGGTGGCTTCATCAAAGGCGACAGAACGAAACATATTTCACCAAAGTTCTTCTGGACGCACGAGCTACAGAGAGATGGCAAGATCGACATCAGACAAGTGCAGTCATGTGACAATTTGGCAGATTTGTTCACTAAAGCCCTTCCTACTGCTACCTTTAGAAAACTTGTACATAGGATTGGAATGAGACGCCTAAGAGATCTGAAAGCTTGAGAGCTTGTACAGATCAGTGGGAGTTTGGCAGAGTTTGTACTCTTTTTCCTTAACTATGGTTTTTCCCACTGGGTTTTCCATAGCCAAAGGTTTTAACGAGGCAAATCTCACCAACTCAGGATCTTGAAGTATCCACCCCATGTGAGACCCATACAGGCTCAGAATCCTGAAGCATTCATGAGCAAGGTCCAGAACTATGGCTGGATAAGGGGGAGTGTTGTGAATGGGTATTTACTGGGTTGGATGAGTTATTGGGCCAACCCAAGTGGTTGGGCCCATACCCACTTGTATTCTCCCCTTTGGCTATAAATATAGACTTGAGGGCTCTCCCCTCTGTACTTGATTCATAACAGACTTTATTTATTAAAAATGAAAAACCATAATATTTACAATAATAATTCATACATATTTAACATAAGTCTTTAAAACACAATAAACCACACGATACTTTTTAATACAAAAAAAATCTTTCCTGCAACATCAAAATAAACTATGGACCGGATGGCGGAGGAAAGAGTTCTGGTACTGTGGATCTTCATGTAACTTCTGCAGCTGTTCTTGAGTGGCATGTTGTGTCAAGAAGAAGCTCAAAAGAGATGTACACTGAGTAAGCTGAGATGTACATTGATCAAGCCGAGACTTGTACTGCTCAAGCTCCTGTTTCTGACTATCGAACTCCTCCCACGTCACTAGATTTGAATGACTTGATGAAGCATCAGACGTGAAGGACGGAGATGGGACAAATCTTCTATGTATCCCGAAAATCCGGGATTGAGAACCATTAGAACCAAAACCAACCACCCGACCTGGGTGATCTTCGCCTAAAACACGAGCAACAGCATCATTTCTTCCTTGGCTCTCCACACCCTCCTGTTGTGCCTGTTCTTGAATGCTCTCCTATACCATAAAATAAAAAATCAGACATGAGATTATATATCATAGAATGTTGTGACTAAACAAACTGTACCATGAAATGAAATTGACTTCAAAGGAACCAAGAGAGAATAATCTGCTATGCAAAAAAATTTGGAGAAATGCAAATGCAAAAAATTCCTCAAAAAACTGGGTTTTCTATGTCCAGTTTTCTGCCAGTTTTCAAACTTGAGGCATATCAGATTGGGTTACACATGCATCTGGTGGTAATACCTGATCACGTTCTCAGCGATGTCAATTTTTTTCAATTTTTTCTTGTTTAGTTGAAGATTTTTTTATAAATGTCAAATATTCACAATGCTTGATGTTTTATAATGGCTTGTAGAAGCTCTTATGATTAAGATGGAGGGCAAATCTGCAGGTTGCACTTACATATATACAAATATAAATAACTACAATACAACAAGTCGGATGTGTGACCGGTGCCCATTCCAGCCAGCAAAATAACACTATCCTACTTCTCAACCAAGCTAAAGCTAAATTTCAAATTTCACGATTTATTCAAAAATTCAAATTTTCTTCGTGACCCACATAAAACTCGACGACTAAATGATGAAACTTGGCTTCTCCATGAGGTTTTATGACCAACTCTCCCCCTACATACAAGAGTTTAATTATTAGTCATCATTCTAATATCCTAATCAAGAGTCTTGCATGACTTGAAATGGCTTCAAAATCGTCCCCTTAATCCTCAATATTGGCACGCGTTTACAAGTTGTTTACAATGTCACCGATATCGACTGCCACATGTTTCTTTATACCCGAGCTCTACGCTCTCGGTCCAGTGGCCACAAGTACGGTATATGTACAACGTAATGGGTACTGTATACAGCTGCTATTAATACACAAATATTCTTGCTAAATAATCTTTTAGTTTTTAATGTTAATTTGTTTAATGACATGCAACATATGAACAGCTCTTAGATCATGCAATGCAAGTGCTAGCTATGTGCCCCAAGGATCTGGATCAGATTAATTATTATGCATGGATATAAACTTGTTCTTTAAAAAGTTTAATTAGGTACATAAATAGTACTTAATTAAGATAGAGATAGGTTAGTGATTAGGTGTGGAATAAATTTGGAGATGGATGCATACAAAATTTCTCCTTCACATTTCCACAACTTAATTGCTGAGAAAGTAATGAATGAGAATGAAAGAAAATACAATACTACAAAGCATATACAGGTTGGCAAACAATTGGGTATGCAAACATTTTGGAAGAATCACTTACGTATTCGATACTAGTATCAAGTATGATCTGATAATGATACGTGAACGTTTTACAAGAATCGCCGTATCACACTTAAATACTATGTGAAACATGAGGTAATATTTTGTGGACACTGCCATTTAGATTTCAGCCATCATTTCTGCCCAGTGAGAGAATATTAGCACCACACATGTACAGACTCAGAATCGCACAACATATTCCCAACCTATAGATCTAAGGTATGAAAAAGAATAAAAGTTAAATTACAGGCTACTAAGAAAAACTCACTTATATAAGCTACGAGTTGATACACCATGTGTGGCTCCCTGCACAATAATTTGAGGCACAGAGACCCTCCTGCATACCACCCCCGCCACATCGAATGGCTGATATGCACCCAGACATTATTCTCATCCATCTGGAGAGAATCAGCAGTGCAAGTGTTTCTTTATATCTCTAAAGATAACTGTTTAGTTTCTTTACATGATACAAAAAGACACGGTATATCATTCATATAAATATTAGTTTTATCCTAAATGTTTAGAAGGCATATTAGTTGTCGTAATCCAGTTTTGAGACTAAGCATGAAGCTATATCAAAAATTTTGATGGTTCAAACGTTAAAAGTACGCAATTAAACTTAAAAGATTTTGTAAGATAGTACACTGAAAACAAATTTAGAAACGAAGTAATACAGGGATGAGCATATATCATACATGTCTATGAGCTTTCTACGACACTGCTTTCCACATGCTCATCCAAATGTAGTCTCATAATATGTTCAATATGAATATGGGGTGTTATTGAGCCATAGGAAGGGTATGACTAATTCATTATATAAATCAAATATAATGCATAAACCTATGAAACACTGATCCTTCTAGCCATACCCATACCAAACACCGATACTTCTTGGACACTTCTCCAACTTTTACAAATTTGCCATGCCCCATATCCATATGCGTACCCATACCAATAATCGTACTGTGTCTATGCTACCTAGGTGTAAACGGAGTAAAATTTGGATAATAATGTCAACTAGAAATGATTAGATCCAACCAAAAAGGAAATCTGGCTTATAAAAGGCCAATATCAGAAGGTTGTGGATTAACCAAAATAGAAAATATACCAAAGATGAAACTTAAGATGATCAGTTAAGTATATAGCATAGGTATGGGAGGTCTTAAGTTCGATTTTTATTGCTGGATATGAGAAAACACCCAAGTACAGATGTGGTAATAAAAAAACATTTTGAGGCATATATGCACTCAGGAATCTGGGAATAGCCATATGACACCATACCACAAATAAATAGAACATGAGATTTTTGCATCTGGTTCTAACAAATCAATGAACAATGTAAGATTTAACAAATCCAGCAGCATTGATATTTCCAATTGGAGCTGGCCACATGAATCCCCTCTGTCCATTTGACTGTATGAAGACCAATCTTGCCTATTAGATCAGTAACTATTGTACTGTTTTTATCGCATCCAACCAGCTTTTGGTCTACTACATGTCACAGCTGCACCTCTTATGGACAAAATATCATTCTTTCTTGTACTAACAGATCCATTGTATTATGCCTCAAAGCTCAGAATTGATGCTTGCTCCATTTTTCTGCAAGCAACTTGCTCCATGTTTCTGCAACTCAAAGAATTGGATCAATGGAAAATTGATACATGCATGATCAAAAGCATCCAGATTTCGTGTCATCACCTAGAGCTCGTATATCACTGTGGATACCAATGATACACACACACACACATCCCCATGATACTAATGATTTGGTGAGTTCATGTTTGACAAACACATTCACATACCACATAGTGTTTTAATCACATTTCTTCTTAATATTTTCGTCTTTCTACAAAATTGAATTAATAGTGGATTGTTGACTGATTCAATTTTGTAACCTCTCAAAACTTCAATTAAATATCTTCAACATAATTCAAATTTCAAAATAATTCAAGATTTGTAACCCCCAATAAAACGGCATTCACATATTTTTCAGTTAATTCAATTATTGTTACCCCTAAAATCTCGTTTGATCTCATTCTGTCTATTTCAAAAATAGAACCGTTTCATTCTCTTTTTCAGCATGGGCATGCGATAAAACTAGTCTATATACAACGATGGATTGAAACCCAAAGAAAAAACCATTCAATATAATATTACATCCTCAAACTCATACAATCATCAAATTTCTGTGCACTAATACCATCATTACTTCAGTTTTCTATGCACATATGGTTTTTGTTCAAACCATAGAACATGCACTAGAAATATTTAAATTTTTTAATGAAAATATGAATTTCCTGAGAATAATCACAATTTTACGGATTAAAAGCTAACTACTATGCAGTGTAAAGATACTTCAAAGATGGCAGATAACATACGAATTGACTCATTTAAGAAGCTGTGTACAGATAATTATTAACTCCTCAAAAAGTTCATAAGTTCATGAATTTTGTTAACACGCATTTAAGCACATCATAGATTAATTGTTGCAAAGAGTTCTTTATTGACAAAAAATTCAGGAGGTTGCTAACAGACTAAATGTAAATGAATGAAAATCGGGCAGGGGAGGAGATGACGAGGATGATTTCGCATGTCACTCTTCAGAAAGAAATAAGAAATCAATTTGACAATGTAAGTCAAGCTTCAAGTTCCATGATTGCTAACAGGCATTAATTTATTGAAAAACATTCTACAAAAATGGAAACAGATTGCAGTCCTTAAAAGAGCAATGCAATCCAACTATCAGAATTTCAAACCTAACTATCGGCCTGCTGGAAAATTTTTTATCAATGCAATCTTCTGTTCAAAATGTTCAAAATCTGAAATACTTCATGAAAACTAAACGAAATATTAGCTCGTCATAGCAACAAACAAACTAGATACTTACAACGATATCTCTCACAGCATCGTTTGGATAAGACACGTCATCTCTGGAACGTGTCAACAACACTATCTCTGTCCAGGTGGGGTCCACTCCATTTTGTTCAGCCTAAAGAATCCACTTCACTAATTAGGCCAATATCTAAACTACATGTAATCGAAAACAAAATATCTTAATGTAATGTAGCTCAATATATATTGTGATAAGTTATTGTTACCATTAAACCATAAAGTTGAGCCACTGGACGTGACCCGGTTGTTGGATGACAGTCTTGCTTAAGAGCATTCTCCCTATTTATCTCACGGTTATACTTCAATAAAGATAAATAATTGACACAATGTTATAATCATCGAAAATATAAAATTAATGAAACGTTTTACTTAAAGTATAACAATTTATAAACTTACCAACCACTTTGCTGAAATTCTTAGAGCAATGTAACTTGCCCAATCATCTTTAGTAATGGAATCCGGGGGTGTTTCCTCGTTATCTTTTTGACTTTTGGTGTAATCATAATACCGGTTCCATAACTTGATCCTCCTATTTTTCCATTGAAGGCCCATTGCTATCTTCATTTCGTGGCAAGCAACAGCTTTGTGCTCAGGAGGTTCAATGTAAAACTTAGTCTGCAAATAAATGAAAAACAAGTTAGATTTTTAGTAAGATTGAAAATGGTAAAACCCAATTGTCTCACGAAATCATACCAAAACTTGATTTTGGATATCATTATCTTTGATCTCCAGGGGTATTACCGTCCAATCATTTACACCCACAGGATAATGTTCACTATTTGATATCACCTCCCTCAAAATAGAGTGGAGTGGCTTAACACTCTCTCCTATAATACCAGGACCACTTGTTTTAAAAGTGAGCACTACCCTCTTGTGGAAGGAGACCTTATCATGAACGTCCCTCGCATTTTTCAAAACCATTGAGCCACACTTTTGGGGATTTTCGGGATTAGTAACATCTGCATAATTAAGATCATTAATTATATTCAAGATGTAAAACTTTTATAATCATAACATGAATTTAAACCAGACCTATAAGCTCACACATCCCCGTGGACTTATACACAGATGAAGCTCCTCTCTTGCGCTTGCGTCCTGAACTGCTATCTTCTGATGCCATATTTTTCTGTGTTAAATTCACAAATTAAACAAGTTACAAGTGATAACTACTATAAACCGCTTAAAAGATGTGTATAGGTCCAACACGCTGTGTTGATTCAATCATTCTATATTTCATGATATCTTCAGTAAGAACAAAAAGAATAAAATAAAAAGAAATACTAAGATATAAGTTGAGCGTCGCATTAAACAGATACCCGAGGGCAGCATAAAATTAATTAGGTACTGGCTTTGTGGTTGTTGTTATCGCACTAATATATCATCAATATTTTCAAAATGAGAACCCATCATAAAGACCAAGAGTCCACTGCTTCTCACCAAAAAAAGAGTCCACTGCTTGTGATGAGTGAGGTTTCATAACACCATTCAGATTGGAAAGGTATCATTTGGATTCATGTCCAGGGCATCTAACATAACAAGCAAATTCTGAGAAAGGCACTGTCTGATTGTATACATGAATATCAGCTTGCAATACCAGCTGAAAGTAATAATTCTATAATAACAAGCAACAAAATGCAAATGGTACAAAATGAACTTAGACTAAGGGGATAAAAAAGCAAACATAATGACACAACACATATTAGTCTGACATGGGGAATGATCACCAGAAAACCCAACCAAACTGGAAAAATAGGATTCAAGTAGGGCAAATGCTTTATTATTTTGGTTGTAATTTGAGAGAAAATTTATAAAAATTGAACATGGCCAAGGCAACCTTTAGAATATTTTTGGTAAGATGAGTTAGCTAGAATTTAAGAACAAATTAGATTTTGATATCAATGTAATTTAAATGAAGACAAATGATTTGCACTGTAAACAGAGTGCATGCCATCTTTTCATTCAATTCATCTGGGTGTATTTAAGTATGTTGTTTACAAATATAGAAAGAGCACAACTTTGGTTTCACATTCTATCTAGACATTATATAATCAGATTGCCAAATGGAGCAAACTTGACAGAAAATTATGCTTGGCAGAATATACACAGAATAGTCATACTATAAAAATAAAGAATTGTATGTCATAATGCGGAAAATTATGACAAGAGTAGAATGATTATGGGACAAATACACATAGAGGCACTAAAAAGTGCTGCACAGTAGTAGAAAGTAAAAAATCGGAAACATGGCGCTTGTAACATGCTATAGAATGTGAGATATTTCAAATCATAGAATAGTAGCTATTTCCCAACAGATACATGTTTTCAACTCTCAAGAAATAATAAACAAAAGATGTCCCCTACATAATTCAAATAAGATGACAAAGCAGGAAAGAAGAGCAAGAGGCTACATTCAATATGAGAACTATGTATGCGGTAAGCGTAAATCCATTAAAAGGATATTGCGAGTTAATGAAAAGATATCATCCATATCAAATAGATTATATTACATTACAAAACATACATGCCCTCTTAACAAAGAAAATATCCAGTTCAAATTTTTGAACAACTCATTATCATGATGCCCATTTCAATAACCAAACATTCAATTAAAGGAAACCCTTGTATGCAGACCCATTCACGTGCTTCTGAAAAAATTACTTTAATGATAAATAACTAAGATCATCAACTGGTATATATATCTCTCCCTCAGGGCCCAAAAAATTACTTTAATGATGGTTTACCTCTCAATATATCACTAACGGAGGCCATAACTAAAGCAAAATTGCCAAAAGATAATAATTATAGCAACTCAAAATTTCATGCCACAGACGGGACCCAAATCATCAGAATTCCAAGACGGTTTAGAAAATAAACAGAAGGGAAAAGTAGCCGCTTGAATTTTCTGTATAACTAAGCAATTATATAGGAATTAGATGCCTAGTGGCGTTTTTTCTCTTCTATAAAAACTGCAACTGGATTTTTGAAAGCTATATTTGTGCGTCCATGTCAGATGAAACCAATCAGCAAAGAAGCTAGTTGGATGAGAATTTCTTTTTTATATTATATTTTTCCTTCCTATGTAAATCTATTTAGAAATAATGGGAATTTGCAAATAATTTATTTAGGCTAAACCAGCTAGGGAGATGAAGACAATTGGTAACGTCACACATTCAACACACATTCAACTTGCCATATGCAAGATATGCAACATAAATTAACACTCTGAATAAACAAATAGTTATCATTCCATGCCAAATAGGAATACAACTGTATTCTCATGAAACTGGAAATAATCTAATTCGTAAAATTCGTATAAGTTAGAAACAAAGCATATAAGATGTTTGACTGCTATCTCTGGAGGATTATAAGATAATGCATAACACATGATGCAAAGTTAGATAACAGAAAGGCTATGCAACTTCCAAAAACGTTTGACTGCTGGACAATTATAAGATGTCTTCTGTTTTAATACATAATCACATCCATCTAAGTCCAAAGCATCATATGTGGCAACCCTTCACAGAATATGATTTGTAAACGTACCTGCAGCAATCCTAGTTTAGCACCAACACAATGTATGGTTCATTAAACAGAAATTCTAGGTTCTAACACAAATTCAAGGTTCCCTTTTTCATATGTATTTTTTTTAAAAATAAACCAAATTACTTCAATTAGAAAATATGATTACTCTTTTAGATAAAAAAGAAACCAGTTTTCTAGGAAGGGATGCAAGTTACCAAAGGATTCTTTGAGGAGATGCACATGGATGTATGACTTCTTCTCCTTTAAACCCATGCATGTATCTATAACGTATCTGCAGTATATAAAAACTTGCATGCATGGCACTATTACCATGAATCAAGAACTAAGAGAGCAACTATTTCCAAATTACAATCATGGCACGTCATATTGTTAGAGTCTTAAGAGCATGATCATCAAAATTTAAAACTTGTACACATGCTAATTACAAGATGGAATCAAATAGGACCATATATTATAAGGTAAAATCGATTAGAAACATACCTTCTTCCATTGCATGTAAATTACAAGATCATTACAACTATCAATACAAAAAATAATGCAACGGGATACAAATAATATCAGCCCTACTCAAACTCTGCAGTAACATCGGCCCTTGCAACAAACAGCGAATCATCATCTGGAAATACCGCATCTGAAATTTGAGCTTGATTAATCTCGTTATCATAAGTCGAGCTAGCATCCTCTTCACCCATATCATATAAGTCTCTTGGTTTTACATGAATAGGAATACTCCACCCTTTATCAGCTTTATCCTCTACATAAAATACTAATTGAGCCTCGGCGGCTTGAATGAATGGTTCATCATCCTCGTGATCACCAGAGTGAATCAAGTGAGAGAAGTTTACTGATGTGAACCCAAATTCATCTACTCTAATAAACCTTTGGTTCATGGTATTGGCCCATGCACACTTAAATACAGTTACATGGAAAATATCATGGTAATTAAGCTCAAATATATTAACTAGTTTACCGTAATATGGTACTGTACCCTCTCTTGGCCTATTGTCACGTGTGCTTGCATAGCTCTTAGTTCCAAAGTTACAAAACACACCACTATTTTGAGTTTTCAAGTTTTTCTCTCGATCAATAGTTCGAAACTTGAACCCATTCACATTATAAGCAGTAAATTTTCTTGCTTGTCTCAATGGTCCTTGTGCAAGTGCAAGGAGTTCCTTTGAAGTTTGATCTCTGGGATTATCATTAATCTATGAAAACATTACAAACAACGTCAATAACTTGCAAAAAATCCGTTAATAACCTTGTAGTAGACAGAAAGTCGTACTCACGTAGATCTTAAACGCCTGGACAACGTTGCGATGGACTTCCTTCTCTATTTCATTGGAACTCACATTTCTTTTACGATTCCTCATTTTCGTCGTCATGTTGCGTCGAAACCGACTATACATTTAGAGATGAAAACATCAAAATGATTGGTCATGATCTAATATAATAAAATTCAAATAGATCAATGTCTTACTTACCTAATAAAATCTTCTACTTGAGGGCAATTAATCAATATGTGGCGATGTGCTTGCAGGAGTTCTATGTCACTTAATCTAGCAAGGGTACCGTCTCCAACTGGTTTACCCAATGGAGGAAACATGGATAAACTTGCTTCAGGCAGCATAGGGTCATCATCTACGCGCTGCTTACGATTGAATCTAGTCTCAATATCATCCTCCAAGTACCTCGAACAAAAGGTCATACATTCTTCAGAAAGCCATCCCTCAGCAATCAAGCCTTCTGGTTGGGATTTATTGCGAACAAATTGTTTCAATTTTCCTAAAAACCTACATTCACATTTATGGATAAGTGTCTGAACAAAGTAATTAAACCAAAAAAATCAATGGTTTGCATATGAAACATACCTTTCCATAGGATACATCCATCGATAATGTACAGGACCTCCAAGTCTAACTTCATCAATCAAATGAATTGTTAGATGAACCATAACTGTGAAGAATGATGGTGAAAACAACACCTCCATATGGCACAAGGTCAGCGCAATTCGTTCTTGATGCTTGCTCAATTCAGCAGGATTGACAACCTTAGAACACAATTGTTTGAAGAAGTAACCTAAATCAACCTACACAGAAGACACTGCACGAGGTAAAATGTTTCTAATAGCCAGAGGCAACAACTCCTGCATAAGGATGTGTGAATCATGGCTCTTCAGTCCAAATACTCTACGTTGCACATGGTCAATGCATCTTGAAAAATCACTTGAGTAACCATCTGGCACAATGACACATTTCAAAGTCTCAAGAAATGTGTCAATCTCTTGCCTTTTCATTGTGAACAATGCTGCTGGACAAGATTTTCCATCCTCTTTTGGCCAGAGTTCCTTTTTAATACCCAATTTTTGCAAGTCTTTTCGAGCCTCTAAATGATCTTTCCTTTTTCCTTTGTCATTTATCAATGTGAACAACACATTATCACATACATTCTTCTCAATATGCATCACATCAAGATTGTGACGCAATAAATTAGACTCCCAATATGGAAGTTGGAAAAATATACTTCTCTTTTTCCATTGCTTTGAAGCTTGATCAACATTTGCTCTCTTCCGCGTTCTGCTTTAAGTAGTACTACTAGTTGATGAACGTTTTCCAAATGAAAACTCAATATTCTCAGTTTGATTCAAAATCTCAAACCCAGATAACAATGTAGGCGGATCCCTATCTTCTATATGTCCATCAAAACGAAGACGATTCAACCGAAACTTGTGGCCTTGCCTTAAAAATCGACGATGACCCATGAAACACCACTTCCTACTACAACCCAAATAAAGTGGAATTTGATCAAAATTACATGAGGGACAAGCATAACCAGTATGTGTATTCCAACCTGAAATATTTCCAAGCCCTGGGAAGTCACTAATGGTCCACAATAAAGCTGCCTTCAGCACAAACACCTCATTTTTATATGCATCATATGTCTCAACCCCATTTTCCCACAATTCTTTCAACTCAGCAATTAAAGGTTGCAAATAGATATCAATATTATTTCCAGGCATTTTCTTTCCAGGAATCAACATCGAAACAATGAATTCAGTTGACTTCATACACATCCACGGGGGACTATTGTATGTGATCAAAATAACTGGCCAAATACTATAACTTGTGCTTAAATTCCCAAATGGATTAAAACCGTCAGTAGCTAATGCAAGTCGAACATTACGTTTCTTAGAAGCAAATTCAGTATGCATGGAATCAAAATGTTTCCAAGCTTCAGAATCC
Source organism: Scilla litardierei (assembly GCA_030789695.1). Lineage (NCBI taxonomy): Eukaryota > Viridiplantae > Streptophyta > Magnoliopsida > Asparagales > Asparagaceae > Scilla > Scilla litardierei. The sequence goes on along the minus strand of CM061131.1, from coordinate 49,525,745 downwards.
CTTGGATGTCGCATCATATCATCAACCGTAGGTTCACTTGCGTGCCACCGCATAGTCTCAGCAGTTTTAGAAGACATAAACAACCTTTGTAACCTAGATTTTAGGGGAAAGTAGCGTAATACCTTTACGGGCTGTTTTTTCTTCTTAGAGTTTTTCTTCCACCTAGACACCTCGCATTCTTTGCAATTTTCTCTATCCGCATCCGGCCCCCAATATAGCATGCAATCATTAGGACATGCATGTATTTTTTCATACTTAAGACCAAGTTTGTTAATGATCTTCTTCGCATCATAATTAGATGGTGGGATATTTGCAAATGAGAATGCATCATGCAACAATTTAAAAACCATATCCATAGCCTTGTCACTAACACCACACAAACACTTGATGTGATATAACTTGATTAGAAATGAGAGTTTTGAGAATTTGGTGCATCCATCGTATAATGGCTGTTCGTTATCTTTCAGCAAGTCATAAAACTCCCTGACATTACCATCACTTGACTCTCTGTCAGTATTTGACACACCTGCGTCTCCATCAACGACCGATTCAGTCATCTCTTGACTATTCATTCCCCATCTAAAGGCATCGTATACCATTTCTCGTATCGAATCTCCTGCTGGGGAAGCTGTTTCCCTTCTAAGATGCGATCCTGAAGCCACTTGTTCGACATTACTAGATGTTACCACCTCTCCATGTGAATCCCAGAAGGTGTAATTTCTTGGAAAATGGGTGAGGAGTAAATGTTCGAAACATTCGTCCCTCGTGCCAAACTTTAAAAATTTGCAATGTTCACATGGACACAAAATTTTCCCACGAATAGCCTTGTGCTCAAAAGCAAAATCCATGAATGCACTCACTCCTACTACGTATTCATGAGAACCTTTTGGTTGTTGAATCCAAGACTTATCCATCCTTCATACAAGAAAAAACTAATTAGTGTTATTAGGATAACAAAAATCTTTTGTCCTCAATCACAAACAAAAACAATAGATATTCGTATAAGCATCAAATAAGATGCAATCTCATTTTATGTTAGTATTGTCCCCCCCAAAAAAAATTAATAATAATTGATAGTTGTTTTTAGAGCAAAAAATAATTGGTCAGCCTACTTCCCTAATTATTTGTTTCTTAATTAGCTCTCAACTAATCATTAAAAATATGTATAACTCGTTGATTATTGTCAACAAAACAATCATTCATTGAGCTTAGAAAAAAGGGAAAAACCAAACACCGTTACATCCATCAAACCCCATGACACATACAAAGTCAATTTTACCATTACAAACGAGTTTAGAGATTATTCTGGACTTGGTACTCAAATGGCGGCAAATGTTTGTTATTTCTGATTTATTTTCATCCTTGATGTATACTTAACCAAGAAAACCCTAGAAATGGACTTGGTACTCAAATTGGGTGTGTGTCTGCGCGCGCGTGTCATCTACCATATAAAGGTTAAGAAACTATTTTTTTCACGGCGTATGATGTTTGTGTGTCAGCTGCCATATAAAGATTAATAAAATATTTTTTCAAGGCATAGTTTCTTTGTTCCAACAAGGAAAAATATCAACATATGGAAGTTTTGTCTCCAACCAAAAAAGCATTACCGGAGCTTCCTTCCAAATAAGGAAAAAGGAAATAAAAGTAGGAGAAAAATTAACACACAATAGATTCCAAATTTTGCTATCCCAGATTTACCGACATTGATTTTAACCTAAAATGCTAAAACCCATGACCTGCAATGCTTCAACAATGCGTTAAAAAATTTAGTAGAAACCAACATCGTTCAAATCAATATAATCATGAAAATTTAGTAGAAATCAGCATCATTCAAAACAAGATAATCAGATCAAGATGCCAATTGCGTGCCATACATATAGTCTTGCAATATTTCACAAGGAATAAGAGGAATATTGAGGATTGTACAAAAGGGGCTCTCACCCACGTACAATTTCATGAAGGCTTATAATCATTAAATAAAACAGTTGCCCATGCAATCAGAAAGCTTCCTTCACATAAAAAATATCTGTCACCAACTTATTACCACTAAATATGTAAGGAATTAGTAATGAGGTGTATTAAGTGTTTGGTTAGTGGCACAAAGTTTTACCATTCACAATAAATAAAATAAGCAAAGAAATAAGAGTGCTGTTATTTGCACCGCGTTAGTTTATGAATACACCGCATAATGTAATTTTTATGAATACACCGCTTCTCCTGCAATATATTTTGGCTCATCTTCTGTGGGGTGCCATCGGTAGGGGATATCGTCATCACGCATGGAGACGACATTGGAAGAGATCAATGAGTTCATATCGATCATCATGACACCAGCAAAGAGACAAATAACTGAGCAAGTGCACATGCACGAGCTTGGTGTTATATCACACGGTGAATGGAACAAGGAATATTGTTGGTCATTTCCAACAAACTTTCATGCACAACAGCAACATATTTTCCTTTAGCCCAATAATTGGAAGTACCCAGCTCCTACCTTCTAGCAAACTTGTTCAAAATATTTCCAGTTTATCTACGCGTTTGATGATGTCCAATTGTAAACATATGTTCCGTGCACTCTTGATGAGTAACTCTTTTTTTTTATATTCTTTTCAACTATTAGCGTTAATCCATTTAGAACACAGATTCAGCGATTTCTGGAACAATCCATTCGCACATTTTCTGCAAACTATTTTTCAGTAAAGCGGTGTATTCATAAATATTACATTATGCGGTGTATTCATAAACCAACGCGGTGCAAATAACAGCACTCAAGAAATAATGGAATAGTTTGAATGAAAGGAAAAAGGGAAAGGGGGGTAATTGAGTTCTTCTGCTAATTTATTCACAGCTACTTGTTGGTCATGGGAGCATGCATGCTACCTGGTTATTTTGAAGACTCAAAAGATGTGGTAATTAATTAAGAAAGAAGAAGAAAAGTGGCTTGTATTAAAGATTCATAATCAATGGAATTTTTATAGTTTGTTGATGGTAGCAATGAAACCGTAGGATGTGAATTCATCACAATCAGAAAGAGAGTAATTCTTCTGAATATCCTATTGGATCACACAAAGAACTCCACATGTAATTGATCCTGAAATTTTTTTTCTCTAGCATTTTGTTTCATTTAGTCTGCTATGGCGTAGAATTTAATTAAGCACACTGTTTCATTTAGCATTTTATTTCATTTAGTCTGAATATCCTATTCAATTCTTGCCCAGGTGTTTTAACTTCCTTAATTAATATGGCGTAGAATTTAATTAAGCACACTGTTTAATGAAAAGAAAATTAGACTTTTCAATAGCTGTGATTTTAACAATGCAACCAAGGACAACAATGGGCAGCTAGATGGCTAACATCGACATCGTACATCTTGCAACTAAAGGCAAAACGAAAAAAATTAAATGGAAAACCAATTGGCCAGGGCATGATAAAACACAGGCCTGATTTTGCCTATCTGGAAAACACATGCCTGATTCTAGAAACTCAAAAATATATCACATGGAAAGAAGACAATAGCAATATAGCTCTATTAAAGCAAAATATAATGGAACCAACACATGACCTTTAGTTCACAGACAAACCGATGGTGGGAAAATCAACAATTTCAAACAATTGCATGCATATTTGAGCAGAGAGAAATGAACAAGTGTGCATGCAAACAAAAAAATAAAAAATCGCAGCAAATAAAAAATTTCGAACAATTGCATCAACAATTTCCTCTAATACATCACATCAAACAAAAAAATAAAAAATCCCCATTAACTAGGCTCAAACATCACAACACAAATTATAGATTATCTAGTCAACAAATCATCACATAGCCATTACCAAATTGAACAAGATAACAAATACCCAACATAAATTGAACTTGGGAACCATTCACATACCTTAGAGGATTTGCAGACTCGGTGACTCAGATTTGCAATCTGCTCAAAGAAATCAAACAAAACTCGAACGTAATCGAAGATGTTTGTGTGTGTCTGCGCGCGTATGATGTTTGTATGATGTTTGCGCGCGTAATCGAAGAAACTCGAAACTACGTCTCCCGGATTTGAGATCAGCTTGAAGAAATCGAAGAACGAATTTTTGAGAACACGGAGGGATTTGTCGCTGGGATTCGTCGACGAAATCAAAGATCAAAATTTTAAGAACACGGAGGGATTTGTCGATGCGATTCGTCGAAGAAATCAAAGATCAAATTTTTGAGAACAAATTTTATGAATTGAGAAAGAAAATTCGTCTCTGTGATTTTTGATTTGTGAGAACGAAATCAAAACCAATGTGATTTTTGCCGATGTTCGGTGATTTATGCGGACAAAATCAGGGAAAAAAACTGGTCGATGATCCCAAGGTAATTTGGGTGGATTTAGGAGCGGTTCCGAACTGCTAATAAAGGGTTTGTCGCGGTTCTAAACCGCTACAAATATTAAATATTTTCTTATTTTTTTAGTTCTTTATAGCGGTTCTAAACTGCTACAACTGGTCATTTAATAGCGGTTTTGACCCGCTACAAAGTGCTTTTTAACGGTTCGAAACCGCTAATAAAGTAATAAATTAATACATAGTTCTATAGCGGTTCCAAACTGCTATAAAATGAAATTATTTCCTTAGAAAAATCCCCCCCGCCAGATTGCGAGGGCTTCGCGCCGTTTCCCTTTTCATTTAGTAGCGGTTCACAACCGCTACAACATAAACTTAACAAATGTTAATTTCGTTTTGTTCCTCTAATTGGATATATTTTTCTAATTAATTACTCAGTCTCCTGTTTTAACGGTTCCAAACCGCTACTAATGAAATTATTTACTCCCACCACTTTGCTTGTTCTTCCCGCTGGTTTTTTATTGGAGGATTTGTTTTGTAGCGGTTCGGAACCGCTACAAACTGGATATTAGTAGCGGTTTTTGGAACCGCTACTAGTATAACCGCTACAAATATGACGTTATGTGGTAGTGTGGGCGTATCTCTCAGATACCCGCAATCCTAACCGACTCCGGTTATTTCCATTCACAACAAATCAAAAGTATGTTAGGGAACCACAAAGGAAACCACACAGAGTGTATCACGCTAAAGAACATGTTTTAAAGGACAATTTCATTTCTAAAGAAAAATTGCATGATACTAAAATTTGGATTCCAAAGAATTTTGATAAGTTTGTTAAGAGTGCATATATACAAATAATTTTATGTAAGATGTGCACTTTTCTAAAAAATATATGTATGTGCATTAAAGGAAATCCAATCCTAAATGGATTCGGGTTTCCATTAAGTGATCATATTTTTAAACCCAATAATTGTAGAATATCATTGCTTAATGTTTATATTGTATTATACCCAATTTTAGAATATCACTAGTCATAACCCATGCCCGTGGGCACGGTTCATTTAATATTTTCCCTCACAAAATCTTTGTTCCCCAAAAAAAATATTTCCACTGTCAAAATTTAAAATAACAACAAATTAGCGTAAAAATATTTAGCAACATGAGCACTTTCGGCGTGGACGCCTTCGGCGCGGAACTACAAATTCGGCTCAGGCGCCTTCGACACGGAACAACAAATTCGACGCGTGCTCCTTTGTGTGCATTTAAGATATCCCCTTAAAATCTTTGTTCTCCCCAAGAATTATTTTCCACTCTAAAATTCAAACGAACAAAATAGCGTAAATTAAATATTATTTCCACAACCCAAATTTAAGAAACAACATATTAGGGTAAAAATATTTAGCGGCACGGGCGCATACGCCGTGGTCTCCATCGGCGTGGAACAACAAAGTCGGCGTGGTCGCATTCGCCGCAGAACAATAAATTAGCGTAAAAAAATTTCAGGATTTTACCGCTAATGAAAGCGAGAGTGTGAAGAATTTTTTATATGCACTTGTTTTTAATCGAAATTGTCTGAAGCATAGAAATTGGGAAGTGATTTGGGGATTAAATTTGTTTGTCTTACATTCTCACCATTAAAATTTTGAAAAAGGATGGCCCAAGTTTCAAAGGCAGAGCACAATTTTTTATGCATTAAATTTAAACGAATATCAATAATGTTGCATTAAAAATTTAGTTCACCGTCCAAAAGTTTCCCTCAAAATTTTTCACATACTATCATCCCAGCCATTCACTCATCAAGATTAAATCTGAGCCGTCTTTCTATCAACCTGTTTGTCCTAGTCAGCTTGTTCTAGTCAGCCCTAGATTTCAAAAAAGTTATGTTTTATATAATAGATTTTCTTTTCATTTTTCGTGCAATCTCTTTTTATACTTCCATGAGATAGAATTACGTTTGGAAATTCCGGTCATGTTCTGCCTAAAACACATTTACCTCTATGTGTCAAGCTTTTGAGATTAGTGGTGGGTGTCATTTTATTCCCATGGATTAAAATGTCGAAACAGCTGGAGCGATGAACGAACATAGAAAGTACGTACGGTTTGAGATTTAGCAACTTGAGCTTTTTATGGGGTTTATATTGTATATCAGACAGTGAAGATGCATGCTATAAATTTACCTATTTGCTCAGAAATGTTCAGAATCATGATTACGACACTCAAGAATACAGGCCAATCAGTACGACATGGATATCAATTAGCACCACCAAATCAAATGATGCATATATAATAGATATATGTTCAAGTCATAAAGATTAAATACGCCAATAAGTTCCATAAAACCCCAAATATAGATTCGTTTACTCGTTTAGCTTCACCGACATCGTTAAAAGCTAGTTAGACAACCCATTCATGGACTGCAAGGAAGCACAGAGAATATGGATAAAATGGAATAGAAACGCAATAACGCAAGGATTCAACGTGGCTGGTTCTAACTTGGGCTACGTCGCAAGGCAAAAGAAACCTGAAGAACATGAGCGCGAACAAGTGAGGTTGCATGGGGAAAGTGACTTCTATTCAATCATTGATGTGGTTGGTTGTTGCTGGCTTAATTAAGTCATCATGAATGTAGTCGCCCCCTTCGAATAAAAGCACTCACACGGTGTCTTCGCTGTTAGGAACGACGATGCGCATACGCTTTGTTCGGTATCTGTTGCCGTTTTCATGGAGGCATGTCGTGCACCGACCACAATTAAGGATGACACTGTGCATATATATCATTGCCATCGATGGCAGAAGACTTCAAATTTTATCAGAAAGCTTCTTTTCTGCTTCCTGTTAGATTGGATGAGTTAGATTCATACAAGATTTTTTTGGTTTGGAAAGATGAGAGAGAACATATAATCATGATATCATACCCTTCTGACAACAAATAGAATCAAAAACTTCTCAGCGATCACCACTATACGTTGTCGTGTCGGAACGGCCATACATGTCAATCCTAAACTCCTAGAATGTACGTAAATACTACCGTCTACAATTAATATGTATCCGATGTGGTCTACTTGCAAAAATAAAAATAAAAATAAAAATTCTCGTATAGGAAGATTGAGGCACGTCTTTGGCGCTGAAAGCAAAATTGGATGATTAAGAGCCATGAATAATTTATCACGGATAATAAGTGCTATAGGTTAGCAATTGTTTTCTTGAATAAACGTTGGTTCCCCCACATGGGTGGATTTAGGTGAGTCGTCGTTTTCCTTTTGATGATGGCTACATAAGTACTTGCATGCTTGCATCTTTTAAATTCGTTTTAAAAATAGTTAGATATCTAAAATACTTTAAAAAAACGGAACTAGATATATAAGAAAAGTAAGTTTAGTTGATTAGGCATTTCATGTCAAGCGGCTTTCTTCTGGCAGGTACATGCATTATTAATTCGATATTGTGACAACATTGGGCCGGCTTTCGAAGATGGAAGAGATATTTTCATCAGAATATAAAGGAGCCCATTGAGGACGCGGCGTGGAGGCCAATCAAGCCCACAAGGTCCATGCAGAAGGTTAACCATTTACCCAGTCAAAGCCAAACCATGTTCTGCTCGTTGAGCTTCCAAGCCTTAAGGGGATGGTTAATAATGGGGTTAATAATGACGGAGTAAGTGGAGTATATGAGTTACGAATATCTTTTAGGGGCAATCATGCCACCATTACAACAGTGCCGTTATCCACCAACAGCACTAAGGGGACACCCTCACCTATAAGTAGTCCAAACGACGACGGGACTAAAGGGGGTACACTCCAAAGATACTAAGTAATAGGTACTTTGACTATTCTCACTCTATTACTTTCCACTAATATTTCTTCCTCTATAGCTTGGTGTGACATTAACAAGTCGACTTCCCAATAGGTTAGTCTTCGTTGTCCCAAGTCATTTTAAGTCCCCTATTAACTTAAGCATCGGAGGGGATTTGGGCCGAAACCCAGATTCGACACGCCTGACGATTTGTCTATGCTGCAGATAGCTTGGCAGATCTCTCGAAACAACTAAAGAGCTAGGTCAGGTGTCATCCAGATAGCTCGGACTAAGCTCTCCCTGACCCGGGTTCCAGCCAACACGGGTCCCACTCCTCGGCCGACGAAGGTCCACGTCACTACAGACGTCCATGTCAGCTTCACTGCACTATTCGATGATTTCATCCGTTAACAGTTGGCGCCGTCTTTGGGACCAAATGATGCATCCCCGTCTTTGCTGAACAAAAGGCTATGTCAGCTGAACCCAACAACACTGAACCATTCCATGGCGGGGTCGACCCTGATACCCCGCTCATCGATGAAGATTCTGGTTCTTCTTCGGAGGGGAGACCAGAGCCATGTCTGATCATGCAAGAGCAATTCACCGTGTATTTGCAGACGGTCAATGCCTACATTAAGGTATTGACTACATTCATATAACGAATGGAACGAGAACCAATGCAGTTGGTCGTGGTACAACTGCCCCTAATTCGACGCTGAGCCTAGTAGGACGACAATCTGCACCAAGGAGCTAGAGGGCTAGTGAGCCGAACTTCGATAGGCTAGTCGACCCTCTGCTTAACGCTACTCTCCCGTCTCAACAAAAGCCCAGGGTTAGCAACATTGATGGAGGCCATGGTGACCACATGGATGGTAACAACCGCTCCACCGGGCGGCTACAAGGCCATGCACCCTCCAACAACAGAAGAGCTTCACATTGCCCTAATCATAGCGACGCGGAGTGTAACGTCCCGATCCCCAGGATACCCGAAAAGTACGAATCCATACCAGATATTTCCAAAGAGACGAGTGTTACGAAGGGAGATACAAAAACTTAGAGCAGGTCCACTGTGCACTGCTGGGGTAGTACCTGTAATGTTCCCAAAGAAAAACAAAAACACCAAGAGCCAACACAGAGAAACACAGAAGCAACAAGGGAACATCATACTTTATATATATATAAATATCTCATCAAGTCCATTATACATCATCTTATACATATGTACAACAAAATAATTCATCATCGAAAATGAACCCAAGAGTACAATATCACTCACCTCTCCCCTCACCAACCAATCCTACACTCGAACACCTCAACCATATCTCCAAACTCCATCTCTGCCAACAACTCCAACGCCTGAAAAGCAACGGTTGGGGCACGTCAATGCGTGATCCAGTAGGAAATGCCAACTCCAACTAGTATGACATTCCCTAAATGCAACTACTTTACATATTGATGCATGTCATAATGAAGTGCAAGTGCTACAAGGGAATATATTTAAAGAACTTGACACGGCATAAATAAAAGTGTGCAACATAAACATCAAGTAAGAGAGCTACCATAACTAAACAAATAACACTACAACCACATCACTTATGAAAATATAAATAACATAAATAACGGAAACATGTACCTAGCAAAGGAAGACCTGCAAAACAAATGTGAGTACCACAGAAAGAGAAGTATACTACAACGTCAAAGAGAAGAAACATAATGTGAAGCATGTCCAGAGGTCCCAGGTTCATATGTGATAGGCCTTGTGGTCCCATGACATTACCCCCATGGAAAAACATAACCTATCCGCATATCATCCCAACAAAGGGGCATACACTCACGTGCCATGCTCATCATATACATAACCACATACCACCACAAACAAACACAATGGGGGATGCCATGTCCACCCTCCTACCTCCCATCACATACAACCCTAGAGCCCCTAAGCATACAACACATTATACTACCATGTTTCATAAAAAAATAAAGGCAACATTTCATTCCCTTTCATTACAAGTGGACCATGCATCCAAGTGACATGCCCTTCATCATAGATGTTTACGGGTGTTTTCTCACCACTGGATCGTTGATCGAGGATTGAATGGCCAATGTGGTCAAGGGGTCGGTTGATATCCCTTGGGTACGTCGAGCACACGTGCGCTCAGCGTGGGCTGGAGATGGAGTCGAGGTCGAGTGCAAGATCTGATCAGAGGGTCGGTCCTCGGTTGAAGCATAGCGGAGGGGAAGCCTTGGCTCTGCTTGAGGGGCTTGGCCTCGGTCAGACGAGCATCGAGGGGTAGCCTCGGCACTTCATTTGTAGCCTGGTCTTCGGTTGATAGCCGCGCCCGCTTGCTGCTGGGGCGGACGTCTGGCGTAGAAGGGTAGCCTCGGCGCCTTGGTCAGCTTCTTCCTGAATAGACGAGAAACTCGTCAGGGGGGTCGGACCTTGGTTCTGGCCGTATCCCCTCCGATGCCTAAGTCAGATCAGGGTCTAAATTGTATTCGGCGGGGTAGGTACGACTCGAGAGGAGATCGATACGCTGACCCGCGGCACGAGCAAGGGGAGGGAAATGTAATGGAGGAAGACCAAGATTGTTGATGGTATACCTCAGATCAGGATACCTGGGGTTCGATCCCTTTGGCGGTTGCTCTTGCTACCCTCTTATAGGGTCCGTGCCACGATTGCCCCCCGATCCATGTCCTTCGTCTGCCCCCCACTTATGCCCCCGCGATTCGCCTTCTTCAAGGCGCCTGCATGGGTCGTGGGGAACGTTGATTAACGGACCACTTAATGGTCATTAAGGAACCGCATATTCAGGGGGGCGACCGTCTCGGAGGAGCACGAGCGGATCGTGCGTCCTCTGGGCCAGTCTGGCATGACATAGGGCTTCATCCGTGGGCCTCGTCTAGCATGGCCCAGCCTCTCTAATGGGTCTCTCGTTCACGGCTGGGCTTTGGGTCTCTGTTTCTTGGGCCTTCCCAAAGTAGTCGTATCAATTGCCCCCATCGGTCGTGTCGATCCGCTCCTGCCGGTTCGGCTCGGCCGATGCGACTCCTGCTGATTTTTACAGGTGTTCCAGTCGAGGCTGGTTCATTAAATGGGGACCATCATGAGGCGGTCTGTTCAAATCCCTCTAGGTGCAGATTTCGAAGCACCGTCGGTTCCCGGATCCTGCCACGTGTCCCCGTGCGTTCATCTTCGCCACGCGAGGGGTCGTCTTTGGGGGAAAGAAATGTATAAAAGGAGAGCGGCCACCCATAGGGCGAGGGTCTGCCCTTTCCAATCGTCTTCCCCCCATTCTTTCTTCTCTCTTTTCGTCAGGCCGAATCCTGTTCGAGCTCTATCTCATGTCGTCCTCCTCCTCTGCTAGTTTGGATTGCCCGGAGAACGTCGTTGATCCCGACCCGGCCTACGGGTCTGTCTCAACGGTTCGCCGCCACGAGGGCTTACTTTCAGGGGTGCCCTCTGAGGTTCTTGGGTGGCCTTCGTCCCTCTGTGCCACCTCCATCGGGAATATGCGCACCAGCTACCTTCTTCCCTCATACTCTGCCCGAGCCCCTGAGCCCGACGAGCAGATCTGCTTTCCCAGACCTCAGGAGGTCGGGGTATACGAAAAGTGTTTTCTGTTTGGGCTTCGGTTTCCTATCCACCCTTTCATCACCGAGTTTCTGCGAGCCCATAGAGTGGCCTTATGCCAATTCTGCCCCAACGCCATTGGGCTCGTCGTTGGGTTTGTCGTTCTTTGCGTTTTGAAGGGGGTGGTCCCCTCCCTCCGACTCTTCGCCCAATTCTACCGTCTGAGCCATTATCAGTCGGGGCCTGGATTTATATCAGTGCTCGGCCAAAGATGAGCCTGGTGCTAGGGCTGCCGAGCTCCCTAAAGCTCTGGAAGGGTGAATACATCTTCATCGTCTTCCCGTCGGACGTGGACTTCCCGACCCAATGGAGCACCATCAGCACGCTGTCCCTTGAGCTGGGTGACCCAACCGATGCCGAGCTCGAGGCGGTGAAGACCCTGCTGGCAGTCCCCACAAAGGACCGGAGAATCGATGTTCTCTTTGACGATCTTAACTTACGGAAGACCACTTGGCCCATGGGTGAGTTCTGCTGTCGTCTGTCGCTTGGAGGAGTTGATGTGTGGGGCTATCTCGGCCAGTTCTGACCCTTTCCTCTGCCCCCTTTTACAGGTGGATTTGCCCCCGACTCCTCTCCGACCCCTCCCCCAGTCATGGTCCCCGAGCCCGCTCCACGAAGGAGGGATCACGTATTAGAGGTCCGAAAGAAACAGCCGCCACACGGTGCGGGTTCCAAAAGAGCGAGGGGGCAAGTCCCATCCTCTCCCTTACCGGGCGTCTCAAAGAAGGCCTGTGCCCAAGTCAAGGAGGTTGGTGTTTCACTGCCCGAGGGTCGGGCTCCGCCCTCCTCGGCTGAGGTTATCTGACCGTGGAACGGGCCTTCATCGCCACCACAGAATCCCCTCCCTGAGGTTTACGAGCAGTATCTGGGAGCGTTTCACTCGGTTCCGGTCGATTTACCTCAGTCGGGCGAGGGTCTTCTCTGACCTCGCTTCCCAGTGGGGCCGGGGGAGTCGGTTTTTGCTGACTGCGGAGTGGCGGCGCGGCTGGCTGAGAACTGCTACCTTCCTTCGGACCAGGCTGTATTGGATGGGGTCAAAGGCGACCGCCTAGCCGCCTTCATGGTCCAGGCTGGTCAACAGGTAAGGCATTCTCGCATACCTCATTCCTAGTAGCAGTCTTCATTTCATCCCTGTCTCTTGGTGCAGTTGTCCTCGGTGGGGGTTTCGATAAGGTGCCAATTCGAGGCCCTTCATTAGGCCAAGGCTGACATGGCACGGACCGTCGAGGCCGAGGGGGTCGAGGGTGAGGCCAGCCTGCTGGCCGAGGTGCGCATCAAGTCCTTGGAGACCCGGGTAACTGAGCTTTCCTCTGCTTTAGAGGGATCAGATCGGGAGAAAGCATTGGCTTTGATTGGGAAGTCTAAGGCTGAGGACCGGATTGCCGAGCTCATGGAGGCCGCCGAAGCGGACGCTGAAGCTGGCGGGGGAGCCCCTGCCCCGATCATTGCGGCCGACTCCCCGGAGCACTCCAGCCTGCTGGAGGCGGTGGAGGAGAGAGAGAGAGAGAGAAATCTCTTCTAGTCCAGCTTAACGCGAGATCCAGAGAGATCGAGGTGGATCAGGCGAAGCATCAGCGCCGGGTTACCATCTTAGAAGATCGAATCTGAGAGCTGGAGGCGGTGAACCCCGCTCAGATTGCTCAGGATGCTGTGGACGAGTACACCCTTTCTTTCGTAGCCTCGGCTATGTCCGAAGCGTTCGAGAAGGGGTTCGCCCGCTGCAAATCCGAGATCCAGAAGAGGTTTCCACTTTCAGGGATCGATTTCGAGGAGCTCCAGGTGTTCTCCGACGGAGAGGGAGAGGCACGGGTCGGACCCCTTGTGCAATCTGTTGGCGGTCCTGAGGGGGCTCCCGGCAGAGACGAGTGAGTGAGAGTTGTCGCTTAGTTATTGTGCTGTTATGTAACACTCCCTCCCTCCCCCTTCTATTCCGAAATGAAGTCTCTTTTTTCTGCTTATGACTGCTTGTCTTCCCCCTTGGTGTGTGCCCATATTTGGGATTTGCTGGCGATGAGGTGGCTACCCTGCCGGGGATGTTGCCCCTCATCCTTGCAGCATGTTTGGCCGATCGGCTGGCTGGGGGATGTTGTCCCTCAGGCTCACGGCCCGATCAGTACGCCAACATACCGGGGGAGTTTCCCCCGGCCTTACAGTCGGCTCGATCGGTCAGTCTGCTAGGGGTGCGACACCATGTCTTGCGACTGACCGATGAGGTCGACCGCTGAAGTCGACCTCTGGTCCGACCTACTAGGGGAGTTGCCCCTAGCCTTACGGCCGGCCGGTTAACCGACCTGCTGGGGGAGTTGCCCCCAGCCTTACAGCCGGTTGGTGTCGTTCAGCCTGCTGGGGGGCAACTCCTAGTCTGACGGCGGATCGACGGACCGACCCGCTGGGGGAGCTGCCCCCAGCCTTACGATTGATCCTCCCCCTAGCTAACCAAGGGGGGAATGTCCCTCGACCTGTCGACCGGTTTGGGGGAGTCAACCCGCTAGGGGTATATCCCCTAGCCTTATGAGCCTCTGCTCGGGTGCTCACCCCGCGAGGTCTCCCTCATCCTGAGTGAGCTTCTCACGGTCACTAAGTACGAAGATGAATAGGCTCGAGTGATTTTATTCGGGTAGATGGAAGAAAAGAGATACATTTGTGGGCAATCTCATTGATAATATTTGCGCAGGTGCTCGGCGTTCCAGGTATGGGTAAGGATCTTTCCCTCCGAATTGGCTAGTCGATAAGTCGCAGGTCCGAGGACCTCAATGACCTTGTAGAGTCCTTCCCACTTAGCCGCTAGCTTCCCTTTGCGAGTGATCTCCGGGCTGAAGGCAGCTTTTCTGAGGACTAGATCCCCCTGGCGGAAGCTCCTCCCCCTAACTCGGGAATTGTAGTAGCGAGCCACCTTCTGCTTCTGGCGGATGATGGTGGCCAAGGCCTGCTCCCGTCGCTCGCCTAGGAGCTCCAGGCCGAGCTCCAAGCCTTCCGAGTTCCTTTCCTCATCGAAGTGCTTTATGCGGAGGGATTCCTCGCCTACATCGACAGGCACCACTGCCTCGGTGCCATACGCGAGCATGAACGGGGTTTCGCCGGTGGCTTGTTTGTGGGTCGTTCTATACGACCAAAGTATCCCTGGGAGTTCCTCCGGCCAACTCCCCTCGGCGTCCTCCACTTTCTTACGGAGGGGCTCTATGATGCACTTGTTGGCGGCCTCTGCCATCCCATTAGTCTGGGGGTGTGCCACCGAAGCGAAGAGGAACTTGATCTTCCATTCTGCGCAGAAGTCTTTGAACCCAGCAGAGTCGAATTGTTTCCCGTTGTCTGTGACGATGGCATGGGGAATTCCAAACCAGGAGATGATGGAGTTCCACACGAAACTCTTCGCCTTCTTCCACGTGATGGAAGCAAGGGGCTCGGCCTCGATCCACTTGGTGAAGTAGTCCACCGTCACAATCAGATATTTCCTCTATCCTCGTCCCGAAGTGAACGGTCTGAGGATGTCGAGCCCCCATTTCGTGAAATGTATGGGACTGACAATTGGAACGAGTTCTGACGGGGGGTTTGAGCCGAGTTTGGCGAATCTCTGGCATTTCGGACACCTTTGGACGTACTCTGTCGCGTCGTGGACCAAGGTTGGCCAGTAATATCCTTGTCTCAAGATTTTCTGGGCGATCGTCTTGCCTCTGTGGTGATTTTTGCAGATCCCCTCGTGCACCTCCCGGAGGACGTAGTCAGCCTCTCGAGGTCCGAGGCACTTAAGGTAGGGGAGGATATCCATCTTTGTCCAGCGTCTTCTGTAAAGTACCCCTTCGTGGATCATGTATCGGAGTGCCTTCCTCTCCAAGGTTCGACGTTCGTTAGAGTCCGTCGGCACTTCCTCATGAGAGTGGTACCGAACGATCGGATCCATCCAGGTGGGGTCCCCGTCGATCGCCATCACATCCTTCTCCCCCGTGCTGGGGAATCAGAGATTTTCCACGTAGATGGTGCGGCCCAACTCCTTGGTCGAGGAGGAATCCAGTTTGGATAGAGCGTCTGCGCGAGCATTCTCTGACCGGGGGAGGTGAAGGGTCTCAGCCTTCTTAAATTTGGACAGCTCGGTCTTGGCTGTGGCTAGGTAGCTGATCACTCCATATTTTACACCTTTTTTCTGCATGTTTGCATGCCATTTTGATCGCTCGAATCGCGCTTTTCACGATTTTTCGGCAATATTGCGATGCTTTTCACGATTTCTTGTTTTTGTCGAATTTCAGGAGATTTCGAGCGATTTGGAGTTATTCTGAGATGCACCCACTCCGGAGTGTCACCCGTGACTCCTTCGAGGGGAATTTTGCTATTGGAGAGGAGTGGGAGAAGAAAGAACGTCATAGGAGCGACGAGGGAGCAAAAATACGAAGATTGGGCATTTTGAGCATGTCACTCGGCCGAGTGAAGGAGTCACTCGGCCGACCATCGAGAGCCCGCTCGGCCGGTCAGATCGGACACGTGACAGACTGAGTATCAGCGTGCACTCGGCTGAGCATCGCCAGCCCACTCGGCCGAATCACGGAGATACCACTCGCCCGAGTGGCATCAAGACGACGACAACGAAAAGTCTAGAGTTACTGTAATTTGTCAGTCAAATCCCGAGTTCCGACTCGACCGAGTGAAGAAGTCCACTCGGCCGAAGCAAAGAAAGTCACTCGGCCGAGTGACTCCCGAGGAGCCGACCCCCAAAAGTCCGAAGTTACTGGAATTTGTCAGGGTTTGTCACTCGGCCGAATGACATTTGTCACTTGGCCGAGTGAGCCGCGCTGCCTGTAGCGTAAATTGCCATTTTGATGCTGCGCAGGGGCATTTTCGTCACAGTTTTTTGGTCGATTTTGGGGGTTATTTAACCCAAGTTTTTAACCTAGTTTAGAGAGCTTTTTCAGAACTTTTTGCAGCCTTTTTTAGATTACTTTTAGGAGATTAGATTGAGCTTTTAGGGGGGAGAGAAAAGTGTTATTTTGTTGGATGCTATTGATTCTTCATTGGTTTGTCTCTCCCTCTATCAAAAACTCCATTTTTATTGATATATTGAATATTGCAATGAATTCTATTGATTTTATTTGTGAATTTCTATTGAATTTCATTATGGATTGTGAGTAGTTTTATCGTCTTAAGACGTAGGGATGAACCCTACGAACCCTATTTCTAATTTGTGATGAATTGGTGAAATTATTGCTAGGATTGATTAGGGTTAGTTTGGGATTGATTTAATACGAATAGCTAAGGATTCATACCGATTGGGATTTGCAAGAGATTGGATCCCAACTCGATAGGAAGCCCTAGACATTCGAATTGGGTTACAATTGGATTTCTCCGGAATCGGTTTGCAAGAGATTGGACCGAAACTAGGGTTTTCGATTGCAATTCTATACCAATACCCGTTTGCAAGAGATTGGACGGGTAGGAACTATCCCAACCTAGGTCGTAGCTCGAGTTTGCACGAGAGTGGGCTCGAGATACGATTGAACGATGTTGTTGTTCTTCACGCTAGCTTGCCTAGGCTAGGGTTTGCAAGAGATTGGACCCTAACCTAGGTTTGCTATAGACCGGCAATAGCGCGAGAGCGTGAGCTTGGTTCTACATTTAGTTGCAACTAGTTCACCTGAATTTCAAGTCTATCAATTGTGAAACCTACGAATCACAATGACGAGATACGGTTTGTAGCGGGGATTCTCTACCCCCTAGGCGTCTTTATTGATTTGATATTCCTTTTATACAATTGAACGACTGTGACAGCTTTATTGCAAACATTTCTTGACTGTTCTTATAGCCAGGTGAGTTGAAGAAGACAATGTCATTTGGCCTCCTCGTGTTCGATACCCGCTCGCCGCTACACCGTGTGCTTGCGGTAAGACTAGCGAGTCGCGTGCCCCGGTTGCATTTCCGCACACCTCGGGGCTCCGATAAAGTTTTTGGCGCCGTTGCCGGGGAGGCAATAGTGTTTGATTCTACCTACCTAGCTATTTTTCTTTTTTGTTCTATTATTTCTATTTTTATTTTACCCTTCCTTTGTGCTAACTATTTCTTTGAAACTCTGTTCTCCCTTGCATGTACACGAGATCCTCGGTGAACCCCGAAGAAATACTATACGATCCGGAGATCGAGCGTACATTGAGGATCCGAGCGGAGAAGAGACCCATTACGGAAGGGAGTTTTATGACCCATTCTGAGACACCCGAAGAATTGGCGGAGCGAATGGCGAGGATCATTTCCATTAGAGATAGGCTTCGGCCTAAGACTTCTTCCACGACCTTGTCCATAGCTATGCCAGAGTTGGCGGCCGACAAAAATTTCGAATTGAAGACCGGATTGATGGTTCTGATGCAACAATATCCTTTTCATGGGAACTCCCATGAAAACCCTCATTACCACATCCAGCTCTTCCTATCAAAATGTGCCACCTTCCAAATGCCGGGCGTCTCCATAGATGCTATCAGACTGTTCATCTTCCCCTTCACACTCAAGGACAAGGCCTTATATTTGTAACGGCCGCTTTTCGACCGTTCGTATTGTTCTGCGTGCACGTGCTTTATCGTGCACGTATTTTATTTGGCTATTACTGAGCTCTGGCATATGCGATGTGATATGCCGTTGCGATCGTTGTGAGGTATTGGATTTTATAGTAATTTTTGGGAACGTCATTTCACGGCTCGTTTTCTCTCAAAACGACTTTGAACGATAGGGGCGTTGTGGTCAATTGACTCAAAACACCATTTCTAAATTTTCGTAAATTTTTGGTGGGTGTTACGCACGATCAGGCTCCGTAGATCTGTACGTCTCGTCTCCAAGATCGTTCTGGTATTTTCGGATAATTTTTCTGACTCCCGGTTTGAGAGTTATCGCCCAGATAAATCTGGACCGTTGATTTGCCCTGATCAATTTCGAAATTCAAATTGATTAGCCAAATCTGGCTATATCCCAAATCTTTTGCACAAGAATCTTTCCTAAACTGCCTACTCTATTGTTCCCTAGCCTTTTCCCTAATTGCACACCCTCTATCTCTTACCCCTAACACATCTAACTTATAATTCAAATGTTACATATCAATTAAACTATTATTTAAAAACCATAATCCTCAACCTTTATTTCACGTGACCTAAGAAATAACTAGGGCTGCAAATTATTTTCGCAGCAGCCGCCGCCTAACAAAAATACCCAAGGCCGACATCCCTCTCGCACCCTCCGCCTCCCTCATTCGCCGTCACCGTCGCCGGCCCCCGCGACCCCGCCGGCGACCCCGGCAGCCCGCGTCGCCACCGCAGACGACCGGAGGCCACCGTTCCTCCCCCGACGCCCGCCTGCAATTCCCGATCACCCGCAGCCCGTACGACGTCGATCGACGTCGGAGTTCCGCCGCCGCCGTGAGTTCCCAGCGTCGCCACGCCTCGCCTGCGTCACCGACCCTCGCCCCGACCGCCGGCGATCTGTGCAGCGCCGCCCGACCGCCTGGAAACCGCCGCACGAACCCCCGAGACCGCCGGAGCCATTCTCTGACTTGGCTGATCTCTGTTGCAGACGGCAGCAGCCTCTGCTGCCTTTATCCGCCGCTTTACGGGCTCTTCTCCGTCGCCGGAAGCCGCCACGACCACCCCGTGGTCCTCCCAAGTCTGGTTAGCCACCGAATGGCGTTGATTCGCTGTTTATGCCACGTCGTTCGCTGTTTTGGGCTCTAGGCATCGTTCCCCCTTTGCTCGCTGTTACGCGGCTCTTTGACGTCGCTCACTTTTCCTTCGGGCTGCTACCGGGCTCGTTTTCACTGTCCACCACCTCCGCTCGCTGCCCACACTTCGTCCGCTACCAGAGCATGTTTCACTACGCTACCCGTAGTCGAGACGCCGTTGACGCCACAGGGCTCAAGATCTTCCGGCATCGTGGCCGTTACCGCTACCATTCACATGCCGTCTCGTTGCGCTACTCGCAACTGAGGCGTTTTCGTTGCTGCTACGTTGCACTACTCGCGACCAAGGCGGTTCCGACGCCGTTTTCGATACCGTGCCGTTTCACTGCGCTACCCGCAGTCGTTATGATCCTGAGGCGACCCCGTGACGACCTCCACTGTGCTACCCGCAGTCGGGGACACGAGCATCGCCACTGTTTTTAGGCCCGACGCCAGATTTACGCATGAACATCATTCAGGTTGGTACCCCTGACTCGTAGCAAAACCCACACTGTAGCGAAACTAAAAACCTAACTAAAATCAGACAATTGTAACTAAATTTATTTTCTGCGCCAGTAAAACGCTGCTCACCGCAGAAATCGACCATCGGACAAACTTTCTGTGCATATAGGGTAGTGGTCGATCTAGGCTGATAAAACATCAAATTGTGACTTGACGATTAGGGTAGTCCCGACAACATAGAAATGAACCTAAATAGGAGTTATTGAAAAACGTGACCTGACACCGTCGCCGTGACACATTTCAGACGGACTACCGCGGACGCGACGCCTGGACGAGACGCTCCGGACGGACGACACACTCGCCATCGCAGGCAAGTGTACCCACTTGCGTTTTTGACCGTGCTTTGGTCTTAGATTGCTAGAACTGTTAGACTGTGAATGTATAGAACCGGACGTGAAATGATAGCGTCCGGGACGCCCCTGACGACTTAGACTTGACGACGAAGTCTAAGCTCGACAAACAACAACTCTTGACACTGTAGGGCTATCTTGTGTGTGCGTGCGTGTGGACACCCTAGAATAACAATTCCTTACACTTGTCGTGTCTTGTCCCAGTTACAGAAAAAGCCTACGGGCGTTTCAGGTGCTTCCCTTGCGGAAGTGATCTCTGTGTTACGAAAAAGCCTACGGGCGTTTCAGGTGCTTCCCTTGCGGAAGTGATCTCTGTGTTACAGAAAAAGCCTACGGGCGTTTCAGGTGCTTCCCTTGCGGAAGTGATCTCTGTGTTACAAAAAAGCCTACGGCGTTTTAGGTGCTTCTCTTGTGGAAGTGATCTATGTGTTACGAAAAAGCCTACGGGCGTTTCAGGTGCTTCCCTTACGGAAGTGATCTCTGTGTTACGAAAAAGCCTACGGGCGTTTCAGGTGCTTTCCTTGCGAAAGTGATCTCAGTGCTTCCTGTCCTGAGTTCTGGGGTTTGGGGTAGGGTTGAGCGTGCGCACGGTGAGAGGGTCTGATCCCCCTCGAACCGTAAGGCGTGAACCCTTCGTGTTTTACTAGTCCTGTCGGTCGTGTCGTGTCATGTCTTGTCTTGTCTAGTTCCGTCTTGTCTTGACACCTTTAGGATAGTCCCGTAGTTGGTAGCACATGCTACGACTACTACTTGTCCCGTTTTACTTTCCTGCTACGTTACTTCCTGTTGTGTTACCCTGTTATAACCACAGTATGCTAATCAACCAGTAAACTGTTGTGTAAAAGAACCTCAGCATGTTAATCAACCAGTAAACCGTTGTTTAAAGTTCGGTGCACTTGCAGTAAAGTCTAACCCTTCTTGTAGACTTTACCTGACGTACAGTTCCTTCTTCTTGGGTGCTGTACGTCAGGTGCTCAGCCAGAGTTCGTGGACGAGGCAGACTCACTGGAGCACGAGGAGCCGAGGACGTCGACCCAGAGTACGCGCCCGACAAGGACCAGACCTTGAGGTCTTCTTAGTCATCACTTTCAGAGGTTAGTACCTTTAGTTTGCTTTTAGATAGTTTGTTGCCACGCTTAGGCTCCTTTTTAGACTTTGTACTTGTTGGATATTATATCTCTATTTAATGAATGCAACTTCTTTCTGTACTTTCTGTTGTTCGAACTTTATAAATGCAAGAACCTGAAAATCTTTTAAAATGGTACCCCCTACAGACGCTTATTGGGTCCGAGCTTCTCAGCTCCGGCCCGAGCGGGCCTTAGTCACGCCTCGCCTCCGTCGTTTTGGGAAGCGGGGCGTGACAGGTTTTAGTGGTGGCCCATGCAGGTCATGCAAAAGTTCGGAACAATAAAAGTACCGCATTCATTTAATATCCACGTACAAGTCTGAATTAGTTACACAGTCTTAGATAGTAGGAAGACTTAGATAGACACCCAGGTTGATAGTCGGACGCCTTGGTTAAGATTTAGTCGTCCTCGTCCTAGACTACCTTAGCATCCTCATTTGATTCTGATCGTGTTAGATTTCTAGAGACCTCCTATTTAGTCGTTCGCTCGGGTCCATCGACTTCGGGCCCAGCAGAACTAACCTGGATTCTCTTAGGAACCTCCCACTTAGATCCTGATTATAGTCTAGCTCTTTAGGAAGTTTTAGAGCTGAGTTATCCTGATCCTTAGACGACCCGATAACTAGAACCCCTGACTTCTAGCGTCGCCCTGATCTTTACAATTTTGTGTTGTCAGCCGTAATGTTCCATCGTAGCCCTTCACGATTCGTATCCTACACCTATTCTTCAAGTAAACATTTTCCTGTCTCCCGATTCATGTGATCGTTTCCCGACGATTATCGTCGATCCTTCGAATCCCTTCCTTGACCAATTCTGCTTCCTCTAAAAGTAATTTTCAGAATTTGTTATTAAAATTCTTCGCTCAGTTTAACTTCTTTAAAAACTCTTATTAAATATTTAAAATTTCTTACTTTCGACTGAGTTAAAATTTTTTCGCAAATTTTGAAACCTTCTTGGTCGTAAAATTTTAAGTTACGGTCTCGTACTTATTTTCGAATCGGTATCCATCGTATTTTAGTTTTAAAACTTCGTTACCACTTTGGAAAATTCAATATACCATTTTTATAAACTACGAAATTTATTTCTAACTACTTACCATACGTACTTTTAGAATATTTTCTAAACTAAAGAGAACTTTAATTTTTTTTATATATCAGTTCTATCTTTATCGTGCTCATATTTAAAAAAAATGAACTTAGATTTCCTACCTTTCGGTTAACTTGGATGCATTCTTTGAATTACGAAATTTGTCAACAAATTTTTTTAATTTACCATCTTACAATGTTTCTGTAATGACCCGCTTCCCTAAAATGGAGGCGAGACGTGAGAATGTCCGCACGAGAGTGGAGCTGTGAAGCCCCAAACCCGATAAGCGTCAAAAATACATAAGCAGGTCCCTGTAACCACAAAGGAACAACAATAATAATACAAGGAGAGACTGAAATAAAATCTCACATCTCATAAATTGTCCAACAAGAAAATAAGTCCAACATCCAGAAAAGCCACCAGGCTAAAGGAAAAGAGTCTAAGGCCCAGAACAAGGCCAACAAAAGCAACAACGACAAAACGAGGTATAGGTGCTACGCACCGATAACAAAACAACTGTCTAACAAAAGTAAAACACAACGAAGACACTAGGACTGGTCCCCAGTGTCCACGTACTCCCCGTCAAACACAAGCTCGGGCTCGGCGTCAGCAAACACCTCGTCCTCAACAAGGTACTCAGGCTCAGGATCTAACATATGTCACCCAAAAGAGTAAAGGGGCACATGTCAGCAAGTCTAAAAGACTTGGGCAAGGAAACTGAAAGTAAGGCAACTAGCAACCTAACAGTTTAGTATGCATGACATGGCAGTTATAGCATGAGTGCACAATCAAGACGTGGCAAGACAATTTGTACAAAAGAACAATCATCGGGACAAGACAAGACAAGGCAAGACTAGAGTAGCCACGCTACTATCAATCTCAATCAATTCACTATTCATGTTGTTTTGCAGATGTTTACGCCTTACAGCTGAATGGTTTCACATTCGCTGATTGGCCGCTTAACATCTACCCCAAAACCCAGAGTTTACGCCTTACCACTGCAGTTGCTGATCGGGCAAACTCCCAGTTGATTGGTCGCTTAACTCCTACCCCCAATACCCACACGTAATGGAGCCAGGGTCCCCGCACAATGAGCTCAGCTAGTGAGCCTGGGGTTGCCCCGCACATGAGCTCGCATTCTTAAACATTTGGCGTAGGGGTGCACCTAGCCGGAAACACGCAATTCGGGCATTGGCTATCAACCAACACATGGCCCGCTTCTGGAACACGAGCCAGGAACACAAAAATTTGTAGCAAAGCTACGCAATCACAGAAACACTTAAAGAATGCAATGACATGACATTTAACTTGCGTACCGTTAATGGAAAGTAAACATGACATGGAAATTTTGCAACATGCTAAATGTCGGAACTAGCTTCGTTGTCAAGCTAGTTCCCCAATTTGCGCCTAGGTGAGTATCATTTCATCGCCTAGCCTCTTTTACGCCTACAAGAAGCAAATGGCCTAAAACATGGCCTAAACCCTAAGTGGCAAGTTTCACTTGCCTAGCACCGGGGATGACGACCACTTCGTCACACGGATGCCAATCTACGGGGAAATCGCTGTTTTGGGGGAACAATCATCAAACAACATGAAATTTTATTAGGGTTTCATAAAAATATAAATAGGTTATGAAAACAACGGTAGATCGATTTCTTACCGAGAGGAGGTGGAAGAAACACTCCGGGGAACCCTAGGATCAGATCTGGAAGCAAAAGGAGAAGTTTGGGGAAACTAGGGTTTTGGGGAATTTGGGGATTTTGATGGATTTGGTGAGATTTTGGGGAAGATGAGAGGTAGATAGAGTGGATGGATGGTTTGGATGATGGATTTAGGGCTTGGAATGAAGAAATGAAGCTTGGAGGAAGATGTGGGCTCAAAGGGGAAGATTTTAGGGTTTTGGGTCGTGTTGGAGAAGATGAAATCGTTTGGGTTGGGTTTAAATAGGATGGGCTGGCGGCTGCCCAGAAATTAGGGTTTTAACACTGGTTAGTCGGTCAAAGAGCAACCACTGACCGACTAGTTTGGCAACCAGTCGGTCGGTCGACCAACACAGACCGACTAAGTGTAAACAGTAACTTCTGAACGAAAATAGGATTCTAGAGTTAGTCGGTCCATGAACAAATACAGACCGACTAGTTTAGCATCTAGTCGTTCGATGAACGTTCTTAGACTGACTAAGAGTAAACAGTAGCTCAACTAAAATTAAGATGATGTGTTAGTCGGTTAAAGAAGCATTGCTGACCGACTAGTTTGCAACCTAGTCGGTCAACCAACGTTCTTAGACCGACTAACGATAAACAGTAACTCCTGAATAATTTTAGAAAGCCAACTAGTCGGTCCAAGAAGGATTGCCGACCGACTGGATCGTCATCTAGTCGGTCGGTGCCCCTTCTTATACCGGCTAATGAGCACAAAAAGTTCCGATACGGAGCGCGGGGCCCCGGGATCGATTCCTAAGACTCCTAGGCTTGATCTAATAGTTAGATACGACCGTTATGAAGTCCGTCACGAATGACATACTTCAAAATCGACGATCCTAAGGAAGAAACGAGAAAATACGACGAATCGATCGAAAATGAAAGCTACGGAGACGAAAACCACACATGAGGAGAAAATCCACCAAAACATATATATATTATATTAAATCCAGATACATGAAAAGCAGTCGTTACATCCTCCCCAACTTAAGAAAAATTCCGTCCTCGGAATTTCACGAGTCCGAAAACAAAAGTGGGAAACGCTCTCGCATCTCATCCTCATTCTCCCAAGTAGACTCTCCAGGTGAGCCGTGTCGCCAAATCACTCTCACAAGATTGAGAATCTTGTTCCGAAGCGATTTCTGACGCCTGTCCAGAATCTGCACTGGATGCTGGTCATACGTCATATCGGGGCGAACGGTAATCTCCGAAAAATCTACCGCATGAGACGGATCGCTAATGTATCGACTAAGCTGCGACACATGGAAAACATTGTGAACTCCTTCCAAAGATGGCGGCAAGGCCAAGCGATAAGCTACCTCGCCAACCCTCTCGAAAATGTCAAACGGTCCAATGTATCACGGGCTCAACTTCCCACGCTTCCCGAAACGAATCACACCACGATTCGGGGAAATCTTCAGAAACACATGGTCGCCCAGCTGAAACTCCAAAGGACGACGTTTAGCATCCGCCCAATGTTTAAAACGGTCCTGAGCAATCCTCAACCTCTCCCGAATATTCCTGACGATATCCACGGCCTCCACGACATCTCAGGTCCCAACAACTCCCGATCACCAACGTCATCCCAACTCAATGGTGATCGACATTTCCTCCCATAAAGAGCGGCGAAAGGCGCCATGCCAATACTCGCCTGGAAGCTGTTGTTGTAAGAGAACTCCACCAAATGTAGATGGTCCTCCCACGAACCCTTGAAATCCAACATGCACGCCCTCAGCATGTCTTCCAAAATCTGAATCGTCCTCTCGGACTGGCCATCCGTCTGCGGATGGTACGCCGTGCTGAAACTCAGACGCGTACCCAAGCTCTTCTGCAAACTCTGCCAGAACTGGGATGTGAACCTCGTGTCTCTGTCAGACACGATACTCACGGGGACTCCATGAAGTCGCACAACCTCCTGCATGATTCACGTTACATCACTATCCAAACTAGGAAAAGGAAATAAAACGGAGAGTAAAAAGAATTTTACCTCCATATATCTCCTCGCTAGCGCCTCAGTGGACTGTCCCACTCGGAACGGAATAAAGTGCGCAGATTTGGTCAATCGATCTACGATCACCCTAATCGCGTCATTCTGCTTCGGACTCCGAGGTAGTCCAGTCACGAAATCCAAAGTGATGTGTTGCCATTTCCACTCTGGAATCGGAAGCGGTTGTAGCAACCCGGCCGTACGCTGATGCTCCGCCTTCACTTGCTGGCAAACCAAGCACTTGGCTACACTCCGAGCCACGCTCCTCTTCATACCAGGCCACCAATAATTCAGACGAAGATCCTGGTACATCTTGGTGCCACCAGGATGCACAGAATACGGCGAACTGTGTGCCTCCACCATCAGCTCCTCTCTGATATATCCAGCCGGCACACACAACCTAGCTCCGAACCTCAACGAGCCATCCTCATGAATCAAAAAGTCAGTCCGCAGACCGGCTTCCACCTGCTCCCGAATCTTCACCAGCTTCGGATCCTCAGCCTGGCCAGCCTTAATCCGATCCACGATCGTCGACTGTACCTGCATGTACATCAACGAAGAAGCCTCCCCAGGAAGAACAATCTCCACGCCAGACTCGCAAAAATCCTGCTGCAATCTCCACTGCGAGGTCAAAATCATCACCGCTGGAAGCCTACTCAAAGCATCTGGAACCACATTCACCTTGCCAGGGTGAAACTGCAAATCAATCTCATAATCCGCCATAAGCTCCAACCATCGACGCTGTCGCATGTTGAGCTCCTTCTGAGTGAAAATATACTTCAGGCTTTTGTGATCGGTGAAAATCTTCACTTTCTCACTCAGCAGGAAGTGCCTCCAAATCTTAAGAGCAAACACAACGGCAGCCAACTCCAAATCATGCGTCGGGTAATTCTTCTCTTGAACCTTAAGCTGACGAGACGCATATGCCACAACATGCCCGTGCTGATGCAACACACAACCGAGACCCTTGCCAGAAGCATCGCAAAAGATCTCAAATCCACCGCTGCGATCAGGCACAACAAGAATAGGGGCAGTCGTCAACCTCTCCTTCAGAACGCCAAAAGCACTCTCACAATCACCCGACCAAACAAAAGCAACATCCTTCCGCGTGAACCTGGTCATCGGCTCAGCAATACGAGAAAAGTCCTTAATGAATCGCCGATAATAACCAGCAAGTCCTAGGAAACTCCGAATCTCAGATGCAGACGACGGAATAGGCCACTCCCTGATGGCCCTAATCTTCTCGGGATCCACTGAAATACCATCTCCAGTCACCACATGCCCGAGAAAAGCAACTCTATCCAGCCAAAACTCGCACTTCGAAAACTTAGCATACAACCGATGCTTCCTCAAGATCTCCAACACCGTCCTTAAGTGCGAGGCATGCTCTTCCTCCGACTTCGAATAGATCATAATGTCATCAATAAAGATAACGATAAACTTATCCAAAAAGTCATAGAAAATCAGGTTCATCAGATTCATGAAAACTGCGGGCGCGTTAGTTACGCCGAAAGGCATAACCACAAACTCATAGTGTCCATACTTCGTCCTGAACGCTGTCTTCGGAACATCTCCCTTCTTCACCTTCAACTGATGGTAACCACTCCTCAAATCCAATTTTGAAAACACCCTCGAACCTCCAAGCTGATCAAAAATATCATCGATGCGAGGCAACGAGTATTTATTCTTAATGGTCACCGCATTCAACTCCCGATAATCCACGCACATGCGACGCGAACCATCCTTCTTCTTAACCAGCAACACCGGTGCTCCCCACGGAGACACGCTAGGATTAATATAACCCTTCTGCAAAAGCTCATCCAACTGCTTCCGCAACTCTTCCAATTCTGCAGGTGCCATACGATACGGCGCCTTCGAAATCGGCTGCGCACCTGGAACAAGATCGATAGAAAATTCCAAAGCTCGATCAGGTGGCAAACCAGACATCTCCTCGGGGAAGACGTCGCCAAAATCACGCACCACAGCTGGCCACTCCAACTCCATCTGCATAGCCACAGCCTCCACCGGCCTGGCCCGAAATCTGACAGGACCAAGCGAACTGCTACCACGACTGAACTCAAATACTGGATGTCCGGGAATCTCGAACACCACCTTCTTCCTCCGACAGTCGATCGTAGCATAGAAGCTCGCAAGCCAATCCATCCCAAGGACTACATCATAGTTGATGATGTCGTGGACAATGAAATCAGCGAAAAGCTCATGTCCACAGACCACCAACGAGCAAGAATTGTAACCACGATGCACCGAGACCACACCATTCCCTGTAACGATATTCCAACTCTTGGGAAGAGGGGACGTCGACAAGGAATGCCTCTCCACGAAGCTCCGAGAAATAATGCACATCGATGCACCAGAGTCAAAGAGGACTCGTGCAGGAAATGTGCAAACCAAAACCACACCTAACAAACAATTAACAATCAAACCCTAGTCTAGCAAACAACCATGTTCAAGCAAACAACATAATCTAACAATCAAAACCAGCTAGAAAAGTAACAGCTAGATTGAGGATTACCTGCGATAACCTCATCCACAGCCTCGCTCTCCGCAGTGGTCATCAGAAAAGCCTGCCTCCTCGGCGGAACAGCCTGCTGAAAAGCCTGCCTCTGCGGAACAAGAGCTGCTCCACGACCAGCAGGAACAGACGCTCGCTGCTGCAACGGCTGAGCTGCAACAGGAGCCCTCCGCAGCTGATTCGCATGCTGACAATCCTTCGCGTCATGGGAAGCATCACCGCAAACCAGAAACTGGCCCAAAAACTTCCGACACTGATCCTTGATATGGCCAGGCTTGCCGCAGAAATGGCAAAACTTCAGAATAGGCCCTCTTGGCCTCTTAAACTGAGCAGACTGATTAGGCCTGAATCCAGGTCTAACCACAGCTCTCGCCTGCTCCACAGGCCTCTTCCCAGCACCAACAACAGACCCCCTCCTCTGGTTCACGAGCAGCTCCTGCCTCTTAGCTGCTACCAGAACCTTCTGATAAGACTCCCGGTCAGAGGATGTCACAAAACTCTGGAGCTCCAAAGCAAGCCCCTGCAGGAACCTCTGAGCTCTCTCCTCAGCGTCCTGCACCATCTTTGGTGCAAACCGACTCAGCCTCATGAACTCTTGGTGATATAGGTCCACCGACGAGTTCCCTTGCTTCAAATCGATAAAACGCTGCAGCATCTCCTCCATGGCAGCTTTCGGAAAGAACTCACCCCCAAATCTAGCCTTGAAGGTAGCCCAAGCTATCGGCTCCACCAACATCTTCTCTTCCGCTTCCCACCAATTCCGAGCATTATCCTTGAGTTGCCTCTTCGCCAAATCAACCCATCCAGCCGGGGTGATCTTGGCCATCTTCAGATTGTCCTCGATGTTCCGAATCCACTCATCGGCAGCCAGAGGACCCTCAGACCCATCAAAATACGTGGGACCCAGCTCCCGAAATTGCTTCGCTCCTGGCTCGGAGCGAGGGGCATCGGGAAGAGCCCAGGCAGCTCGAGCAAGTAGAGCATTCTGGACTTGCAAAAGCACGCCCTGCTGCACTTGCATCATCTGGAGCATCATCCGCATCATCTCACCGCTGGTGGGTTCCCGCTCAGGCTCCTCATCATGAGGGACCGCGCCACTACCCCCACCACGGGTGAAACGTCTTCCTTCCATCTAGTGACACAGAAAACGAATCAGATTAGACTCATAGCTTATGACTCGGACGTCGAACTTAATTTATTGGACATTTTAATATTATTATCGTCATTCCAAACATCGCAGTTACAGAAGGACCTGCATGGGCCACTACTAAAACCTGTCACGACCCGCTTCCCTAAAATGGAGGCGAGACGTGAGAAGGTCCGCACGAGAGTGGAGCTGTGAAGCCCCAAACCCGATAAGCGTCAAAAATACATAAGCAGGTCCCTGTAACCACAAAGGAACAACAATAATAATACAAGGAGAGACTGAAATAAAATCTCACATCTCATAAATTGTCCAACAAGAAAATAAGTCCAACATCCAGAAAAGCCACCAGGCTAAATGAAAAGAGTCTAAGGCCCAGAACAAGGCCAACAAAAGCAACAACGACAAAACGAGGTATAGGTGCTACGCACCGATAACAAAACAACTGCCTAACAAAAGTAAAACACAACGAAGACACTAGGACTGGTCCCCAGTGTCCACGTACTCCCCGTCAAACACAAGCTCGGGCTCGGCGTCAGCAAACACCTCGTCCTCAACAAGGTACTTAGGCTCAGGATCTAACATGTGTAACCCAAAAGAGTAAAGGGGCACATGTCAGCAAGTCTAAAAGACTTGGGCAAGGAAACTGAAAGTAAGGCAACTAGCAACCTAACAGTTTAATATGCATGACATGGCAGTTATAGCATGAGTGCACAATCAAGACGTGGCAAGACAATTTGTACAAAAGAACAATCATCGGGACAAGACAAGACAAGACAAGACTAGAGTAGCCACGCTACTATCAATCTCAATCAATTCACTATTCACGTTGTTTGGCAGATGTTTACGCCTTACAGCTGAATGGTTTCACATTCGCTGATTGGCCGCTTAACATCTACCCCAAACCCCAGAGTTTACGCCTTACCACTGCAGTTGCTGATCGGGCAGACTCCCAGTTGATTGGTCGCTTAACTCTTACCCCCAATACCCACACGTAATGGAGCCAGGGTCCCCGCACAATGAGCTCAGCTAGTGAGCCTGGGGTTGCCCCGCACATGAGCTCGCATTCTTAAACATTTGGCGTAGGGGTGCACCTAGCCGGAAACACGCAATTCGGGCATTGGCTATCAACCAACACATGGCCCGCTTCTGGAACACGAGCCAGGAACACAAACATTTGTAGCAAAGCTACGCAATCACAGAAACACTTAAAGAATGCAATGACATGACATTTAACTTACGTACCGTTAATGGAAAGTAAACATGACATGGAAATTTTGCAACATGCTAAATGTCGGAACTAGCTTCGTTGTCAAGCTAGTTCCCCAATTTGCACCTAGGCGAGTATCATTTCGTCGCCTAGCCTCTTTTACGCCTACAACAAGCAAATGGCCTAAAACATGGCCTAAACCCTAAGTGGCAAGTTTCACTTGCCTAGCACCGGGGATGACGACCACTTCGTCACACGGATGCCAATCTACGGGGAAATCGCTGTTTTGGGGGAACAATCATCAAACAACATGAAATTTTATTAGGGTTTCATAAAAATATAAATAGGTTATGAAAACAACGGTAGATCGATTTCTTACCGAGAGGAGGCGGAAGAAACACTCCGGGGAACCCTAGGATCAAATCTGGAAGCAAAAGGAGAAGTTTGGGGAAACTAGGGTTTTGGGGAATTTGGGGATTTTGATGGATTTGGTGAGATTTTGGGGAAGATGAGAGGTAGATAGAGTGGATGGATGGTTTGGATGATGGATTTAGGGCTTGGAATGAAGAAATGAAGCTTGGAGGAAGATGGGGGCTCAAAGGGGAAGATTTTAGGGTTTTGGGTCGTGTTGGAGAAGATGAAATCGTTTGGGTTGGGTTTAAATAGGATGGGCTGGCGGCTGCCCAGAAATTAGGGTTTTAACACTGGTTAGTCGGTCAAAGAGCAACCACTGACCGACTAGTTTGGCAACTAGTCGGTCGGTCGACCAACACAGACCGACTAAGTGTAAACAGTAACTTCTGAACGAAAATAGGATTCTAGAGTTAGTCGGTCCATGAACAAATACTGACCGACTAGTTTAGCATCTAGTCAGTCGATGAACATTCTTAGACTGACTAAGAGTAAACAGTAGCTCAACTAAAATTAAGATGATGTGTTAGTCGGTTAAAGAAGCATTGCTGACCGACTAGTTTGCAACCTAGTCGGTCAACCAACGTTCTTAGACCGACTAACGATAAACAGTAACTCCTGAATAATTTTAGAAAGCCAACTAGTCGGTCCAAGAAGGATTACCGACCGATTGGATCGTCATCTAGTCGGTCGGTGCCCCTTCTTATACCGGCTAATGAGCACAAAAAGTTCCGATACGCAGCGCGGGGCGCCGGGATCGATTCCTAAGACTCCTAGGCTTGATCTAATAGTTAGATACGACCGTTATGAAGTCCGTCACGAATGACATACTTCGAAATCGACGATCCTAAGGAAGAAACGAGAAAATACGACAAATCGATCGAAAATGAAAGCTACGGAGACGAAAACCACACATGAGGAGAAAATCCACCAAAACATATATATATTACATTAAATCCAGATACATGAAAAGCAGTCGTTACAGTTTCTAATCTATATCTTTCGGATTTCAGTTTATATATACATATGTATATAAATATATAAAACTTGGTTTCCATTTTGTTAATTTAAAGTATTATCCCTTCTCTCTAAACTATTAAATTTATTTTAACCACTTATCGTGCGCGCTTTCAGAATATTATTCTAAGCTGAATAGAATTTCAATTTATTTTTTTATCGGTTCTATGTTCATCGTGCTCATATTTTGAAAATCTTCATATAAACCTATTTTCATTTGCAAAATAATTGTTTCTCACCCTACCTTTCTTTCCTTCGTCTCACTCTTTCCCAGAATTGTAATTTACTACATCTGCCCACTTTTCTACGTATTTTTTTAATAAGTATAAAAGTATATGATACCATATTTTATACGTAATTCTTCTTCCATCTATTTAATTATTTTGAGAAATATTTTTGTCACATCCAACCAACAAACTCCTTACCCCGCCTTATTTGAAACTCGTTCTTTCCGATTTATTTTGTTACACTTTTGGTTTCTGTTTCCTTATTTTGCGTAGATATTAGTCCTTGTAGTCGTCTATGTTATCTCCGGTTTAGGAGTAGGCCCTTTTGGTAGGTGATGTCGTCGTGGTGCATGAGTATAAGTAGAGTGCGTAGACCCGTATGAGTGTGTGTTCTTTAGGATCCCGATGATTGCCTTTTGTGTCTTGAATGTGTACTCAGTGTTAACCATGATATGATTGAAGTTGTCTGAATGACGGTATTCATACGTATATGAATAGGGTCATAGCAGGCAATTTCCTTAGACGTCGTTTTTCGCGATTATAGAATAGCTTAACTTTGACTGAATGTGATTGTATCAAAAATTTTGTTTTTCTTTTACACCAAACCTTTAAAGTTTTTGAAATTAGCTCACAAGATCACAAATCAATTATCCTTCCCCATTCATTACCACGACTCCACAAGTTTTTCCAAATGTTTTAAAAATGTGTCACTGTTTTTAAGTTTTCCTTTCTCCTCCCTCTCCCTACATTTTAGGAATGATATGTTATGATTGTTATAGTTTTGGGACTAGCTATTATTGTTGTAGGATTTTGTTTGTGGGTAGGCTCAGGAAGAGATGAGATTTGTTATAGCAATGATTGACCGATTTTGAAACGATGGGATATTAGAATAAATTTCGTTCGGAAGAAAAGAATGGGCTGTCTAAGACTTATTTATAAAATCGAAGTGTGGCGGACTCAATGGAGAATTCTGGTTGAATGAAATTATATGCGAGGAGATGATAACTTATCAGACTTGGGGCTTAGACGGGTGGTAGGTGGGAGTAACTGCGGAGTATAGTATGAGTCAGGATGATCACGAGAATTAGTAGAACTTTGTAAGCATCAAGACTTGGTTGTCGAGTTGACGTGAGAAGGCTTTGAGAATGATACGACGCGTCAAGGTAAATGGATGGTTAGGTAGTCGGACTTAATATTGCTTGGGATTAATTATAGTGAGTATGATAAGATATGATTTTGGTAGTTCAATTATTTGGCGGATAAATTTATGAGAAGATATGACTAGGAATGTATTAAGGACACGGCGATTGTTGATTTGTGAAAGGTGTTTTAAGATAGACAAAGTTTTTGTCTTGGAGTGGTGGTTGACTAGAATCTCACTTTTGGAGATTGATTAATATGGGAAGAAAGTGAGAAATTTATAAAAGTTATGGAGCAATGATGTTTAATAGAGTGGTATGGTATGACGAGATGATTTTAAATCTTTCGTGAGAACTTGAGTTGAAAGTTTAACAGCAGTGAAGGATCTATAGTTAAGTTTTAGGACGTGGGATTAGTCGTGGCATTATCCAGTGAAAGGATGGGTTATGATGGATTAGTTGAGGAATAATGTTGAAGTTATAGGATTAGGGATCATTGTGGGGAAGATGGGAGTTATAGGCTTAAGTATTTGTGGATTTTATTAATTAGTCTTAGTATGAGTGATTTCGAGGGCGGAATCATTTCTAAGGTGGGTAGAATGTAACGGCCGCTTTTCGACCGTTCGTATTGTTCTGCGTGCACGTGCTTTATCGTGCACGTATTTTATTTGGCTATTACTGAGCTCTGGCA
This sequence comes from Scilla litardierei, assembly GCA_030789695.1. NCBI lineage: Eukaryota > Viridiplantae > Streptophyta > Magnoliopsida > Asparagales > Asparagaceae > Scilla > Scilla litardierei. The sequence goes on along the minus strand of CM061131.1, from coordinate 49,491,181 downwards.
TATGCGATGCGATATGCCGTTGCGATCGTTGTGAGGTGTTGGATTTTATAGTAATTTTTGGGAACGTCGTTTCACGGCTCGTTTTCTCTCAAAACGACTTTGAACGATAGGGGTGTTGTGGTCATTTGACTCAAAACGCCGTTTCTAAATTTTCGTAAATTTTTGATGGGCGTTACGCACGATCAGGCTCCGTAGATCTGTGCGTCTCGTCTCCACGATCGTTCCGGTATTTTTGGATAATTTTTCTGACTCCCGGTTTGAGAGTTATCGCCCAAATAAATCTGGACCGTTGATTTGCCCTGATCAATTTCGAAAATCAAATTGATTAGCCTAATCTGGCTATATCCCAAATCTTTTGCACAAGAATCTTTCCTAAACTGCCAACTCTATTGTTCCCTAGCCTTTTCCCTAATTGCACACCCTCTATCTCTTACCCCTAACACATCTAACTTATAATTCAAATGTTACATATCAATTAAACTATTATTTAAAAACCCTAATCCTCAACCTTTATTTCACGTGACCTAAGAAATAACTAGGGCTGCAAATTATTTTCGCAGCAGCCGCCGCCTAACAAAAATACCCAAGGCTGACATCCCTCTCGCACCCTCCGCCTCCCTGACTCGCCGTCACCGTCGCCGGCCCCCGCGACCCCGCCGGCGACCCCCGCAGCCCGCGTCACCACCGCAGACGACCGGAGGCCACCATTCCTCCCTCGACGCCTGCCTGCAATTCCCGATCACCCGCAGCCCGTACGACGTCGCTCGACGCCGGAGTTCCGCCGCCGCCGTGAGTTCCCAGCGTCGCCACGCCTCGCCTGCGTCACCGACCCTCGCCCCGACCGCCGGCGATCTGTGCAGCGCCGCCCGATCGCCTGGAAACCGCCGCACGAACCCCCGAGACTGCCGGAGCCATTCTCCGACTTGGCTGATCGCTGTTGCGGACGGCAGCAGCCTCTGCTGCATTTATCCGCCGCTTTACGGGCTCTTCTCCGTCGCCGGAAGCCGCCACGACCACCCCGTGGTCCTCCCAAGTCCGGTTAGCCCCCGAATGGCGTTGATTCACTGTTTATGCCACGTCGTTCACTGTTTTGGGCTCTAGGCATCGTCCCCCCTTTGCTCACTGTTACGCGGCTCTTTGACGTCGCTCACTTTTCCTTCGGGCTGCTACCGGGCTCGTTTTCACTGTCCACCACCTCCGCTCGCTGCCCACACTTTGTCCGCTACCAGAGCGTGTTTCACTACGCTACCCGTAGTCGAGACGCCGTTGACGCCACAGGGCTCAAGATCTTCCAGCATCGTGGCCGTTACCGCTACCATTCACATGCCGTCTCGTTGCGCTACTCGCAACTGAGGCGTTTTCGTTGCTGCTTCGTTGCACTACTCGCGACCAAGGCGGTTCCGACGCCGTTTCCGATACCGTGCCGTTTCACTGCGCTACCCGCAGTCGTTATGATCCTGAGGCGACCCCGTGACGACCTCCACTGTGCTACCCACAGTCGGGGACACGAGCACCGCCACTGTTTTCAGGCCCGACGCCAGATTTACGCATGAACATCATTCAGGTTGGTACCCCTGACTCTTAGCAAAACCCACACCGTAGCGAAACTAAAAACCTAACTAAAATCGGACAACTGTAACTAAATTTATTTTCTGCGCCAGTAAAATGCTGCTCACCGTAGAAATCGACCATCGGACAAACTTTCTGTGCATATAGGGTAGTGGTCGATCTAGGCTGATAAAACATCAAATTGTGACTTGATGATTAGGGTAGTCCCGACAACCTAGAAATGAACCTAAATAGGAGTTATTGAAAAACGCAACCTGACACCGTCGCTGTGACACTTTTCAGACGGACTACCGCGGACGCGACGCCTGGTCGAGACGCTCCGGACGGACGACACACTCGCCATCGCAGGCAAGTGTACCCACTTGCGTTTTTGACCGTGCTTTGGTCTTAGATTGCTAGAACTGTTTGACTGTGAATGTATAGAACCGGACGTGAAATGATAGCGTCCGGGACGCCCCTGACGACTTAGACTTGACGACGAAGTCTAAGGTCGACAAATAACAACTCTTGACACTATAGGTCTATCTTGTGTGTGCGTGCGTGTGGACACCCTAGAATAACAATTCCTTACACTTGTCGTGTCTTGTCCCAGTTACAGAAAAAGCCTACGGGCGTTTCAGGTGCTTCCCTTGCAGAAGTGATCTCTGTGTTACGAAAAAGCCTACGGGCGTTTCAGGTGCTTCCCTTGCGGAAGTGATCTCTGTGTTATGAAAAAGCCTACGGGCGTTTCAGGTGCTTCCCTTGCGGAAGTGATCTCTGTGTTACGAAAAAGCCTACGGGCGTTTCAGGTGCTTCCCTTGCGGAAGTGATCTCTGTGTTACAGAAAAAGCCTACGGGCGTTTCAGGTGCTTCCCTTGCGGAAGTGATCTCTGTGTTACGAAAACGCCTACGGGCGTTTCAGGTGCTTCCCTTGCGGAAGTGATCTCTGTGTTACGAAAAAGCCTACGGGCGTTTCAGGTGCTTCCCTTGCGGAAGTGATCTCTGTGTTATGAAAAAGCCTACGGGCGTTTCAGGTGCTTTCCTTGCGAAAGTGATCTCTGTGCTTCCTGTCCTGAGTTCTGGGGTTTGGGGTAGGGTTGAGCGTGCGCACGGTGAGAGGGTCTGATCCCCCTCGAACCGTAAGGCGTGAACCCTTCGTGTTTTACTAGTCCCGTCGGTCGTGTCGTGTCATGTCTTGTCTTGTCTAGTTCCGTCTTGTCCTGACACCTTTAGGATAGTCCCGTAGTTGGTCGCACACGCTACGACTACTACTTGTCCCATTTTACTTTCCTGCTACGTTACTTCCTGTTGCGTTACCCTGTTATAACCACAGCATGCTAATCAACCAGTAAACTGTTGTGTAAAAGAACCTCAGCATGTTAATCAACCAGTAAACCGTAGTTTAAAGTTCGGTGCACTTGCAGTAAAGTCTAACCCTTCTTGTAGACTTTACCTGACGTACAGTTCCTTCTTCTTGGGTGCTGTACGTCAGGTGCTCAGCCAGAGTTCGTGGACGAGGCAGACTCACTGGAGCACGAGGAGCCGAGGACGTCGACCCAGAGTACGCGCCCGACAAGGACCAGACCTTGAGGTCTTCTTAGTCATCACTTTCAGAGGTTACTACCTTTAGTTTGCTTTTAGATAGTTTGTTGCCACGCTTAGGATCCTTTTTAGACTTTGTACTTGTTGGATATTATATCTCTATTTAATGAATGCAACTTCTTTCTGTACTTTCTGTTGTTCGAACTTTATAAATGCAAGAACCTGAAAATCTTTTAAAATGGTACCCCCCTACAGACGCTTATTGGGTCCGAGCTTCTCAGCTCCGGCCCGAGCGGGCCTTAGTCACGCTTCGCCTCCGTCGTTTTGGGAAGCGGGGCGTGACAATATTGGTTGAGGACGCAAGCTGAAGGAATCTTCACCACTTGGGATGAATTGGCGAGTGCCTTCGGCGACAAATTTTACCCGCCCTCCAAGACGGTGAAGATAAGAAGTGCTCTCATGTCCTTCAAGCAAGGACCGCAGGAGACTCTCTATGAAGCATGGGAGCGCTTCAAGGACTTGCAACATCAATGCCCCCATCACAACATTGATAATTGGGAGCTTGTCCACAGTTTCTACAATGGACTCCAACCGGGCACAAAGCAGATTATTGATGCTACCGCAAATGGAGCCATTTTGTTGAAGAGTCCCGATGAAGCTACGGCCTTGCTAGAGGAGATGGCCTCCAACAACCAACAATAGGGGGACGAGCGAGGACATTCTTCATCCTCCTTGAAGCCCACGAGTATTTATGAGGCCAAGGCCGTAGCGGAGCTTGCTAGCAAATTTGACTCTCTCCACAAGGTAGTAGAGAGATTGGAAAAATACATTACCGAGCCGCAAGGAGCCCCTACTACATCCGCACCGACAAATCATATGAGTGATTGGCAAGACCAATCCCAAGCCATGTATGTAGGAGGAGAGCAATGAGAAGGAGCTTTGGATCAAATTCAGTATGTTGCGGGGAATTCCGGATATTGGGCCAACCCGGCCGCTAGAAACCATCCGGGTTTTTCTTATGCTAATAATGATGGTGCCTTGAACCCCCCGCCTCAACAACCTCCTCAAGCTCGGGCTCCACCACCACAACCGAATTATCAACCAAGGGGGCCACCGCAACAAAACTTCCCACAAAGGCAACAAGTGGGACCCTATAGGCCACCCGGGTATAATCAAGGGTGGAGAAATCCGAACCCTCCGTAAGCTCAACCACGTTCGGATTTTGAAGCTAAAGTGGAGGAGTTTATGGCGGAGCAAAGAAAGATTAACGCCACATTGAAGGCGGGACAAGATTCTCTCACCACCGTCGTCGCTAAAATCGGGGATCAACTTGCGTTGCTCAATAGAAATAACCAACAATTACTGGCTCAACCCGAGCCAAATCTACGGGGCAACACCGACCATATCAACACAGTTGTTACGGTTACGACAAGGGGTGGGAAGGATACGACTCCCCCCATGACCCAAATCAAGGAACCCGTGGTGGAGATTCTAGAAGAAAGCGAGCCGGTAATTGAGGTGGAAAAGGAGAAGGAGCTGCAAGAAGGAGCAAAATCTAGAGTGGAGGAACCTATTGATGAGCACCGATTCATGCCACCGGTGCCTTTCCCTCAACGGCTAGCTAGAGCCAAGATCGAGAAGAGGCTAGCCAAGTTCCTCGAATACTTGAGAGGGGTGAGCCTCAATATCCCTTTTCTTGATGCCTTAGTGGAAATCCCGTCCTATGTGAAGTTCTTAAAGGACTTGATTACGGGAAGAAAAAGGAAGGAGAAGATCATGCTCGCGGAACAAGGAACGTGGTTCACTAGGAAGGAGAAGGAGCCCGCCAAATTTAAAGATCCCGGGAGTTTCCGGATCCGGTGCACACTCGGAGGGGTCCCCTTACAAAAAGCATTGGTTGATTTGGATGCTAGTGTGAGCCTCATGCCTCTCACCATGTTCTGGAAGTTGAATACCGGCATGGATTTAAAGCCAATCGACATGAGGATTCAAATCGCGGACGATCGGATTACAAGTCCGGTTGGGATCGCGGAGAATATCCCACTCCAAGTTTCAGGAGGCATATGCTTGCGTGATTTTGTGATCATGGACATCAAGGAAGAGGGTGACACATCGCTCATACTTGGACGCCCATTCCTCGCCACCGCCGGTGTAATCATCGATGTGCGGGAAGGGACTCTTACCTTGAATGTAGGCAACATTGAAGTCAAGCTCCATATACCAAAGGCTATGAAGCACATGCCGTATCATGAGGAGCTAGATTATTTGGACCTCCTTGAAGAGGTCAATGAAGAGGCTATCCCCTACTCCATCGGTGCGCTCCATGATGACGGCTTCGAAGAAAGCCAAGATTTGGTCGAAGAAGAGAAGATAAAGGATACTCCCGATAGCTCCACGGCGAATGATGATGGCGACGCTGATGTCACGAGAATACGGGAGCTTTGCAAGCTCTCGATATTGAAGAATCCGAAGAAAGCTCCACCGACTCGAAGATCGGTGTCACCGGCAAAGTCAAGGACCGAAACAAGCTCAAGATTGGGGGAGCCATCCCCCAACATTGCTCATGATGAAGGGGTGTTGAGGAAGGCCACATACCACCACGATCCAAATCCGAGCGGTCTTCCCGGCAAGTTCGACGGGTGCATCTCATATGCACCCAACATCAAGCGTTAATTGAAAATCCAAAGGGGTCGAGCTCAAGACCTTAAACGAGCGCTTGTCGGGAGGCAACCCGATGGTTTTTGCACCCTTTTTATTTTGGTTTTTATTTTTGTTTTAGACTTTATTAGTGTTTTGAGTCTTTTTGCCCATAAAAACCGTGACAACGGGTCTTAATTTCTATGACATGAAAGGAGAAAAGGAGATCTCTCATAAGGAGGAAGATAGAGGCAAGGAAGAGTGCTCCAGGAATGCGCTCAGGCCTTGGGAGGAGGAAGAAACCAACTGGAGGAAGAAAACCAGAGAGTAGAGCGAAAACGGAGCCCCGAAGCAGAAAACAGCACGTCACTCGGCCGAGTGGCATATGATACTCGGCCGAGGAAAGGATCCCATTCGGCTGAGTGGGGCACCAACAAGGGAAGTCTGCTGAACCCAACTCTCTGTCTTTTTTGTGCATTTCGTATTAACTGTCACTCGGCCGAGTACGTTTGTCACTCGGCCGAGGGAAACGGATACCCTCCTAGCCTGAATATTGCCGAGTAGCTTGAGCCACTCGGCCGAAGGAGTTTTCTCCCTTCAGCCGAGTGAACAGAAGCCACTCGGCCGAGTCGTAAGTGGCGGGGAGAAATTTAAATTTTTTTCTATCGATACGTCACTCGGCCGAGCAACATAGTCACTCGGCCGAGTCGTATCTACACCTATATAAGCTGCTGCGGGCTCGGCGCGAATTTCAACGTGATTAATCCCCAAATCTCGCCCAAGCCCCGCGACTTTTCAACTCCCCTCGCCCGTGACCGTACCTCCCTCGCCTGATTCACCTCGCCGCTGGCCCCGATCGCCGCACCACCGCTGGCGACGACTCGGCCGGCCATCGCCGACCTCCGGCGACACCCCCCACCGCCGACCGACCTCCGGCGATCCCCCATTTAGCGCAAATTCCCTTTTCTCCCCATTTTTGACGATCCGTATGCCCGTTGAGCCCCTAACCCAAATTAATTTGTTTATCTATCTATTATACCCCATCTCCCCCATGTATTTTGAATATTACCCGCTGATATCATTGTTTGAATTGCAGGCTATCTTGGGGGAGCTTAGGAGAGCTTCAGGACGCACTTTTGGCTTCGCAGAGGTGGCGCTCTTCGCACGCACTCGCTGATTTGCTCTCACGGCGTGTTCAGGTACACTCGCTCCTTTTATTAAGCATGCCACATTACATTTTTGTTGGGTGAGCACTCGCGGCACACATGCCACCCCGCACTAGGCCACGCACGCGGGGAGCCTCTTCCAAGCGGAAGAGGACCGATGACGCCGGTCCCTCTCACGCTAGGGAGGACTCCCCTCCACCTAGCCCGCCACAGCCACCACCACCCACACAGCCGCTTCCCGCCGATCCCATCCACGCACAGCCGCTTCCCGCTGACCCTATCCCACCACCGGCTCCCGTTGTCGGGCCGCTGGGGATCACGTTCAGAGACGATGCACAGCGCGTCCGATTTGAGCGTATCACCCAGCGATCTATAGTGCCCTCTAGGTTCGCACACTTAGCAGACCTGGACCGCTTAGGGGTTCTAGAGGGGATGCTCACGTTGTACCACAACGTGGGTTGGCACGATTTTTTGTCTGTGTCGGCGGACACCTACATCCGTCCGGCACTTGAGGTACTTAGCTCGATAGCCCGGACCCCTGGAGGATGCACATTTCGCCTTATGGATCGAGAGTGCGAGGTCACTCTCGCCATGCTTCGTGCGTTCTTCCAGTGTCCCGATGTCCCCGTCCCCGACCGAGCCTACGCACCCACTCACACCCCACTGCACTCTCGATAGACGTCATGGCCCGGATGAAGATGCTTCGTCCCCACGGCCAGCATCACTGGGTGTGGTTGCACGGTCCTTTTAGTGCCGATTACATGATCCTCCCGAGCCTAGCTCGGACACATATAGGACCGGCCCACAAGGATTGGATCCCAGCGATGGATCTCCTCATCCCAGCTACTTACGTTCTTGAGGCTGAGGGCGCTGAGCAGGCACCCCCTGCACCTCCTGCTGACCTCGTGATCCCTCAGCCCGAGCCTGCACTTTCTGCACCTCCCGGCACTTTTGTCCCCACTTCTGCCAGTGTCGGGAGTACCCTTGCTGAGCCGTCCACCACCCCCACCACCACCCCCACCACTGCTGTGCCTATCTCAGTTGAGCCTATTTCTTCACTTCTTCCCGAGCGTCCACCCACCATACTTGAGAGCGGCGAGCCTTCCTTTGCTGTCGTAATGGGGACCCTGTCCGGTTTGATGTCCGCTGGGGTGTCACCTTTTGGTCCTTACACTTCCTCCCCAGTGGTCGAACCTTCTGTCTCCACCGCAGCTGTCCTATCCGAGAGTGTCGTGACGTCTGTCCCTGCTTCTGTGTCACCGACCTCTCTTTCTACCTCGTTGCCGATTTTGTCTTCCACCACTGCTGCTGCCTCCTCGTCCCAGCCTGCGTCCCAGCCTCGCACTGAGGCTGGGCATCCACTAGTGAGCACAGCACCTCTTCCACACCTACCTGCTGGCCCGATTACTTACATTGCCCGTATCAGACAGCCCCGACCTTCACAGCCTAGACCTGTCCGTCCCTCCGCTCCACCACCCCCTGATGCCTTAGTTCAGAGCATTCGTGCTCTTGAGGGGGCGGTGAGTGGACTCAGGGGCGATTTTAGGGCTCTCTCTGCCGCGGTCAGTCCCATGGAGACCCGCGTCGCCATGCTTCCCGATATTCAGGTTTGCCTGAATCAGATCCTAGCGCGACTGCCTCCACTACACCCACCCACCCAGCAGACACGTCCACCACCACCCCCACCTCCACCTCTAACTCAGGACGAAGATGGTGCAGCATCACCAGCTTAGGCACACCCTTGATGCCATTGATCTTTTTTGTCGTTGTGCTGCCCATTCTCCGCTGGTCCTGTCGATAGATTTTTTCCCACCCCCCTCCTCCCCTCACTATTTTGGTCCCTGTTCAGATCACATCTTTCTATATCTTTTTGGGAGAGAGGGAGAGTTATTTTTGGTGACACATATCTGCATCACTCCCTTCTTTGCATGCATCATTCACATCATCATATTTTCTTTTTATTTTTACTTCTTTTTTTTATTTTATATTTTTTATCATGCATGCATCCTCACCCTCCCCACCCATTTCACGTCTCTCGGTGTGCCACACTTCGCACATTGAGGACACTGTGCACTTTATCTTGGGGGAGTGAGTTCTCACACTTTTTGCTTTTGTCACCTTTATTTTTAGTTTTTTTTTCACGTTTTTCTGCTATTGCACCCATTTTTCATCACTTTTTCATTTTTTTAACCATGCATCATGTTTTTCTTATTTCCTTTGTGTGCTGCATTGTAAATAGTCTTGTTTTTCTTTATCTTTATTTCTTTCATCTTTTGCTAGAGATAATTTTTCTGTGATGACGATGACGTGGTGTTAGCTTTTCTCTATATGCATGCTAAATTTGTCATGTCATAGCTTTTGTTTCTGATATCATATGCTATGTTCTGTTTTGCATTTAGAAATAGTAACCCACTTCTTTTTCCGTATGAAAATGGATGAAATCCTATTATTATCTGATGTCTGATGATTCATATGTATGCCATCGTAGAAAACACACCAAGATTTACGCATTGATGCTTATATCTGGAGTACTGCTTTCTTTTCCCATATCACTTCTTATTGCATGATTTGTACGCTTCACTTCAGGTTGATTGAATGTTTGCTAGCATTGATATATCTGGACTAGTTTGCTTTTTGAGATCAAACTGAGTAAATTAGATTACCCTGCTGAAATTGTCATGCACGTCCTATAGAGTGAACCGAGAGATACATTTATTTCTTTCTCCACATATCTTGAACATCATTTCTCTATTTTAAATCCATTGGTGAATCTCCCCTTAGAAATTCTATTATTGGCATCCCCCCGTTATTATATCACATGGTCCAAATTCCCCAAAACCCAAAGAAAAAATACTTGTATATCCTTCTCTTTGATTTGGGATCATTTGTATATATATGCTATTGAAAAAAAAGAAAAAAAAACAGAGAAAAAGAAAAAAGAAAAAGATTTGAGAATAAGAAAAGAAGAGAGAAAAGAAGTTCGAAAACGATCCCATCTCATATCCTTTCTCTCTTTCTTCCCTCTTTTGCTTTTATTTTTATTTTCTTTGACTTTTGGAGCTTCATAAGAAACGGGGAATGTAAATATTGTTTTGTATATGCCACCACGCTTATAGATAAGCTTTGGGGAGAGGATCATATGATGTGTGAGAGAGTGGATACTTGACGGTGCATGACAACCTAGGCTAAGTAATATTTTATACTCGGTGAGATCGCTAAAGTTTCACGAAATCCAGAAATCTACGATTAGCATTCATTTCATGAAAACCACACTTTTCTATTCTTACTACTCTATTGTGTGATATCTCTTATACTCCTTATAGAAAGCATTCAATTGAAAAGTGTGTGATCTACGATATTGTATACCGCTTTAGATGCTTCAGACGATGTTAATTCTAGAATTATTCCATTTTTCATGTTATATTGATATTCTTGGGTTTTCTATTTCAAATGCACCATTATACTATGATATCGAGATAAAAGTCTTTGACATGTGTTTTTACTTTCGATGCGTGCTATATGAGTAAGCAAAACCCACGTCCTGAGAAAAATGATCTAGCAGCTTCCCTCTTCGTTTTCTATTTCGTTTTTTGTTTTATTTTCATTTTCCACTTTTCCATCGTTTCTATTTTCTTTATCCACCGGGTTCACTTTTTACTCATCTTCCTCGAGGACGAGTAAGAGGTAAGCTTGGGGGATTTTGATCACTCCATATTTTACACCTTTTTTCTGCATGTTTGCATGCCATTTTGATCGCTCGAATCGCGCTTTTCACGATTTTTCTGCAATATTGCGATGCTTTTCACGATTTCTTGTTTTTGTTGAATTTCAGGAGATTTCGAGCGATTTGGAGTGATTCTGAGATGCACCCACTCCGGAGTGTCACCCGTGACTCCTTCGAGGGGAATTTTGCTATTGGAGAGGAGTGGGAGAAGAAAGAACGTCATATGAGCGACGAGGGAGCAAAAATACGAAGATTGGGCATTTTGAGCATGTCACTCGGCCGAGTGAAGGAGTCACTCGGCCGACCATCGAGAGCCTGCTCGGCCGGTCAGATTAGACACGCGACAGACTGAGTATCAGCGTGCACTCGGCCGAGCATCGCCAGCCCACTCGGCCGAACCACGGAGATACCACTCACCCGAGTGGCATCAAGACGATGGCAACGAAAAGTCCAGAGTTACTGTAATTTGTCAGTCAAATCCGGAGTTCCGACTCAGCCGAGTGAAGAAGTCCGCTCGGCCGAAGCAAAGAAAGTCACTCGGCTGAGTGACTCCCGAGGAGCCGACCCCCAAAAGTCCGAAGTTACTGTAATTTTTCAGGGTTTGTCACTCGGCCGAATGACATTTGTCACTCGGCCGAGTGAGCCGCGCTGCCTGTAGCGTAAATTGCGATTTTGAGGCTGAGCATGTGCATTTTCGTCACAGTTTTTTGGGCGATTTTGGGGGGTATTTAACCCCAGTTTTTAACCTAGTTTAGAGAGATTTTTCAGAACTTTTTGCAGCCTTTTTTAGATTACTTTTAGGAGATTAGATTGAGCTTTGAGGGGGGAGAGAAAAGTGTTATTTTGTCAGATGCTATTGATTCTTCATTGGTTTGTCTCTCCCTCTATCAAAAACTCCATTTTTATGTATATATTGAATATTGCAATGAATTCTATTGATTTTATTTGTGAATTTCTATTGAATTTCATTATGAATTGTGAGTAGTTTTATCGTCTTAGGGCGTAGGGATGAACCCTACGAACCCTATTTCTAATTTGTGATGAATTGGTGAAATTATTGATAGGATTGATTAGGGTTAGTTTGGGATTGATTTAATACGAATAGCTAGGGATTCATACCGATTGGGACTTGCAAGAGATTGGATCCCAACTCGATAGGAAGCCCGAGAAATTCGAATTGGATTACAATTGGATTTCTCTGGAATCGGTTTGCAAGAGATTGGACCGAAACTAGGGTTTTCGATTGCAATTCTATACCAATACCCGTTTGCAAGAGATTGGACGGGTAGGAACTATCCCAACCTAGGTCGTAGCTCGAGTTTGCACGAGAGTGGGCTCGAGATATGATTGAACGATGATGTTGTTCTTCACGCTAGCTTGCCTAGGCTAGGGTTTGCAAGAGATTGGACCCTAACCTAGGTTTGCTATAGACCGGCAATAGCGCGAGAGCGTAAGCTTGGTTCTACATTTAGTTGCAACTAGTTCACCTGAATTTCAAGTCTAGCAATTGTGAAACCTACGAATCACAATGACGAGATACGGTTTGTAGCGGGGATTCTCTACCCCTAGGTGTCTTTATTGATTTGATATTTCTTTTATACAATTGAACGACTATGACAGCTTTATTGCAAACATTTCTCGACCGTTCTTATAGCCAGGTGAGTTGAAGAAGACACTGTCATTTGGCCTCCTCGTGTTCGATACCCGCTCGCCGCTACACCGTGCGCTTGCGGTAAGACTAGCGAGTCGCGTGCCCCGGTTGTGTTTCCGCACACCTCGGGGTTCTGATCAGTAGCTCTGCATCGCCTCCTCGTGCGCCTCGTAATTCCCCTGTAGCTGGTTAATGACGAGTTTTGAGTCGCTGAGGAGCCGTACGGATTCTGCCCCGAGTTCTCTGGCCAGCCTCAGCCCGTTTATCGCAGCCTCGTATTCGGCCACATTGTTGGTGGCTGGGAATTCGAACCGAAGCACGTACTCGACGACGCTCCCCTTGGGAGACCGGATCGCGATCCCGGCTCCACTTCCCGACCAGGTTGCTGACCCGTCCACATGGATTATCCAAGTGTCCTGGTCACCTAGATGGCTAGTAAGAACGACATCAGTCGAAAGGAAGGATAAGGGTTGGGTAGTTACCATGGCCGAGCCTTCCCCTCGGAGGGGTTCCCTCCTTCTATGGTACATTCGGAGATGAAGTTTGCCAGGGCCTGCCCTTTAATGGCCGTGCGTGGCTTGAACCGAAGGTCGAACTCGCTCAGCTCCACTCCCCAATTCAGCATCCTTCCCATCCGATCGAATCTCTTGAGGTTTTGTTCCAGCTGGGAATCGGTAAGGACCAATATAGTGTGGGCTTGGAAGTAAGGCCGAAGTCGGCGGGCCGAGAGGATGAGGGTGTATGCCAGCTTTTCCATAGGCGTGTACCACCCCTCCACGTCCTTCAGGACCCGACTGGTATAATACACCGACCTCTGTACTCTGTCGTCCTCCCTGACCAGCACCGAGCTCACTGCTTCTCCCGTGCAAGCTAGGTAGAGGCTCAACGACTCTCCTTCTCGTGGTTTGGACAGGAGTGGGGGACTGCGAAGGCATTCCTTGAGTTCGGTGAATGCTCGGGAGCATCCTCGTCCCACGGTATCGTCTTCCTTTTGTCGACCGGCTCCGCAATTGCTTTCCTCAGGGTCTTGAAGAATGGAAGGGACTTCTCCGCCGATTTGGATAAAAATCACCCTAGAGCAGCGATGCGTCCATTCAACCTTTGCAGCTCCTTAATTGTCGTCCGCTCCCGCATGTTGATCAGCGCCTCGATCTTGTCGGGGTTAGCCTCGATGTCGCGATTGGCGATCATGAACCCTAAGAACTTGCCAGATCTCACCTCGAATGTGCACTTCGCGGGATTGAGCCGGATGTTGTGTTTTCACAACCGCTCAAAGGTTTCCCTGAGATCGACGATATGACCTCCTGGGTCCTTTGATTTGACCAACATGTCGTCGACGTAGACCTCCAGGTTCCTCCCTATCTGGGAGTCGAACACCTTGTTGACCATTCTCTGGTAGGTGGCCCCGGCGTTCTTCAAACCAAAAGGCATCTTCTTATAGTAGAAGGGTCCCTTATCCATCGTAAAGGCTGTCATCTCTTCATCCCGAGGGTCCATCTGGACTTGATTGTACCAGGAGTAGGCGTCCATAAAGCTGAGCATTTCATACCCTGAGGCATTGTCCACGAGGTGGTCGATGCGAGGCAATGGGTAGCTGTCCTTGGGGCATGCTTTGTTGGGGTCACTGAAGTCCACACACATTCGCCACTTCCCGTTGGGCTTCTTGACCATTACGACGTTTGATATCCACTCTGGGTACCAGACTTCTCGGATAAAGCCGGCGTCGCGAAGGCGTTCCACCTCCTCGGAGGCAGCCCTCATCATTTTGCCACCTAGATTCCGCTTCTTCTGTCTGACTGGTTTGAAATTGGGGTCAGCATTCAGCCGATGCACAATCACCCGGGGGTCAACGCTGGGCATGTCATCAGGCGACCATGCGAAGACGTCAAGGTTCGCCTCCAAGCACTTGATCAACCTGCTTTTCAAGTCCGGGCCCAGCCCCGACCCGATGGAGACGAATATTCCCTCGACATTCGTGACTGGGATCTGCTCTTGCTCTTCTGTGGGAGTGGGTCTCGGCCCGCACCTCAAGTCAAGCGAGGCCATCGAATCATCGGGTTGCCCGACAGGTTTCTCATCTGCTAGCTGGTAGCAGATCTTTAGCTTCCTTGCGTCGCCATCGACTCGCCCGATCCCTCTTGGGGTCTGAAACTTGATAGTTCGGTGGAGAGTTGAGACCACCGCGCTAATAGCATTGAGGAGCGGGCGGCCGATGATCCCATTGTACGCCGACCCGATCCTCAGCACCACAAACTCCACCGTCAGGGTCACTGAGTCGGGTGCCCCTCCGAGCGTGGCTGGGAGGTGGATCGCCCCAACGATGGGTGTGGAGTGACCCGTGAAGCCCACCACGGGCCTCGAGCATGGCTCTAGGTCCTTGTCCTGCAGTCTCATCCTTTCTAAAGTCGACATAAAGAGGATGTCGCAAGAGCTGCCAGTATCAACTAGCAACTGCCGGACCATGGATGTGTCGATGACTACGGACACAACTAGTGCTTTGTCTGGCCGCGGTTTCTCCCTCGCCGCACCAGCCCCGACAACTCGGAGGGGCGGTGGAGGGCTCCTGTACTCCATATCGTAGTCCTCCTCACGATCGGCTCGAGGTTGCCCTGGAGTCCCGACCTGAAGTGTGCGCCGGGGAGTCATGATCCCTTCCCACCGACCGTGGTGGGGGCCGACGCCCGACACCGGGGTCGCCCCCCCCCCCCCCCCGCCCCTTCGCTGCGGAGGACGGAGCCGTGTCATTGCCGGTGTGGTTGTTTTACGTGGGTGTTAGCTCGTTCCCACAGACGGTGCCAGATGTTTACGGGTGTTTTCTCACCACTGGATCGTTGACCGAGGATTGAACGACCAACGTGGTCAAGGGGCCGGTTGAGATCCCTTGGGTATGCCGAGCACACATGCGCTCAGCGTGGGCTAGAGATGGAGTCGAGGTCGAGTGCGAGATCCGAGCAGAGGGTCGGTCCTTGGTTGAAGCAGAGTGGAGGGGAAGCCTCGGCTCTGCTTGACGGGCTCGGCCTCGGTCGGACGAGCGTCGAGGGGTAGCCTCGGCACTTCGTTTGCAGCCTGGTCTTCGGTTGATAGCCGTGGCTGCTTGCTGCTGGGGCAGACGTCTGGCGCAGAAGGGTAGCCTCGGCACCTTGGTCAGCTTCTTCTTGAATAGACAAGAAACTTGTCAGGGGGGCCGGACCTTGGTTCCGGCCGTATCCCCTCCGATGCCTAAGTCAGATCAGGGTCTGAAATGTACTCGGTGGGGTAGGTACGACTCGAGAGGAGATCGATACGCTGACCCGCGGCACGAGCAGGTGGAGGAAAAGGTAATGGCAGAAGACCAAGATCGTTGATGGTATACTTCAGATCAGAATACCTGGGGTTCGATCCCTTTGGCGGTTGCTCTTGCTACCCTCTTATAGGGTCCGTGCCACGATTGCCCCCCGATCCATGTCCTTCGTCCGCCCCCCACTTACGCCCCTGCGATCCGCCTTCTTCAAGGCGCCTGCGTGCATCGTGGGGAACGTTGATTAACAGACCACTTAATGGTCATTAAGGAACCGCGGATTCAGGGGGGTGGCTGTCTCGGAGGAGCACGAGCGGATCGTGCGTCCCCTGGGCCAGTCTGGCCTGACATAGGGCTTCATCCGTGGGCCTCGTCTAGCGTGGCCCAGCTTCTCTAACGGGTCTCTCATTCACGGCTGGGCTTTGGGTCTCCGTTTCTTGGGCCTTCCCAAAGTAGTCGTATCAATAGTCATATCAACTCATCATCACATCACAATGGGACCATGCATGACATACCCCCAGCATCACAGGTTTATAACATATCTCATATCACAACCATAGAAATGGGGTATTTCTCACTTTTCTTGCATTTGCCTTCACTTAGGCATTTTCAAAAACACATGGTATGCATCATGTATAACATCACAATCACATTAGCAATTTAATAGAATATCGCACCAATCAAACTTTATTTTATGTAATAACAACAATTATGGGCAATTGAAGTATAATTGGCAATTATGCATAATTCAACATCCCATTGAAATGGTTCAGCTTGCTGAAAATTGCAGACAGTCACAACAAGTGGCCATATATCATAATTTTTATTGAGAATTTGACAAAATTTTCTAAATGAAAATTGTAGATATATTATTACTGAATTCACATATAAAATTTCATGCATAAATATGAAATATATGATTTATGGTGAATTGTTTGGCGAGACATGTCAAAACTATTTTTCAGACAGATTCTAAGAGCTGTAACAATTGCTATTTTGATTCATGTTGTAGTTTGAATCTCAAAAACATGCCCTATGCAAAAATTGTAGAACAGTTTGTTAATTTTATAACGAGACCAAGAACACTAATTTCTATCGAGTGTGCATGGACTGAGCTCAATTTTGCCAAACTGTGCCCAGACTGGATGAAATACAGACATGTTGTAAAGATGAAATTTTGACTCCTAATTACTGAATTGAACATAAATCAAATTTTAAATGATTCTGGGGTAGAATTTCAAGAGCTACACAAATATAATTTTTCCAGAATTTAATTCTACCCACTGAAGCAGTTATTAAGGACTAAAATTGTTATCAGACTGCAGGAATTTAAGAAGCAACAAAAATGAAAGCTTTACATGCATGAACATGTCACAAATGTAGGAGTTGGATTCCTACCTCTTGAAGCTCTATTTCCTTATCAACATCCAAGGTTTAACCCATCCAAAACTCTCCTTCAAGACTCCATCAAAAATCTCCAAACTTGCATGTGATACTCCCCTTTTAAGCTTCCATCAACCCATACTTGCTAGCACTTTGGATTAGGGCTTTAAAGGAGGGGAGAGAGGAGATTTTTCCATGAAAAATTGAGGCAAAAAGCGAGGGGAGAGAGGGAAAACGAAAATGACAAGAAAAAAGAGAAAAAATAAAGGAAGAATGAAGGAAGAAGGATAAGGGAGATGGGGTTTCTAGATTTTTCTCATCTTTTCTTTCCTCTTCTTTTCATTTCTTTTATATTTTCTTTTTCTTTTTTCTTCTCTTGCAAGAATATGATATTCCATGGAATATTCCTTAGAAATGGCAATTTTATAAGGACCCCCTCTCATTTCAAGCAATTATTTCTCTACCCTTGTACAAATTCCCCAAACCCCCTCATTATGCTAAACTTTTTCTAATTATCCCCTCCTACACAACATGCTCACCCACACTACACACACACACACACACACACACACACACACACACACACACACACACACACACACACTCCATATATATCTACACACACAAACTCTCTCTCTCACACATATACAATATACATACCTTGATTATATATATACACAATGATTATACATACCATGACATACCATGATGGCTACACATGCATATTTATCCACCTACATGACACCATATGCACACACTACATACACACTACTACATCCAATTAGTACTACACATACACATCCACAAGCCAATATTCATCCATATATATATGTGTACTAGTCATAACCCGTGCCCTAAGGGCACGGCTCATTTTAAATATTCCCTCCCTCAAAATCTTGGGTCTCCTAATTTTAAAGGAACATTAATAAGTAAAGCATACTAATTGATATCCACGTCCCCCCAAAATTTAGTTTCCCCCAAAAAATTTAGTTACCCCCAAAATTTAGGTCCCTCCAGATTTCCCAAGTGCACTAAGGTCACAATGTATTTAAAATATCCCCCCTCAAAAGCTTGTATCCACTAATCTTCAACGAACAATAATAATTAATGCACAATAATTGTTATTTAGCTCTTCACAAAATTTAGTTCCCCTAAAAAATTTTGTTCCCCTAAAAATTTTAGTTCCTCCAAAATTTAGTTCGCGCAAGATTTAACTTGTGCCTTAAGGAAACTGTAAATATTGTTGAGTATTGGTGTTTTATACCAATCTTATTTTGATAATGATCACAACATTATGTTATTGCTAATGACTCTCATGTTTAAGTCTCTCAGTTTTATCTCAAGAATATCTTTCTTGGAGACTAATCACTTGGTGTAAGGATGGACATCAAGTGGAGAAGAGCCTAAGCTTGGACTCAAGGAGTGCCAAAGCTTGGAGATGATGAAGAGCAATCAAGGCATCAAGATTGAAGACTTAGACTCTAAAAAAATTATTGTAATCCATGTAATTTACTTTATAGCTTTCTCTCTCTTTTGAGTCTAGGGTTAATGTAATGCCTTGTTAGATAGTTTACTCATTCATGCATATGCATATAACCATCTTAGTGAGCCTTAAGATTATCATAGAATCCAACCCAATAGGTTCACTCTGTCCAAAGACTCATTTGGAGTCTCTGGCTTTCCATCAGTCGCCTGCTGAAGGAAACACAGTCGACTGGGTGAATTCCAGTCGCATGTAGATCCTTCTACAGTCATCTGACATGCACAGCTCAAGTCAACATTTCTATTGACTCAAACTTGAGCTTTACGCACAATCGTCTGTCGATCAGTTTACAGTCGCCTGTATTTTTACAGTCGCCTGGAGATTGGTCATCAGTCGCCTGTATAGCGTAAGTGCATTCTCTTAATATCTCTGTTGTTTCTCTATTTTATACTGCAAACGACTGATGAAGATTGTACAGTCGCCTGACAATTTGACAGTCGACTGTAGTATTAATATCAGTCGCCTGTGTGAAGAATTGGAGAAAGAGTGCAGCTCTCTGTTTCGATCCATCCCCTGCAACAGTCGCATGCTGAAGGATTAACAGGCTCCTGTCCTGTTTGTCAATCGACTGTATTGATTTCATCAGTCGACTGTCTTGGCTCAGATTATAGCCATTGGATATTTTCTAGCCGTTGATCAGTCGACGGTCTTTTGATCATCAGTCGACTGTTCCTGTCATTTTCACCCAGTTTCTAGCCGTTGCAGAATTCTTTCTTTGGCTGTTTCTTTGGGGTTTGGGGCTTGACATGGGGTTCCTATATATTTGAGTTTGCTGCCTTCACTTGAGAACACTTGACAACACTTGATAACTCTTGACTCTATAGAAAATCTCAACAGATTAATAAGCAACTCTCAAGCTCCCTCATTTCCCTCAATTGAGCATTCATCTATCTTCATGCATTGAAGTCCAGCTCAAGGGAAATCATCCAAGTGCTCTCAAGCATATCCCAACACTTGGAGATCCTCTTCCATGCCTCTCATCCATTCATGAGTGAGCATCTCAAGGAATAGGTAAGTGTATTTATTTTATTTGGTGTAATTTGTGTCTCTAATTCTCTTTGTGGGAATTAGTACTTTCTCTCTTTGTGGGAGGTTCTCTCTTTGTGGGAGGTTGTCTCTTAGTGGGACTTAGGAAACTCTCTTTGTGGGAGTATAGTGTCCTAGTGTAGGGCTAACTCTAATTCTCTGAGTGGGAGTTAGTGATTCTCTGTATGGGAGTAATGATCCTCGTGTAGGATTGGTTGGGTCCTTGTGTATGGTATAAATCCTCTTTGTGGGGTATCTCTTTGTGAGATTTGTATTCACTTCTCTGTGTGGGAATATATTGAATATTTGTGTCGCTGGATGTACCCAAGTTTGGGGAACCAGGGTAAAACTGTGTGTTTGCGTTTGGATTGATTGTGCCTTTTAATTCCTTTTGCTTTTATAATTCCGCATTTGCAAGTTAAATTTTAATTAGACAATTTTATTGCCATTACACTATTCACCCCCCTCTAGTGTGTGTTGTAATTATTGCAAGGGTAAGGCGATCCCTACAATTGGTATCGGAGCCAAGTTAAAGCATACTGCAACAATGGCATTCAACGCCTCATCCACGTCTCATGAAGAAGGTCACTCAACCGTTCGACCCCCGCTCTTCAATGGAACCAACTATCCAAGTTGGAAGATCAGGATGATGATCTACATGGAGGGTCAAGACCTATGTGACATCACGGAGGTGCTATTTGAGAAGACCACTACACCCGCGGCTTCAAGGACAAAGGCGGAGAAGGACTCGATCAAGTTCAATGCGAGAGCTATGAACGCATTACATTGCGCTCTCTCAGCAAATGAGTTCAACCGCATCTCCATGTGCAAAACGGCCAACGATATTTGGCATACCTTGGAGATTTGTCATGAAGGGACAATGAAGGTAAAGAAATCTAAACAAACTGTGTTTAGATCTAAATATGAAATGTTTAAGATGCAGGAAGGCGAAAGTATTTCAGAGCTGTTCACAAGGTTCACTGAGATCGTGAACGCTTTGGAGGGACTCGGGAAGATGATTTCCCAAGAGGATCATGTAGAGAAGATCCTTGACTCTCTTACACCTCGTTGGGAGTCAAAGGCCAACGGAATTTTGGAGTCATATGACACGTCCAAATATACCGTTGAGGAGTGCATTGGTAATCTCATGGCGTATGAAGTGAAGCTTCAACACAAGAAGGAGATTCAACCAACAAAGCCCGAGAAGCTAGAGAAGCAAAAGGGGGTTGCATTCCATGCCAAGGAGGAGCCAATCAAGTGGAGGAGGAAATTCCATCGAGAAGCGCATAGCGAAGAAGATGAGCAAGAAGATGCAAGTGGAGAAGAAATTGAGGAGCTTGCCGAGCAATTCAAAGCATTCCTCAAGTGCAAGCAAGGTAAGTCTTTGTCAAAGTTTGCCTCCAATTCTAACAAGGTTCCTACTTGTTATACTTGCAGTGGAAAAGGTCACTTGTCCACCGAATGCCCTTCCAAACCCAACAAAGAAACTTACAAGGGTAAAAAGAAGAAGCATTGGAAAGGAAGGTCCAAGTCCAAGAACCAAAAGAAGGGACTAATCGGGACCTTTGATGATTCGAGTGAGGACACTTCGAGCAACGAAGAAGAGGATGCAAAGGAGCATGCTCATGCATGCTTTGTAGCCTTTGTTGCTCCTACACCGATCCCATCCGGATTAACTGAGGAGGAATTGGATGCTTGGCTCGATAATTACAATTCCTATGAGGAATCGTGCCTCATGGCTAATGAGGAAGAGTCTTCGCTTTGCTCAAGCAAGGAGAAAATCGATGAGGTAGTCAAAGAAGATGTCATTGATGAGATTGAAGAGAAGATCTCATACGAGGAGCTTGAACATCGTTTCGGTATGGTTTCCGAAAAGGCTAGTAAGTGCATCAACTCTTACAATAGATTAAACGCAAAATATAGAATTGCTAAGAGTAAGTTGCATGAACTAAAAATTGCTAGTGTAATTCATGATGAAAGGCATGCTTATGACACTAGTGAGAGAGACACACTTGTCTCTCAAGTTAAGGAATTGAGCCTTACAAATGCAAAACTTGTTGCTTAAAACCTTAGCTTAGATGCTCACATTAAACAACTTACGTTGAAATGTGAAGAGGAATCCCGTAAGCTCACAAGCTTTGTGTATTCTAGGGATTCACTCCACGATTTGTTGGAAAAACAACATCCGGCAAATCATAGATGATGTTTGGGTTATATTCAAAATGTGGTTCCCAAACCCACCTCTAATTCCTCTTATGGTGCAAATACAAGAAATATTGCTAAAGCACCTAAGAAGAATCACCATGCTTTCTTGTACAACAATAACATCAACAAGAAGCATGTAGATCATGAGGTAATGAGGAAGAATGAAAAATCTACATTTTTTGCTAAGAAGCAAAATCCTCTTTCTTTGCATGCCAAGAAATTCGTTTCTACACTTAAGCATGCCACATCCCCCCCTCTTGCAAAGGCAAAACCCTTGCCTAGGAGATCCTTGATATTATGGATTCCCACTAAGGTTAGTGTGCAAGAGAGGGATAGCTACATCAACTCTCTAGTTAGGGATGTGATCACCTCATGTGATTACATTAGGAAATCAAACTCCTCTTGGGTTTGGTTGCCTAATGTTTAGGTTCCTCACACATATGCATATTGCATGGGTATTGTGCTTGAATGTTTATTTTTACCATACCTATTGTTTCTGTGTGTTTCATGATTTTGAAAATATTTTCAAACTTATTTCTCATGAAAATGGTGACCTTGGGGTTTGTTGACATGCATGCATTTTTGATTCATGTGTATGTCAATGTGGGAGTTAATATGTTATATGTTTAAAGTATTTTAAGACATATTTTAACTCTCATATCGGAGGTTATTTGAGATCTTTATTCACATTTGGTTGTTTTTGATCTCAAACCAAACCTCTTATATATTGCCAACTTGTTTCATGATATTTTTTTGGCAATATTCTTTGTGTATCTTTCAAGCTTGATTTTTCCATATCTATTGCTTTGATACACTTTAGGCCCATGGCTCCATTAATTATAATTGGTATTAGATCCTAGAAGTCAAAAGTTGACCATTTCTATGATTTAGGGGGAGCATGGGATAATGAATTGATACCCACTAAAATTTTAAATATAGTATCATACATATCTTTCTTTTCTTGCATATTGTCACATCTTGGTTAAGATGAAAAAGGGGGATATTTTTTATGTCCACCTTTTTGACGATGTCAAGGGGGAGAGATATATGCATTATGTAAATATAAATGTGGAGATATATTCATATGCATATAGGGAGAGATATATCTATGGGGAGAGATATATGAGATTAGATAAACCTTGCATGTTTGCATGATATTGTATTTTACTTTTGGTTTACAATTGGTTTATGTAATCCATGCCTATTATATGTCACCTTGATTTCAGTTGGTATTATGAGTATTTACCTTTGTGTAGCTCATTGTTTATTTGGTGCATATAAGTAGGGGGAGCTCATTAGCATTGTGCTTTAATACTTCGTATTTTACATAATGTGTGTCATCATCAAAAAGGGGGAGATTGTTGAGTATTGGTGTTTTATACCAATCTTATTTTGATGATGATCACAACATTATGTTGTTGCTAATGACTCTCATGATTTTGTCTCTCAGTTTTATCTCAAGAATATCTTTCTTGGAGACTAATCACTTGGTGCAAGGATGGACATCAAGTGGAGAAGAGCCTAAGCTTGGACTCAAGGAGTGCCAAAGCTTAGAGATGATGGAGAGCAATCAAGGCATCAAGATTGAAGACTTAGACTCTAAAGAAAGCATTGTAATCCATATAATTTACTTTATTGCTTTCTCTCTCTTTTGAGTCTAGGGTTAATGTAATGCCTTGTTAGATGGTTTACTCATTCATGCATATGCATATAACCATCTTAGTGAGCCTTAGGATTATCATAGAATCCAATCCAATAGGTTCACTCTGTCCAAAGACTCATATGGAGTCTCTGGCTTTCCGTCAGTCGCCTGCTGAAGGAAACACAGTCGACTCGGTGATTTCCAGTCGCCTGTAGATCCTTTTACAGTCGTCTGACATGCACAGCTCAAGTCAAAATTTCTATTGACTCAAACTTGAGCTTTACGCACAGTCGTCTGTCGACCAGTTTACAGTCGCCTGTATTTTTACAGTCCCCTGGAGATTGGTCATCAGTCGCCTGTATAGCGTAAGTGCATTCTCTGCATCTCTCTGTTGTTTCTCCATTTTTTACTGCAGACGACTGATGAAGATTGTACAGTCGCCTGACTATTTGACAGTCGACTGTAGTATTAACATCAGTCGCCTGTGCGAAGAATTGGAGAAAGAGTGCAGCTCTCTGTTTCGATCCATCCCCTGTAGCAGTTGCCTGCTGAAGAATTAACTGGCGCATGTCCTGTTTGTCAGTCGACTGTATTGACTTCATCAGTCGACTGTCCTGGCTCAGATTATAGCCGTTGGATATTTTCTAGCCGTTGATCAGTCGACTGTCTTTTGATCATCAGTCGACTGTTCCTTTCGTTTTCACCCAGTTTCTAGCCGTTGCAGAATTATTTCTTTGGCTGTTTCTTTGGGTTTTGGGGCTTGATATGGGGTTCCTATATATTTGAGTTTGCTGCCTTCACTTAAGAACACTTGACAACACGTGATAACTCTTGACTCTATAGAAAATCTCAAGAGATCAATAAGCAACTCTCAAGCTCCCTCATTTCCCTCAATTGAGCATTCATCTATCTTCATGTATTGAAGTCCAGCTCAAGGGAAATCATCCAAGTGCTCTCAAGCATATCCCAACACTTGGAGATCCTCTTCCATGCCTTGCATCCATTCATGAGTAAGCATATCAAGGCATAGATAAGTGTATTTATTTACTTGGTGTAATTTGTGTCTCTAATTCTCTTTGTGGGAATTAGTACTTTCTCTATTTGTGGGAGGTTGTCTCTTTGTGGGACTTAGGAAACTCTCTTTGTGGGAGTAACTCTCTTTGTGGGAGTATAGTGTCCTAGTGTAGGGCTAACCCTAATTATCTGAGTGGGAGTTAGTGATTCTCTGTGTGGGAGTCTTGATCCTCTTGTAGGATTGGTTGGGTCCTTGTGTAGGGCATAAATTCTCTTTGTGGGGGTATCTCCTTATGAGATTTGTATTCACTTCTCTGTGTGGGAATATAGTGAATATTGGTGTGGCTGGATGTACCCATGTTTGGGGAACCAGGGTAAAACTGTGTGTTTACGTTTGGATTGATTGTGCCTTTTAATTCATTTTGCATTTATAATTCCGCATTTGCAAGTTAAATTTTAATTGGACAATTTTATTGCCATTACACTATTCACCCCTCTCTAGTGTGTGTTGTTAGCATTGCAAGGGTAAGGCGATCCCTACAAATAGTTCATCCTCAAAATATTGAATCCCCTAATTTTAAACAAATAACAATAATTACAGCGCAATAATTGTTATTTAGTTCTCTTAAAATTTAGTTCCCCGATTTATTTAAAATATTCTTCCTTCAAAATCTTGGATCTCTCTAATTTTAATCTAATATCAATAATTAAAACGTAATAATTGTTATTTAGTTCCTCTAAAAATTTTAGTTCTACCCAAAATTTTGTTCCACCCAAAATTTAGTTTCCTCCAGGTTTAGTTCCCCTCAAGTTTAGTCTAGAATGTCACAGACTTAAGAAGAGCATTACAATTGTGGATGTTTCCCTTAACTTTGGATCTAGACACAGCTAAAGCAACACACTCCAAGTCCTTGTCTTGTTCTAATCTGAACTTTTTAGTTAATTGGAGAACAATTAAGATCTCGCTCTGAAGTTCATCTTTGTATGATTTTGTTTATATTTCCCATGAAGAAATAGGATATCACAAAAGATTAAAGAAAGCATCATACATTAAATAACTGAATGGCAATGAGTTCAGTTTCTGTTACATAGCTACAAAAAAATTGAAAGAGGGAATACTATTTGTCAATATATACATCGCAACTCTTTCTTAGATCATATTAACATTGAATTCAAACTTGAGGCTCTACGTAAAAAAGGATGCAACGGTCTTATACTGGAGATCTTCATGTGAAACAAACTGAGTTGTAATCATTCCAGATGCATAGTGTCTTGGATCTGGAATCAGCAAAGAATGACACGGGAATTAGTACTTGGATGATTTTCTTTCAGTGCTTGATGTGCACACTGTAAAGCTGGCTTATGGAGCTGAACCCTCAACTATAATTCACATTGTATTTTGACTTCAGATGTCCATTTGCATGTTATAAAATGAAAAGTCAGCTTGTGGAACTAAAAGATAAAGTTGTCCAATATGAACATAATGCTATTGAAGATTAGAAAATATATATAGTAACTACATGTTAGTTTCAGGAGTCAAGTGTTGTGTCACGTGACAGTAGGGATTGTGATCGTGTCAGGAAAATTCATTGATCGATTGAGCTTCATATGATCAGCTACTTCTAAATTGCTTCCAATACTAAATAAAAGGCAAGTTTAAATTTTAAACGCTAACCTTTATATTAACCAAACATCATTATATTTATTTAAAGTCTAAAACTTCTAGTATACATGGACCATGTTCTTAATTCCTTAAGAAGGCATCTTGGCATAAAGCTCTAACGTAAAACTAATTTCAAATTGAAGTGGATGTTTGTGATTCTGAAAAAAAATTCTGATCTAGTTAATATGGTTAGCCTTTGGTCTAAATAAATAAATAATTTGTTCCATAATTATGTAGTTTAACCATGTGCTAAACTTATAATTGAAAACATGTAAGGCTAGTACTAAGTTTGTTAACGTCAAATTACTATTTTAAAAACATGTGTAGCTTTATAAACTTTTAAAATGTAAATTGACTCAATTAAAAATGATGCATTTATGAATAATTGCTTGGTTAATAATTTTTATGGAAGATATAGCATGAGAGTTATGTATCATAAATTTGCCCATATTCATGTCCTGAAGGATATCATATAAATAGAAAACATCCTTGCCCTCTCTCTCAACTCTATGTACTTCATTCTCATCTCCTTTTCAGCATGAAGGTCATTTCTTGTTTGCTTCTTGTTCTGCTCATGACATGCTTTCCATCACCTCCAGGCTTTGGAAGGACTCTGTTAGAGAAAGCATCCAACTGAGAAGACAGCTTCAACTTTCGGATTCTGACTACTATATAAACCTGAATGGTGCTCGTCCAACAGCTACGAAGCACAGGAAAGCTGCCCCCACAGATTTATGGAAGGCACCTGGAAGACCCACAAATCCAAATCAGAATTGGCTGGGGAATCTCATTCCATGTTTAGTAGCAAATGTGATGTAAATTTTTTTAAAAAAATTGCGGCTGAAGGGGGAGATGAGACATTGGCTCATACATTCTGTTGTTTTGTCATAGATGAGTGAAAGGAATATGGTGGTTAGTTTGTATTACTGAAGAGAATGATTAATTTATGCTAGAATTATCTGTTACTTTCCATGTTCTCTTCTTAACTATTTTTAATCATCATTTCAATAGATATTATCAGATTAAAATATTTATAATCCATATAATTTCTCGACTTCTTAGTATCAAGCTCAAGTTAGAAGAAATCAAATACAGCTATTTTTCCATCAGAATTTGAGACCAACTTAAATGGGGTTTTATATCATCAACGTCGTCAGAGAGCAATCCAGTAACTTATATGTAGGATGCAAATAAGGAAAAAATTTCATATCCTTCAGTGATTTTTTTCAATCGTGTTGCAAACTGCCATTTAATAAATCCCCTCCCTTTTAAATGATGTGGAATTATCTGCACTACTGCGAAAGTTAGAGGTGATTCTAGGTCAAACTGAAGCAGATGATCAATGTATGTTGCGAATTGAGTCAAATGGCATACCCTATATCATAATAGGTTTCAGTGAGTAGAAATAAATTTTCTGATAATGTGAAGAGGCGAATCAATGCATTACTTGCAATGTCCTGTTACAAAGTTACTGTATGCAATGCTTAAAGATGGATTTTTTAAGACTATAAACCTGGAAGCTGTCAATATTGTGTTTTCTTCAGAGTGATCATTGACTAAGAAAAACATTACCATTATCAGGTATTACGCTTGATTTTGGATCTGGAAACAGTAGAAGTAACATGCTCCTAGTGTTTGTTGCAATCTGAACTTTTTATCTAATCATATAACAATTCAGATTTTGCTTTGCTGGTCATATTTTGATCTTTCTATTTATATGCTCAATGTAGATATGGGATCACAAAAGATAAAAGAGAGCAACATATACATATTACCTTTGGTTAGAAAATATTAACACTGTCTTTGAACTTGAGACAATTAAGTTGTCATCATTATAGATTCATATCTTGAAACATCCATGTGCATAAGCCATATAACTTTAAACTTGATTTCCTCAAATTTGTTACCAAAATACATGTCTCAGAAATCAGAAGTTAAACAAAAAACTGATATTACAATTTGGAATTATGGCAAGAACTTGTTGATGTCTGCAATGTCAAAAATTTGGTAAAAATGCATTAAAGAAGGTTGGTTCAAAAGAATACAGATCACAATATGTTTCAACTATTGTCAAAATGACACCAAAGAGTCATTTTAATGCTGAATGCATTGTAATTAAATCGACATCTTATGCTGCGTTACCTTACTATGTCCAAAAAATCAGACAAATGATATTTTGAGATATATACCTGGAATCTGATACATTCTATTTGCGTGATAATGCTCATATGGCATGCTTAAAAACAGAAGTAACCTTTTTTCCCATCTGTATAACATGCACCGAAAAACTGCACCCGTACCAAAGGAAAGTCACCAGAGTAGCTACACTTTAAATTGCCCAATACAGATTTCAAACTAAATGGTATAACCGAAAATAGCTATGGTGGCTGAAATATACAATAATGTTAGGAGGCAGAGAACTCACTTATAGTTTATATGACTGATAAAAGGAAGATGATGATGTTGATCTTTTTCGACGTTGATCGTATAGAATGGAGTAAGGACTTCACCAATAGGTGGAACTCGTGTATGTTGGAAAATGTGATTAATTTTGGTAAACCATCGCACTATCTCTTCAGGACCAAGCTTGAACTCTAAAAAAGAATCCAATCACATGAATTCTTTCTCCAGTATGTGACTGTATGTCTATTTGTATGTAAGTGCATATCGGAAGGCAAATAGTGTATACCATGGTTCACTTTACCTTTAAACCCTAGGAAGATAACATTCACCGCTTTAAAAAATTTGTGATTTTACATGTATGTTGATAAACAGTAAAAGAACTTGAGGAAAATGATATGTTCAAAAGAAAAGAAAAAGAAAAGAAAAAGAAAAGAAAAAGAAAAAAAAGAAGGCAATCCAAGCATCAAGTGCATTCACATCATGTGAGTGCTGAAAAGGGTTTATTAATGGAACTTCCCATTCAAAAAGCATTTACATACAAAAATTTACAACTTGGAATTAGCTAGACTTTCATTAAGAATGGCACAATACAACTTAGAATTTTGTAAGCAAATTGAAATTTTTGTTGAATGTTCAACAAAAATGGATTACACAAATATTACAATTTTTCGGAAAAAAAAACAGATCATAAAAGTCCAAGTTGTATGATCTACACAAAATGATACCCACCAACTACAGATCATTTTTGAATGATGCTTTGCATAAATAAAGTACAATTACATGGGAAAAAACAAAATGTAACCATACAACAAACTACACAAAATTATCAAAAAGAAAACTAAAGTATTAACAAAGTTAACATGTTAAAATTATCAACACACAATCAGATGAAACAACTTTGCTTCAAACATGCCCAATCAAACCAATTCCTGGGTTTCACCCTAAACCATATGAATTTTCAAAAATAATAAAAACAACAACAATAACAATAATAATAAATGATAGTGAAAAAGTCAGTACCTTAGAGCTCGGACTCAGGGATTTCTATGTAAGGGAGGCAAGAGATCGATGGTTCTGTGTGGGGGTTTTCTGCGAACATGAAGCCAAAACTGGAGTCAAAACAGGTTGAGTAATAAGTAGGTTAAAAGAGAAGTTAGTTTCAAATAGTTTACAGTGTAAGAATTACATCAGCAGTGTGCTTGCAAATTTAGTTCCAAATGGTCTATGGTGTAAGAATTTCATTAACCGGGTGCCTGAAAATTTGATGTGTGATATTTAACATGTTGATATTTATTATCCTGGAAAGCAATTGGTTTTCTGATATTTATCATGCTGTAAAGGAATTGGCGGTACATTTGATAATATGCTATGGAAAAATATCATGGTAGCAGCATAAGTGTAGGATAGTCTTATTTTCTTTCCATGTAATTTAGTTGGACCTGCCTTTTGTTGAGTCAGATCTTTCTATATGCTTATGGATAAGAGTGATTTAGGGGAAACATATACATAAGTGTAGTCTAGTCTTGCTTGTGAAGTTCAGTCGTACCAAAGCATTAAGGCACTGATCCGCTCAGACAATGGCATGGTCATTCCTAACCGATTTGGGTCAGTAAAATACATTGAATATCCAAGTTTATGGAAAGCCGAAATAAAAGAGATGGTTATTTTAACCATATGTTAGCGTGACTGTTATTTTAAGCCGAAAGACTTACAATCTAAAACTCGCCCCTATGTGGAAAGCGTGACTGTTATTTTAAACATACATATCGTGAAATTTCAGTACAAAAAATTGAAATATGAACTCAAAATTCAAATTGAAAAATGTTTTGTGTTATTCCAATTGGCAAACTGAATGTGTGAAATGTGAAATTGACAAATTGAATATGAACTCAAAAAAAAACAGAACTCTAAACATAACTCAAATTCTAAACAGAACTCTAAACACAACTCAAATTGAAATATGAACTCAAAGCATTTCTACAATACCTAATCACCTAGGCGAAAAACAGAACTCTAAACAACACTCACTGCTCTCACCGAGAGGTTGCTCTGCAAGTTCAAGCAGATGCAAGTTTAAGAAAATGGGGTGACAAAACTTCATTGAAACATAGCAAAAAAAACCATACATAAGAACTCAGCGATTCCCTCCAGCAGATGAGGGTGAGGATCGATCACATGATGGTGAGGTTGATGATAAGGGTGAGGAGGCGATCCAACAATACCCTGCAGCAATGCTTTAGTTTTAGGCCAATGTTGTGTTTAATGGTCTGTTTCTTTGCGTGGAGGGATTTGAGAAAGAGAAATCCAGCTATAATCAATTCCAAGCTCTAATATCCCTGATTTGATCAAATGATGTGATCAAAATTCTAATTTCCCTCCCCCTAATTCCCTCCAACACTTCCCTCCAACACTCATAATGCGAGGACAACCTGGATGCATTTAATTTTATTTGCATTTCATTTCATTTGAAATGAAATGATATCCTGTTAACACAATGATTCATTTTAACATAACATTGATTTATTTGATTCATTTCATTTCATTTAATTTGCTTTTCATTTCATTTCATTTAAATTTAACTCAACTTTGATTCAGTTCCATTTCATTTCATTTCATTTCAATACAAAACCATAGTTCAAATTTCAAAATTCAAATTGAGTTCATATTTCACACAAAACACAAACATAATCCTAGTCATCAACCCCTTGTCCTAGTCATCAACCCATTGTCCTACTCATCTTGTCCTATTAGGACAAAATTCAAAAATGGCTCTCAAATAGATATCACCATTAACAATTACTTGAGGAAACACATCAAAGTTTCATCATATAAGAAATACTTCTATTTATGTTTTGATAACTTCAAATAAGATTTTGGCACAAACATACCTCTTTCAAAAAATAAACCATAATTTCAATGATATAAAAAGATTAAAAATAGATGAAATACTCACCCTAGTCAATGATGTGAGGTTGTCTTGTTTCACACCATATAAACCGATCTCCTTGATATAAAATGTCCTGATTTCAAATAAAAAAGGAAGTAATTGTCAGGAAACAACAAAGATTACTGTTGATAATATATATTGGTGAACTTTGAAATTTATTTGATTGGCAATATCCTGAAATTAGTAGATGAAATCTAGTAATGTATGAAATACAGTGCATTCATGATCATCAACGATTCATTTTATCAATGATTAAACGATTCATTTTAAAAAATTACCAGACGCTCCATCAAAATTCTACTGAGGTAAAGCAATCCCCATTTGTAGTCCCTGAAACACAGAAGCAGTTCAAGGAAAATTACAAAGAAATTGTTTTATTAAGACAAAAGAACCAAATAAATGAAACTTAAAAAATCCAGCATGAATTGTACCAATTTATGTATGAAAGAGATCATTGTTGCTGTACATGGTTGCCAAATTTGTAACGACCCGGTCCCCGGGATACCCGATAAGTACGAATCCGTGTCAGGTATTCCCGAAGAGGCGAGTGTTACGTAGAAAGAGAGAAGGGAAGAAAGTAAAAGAACACTGCAGGTCACTACGCACGCGCTGGGAAGTACGAGTAAGGCTCCATCACAGATAAAACACTGAGAATAACAAATGTACAACATTTCATTTATTTAATACATTGATACATCTTTACAAACACCATCTGTATAAGGGGTACAACAATAAAAGAAACTCCAACCCAAAAGTACAAAAGGTCTACCTGTAAAAGAAACCCCAAAAGTACAAGTCTCTCATCATAACCCTCGCCACCCAATCTACAACTGACCACCAACTCCAAGCTCCAGCCACAAACTCCAACATCCAACTCACACAACCTGAAAGTCAACGGGGACACGTCAACACGTGACCCAGTAGAAACTCCTAACACTCTAGTAGAACCTAGTTTTAGAACTGGTCTGTCTATCTAGGGAGGGTGATCTAACAAGTAAGGTTCATGGTGCATAAAAGTAATCCCATTCCAACATGCGAACCTAGTTATGAGAACGTGCAAAACATGCATATGAAACCATATTATGAAATGAAGATATTGAAAGGAAGCATAAGAACATGTTACCATGGGACAATAGCATTAAAGTAAACAAAAATAAGGAGACATGAGATAACAACATTTATAAATTAAAAACAATTACTATAAGTTGTTGATTCACATATTTGGAACCAGTGTAAACTGTAGGACACTAAGGAGGCGGACTTCACCCAGATTGGGTGAAAAAGTGGTACCCCAACCAACAACACGAGCACCGGAGGGGGGCTCTCGCAACTCCGTACCCCAATGGGGCAAGGCACTAGAGCGAGACCAGCTCGGTTTTTCTGTCGGACAAATGGAGAAAACCAGCAATTACCGTCATGGTGCGACACGGGCACACCACCGGCCTCTCTAGCCCTCTCCAACTCCCCTTCTGGGAACAACACATCGGGCGAGAAATCATAATTCATACGTCCGCTCCTTAACTCCTAAAGTTTACCCGTTTTCCCCCAAACCCGTGTCACCCTCCTTTAGGAGGACTGATACATTCATCATTCTAACTCTCATTTTATGGAATAGTTCCTCATTTATTTATTTCAGTTGTCTCAATACCGCATTCATAGATTTTCGTTTCTTTCATATTCTCACCGATGTCGTGATTCAACAACGACCATCGTCTTCATATTTCAACATCGCATAGTTCCATCAATTCCACTCACTTTCTTAATGAAGTTACAACATTAATATGATACACTAAACAAGATGAAACTACAACACTAGAAAATGTCTCAAGTTGACATACTCAATCAAAATAAAGCTGCAAGCTAGCAGGAGAGCGGGTCGTTACAAAATTGAACCCCCAATTCACAGACATGGTTTGATATTTGACCTAAATGAAGAATAAACACCCAGAAAAGAATGTTTGGATACAGGGTTTGATATAGGGTTGCCAAATATCGTGGTATGTCTGTGAATCATGCGTTTATTCAAACAATGTATCCCCAATTGGTAAAGGAATCTTAAGGCTGTTTGGATATGAATTGTACCAATTTATCTTAAGCAGTTCAGGGTTTGATATTTGAACTAAATGAAGAATAAACACCCAATTGGGGATACAATGTTTGAATAAACGCAAGATTCACAGAGAGGGTTTGATATACAAAAATTCACAGACAGACTTATGAGTAAATGAATCTTAAGGGGATTATGTGATAGTCTTTGTTCTTCATTATTAAAGAACAACTTCTAAAGAAGGAAGATCCCGCATGGGTAATTTTAAATAATTCATATTCTTGATAGCATAATCCCATAAAAAATGATGTGTAATGGATCCATATTCTTCGTAATAGATTGAGCATTTCCACCAAATTTGCGATTATCAAATGCATAATCTAGAAATGGAAACCTCAAAAATAATTAGTAAGCACACTCTGACTCTATGATTGATGAACTAAAAAAGTTCACCAATTTGAGATAATAAACATATGCTAGAAGGTTCAACAGTTAAAAAAGTTACAACATAATTATAAAAAATACTTTTCGATACATTCCTACATTCAAACAAATGCTTTTCAATTGACCGACCTACATTCTATAACCAAACGAAGGTATAAGTTACAACATAATTATAAAAAAAATGAGAAAACATGATAAAACAGAAAATCCTTATCTGTCTGTTGATATAGGAAATTTGTCTGGATGTTGATATAGGAAAATCCTTGCTTAGGTTTGGGAAAATGGTTTTAGTAAAGCAAGTCTTTCTGACATTTCCGTTTTTTGCATGATTTTTTATCTGGAGTTTTGATTCTGAGATCATGTAATCTTTAATATAAGTTGTCATTAGGGCATAAAGTTAATTTAAATCTGCAATCTGTAAAATTCACCCAAATCTGCAATCTCCCATCAATATAAAGTTAAATCTGCAAGATTGAAAATGTATTAACCCCCAATTGCATAACTTGCGACCAGCCCACCCAACGAGTGTGCAATGAAAGAAATTTTTCGTAGCACAGGTCTTCTCTTGATCACTTCAACCACTTATCAAATATATTATTATTCAAAGATAGTGTAGTTATAGCTTCAGCAACAATGTAACTCTTTGCTGCCACCAAGTAAAAAAGTAGAATCTGTTATCTATTATAGTTAGGAACATGTGGTACTCAGTATCTAAAAAGTGCACTTAACTCTTTTGCTAATCGTTCACCCATAACATCAACACCTTCCAATGTCAGTCTATGCATGCTAGCTTCATTACCTAAAAGCATTACATATGATAAAAGACGACATGTTTGAAATGTTATCGTGTATCAAAATTATGGCACCATTCTTGCAAAAAGATAAAATATGTAAATAATATTTGAAAAGACACTGAAGCAAAGGATCATGGATTATATGCCCGGTAAATATGTTTTGCAAGATATTCGAAAAGTTACACACATAACCGAATACTAGAAATTGGATGTGCTTACTATCTTACATGAATCAATAGAAAAACATCCCTGGAAATATTGATTAAGAAATATGAAGCAATATGAATATCACCAAAAGGGTATACCTTACATTCCACATTATTGATCACTACTTGTCAATGGAGCAAATTCTGAAAATAGAGCAGTAGCTTGTTGTGGTGAGCTCCACACATGCTCATTGCTTCCAAGTATGAGGCGATATGGGTTCCACATGTCTAATCACTAATTTAAATTTTGTGAACTTTCTTTTGCATTTTGATTTGATCAATTGCAATCATTTAGCAAATTTTCTCTAAAATAAACTATGTTATTATCATCTGATGATCCAACGACATAAGACTGACATACTGATGTTTATGCTAGTTAAATGACATCTTGGCATTTAAAAGATTTTTTACTCTTTTATCATATTCTCATTGATCAAAAGCGCAAGGTATACTTATGTCCCTCATGAAAAGAAAATACCCAACACATAAAAGATTAATTAATGATTCAAAATACCAGAGATATCATCATTTAATAAGAGAAAATGAAGATAAATGTTGATATTAAGTTCTTAACTGCCCCAATACAGGTCGTCCAATACAGGTTGTCCATTCCATCACGTATTTTGATCATCAGAAAACCTAAAACCTGCAGCACAATAACCAAATAAAAAAATCAGATTGAATATCAATCAACGCCAAATAGGTAAATTTAAAATTTTAAAAATTACCAGCATGCAGTACTTTGGAGATCTAATGTCAACCCATTTCTTCAATTCTTTGAAGTTCTCCTCAAATTGATCTGATTGGTCACTCGGCATCGTAGTAGATTCCTCCAAAGGTGGTAACTTCAAAAACATGTAGCCGAGTAAGATAGCTTTCTGGTAATAGCAGCAAAAAATAGAAGAAATATACCACATCGATCTAGAAGGAATAAGCCCTAGATCGAGCGAAGCAGCCAATTACCTCTTACTGATGATTCTTGATCCATCGCTAAGTCTCATAATGCTTCTCGCTGCCACCGAATCGCCAGGAGAGCGAGCGAGGGGGAGAAGGAGAGAGGGGGAGAGTTGGGAGACTGAGAGGATGAAGCGAGAGCTCCATTGAAGAGTAAATGACAGGTTTCTGAGGTTTGGGCCAGGCGTTCCTTCTCAAGCTCTCCGCCGTGATCTTCCCCCTCTCTTTGAATGGTCGTAAGGATGAATGGTTGTAAAGATGAAGGGGCTGAGGCAGAGAGATGAGTTTCCTCCCCCAAAATTTTGAGCTCCCCTCCAAAATTTCGTTCTTTGTGAGTTCTCTGCTCCCAATGCGTCAGGGAAAGCGTGCGCGTAGTTCAAATTTTTTATGGCTGGACATTATTGATGACTGGGACAAACAAATTTATGACTGGACTTATGACTGGGACAAAATTCAAAATATGCTCTCTTTTATAGAATATATATTTAGGCAAAGGTCTTGGGGTCTATTTGTAGCCCAAAAGGGTAGTTTCTGAACGTTGGACAACTGCCTAAAATTTCAAAAAATTCTGAACTGTTTTTGTCAAATTGGTCGACCAATATTGATCATTAGTCGACCAATATATTTGCCAAATATATGTTTTGACTGTTTAAACACTGTTTCAGGAAAAGACAGAAAACCGTCACTAAAACTGCCAGAAACTAACATAAACGGGAAAAAATATGTCCGTTTGAGGTGGTTTAAGAAGCTGATATAATCAGTTATAAAAACTGATTATTTAATCAAAAATCAGAATATTATAATATTCGGAAAACATGATTGGTCTGCCAATCAATGTGATTGGAAAATTCTCAGAAAATGATCATAATAACTTACGAATAGTTGTGGGAAAATTTTGGAATTTTCTGAATTTCTGGAAATTGTGATTGGTCGACCAGAAAGGGGTATTTGTCGACCAATTTGGTCTTTGACTCAATTTTTGGGATGAACCCTAAATGACTAAGATAGACCATTATCAAGGCTTTCACAATCTAAGGATTTTGCAAGAGAGAAAATAATGATTACATCATGTATCACAAGTTACAAAATTTTGTCGATAAGCTTTAACTTGAACTTGATACTCCTTGAAAAGTGTAGTCTGATGATTATTTAATCTGAGTAGGTCTATAAAATCTACATAGATAAAGTTAGTATACACATATAAATATTTGTATATCATTAAAACCTTATGGGGAGTTGTGTGTTTCCAACATTCAATTCAACATATGATGTAGTTCAACTTAACCCAAGCTGTCGCAACATGAACATAACCTAGTGCCGGTGTAAGTTAGAACTGGACAAGAAAGCAAGGATCTGACTAGACTAGTCTTTATGATTTGTTGAGCCAACTCAAGGTCATAAGTGACTATGGGTAAAAACTGATAAGGGAATCATATTTGATATGATTGATGAAGATCCATCTACCGATTGCAGAGTCAAGCAACTTGTTTAGCCAACTCAAGATTGTGAACATCAAGGTGGTCGGGTCCCTTTCTCATCATTATTCATTCATTCATATGGATTAAGATAATCGCTAAAATAGTGGGAGGATATAGTTGGATAAAACCCAATCAAATTATATTTAAAAATTATGAACAAATGCTAAACTAGGGCAGTTCTATATTTTACTGCATGGAATCCAAGTCATAATATCCTAAAAGAATAAGTTAACTGGTCAAAATAATTGGGTAAGGAATATCAATTCAAAATCCAATTTGATAGTCTAAACTATGTTCTCAGTGACTTTAAAATGTCCTTATTAGCACATGCCTAAGGACAATGATTTCCTTAAGCTCTAGGTCCAGCATAATAATAACATGCTTCTTTTCACTCGCCTCAAAAAGCTATATGCTCCAGGGAAGCTTGAACATACAGATGTTTAAAGCATGTTTATCTATACACCTTGTTGTGTCAACTCAATGTTGTATGGAAAACAGTTTCAATCTGCGACGTTTGAATTTTCGTGCAAACTGTTTGGCTTGAAGATGAGTCCATGAGCGGTGTAAGACCATGTATCCATATCAGATCTTGAGTCAAGCAACTTGTTGAGTCAACTCAAGGTTGCATAGCTCAAGTGTTTGGATGCATGAGATGCTTCCACAGCCAATATTTGTGTTGGGACATGAATTGACAAAATATGAATTAGAAAGGAGAAGGGGATAGGAAAGTCGGTTAATAAAGACTGTTTTTTCTATCATGGGAAAAGGCATAGTTGGATGAACTGAAAATGGGACATATTTGATACCACAGTTTCAAAATAATTTTTATACGAAAGGAAAAGATTGCCCTACGTGTTGGAAAAAGTAGTAAGTGTTGTTTCTTGAACCATATGGGACGTCTAACATATTTTGGTGAATGTCGTCACTTTGGTTCTAAAGCAATGTTTCGATGTGAGTATTTTGTATAACGATTTTTGTATTAGGTGTTAATACATGAATGCACAAGTTACAAAAAACATATCTATGTCAAAATAGACTAGGCCAAACCAAAGAGAATAGCCTTGACAAGTCACATAAAGAGGGTCTCTTGACCTCCTGTATATGAGTCAAAAGACACTTGTGAGTCTTGTCTCAAAGGTGTGATGGTCAAGAATCCTTCTGAAAGACAATGGGAGAATGAGTTAAAGAACTCGTGGTCCCGCGCATACGGATGCATTTGAACACAAGTCTAAATTAGCCAGGATATGGTATTCTTATTTTATTGCGACACGTGTTCTTGATGAAACACAAGTCTGATGAAACAGAGAACACAATAGCAGAACTATTTGAACGACTTCAATCAAATCGAAGATAAAAGTACTTAGCTATGTAATTATTGCGTAATTAAAGAGAATGAGAGTTTCTCTCATGTCAAGTCTCTTAACATATTGGTGTGTTGGAAAGCATGAATCGAACTTTGTTAGACATGGTTCAATACATGGCAACTGACTGTGAGTTATAATCCTCCTTCTGGGGAAATCCCCATATAATTATGTCGAGGTTCTTGATAAGGTCCTGAGAAGGGTCGTGCCATTGAATCCATATATGATATGGAACAGTAAGAAACCCAACCAAGTTGTGTGGTTTTCTCACGTAAGTCAAGTAGCTTAATACTGACTAATTGGAATACACATCTGTTGGAACCAACAAATATGATATTCCTCAAATCAATCATTAGGAAGTCACATGATTACTCGAGCTCTTGATTCTTCTCTCAAGACAAAGGAGTCGAGTAAAACCATCATAGTTGATGATGGCCTAGTCAACTTCTAAGATGCCATTTAGAGTAGGGACTCTAAGAAATGGCTTGATGCAATCTGAAAAATCATTGCACACGAATAAGGTATGGACATTAGAAAACGTGTCCAATGGAAGTGTTCCCATTGGCTGCAAGTGAATCTTCATGACAGAAGATTAATGTAGATGGAAAATAGTGAAGTGCAGGTTATGCTGGTTGAGAAAGATTATCATCAGAACCCCTATAAACGAATTATGATGAAACTTTCTTGCCAACAGTCGTGTATAGATCTATTCGAATCAGACTCGATGTCAATGCTCATGATGACCATGAAATCTGGAATGTGTATGTAGAGTCTGTTTTTTAAATGTGATTTAGTATAACAAATTTATATGAATCAACCAGATAGTTTTCAAGGTCAGTGTGAGTGAATAAAAGGAATGCGAGGCATCAAGGAGCCAGAACATACGTTTTGACAAAGTAATCAAATAGTTTGACTCTTTCTCAAAAACGATTATAAGCTAAGAAGATGACCAGTGACTATTTTGGATCATTATCGTAAGGTACATAAAGGATATTGTTTTAAGTCACAAGTGAGGACGATGAGCTGGATGAGATCCAAGCAAGACAAATGTTATGTATTCCAAAAGACCAAGGAAATAATTTGGATGAGATTCAAAAGAGTGGTCTAGCATGAACATAG
Organism: Scilla litardierei; assembly: GCA_030789695.1. Taxonomy (NCBI): domain Eukaryota; kingdom Viridiplantae; phylum Streptophyta; class Magnoliopsida; order Asparagales; family Asparagaceae; genus Scilla; species Scilla litardierei. Next base: position 49,451,407 of record CM061131.1, on the reverse strand, counting down.
AAACTCCTTAAGTCGACAAAAAAACAGTTTAGCATATTCACTAACAAAGGCTCTACCACATGAAGCATGGAAAAACTTAAGTGAAAATGCGGTAAGAGATACTGGAATAAATGGGCCTGAGTGCAAGTGGGAGATGTTGGGAGATGTGTATGCTCTCGAGGTAATTATCTATGTGTATATGTACAAAAATCTTGTTTGAAATAATAGTAAGCAGTTTGGTAAAACTTTACATGAGTAAATAATAATGTAAACTTCATTAGAACTTATGTAAATTCCTGAGACTTAATGCGAGGTCAAGCAAGTATCGAGATGAGGATCTCGATCATGGAGCATTGCTTGACCATAAGCAGCATATGTCGAAAATCATTCGCGGTCATAGAAGTTTCGAGAACAGGATATCGATACATCAGACAGACCATTGCGTCTTTGTTCTCACCATGTATTGGTGACGATGATCTCATGGTCATTCGACTTGGTGAAGTCAGAGACGAGACCCATGTGCTCATTGGAGAATGAGTTCACTGGACGACCCAATGAGAATTATCTTATGGTTAACATAAAGCAATCTGTCAATAAAAACTCTCAGTGATGATATGAAAGTTAGTCCTTAGACTTGAGGTCATTGTACGAACTTGTATAGGATTGTTTTCACTTAGATCACTGACCTAGCTTCCAGGCAAGGACTATCGAAATGTCTTTGGTTGGGTGACACTTGAAGCGTGCGAGGAGAGTAATAACCAAGAGAGGATTCATCATACTTATTTATGGAGAGTTAGTGTCGCATGTGTTGGTTCGGTCTTTAGTGAAAACCTTTGCCAAAGTATGTTGTAAGAAGTCCAACACTATTAGACTAAAGACCGGTGTAGACTAACATAGTTCAAGCTATTAGGGTTGACAGTTGACAATACCATAGGCTTGGCAAAGAACATAGTTATGACGAAGGGACTAAAACTATGGCATTCATCACGGATACAGTCAGTGTGTTCCCGATAATATTCATGTCAATGAGCTAACCACATAATGTTGATACCGAAACAGGGACGACACATGCCTTGTAGTTACTACCGTCTCGGGTTTCAAGTTACATATGTAGTAGGGTCAGGCTGTAGGGTCTCACACAGAGTGGAACCATCGTCAAGTAATAGGTAGAAATAGGGAGATAATACATACGATGTATGTGAATTGATTGCATCCAAAATAGTTTGCGATATAAGCTTTAGAATAATAATGTGGGATTATTTGCATAAGATACAAAATGAATTAAATATGATGTAAAATGTTTACGGGCATATTTTATTACAAAAGCATGGAACAAGCTAAATCAGAGGTCCAGGAATGTCCTATATCATTTTTGTTATTCGTCTAAGCCCAATGAGCTGGAGAATGACAAAACAAAAGGTTAAAGAAAGAAGGCTGAAAAAATTTCAGCTCATATAAAGCTGGGTATTCCCAAGCGCTTGAGTAACTAGGCCTGGGCCACTGGCCCATGCCAGTGCACAGGCTCAGCTCAGGAGCTGGCTCGAGCCAGCAGGTCAGGCGCCCATACATGGCTTGCACCCGACCTGGCCCCGCATCCAAGCATGCACATCTATATGTCTTACCCACACAGCGGGTGGGCCCCATGGGTGGTGCCCACATAAGGGTTTGAGAAACCCTTATTCTGGCGGCTGTAAATTTTTCAGCAAAAGTGATTTTTGGCTAACTTTGGAACTTTGTTTGAGGGGTCAAATGAACTCAGAATTGAGCACCGTTTGTTCCTATGCGTTTAACATTAAATGCTCTTCGATTTGATATATGATATCGCTTATGAAGTGCAACGGTGAGGAAGAAAAAATTCGTTAAAGTTTGGCCTTTGTGGAAGGTGTTTATATTGATTTTCCCCTCTAAACTATTAGGCCCATATCGACAATTGAGAGATGAGGTCGGGTGAGCTCCTTATATAAATAAGGGCTAGCTCATCTCCTTAAAACTGTCACCAAGCTTCAGATCCACATAGCTCCATTAAACGTGAGGAAGCCTAGATCCAAGCTTAAAATAATATTCACTCTTTCTCCATTTTTCTTCCTTGCTCCTGATTGGGCTCTAGCAAAGCTACGAAGGAGATCGGATTTGGATCCGAAGTCTTGACAGAGGATCCACTTAAGGTGAAACTTTCTGGAGCGTATGGTTGGCTCAGCGACAATGGGATTGCTTGCATCGGGATGCGGTTTTGGCTCGATAGAAGCGGCAGCCCCAACGCGAGGAATTGATTCATGGGATTCTACGCCTTACTAATGTGCGAAGTAAAGGTTAGTAGTTTAATATTCATGTGTTTTAATTGCATTTAATTTTTATAGATCTATCTTTAGGGGTTGGTCAGACCTAACCCTGTGATAGTAGAGATTCTGACTAAGGTTTAATTCTTTAGGGTGTTACTTAAAATGGTTTTAAGTTGTACTTTCTGCTGCTTTTATATTTTCGTCGCCTGCTCGACTTAGGCCGGACATCGATTTTGAGCCCTAATGGTCGCAGAAAACCCTTCAACATGTGCATTGCATAATCCAAATGGCATCCTCCTAAATGCAAAAGTTCCAAAAGGACAAGTGAATGTATTCTTCTCTTGGTTATTTGGAGCTATCTCTATATGATAGTAACATGAGTAACTATCTAGAAAAAAATAATATTCATTATCGGCCAATCTCTCTAAAATTTGAATCAGGAAAGGCAAAGAAAAGTGGTCTTTTCTTGTTTTTGAATTTAGTTTTATATGATCAATGCACATTCTCCTTACAGTGGTGGTTCACAAAGGTATGAGTACATTATTTCCATTTTCACTTCAGTCAGACCTGATTTTTTTGGGACAACTTGGTTTGGACTAATCTACTTACTATCAGAAATTGGATAAATAACTCCTGCATCAAGCTATTTAAGAATTTCTCTATTTACCACTTCTTTTAACGTCGGGTTCAACCGAGTTGCATTTCGTGTGTAGGTTTGGCATCATCCTCAAGATAAATGTGATGTGTACAAGTTAAGGGATTTATACATTCCGCAATAGACCATCCAATGGCCCCTTTACGTTCCCTAAGTACATCAAGCAATGAGTGTTCTTGTTCATGTGTAAGTTTGAATAATATTACCACAGGGAAAGTCTCATCTCTCCCAAGGAAAGCATATTTCAGATGGTCTAGCAATGTTTTTAGCTCAATCTTTGGATGTTCCACATCAGAGGCAAATTGTGGTGGCAATCCAAGTGGCAGTGGTTCAAATTTTGGTGCTCATGTTTTCCTTGATCTCTCTTGATTGTCCTGCACAAAATAAGACTCGTCAATTTCATCAAAATTGTAATCAACATAATTAGATTCACAGTTATACTCAGCCTCAAAATAGTCTTCAACCAAACTTTCAATCAAGCATACCTCTTTAACACTTTCAACATCCGCTGGCAACTTACATGATTTAAAGAAATTTAGTTCATGTTTCATTTTACCAAATGTTATTTTCAACTGTCCATCCCTACAATTAATCACCATGTTGCATGTAGCTAAAAATAGACGGCCCAAAATAATAGGAGTGGTGTTACTAGAATGTGGTCCTTGTATGTCTAGGACAATGAAATCCACATGGTAATAGAACTTGTCCACATGGGCCAAAAAATCTTTCATGCAACTCCTTGGAACTTTCATTGACCTAGCTGCCAACTGTAGCACCATGGGAGTTGGTTTTAGCTCTTCCAGACCTAGTTACAAGAAAACAGAGTGAGGCAAAATATTCACATTAGAAACCAAATCAAGCAAAGCATTTACACAACACTTAGTTCCTATAGTGCATGGAGTAACATGAGAACCTGGATCTTTATATTTAGGTGGAGTGTTATGTTGTACTATGGCACTTACCTGTTGCGTGAGGAAAGCCTTCTTTTTAACATTAAGATTCTGTTTCACAGTACATAAGTCCTTCAAAAATTTAGCATAGGCAGGGACTAGGTTTATCGCATCAAGGAAGAGAATATTAATTTTTAACTGTTTGAAGATAAAGCTAATTTCTGCATGATACTTATCTTTCGATGGTGGTGCTAGCCTCTGTGGAAATGGAGCTGGAAGTGTATATGGTTCAGGCTCTTTTTCTTTGACCTTCTCCGCCTTTTCTTAGCTTTTCTCCCCTTGCTACAGATTTTTTGGCACATGCTCATCCTCTTTCTTCCCCACTATTTGTTCATGCCTATGTGGTTCTAGTTTTTCTATCTCTCTCCTTCTACGCAAAGTGGTGACCGCTTGGCATAGTTTAACATTGTCTCTTGAAAAAGAAGATGAGTTTATGTTAGGATTTGCAATCAATTGAGCTAATATTTTACCTTTTTCTAAAGATGTAGCAATTTGAGAAAAGTTTTCTTTAAGCTTCTGAAGCTGTTGTTGAAATTTTTGTTGCAGCTGTTTTTGAAATAGTTGATTTTGTTGATTCTGCATTTGCATCACTTGCTAAAGTACGACGGAAATATCAGTGCTCTACTCCTTATTTCCTAGAAAATTTGTATGATTCGGATGGTAGTTAGGAGTGGTTGCATGTTGTGCTTGCTGCTGTGGTCCACATCTCAAATTTGGGTGATTTTTCCAAGTGGAGTTGAAAGTATTGGAATTGACCCCTTTGATTTGAAACCCAATTCATTTCAGTTTGAGGGTTCCTTATAGTCTCCTTCATAGTAGGGATCATGGGAAAGACAGACGTATCAAGAACTAGCTTAACACATATGGTGAAAAATGGTTCAGCTTCAACTGCTTTCACCGCTCTCCAGTCTAGGCATTGTAGCCTCTACATCAATAGTGCATCCACATGTGCTCTCCATGGATCGTCTGGCTTTAATGGGTACATGCCTCCTCTAAATCATGGAATTGGATCTGAATTGTAAAACTTAGAAGTAGACTCCCATCTCCTCGCATGCTCTGATATGGTGTCCATGTAGTTCCATGCCTCCGTTGAAGTCTTCTGAAAGAACTCGCCGTTCCACATCTTCTCCATATAATGCCTTGTATGCGGCTGCAGTCCATCATAAAAGAATCTAATGATACAGCCTTTGTCATATCCATGGTGTGGGCAAGCGATCAAAAGGTCCTTGAATCTCTCCCAGGCTTGGTCATGTCTCCTTATCCCGTTGCAAAAAGGACATGATGTTGTCGATTTAAGGCAAGGGTCCTGTACAAAGAAAAGAATTTTTAAAAAAATTTAGTTTGCAATTGTAACCAAGTAAAGATAGATCTAGGTGGCAATGAATTTAACCAATGTTTCGATTTATCTTTCAAAGAGAATGTAAATAATTTTAGATAAACAGAATCATGACTAATTTTTCCATCCAACTGTGTCGATCATACTTCCTTAAAATTTCTGATATGCAAATAAGAATTATCATTTTCTATGCCATTGTATGATGGGAAGAGTTGGATCACCCCAGGTTTCAGATTAAAATTATGAGCAACAACATGTAGAATTATGCATGAATCAGATATCTGACGTGCGCTTATATTTCATATATTCACGCACGTTTTCTTTTGTGTTTCTCCGTGTTTTCCGCCGTCTCTTATTCGTTTTCGTATATTTTCCCGTTTTCTTTCACTTTTCTTTGTTTATCCATGATTACAGGAGTTCGACCACGTAGGGGACGTTTTACGATGATATCCCAAGTCCCCGGAGCAACGGGAGAAGTCACGCGTGATCCAGGGGGTCAAACGTCGAAGAATTCATCTTTCAGCCCCTCACCCGGTCGGTTGATCATCTTCAACCGATCGGGTGATGCACGCGTGCACCACCCGGTCTCTACCGCAGCTCACAAAGAAGTCACCCGACCGGTTCACAGACCGGTTCTGCGGGCGGCTGTTCTCTGTTTTTTCGAGCAGAATTCCAACCGATCGGGTGACTCTCACCCGATCGGTTCATCTGTAGCTGAGGAAAAAGAGCTGAAGACACGGGTGTCGAACCGACCGGTTCACCCGACTGCTCCAAGATCCAACCGATCGCCCAAGAACTCACCCGATCGGTTCATGAGGTCGGGTGAAAACTCGCTGTTTTCTATGATTTATCTGTAACGGATCAACTGACCGGTTGACTTGTCAACCGATCGGTTGATGCGTAAGTCTATATATAGAGCCCCTAGGGTTCCAGAAACGGGAGTTACTGTTTTTCTACTGTTTTATTTCCTTGTGACGGCTGTAATTGTTACTCTTTAGTAAGTTTTCAGATCTTTCTAAAATTTTAGTATTGTCTTTATTACTCTATTACTTCCGCATTGCAATTGTCCGATTATGATTTCAACGGTTAAATTTCATTTAGATTGCTTTTTCATGAATTTTTGTGAGTAGTTCCCAAATCTGGGATTTTGGTGGAAACCCCTTCGGGGGCTCTTCCCGATGCGTCCATAGGGTTAGGAAATCGATAGGGAGTAGGAATCTAACGGTTACGCGGGGTGTTTCATTGTCATTGGCGGGAAAAAGACCGCCTTTGACCGTCGGGCCAAGGGGGAATAAACTTGGCGGTTGACTCCCTAGCCATAGCTCACGCCCTTAGCATAGACGCCGAATCCTAGCACGTGTGAGCGGCAGGATGAGACGTTGGGAGATATCGTTGCGGGGTTAGTGCTCCCGGGGTCGATCAGTGTTAATGGACACGGGAGTGCCCACTGATCGAATCTGGGAAGTCCGATGTATCATCCTGGGCACCGACCGGAATATCGGGCCCATGGGACGCCGGTACCACTTTCAGAGGCAACGTCTCACCATTAGACCCTAATCCCGATCACTATCCATACCTGAAGGCCATATCGGCGAGAGTCTCTCGTCGTGTTGGAAACCAAAGTCCCAGGTTTACTTTCTTTTCGTTCACACCCTTTTATTTTCTTTCGTGACAACCATCTACCGATTTGGGCTAGCTCGCCCCTCGGGGTGATTTAGGTCCTACCTGACCCAAGCACAACCTCGCCTCCCTGAGTTCGATATTCCCGCACCCTACACTAACCGTGAAACTTGCGGTAAATGACACCGCGCCGCCGCGACGCAAGCGGGGCGCCGGTCAAGTTTATGGCGCCGTTGCCGGGGAGGTAACGTGCTTGTTATTTTAGGATCTCTTGAACCCTCGTGTCTAGCTCACATCCCTACCCCGTGATAATTTTTGCATTCTCCTTTTTCTTTTTCTTTTTGATCTTCCTTATTTTTACCTCTTATTTTATCTGTTTCTTTCCCACTTGTTGCTTCACGGGTGTTTGTTATTTTTCATGCGCAGGAGTTCAAGGAGTCTTGATGACTTGATTCCCCTCGATCCAGAGATTAACGCCACCCTTAGGCGTTTGGCCGCCGAGAAGCGAAGAAGAGAAGATCCCGAATCCATGGAGGAGAACACCCCGCCTCAAAAGTCTCTGCTGGAGTACTCGATGCCATCCATCGAGTCTACTTCCGCCATCCGTCCTCCAGCTATTGCGGCTCAAAGCTTTGAGCTGAAGCCGTCTCTAGTGACATGGATCCAACAGGATCAGTTTGCGGGTGCACCCATGGAGAGCCTGATCGAGCACCTAGACTCCTTCTTGGAGAAGTGTGACACCTTCCGGATTAATGGTGTCACGACAGAGGCTATTCGTCTGAAGCTGTTCCCCTTCTCTTTGCGAGATAAAGCCAAGCAATGGCTAAGGGGGAAGGACCCCAACACTTTCAACACCTGGGAGAAGCTCTCCAACGCTTTTCTGACAAAGTTCTTTCCTCCGGGGAAGACCATGAAGTTGAGGAGTGAGATCTCCTCCTTCTCCCAGGCCAGCCACGAGTCCTTGCATGAAGCTTGGACGAGATATAAAGAGATGCAAAGAAGATGCCCTCACCATGAGCTTCCGAAGTGGCAGATTATTAACCTGTTCTACAATGGGTTGAGGGATGACCTGAAATCTTATATGGACGTCGCGGCTGGGGGTTCCTTCATGTCTAGAAGTGAGGAGGATGTCGTGCATATTCTGGAAAATATGGCATCCAACAATGAGCGTTGGTGTGACGAGAGAGCCACACCAAGATCCAGGGGTATACACAGAGTCGAGGACGTCGACAAACTTTCAAGCAAGTTTGACTTGCTTTCGACCCAGATCTCCGCACTAATGGTAGGAGCCGGTGGGGCCGGTACACAACAAATTTCTGCGGTAGAGTCCGAATTCTTTGGGGAATTCGACGGTGGTGACATCTCGCCACCGTTGGATCAGGCGAGCGCACTATTTTACAACCCTACGGGAAATGCGCCGTATCCACCAAGGACAAATTCCAACCCGGCCTACTCTCCAAACAACCGGAACCACCCGAACTTCAGTTACCGGCCACCATTTCAGCCCTCACCGCCTCAGCAGCCGCAGCAACAAACTTATCAGCCGGCTAGGCCACAGCATCAACCATTTCAGCAACAATCTTACACCCCCAGGAATCAGCAGCCGTTCCAGCAGCAGCAGCAGTATGGCCAACAGAGGGCCGTCTCTCCGGTTGAGTCTCTCTTGACTCAATATATTACCAACCAGGAGAGGATCAACCAAAAGCTGGAAATGGGTCAGCGGACCCTCACGGACCAAGTAACCCAGCTGGGGTTACAAGTGGCGAACCTTGCAAGGTCACAAAACCAATTACCGCCACAACCGGAGGTGAACCCGAGGGGAGCAACCCAAACATCGGCACTCGTGCACGAGCACGCAAATGTGTCAGCTATCGTTCTGAGAAGCGGGACACAAATTCCTACTAGAGTGCCCCCTAGCAACCCGGAAGCACCATTGGTCGTTGAGAAACCGATCGAAAAATCAAACGACACCGGTGCTTCGTCATCAAATCCTATGACTCCGGAGGGAGTCTCTGAAGAAGAGAAGGAGAAGAGGGGGGGAAGAGAGCCCTAAAGTGTATAAACCCGTTGTGCCATTTCCACAACGGTTGGCTCAGGCAAAAATTGATGAGAAATATGGCAAGTTCTTCGCCATGGTCAAGGAACTGAGTTTGCAGATCCCCTTCCTAGAAGCAATCGAAACAATCCCCTCCTATGCAAAATTCTTGAAAGATTTGGTGACTAGAGGGTCTAGAAAAGAGAAAGTAGTGTTGACGGCGGAGTGTAGCGCTCTTATCCAGAGGGCAAACCCGCCGAAACTTAAAGACCCGTGGAGCTTCTCTATTCCTTGCACGATCGGGGCAGTGAAGATTCATCGCGCACTCGTCGATCTCGGAGCGAGTGTTAGTTTGATGCCCTTGTCAATGTACAGAAGGATAGGGATGGGCGATTTGGAGCCCACCGGTATGACCCTACAACTAGCTGACCGATCGGTCAAATATCCCGTGGGAGTTGTGGATGACCTTCCCGTGAATGTGAGAGGGGTGCATGTGCCTGTGGACTTTGTAGTCATGGACATGCCCGAAGACGCACACACCCCCATTATCCTAGGACGGCCTTTCATGGCCACTGCTGGCGTTCTAATAGATGTGAAGAACGGAAAACTATCTTTGAACGTCAGCGGAGAGAAAGTTGAGTTTGATCTGGGATTATCCATGAAGCACCCCGACCCCCCTGATGACCCTGGATGCAATTTGCTTGAGATAGAAGAGGAAAAAGCTGTAGAGGAGAGCTCCTGGGAGATTCTCCTGAGAAACCCCCCGATGACTTGGGGGATTCAGAAGATGGAGACGGCCCCGAAGACAAAGAAGCTGCTGGAAAACCGAGTGCAGCAAGAACGACCCCTCCCGGGTTCCCCAAGACTCCTCCTGCGAGGAGAACGGGGAAAGAGCGCATGGACCTCACTAAAGACGAGGTCCGGATCCTGAAGAAGATGGCGGGAAGCGCCAACACCAAGGAAAAGCCCCCGGATCCCAAGAACAAGGGGAGGGTAGTTGAGCAAGTATTTTTCCAGCCGCTGAGTACTCCAAGTTCCTTCAGCTCCAATGAAGAAGAGATGCCGAACTTTGGGCATCACCCGTACCAACCACCATGAGCATCTCTCGCGGGCGTCGAGCCATTGACGTTAAACAAGTGCGCTTCATGGGAGGCAACCCATGTTCTAAACTTTTTCTCCAATTTTTAGCGTTATTTTTTACTTTATTTTATCTATTTTTATAAATAAAATCAGCCGCGAGAACATCCGTTCGGGGACTTAAACAATTTTATTGGTTTTTGCAGGAAACAAGCCCCAACCGATCGGGTGATAACTCACCCGATCGGTTGGGATGTATCAGATACATGCCGAGATCTGTCCCCATATGACCCGATCAATTGAGTAATGAAGAGACCGGGTGGCAGACCGGGTGAGCTGGGAAGAACTCTCGGGAAATTTTAGGGAATATCAACCGATCGGTTGAGTTCGAGGGCGATCGGTTGACACGACCGGGTGAGCAGCCCTAAGCTCTCGGGAAAATGAGTGGAGCGGCCAACCGGGCGGTTGAAAAGTCACCCGACCGGTTCGCCTGTAGCATTTCTTCGGCAAGATTTTCGACCTAACCGTCAACCGATCGGGTGACAAGTCACCCGATCGGTTCGACTTAAAACCCTATATAAACCCCCCCGACACCCGTTCATTCCCACCCTCGCCCGATCGCCTGAACTGCCGCCGTTTTGACTCCCCTCGTGCGCCTTCCTACTTTCTTCCCCAAGATCAGTCTCGATCTTCCTCCCCCTCCATATCCCTACCCGTCCACCATCATTTCTCTCCATTCCCCGCCATCTCCCTCCACACACACCCTAAATTTCACCCATTCTCACCAACATCGGAACTTGTTGAAGAGATCGCTGCAGCTTCACAACGTGCTCCAATCGAATAGCATCGGGGCGTCTACGATCGACTATCTTCATCTCATTTGGGTAAACTCGCTCCTTTACTTAATTTTAATCTTACCCCAAATATTTCAATTACTTGTTGGTCGTATTTCGTGTTTGTGTTGAATTCGTTGTACTTTTACACACTCGCGCACACACAAGACACCCGCACAATGCCTCCCCGCCGTGTTAAACCCACCGACACCAGCTCTTCGAACCCTAGGCCTAACCGTCGCGCTTGTCACGCACAGCCCCCCGCTCAGCCCACCACCTCCAACCCACCTGCCCCCGATCAAGACCAAGCTGATCGATTCATGGCCATGATCCTCCTAGCTGGGCAGGGTGGTCAGATAACCGAGGAGTCCGTCGACCGAGACCTCCCCTTCCTTCAAAGCTTCGTTCGCCACATCCGCGAAGACCCACCCGACGTCTCCGAGCTCCACATTCCACCCCCCACGACCCCTGGTCCACAGCGCAGGCCCCCGTCACCACCCCCAGAGGGTGGTGCCCCTGCTTAATTTTACTATCCCACTTTTGCCCCCCCCCATATTTGTGCCCATCTGTCTTTTCGGGGCCCTGCTTTGTCTCTGTCGGAGGGAGGGGACTATTTGCGTGTTGCTTTCTAGATTCACCCCTTTTGTTTTTGACTCCCCCTAGCATATATCTAGATTTTATTGATCATATCATTTCGCTAGCACTTTCTGGTCTAGCTTGGGGGACGTCTATTTTGGTATGATGTCGTGTTTTGTTTGTTTTTCTCATTTTGTGTGTGTGTGTGCTTGTTTTTCATTTTTTTTGAGTGTCGTGTCGTGTGCCTTTTATTTTTATTTTTCGTTTTGTTTGATTTTGATTTTGATCTTTCTTTCTTTTTCAATTTTATCTCTGTGTTTTCCTCGTTTTCATTTCTTTTTGTGTCAGTGCGTATTCCCCCCCATTTTCATTGCCCTCCCGTCCTCACTCATATTGCATTGAGGGAAATGCAAACTTCAGCTTGGGGGAGTCGCACTGTGTGCGTCGTTTTAGTCCTTCTTTTTCTGTTTTTTGTGTCGTTTTCATCGTGTTTTTATTTTTTCTTCTTTTTTCTCTTTCTTTCCTTTTTTTAGCTCTTTCTCCTAGAAATGACTCCTATGATGAATCGCCACAAAGTCAAACACACCTAGCATTGCATCGATGATAACACTCACTAACCCTAGGATTTCGAGTCCTCTTGCATTTCACGCATCGTGGGTCCACTTAGCTTTTTGTGAGTCGTATGTCGTGACTAGCATTTGGTGTGCTTCTGCCTTGTGATTTTACTTTATATGCCTGTCCAGGAATGACCCCTAGATTACCATGCTCCGATTTGAATATGCGGTATTTCTTTCCACTATATTCATGCTATATTTATATCGTATACTTCAATTCGCATGCGTCGGGATTCCACAACTAAGGACTAGGATAACCCATTTAGCCTACGCTCTATTTAGCGAGAATAGTTTCCTTTGCCCAAGTGTTTAGATTTCGACTTCTTTTTTGTTTTACTTGGTGCAAATCCCCTCGTCGTGTACCGTTCTCCCACTTGGGAGAGTACACGTGTATAGCCAAAAACCCAAAAATCCAAAAAAAAGGAGAAAAGAAAAGAAAAACCCAAAAAGAAAAGAAAAGAAAAATTGTGTATAGCCCAAAAATTCAAAAAAAATACAAATTCCTAAAACCCAAAAAAAATTTCCGTGTGAATATTTTTTCATTCTTGCCAAGAATAAAGGGAAGGCGAGAATTTGCACTGAGTGTTCTTCTCCACATCATCTCAACCCCCGTCGTTATCGAAAACACTTGGCTTAGGAACTTTTTAGCTAGTATCTAGGCTGTAGTGGCGTGATTTGCTTAACCCTAGTTGTGGAGTCCCCGATGCATGATACGCTTCTATTCCCACTCTTCTCATGCATGCTTGAACTTATATTCGCCGCTTAATTCAATTCGGATCGATATTTTGGGTCATATCTTGGATTTGTGTATATCGAGCCTCATAGCACATCGTAGAAAGCATCACCATTTGCTAGCACACGACGACGCTCACTCGCGCTTCACCGCGTGGACCCACGACACTTATTTGGACTCGCTTTCCTAGGTTTAGTGGTGTGATTTGGCGTTTGCTTGCTTGGTGTGTCGTTTCTGATTTTGGTGGCTCTGATGGACGATCTAGGGTTTAGAGTTTTCTTTTTCTTTCTTCCTCTCTATTTTCCCCTTCCGAGCTCCTACTCTCACTCGTCTTCCTCGAGGACGAGGAAGAGTTCAGCTTGGGGGATTTTGACGTGCGCTTATATTTCATATATTCACGCACGTTTTCTTTTGTGTTTCTCCGTGTTTTCCACCGTCTCTTATTCGTTTTCGTATATTTTCCCGTTTTCTTTCACTTTTCTTTGTTTATCCATGATTGCAGGAGTTCGACCACGTAGGGGACGTTTTACGATGATATCCCAAGTCCCCGGAGCAACGGGAGAAGTCACGCGTGATCCAGGGGGTCAAACGTCGAAGAATTCATCTTTCAGCCCCTCACCCGGTCGGTTGATCATCTTCAACCGATCGGGTGATGCACGCGTGCACCACCCGGTCTCTACCACAGCTCACAAAGAAGTCACCCGACCGGTTCACAGACCGGTTCTGCGGGCGGCTGTTCTCTGTTTTTTCGAGCAGAATTCCAACCGATCGGGTGACTCTCACCCGATCGGTTCATCTGTAGCTGAGGAAAAAGAGCTGAAGACACGGGCGTCGAACCGACCGGTTCACCTGACTGCTCCAAGATCCAACCGATCGTCCAAGAACTCACCCGATCGGTTCATGAGGTCGGGTGAAAACTCGCTGTTTTCTGTGATTTATCTGTAACGGATCAACCGACCGGTTGACTTGTCAACCGATCGGTTGATGCGTAAGTCTATATATAGAGCCCCTAGGGTTCCAGAAACGGGATTTGCTGTTTTTCTACTGTTTTATTTCCTTGTGACGGCTGTAATTGTTACTCTTTAGTAAGTTTTCAGATCTTTCTAAAATTTTAGTATTGTCTTTATTACTCTATTACTTCCGCATTGCAATTGTCCGATTATGATTTCAACGGTTAAATTTCATTTAGATTGCTTTTTCATGAATTTTTGTGAGTAGTTCCCAAATCTGGGATTTTGGTGGAAACCCCTTCGGGGGCTCTTCCCGATGCGTCCATAGGGTTAGGAAATCGATAGGGAGTAGGAATCTAACGGTTACGCGGGGTGTTTCATTGTCATTGGCGGGAAAAAGACCGCCTTTGATCGTCGGGCCAAGGGGGAATAAACTTGGCGGTTGACTCCCTAGCCATAGCTCACGCCCTTAGCGTAGACGCCGAATCCTAGCACGCGGGAGCAGCAGGATGAGACGTTGGGAGATATCGTTGCGGGCTTAGTGCTCCCGGGGTCGATCAGTGTTAATGGACACGGGAGTGCCCACTGATCGAATCCGGGAAGTCCGGTGTATCATCCTGGGCACCGACCGGAATATCGGGCCCATGGGACGCCGGTACCACTTTCAGAGGCAACGTCCCACCATTAGACCCTAATCCCGATCGCTATCTATACCCGTAGGCCGCGTCGGCGAGAGTCTCTCGTCGGGTTGGAAACCAAAGTCCCGGGTTTACTTTCTTTTCGTTCACACCCTTTTATTTTCTTTCGTGACAACCATCTACCGATTCGGGCTAGCTCGCCCCTCTGGGTGATTTAGGTCCTACCTGACCCAAGCACAACCTCGCCTCCCTGAGTTCGATATTCCCGCACCCTACACTAACCGTGAAACTTGCGGTAAACAACACCGCGCCGCCGCGCCGCAATCGGGGCGCCGGTCAATATCACCCTAGCATGCATATATATCCAATAAAGGTCTTTCTTATGCATGGGGTGTAATAAGTGTTTCATCCTCATGGGTCGCCATATTTTCAGTTCGTATTAATCTATGTGAAGTAGGGGATCTATGCAACTTAAACTAGCAGAAAAAGAGGTTTTTATGTTTTTAATTTTATTTTATGTTTTTATAAAATAAAAGGCACATAAAAATCCTAAACTATAAGATGGATGGATCTCATCGAATACTTCTCCAAATAAACTGAGATTATGGATCACAAATACCGTTGTTCTAGGCAACGGTGTCAAAAATTTGACTCGTCTCGAAATTTGCGAGTGCTACTCACAAGTATCGGAGATCGAACAAGTAGTATACCTGGAGAGTCAGGTATCATATTTATAGGGACAGTTGACATGCAATACCAAAATATCATTCTATAACGACAAGTAAAGCGACGAAAAACTACCACCTTTCAAAGGCGTGAAAATCATGAAAAGTGTTTTAAGTAAACGTGAAAGTAGTCCTAAAATAGATACGGAGAAGGTGATGCTAAGAAACAAATGAGAGGAGCATGCGTTGGTTGTGATTTCGTTAGGGTGTTTGGAATCAATGGTTATTAATGTCTTTTCTATAACTTAATGTTTCACCCCGCAAGGGTATAAGAACATCGAAAGATTTAATGATAATTGATCATCAAAAAGTGTCGTAAATAATCAAGTAAGTTATTAGATTCATGAATAATTTTAGCTTATGTGCTTACAAGGGTCACGGCAATGTCCTCAAGGATGACGCCATGAATAAGTCCGCAAAGATCATATTCGATCTAAGTACACCAACAACGATAATACTTGAATAATACATGTAGAAACTATAAAATACTTGTAATGGTCGTTTTCCGACCTTATGTATTTCTGCGTGTACGTACGTTTTTCGTACGCGTATTTTATTTGGACTCTTCTTGGATCCGGACTATGCGATGTGATATGTCGTTGTGACTGTATGGAAGAGTAGTTATTTGTGGGATTTTTAGTGAATGTCATTTTACGGGCCGTTCACCTACAAATCAGCTTTGATTGGAGAGACGTCGTGACTTTAGACTACGACGCCGGACCTTTTTATTTTTAGTTCATTTTCTGTGAACTGAACAGGCGATCGACCAGCGTACCCCCGAGCCTCTCATCGTCACGGTCGTCCCGATATTTTTTTCATAATTTTCGGACACTGTTTGCTTGGCCTAACCCACTAATCACTTTCAAGCCCGATTAGCCCTAACCCAAATTTGAATTTCAAACTTAATCAAATCTCTAAGAGATCTCATACGTATCATGAGGAGATTTTTGTGGCTACCCTCACCTCCCTTTTTCCTTCTTTGCACACACCCTCTCTCACACTCTCTCCCCTAGTCACCCAATAAATACCCCCTTTAAACCATGTTTTAGCAAACTTGCCATCTTCAAAAACAAACCAGCCGAGCCCTAGAGGAACCCACGCAAACCCATCACCCAGCCGCCTCCTTTCTTGCGTTCTCCCTCCTCTCGACATCGGCGGGCCTCCGGCCAACCGCCCAAGCCTCCGGCAACCTCCTCCTCCTTCTCTCCCTCCATCCTCCTCTCTTTCTCTCCCTAAAATCGAAACTAAACCCTGCTGTGCCTGCCGCGGGAATTGCCCATGCCGCCGCCCTCCGGCCAGTGCCGACGGCCACCACCGCCTCTATCAGACCCCCTCGATCCCATCTATAACCTGCAACCTTTCTCCTTTCCTCCCTCTTCTCTCACTCCTATCAAAACACCCAAAACCGAAGCCCTAAAACCCAGGTTTGACAGCCTGTGCCATCGTCGGAAAAATGCAACGCCCGCCGCCGTCCGGCCACCGTTGTCCCATCAGGCCATCGCATCTCTGCTGCGACGCAAAACTGCGACCCGTTGTGTAAAACAGTCCTCTTCGCCTTCTCACAACCGGCCGCCACTGCACGTAGCCACTGTCAGCCCCCACCAGGCCGAGTAAACCCCCGTCGACCTCCTTCAATCTTCGGTAGCCCCCTTGCTCCTAGGAGTTCACGCACGTTGCGGATCTCGCGTGTTTTCTGACGCTGTAGCTGCCACCGTGAAGATTCGTTGCGCTACCTGCAACTGGAGAGATCTCGACGCTTGCTCACTGTTCTGGCCTTCTGTTGGCTGTCCAGCCATGTCTCACTGCGCTACCTACGGCCGAGATGTTGCTGACAATGCAGATCTATCACCATTCAGACGCAACGTCCGATCTACGATCAAACGCCGAAAAGGTTAGCCACTAACGCGGAATAAGAACCCACACCTTATCGAATCTAAAACCTAATCTAAAAATCATCAACGATAACTAAGTTTACATTTCTGTTCCTTTAAAATGTTGTTCAACCTTAGACATCGACGAACAGACTAGAATACCTGTGCACATATGGTAGAACGTCGATTAGGCTGAAACAAATCAAAAGATGTGACTTTTGACTACTAGGGTAGCCCTGTTGAACTTAGAAACTTACCATAATAGGATTGATGAAAAACACGATCTGACATCGCCGTTATCCTGTTTCAGACGGACCCTCGCCGACGCACCGCTTCGACGAGACGCTCCAGATCGATGAATCACTTGCCACCGTAGGCAAGTGTTTACACTTGTGTACTTACGGCCACGTTTAGGCCATCACCTTCTTAAAAAGTTAAAGTAATAATAAGAGAGCCGAACGTGAAATGATAGCATCCGAGACCCCCACTTCAGCATAGACTTGACGACGAAGTATAGGCAAAACAACAACTGACACCTTAGGGATATTCTGTGTGTGTGTTCGTGTGGACCCTTAGAATAACAACTGAACAACAGAACATTCATAACAGGTCATATCTTGTCTTCTTCAGTTCATGTAGTATACCTTACGGGAAGTCTCAGCGTCTCACCAGGGGAGTGAGCGTCCCGACAGACCGTGGAGAATCTTCGGGAGCCCACGGAGGGAGTGGGTGTCTCTTTCGTGTACACCTTGCAGGAAGTCTCGGCGTCTCACCAAGGGAGTGAGCGTCCCGGCTGACCGTGGGGAGAGGCACTCACCAAGGAAGCGAACGGTACTCGTACAGTCCAGTCTTGACTTGACTTGAGCACTTGGGTTGGGGTTGGGTGAGCGGCCACCAGATAGAGAGTTTGGCCACTCTCTACACTGCAGGCACGAACTCTCTTTGGTGTCACACAGACGTATTGTCTTGTTTGTCTTGTCCCGTCTAGCTTAGTTCCGTAGCCGGTAGCACACGCTATGGCTACTACCTATCACGTTTACTTTCCTGCACCGCTTTACTTCTTGCTTAGTATAACTGTCATCTCATCACAACAGCATGTAATCAACCAGTAAAATGTTGCTCTTAAATTACTTTACACTTGCAGTAGAGTCTCTCACCTCTACCTTGTAGAATTTATCTGACATATAGTTCCTTTTCTCTTGGGTGATGTACGTCATGTGTTGAGCCAGAGTACTGACGTGTGTGTATATTTTATATATTCACGCACGTCTTCTGTGTGTGTTTCTGTTATTTTTCGCCGTCCCGTATCCATTTTCTCGTGTTTTCTAGTTTTATTTCACTTTTCCATGTTTTTGTGTGTTTGCAGGAGTTTGCCAGCGTAGGGGACATATAACAAAGATATCATGAGTCCCCGGAGCAATGGGAGGAGTCACGCTCGATCTAGGAGGTCAAACGACCATGATTGCCACTTTTCAGCCCCCACCCGATCGGTTGGACACAGCCAACCGATCGGGTGATGCACGCATGTCCGACCCAGACTGAAGCTGAAGTAAAGTGAAGATCAACCGACCAGTTCACCGACCGGTTCATCCCAACAGAGTTCTCGGGAAATTGGAGCTGAATTCCAACCGATCGGGTGACATTCACCCCATCGGTTCATCTGTAGCCGATTCTTCCAACAGACGACCCGGAGAGCTCACCTGACGGCTCGCTGACCGTGCCAAATCGACTGAAGTTTCTGTCTTTTTGGTGATTATTCCAACTGATCGGTTGATAACTCAACCGATCGGTTCACCTGATGACCGCAAAATCCAAACGACGTGCCGCTTGCGCCAACCGATCGGGTCACGTGAGCGGGTGAAGTTTCTGAAGACCGCAGCCGAAGAACGTAGCAGCTCACCCGATTGGTTGAAGTTTCTGATACTTCAACCGATCGGGTGATGTAACGGTCACTTTCCGACCGCACGTATTTTGGCGTGTATGGTTGTTTCGTGTCCGAATTTTCATATTTGATTCGACTATTTTTCTCTGTAGCTCAGATGCGTGACCGGACCCCGTTTTCACGATCCTCACGGAGGCGCGAGTACCCCGATATTTTCCTTGTAATTTTTGGAAGTCGTGGGACCAATCTGCTTTAACCGCATTATTAATAATTAAACCATTTTTTTTACATTTGATTATCAAATCTGAGTTCAAATAGGAAGGCTAATGGTTTTATAATAAACAAAAAAAAACTTAAACCTGCTTTACTTTTTATAAATGTTTGAAGTGGCCATCAAATCAAATCTTATTATTTCTAACATGTCATTATCTACCCAAATACTAACTTAAAAATCTTAACATACTATTTTCCCAACTGAACCCTATAAAATCCCAACCCCCACACTCACACGTCACCCACTTTCTCTCCCCACTTCATTATTTATATAACATAGGGCTGGTTGTTTTGTTACTTTCAGCCTTCACTTTTCTTTTTCCCCGAACAAAAACTTTTCCCCTCTCTAATATTTTAACCCTAGGTCAAAGATATCAGATTGCAGCCGCCACTTATCTCGCAAACCTTAGCCGCTCTTTTTACCGTCTTCTCCCTTCCTCTCGCACTCAACCCACGGCGGTCGATCCCCCTCACGTCCGGTCGCCATCTCGACGACACCCTCGCCGTCGCCGCCCTTTCCAGCTGTCGCCACCACCCCGAGGTCGTCGACGCCCCAGAACCTCCGCATGTGGCCTCTCCAGCCCCCGCTGCCGCTACTGCCGCTCCCCCGTGCTGCTACGGCGCCGTGCAACCGCTTGAACTCACCGTCCGACCCAACCCCGCCTGCAACGCCAAATGTGTAGGGTTGTATCACGACGAGGAGTTTGTGTGTAAGTTTCTTGTGTATGCACAGTAATTTATATAAGATTATTAATAGGATGGTACGTTGATGCGTCGGTGCTTATAATGCCATTATTGTGCTTTGGTACGAACTGCAAATGGGTTAGCAGTAACATAATAATGCCATGTTACTTTTGATATTATGCTAATACTTTAATAATGACCCATTAAGATTTTAGCTGTAACATTCACATATATTGGTTTTATAACTTTAATTTTATAAATTATCTAAAATGTCAGATAGTGGACACCATATTATATTATACAATAAGTGCATATATATACCAATTTATACCTCATGTAAGAGTTACATGCGGCTTAATAACGATGGATGCATATATTATAGGTTAAATAGATGATGGTATAGATCATACGACCATATTAGTTGTAGCGATTAACTTATATCGCGACTCTCATCCCGCAGATATATCGCGCCGCGGCCGAGGAGTTCCAGAAGACGCCGACGCTTCGCCGTTCAGACCCGACTTCCGCTTGTTGGACGACGTCGCGAGGTTGGTCCCCCCTAACTCATAGCAAACCCACACCGTAGAAAAATTGAACCCTAACTAAAAATCGGACAACGATAACTAAATTTACTTTTCGCACCAGTAAAACGATGTCACAGTAGAAATCGACCGTCGGACAACTTTTCTGTGCATATAGGGTAGTGGTCGATCTAGGCTGATGAAACACCAAAACGTGACTTATGACAATTTGGATAGTCCCGATAATCTAGAAACAAACCCTAATAGGACTTGATGAAAATCGCGACCTGACACCGTCGCCGTGACCCTTTTTCAGACGGACTACTGCGGACGCGACGACTGGACGAGACGCCCCGGACGGACGACACACTCGCCATCGCAGGCAAGTGTACCCACTTGCGTTTTTGTCTGTGCTTTGGTCTTAGGTTGCTAGAACTGTTAGACGGTGAATGTATAGAACCGGACGTGAAATGATAGCGTCCGGGACGACTCCTGACGGCTCAGACTTGACGACGAAGTCTGAGCCCGACAACAACAACTTTTGATATCATAGGGCTATCATGTGTGTGTGTGTGTGTGGACACCCTAGAATAACCCTTCCCATCTTGTCACGTCCCGTCCCGTCTTGCACAGCCCGCTGGGCAATAGGGCACCCTTCG
Source organism: Scilla litardierei (assembly GCA_030789695.1). NCBI lineage: Eukaryota > Viridiplantae > Streptophyta > Magnoliopsida > Asparagales > Asparagaceae > Scilla > Scilla litardierei. The sequence continues at coordinate 49,430,517 of CM061131.1, read as the reverse complement.
GGTGATCCCTTGTACAGATTCACAGCCTGCGGGCAATAGGGCACTCTCCAAGCTAGAGAGAGTGATCCCTTGTACTGATTCACAGCCTACGGGAAGCTCGGCACCCACCTAGAAGAGTGAGTGTCCTAGCAGACCGAGAGGATAGAGACTCTCACCTAGCAGAGTGAGTGGTCCTATACAGTTGTACGGTTTCACCTACGAGGCGTTCGTCGCTCACCTAGCAGAGTGAGCGATACGCTACCGACCGTGGGGATAGAGGCACTCACCTAGCAGAGTGAGTGGCCCTATATTGTCTTGTCCTGAGTTCTGGGGTTTGGGGTAGGGTTGAGCGTGCGCACGGCAAGAGGGTCTGATCCCCCTCGAACCGTAAGGCGTGAACCCTTCATGTCACAATTGTCCTGTCTTGTCTTGTCTTGCCACGTTTCGTCTTGTTTCGTCCTGTTTATCCTGTCTTGACTTGACACCTGTAGGTTAGTCCCGTAGTTGGTAGCACACGCTACGACTACTACTTGTCCCGTTTTACTTTCCTGCTGCGTTACTTCTTGTCGTGTTACTCTGTTATAACCACAGCATGCTAATCAACCAGTAAACTGTTGTGTAAAAGAACCTCAGCATGATAATCAACCAGTAAACCGTTGTTTAAAGTTTGGTGCACTTGCAGTAAAGTCTAACCCTTGCTTGTAGACTTTACCTGACGTACAGTTCCTTTCTCTTGGGTGCTGTACGTCAGGTGTTCAGCCAGAGTTCGTGGACGAGGCAGACTCACTGGAGTACGAAGAGTCGAGGACGTCAACCCAGAGTACGTGCCTGACGAGGACCAGACCTTGAGGTCTTTTAGTCGCCACTTTCAGAGGTTACTACTTTCCGTTTTCTCTTAGTTAGTTTGTTGCCACGCTTAGGCTTCTTTTTAGACTTTGTACTTGTCGGATATTATATCTCTAATTTAATGAATGCAACTTCCTTTCCGTACTTTCTGTTGTTTCGAACTATATTAATGCAAGAACCTGAAACTTTTAAAATGGTACCTCTACAGACGCTTATTGGGTCCGAGCTTCTAAAGCTCTGGCCTAAGCGGGCCTTGTCACGCTTCGCCTCCGTCCATTTTGGGAAGCGGGGCGTGACAGGTTTTAGTGGTGGCCCATGCAGGTCATGCAAAAGTTCAAAACAATAAGAGTACCGCATTCATTTAATATCCATGTACAAGTCTAAATTAGGTTTTCCGAGTCTTAGATGGTAGGAAGACTTAGATAGACGTCCAGGATTGATAGTCAGGCGCCTTGGTTAAGATTTAGTCATACACGTCTTATGATACCCTAGTGGCCTCTCACCCGGTTCTGACCATGTTAGATTTCTAGAGTCCTTTTAGTCGTTCGCTCGGGTCCATCCTTCGGGCCCAGCAGAGCGTACTCTTGATTCTCTTAAGGCTTTTCCCTGAGATCTCTCTATTACAGTATAGTTCATTAGGGAGACTTAGTGTTGAGTTCTCCTGATCTTTAGATGGCCTGATAACTAGAACCCCTGACTTCTAGCGTCTTCTTGATCATTACACTTTTGTGTTATCGGCCGTAGAGTTCCATCGTAGCTTTCATGAATCATATCCTAGGTGTATCCATCATGCGATCATTTTCCTTTCTGCCGATTCACGTGATCGTTTCCTGACGATTATCGATGATCCTTCAAATCTTTCCCTTTGCCAATTCTGCTTCCTCTAAAAGTATTTTCGAAATTCCTTATTAAGTTCATCGCTCAGCTTAATTTCTTTGAAAACCCCTTTATTATATATTTAAAAGTTCTTGTTTTTCAGTTGAGTTAAAATTCTTTCACTGATTTTGAAACATTCTTGGTCGTAAATTTTAAGTTACTATCTCGTACTTATTTTCGAATCGGTATCTTTCGTCTTTCAGTTTTAAAACTTTGTTACCATTTTGAAAATTCAATATATCATTTTTCTAAACTACGAAATTTATTTATTATTATTTTTTCCACTTACCGTACGTACTTTTAGAATACTTTCTAAGATAAAAAGAGAGTTTCGATTTATATATATATATATATCAGTCGTTCATCGTGCTCATACTTCAAAAGAAATTTTGTATAACCTAATTTTTCGTTGCAAAACAATCACTATCTCACCCTCCTCTTTTTCCTTCGTCTAACTCTTTTTCCGAGTAGCAATGTTTTCTACCATCTGCTCGCTATTTCTAATTTTTTTATAAGTATAAAGTATATGATACCATATTTTACACGTAATTCTTCTTTCATCTATTTTATTATTCTGAGCAATATCTTAGTTCCATCCAACCATTTATCTCCTTATCCTCGCCTTATCCAAACTCGTTTTTTTCCTCTCTTTTCGATCTTGTTCCTTTTCGCTTTTAGTTTCGGCTTCCTTCCTTTTTTTAAGACATTAGTGCTCGTCGTTGCCTGTGGCAACTCTAGTTTAGTAGTGGGCCCTTTGGTTTGTGATGTCGTCGTGGTGCATGAGTATAGGTAGAGTGTGTAGACCTATAGGAGTGTGTTACCTTTAGGACCTTAATGATTGTCTCTTGTGTCTTGTATGTGTACTCAGTGTTAACCAGGATACGATTGAAGTTGTCTGAATGACGGTATTCATACATGTATGAGAATAGTGTCATAGCAGACAGTTACTTAGACTTAATCTTTGTATTGGCTGCATGTGATTGTATCAAACTCTTCGTTTTCTTTTAAACCAACCCCTTTAAAGTTTTTGAAATTAGCTCACAAGAATCACAAATCACCATCCTCTCTCATCCATTACCGCAGCTCCACACGGTTTTACAAAACGTTTTAAAGTATGTTTTGGCCTTAAAATTCTCTTCTCTTCAATCTTCCTTAGAAATTTTTGGTGTTTGTGGTTGTTGTACTATTTGGACTAGCTATTATCGTTATAGGATTTTGGTTGCGGTAGGCTCAAGGAGAGATGAGATTTGTTATAGTAATGTTTAACCGATTTTGGAACAATAGGATATTGGAATAGTTTTCCTTCGGATGAAAAGAATGAGCTGTCCAGAACTTGTCTACAAATGTGTGATTGACTCAATGGAGAATTCTGGCTGAATGAGATTATATGCGTGAAGATGAGAACTTATCAGATTTGAGACTTAGACGAATGGTAGATAGGGATGGCTACAGAGTATGATAGGAGTTAGGGTGATCATGAGATTGAGTATAGCTTTTATTAGCATCGAGACTTGATTGTTGAGTTGACGTAAGAAGACATTGGGAGTAACATGACGTGTTAAGATAAATGGATGGTTAGGTAGTTGGACTTAAATTGGTTGGGATTAGTTATAGTGAGTAGGTTGAGATGTGGTCTTGATAGTCCAAATTATTTGGTGGATAAAATTATGGGAAGATAGGATAAGAATGTATTGAAGACACAACGATTGTTGATTTGTAAATGTGTTACGAGGTAGACAAGTTTTTGTCTTGGATTGGTGGTTGACTAGAATCTCATTTTGGAGATTTATTAATATTGGAAAAAAAAAATTTTAGAAATTTAAAGATGTTATTGAGCGATGATGTTTAATGGAGTGGGATGGTGTGAGGAGATTATTATTATTCTTTTAGGAGGACTTAGAGTTGGAAGTTTGAACAGTAGTGGTGGGTCTATAACTAAGTATTAGGAGGTGAGTTTAGTCGTGGCTTTGCCTAGTGAAAAGAAGGGTCATGATGGATTATTGGAGGAACAATATTGAAGTTTTAATGATCAGAGATCATGGAGTGGAGGATATGAGTTATAAGCTTAGGTATTTATAAATTTTTGTAATTAGTCTTAGTAAGAGTGATTCCGAGGACGGAATCATTTCTAAGGTGGGTAGAATGTAACGGTCACTTTCCGACCGCACGTATTTTGGCGTGTATGGTTGTTTCGTGTCCGAATTTTCATATTTGATTCGACTATTTTTCTCTGTAGCTCAGATGCGTGACCGGACCCCGTTTTCACGATCCTCACGGAGGCGCGAGTACCCCGATATTTTCCTTGTAATTTTTGGAAGTCGTGGGACCAATCTGCTTTAACCGCATTATTAATAATTAAACCATTTTTTTTACATTTGATTATCAAATCTGAGTTCAAATAGGAAGGCTAATGGTTTTATAATAAACAAAAAAAAACTTAAACCTGCTTTACTTTTTATAAATGTTTGAAGTGGCCATCAAATCAAATCTTATTATTTCTAACATGTCATTATCTACCCAAATACTAACTTAAAAATCTTAACATACTATTTTCCCAACTGAACCCTATAAAATCCCAACCCCTACACTCACACGTCACCCACTTTCTCTCCCCACTTCATTATTTATATAACATAGGGCTGGTTGTTTTGTTACTTTCAGCCTTCACTTTTCTTTTTCCCCGAACAAAAACTTTTCCCCTCTCTAATATTTTAACCCTAGGTCAAAGATATCAGATTGCAGCCGCCACTTATCTCGCAAACCTTAGCCGCTCTTTTTACCGTCTTCTCCCTTCCTCTCGCACTCAACCCACGGCGGTCGATCCCCCTCACGTCCGGTCGCCATCTCGACGACACCCTCGCCGTCGCCGCCCTTTCCAGCTGTCGCCACCACCCCGAGGTCGTCGACGCCCCAGAACCTCCGCATGTGGCCTCTCCAGCCCCAGCTGCCGCTACTGCCGCTCCCCCGTGCTGCTACGGCGCCGTGCAACCGCTTGAACTCGCCGTCCGACCCAACCCCGCCTGCAACGCCAAATGTGTAGGGTTGTATCACGACGAGGAGTTTGTGTGTAATTTTCTTGTGTATGCACAGTAATTTATATAAGATTATTAATAGGATGGTACGTTGATGCGTCGGTGCTTATAATGCCATTATTGTGCTTTGGTACGAACTGCAAATGGGTTAGCAGTAACATAATAATGCCATGTTACTTTTGATATTATGCTAATACTTTAATAATGACCCATTAAGATTTTAGCTGTAACATTCACATATATTGGTTTTATAACTTTAATTTTATAAATTATCTAAAATGTCAGATAGTGGACACCATATTATATTATACAATAAGTGCATATATATACCAATTTATACCTCATGTAAGAGTTACATGCGGCTTAATAACGATGGATGCATATATTATAGGTTAAATAGATGATGGTATAGATCATATGACCATATTAGTTGTAGCGATTAACTTATATCGCGACTCTCATCCCGCAGATATATCGCGCCGCGGCCGAGGAGTTCCAGAAGACGCCGACGCTTCGCCGTTCAGACCCGACTTCCGCTTGTTGGACGACGTCGCGAGGTTGGTCCCCCCTAACTCATAGCAAACCCACACCGTAGAAAAATTGAACCCTAACTAAAAATCGGACAACGATAACTAAATTTACTTTTCGCACCAGTAAAACGATGTCACAGTAGAAATCGACCGTCGGACAACTTTTCTGTGCATATAGGGTAGTGGTCGATCTAGGCTGATGAAACACCAAAACATGACTTATGACAATTTGGATAGTCCCGATAATCTAGAAACAAACCCTAATAGGACTTGATGAAAATCGCGACCTGACACCGTCGCCGTGACCCTTTTTCAGACGGACTACTGCGGACGCGACGACTGGACGAGACGCCCCGGACGGACGACACACTCGCCATCGCAGGCAAGTGTACCCACTTGCGTTTTTGTCTGTGCTTTGGTCTTAGGTTGCTAGAACTGTTAGACGGTGAATGTATAGAACCGGACGTGAAATGATAGCGTCCGGGACGACTCCTGACGGCTCAGACTTGACGACGAAGTCTGAGCCCGACAACAACAACTTTTGATATCATAGGGCTATCATGTGTGTGTGTGTGTGTGGACACCCTAGAATAACCCTTCCCATCTTGTCACGTCCCGTCCCGTCTTGCACAGCCCGCTGGGCAATAGGGCACCCTTCGGGTGATCCCTTGTACAGATTCACAGCCTGCGGGCAATAGGGCACTCTCCAAGCTAGAGAGAGTGATCCCTTGTACTGATTCACAGCCTACGGGAAGCTCGGCACCCACCTAGAAGAGTGAGTGTCCTAGCAGACCGAGAGGATAGAGACTCTCACCTAGCAGAGTGAGTGGTCCTATACAGTTGTACGGTTTCACCTACGAGGCGTTCGTCGCTCACCTAGCAGAGTGAGCGATACGCTACCGACCGTGGGGATAGAGGCACTCACCTAGCAGAGTGAGTGGCCCTATATTGTCTTGTCCTGAGTTCTGGGGTTTGGGGTAGGGTTGAGCGTGCGCACGGCAAGAGGGTCTGATCCCCCTCGAACCGTAAGGCGTGAACCCTTCATGTCACAATTGTCCTGTCTTGTCTTGTCTTGCCACGTTTCGTCTTGTTTCGTCCTGTTTATCCTGTCTTGACTTGACACCTGTAGGTTAGTCCCGTAGTTGGTAGCACACGCTACGACTACTACTTGTCCCGTTTTACTTTCCTGCTGCGTTACTTCTCGTCGTGTTACTCTGTTATAACCACAGCATGCTAATCAACCAGTAAACTGTTGTGTAAAAGAACCTCAGCATGCTAATCAACCAGTAAACCGTTGTTTAAAGTTTGGTGCACTTGCAGTAAAGTCTAACCCTTGCTTGTAGACTTTACCTGACGTACAGTTCCTTTCTCTTGGGTGCTGTACGTCAGGTGTTCAGCCAGAGTTCGTGGACGAGGCAGACTCACTGGAGTACGAAGAGTCGAGGACGTCAACCCAGAGTACGTGCCTGACGAGGACCAGACCTTGAGGTCTTTTAGTCGCCACTTTCAGAGGTTACTACTTTCCGTTTTCTCTTAGTTAGTTTGTTGCCACGCTTAGGCTTCTTTTTAGACTTTGTACTTGTCGGATATTATATCTCTAATTTAATGAATGCAACTTCCTTTCCGTACTTTCTGTTGTTTCGAACTATATTAATGCAAGAACCTGAAACTTTTAAAATGGTACCTCTACAGACGCTTATTGGGTCCGAGCTTCTAAAGCTCTGGCCTAAGCGGGCCTTGTCACGCTTCGCCTCCGTCCATTTTGGGAAGCGGGGCGTGACAGGTGAATTCGTTTTCAATATATAACTGCCCTAGGTTTTCAGGATCGAGAGCGGTGTATTTTTTCTGTCTTTTTTCTCTATTGTGACGGCTGGAATTTTTTAGTTATTTGTAAGTGTTTCGATCTTTCTGAAACTTTAACATAGTATTAATAGCATTGCTACTACTTCATTTCAATTGCCAGATTATGATTTTAACGGTCGATTTTCATTTAGATTGCCTTTTATCTAAAATGTGTAAGTAGTTACCAAATCTGGGATTTTGGTGGAAACCCCTTCGTGGGTTCTCCCTAATGCATCCATAGGACTAGGATATCGATAGGGAATAGGATTATATTGGTTACGCGGGGTGTTTCATTGTCATCAGCGGGAAAAAGACCGCCTTTGACCGTTGGGCCAAGGGGGAATAACCTTGGCGGTTGACTCCCTAGCCATAGCTCACGCCCTTAGCATAGACATCGAATCCTAGCGCGTGGGAACGGTAGAATGAGATGTTGGGAGTCATCGTTGCGAGCTTAGTGCTCCCGGAGTCGGTCAGTGTTAATGGACATGGGAATGCCCACTGACCTAACCCGGGTAGTCCGGCGTATCATCCTAGGCACCGACCGGAATATCGGGCACATGGGACGCTATTATCACTTTTAGGGGCAACGTCTCACCACTAAACCCTAATTTCGATCGTTGTCCTATCCGCCGGTCGTAATAATAAGAACACATGATATGGTGGAAACCGAAGTCCAGTGTTTCCTTTATTATTGTTTATCCCTCGTATCTACATTTGTGACAAACCATCTATCGATTCAGGCTAGCTCACCCATAGGGTGAATCGGGTCCCTTCTGACACAAGCACAACCACGCCTCCCTGTGTTCGACCCCCAAGCCACACTACAACACCGTGCGCTTGTGCTATAAATATTTAAATCTGGTATCCCCTATCATATTGCACACTTTGCAAGCATGCTCACAAACTTAGGGGACGTCAAGCTTTATGGCGCCGTTGCCGGGAAGGCAACGTGTTTGTTTTTATTTAGGACCCAGTGATCCCTGAGACTAGCTCATGAACGTGATTGCTAGACCGCGTTTTATTCAAAAAAATTATAAAAATTCCAATAAACAGATTCTTTCAGTATCACCATTATAAATTTCTGCTATTCCTTGTACCACTGACGCGCTTGTCGTAGCCAAAATTTTCGTTTGTCAGGTGAATTATGTGGATGCCCGATGGATCATACATCGGAGATTTTGATGCTTACAAGCCATACGGTGCTCAGATGGGGGATATGAGAATTATCGGCAGGTCGTCGCAGTTTGCGAAGCTTGTGGGATGCAGGGACATACGGCCATCCATTGCCAATTCAGTGCCCAACCCTACAGCCCACACTCATATACTCACGACCCACATCAAGAACCATCCCATCTTTACCCCCAAACTTACACACCCCATCATCCACCAAAATCGTCCCTTGAATTATTCTTGGAAAACTCCATTGCAACTCAAATGCAATGGACATCACCTCCACTTCCGTTACCACTCCCCCCACTGAAGTCTGACCTTGAATTTCTATTAGAAGACAATATTTTAAAAAAAGGCCAGATGACTCCACCACCTTCACTTCCGCCTCCTAGGACCGATCTTGAGTTGTTGTGGTGAATTCCTTTGTAAATCAAGGGCCGACAATACCATCACCCTCATCTCCATCTCCGAAGTCTATCCTTGAGATATTGATAGAGGATTCCATGGTAACCCAGGCCCAGGTGGATTCACTAATTTCATTTCTACCTACCACTTCTACTTTTGGGGGTGAAGCAGTCATGTCTCATACATCATCGACAACTTGCATCAGGGAAGGTAACTCTTATGGTTTACAATTTGAAAATTTTGATATGAGTCCCCTTCCCCTTGTAGGTACAATTTTTGAGACACACGGTACCGAGGAAGCCATGGAGGATGTCCATATCGACGAGGAGGGAGAGCGTCAAGCCGTGAACATCATGACTCATTCTATTAAGCCTCATACTCCCTTACCTCTGCCGCTACCTCCACAACACACCCTCACTCCACCAGAGGCATCGCATCCACCAAAGCTTACTGATCCTACTCAGGGAGATCTTTTAGACCCTATTACTAAATCTCATAGTACAATCCCCATATTTTTAGATTCAAAAACTACTGACCTGACAAACCCTCCAGAGGATCCAGATTCACATTATACAGAGAAATGTCAGGGCATGTCAACACCTGACGAGGTCGTCGCAGAATGTGGACAGTAGATCATCGCGTCACCACAAGGGCATATCACCACATTCTCGGGGAGTCATCGTCAACTTTTTCCACGCTTTACATTTCACTTTGACGATACTCTTTGGGATACATTTATTGCGGGGAAGAATTTTTCATCACAGATTGATGCTCCTTTTCTTTCGAATGATTTAGATGGGCATCATCGAGAGAAGCTTGGGGGAGCATTGCTGGAGTTCGTTGGTGTTCGTGGCACCAGAACATTGGCAGAGCCACAAAAAGAACAGGAAGAGCATCTTCCCGCTCCGCTTCAGATCATAGAGCCACCGTTTGCTCAGGTGTATCTAAATGTAGTAGTGTAAAAATTTTTACTGCTCTCTAGTCTAGACTTGAATAAACTCGTCTCCTCTCGGCAGCGAGAGGAGCGTATTAGGATTAATCGCTTTTCTTCGAATAAAATTTGCCTTCATGCCAAGCCCCTCCACTCTTTTCCGAGGAGGACGAGGATATTTCCTCTCCTGCTTTTTGATTTTTTATTCTTTTTCGATCTTTTCCCTCGCATATTTCTGCATTTTCTTGATCATATCATTTCGCTAGCATTGTCATGTCTAGCTTGGGGGAAGTCATTTTCTATGTGTGCTGTCGTGTGATGTTTTTATGGTGTGCTTGTATATATATGTCGTGTGATGTGATTTTCTATCTTTTATTTTCTGTTTATATGTCGTGTGGTTTGATTTTCTTTATTTTTCAGTTTCGTATGTGTGTTTTTCTTGTTTTTCATTTCTTTTTGTGTCGGTGCGTATTCCCCCCCATTTTCATTGCCCTCCAGTATTTACTTCTATTGCATTGAGGGCAATACAAGTTTCATCTTGGGGGAGTCGCACTTCGTGCGTCATTTGCATCTTTTTCTTCGTTTTTGAGTCATTTTCTTTGTGTTTTCTGTAACGACCACTTTTCGTGGTACGTTGTTCGTGCACGTGCTTTTGACCGTGCACGTGTTTACTTTAGACTTTGTTTGTTTGTGAACACTTTAGTGTGATATGCCGTTGTGAACGTCTCTGAGAGTATTAAATAGTGGCACTAATTCGGAACGACGTTTCTCGAGTCGTTTTCCCACAATTTAATCTTACTCGATGAGACGTTGCGATTCTCACTTTTGACGGGAGACGTTTCTATTTTTAGTTTCATCGTCCGATGTCGAAATTGAGATCTGTCTTCTTAGTTAGCTCACTTTCGTCACCACGATCGCCCCGATATTTATTTTATATTTTTGGAGTTTATTTGACCACTTTTATATTTTTAACAAGGTTTATAATATTTTTAATAATTAATTTTTAAATTATTTTCGGCCAAATAAAATTTATTTGAGTTTTAAACGTATTAAAGAATTTTTAAGCCAATTTCCAGCTCATTTGGATCGTAACAAATCCTTGTGTGAGTTGGAGAGGGCGAGATACGAATTTTAAATTATTTTAAACTCCTAACCTCATTAGGATTAGCCCTAGACCTAGTCAACCCATCTACACTATATAAACAACCTCTAGGAAGACCTATTTTCGCAAGAAAATAACCCTAGCCACTTCCAAAACCCAAATTTGACGTTGCGACGAATCGTCGCAACGTTGCGATGAACTCCCCCGCACCGACCGATGGAAACAGCCCAAATCTCCCGCCCTGACGACGCCCAAGCCCGCTCAGCCGCTCCGTCCGCACCCGCTGCAGCCGCTGCATCGCAACCCCGCACCAAGGCGGCACCGACCGAGAGGGTCCCTCGGTCAGACCGAGAGACCCGCTCCACATCTCCGCATCCCCGCTCCGCACCAAGCCCCCGCTCAGCACCTGCACCGTTCGCCCGCATCGCTCCGTGCCCGACCGGCCCGCATCTCCGCACCGACCCACGTTGCAACGTTACAACGTTGCAACGTCGCAGCCCCGCATCCAAGCGCCTGACCGAGCCGCCCTACCGCTCCGACCGAGAGGAGGCCCCGCACCAAGCACATCCCCACACCGCTGCACACCCCAAACGTCGCAGCCCCGCATCCTCTGTGCACGACCGACGGATCTCCCCGCATTGGCTGTGTACGACCGAGAGCCATTCGTCGCAACCCCGCACCTGTCGCACCACATGCCACCGTGGGCCCCCCAAGTTCTCCAGAGGTATTATGGGTCCCCCAAAGGTCCTTAGGACTACTGTGGGCCCCACCTAGATGCTTCCTCTTCAACGATTTTCCACGTACGACGTTGCGATACGTCGTAGCCCGTCGTCGCACGTGCTAGCCTTGGAATCTGGAACCGTTGCCCCGGTCGATGCTCTGAATTTTCCAGCGAGGAATATATATTGGAATCAGGACTTGGAGCGCGTTCTCTTATTCCAACCCCCGGCGTTGCTACCCGACGCCAGTGTAGCTTTCGCGTCGTGTTGAGGTAACGCTTTGCACCCCTAGGACCCCCAATCCAATGCATGCTATTCAAGACTAAAATCAGTATTTTTAAAATGTTTTAAATGTTTTAAATTCACTAATCAAGATTAATAATATGGGCTTTAGGTCGGTGGACTTGTGCACGTAGGATAATTGTGATTTTTGGACTCATTGGACAGTATGCTCAGACGTTGTACTTGCAGGCAAGTGAAACTTGCCAACTCTTGTGTAGGGCCATGTTTTTAGGCCACTTCCTTGTTTTCAGCGTAAAAGAGACTAGTTAGTGAAATGATAGCTGGCTAAACGCCTACTTGATCTAGTTTGACAACGAAACTAGATCCGTCACCTAATTGATCTAGCTTGACAACGAAGCTAGATCCAACCCTTTAAACTTGTTGTTCATGCATACTAAACTGTCACGTTTACTTTCCTTATCTGTACGCACTTTTAACTGCCATGCATTGCATCTTACATGTCATCCCAGTTGATTGTTGCATTCGTAGCACACGCTACAATACTTGTACTCCTTGAATACTACTTCCGGGGAAACGGGCCTCATGTGTTGGTCAAAAGCCAATGCCCGGTTTCCTGGTCCGGCTAGGTGCACCCCTATGCCATACTTGTTAAAAACACTTCCTGGCTCGTGATCCAGAAGCGAGCATTCCCGTTCGGGGGTAAGGCCCTGGCTCGATACACGTGGAGGGGTAGGGATAAACGGTCAACTGAGCTTAGGAGTGGCCCGATCAGCCCTCTAGCCAGAAGACGGAATCTATGTGCACGAGGTGCTTACTTTCCTTGTCTTGTACTTGTCTTGTGAATGATTCATGTAATACTTGTCATCCATGCCATGTTTAAATGCCATGCTCGTACTTTACTTTACGTTACTTTACTTTACCTGTTGCACTCATACTTTAACTGCCATGTCATCGCATTCATGCTAGAACTGCTAGGTTGCTTTACTTTTGCATACTTTCAGTTTCTTTGCACAAGTCTCTTGTAGACTTGCTGACATGTGCCCCTTGCTCTTTTGGGTGTCACATGTTAGACCCTGAGCCAGAGACCGTTGCTGTGTACGTGATGTGTTGCTGACACTGAGCCTGAGTCCATGTCTGCCTAGGAGGAGTTTTGTGGACGTCAGTGATCTTTCTTGGTGACTTTGCTGAGCTTTCTTTTGTTTTAGGTTTGTTGTTAGTTGTCAGTGCGTGTCACCTTTGTTTTGTACGATGTACTTTTGTTGGCCACGTTTGGGCCTTTAGACTCTCTTTTATTTCAGCCTGGTGGCCTTTTCTGCGATGTTGGAATTTATATTTATGGATATTCTGATATTATTCTTTTGTCTCATTTCATTATTATTATCTTGTTTCGCTCGCGTTGCAAGGACCTGCAGTTTTAAATTTGATTGACGCTCATCGGACTTGCAGCTTTGTAGCTTCAAGTCTGAGCGGACCTTCTCACGCTTCGCCTCCATATTTTTGGGAATCGGGGCGTGACAGGTTTTTTTGGTGGCCCATGCAGGTCCAGTCTTGCAATTGCGAATTAACGGAACAACGATAATAACAGAATGTCCATTAAATAAATTGCAACATCCGAGTCAGAAGCCCTGAGTCTAGTCGTTTCTTATGACACTAGGTGGTAAGAAGACTTATTTAGACGTCTGTGCTTGCTTTTTAGAGGCCCCTGATTAATAGTTAGACCCCCTTCTAGCTATTGATTTAATCGTCGTAGGAGTTACCTTAGTGGTTCATGTCTACCCCTGACCATATTAGACTTCTAGAATTTCCTTTTGTCGTTCGCTTGGGTTCATCGATTTCGGACCAAGCTGAACGCATTTCGTTTCCGTCTAGCTCCTTAGAAAGTCTTAGCGCTTAGTTCTTAATCTTTAGTTGGTCGACCGTAGGAGTTTCCCCGTAGATCCTTCAGATTCATATCCTATGCGTATGTATGTTTTGATCATCGGACCAATTTCCTTGCCTCGATTCACGAGATCGTCGCATGACGATCGTCGTTAATTTTCAAACCTTTCCGTTACAAATCTTGAATCTTCCGGAAGTATTTTTCGATTTCCTCTTTCCCTAAGTTTAACTTTGTTCAAAATTTTAATATACTTATACTTCATACTCCTTCATTGGTTTAAATTTTTAAAACAGTTGTCGGAATTTTTGAATACTAGTTTATAGTATTTTCCCAGCCTATGTTTTTCGTACATAGGTAAGTGCGTCGTCCCTTCATAAATATTAATTTTATTCTGAATCGTACTTTTATTCAACTTGTAATTCTCCCTCCTGATTTATGCCATTCATATACTTTTCAAGGCACTTTGGATTTCAGCTTCCCGCAAGTCAAAGTTATGCTCATCGTTTTCCCTTAATTCAGATTTTGTAAAATTACTAATTCATAACCATTTCCTAAATCTGGACCTTCCATAGTTTGGTTTTAAAAGCTTTGCTATCGATTTCGATAATTCTACTACTAAGTTAAATATTATTTTTTCGTGCACCATACATACTTTCAATTATTTTTATATCCATACCAGACTTGTTGTGCTCGTATATTAAGAACCTTGTGTAAATCAGTTTCTCATTTTTGGCAAACCTTGATTCTCTAAAAGTAGTTTCAAATTGATTATTTTCAATTTTCCATAGCCTAAAGTTTTGAAACCATTTAACCTGAGTTTAAATTCTTCCGTTGCTTGATTCCATTCTTTGACTTTCAAAAAAAAAATTTTGCCAAATTATATTAAAATTACTGCCGTATAAAATTTTTGAAAAATTATGTCTTTAATATTCGTATAAATGATTTTACTTCCTTTATAATTATTTTTAAACCAATAGACCATTTTCTCTTATTATGAATATTCGACTCAAACTTATTTTGAACAACCCGTTTTATCGATCTCCAAATATTTCTTTACAGGCGAGGATTTTAACTTTTGAAGAACGACAGTTTTCAAGCTCCGCGTATTTTAGCTTATGGTACTTACCCTATTTTCTTTTCTATATCCTATATATGTATCACTACATCTCCCTTTCCTCTACCTAAACATTCACCAGTGAATCACTGTTTCACCTAACCAAGCTGTCTCCTTGTATTCGTCCTAACTGAACTCGTGCTTATCGACCCTTCCCTCGTCACGCTTTCGACCTCAACCTCCCTCTAGTGCTTAGGCTTTAGTGCTCGTCAAGGTCTGTGTCAACTCTTAATTGTCAGTAGGCCCTTGGACCTTTGTGAGGTGTTGTAGTGCACGTACCTAAGTTGTGTACGTGGTCTTGAATGAGTGTACCCCCATAGTATATTGATGTTTGCCTATTGTGTGATATACATATATACATACTCGTAGTTATTCTTAATATTATGAAGTTGTTTGTGTGTTAGAATTTATAAATTTGGGTGTAGTTAGCTATACTATACTAGGGATGCCTGTGTATATAAGAGTTAGTGTTGGAATGTCTAATGGAGTGTATGTAGTTAGAGATACTTGTAATGGTTGAAATAAATGATTGGTAAAGCTATGTGTATGTTAGGTGTGATAATAATAGGTGTACGTATGGTTAAGAGGGTAGGCCTATTGAGTGACCCATATATTAGTACGTATGAGTATGTGCTCGTAGGTAGATATGTATTGTGCTTAGACGTAAGTAGTTATGTTTCGTTGCATGAGTATATAGGTGTTATGCATATGATAGTAGAATTATAATTTTGATTGCTATTGCTTGCTTTTACGGGATGTTGCATGCGTGCATACCGTGAGGTATACACGACTATTGCACATCTTCATTATGTATGCGTAGATGTGTTAGTATACTAATTATAGGTAGTAGGCTATGGTGTGAACATATATGTTACATGTGTGTGACTAAACGATGAATGCGTATGTATTAAGGAGTGTATTATAACTATACGTATGCGGATGTCTGTATTAATATTATGGTATATAGAGTGATTGAACTATGTGAGTATTGTCTGACTAAATATTAAGTGTGATTGACTTACGGTATGAATATAGTTGTATTGGTAGACATATATATATTGGAGTGGTATTAGTATAGGTATAGATGCCGTGATACGTATGTAGAATATTCTGATATGCGTATTGAGTCTCACTCAAGCTTGAGTGGGTATACTCTAAGTATATTGAATGTATGTTTGTAGTTCGAATATAGCAATGTTTGATGTATGTATAGTGATAGAAGTGTTTGTGCTTGGTTGTGTTACACACATGATTGTGGGTCGCTACACCAGTATATAGTTATAGGTGTTGGTCTTGTGGTATAGCTAATTACTAAGGACTTGCTCGTGTGAACGTATGTGTACTAGCTAAAACTAGGTGTGTAGGTGTGCTAGTTATATAATGATGTGATTGGTATATGTGAATGAAAAGTTAGCGTGCGTGGGTGTGCACCATGCACGGGTAAGTATGTGCTTAGTTATAGTTATTGGTGACTATAGTATATGTGGCGTGTCGTAAATACAGTTATAGGACCGTATGTGATGTGAATATATGGTAAACTATTTGCATGCATTTGAATGACTATATGTTGTGAAACTATAGTGGAGGTGAATATATATATAGTAAAACTTGATTAATAATGGTATGGTGTGACTGCATGTGCTGATGTGTTTGGTGTTGGATGAATACTAGGAAATATTAGGGAGTAGTATACCCATGTTGTTTGTGCATAGGTAGCTATCTATACGTAGAGCAATGATTGTATTTACTAAGTGTGAGACTATCCTTATATGAGTATCTGAACTATTGTTTTGTGCTAGGTATATAAGGGTGTATGCTTATATATACGAATGAAATATGTGTATGATTTTGACTGACAATAATAGTTATAAGCATATAATGTACGTGAATATATATATATATATATATATATGTTGGTAGTGTTAATGTTTGACTACCTAGTGCATACATAAGCACTTGTAATGACTATACCTGGTTTGAATTATAATATGACTTGATTGGGGTAGTTACTAGAGCGACTAGCTATGTTAGAAAGTCTGAGGACGGACTTTATTCTAAGGTGGGGAGGATGTAACGACCACTTTTCGTGGTACGTTGTTCGTGCACGTTCTTTTGACCGTGCACGTGTTTACTTTAGACTTTGTTTGTTTGTGAACACTTTAGTGTGATATGCCGTTGTGAACGTCTCTGAGAGTATTAAATAGTGGCACTAATTCGGAACGATGTTTCTCGAGTCGTTTTCCCACAATTTAATCTTACTCGATGAGACGTTGCGATTCTCACTTTTGACGGGAGACGTTTCTATTTTTAATTTCGTCGTCCGATATCGAAATTGAGATCCGTCTTCTTAGTTAGCTCACTTTCATCACCATGATCACCCCGATATTTATTTTATAATTTTTGGAGTTTATTTGACAACTTTTATATTTTTAACAAGGTGTATAATATTTTTAATAATTAATTTTTAAATTATTTTCGGCCAAATAAAATTTATTTGAGTTTTAAACGTATTAAAAAAATTTTGAGCCAATTTCCAGCTCATTTGGATCGCAACAAATCCTTGTGTGAGTTGGAGAGGTCGAGATACGAATTTTAAATTATTTTAAACTCCTAATCTCATTAGGATTAGCCCTAGACCTAGTCAACCCATCTACACTATATAAACAACCTCTAGGAAGACCTATTTTCGCAAGAAAATAACCCTAGCCACTTCCAAAACCCAAATTTGACGTTGCGACGAATCGTCGCAACGTTGCGACGAACTCCCCCGCACCGACCGACGGAAACAGCCCAAATCTCCCGCCCTGACCGACGCCCAAGCCCGCTCAGCCGCTCCGTCCGCACCCGCTGCAGCCGCTGCATTATAACCTCGCACCAAGGCGGCACCGACCGAGAGGGTCCCTCGGTCAGACCGAGAGACCTGCTCCACATCTCCGCATCCCCGCTCCGCACCAAGCCCCCGCTCAGTGCCCGCACCGTTCTCCCGCATCGCTCCGTGCCCAACCGGCCTGCATCTCCGCACGGACCCACGTTCCAACGTTGCAACGTTACAACGTCGTAGCCCCGCATCCAAGCGCCTGACCGAGCCGCCCTACCGCTCCGACCGAGAGGAGGCCCCGCACTAAGCACATCCTCCGCACCGCTGCACACCCCAAACGTCGCAGCCCCGCATCCTCTGTGCACGACCGATGGATCTCCCCGTATTGGCTGTGTACGACCGAGAGCCATTCGTCGCAACCCCGAACCCGTCGCACCACTTGCCACCGTGGGCCCCCCAAGTTCTCCAGAGGTATTATGGGTCCCCCAAAGGTCCCTAGGACTACTGTGGGCCCCACCTAGATGCTTCCTCTTCAACAATTTGCCGCGTACGACGTTGCGACACGTCGTAGCCCGTCGTCGCACGTGCTAGCCTTGGAATCTGGAACCGTTGCCCCGGTCGATGCTCTGAATTTTCCAGCGAGGAATATATATTGGAATCAGGAATTGGAGCACGTTCTCTTATTCCAACCCCCGGCGTCGCTACCCGACGCCGGTGTAGCTTTCGCGTCGTGTTGAGGTAACGCTTTGCACCCCTAGGACCCCCAACCCAATGCATCCTAATCAAGACTAAAATCAGTATTTTTAAAATGTTTTAAATGTTTTAAATTCACTAATCAAGATTAATAATATGGACTTTAGGTCGGTGGACTTGTGCACGTAGGATAATTGTGATTTTTGGACTCATTGGACGGTGTGCTCAGACGTTGTACTTGCAGGCAAGTGAAACTTGCCAACTCTTGTGTAGGGCCATGTTTTTAGGCCACTTCCTTGTTTTCAGCGTAAAAGAGACTAGTCAGTGAAATGATAGCTGGCTAGACGCCTACTTGATCTAGTTTGACAACGAAACTAGATCCGTCACCTAATTGATCTAGCTTGACAACGAAGCTAGATCCAACCCTTTAAACTTGTTGTTCATGCATACTAAACTGTCACGTTTACTTTCCTTATCTGTACGCACTTTTAACTGACATGCATTGCATCTTACATGTCATCCCAGTTGATTGTTGCATTCGTAGCACACGCTACAATACTTGTACTCCTTGAATACTACTTCCGGGGAAACGGGCCTCATGTGTTGGTCAAAAGCCAATGCCCGGTTTCCTGGTCCAGCTAGGTGCACCCCTATGCCATACTTGTTAAAAACACTTGCTGGCTCGTGATCCAGAAGCGAGCATTCCGGTTCGGGGGTAAGGCCCTGGCTCGATACACATGGAGGGGTAGGGATAAACGGTCAACTGAGCTTAAGAGTGGCCCGATCAGCCCTCTAGCCAGAAGACGGAATCTCTATGCACGAGGTGCTTACTTTCCTTGTCTTGTACTTGTCTTGTGAATGATTCATGTAATACTTGTCATCCATGCCACGTTTAAATGACATGCTCGTACTTTACTTTACTTTACTTTACTTTACCTGTTGCACTCATACTTTAACTGCCATGTCATCGCATTCATGCTAGAACTGTTAGGTTGCTTTACTTTTGCATACTTTCAGTTTTCTTGCACAAGTCTCTTGTAGACTTGCTGACATGTGCCCCTTGCTCTTTTGGGTGTCACATGTTAGACCCTGAGCCAGAGACCGTTGCTGTGTACGTGATGTGTTGTTGACACTGAGCCTGAGTCCATGTCTACCTAGGAGGAGTTTTGTGGACGTCAGTGATCTTTCTTGGTGACTTTGCTGAGCTTTCTTTTGTTTTAGGTTTGTTGTTAGTTTTCGGTGCGTGTCACCTTTGTTTTGTACGATGTACTTTTGTTGGCCATGTTTGGGCCTTTAGACTCTCTTTTATTTCAGCGTGGTGGCTTTTTCTGCGATGTTGGAATTTATATTTATGGATATTCTGAGATTATTCTTTTGTCTCATTTCATTATTATTATCTTGTTTCGCTCGCGTTGCAAGGACCTGCAGTTTTAAATTTGATTGACGCTTATCGGACTTGCAGCTTTGTAGCTTCAAGTCTGAGCGGACCTTCTCATGCTTCGCCTCCATATTTTTGGGAAGCGGGGCGTGACATTTTTTTTTTCTTTTCTTCTTTTTATCTCTTTCTCCTTGAGATGACCCCATATGATGAATTGCCACAAAATCACATACACACCTAGCATGGCTTCGATAATCTCATTCACTAACCCTAGGAAGCCGAGTCCTCTTGCATTTCATGCATCATGGTTCCACTTAGCTTTTTTTTAGTCGTGTGTCGTGACTAGCTTATATTGTGCTTCTACTTTGTGATTTTGATTTATATACCTGTCCAGGAATGACCCATAGATTATCATGCTCCGATTTGAATATGCGGTATTTGCTTCTCCTGTCTGCTTCTATATGCATGAATATACATATATCGTATGCTTCAATTCGCATGTGTCGGGATTCCACAATTAGGACTGGATAACCCTTTTAGCCTATGCTCTGATTAGCGGAAAAAATCTCCCTTGCCCAAGTGTTTAGAATCCGATTTCTTTTTTGTTTTACTTGGTGCAAATGCCCTCGTCGTGTACCGTTCTCCAACTTGGGAGAGTACACACGTGTATATACCCCAAAGACCAAAAATCAAAAAAAGAGAGAAAAGAAAAACCCAAAAAGAAAATAAAAGAGAAAAGTAAGAAAAAATATATATGCATAGCCAAAAACCCAAAAAAAAATACATATATCCAAAACCCAAAAAAATGTGTGCGAATATTTTCCTACGTACCGAGAATAAAGGGAAGGCAAGAGTTTGCACCGAGTGTTCTACTCCACATCATCTCAACCTCCATCGTTTTCGAAAACACTTGGAATAGGGACTTTCTAGCTATTATCTAGGCGATAGTGTGGTGATTTCCTAGTCCCTAGCTGTGGAGTCCCTGACACATTATACGTTTCTATTCACATACTCTTTTCATGCAAGCTTGAGCTATATATTCGCCGCTTATTTCAAATCGAATTGATATTTGGGTCTTTTCTTGGATTTGTGTATATGGAGCTTATTGCACAATGAAGATAGTGACACCGTCTGCTAGCACACGACCACACTCACTCGCGCTTCACCGCGTGGGCCCACGGCACTTGTTTGGACTCATATTCCTTGGTTTAGTGTTGTGATTTGTCGCTTTCTTGCTTGGTGTGGCGTTTTTGATTTTGTTGGCCCTGACTGGAGATTTAGGATTTTGATTTCTCTTTTTCTCTCTTTCTCTCTATTTTCTCCCTCCGAGCTCCTACACTCACTCGTCTTCCTCGAGGACGAGAAAGGATTTAGCTTAGGGGATTTTGACGTGTGTGTATATTTTATATATTCACGCACGTCTTCTTTGTGTTTTTCCGTTATTTTCCGCCGTCCCGTATCCATTTTCTCTTGTTTTCTAGTTTTTTTTCACTTTTCCGTGTTTTTGTGTGTTTGCAGGAGTTTGCCAGCATAGGGGGTATATAACGAAGATATCATGAGTCCCCGGAGCAACGGAAGGAGTCACGTGCGATCCAGGGGGTCAAACGACCAAGATTGCCACTTTTCAGCCCCCACCCGATCGCTTGGACACAGCCAACCGATCGGGTGATGCACGCGTGTCTGACCCGGACTGAAGCTGAAGCAAAGTGAAGATCAACCGATTGGTTTGCCGACCGGTTCATCCCAACAGAGTTCTCGGGAAATTGGAGCTGAAATCCAACCGATCGGGTGACCTTCACCTGATCGGTTCATCTGTAGCCGATTCTTCCGACAGACGACCCGGAGAGCTCACCCGACGGCCCGCTGACCGTGCCAAATCAACTGAAGTTTCTGTATTTTGGGCGATAATTCCAACTGATCGGTTGATAACTCAACCGATCGGTTCACCTGATGATCGCAAGATCCAAACGACGTGCCGCTTGCGCCAACCGATCGGGTCACGTGAGCAGGTGAAGTTTCTGAAGACCGCAGCCGAAGAACGTAGCAGCTCACCCGATCGGTTGAAGTTTCTGATACTTCAACCGATTGGATGAAGTCATTTTCTATATATAACTGCCCTAGGTTTTCAGAAACGGGAGCGGTGTATTTTTTCTGCCTTTTTTCTCTATTGTGACGGCTGGAATTTTTTAGTTATTTATAAGTGTTCCGATCTTTCTGAAACTTTAATATAGTATTAATAGCATTGCTACTACTTCATTTCAATTGCCTGATTATGATTTTAACGGTCGATTTTCATTTAGATTTCTTTTTAGCTAAAATGTGTGAGTAGTTCCCAAATCTGTGATTTTGGTGGAAACCCCTTCGTGGGTTCTCCCTAATGTGTCCATAGGACTAGGATATCGATAGGGAATATGAATCTATTGGTTAGGCAGGGTGTTTCATTGTCATCGGTGGATAAAAGACTGCCTTTGACCGTTGGGCCAAGGGGGAATAAACTTGGCGGTTGACTCCCTAGCCATAGCTCACGCCCTTAGCATAAAAATCGAATCCTAGCGCGTGTGAACGGCATGATGAGAAGTTGGGAGTCATCGTTGTGAGCTTAGTGCTCCCGGAGTCGATCAGTGTTAATGGACATGGGAATGCCCACTGACTGAACCCGGGTAGTCCGGCGTATCATCCTGGACACCGACCGGAATATCGGGCCCATGGGATGCTGGTATCACTTTTAGGGGCAACGTCTCACCACTAAACCCTAATTCCGATCGTTGTCCTATCCACCGGTCGTAATAGCGAGAACACATGATAGGGTGGAAACCGAAGTCCAGGGTTTCCTTTATTATTGTTTATCCCTCGTATCTACATTTGTGAAAAACCATCTATCGATTCGGGCTAGTTCACCCATAGGGTGAATCAGGTCCCTTCTGACACAAGCACAACCACACCTCCCTGTGTTCGACCCTCAAGCCACACTACAACACCGTGCGCTTGCGGTATAAATATTTAAATCTGGTATCCCCTATCATATTGTACACTTTGCATGCATGCTCACAAACTTAGGGGACGTCAAGTACGTGGACGAGCCCGACCTACCTGAGCACTTGGAGCCGGAGGACGTCGACCCGGAGTACGTTCCTGATGAGGACCAGACCTAGATGTCCCTCACCGTTGCCGATTTAGAGGTTCTCCTGCTTTCTAGTTTGGTGCGTGGCACCGTTTTTACTTCTTGTCTAGGTTGGGTGCTTGCACCAGTAGTTTCTTTCAGTAGTTTGTCGCCATACTGGGCATCTGTTTAGACTTCCGTACTTTTTGGATATCATTTGAATAAAATGAATGCATTTTCCCTTTTAGTACCTTTGTTGTTCCGTATATTTTATATGCAGGGACCTGTTTATTGCTTTAGAGTACCTCACAGACGCTTAGTGGGTCCGAGCTTCGCAGCTCCGACTCATGCGGACCTTAGTCACGTTTCGCTTCCCTCTTTTGGGGAAGCGGGACGTGACAGGTTTTAGTGGTGGCTGATGCAGGTCCTGTAAAAAGTTCGGAACAATAAGAGTACCGCATTCATTTAATATCAGGTTCAAGTCTAAATTGGGTTCCTTTTCAATAGGATGGTATGAAGACTTAGATGGACGTCAGGTTTGATAGTCAGGCGCCTTGGTTAAGATTTAGTCATACTCGTCTTAGGATACCCTAGTAGCCTCTCACCCGACTCTGACCATGTTAGATTTCTAGAGTCCTCCTATTAGTCGTTCGCTCGGGTCCATCAACTTCGGGCCCAGCAGAACGTAATCTTGATTCTTTTAGGACCCTCCCCTGAGATCTCTATTACATCCTAGTTCATTAGGAAGTCTTAGTGATGAGTTCTCCTGATCTTTAGAGTGCGCGATAATTAGAATCCCTGATTTCTAATATCTTCCTAATCATTACCCTTCTGTGCTATCGACCGTAGAATTCCATCGTAGCTTTTCATGAATCATATCTTAGGCATATTCATCATGCGATTATATTCTTTGCCCTCGATTCACGTGATCGCTTCATGACGATTATCGTTAATTCTTCGAATTTTCCCCATTACAAATCCTGATTCCTCTAAAAGTATTTTCAAAATTCCTTATTAAATTCTCCGCTTGGTTTAACTTCTTTGAAAACCCCTTATTATATATTTAAATTTCTTGCTTTTCGGTTGAGTTAAAATTCTTTCTGGGATTTTGAAACTTTCTTGGTCGTAATTTTTCTAACCGGTATCTTTTGTATTTCAGTTTTAAAACCATGTTACCATTTTCATAATTCAATATATCATCTTTTTCTATACCACGAAATCTATTTTTATTTGCAAAACAATCACTACCTTATCCTACTCTTTATTTCTTCGTCTAACCTTTTTCCGAATTGTAAAATTTTACCATCTGCCCACTATTTCTACACACACACAGATATATATATATATATATATATATATATATATATATATATATATATATGATGCCATATTTTACACGTATCCTTCTTTCAACTATTTAATTATTTAGAACAATATTTTTGTCCCACCCAACCAGCTATCTCCTTATCCATGCCTTATCTGAACTCATTCCTTGAGATCTTGTTTCATTATGCTTTTGATTACGGTTTCCTTTCTATGGTTTAGACATAAGAGCTTGTCGTTGCATGTGTCAACTCTAGTTTAGTAGTGGGCCCGTTGGTTTTCGTGATGTCGTCGTGGTGCATGTATATAGGTAGAGTGAGTGGACCTGTATGAGTGTGCTACACTTAGGATGTTAATGATGGTCTCTTGTGTCATGTATGTATACTCAGTGTCGTTCGTGATATATGTATGAGGTTGTATGAATGATGGTATTTATATATGTGTGGATGGCTATACCACTTTAGGGATGTCTGCGTATATTAGATTTAGTGTTGGAATATCTGCTAGTGGAGTATGTGGTTTGAGGACACTTGTAAATGCTTGGAATAATATACTAGTAAGTCATGTGCATGTTAAGTGTAAGGATAATAGGTGTGATTATAGTTAAGTGTGTAGGCCTATTATATGATCTATATGTTAGTACGTGCGAGCGTGTGCTCGTATGTAGATATGTATGTGCTTAGCCTTGAGTAGATATGTGCTTACTATATGAATATATGTGATATACATACGGTAATAGAGTTATAATCTTGTTTGGTATTGCTTGCCTTTACGGGGTGTTGTGCGTGTGCGTGTATATCATGAGGTATATATGATTATTGTACGTCTTAACTATGAATGGATAAGTATATATATTAGTATACTAGTTATCGGTAAATTGCTATGGTGTGAATATATATATATATTATAGATATGTGGCCATACGATGTATGCATATATGGAATAGTGTACTTGTATATTTACGTGTGCTGACGTTGTAATGTTACTATGGTATGTATGTGGTTACGTTGGTATATGTATATATATTGGAGTGGTGTTGGTATAGATATAAATATCATGTTATGTACATAGAGTATTCTGATATGGGTTTGAGTCTCACTCAAGCTTGAGTGGGTAAACT
Source organism: Scilla litardierei (assembly GCA_030789695.1). Classification (NCBI taxonomy): domain Eukaryota; kingdom Viridiplantae; phylum Streptophyta; class Magnoliopsida; order Asparagales; family Asparagaceae; genus Scilla; species Scilla litardierei. The sequence goes on along the minus strand of CM061131.1, from coordinate 49,405,417 downwards.
CTAAGTATATTGTTACATATGTATGTGGTTTGCGTGTAGTACTATGAATATAATAATGGATGATGTATGTATAGTAATAGGATTGGTTGTGTCTGGTTGTGTTACGCACGTGATTGTGGGTGGCTACCCCATAATAGTTATAGGATTGTATGTGATGTGTATATAAGATGAAGTATCTGCGTATATTTGGATAACTATATATTGGTGTATTATAGTAGTGGTAGATGTATATTAGATATAGCTTACATGACTTAATATTGTATGGCATGACCACATGCGTTGATATGTTGGTATTGAATGTACACTAGGAGATATTAGGAAGTAGTGTATCCATGTTGTTTTATGCATAGTTAATTATCTATATGTGAAGAATTACGATTGTGTTTGATAGTTGGAAACCTTCTATCTAAGTATGTGTAACTTGGTTATGTGATAGTGAGTGATAGTTATATAAGGATATATGCGACTATATGAATGTTTGAATTACGTGTATGAATTTGAATGTTTATGATATGTATAAGTATAGAATGTGCATATATATATGTATACATGTTTGTAGTGTTAATGTTTGACTATCTAGTGCAGATATAAGCACTTGTAGAAACTATACCTGGTTTGAATTATAGTGTGATGTGATTGAGGTAGTTACTAGAGTGGCTAGGTATATTTATAGTTAGAAAGTCCGAGGGCGGACTTTATTCTAAGGTGGGTAGAATGTGACGGTCGTTTTCCGACCTTGTGTATTTCTGCGTGTACGTATGTTTTTCGTATGCGTATTTTATTTGGCTTCTTTTTGGATCCAGACTATGCGATGTGATATATCGTTCTGACCGTATGGAAGAGTAGTTATTTTTGTGATTTTTAGGGAACATCATTTCACAGGTCGTTCTCCCACAAATCAGCTTTGATTGGAGAGACGTCGTGACTTTAGACTACGACGCTGGACCTTTTTATTTTTAGTTCATTTTCTGTGAACCTAACGCGCGATCGACCACCGTACCCCCGAGCCTCTCATCGTCATGGTTGTCCCGATATTTTTTCATAATTTTCGGACACCGTTTGCTTGGCCTAACCTACTAATCACTTTCAAGCCCGATTAGCCTTAACCCAAATTTGAATTTCAAACTTAATCAAATCTCTAAGAGATCTCATACGTATCATGAGGAGATTTCTGTGGCTACCCTCACCTCCTTTTTCCCTTCTTTGGAGCCGCCCCTATGGCCACCACCGACGACCACCACTGCCTCCATCAGACCCCCCCGATCCCCTCTATCACCTGCAACCTTTCTCCTTTCCTCCCTCTTCCGTCACTCCTCTCAAAACACCCAAAACCAAAGCCCTAAAACGCAGTTTTGACAGCCTGCACCGTCGCTGCAAAAACGCCACGCCCGCTACCGTTTGACCACTGCCGACAACCAACCTACCACCATCGGACTCCCCTCGACTCCCTCTACCTATTGCAAGTGTCCGTTGTCCTCTTAGGCCGTCGCATCTCCGCTGCGACGCAAAACAGCGACCCGTTGTGTAAAACTGTCCTCTTCGCCTTCTCACGGCCGGCCGCCGCCGCGCACAATCGACGTCAGCCATCCACCAGGCTGAGCAAACCCCCATCGACCTCCTTCAATCCCCGGTAGCCCCCTTGCTCCTAAGAGTTCACGCACGACACGGATCTCTTGTGTTTTCCGACGTTGTAGCCGCCACCGTGAAGATTCGTTGCGCTATCCGCAACCGGAGAGATCTCGATGCTTGCTCGTTGTTCTCGCCTTCCGCTCGCTGTTTTGATATTTCTTGCTATTCTACCTGCGGCCGAGACATTGCTAATAATGCAGATCTATCACAGTTCAGACCCGACGTCCGATCTACGATCAAATGCCGAAAAGATTAGCCCGTAACGCGTAGTAAGAACCCATATCGTAGCGAATCTAAAACCTAATCTAAAATTCATAAACAATAACTAAGTTTGCATTTCTGCTCCTTTAAAATGTTATTCAACCTTAGACATTGACGAACGGACTAGAATACCTGTGCACATGGGGTAGAACGTCGATTAGGCTGAAACGAATCAAAAGATGTGACTTTTGACTACTAGGGTAGCCCCGTTGAACTTAGAAACTTACCATAATAGGATTGATGAAAAACACGATCTGACATCGCCGTTGTCCTGTTTCAGACGGACCCTCGCCGATGCGCCGCTTCGACGAGACGCTCCAGACCGATGACTCGCTCTCCACCACAGGCAAGTGTTTACACTTGTGTACTTAAGGCCACGTTTAGGCCATCACCTTCTTAAAAAGTTAAAGTAATAATAAAAGAGCCGAGCGTGAAATGATAGCATCCGAGACCCCCACTTCAGCCTAGACTTGACGACGAAGTATAGGCAAAATAACAACTGACACCTTAGGGCTATTCTATGTGTGCGTGCGTGTGGACCCCTAGAATAACAACTGAACAATAGAATATTCATAACAGGTCATATCTTGTCTTCTTCAGTTCATGTAGTATACCTTACGGCGTCTCACCATGGGAGTGAGCGTCCCGGCAGACCGTGGAGAATCTTCGGGAGCCCACCGAGGGAGTGGGTGTTCCTTTCGTGTACACCTTGTGGGAAGTCTCGGCATCTCACCAGGGGAGTGAGCGTCCTGGCTGACCGTGGGGAGAGGCACTCATCAAGGGAGTGAGCGGTACTCATACAGTCCAGTCTTGTCTTGAGCACTTGGAATGGGGTTGGGTGAGCGGCCACCAGATAGAGAGTTTGGCCACTCTCTATGCTCCAGGTGCGAACTCTCTTTGGTGTCACACACACGTCTTGTTTTGTTTGTCATGTCCCGTCTAGCTTAGTCCCGTAGCTGGTAGCACATCCTACGGCTACTGCCTGTCATGTTTACTTTCCTGCACTGCTTTACTTCTTGCATAGTATAACTTTCATGTCACCACAACAACATGTAATCGACCAGTAAAATGTTGCTCTTAAATTACTTTACACTTGCAGTAGAGTCTCTCACCTCTACCTTGTAGACTTTACCTGACGTACAGTTCCTTCCCTCTTAGGTGGTGTACGTCATGTGTTGAGCCAGAGTACGTGGACGAGCCGGACCTACCTGAGCACTTGGAGCCGGAGGACGTCGACCCGGAGTACATTCCTGACGAGGACCAGACCTAGAGGTCTCTCACCGTTGCCGATTCAGAGGTTCTCCTGCTTTCTAGTTTAGGTGTGTGGCACCGTTTTTACTTCTTGTCTAAGTTGGGTGCTTGTACCAGTAGTTTCTTTCTGCAGTTTGTAGCCATGCTGGGCATCTGTTTAGACTTTCGTACTTTCTAGATTTCTTTTGAATAAAATGAATACATTTTCAATTTCAGTATCTTTGTTGTTCCGTATCTTTTATATGCAGGTACATGTTTATTGCTTTGGAGTACCTCACAGACGCTTAGTGGGTCTGAGCTTCGCAGCTCCGACCCATGCGGACCTTAATCACGTTTCGCTTCCATCGTTTTGGGAAGCGGGGCGTGACAATACTTGATATAATATGTGAAATAGGGCAAAAAGAGATCAAGTCCAGAGATTACATAATCCTAACTATATCACAACAACACATATGAAGATTAGCCAAGCTTGTAGAGAAAAGAATCCATATTTGTAAGCAAATACATCGTCTGATACTCAAAATGCAAGGCAAATACTCAAAATACGAAACACAAGTTTAGATTTATATCACAAAAACTACTTAGAAAGCTCTTAGATCTCCTTCAACAATATCCATCTGCCTAGGCTCATAAGCCCCCCCCAGAAGTTACGCACAAATACGTAATGGATATTACGAAATACACCCAGAATACGCCAAGACTACCCTCGAAAATGCAGAATATGGCTCTGAATACAACTATATATAGTGAGTTAGGTCAATTGTCGAACCCAAATTCTTGCTTAATCCTGCTTCAATTCACGACCTGCCGCTCGCTTCAATCCATGACCGTCGGATTTGCACGGGATTCGTCATGGGATCGCCACGTGGACTCGGAGTTGATCGCATTCGATGATAAAGTCTGCATCCACTTTAGAATAGTTGGTAGCCATTGGATGGATGTGTGATGGGTTGTGAAGTCACCACATGGCTCGGGATCTCGCTCGAATCAATTTTCTTTGATCGAATCCGATTCCAACGCGGGCTCTTCCTCTGGCGTTGGATCAGAGATCGGTCGGTCCTTGTCATGCCATGTAGCCCCAGAGAGCCTGCTTTTCTTGATGAGAACGCTGCTGATGTTCCCGAAACTAACACCTAGAAGCCACCTAGCAATGGCACGAACGCCAAGTGCTAGATGTATCCCAAATGCAAATTCCCGGCACTTTACGCAAGCGTATGGTGTCAAGTAATAGTATAAAAGATATCGATCTCACATGGAAGGTAGAGATGTTATTGTCTTGGGGTATTTTCAAATCTCAGATTTAGGTAGCAGTCGATTTCGAAAAATTGTTTATTTAGAATTATGAACAATTAATAAAGACTAGGGCTTTAGGACTCACCACTAGGATCGTCGGACATCGATGCTTGGTTAAGACTCTTACGTTGCATTGGCATTATTAGGGATTGTCGCATCTAAGATGTGGAATTCATGGCTCTAAGCACCATGAATCTATTGTATCGCATTAACCCCACTCTCGCGACAGGCGCACACAACACATGCATTAAGAATCAACAATATTCATGCCACTCTCATAGTCAGAATGATCTCAGCTCACGCCACTCTCGGAGATTCGATGTATTTTGGTGGCTCTCATTGACGAAATGGCGATAACCGTCAATTAGAAATACAGTTCGTCGGTGCATCCCATTAAGACACGAGCCACGCATGGTCACGAGTCCTAATTGAATCCACTAACTCCCGAAGTAAGCCTACATGATACTCCTTAAGCCAATCGATTCCACCAACCATGGGCACGATCTCAGTACGAGTTCTCCTACAAACTTTGCAAGATCAACCAAAATACGTGCTTTTTATACTAACACAACCTAAAACTCCTAACTTTGCATCTAAATCCTAAAAATCCATGGGCTAATCCATTAGCCCTTGATAGAACTACTCACGCATCATAGAAATAACAACAAGAGATTTACTAGATGTAATAGAATTCATCATAGCAATAGAAATCATCAAAATCAATAGAAAGTTTAGAAAGTCGTTACCAACACGTCGTGGAGCAATAGCAATCCAAAGAGAATTAAGAAAATAAGATTCCTTGCGCAAAATAGCAATAAAAATCCAAGCTTTGCTTCACAAAAAATAGCGACGGCACAAACTCTCAAAAACCTAATTAAAACTAAACTAAGAGTTTCTCCAAAGTTTCTCTCTAAAAATTTAGCTAAAAACATGCTTACATACATAAAGTGGACATCCCAAAAAATCTCAGAAAATCTGGGCACTTGGACCCACTAACTAGGCTAGTCACATTGCGCTACTCGACCGAGTAGCGGAGCCTGCTCGGTCGAGTCGGCTTAAGGATCTGCTTGCTGCTGCTTCTGTGTCTGGCTGATTCGGGCTACTCGGTCGAGTAGCCCCCTACTTGGTCGAGATACAGTAGATCAGAACTTCCTCCAAAATGATGCTCTGTTTCTTGACGACTCGGGTCGAGTAGATGAGCTGCTCGGTCGAGTTGCCTTGCTGCTTGGTCGATCTGGAGTGCCTTGGAGAAGAGCTCAAAATCTTCATCTATTTAGTGCAACTCGGGTCGAGTCGACTGTCTGCTCGATCGAGTAGGTCAAGGTCGTTTCCTATGTGATTTTTGCATGTCAGCTCGGCCGAGTATCTGATGCTACTCGGTCGAGTCACCTGGGAAACTAAGCTAAACTTTGCCATCTCTTATTCTCTTCTCTCCTCTCCTCCAGTCTTCTTCCATTCCTTAGCGAACTCTCATGGAGCCTTGCCAATGACGTCTCGGACGTGCCCGAAGTGTCCATGTCCCAAAATAGCTCCAATTCGCTCCAAAACTCCTGAAAATCCAAAAAAACTATATAAAACTTGAATATGGCGTTAGACGCACGATAATATATGAAAATATGGAGTTTGGAGACGAATATGACATGACATGATACGATAAAAACATGTAAAAATGGACACATCAAAATCCCCAAAGCTTACCTCTTACTCATCCTCGAGGAAGACGAATACGAGGCTCACCGGGTGATAAAAATAAAAATAGAAAACGAATGGAAGATGGAGTGGAATGCTAGAGTATTCGGTCAGATCTCAAGCCATAGCGACATATCACAATACTTTGAAAATAGATCACATGTTAATAAAAATTTCATATCTTAGCTAAACATATCACTTGCAAGCATTTAAGAACAAAGGAAGGTATTCTCTAAATCCATGCAATCAATTCATATCCACATCATACAATTCGTAGATTCTAGTATAAACATGTTGGCGACGCACTTTTCGATCAATAGAAATAAATGAAGCATATAAGAGTCATACCAAGCATGCAACAGAGAATAGAATAAGGATCATGGCATTCATATATTCGTCTCAAATCTTGAAAAATCTCCATATGTTATATATTTTGCAAAGTCTGAGCATTATCAAATATCCCCAGATGTGCACAACTCCACTATAATGGCGTACTCACTCTTATAATTAAATGGATTAACCCCCCTGCTTAGCTTGAGGCATCGCATCTAAGGATTAATAAAGGAATTTTTGTGGTTTTTCCCAAGTATTTGTGTAGCTCCAAGTAATAAGATATAGGAAATATTTTCTTTTTCTTTTTGAACTCTCTTTTTTGTTGGAGCACTAGGATATACTTATATTTTTTGGCTCCATTTTGGCTTTTTGGGGCTTTTTGAAGCTAACTTTTTCTTTGGGGATTTTTGGGAACAGATGCGGTATAAGTAGCTGCAAAGGGGGTGAACCCAAGTGACATGTAGAGAATAATAAGATATGTGGAGAAGGAAATAATATAATCTCTCTGTTAACTCATAATATGTGCACAATGGTTCAATAGTATAATACTCCAACTAAACTCATAAGCAAGCACATATATTTTAATTCATTTCAACGAATAATTAAGTCATGCTGTAAGGCATACAATAATAGCAGACATGCAATAAGAAGTGAAAAAGATAACAATGCAGATGCTTCAAATATTCTAGAGATGCATGAATCTCGGTGCATATCCAACATAAGCATACTAAATACTACTGCATACATTTTTTTCAATTCATTTCATGCATTCATATAGAGAGATCGTCAACAGAATATATATGCAAGTATATGATAGTAAGACACTGAAATACTCTAAGTAGCATGACAAAAGTAATAAGTATCGTGATAGCTACTACAGCTAAGAGAGATATCATCATTCTGAATATATCTAGCAGAAGGGGAAAAGAAAGGCGGAGAAAATAAAATAAAAGCATGCATGCAAGCAAACCAAACATGGGAAATATGATGCTAAAATGAAATGGTGAAAAAGTGGTGGAAATAAAAGGGGGTAAAATGGAAGAAAATGAAAAAATGAAAATAAAAGCGATAGCGCTCATCCCCCAAGCTAAACACAGCAGTGTCCTCACTGCTAAGAACACGCTGGTAAGAAGGGAAAATGAGGCTAGGGTGGGCGGGTGGTAAATAAAAGGAAAATAAAGAAAAATAAAAGCAAAACTATGCAAATAAAGAAGAAATGCAAATGCAAAATCATGACCTAATGCCTAAGATGCAAAAATGTGAACAGGCAGGCATATGATGCAAATGATGAAATGATGCAGGTGGAATATATGCAAATGAAAAATGATGGAATATATATAGGCAGTGCAAAAAGGTCATCCCCAAAGCTATGCAAGGTCAGGGCCCCGAAGAGACAGATGTGCACAAAAATAAATAAGGGGTGACAGGAGGAAAAATAATGCAAAGATCAAGCAGCGGCATCACCCTGAGTAGAAGATGATGGGTCCGACTACTGGGGACCAGAGAAAGGAACATAAGGCACAGAATGTGCAGGCTCAACATGTGTGTTGGCCGGTGATGCAACATAAGAAACAATAGACTCAGAAGATAGTGTAACAGCTGGAGTGTCGACAGGTGTGAGAACGTGTGTCAACAAGAGCATTCTCTAGCTGCGGTGCAACCGACTCAGGGAAGAGGTGACAGGCCCTGCAGAAGCCTGAGAATGGGGCACAGTAAGTGGTGCAGGAGGGATAGAAGGGACATGGTCTGGCCTGGGAGGAGGGGATGGTGCAAGTATGACAGTGGGTGCATGCTGATGCCTAAGAATGTCAAGAATGGCGGTGAGATCCCACTCCATGGACTGCTGAAAAAAGGATAGCAAGTTCGCGAGGGTGTCAATGGCACGCCTCAGTGTAACGACCTCGGTCTCCATCGTAGAAATACGTGCGTATGTGGTGCGGGAGGTAAAAGGTGGTCGTGAACTGCTAGAAACCACCATCGTAGGGTGCCCACGGGAAAGTGATACCTGGGGTCTGAACTGAAAGTCAGGGAAGGGTGGTCTAGGGGGGATCTCGGAGGAAGAGGTTGTGACTGGAATGGATCCGAGATCTGGTGCAGAGATAGAAGCATCAGCAGCATCAAAAATGGGAGACGTTATGGCAACAGAAGTGGCGACAGACACCACGATGCTCCCAGAGAAAACTGCTGATGCTGATGTAGAAGTGGTGCCAGATTGAGAAACTGTTGACCCTAGAGTGGTAGGAAGGGAAGTGAGGAGGTCTACATGTACATGAAATGTGCTGGCAGCGACGGGCTCCGAAATAAGTGAATCGATGGGCTCAGGATTGAGAGAACTTGCTGGCTCCGAAGGGGTGGAGGAAGTGAAATTAGGAGCAGCAGAGATAACCGTGCCCTCAGGTCCGGGCATGGCAGAGACCGAGGTAGCAACCTCTAGGGTAATGGTGTGGACAGTCCCCGAGGTCTCTACGGTGGTGGTGGTGGTGGTGGTGGTGGTGGGAGAACTGACAGAAGTGGGAATAGAAGTGCTCCTAGGTGGGGGTGGATGTGTAGGCTGGGCTGGCTGGGCTTCCATGAGTGCAGCAATGGCAGGCTCATCCTCGTCAGAACTGAGCACCTAGTCATCGATGTTGTTGGTGACTGGTGCTTCGGGTGGCTTGAGGACATGGATGGGGGGATAGGAAAAATGCGGGGAGTAAGCCGGTCAAGCATTACTGGGGCGACGTGGGTGAGGTCGGGGCGGGGCAGGAAGAGGTACTGCTCGTGATGAGTGCCTAGAAAGTAAATCCAGTGACGCTCACCGTGCGTCCTGATGATGGACATGTGGGTAAGCACATCCATCATCAGGCGTGTAGGCCCTGTGGGAATCACTAGACGTGTAGGAAGGGCACGACCGATCATCTGGGAAAAAATGGTGAAAAATCCACCGCAGCAGATATCGGTGGCGGTGTGGACGGTCTGAAGGAGGTGATGACACAACCAGTGCGCTGCGTCGAAGAGTAGGAAGGGGTGGAAGGTACCGTCGGGGTGGAAGCACAGTAGTTGAGTCATCCCCATAAGATGGGAAAGCTCAGGTAGGGAGAGTATCCTAACCTCTAGCTTGAAAAAGAGTGTGGTGGCGAGGTGGCGTTGGGAGTAGCGAAGACAGTGGTGGACGATACAAGAGGATTTTGTCCTACTAGGGCGGTATCCTCGCAGACCAGTGATGTGATGCCAAAAGTGCTCGGCATCAAATGTGGTGGGCTCGAAGTCTGGGGAGAGGGCAAGGGTTCGGGCGGGGATGGAAGGAAAATAGAAGTGGGAGGGAAACATGGCGTGCGTAACCACTACGTCGTGGTCAAGCAGCTGGAAGCTAATTCCATCACTCGCTAGGGTGACGACAATAGAGCTCAACGCCTCAAGGGTGAGGCATGTGTAGGTGCGTGCCTGGATGGCAAGGAGGTGGTCAAAATCGACGACCTAGTAAAGCCTGTGGACACCCTGTAGGAGTCCAAGGCACTGGAAGGTGGGGATGTGAACGATGTGGGTGGGGACGATCGTGCGGTGGGACATGTTGGTGAAACGCTTGCGGTGAGCTTCGTTCCTGAAGACGATATCGTACGTCTGCAGGGTGGGTGGTGGAATAACTAGACGGGATGGAGGAGCGGTCGTGGGAATGGGAGGAGCGGTGGTATGGGTGGAGTGTGGGGCCTATATGGCTAGAGACACGGGTGTAGTGGATCGTGACAAGTCAGACGAAGACGACGAATCGTCCAAGTACGGCTCGGGTGTGGGTGAAGGTGAACGTCGTGGGCGTCGTGCTGGCCGAGAAGAGGATGGACCATTGGTGGCCTTTCTCTTCACCAGCAGAGGCTTCCTCTGCCTAAGGCAAGGAGGCATCATGCGAAAGGTGCAGACGGCTAGCTACGGTATGAAAAATAAAAATGGAAAGGGTATACCGATATCCGAGCATCGCTGCAAAAGCAGGAGTGGAATGTGCACGTTCGAAGCCTCGAATCCAAGCGATCCCCCAAGCTACTCCAAAACGAGCTCCTCGAATCCTCGAAGAAGCTCCAAGTGTACCTGCAATAAGATATGAAGATAGTATAAGGCAAGTAACGCACCCGAAACCTACATCTAGATTCCACCCGGCGGTGTCACGATCGCCAGTCGTGGTATGGCCCCTAGGTGTCAATTCCGGGATCTATCCGCCAGTGGACGGTGTCAGTGTAGTTAGGTTCTCAGCTTACTTCTATATCTCGAAGTGAGATAGCTATCGGGTTGAGAGAATTGGTTTTGGTATCGTTGATGATTTAACAATAACAAGGACTAGGATAATAGGGATCACTGCTAAGACTGTCGGGGATCGACGTTGGAATAGGATCCTTATGTTTCATTAAAGTTAGGGGATTAATCTCCCAATCTGTACAACTCTCGTGGATTAGAATTGCAAGGTATTTAGGTAGCTCTCATTGTCGCAATAGCAGTAGCCGTCAACGTAGCGATATAGTTCGTCGGTGAATCCCCTTAAGGCACGAGCCGGGCATGGTCACGAGCCTTGGTTGGATCCACTGATTTTCCTATTCGATTCCTAGGGATACCTCTTAAGCACATCAATTCCACAAACTGTGGGCATGATCTCATTACGGATTATCCCGGGGGTTCGGTAGGATCGATCGAAATACTTCCCTATATTCCCAATTTAACCTAGGGATTCAGATCTACATCTCCCCCTAGGGTCTTAGGGCTAGCCCATCAACCCTATAAAAGACTACTCACTAATGACGTTATTGACGAATAAAAACACAATTTTTAGGGAAGAAAACGTTATAGAAAATTGATAGGAAAATAGATTGAGAGACTTACTGCGAGTAATAGATCTCAAAGAAAAACCAAGATTCCAAGAACACGAGAATAGCAAATAAACTTCCAATAAATTCGATCCAATAATCTTCAAAAGTTTAATCTAGATCTAACAAGTTTTTCCTCCTAATCTCCTCTCCAAACTTCTGTTCAAAAACTAACAAAATGAATCGCTCTCTCAAACGTTGTCGCAGCCCACACTTCACTTCCCTAGCCGCACAATAGCCACTTCGAAAACCTTTCCAAAAATGTCCTTCAGCATCGTCGACCGAGTGGATGACTCGGTTGAGCAATAGGTTGCTCGGTCGGTTGCTCGGGCCGAGCAGCTGTACTGCTCGACCAAGCACGACAGTGAATCGCATGCCTCAAAAATCTTCACTCTGTCTGCTCTGCCTGAGTCATCTCTGCTCGGTCGAGCAGACAGTTGACTCGGGCACTGAAGAAGTTGCTCGAGCCGTGCAAGAGCTGCTTTAGCCTCGGAAGGTTGGCACTGCTCGATCGAGTACGTAGGTGCTTGGTCCGAGCAATCTGTGTATCGGTCGCTTCTTCTCCATTTGCATCTGCTCGACCGAGAAGCTGCTCTGCTCGGTCGAGTCGCTTGGGAAACTCTTTCCTGGAGCTTCAGAAGCTTCTCCTCTCCTCTTGTTCTCTCCACCACTCCTCCCATGGCTCCCAAAACTTGGCGAACTCCTATAGAGCTTCGTCAACCAGCTCACGCACGTGTCAGATCTGTCCATACCCAGACTGGGTACCAAATTGCTACAAAATCCCTGAAAATTCATGAAACACTACGAAACATGAATATAACGTTAGAAATGCGATATCGTAGGAAAATATGGGATTTAAATGCGAAAATGGCATGGAATGCAATGTCATGATGCTATGAAAAAGATGTAAAATATGGACACATCAAAATCCCCCAAGCTTACATCTTACTCGTCCTCGAGGAAGACGAATAATCGGTATGCAGGGAGAAAAACAAAAAGAAATAAAAGATAAAAATGAGATTAAAAGAAAATGAAAATGGATGGAGGGTGCTAAAGTTGTTCGGTCAGATCTCAAGCCTAAGCAGTATGTCACGAAGCTCCGAATAGTAAAAATACATGCTAACATTACTTTCAAGTTTTACAGATCATATGTCTAGCATGAAATACAGACAAAAGATAGGGATCTACTGAAATAATGCCATCAACTCATATCAATCTCATGCAGTCCATAGAGTCTAGTATAAAAGGAGTTGGCAATGTACTTTTCAATCATAGATACACATGGAGCATATAGAAATCACACAACATTCAATAGAGAATAAAAAGAATCATGCTATTCAATTATTCATTTCGAGTCACGAAAAATCTCCAGAAACTAAAGTGTTTCGTAAAGTTTAAGTATTATCAAATCTTCCCGTTATGCACCGTATCCACTCTAATGTCATACTCACTCATGTGATCAGTTGGTTCACCCCCCCCCCCAAGATTAGCTTGAGGCATCGTATCTAGGGATATGATATGGAATATTTTGTCTTTTTCCCAGTATATGTGATAAATTCTAATGAAAGTATAAAAATGATTTGATTCGTTTATTTTCCTTCTTTTTCTTTTCTTTTTCACATATATATATACACACATTTCTTTTTTTATTTAGAAGCTACACTATTTTCTTTTTGGGATTATTGGGGAGTATGATGCGGTAAGGGTAGCTGTAGGGGTGAAACAAACTGATATGTAGAGAATTATAGAGATATGTGGAGAAGGAAAATAATGGATCTCTCAGTTCACTCATAAGAGGTGTACAACGGTTTAATAAGATAATACTCTAACTAAACTCATAAATACCATGGATATTTTCATTCATGTAGATGAACACTGAAACAGCATGCAGTAATGGGCACAATGATATCAAGCATGCCAACAGAAGTGAATAAGATATAAAGAAGATGCTCCAAGTATTCTAGGGATGCGTGAACCTAGGTGCATTACCAATAAAGCGCATACTAGATACTATTTCATACATTTGATTTTCAATTCATTTCAGGCATTAAATCAGATAGATCAACAAAAGAATATGCACACATATAGAAAGTAAAACTGAAAGTGTCCTAATAGCATGTCATCAGATAGCAAGCATCGTGAGTTACTACTAAGGGCTACGAGAAGTATCATCATATAGAACATACTTAGCATAAAAAGAAAAAGGGCGGAGAAAATAGGAAAATGAGGAAATAGAGATGCATGCATGGCAAAAAAACAGAAAACATGATGCAGAATGAGAAAAAGGATAAAAAGTGAAAAAGAGGTGGAAAAGTAAACTAAAAAGCGGAAAAAGGGAAGAAAAAATATAAAAGAAAAATAAAGCGGTAGCGCTCATCACCCAAGCTAAACCTAGCAGTGTCCTTACTGCTAAGAAATCGCTGGTAGGCGGGAGATGATGCTAAATAGGGCGCGTGGGTGGGGGGATATAAATAATAAAAAACTATGCAAAAAGAAGTAAAACATGACATGATGCAATGATGAAAAAAAATGATGCATGTGTGGGTCCTCCCCCAAGCTATCTGAAATCAGGGCCCCTAACAGACAGATGGGCGCAAAAAATTTGAGGGAGGCAAAAACGGGTAAGGACAACATCAAGCAGAGGCACCACCCTCTGGGGGTGGTGATGGGTCCCTCTGCTGTGGACTAGGAGATGTGAGAGGATCAGGCTGGAACTAAGTGGTGGTGGTGTAGGGCTTAGTTGAAAATAGCACTAAGGCAGAAGTGAGGTCTACTGTGACGGCCGACTCAGATGTGGAAGAAATAGGCTCTGCGGAAGCCTGGGAGTATGGAGCACTGAGTGGTGCGTGGGTAGTCACAGTGGCTGGCCGGGGAGGTGGGGCGTGTGCTAGGATCACGGGTGGCGGACCACGTGTCCGGAGAAGGTCTATAATGGAAGCCATGTCCGCCTCGACTCTCTCGTGATGGGTCGTCGTAGAGCGTACGAAGACGTCGAAACCCCGACGGAGGCGAGAAGTCGACTCCTCCAACGTCGTCAGATGACCATCTGTGGTACGGGAGTCGAATGGAGGGCAAGAAGTGTGGCCGGGAGACACCACTCGCGTAAAGCGGCCCCGTGAAGAGGATACACGGTTCCTCGAGTGAAAAGTGGGAGAGGGTGAACTCGATGGGATCTAAGCGAAGGATGTGTGTGTGGCGATGCAGCTGAGATCAGAAGAAACGGTGATGGAGACAGCAACAATAGTGGACAGAGCAGTCGTCGACACAGCAGTGTGGACAGACGTCGAGATGCTCTCGATGAGGATAGCAGATAAGGGCGACGAAGATATGCCGGTGAGTGGAATATGGGACCCCAAAGAAATAGTCAGTGAAGCAATCAGGTCCTGAAGAGGTGGAAGAGTGGGGGCTGGGTCGTGCTCAGGGAAGTCAAGATCTGAAAGATCAGGAGCAGACTGAATATCGGTGCCCTCTGGCACGGGTATGATGGGGACAGAGGTCTGAGTCTCGGGATAAGAAGTGGAGATAGTCCCCGAAGACTCGACAGTGGTGGAAGTGGTGGATACAGAGGTGGTAGAAGTAGCGCCCCAAGAGCTAGGTAGGGGTAACGGTGGAGCTGGAAGGCCGGTGACGAAGGCTGATATGTCATGCTCCTCATACTCGGGGGAACCGGGCACCCGGTCATCGGTATGTGCCTCGACTGGAGCACTTGGGGGCTCGAGTAAGGGGAGCGCAGGTAGAGGGTCACTAGATCGTCAGGTAGATCTAAGCCGAGCATCCGTGCAAAAATCGTGAAAAATCCGCCGTAATAAGTATCTGTCGCGTAGTAAATGCGGGCGGTGTGAATGAGGCGATGACACAGCCAGTGGGCTACGTCAGAGAGTACAAAGGGGCGGAGAGAGCCGTCTGGGTGGAAGCATAGAGTTCGGGTCATCCCCATAAGGTGGGACAACTCGGGAAGGGACATGGTCCCGACCTCTGGCCTACAAAAGAGGGTGGTGGCGAGGTGCATCTGAGTGTAGCAAAGGCAGGGGTGCACAATGCATGAAGCCTTCGTCCGGCTAGGGCGGTAGTGGTCAAGTCCCAAAATGCGCTGCCAGAAGGACGTGGCATCGAACAGGAGAGAAGGCTGCTCGGGGGTCTGGGATGGCGGGGAAGTGGAAGTGTGCCCGGATCATATCGTATGTGATCGTGCAGTCTTGATCTAACAGGCGGAAAGTGATGCCATCGCCCGCCGGTGTACTGGCGATGGAGCTTAAGGCCTCCATGGTGAGGTGTGTAAAAGTGGGGGCTTGGACACCGAGGAAACGATCGAAACCGATCGTGCGGTACAGGTGATGGACTCCCTAAAGGAGTCCAAGTGAACGAAAGGTGGGGACATCTATAAACAAGGTGGGAACGAGACGACGCTACGAGAGCCTGACGAAGTGCTCGCGGTGGTCGTCGTCTCGAAAGGTGATGCTGAATGTCTGCACACGGGGTGGAAGGTTGGCGAGAATGGCGGGAGGTGCGGAGGGGGCGATAGGTGCGGTGATGGGGATAGGTACGGTAGTGGTGGGGATGGTAGTGGCGTGTATGGCGTGGGGGAGAAGAGTCGGACGTGCACGACGTATCGCGCACGTGCTCCTCCGCAGGGGTAGTGGTGGTGGTGAGGCAAGGGCGTCGTATGGCTTGGGCAGAGGAGGCGACAGACGACAGCCTCTTCCCACGAATGGGAGGGGTGACGGCTCCTCGAGTACAAACCATCGAGGAGAAGGCAATATGATGAGTCTGTGCAATTAAAGGAAATAGAGGAGCGAGTGTACCGACGGTGAGAGCGCTGAGATAATCTCCCCCAAGCTAGTCCCGGCAGTGACCTCTGACGTAGCCAAGTCGTACGTGAAAAAGAAACAATGAAAACGTCAAAGGAAGACATTAAAAATAGGGAAGCTGCTGATTTTTTGTTGCTCGACCGAGCAGCTATACTGCTCGGTCCGAGCTGTGATGCTCAGTGGGAATTTCTTGACCGAGCACTACTGTGCTCGGTCAGCTAGGCAGATTTGTCGAGAAGCGGATGGCAGTTTGCTCGAGCACTGTGAGTGCTCGAGCGAGCAACGGGTGCCGCCTTAGGGCACCGGCGAACGGGAATTGGAGGGGGGCGGGGGGCGGCGCGATGAGGGAGGGGGGAAATAGCGGAGGACTGGGGGGTTCTTTGGGGGCGGCACCGTCGGCAGCTGCGGCACCGACGATAGCCGTCGTCGATTAGAAAATATGAAGGGGGAGAGAGGGGGGATGGATGACCGGAGGTGGAGCGACCGGAGGGGCGGCACAGGTGGCAGCGCGGGCGGAGCATAACGGCGACGAGGGAGATCGAGTAGGGGGGTGAGAGTGGGGTGCTCGGGCAGTAGATTAGGTAGCTTATGGTAATTTTAGAGCTTAGGGTAAAAAATGAAAATGAGTCGGGTTTAAAAACCCAACTCGTTTGGCAGTGGGGCCCACGAAAAATTGAGTATATTGACTCGATCGAGTAGCGATGCTGCTCGATCGAGTCAGACACGAGAAATAAATAGATTAATACTCCTTCATATGCTCGACCGAGCAGTATGCTGCTCGGGCGAGCAGTTCATCACTCGGACCCAGCAGGGTATGCTCGGGCTGCACAGACAGAACGTCGTTTTCTTCCCATCTTCATGAGCCTGTGCTGCTCGATCAAGCAAGCAGCTGCTCGGTCGAGCAGCTTGCTGCTCGGACCGAGCATGGGCTGCTCGGGTCGCGCCGACAGAACGTCGTTTTGCTCCGTTTTCTTGTGCATGCACTGCTCGACCGAGCAGAGTAGCTGCTCGATCGAGTCACCTATGTCTTCTTTTTGCCCCTTTTTCTTTGGTTTTCTCCTCAAATCCGCTGCTCTCCTCCAACTTCCTTCCGTTTAAAATGTCGATTTGCATGCCCCCTTTATGTTCAACCTGTAAAAAGGAAGAACTCATCAAATTTTTGTGGTTTTATAGTTTTATGGGAAATAAACAACGTTTTTGTTTGGTTTTCTCAAATGGGTAGAATAAAAACAAAAAATTGGAAGATATAGTCCAAGATACAAGAGATTGGGTTACCTCCCAATAAGTGCTCGTTTTGAGTCAAGAGCTCGACTCCCTCTGGTTTGTCAATTATCGTTTGGTGCGCGCGGTATTCACGCGTCGTTCTTGCCGATGACGCAGTCTGGCAATATTTGGTATCCGTCTACTTTAGGCTTCTACCTTGCGTAGCCTATGGCCTCCGGTTCTTCATGATGTGAAGAATGTATCAAAAGCTCTTCATCCAACACTCGGATGTACGTGATGACCGCTTTGTGGTAGGTTGGGTCACCGTCATCTTCAACATCGGTTCTTATTAGGTCCTTCATGACCCCCTCATAAGAAAAATCTCCTACAATTTCATCTTCCAGGAGCTCCAAGTAGCTAGCTCCTTCCTCACGAACGTGTTCCTTCATTGGCTTCTGCAGCCTGAATTCAGCTTCGATGTTGCCCACGTTCAACGAGAGAGTCCCTTCTCGGACATCAATTAAGACATCGGTTGTCGCCATGAAGGGGCGGCCAAGTATAAGCTGGGAACTCCCTCCCTCGGGTATATTCATAATAACAAAGTCAATGGGAACACATAATCCAGGGGGTATCTGGAGAACAATATCCCTGGCTATACCCACCGGGTAAGTGGTCGAATGGTCCGCAAGCTGGATGGACATATTCGTCGGCTCTAGTTCGCTTCCGGTCTGCAATCTCTCAAAATAGAAAGGGGCATCAAACTGATGCTCGCCCCTAGATCAATCAAAGCTCGACTGATGGACATCCCTCCGATGGAGCACGGAATGGTTAAGCTCCCCAGACCAGGTAGCTTCCGGGGGAGGTGTTTCTTTATAACGGAGGTGGAGTCCTCCATGAGTTTTATCTCTTCAGGCTTCATCTTCCCCGTGATCAGATCCTTTAAAAACTTGACTTAGATGGGGATCTCCGTGAAGCATCCATGAACGGGATATTTAACTGGATTCCCTTCAACAACTTCGTGAATTTGGAGTATTTCTTCTCCATCTTAGCTAAATCCAGCCTCTGTGGATATGGTGGGGGACGTCGGCTAGCTTTGCTCTTTACAGCATCAGCAGGAGATGGCGATGTAGTAGGTATAGTGGATGGTGGATCTGCCTTCTCCTCATCATTTGTATGCTCTTCAGTAGCCTCTTCTCTATCACCGTCAATAACGACTTCTTCAGTAATGACTCTCTCTTTGGTTACAACCGGGATCATGACCGGGTCAGTTGCCTGTCCTCCACGTGTGGTGACAGAAACCCCAGCATTCGCTTGGACCCTTGGGTTTGTCTCTGGTTGCGAGGGCAACCTCCTTTGGTTCTTCAGAAGCTGGGACATCTGACCCCTCAGTTTATCTAGTGAAGTATTTCTGTTCTTGAACTGGGTGGAAGTGTCATTATTGAACCGGGCTTGACCACTTATAAAAGTCTCCAATGTGGCCTCCAGATTTGACCGAGGCGGATTTTGCGCATAGCCCTGCTGAGGCGACCGGTTGAATTGATAAACTGGCAGTCGATAAGGCCCAGCTGGCCTGAACCCGCTCTGTTACTGGCTCAGTGGCTGCCCATGTTGTTGCTGAGGAGGGGGTGGCGGTCTCTGAAATTGTGGACATTGCAGCCCTCAACTTGGATTTCCATAAGAGAACCCCGGATGATTCCGAGCAGTCGGGTGTTGCCATTGATTTTGTCCCTCTCCTTGGACGTACTGCACAGACTCAGATAATTCGGTGCCATCATAATGTGCTTCATCAGGAATGTAACCCTGATCTACATAATCCTCTACAGGATTATAAGTAGACGAGCTAGTGGATGCAGGGATGGAATCCAAGCGCTGTTCAATTTTGGCCACCTGTTTGCACAAGGTCTCGATGTGAGAATCCAGATGGTAGGCAGCTTTGACCTCAGAAGTCCGGGTCACAATGGTTCATTCCTCACTCCATTACTGATTATTGGCTGCCATATGCTCCAGCAGGTCTATGGCCTCTTCAGGAGATTGGTCAAGTAAGGCACCTAGCACCGCAGCATCAATTATCATTTTGGTGCTGGGCTGCAGCCTGTTATAAAAACACTGCACAAGATCACAAGGCCGGATCCCGTGATGATGGCATTGATGTTGGAGGTCCTTGAACCTCTCCCATGCTTCATAAAGCGACTCGTGCGGGTGCTGCTAGAAGTTCTAGATGGCCCCCCAGAGTCGCATCGTCTTCGAGGGTGGATAGAATTTATCCACGAAGGCGAGTGCCAGCTTCTCACATGTGGTGAAATGGTTGGGAGGATGGGCCTGTAGCCAGTACAAGGCTTTATTCCTCAGATGAACGGGAAAAGCCGCAGCTTGACAGCAACATCACTCACATCCTTTGCCTTGAAAGTCTCACACTTTGCAAGGAAAGTGTCAATGTGGTGATTGGGGTTCTTGTGAGGATGCACGTGGAAGGGATCCTGAGGCATCAAATTTATGAGCCCCGTTTTCAGCTCGAAGCTCACCGCTACTAGTTGCGGTCTAAGGATAGAGGAGTTATTTCCGAATATCGACTTCATATGGTCCCAGATGGACCCAGTGCGAGGAGGAGGGGTATTATTGTGCGCCTTCTAAGCAGAGGGATATTGATTTCTGCTTGAGGCCCTCAAAGCCCTTGTCGTTTTCTCGATCTCAGGGTCGAACAATAATTCTTGGTTTAGCACCCCCGAAGCGTGTGTTCTTGCATCAAAACAACTCAGACAAATACCATTAGTAGCATGGTAATAGATAAAAGAATAAAAATGGCATAGAGATAAGGAATGATTAGAGTTGCTAGCAAACTTCTTAAAGTAAAAATAAACTGAGATAACACTATTGCAATCCCCGGGAACGGCGCCAAAAACTTGACGCACCCGAAACCTACACCTAGATTCCACCCGGCGGTGTCACGATTGCCAGGCGTGGTAGGGCCCCTAGGTGTCAATTCCGGGATCTATCCACAAGCGGACGATGTCAAATTATAGTATAAAGGATGTCGAATCCCATAGGGACGGTGACAGTGTAGTTGGGTTCTCATCTTCTATATCTTGAAGTGAGATAGCTATCGGGTTGAGAGAACTAGTTTTGGTATCGTTGATGATTTAACAATAAAAAGGACTAGGGTAATAGGGATCACCGCTAAGACTGTCGGGGATCGACGTTGGAATATGATCCTTACATTTCATTAGGGTTAGGGGATTAATCTCCCAATCCGTACCACTCTCGTGGATTAGAATTACGAGGTATTTCGGTAGCTCTCGTTGACGTAATAGCGGTAGCCGTCAACGTAGCGATATAGTTCGTCGGGGAATCCCCTCAAGGCATGAGCCAGACATGGTCATGAGCCTTGGTTGGATCCACTGATTTCCCTATTCGAATCCTAGGGATACCCCTTAATCGCGTCCGGATGTACACCCGAAAAACGACTTGTAGTCTTACCGCAAGCGCATGGTGTAGCGGTGAGCGGGTATCGAACTCAGGGAGGACAAATGACCATGTCTTACTCAAATCACCTCGCTATCAAGAGAACAAGAATAGTTTGGTGTAATAGTCACAATCGTTCAAGTATCAGGAAAATATCAATATAATAAAAAGCGTCTAGGGATAGGAAATCCCCACTACGGGCAGTCTCTCATGCTTGTGATTCATAAGTTTCATTGTTGCTAAGCTTGAATATAGGTGAACTAGTCGCAACTTAATATAGAACCAAGCTCACGCTCTCGAGCTATTGCCGGTCTATAGCAAACCTAGGATAGGGCTCATTCTCGTGCAAACCCTAGCCTAAGCCGCTAGCGTGAAGAACGACATCATTGTTCAATCATATCTCGAGCCCACTCTCATGCAAACTCTTGCTACGACCTAGGTTGTGATAGTTCGTATCCGTCCAATCTCTTGCAAACGAATATTAGTATAGATTCACAATTAAAAATCCTAGCTTTGGTCCAATCTCTTGCAAACCAAACCTAGAGAAATCCAATTGTCAATCTAAATCGAATATCTAGGCCTTCCTACCAATTGGGATGCAATCTCTTACAAATCCCAATCGATATGAATTCCTAGCTACCCATAATAAATTGATCACAACCTAACAATTATCAATTCTAACAACAAATCTACAAATTCATCACAATTCAGAGATAAGGTCCATAGGGTTCATCCCTATGCCCTAGGACGAATGCACTACTCATTAGACATCTTGCAAATATCAGAAATAACAACAATGATCATGGCAAAATTCATTGCAAAAGAGAAATAATGCATAAAAATTGAGTTTTTAACAAGAATAGACAAACCAATGTTGACGCCAACGATCTCCAACTGAGAATTCACAAAAGAGTAGCCGTCAAAATCCTAAAAGAAAGTCTAAAAATTGTAGTCTAAGTCTCTCTTAAACTAGGGTAAAAACAGGGTTTAAATACCCTCTAAAATCGTCCAGAAAATCGTGACCAAACTGCCCCTGCACAGCCCAGAAATCGCAGCCCTAACAGCAGTCGGAGAGGGTCACTCGATCGAGTGACCCTTGTCACTCGGCCGAGTAACAAACCCTGTACAAAAACAGTAACTTCGGGAGTTCTCAGGGTCTGTCTTCGGGGGTGGCTCGGTCGAGTGGACTTATTCATTCGGCCGAGTGAGCATTCATGCTCGGCCGAGTGGGCCTCCTCAGGATCTCTGAAAATTCCAGTAACTTGGGCCTTTTCTCTGGAGGAATTCCATGTACCACTCGAGCGAGTGAAGTTTCTCACTCGGCCGAGTGGGCTTTCTTTGTTTGGCCGAGTATACGCTGAAATCATCCTGTGCGTAGCCGTTTTGGTCGGCCGAGTAGGGATTCTTGTTCGGCCGAGTGAATGGTCTACTCGGCCGAGTGATGTGATGTTGGGCTCGTTTCTTCTTCCTCTCGCCTCCTCGTCGCTCCTATTGATTTCCTTCTTCTTTCGCTCATCCTCCATCGCTGATAAGTCCTCGAATGAGCCGTGGGGTCACTCCTAAGCGCGTGCAAACCCCTTGATCTCAAATTCGCTCCAGATCGCTCCATATGTCCTGAAATTCGACAAAAACAAGAAATAGTGAAAAGCATCGCAATATTGTCGAATAACCGTGAAAAACGTGATATGGGCGATCAAAAAGACATGCAAACATGCAGAAAAAAGGTGTAAAATATGGAGTGATCAAAATCCCCAAGCTTACCTCTTACTCGTCCTCGAGGAAGATAAGTAAAAGGTGAACCCGACGGAAAAAATAATAAAAATGAAAAAGGGAAGAAATAGAAAACAAATAAGGAAAGGAAGCAAAGAGAGAGGTGCTAGATCATTTTCTCAGGACGTGAGTTTCGCTTACTCGTATAGCACACGCCAAATATAAAACACAGGCCAAAGATTTTTACCTCGATATCATAATCATATGGATGCATTCAAAATAGAAAACCCGAGAATATCAAAACAGTATGAAATATGGAATCGTTCTAGTATTAACATTGTCTGAAGCATCTAAAGCGGTATACATAATCATAGACCACACTCTTTTCAATTGAATGCTTTCTATTTGGAGTATAAGAGATATCACACAATATGGATCAATAAGAATAGAAATTTGTGGTTTTCATGAAATGCATGCTACGTTTCAATTCATGGGTTTCGTAAAACCTTTAGTAATCTCACCGAGTATAGAAAATTACCTAGCTTAGGTTGTCATGCACAGTCAAGTAGTCACTCTCACACACATCATTGGATCCTCTCCCCCAAGCTTATCTATAAGCATGGTGGCATAAGATAAATCAATAAGTACATTCCCCTTTTTTGAGCTCCAATAAAAATAAATACAAAAGAGGGAAGAAAGAGAGAAAGAGTATGAGATGGGATCATGTATAAGTTTCTTTTCTCTTTTCTTTTCTTTTTCTTTTTCTTTTTTTTCATAGCATATATACATCTAAGATCCCAAATCAAAAGATAGAAAGATATACATGTATTTTTTTTCTTTTTGATTTTGGGGGTATTGGAGCATGGAATTTAATAGCGAGGGAAATGCCAATATAGGATCCGCTTAAAGGGAGATTCATCAATGAATATAAGTATAGAAATAATGCTCAAGATATGTGGAGAAAGAAATATATGTAACACTCGGTTCACTCTATAGGACGTGCACGACAACTTTCAGCAGAGTTATGTAATCTACTCAGTTTAATCTCAGAAAGTAAACTTATCCAGTTATATCAACCTAGCATACATTCATTCAACCTGAAAGTGAAGCGTACAGTTTTCATGCAATAAGAAGTGATATAAGAAAGGAAAGCAGTACTCCAGATATATGCAATTAATGCGTGAAGCTTGGTGTGTTTTCTACGAAGAGTATACAGTAAAAATCATCAGACTCAGCTAATAAAAGAATTTCATCCATATTCATACATGAAGGTGTGTGTTACTATCTAGAATGCATAGCAAGACATAGCATATGATATCTGAAATAAAAACTAAGGCATGACAAGATAGTATGCATATAGAGATAATCTAACACCACGTCATCATCATCACTGAAAATTCATCTCTAGCAAAAAGATGAAAGAGATAAGGATAAAAAGGAAATAAAAACTACTGTATAATGCAGCACACTCAAGAAATAGAAAAAACGTGATGCATGATAAAAAACAAAAAAGTGGGTGAAAATAAGTGTAAAAACGAAGAAATGTGAGAAAATAAAAATAAAAGGCGACAAAAAATGAAAAGTGTGAGAACACACTCCCCCAAGCTAAAGTGCACAGTGTCCTCAATGTGCGAAGTGTGGCACACCGAGAGGCAAAATATGGGAGGGGAGGGTGAGGATGCATGCATGATAGGAAAAAAATAAAAGAAAATGATATGAGAGTGCAGATGATGCATGCAGAGATCAAAATAGTGCAGATATGAGTGTCCCCAAAAAAGTACTCCCTCTCTCTCAAATAGATATATACAGATAGGACCAGATTGTGAACAAAACAGTGTGTGGAGGAGGGGTGCAAAATCAGCATGCTCAAAAAAAATATCCAACGTATCGACATCAAAAACATGGAAGGCATCCAGTGTGTGCCTAAGGGAGTGGGGGTGCACCAGCACCGTCCTATGGCGGAGGTGGTGGTCGACGTGGACGCTGGGTGGGTGTGGGTGGCGGAGGCAGTCGGGCAAGGATCTGGCTCAGGTAAGCCTAAATACCAGGCAGTAAAGCGACCTGCCTCTCCACGGAGCTGACAGTAGCAGAGAGAGCCCTAAAGTCTCCTCTAAGTCCATTAACTGCCCCCTCAAGAGCACATAGGTACTGAACTAGAGTGTCAGGGGGAGGTGAAGAGGAGGGGTGAACTGATGAAGTGCGGGTCTGTCTCGCACGGCAACTGTAAAGTATGGGTGCAACAGTGGGGTGGTGTGGGGGTGGTGTGCTCATAAAGTGACGCACATCCTCTGTGTGAGGCTTAGACGTAGGAAGAGTAGAAGAGGATGGAGGGGCAGTAGAGGTGGAAGTGGTGGTAAACGACGAGGTAGGCAGAGAGGTCAGTGACACAGAAGTGGGGACAGACGTCACTACGCTCTCGGAAAATACAGCGGCAGTGGAGACCGTAAGGTCGACGACTGGGGAGGTCGTGAAATGTGAAGGAAGAGACTCCCCAGGGGTCGAGAACAAAAATGAGGACATGGTATCTACCGCGGAAGCAAAAGAAGGCTCGCCTCACTCAACTATGGTGGGGGGACGCTCGGGGCAGGCAGCAGAAATGGGATCTATCGACATGGGCACAGTGGTGATGGTGGGGTGGTGGACTCAGCTAAAGTGCTCCCGACACTAGCAGAAGTGTGGACAGAGGTGTCGGGAGGAGCAGATGAAGCAAGCGCAGGCTGAGGGATCACATGGTCAAGTGGTGGAAGGAGGGGCTCCAGATGAGCACCCTCAGGCTCAAGCACGTACGCGGCGGGGATGCAAAGATCCATCAGTGGAATCCACTCCCCGCCCGTGGGTCCAATATGCATCCGAGCAGGGCTCGGGAGAATCATGTAATCTGCACTATGGGGAGCGTGAAGCCACACCCAGTGGCGCTGACCATGAGGACGAAGCATCCTCATCCGGGACAAAACATCTATGGAAATTGAGGTGGGGCCCGGTGGTCTCAGAAAGCCAGCTGGGAGGTCAACTCCGCACAAAAGAGCCAAGAGGGTACTCAGACCGCCGCAGCAAATAGGCGTACAAGCGCCGACAGAAATAATGAGGCGGTCGATGTACCAACTAGCAATATCGATCTCTATGGCGGGGACCAAAACGTCATCTCCATCAAAAACCCTAGAACGTGTCATTGCTTAGAGCATGTAGAGCTCTGGCGTTGATCACTTCATATTTTATACCTTATTTCTGCATGTTTGCATGTCGTTTTGATCGCTCATATCGCGTTTTTCACGATTATTCGACAATATTGCGATTCTTTTCACTATTTCTTGTTTTTTTTCGTATTTCAAGACATATGGAGCGATCTGGAGCGAATTTGAGATCAAGGAATTTGCACGCGCTTAGGAGTGTCGCCCACGACTCATTCGAGGGCTTATCAGCGATAGAGGATGAGCGGAAGAAAAAGGAAATCAATAGGAGAGACAAGGAGGCGAGAGGAAGAAGAAACGAGCTCAACAGCACATCACTCGGCCGAGTAAACCACTCACTCGGCCGAACAAGAATCCCTACTCGGCCGACCAGAACGGATACACACAAGATGATTTCAGCGTATACTCGGTCGAAAAAAGAAAGCCCACTCGGTCGAGTGAGAAACTTCACTCGCCCGAGTGGTACATGGAATTCGTCTAGAGAAAAGGCCCAAGTTACTGGAATTTTTAGAAATCCTGATGAGGCCCACTCGGCCGAGCATGAATGCTCACTCGGCCGAATGAAGAAGTCCACTCGGCCGAGCCCCCCCCCGAAGACAGACCCTGAGAACCCCCGAAGTTACTGTTTTTGTACAGGGTTTGTAACTCGGCCGAGTGACAATGGTCACTCGGCCGAGTGATCCTCTTCGACTGCTGTTAGGGCTGCGATTTCTGGGCTGCGCAGGGGCAGTTTGGTCATGATTTTTTGGACAATTTTAGAGGGTATTTAAACCCTGTTTTTACCATAGTTTAGGAGAGACTTAGACATTAATTTTTAGACTTTCTTTTAGGATTTTGACGGCTACTCTTTTGTGAATTCTTAGCTAGAGATCGTTGGCGTCAACATTGGTTTGTCTATTCTTGTTAAAAACTCAATTTTTTTGCATTATTTCTCTTTTGCAATGAATTGTGCCATGATCATTGTTGTTATTTCTGATATTTGCATGATGTCTAGTGAGTAGTGCCGTCGTCCTAGGGCATAGGGATGAACCCTATAGACCCTATCCCTAAATTGTGATGAATTTGTAGATTTGTAGCTAGAATTGATAATGGTTAGGTTGTGAACAATTTATTACCGGTAGCTAGGAATTCATATCGATTGGGATTTGCAAGAGATTGGATCCCAATTGATAGGAAGGCCTAGATATTCGATTTAGATTGACAATTGGATTTCTCTAGATTTGGTTTGCAAGAGATTGGACAAAAGCTAGGATTTTTAATTGTGAATCTATACTAATATTCGTTTGCAAGAGATTGGACGGATAAGAACTATCACAACCTAGGTCGTAGCAAGAGTTTGCATGAGAGTGGGCTCGAGATACGATTGAATAATGATGTTGTTCTTCACGCTAGCGGCTTAGGCTAGGGTTTGCACGAGAGTGGGCCATATCCTAGGTTTGCTATAGACCGGCAATAGCGCGAGAGCGTGAGCTTGGTTCTACATTAAGTTGCGACTAGTTCACCTATATTCGAGCTTAGCAACAATGAAACTTATGAATCACAAGGATGAGAGACGGCCCGTAGTGGGGATTTCCTATCCCTAGACGCTTTTTATTATATTGATATTTTCCTGATACTTGAACGATTGTGACTATTACACCAAACTATTCTTGTTCTCTTGATAGCTAGGAGATTTGAGTAAGACACGGTAATTTTTCCTCCCTGAGTTCGATACCCGCTCGCCGCTACACCGTGCGCTTGCGGTAAGACTACACGTCGTTTTTCGGGTGTACATCCGGACGCGATCAAGTTTTTGGCGCCGTTGCCGGGGAGTGGCATTTGACGGTGTTTGATTGTGATCACCCGGTTATATCTTACCATCTTTCTTTCTTTCTTTATTTTTCCTTTTTGGCCATATTTGTTGCCCAATTTACGTGCTCTCCCAGTATTTTTCCATAAGATCTTGACAGGAACATAGGGGACGCAATGTTGATGACTGAGTCTAGCCCGGGAGATGATGATTCCTTCGCGGGCCTTCGTAGGGAACTTGTTGATGAGGTCCATACCACATGGGCATTTGTCATTGATATCGAGGACCCATTTGAGTAACTATTTGCTAGCTTTGTGATGAACAAAATCTCTCCGGAAGGGTCTATCGAGGGCAACATCAAAGTTGATGTGAGGGACGGCAAGTTATATTTTGAAGACGGTAGAGCGTGCATCGAAGAGTACTACACTCCTGAGGAGTCCACTGGGCATGCTGAGATTCAGGGAAGTACACTCTACGACCCTCACACTTACATTTATGAACACACTGACACATTTCCTGATCTCAGGTTTGGACCGGAGCAAAGTGGTAGTCCCATCGATACCCACAAAAAGTTGTGCAGTGTCTATTCCGATGCACCGTCATTACCAAGAAGTGAATCTGAGCCTACATGCGAGAGCCCACTCCCAGAGCATGAACTAAACCCAGATGTTGCAGAAGAAGCCAAGCTTTCACAAGGAGATGAAGTAGAGGGTACATCGCCCCCTGAGGTAGAGCTTAAACAATTACCACCAAATCTAAGGTATGCTTTCTTGGGTAATAAATTGACCTATCCGGTTATTGTTAATGCCCACCTCAACCATGATCAACTTGAAAGACTCTTAGATGTCCTTAGGAGTCACAAGGATGTACTTGGCTACACCATCTCTGATCTTAAGGGAATAAGCCCTAGGCTTTGCACGCATAGTGTAACGACTGGTTTTCATGTATCTGGATTTATTATATTATATTATATGTTTTGGTGGATTTTCTCCTTATATGTGGTTTTCGTCTCCGTAACTTTCATTCTCGATCGTATCGTCGTGTTTTCTAGCTTCTTTCTTAGAATCGTCAATTTTGGAGCAAGTCATTCGTGACGGGCTTCGTATCGGTCACATCTTATTGTTAGATCAAGCCTAGGAGTCTTAGGAATCGATCCCGGAGCTTTGCGATCCATTTCAGAACTTTTGGTGCTCATTAGCCGGTGTAAGAAGGGGCACCGACCGACTAGATGATGATCCAGTCGGTCGGCAATCCTTCTTGAACCGACTAGTTGGCTTTCTAAATTTCTCAGGAGTAACTGTTTATCGTTAGTCGGTCTAAGAACGTTGGTTGACCGACTAGGTTGCAAACTAGTCGGTCGGCAATGTTTCTTTAACCGACTAACACATCATCTAAATTTTGGTATCAGTACTGTTCATTCTTAGTCGGTCTAAGTTCATATCTCGACCGACTAGTTGTCAAACTAGTCGGTCATCAGTTGTTCATTGACCGACTAAATCTAAATCCTAATTCTGCACAGGAGTTACTGTTTACACTTAGTCGGTCTGTGTTGGTCAACCGACCGACTAGTTTCCAAACTAGTCGGTCAGTGGTTGCTCTTTGACCGACTAATCTGTGTTAAACCCCTAATTTCTGGGCAGCCGCCAGCCCATCCTATTTAAACCCCTCCCAAACGTTTTCTTCTTCCTCCTCACGACCTAAAACCCTAGTTTCTCCCCCATTGAGCCCCCTTCTACCTCAAACCCTTGTTCCTTCATCCCAAGCCCAAAATCCATCATCCAAACTCTCCCCTAACACATTCTACCTCTCATCTTCCTCAAAATCTCATCAAATCCCCAAAATCCCCCAAAACCCTATTTCTCCAAACTTCTCCAATCATTCCCAGATCTGAACCCTAGGTTCCCCGGAGCGTTTCTTCCGTCGCCGTGGTTGCTCGGCGTTATTCCTCCGTTTCCTATACGGTAATACTCGATTCTTTAGTTTTAAGCATAACCCATTTGTGTTCTTATGAAATCCTAATGAAATGAATATTGTTTGTTGATTGTTTCTCCATAACAGCGACTTCCCCGTAGATTAGCGTCCGTGAGACGAACCCTCGTGATCGTCATCCTCGGAGCTAGGCAAGTGAAACTTGCCACTTAGGGTTTAGGCCATGTTTTAGGCCATTTGCTTGTTGTAGACGTAAAAGAGACTAGGCGACGAAATGATACTCGCCTAGGCGCAAATTTAGGAACTAGCTTGACAACGAAGCTAGATCCAACATTATCATGTTGCACAATTACCATGTCATGTTTAATTTCCATTAACGGTATGCAAATTAATTGTCATGTCATTGCATTCTTTAAGTGTTCCCGTGATTGCGTAGCTTCGCTACAATGCTTGTGTTCCTGGCTCGTGTTCCAGAAGCGGGCCATGTGTTGGTTGATAGCCAATGCCCGAATTGCTTGTTTCCGGCTAGGTGCACCCCTACGCCAATTGCTTATGAATCGTGAACTAGAATGCGAGCTCCTGTGCGGGGCAACCCTGGCTCATTTACTGAGCTCATGTGCGGGGACCCTGGCTCGATTATATGTGGGTATTGGGGGTAAGAGTTAAGCGGCCAATCAACTGGGAGTCTGCCCGATCAGCAACTGCAGTGGTAAGGCGTAAACTCTGGGGTTTGGGGTAGTGTTAAGTGGCCAATCAGTGTGAATGTTATACCATTCAGCTGTAAGGCGTAAACATTTACAAACAACTTGAAACGTGACTAGTGAAATGATTGAGATTGTTAGTAGCTTGGCTACTCTTGTCTTGTCCCGATAATTGTTCTCTTGTACTTATTGTCTTGCCATGTCTTGCTTGTGCACTCATGTTATAACTGCCATGTCATGCATACTACAACTGCTAGGTTGCTAGTTGCCTTACTTTCAGTTTCCTTGCCCAAGTCTTTAGACTTGCTGACATGTGCCCCTTACTCTTTTGGGTGACACATGTTAGATCCTGAGCCTGAGTACCTTGTTGAGGACGAGGTGTTTGCTGACGTCGAGCCCGAGCTTGTGTTTGACGGGGAGTACGTGGACACTGGGGACCAGTCCTAGTGTCTTCGTTGAGCTTTTCCTTTTGTTTAGACTGCTATTTTGTTGTCAGTGCGTAGCACCTATACTTTGTTACGTTGTTGCTTTTGTTGGCCTTGTTCTGGGCCTTTAGACTCTTTCTTTTAGCCTGGTGGCTTTTCTGGATGTTGAACTTAATTTTCATGTTGGACAAATTATGAGATTTGAGAATTTTATTTCTGTCTCTCCTTGTGTTATTATTGTTGTTCCGTTGTGGTTACAGGGACCTGCTTACATTTTATTGACGCTTATCGGGTTTGGGGCTTCACAGCTCCACTCTCGTGTGGACCTTTTCACGTCTCGCCTCCATTTTAGGGAAGCGGGGCGTGACAGGTTTTGTTGGTGGCCCATGCAGGTCCCCTTCTGTAACTGCGATTATCGGAATAACGATAATAATATTTGAACGTCCAATAAACTAAGTTCAACGTCAGAGTCATAAGCTATGAGTCTAATCTGCTTCGTTTTCTGTGTCATTAGATGGCAGGAAGGCGATTCACCCGTGGTGGAGGTAGTGGTGCGCTCCCTCATGATGATGAGCCTGAGCGGGAACCCACCAACGGAGAGATGATGCGGATGATGCTCCAGATGATGCAAGTGCAGCAGGGCGTGCTCCTGCAAGTCCAGAATGCTCCACTTGCTCGAGCTGCCCGGGTGCTTCCGGATGTCCCTCGCTCCGAGCTGGGAGCGAAGCAATTTCGGGAGCTGGGTCCCGCATATTTTGATGGGTCTGAGGGTCCTCTGGCTACCGATGAGTGGATTCGGAACATTGAGGATAACTTGTAAATGGCCAAGAACACCCCGGCTGGATGTGTTGATTTGGCGAAGAGGCAGCTTAAGGATAACGCTCGGAACTGGTGGGATGCGGAAGAGAAGATGTTGGTGGAGCCGATAGCTTGGACTACCTTTAAGTCCAGGTTTGATGAGGAGTTCTTTCCGAAGGCTGCTAGGAAGGAGATGCTGCAACGCTTTATTGATCTGAAGCAAGGGAGCTTGACGGTGGACCTATACCACCAAGAGTTCACTAGGCTGAGTCGGTTCGCACCGAAGATGGTGCAGGATGCTGATGAGAGGGCTCAGAGGTTCCTGCAGGGACTTGCTTTGGAGCTCCAGAGTTTTGTGTCTTCCTCTGATCTGGACTCTTATCAGAAGGTTCTGGTCGCTGCGAGGAGGCAGGAGCTGAACCTGAGTCAGAGGAGAGGACATGTTTCTGGTGCTGGGAAGAGGCCTATGGAGCAGGCCAGGGCGGTGGTTAGGCCTGGTTTCAAGCCTAATCAGCCAGCTCAGTTCAAGAGGCCAGGAGGGCCTGTTCAGAAGACTTGCCATTTCTTCGGCAAGCCTGGCCACATCAAGGATCAGTGTAGGAAGTTTCTGGGCCAGTGTTTGGTTTGTGGTGATGCTTCTCATGTCGCGAAGGATTGTCGGCATGCGAATCAGCTGCGGAGGGCACCTGTTGCAGCACAGCCGTTGCAGCAGCGAGCGTCTGTTCCTGCTGGACGTGGAGCAGCTCTTGTTCCGCAGAGGCAGGCTTTCCAGCAGGCTGTTCCGTCGAGGAGGCAGGCTTTTCTGATGACTGCTGTGGAGAGCGAGGCTGTGGATGAGGTTATCGCAGGTAATCATCAATCTAGCTGTTACTTTCCTAGCTGGTTTTGATTGTTAGATTGTGTGGTTTGCTTGAACATGATTGTTTGCTAGACTAGGGTTTGATTGTTAATTTCTTGTTAGGAGTGGTTTTGGTGTGCACATTTCCTGTACGAGTCCTCTTTGACTCTGGTGCATCGATGTGCATTATTTCTCGGAGCTTCGTGGAGAGGCATTCCTTGTCGACGTCCCCTCTTCCCAAGAGTTGGAATATCGTTACAGGGAATGGCGTGGTCTCGGTGCATCGTGGTTGCAATTCTTGCTCGTTGGTGGTCTGTGGACATGAGCTTTACGCTGATTTCATTGTCCACGACATCATCAACTATGATGCAGTTCTTGGGATGGACTGGCTTGCGAGCTTCTATGCTACGATCGACTGTCGGAGGAAGAAGGTGGTGTTCGAGATTCCCGAACATCCAGTATTTGAGTTCAGCCGTGGTAGCAGTTCGCTTAGTCCTGTCAGATTTTGGGCCAGACCGGTGGAGGTCGTGGCTTTGCAGATGGAGTTGGAGTGGCCAGTTGTGGTGCGTGATTTTGATGACGTCTTCCCTGAGGAGATGTCTGGTTTGCCACCTGATCGAGCTCTAGAATTTTCTATTGATCTTGTTCCGGGAGCGCAGCCGATTTCGAAGGCGCCGTATCGTATGGCACCCGCTGAGTTGGAGGAATTGCGGAAGCAGCTGGATGAGCTTTTGCAGAAGGGTTATATCAACCCTAGTGTGTCTCCGTGGAGAGCACCGGTGCTGCTGGTGAAGAAGAAGGATGGTTCGCGTCGCATGTACGTGGACTATCGGGAGTTGAATGCGGTGACCATCAAGAATAAATACCCGTTGCCTCGCATCGATGATATCTTTGATCAGCTTGGAGGTTCGAGGGTGTTTTCTAAATTGGATTTGAGGAGTGGTTACTATCAGTTGAAGGTGAAGAAGGGAGATGTTCCGAAGACAGCGTTCAGGACGAAGTATGGACACTACGAGTTTGTGGTTATGCCTTTCGGTGTGACCAATGCACCCGCAGTTTTCATGAATCTGATGAACCTGATTTTCTACGACTTTTTGGATAAGTTTGTCGTTATCTTTATTGACGACATTCTGATCTATTCGAAGTCGGAGGAGGAGCATGCATCCAATGCACCCGCAGTTTTCATGAATCTGATGAACCTGATTTTCTAAGACTTTTTGGATAAGTTTGTCGTTATCTTTATTGACGACATTCTGATCTATTCGAAGTCGGAGGAGGAGCATGCATCGCACTTGAGGACGGTGTTGGAGATGTTGAGGAAGCATCGGTTGTATGCTAAGTTTTCAAAGTGCGAGTTTTGGCTGGATAGAGTTGCTTTTCTCGGGCATGTGGTGACTGGCGATGGAATTTCAGTGGATCCCAAGAAGATTAGGGCCATCATGGAGTGGCCTGTTCCGTCGTCTGCGTCTGAGATTCGGAGTTTCCTTGGGCTTGCTGGTTACTATCGGCGTTTCATTAAGGACTTTTCCCGTATTGCCGAGCCGATGACCAGGTTGACGCGGAAGGATGTACCTTTTGTTTGGTCGAGTGATTGCGAGAGTGCTTTTGGTGTTCTGAGAGAGCGTTTGACGACTGCCCCTATTCTTGTTGTGCCTGATCGCAGCGGTGGATTTGAGATCTTTTGCGATGCTTCTGGCAAGGGTCTCGGTTGTGTGTTGCATCAGCACGGGCATGTTATGGCGTATGCGTCTCGTCAGCTTAAGGTTCATGAGAAGAATTACTCGACGCATGATTTGGAGTTGGCTGCCGTTGTGTTCGCTCTTAAGATTTGGAGGCACTTCCTGCTGAGTGAGAAAGTGAAGATTTTCACCGATCACAAAAGCTTGAAGTATATTTTTACTCAGAAGGAGCTCAACATGCGACAACGTCGATGGTTGGAGCTCATGGCGGATTATGAGATTGATTTGCAGTATCACCCTGGCAAGATGAATGTGGTGCCAGATGCTTTGAGTAGGCTTCTAGCGGTGTTGATTTTGACTTCGCAGTGGAGATTACAGCAGGATTTTTACGAGTCTAGTGTGGAGATTGTTCTTCCCGGGGAGGCTTCTTCGTTGATGTACATGCAGGTACAGTCAACGATCGTGGATCGGATTAAGGCTGGCCAGGCTGAGGATCCGAAGCTGGTGAAGATTCGGGAGCAGGTGGAAGCCGGTCTGTGGACTGACTTTTTGATTCATGAGGATGGCTCGCTGAGGTTTGGAGCCAGGTTGTGTGTGCCAGCTGGGGATATCAGAGAGGAGTTGATGGTGGAGGCACACAGTTCGCCGTATTCTGTGCGTCCTGGTGGCACCAAGATGTACCAGGATCTTCGTCTGAACTTTTGGTGGCATGTTATGAAGAGGAGTGTGGCTCGGAGTGTAGCCAAGTGCTTGGTTTGTCAGCATGTGAAAGCGGAGCATCAGCGTGCGGCCGGGTTGCTACAACCGCTTCCGATTCCGGAGTGGAAATGGCAACACATCACTATGGATTTCGTGACTGGACTACCTCGGAGTCCGAAGCAGAATGACGCGATTTGGGTGATAGTGGATCGATTGACCAAATCCGTGCACTTTATTCCATTCCGAGTGGGACAGCCCACTGAGGCGCTAGCGAGGAGATATATGGAGGTAAATTTTTTTTTTACTCTCCGTTTTTATTTCCTTTTCCTAGTTTGGATAGTGATGTAACGTGAATCGTGCAGGAGGTCGTGCGACTTCACGGAGTCCCCGTGAGTATCGTGTCAGACAGAGACACGAGGTTCACATCTCAGTTCTGGCAGAGTTTGCAGAAGAGTTTGGGTACGCGTCTGAGTTTCAGCACGGCGTACCATCCGCAGATGGATGGCCAGTCTGAGAGGACGATTCAGATCTTGGAAGACATGCTGAGGGCGTGCATGTTAGATTTCAAGGGTTCATGGGAGGACCATCTACATCTGGTAGAGTTTTCTTACAGCAACAGCTTCCAGGCGAGTATTGGCATGGCGCCTTTCGCCGCCTTGTATGGGAGGAAATGTTGATCGCCATTGAGTTGGGATGACGTTGGCGATCGGGAGTTGTTGGGACCTGAGATGATTGTGGAGGCTGTGGATATTGTCAGGAACATTCGGGAGAGGTTGGGGATTGCTCAGGACCGTTTTAAGCATTGGGCGGATGCTAAACGTCGTCCTTTGGAGTTTCAGCCGGGCGACCATGTGTTGCTGAAGATTTCCCCGAATCGTGGAGTGATTCGTTTTGGGAAGCGAGGGAAGTTGAGCCCGCGATACATCGGACCGTTTGACTTCTGGAGAAAGTTGGCGAGGTAGCTTATCGCTTAGCCTTGCCGCCATCTTTGGAGGGAGTTCACAATGTTTTCCATGTGTCGCAGCTTCATCGGTACATTAGCGATCCATCTCATGCTATGGATTTCTCGGAGATTACCGTTCGCCCCGACATGACGTATGACCAGCATCCAGTGCAGATTCTGGACAGGCGTCAGAAGTCACTTCGGAACAAGGTTGTCAATCTTGTGAGGGTGATGTGGCGACACGGCTCGCCTGGAGAGTCTACTTGGGAGAATGAGGATGAGATGCAAGAGCGTTTCCCACTTTTGTTTCCGGACACGTGAGTGTTGGGAAATTCCGAGGACGGAATTTTTCTTAAGTTGGGGAGGATGTAACGACTGGTATTCATCTATCTGTATTTATTATATTATATTATATGTTTTGGTGGATTTTCTCCTTATATGTGGTTTTCGTCTCCTTAACTTTCATTCTCGATCGTATCGTCGTGTTTTCTAGCTTCTTTCTTAGAATCGTCGATTTTGGAGCAAGTCATTCGTGACGGGCTTCGTATCGGTCATATCTTATTGTTAGATCAAGCCTAGGAGTCTTAGGAATCGATCCCGGAGCTTTGCGCTCCATTTCGGAACTTTTGGTGCTCATTAGCCGGTGTAAGAAGGGGCACCGACTGACTAGATGACGATCCAGTCGGTCGGCAATCCTTCTTGAACCGACTAGTTGGCTTTCTAAATTTCTCAGGAGTTAATGTTTATCGTTAGTCGGTCTAAGAACATTGGTTGACCGACTAGGTTGCAAACTAGTCGGTCGGCAATGCTTCTTTAACCGACTAACACATCATCTAAATTTTGGTATCAGTATTGTTCATTCTTAGTCGGTCTAAGTTCATATCTCGATCGACTAGTTGTCAAACTAGTCGGTCATCAGTTGTTCATTGACCGACTAAATCTAAATCCTAATTCTGCACAGGAGTTACTGTTTACACTTAGTCGGTCTGCGTTGGTCAACCGACCGACTAGTTCCCAAACTAGTCGGTCAGTGGTTGCTCTTTGACCGACTAATCTGTATTAAAACCCTAATTTCTGGGCAGCTGCTAGCCCATCCTATTTAAACCCCTCCCAAACGTTTTCTTCTTCCTCCTCACGACCTAAAACCCTAATTTCTCCCCCATTGAGCCCCCTTCTACCTTAAACCCTTATTCCTTCATCCCAAGCCCAAAATCCATCATCCAAACTCTCCCCTAACACATTCTACCTCTCATCTTCCTCAAAATATCATCAAATCCCCAAAATCCCCCAAAACCCTATTTCTCCAAACTTCTCCAATCATTCCCAGACCTGAACCCTTGGTTCCCCGGAGCGTTTCTTCCGTCGCCGTGGTTGCTCGGCGTTATTCCTCCGTTTCCTATACGGTAATACTCGATTCTTTAGTTTTAAGCATAACCCATTTGTGTTCTTATGAAACCCTAATGAAATGAATATTGTTTGTTGATTTTTTCTCCATAACAGCGACTTCCCCGTAGATTAGCGTCCGTGAGACGAACCCTCGTGATCGTCATCCTCGGAGCTAGGCAAGTGAAACTTGCCACTTAGGGTTTAGGCCATGTTTTAGGCCATTTGCTTATTGTAGGCGTAAAAGAGACTAGGCGACGAAATGATACTCGCCTAGGCGCAAATTTAGGAACTAGCTTGACAACGAAGCTAGATCCGACATTATCATGTTGCACAATTACCATGTCATGTTAAATTTCCATTAACGGTACGCAAATTAATTGTCATGTCATTGCATTCTTTAAGTGTTCCCGTGATTGTGTAGCTTCACTACAATGCTTGTGTTCCTGGCTCGTGTTCCAGAAGCGGGCCATGTGTTGGTTGATAGCCAATGCCCGAATTGCTTGTTTCCGGCTAGGTGCACCCCTACGCCAATTACTTATGAATCGTGAACTAGAATGCGAGCTCATGTGCAGGGCAACCCTGGCTCATTTACTGAGCTCGTGTGCGGGGACCCTGGCTCGATTATATGTGGGTATTGGGGGTAAGAGTTAAGCGGCCAATCAACTGGGAGTCTGCCCGATCAGCAACTGCAGTGGTAAGGCGTAAACTCTGGGTTTTGGGGTAGTGTTAAGTGGCCAATTAGCGTGAATGTCAAACCATTCAGCTTTAAGGTGTAAACATCTACAAACAACTTGAAACGTGACTAGTGAAATGATTGAGATTGTTAGTAGCTTGGCTACTCTTGTCTTGTCCCGATAATTGTTCTCTTGAACTTATTGTCTTGCCATGTCTTGCTTGTGCACTCATGTTATAACTGCCATGTCATGCATACTACAACTGCTAGGTTGCTAGTTGCCTTACTTTCAGTTTCCTTGCCCAAGTCTTTAGACTTGCTGACATGTGCCCCTTACTCTTTTGGGTGACACATGTTAGATCATGAGCCTGAGTACCTTGTTGAGGACGAGGTGTTTGCTGATGCCGAGCCCGAGCTTGTGTTTGACGGGGAGTACGTGGACACTGGGGACCAGTCCTAGTGTCTTCGTTGAGCTTTTCCTTTTGTTTAGACTGCTATTTTGTTGTCGGTGCGTAGCACCTATACTTTGTTACGTTGTTGCTTTTGTTGGCCTTGTTCTGGGCCTTTAAACTCTTTCTTTTAGCCTGGTGGCTTTTTTGGATGTTGAACTTAATTTTCATGTTGGACAAATTATGAGATATGAGAATTTTATTTCTGTCACTCCTTGTGTTATTATTGTTGTTCCGTTGTGGTTACAAGGACCTGCTTACGTTTTTTTGACGCTTATTGGGTTTGGGGCTTCACAGCTCCACTCTCGTGCGGAACTTTTCACGTCTCGCCTCCATTTTAAGGAAGCGGGGCGTGACACATAGAATCCACTTAGAAAACACTGAAGCCACCTCCATAGATCCTCAAAGGCGGTTGAACCCTAACATGAAGGAGGTGATTAAGAAAGAGATTCTTAAATTACTTGAAGCCGGCATTATCTATCCTATCTCTGACAGCCGGTGGGTTAGCCCCGTTCATGTCGTCCCTAAAAAGGGGGGATGATCGTTATAAAAAACGAAAAGGGAGAACCCATTTCTACGCGCACTGTCACGGGATGGCGGATGTGTATTGATTATAGGAAATTAAATAAAGCCACCCGGAAAGACCATTACCCATTGCCCTTCATTGATCAAATGCTTGAGCGCCTTGCTAAACATAAATACTTTTGTTATTTGGATGTGTATTCGGGATTCTTTCAAATCCCCTTGCATGAAGATGACCAAGAAAAGACCACTTTTACATGTCCTTATGCTACATATGCCTACCGTAGAATGCCCTTTGGACTTTGCAATGCTCCCGCAACTTTTCAAAGGTGCATGACATCCATCTTTTCTGATTATATTGAAAATATTATGGAAGTCTTCATAGATGATTTTTCTGTATATGGAAGTGAGTTTGATTCCTTTTTGGCTAATCTTACTAAAGTCCTTAAACGATGCCAACAAAATAACATCACTTTAATTGGGAAAAATGTCATTTTATGGTCACCGATGGGATAGTTCTTGGGCACCTTGTTTCTCTAGAGGGATCGAGTTTGATAAGGCGAAAATTGAGGTAATCGAAAAAATCCCTCCGCCTATTAATGTTAAGGGCATTAGTGGCTTTCTTGGTCATGCGGGGTTTTACCGTCGCTTTATCAAGGATTTTGCCTTAATTGCCCGACCTCTTATTGCCTTACTTACTAAAGATGCTCCATTTGTCTTTTCAGGAGAGTGCTTACAATAATTTAATACATTGAAGGAAGCGCTCATTTTCGCTCCCATTATACAACCGCCAGACTGGATCCTTCCCTTCGAGCTCGTGTGTGATGCAAGTGACCAAGCAATTGGAGTGGTGCTAGGACAAAGGAAGGACAAAAAGCTTCTTGCAATATTCTATGCAAGAAAAACCTTGGACGAAGCCAAGAAAAATTACACCACAACCGAGAAAGAGCTTTTGGCGGTTGTATAGTCCATTGAGAAGTTTCACTCCCACCTCCTTGGATCCAAAGTAATTGTGCACACCGACCA
This sequence comes from Scilla litardierei, assembly GCA_030789695.1. NCBI lineage: Eukaryota > Viridiplantae > Streptophyta > Magnoliopsida > Asparagales > Asparagaceae > Scilla > Scilla litardierei. The sequence continues at coordinate 49,365,910 of CM061131.1, read as the reverse complement.
TGCGGCATTGAAGTATCTACTAAGCAAAAAAGAGGCGAAGCCAAGATTGATAAGATGGATACTTTTGTTGCAAGAATTTGACTTGGAAATTAGAGACAAGAAGGGCACGGACAACGTTGTGGCATACCACTTGTCAAGGCTTGTTCGTGACAAGGAGGATGAGAGCCTACCTATCGATGACACTTTTGCCGACATGAGGCTATTCACCATAAGACCCGGAGAGGTGCCTTGGTATGCGGATTTTGTTAATTATTTGGCTTGTGGGATAAAACCATGCGGAATGCCCAAGCAACAAAAGAGGAGATTTATGCACGAAGTCCAAAACTATTTCTGGGAAGATCCGTATCTCTTCAAGATATGCAAGGATGGTGTTATTCGGAGATGTGTTTCCAAGGAGGAGGCCACGTCAATCATTTTGCATTGCCATAGTATGCCTTGCGGGGGACATCACGCCGCCTCTAAAACCACCGCTAAGATATTACAGTGCGGGTTCTTTTGGCCAACCATGTTCAAGGACACGCATGATCTCGTCAAGAGTTGCGACAGATGCCAACGGACCGGAAATATATCCAAACGAAACAAGATGCCAATAAAGCCCATTCTAGAAATTGAGCTATTTGATTGTTGGGGAGTGGACTTCATGTGACCTTTTCCATCAAGCAAAGGAAACAAGTATATCTTGTTAGCCGTGGACTACGTCTCTAAATGGGTAGAAGCCATTGCAACCCCTACCAATGATGCGAGGGTGGTATCCAAATTTTTCAAGCAAAACATCTTCCCACGCTTTGGAGTGCCTCGTACTTTGATAAGCGATGGGGGAAGCCACTTTATAGAAAACAAATTTGAAGCCATGTTGAAAAAGTACGGGGTGAATCATAGAATTGGCATGGCATACCACCCTCAGACGAGTGGCCAAGTGGAGGTGTCGAACCGGGAAATCAAGCAAATTATAGAAAAGACAGTCGATAGATCTAGAAAAGATTGGTCCATGAAATTGAACGATGCCCTATGGGCATATCGCACAGCCTTTCGCACTCCCATTGGGACCACGCCATACCGACTTGTTTATGGTAAAGCTTGTCACTTGCCGATAGAGTTGGAACACCGCGCATATTGGGCTATTAAGACCTTCAATTATGACTACAAGAGTGCGGTGGTGAGGCGACTCTTAGACATCAATGAGCTTGATGAGATTAGACGTGATGCTTACGAAAGCTTAAGAATTTACAAGGAAAGGACTAGAATCCTCCACAACGCACGCATCACCGTTACGGACTTCAAGGTTGGAGACAAAGTCCTCCTATTCAATTCCCAGCTCCGACTCTTTCCCGGAAAGATAAGATCGCGATGGTCCGGACCATTCACCATTAAGCACATACAACCGGGAGGAGATTTTGAATTGGAAGGAAAAGACGGAGTCACATTCAAGGTAAATGGACAATGGCTCAAGCATTATTCCCAAGAAACCCCTACTGGTGAAGTGAATCGCGTATATCTACTCAAGGGACGGCCCCACGATCTGTCATATCTCCTTGACGAGGTAATCGATGAAGCCATTACACATTCCATTGGCGCTCTACATGATGATGGCCTTGAAGACGGCCAAACTTCTAGCATTGAAGAAAAGTTGGAGGTCCCTCCGGATAGCTCTATGGCCGATGATAAAGACGACGCTGATATCACGAGAATAAGGGAGCTTTGCAATCTCTCAACGGCCGACAATTCAAAGAAATCTCCGCCGGATAAAAGATCGGCGTCACCGATGAAGAAGAAGATTGGTACTAGATCAAGCTTGGAGGAATTATCTCCCAACTCTACCCATGATGAGGGGACACCGAGGAAGGCCAACGAGCATCAACAACCAAACCCAAGTGGCCTTCTCGGCAAATTTGACGGGCGCATCTCACATGCGCCCAATATCACGCACTAAACGAAAATCATAAGGGGTCGAGCTCAAGACCTTAAATGAGCACTTGTCTTGAGGCAACCCGACGGTTTTATAACATTCTTAGTTGATTTTTATTTTTATTTTAGATGGTTCTTAGTGTCTAGAGTCTAGCGTCTATGAAAATCGTGAACGGGCTCTATTTTTAATGACAGGATATGGAGAACGAGAGATCTTTCATATGGAGGATGACTAAGGCAATAGAGAGCACTTCAGGAACACGCTCAGGCCTCAGGAGAAGACAGGGACTGACTGGAGGAAGAAAAACAGAGAATAGAGCGAAAACAGCGAGCCGTTGCAGAAAACAGGAAGCCACTCGGTCGAGTGACATATGTCACTCGGCCGAGCAAAGACTCCATTCAGCCGAGTGGAGTACAGATCAGGGAAGATCCTTCAGACCAACTCTCTGTTATTTTCTGTGATTTATAGTATAATTTGCCACTCGGACGAGTGACTTGTCACTCGGCCGAGTGAATCAGATACCTTAAACGCTCTAAAAGTTGCTGAGTGGCTATGCCACTCGGGCGAGTGGAACTTGTCCATTCGGCCGAGTGGGAAAAGCCACTCTGTTGAGTTGTAACTTGGGGAGATATTTCGAAATTTCATTACATAGTCCCACTAGGCCGAGTGAACTCTTCACTCGGCCAAGTCGTAATCCTATATAAGCCCGTGGCGCTGCGTGAATTTCGAAAATCGCAAAAATTCCCAAATCATCTTGCCAGCGCCCGAGCCCGTTCCTCTTCTCCCGCCCGAATCATCGCTACTTCCGCCCGAACCTCCACCGGTTGCCGATGATGCCCCGCCGCCGCTCCTCACCGGCGCCGCCTCCCTAGCCGCCGGTCACCCCCCATTTCGCCCCAAATCCATTTTCTTCTCCATTCTCCCGATCCGTACGCCCATTGCACCCCAAATCAAATCAATTCCTTTATATATATCTATTATTCCCCATCTCCCCCCATATTTATTGATATTCGTCGCGGATTTTGTTGTTTGTGTTTCAGGTTAGCTTGGGGAAGCTTGGGGAGATTCTGGACGCACTCGGAGCTTCGCGGAGGAGGCGTTTCTTCGCACACTTCAGATTTTGCTCTCGCGTCATGCTCAGGTATATTCATTTCATTACATAGCATGTCGCATCTTTTATTTGGGTGGGCACATCTCGCTGCACACATGCCGCCTCGCCTTAGTCCACGCACCCGGGAGCCCGCTTCCAAGCGGAAGAAGTTAGGTGATCCTGGCTCCTCTTCCGCTAGGGTGGACTCTTCGCTACCTCGCCCACCTCCACCTACACAGCCGCCTCCACCCGATCCCATTTCACCACCTGCACAGCCAGCCCCCACGTTCGATGCAATGGGGATTACGTTCCGAGATGACGCCCAGCACGCCAGATTTGAGCGTATCTCACATCGCTCGATCGTACCCACTAGGTTCGTGCACCTCGCTGACTTAGAGTGCCTAGGGGTCCTAGAGGGGATACTCCAGTTGTATGACAATGTGGGGTGGTGTGATTTCTTGTCGGTGTCGGCGGACACTTATATCCGCCTGACACTAGAGGTCCTTAGCTCTATTGAGCAGACCCCTGGTGGATGCTCATTTCACCGGATGGATCAGAAGTTCCAGGTCACTCTTGACATGCTCCGAGCATTCTTCCAGTGGCCCGCTGTCCCTGACCCAGACCGCGCTTACAGCCCCACGCACATCCCACCCCTGTCATTCGACACACATGCCTTTTGGACACTGATTACAGGATCACCACTTACCTTTGACCCTAGTCAGGCTAAGGCCTCTGCCGTCCTCCACCCGTCCCTCTGCATTGAACAGCGCCTAATGGCGACCACTTTTCTTGTGAGGTACGAGCCCGGGACGTTGTCGACGCCAGAGCTTTACATGCTCTATGCGATGACACGTTCTAGGGTTTTTGATGGAGATGACACTTTGGTCCCCGCCATAAAGATCGATATCGCCAGTTGGTACATCGACCGCCTTATTATTTCTGTCGGTGCTCGGACGCCTATTTGCTACGGCGGTCTGATTACCCTCTTGGCCCTATTGTGCGGAGTTGACCTCCTAGCTGGCTTGCTGAGACCATCAGGCCCCACCTCACTTTCCATAGATGTTATGGCCCAGATGAGGATGCTTCGTCCTTATGGTCAGCGCCACTGGGTGTGGCTGCACGGTCCCCACAGCACTGATTACATGATTCTCTCGAGCCCTGCTCGGATGCATATTGGACCCACGGGCGGGGAGTGGATTCCACCGATGGATCTTCTCATCCCCGCCATGTACGTGCTTGAACCTGAGGGTGCTCAGCAGGAGCCCCTCCTTCCACCCCTTGACCATGTGATCCCTTAGCCTGCGCCTTCTTCGTCTGCACCTGCTGACACCTCTGTCCACACTTCTGTTAGTGTCAGGAGCACTTTAGTTGAGTCCACCCACACCACCACAACCACTGTGCCCATGTCAATAGATCCCATTTCTGCCGCCAGCCCCGAGCGTCCCCCCACCATAGTTGAGTGCGTCGAGCCTTCTTTTTCTTCCGCGGTAGAGACCATGTCCTCATTTTTGTTCTCGACCCCTGGGGAGTCTCTTCCTTCACATTTCACGACCTCCCCAGTCGTTGACCTCACTATCTCCACTGCCGATGTATTTTCCGAGAGCGTAGTGACGTCTGTCCCCACTTCTGTGTCACTGACATCTCTGCTTGCCTCGTCGTTTGCCACCACTTCCATCTCTACTGCCGATCCATCCCCTTCTAATCTTTCTGGGTCTCAACAGAGGATGGGCGTCACTTTGTGAGCACAGCACCCCCACACCACCCCACTGTCGCACCCATCCTTTACAGTAGCCGTGCGAGACAGCCCCGCGCTTCATCAGTTTGTCCCTCCTCTCCACCTCCCCCCCGACACTCTAGTTCAGCACCTCTATGCTCTAGAGGGGGCAGTTAGTAGACTTAGAGGAGACTTTAGGGCTCTCTCCGCTACTGTCAGCTCTGTGGAGAGGCAGGTCGCTTTACTGCCTGGTATTTGATCGCTCCAAAATGCAACCCAAGAGCACAACCAAAAACTTGGTCAGCCCCGGATACACACCCGGAGAACGATTGTAGTTTTACTGCAAGCGCACGGTCAAGTGGCGAGCGGGTATCGAACACGAGGAGGTGGTGTTGGCTCCAATCTATCCTAGGTTGGTTTGACTACGATGGTTTTATTGGTGGAGATGGGTATGGAATGATATAATGGAAATGGTGATGGATGTCGGTGTCGGAGATAGAGAAGTTGGATAAAATATCTATTCAAATACAATATAAAAAATGTGTCTAGGGCTAGGGAATCCCCACTACGGACCGTCATGCATCATTGTGAATAGTGAATCCCAGTATTACTAGACTTGCGTTGAGGTGAACTAGTCGTAACTGAATATAGAACCAAGCTCACGCTCTCGCGCTATTGCCAGTCAATAGCAACCTAGATTAGGGCCCAATCTCTTGCAAACCCTATCCTAAGCCACTAGCATTAGGATCGACATCATCGTTCAATCGCCCCTCGAGCCCACTCTCGTGCAAACTCGAGTTACGATCCAGGTTGTGATAGTTCATATTCGTCCAATCTCTTGCAAACGAATATGGGTATAGAATCACAATTAAAAATCCTAGCTTTGGCCCAATCTCTTGCAAACCAAATCTAGAGAAATCCAATTGTCAACCTAAATCGAATTTCTAAGGCTTCCCATCGATTAGGTTGTGATAGTTCGTATTCGTCCAATCTCTTGCAAACGAATATGGGTATAGAATCACAATTAAAAATCCTAGCTTTTGCCCAATCTCTTGCAAACCAAATCTAGAGAAATCCAATTGTCAACCTAAATCGAATTTCTAGGGCTTCCATCGATTGGAATCCAATCTCTTGCAAACCCCAAATCGATGGAAATCTCTAGCTATCCGTAATAAATCAATCACAACCTAACCTCCTAGAAATTATAGTAATTTAGAGATTCATTCATCACAAATATGAAATTAGATCCATAGGGTTCATCCCCAAACCCTAGAACAACAAATCTACTCTAGCATAGCAATAAGGATATGAGAATCAATAGAAATCATTGCTTGCATACAAAAAGATAGGAAAACAAAGATTCAAATAAAAAGAAGAAAATACTTAGCTTCATGAAGATCTTCAATCCAAAATACAAGCTTTTTGATCCAAGAGGGGGCCTAGGGCATGGCCTAACCTCTAAAATAATCCTAAGAAAAACATATATGGGGGCTAAGAAAACATGGGCGATCTCCCTATAATGGTGGCTACAAACCCCTTAAATACTCTCCCAAAACCCTAGCAAGAAACCCTAGAAAACCCCTCAAATTCGTGCCCAAAAACATCCCAAACCGCAACTTAAAATCTGGGCTCAGGCCGCACTCGGCCGAGTGGAAAATGTGACTCGGCCGAGTGGAAATTCCACCACTGCAGCATCAACTTACAGAAATTCTCCAGATTTCATCTGACCTCCGATTTGCACGTTCTTGGCGGCGTTGGAATCTTCATGAAGTCTAATATCCATAAAAAATATGAGAAAAATACTTTGCTTGCTGGAATGATAGCAGATTTCAAAAGAGTGGGAGGCTGTCTGAAAATCTGGGCGATGCATGTCCTCGGCATCACTCGGCCGAGTTGACTTCTATACTCGGTCGAGTGGACTTCTCTACTCGGCCGAGTGATAGATCCTATAAAATTCCAGTAAGTCAGGGGTCTTGGGGCCTGTCTTCGGAAGTGACTCGGCCGAGTGGCTTTACTCACTCGGCCGAGGGGCATTCGGTAATCGGGCGAGTCGGAACCCTCAATCGCCTGACAGATTCCAGTAAGTCTGGGATTTTTGCTTGCCGTCGTCGTGATGCCACTCGGGCGAGTGGTGTCTCCATGCTCGGCCGAGTGGGATGGCGATGCTCGGCCGAGTGCACGCTGATACTCAATCTGCTGCGTGTCCGATTTGGCCGGGCGAGCGGGCTTCTTTGCTCGGCCGAGTGACTCCTTCACTCGGCCGAGTGGCATGCTGAAAATGCCAAATCTTCTCCATTTCTCCTCCTTGTCGCTCCTATGGAGTTCCTTCTTCTTCCACCCGTCTCCCATCGCCGAATAGCCCTGAAAAGAGCCTTGGGTGACGCTCCGGAGTGGGTGCAAGTCCCTTAAGCTCCTTTTTGCTCCCGATCGCTCCATATTTCTTGAAATCCGACAAAAACAAGAAATAGTGAAAAGTAACGCAATATCGTCGAATACTCGTGAAAAGCGTGATATGGGTGATCGAAATGGCATGCAAATATGCAAAAAAAAGGTGTAAAATATGGACCGATCAAAATCCCCCAAGCTTACCTCTTACTCGTCCTCGAGGAAGATAAGTAAAAAGACGAACTCGGGAGATGAAAAATAAGGGAAATGAAATAAAAGAATACGAAGTGGAAGGGGTCGCTAGATTATACTCTCAGATCTCAAGCCATAAGCTACACATCACGATGACTTGGAAAATACAAATCACATGCTATAAGGATTTCATATCTTTCATAAACATGGTACTTGCAAGCTTTTAAGAACAATAAGAGGGACTCTCTAAATTCATACAATCAATTCATATCCACATCACGCATTTCATAGAATTTAATATACAAATGTTGGCGATGCACTTTTCAATCAAAAGTTATAAATGAAGCATATAAGATACACACCAAGCATCCAATAGAGAATAGAATAAAAGTCATGGCATTCACATATTTATTTCAAATCATGAAAAATCTCCATATCTAATATATTTTGCAAAGTCTAAGCATTATCGAATATTCTCATTCATGCACGTCTCCACTCTAATGTCATACTCACTCATATGGTCAAATGAATTCACCCCCCCAAGCTTAGCTTGAGGCGTCGCATCCAAAGGAATATAATAGTGGAAAATGGGATTTTTGCCTTGGTTTTCCCAAGTATTTTGTGGCTCCAATAATGAGATAGAGAAATATATTTTTTTCTTTTGGACTTTGTTTCTCATTTTTATTTTTGGATTTTTGTAGGAGCTATATGATTTGTATTTTTTTGGATTTTGGCTCCTTTTTGGCTTTTTGGACTTTTTGGAGCTAACTTTTTCTTTTGTGGGGATTTTTGGGAAATAGATGCGATATAAGTAGCTTTAGGAGGTGAACTCAAGTGACATGTAGAGAATAAAAAGATATATGTGGAGAAAGAAACAATGTAGCACTCGGTTCACTCTAAGATGTGCACGAATGGTTCAATAAAATAATACTTCAACTAAAACTCATATGTAAGCATGGATATTCTCAATCATCTCAATAAAAGGTGAAGTCAAGCGGTAAAGCGCACAATCATATCAAGCATGCAACAGAAGGTGAATAAGACAATAAAACTGATGCTTTAGATATACTAATGATGCGCGAATCTTGGTGCACTTCCAACAAAAGCATACCAAACACTAATCAATACATCCAACTTCAATTAATATCATGCATTCATGTAGAGGAATCATCAAAAGAAATTGATTTGCAAGAATATGTGAATAGCAAGACTATGTAATACTCTAAGTAGCATGGCAAGGAATAATAAGCATCGTGATGGTTGCTAAAGCAATAAGAGATATCATCATAAGGAACGCATCTAGCAAAAGAAGAGAAAGAATAAAAAGAAATAAGAAAAAATAAAAGAGAGGAAAGAAATGAAAAACAAGCACACAACATGATGCATGAACACACATAAAAGGAAAATAAGATGGAAAATTCAAAAAGATGATGCAAAATTTTGAAAAAATTCTAAAAATCCTAAAATAAAGTAAAAATGCAACTAATGCATCTAAATGGCATGGAAATGCACTCCCCCAAGCTTAAACTTCACATTGTCCTCAATGTGATCATAAAAGGAAAAATATGAGGAACACCGATAAATATGAGGGAGGTGAATGAAAAATGATGAAATGAATGACATGAGATCCTAATGCAACTACATGCACATACAATGATGCATGAGAGCGCCTTCCCCCAAGCTTATACAAAACAATCCTATTCAAGTGACTCAATCAAAAATGTCATGGCTTTGCAAAGCGTGATCAAGTCAAATGAATAAGAAAGTGAGTATTCACTTGAAAGAAAAGCTCGATGGTGGTGAGCAAAAGGATGTGGCGTATCAAAATATGGAGATGGGAATTAATATATATAATGGGTTTGGGGTGTAAAAGATTTTTGTTGCCATCATATGAGGTGATATTTATTCAACCAAATCTATACGGTCCTCTCGCTGTCGAGAGAATTCGTGTTTATTCAAAGCATAAAAATTTCTACACTACTGAATTGATATCACCTATAGCAAAAGGCGGATCCAGTATCTTTGCCGGTGCAGGCAACTGCTCCAACTGCTCTTTCCGTGGCTCCGCCAGGTGCATGCGTCCACGAACACCAACGAACTCCAGCAATGCATCCTCCAGCATTCCCACAAGGACTCCACCTGTACCCTGCAGAGAATAGGATGCATCAGTTCGCCGCAAAAAATTCACCCTCATAATAAAAGTATCCCAAAGAGAATCGTCTATAGAAATGTATAGAATAAATAATGGTGGACGATACTTCCCTGGAAATAATCCAATATCGTCACGTGCCGTGATAGCTGTCTCCACGGTGTCTTCTCTATGCTGCTCAGGTAAATCTAGATCATAGGTGTGGACCTCATCAAGATGCTCCTCATCATCGTCAGACTCATCCCAGTGCACCTCTTGATCATACTCATAAGCGTCCATGGGTGCTATATCCTCGCTCTCCTCCTCATATACGTCCCATCGTACCTCTTGATCGTATGTACATGAATCCTGCAAAAGGCGCGATAAATCATAAAAAACATCATACACGGAAGGGAAATCAAAGATAAAGGGCGAGGGAGTAAAGAGATCTCCCTGAAGGGGGGCCAAAAGCTCTGTGGGGTAGTCCTCTGTGTCAGTGGGAGGATGAGGTGGCTGTGGAAGCTCTAATGGAGGAGGATAGTGCTCGGGATCCTCATGAATGGATGTGTCCTCGTCCCGATGCATGACCTCCTCGGTGATAAGATCTGGCTCTGTGTGTAAGGCCTCCTCAAAAGCATGCTCTGGCTCGATAGTGTGCTCATTTGCCTTCTCATCAACTATCAATGTAGGCTCTCTCTGGGATGGTGATGCTGGCTGCTCAGGTGTGTCAACTTGTGGGGATGTATCATGTGGACGGGAATGCCCGCAAGCAATCCGAATATATAGTCTATCCCCCTCAAGACTGACATGGATGTTCTCCTCAATTGTTCCTGCAGCTGAAACACGGTTCATAACAAAATCTGCAAATCGTAGCTCAAATGCATCACCTGCTGTAGTGCTCTCTGAACCGGTGAACCTCACTGACTCCAAGAGACCCTCCAATAATCTCTGAAATCCATCATCCTCTGGCTGCGCTGGTGGCTCAATTTCTGCTTCCTCCACTGTATCTTCATCCATCCACTCTTCATATGCAACAGCTGTATTGTAGGATGTGGGATCGACGGTGGCACACTCTGGCTCTGGTAATATGATTGGAGATGCTTCTTGCCCATAAGATGAAGGAACAGAACTGATATCTTTGGGAATCATCGCAACCTTAAACATGAGCGCATTCATTTCAAGTTGCCTCTTCACCCGTTCCAATAGAAGGTTACTCTTTTCAAGCCCGGCTTGCATTTCAACCTGGTGTGCATGCATCTCATCAAAAAGGATCATTTGTTTCTCATCAAGCTCGGGCCAGTGCGTCTCCTCAAAAAAGTATTCTCCCATCTGAGCACTTTCATCAAAATAGTACTCTCCCATCTGAGCACTCTGATCAAAATCTGTGGTATACGTAATATAATCCATAGCACCTGATCAACAAAGATAAATACCTGGAGAAAAGATATCAGTGGCACAAAAGAATATAGAAATGATAATAATGGTGGCGGGGGTGAAAATTTCCTTTTGTTAGTTTTTTTTCGTAGTCTAATCAACCTAATTGTGACAAATTGGCACCCAACGGAAAACACCTCCCCTGCAACGGCGCCAAAAACATGGTCGCTCCAAAATGCAACCCAAGAGCACAACCAAAAACTTGGTCAGCCTCGGATACACACCCGGAGAACGATTGTAGTTTTACCGCAAGCGCACGGTCAAGTGGCGAGCGGGTATCGAACATGAGGAGGTGGTGTTGGCTCCAATCTATCCTAGGTTGATTTGACTACGATGGTTTTATTGGTGGAGATGTGTATGGAATGATATAATGGAAATGGTGATGGATGTCGGTGTCGGAGATAGAGAAGTTGGATAAAATATCTATTCAAATACAATATAATAAAATGTGTCTAGGGCTAGGGAATCCCCACTACGGACCATCATGCATCATTGTGAATAGTGAATCTCAGTATTACTAGACTTGCGTTGAGGTGAACTAGTCGTAACTGAATATAGAACCAAGCTCACGCTCTCGTGCTATTGCCGGTCAATAGCAACCTAGATTAGGGCCCAATCTCTTGTAAACCCTAGCCTAAGCCACTAGCATTAGGATCGACATCATCGTTCAATCACCCCTCGAGCCCACTCTCGTGCAAACTCGAGTTACGATCTAGGTTGTGATAGTTCGTATTCGTCCAATCTCTTGCAAACGACTATGGGTATAGAATCACAATTAAAAATCCTAGCTTTGGCCCAATCTCTTGCAAACCAAATCTAGAGAAATCCAATTGTCAACCTAAATCGAATTTCTAGGGCTTCCCATCGATTGGAATCCAATCTCTTGCAAACCCCAAATCGATGGAAATCCCTAGCAATCCGTAATAAATCAATCACAACCTAACCTCCTAGCAATTCTAGCAATTTAGAGAGTCATTCATCACAAATATGAAATTAGATCCATAGGGTTCATCCCCAAACCCTAGAACAACAAATCTACTCTAGCATAGCAATAAGGATATGAGAATCAATATAAATCATTGCTTGCATACAAAAAGATAGAAAAACAAAGATTCAAATAAAAAGAAAAAAAATACTTAGCTTGATGAAGATCTTCAATCCAAAATACAAGCTTTTGGATCCAAGAGGGGGCCTAGGGCATGGCCTAACCTCTAAAATAATCCTAAGAAAAACATATATGGGGGCTAAGAAAACATAGGGGATCTCCCTATAATGGTGGCTACAAACCCCTTAAATACTCTCCCAAAACCCTAGCAAGAAACCCTAGAAAACCCCTCAAATTTGTGCCCAAAAACAGTCCAAACCGCAACTTAAAATCTGGGCCCAGGCCACACTCGGCCGAGTGGAAAATGTGACTCGGCCGAGTGGAAATTCCAGCACTGCAGCATCAACTTGCAGAAATTCTCCAGATTTCATCCGACCTCCAATTTGCACGTTCTTGACGGTGTTGGAATCATCATGAAGTCTACTATCCATAAAAAATATGAGAAAAATTCTTTACTTGCTGGAATGATAACATATTTCAAAAGAGTGGGAGGCTATCTGAAAATCTGGGCGCTGCATGTCCTCGGCATCACTCGGCCGAGTTGACTTCTATACTCGGTCGAGTGGGCTTCTCTACTCGGCCGAGTGATAGACCCTGTAAAATTCCAGTAAGTCAGGGGTCTTGGGGGCCTGTCTTCGGAGGTGACTCGGCCGAGTGGCTTTACTCACTCGACCGAGGGGCATTCGGTAATCGGCCGAGTCGGAACCCTCAATCGCCTGACGGATTCCAGTAAGTCTGGGATTTTTGCTTGCCGTCGTCGTGATGCCACTCGGGCGAGTGGTGTCTCCATGCTCGGCCGAGTGGGATGGCGATGCTCGGCCGAGTGCACGCTGATACTCAATCTGCTGCGTGTCCGATCTGGCCGGCCGAGCGGGCTTCTTTGCTCGGCCGAGTGACTCCTTTACTCGACCGAGTGGCATGCTGAAAATGCCTAATCTTCTCCGTTTCTCCTCCTCGTCGCTCCTACGGAGTTCCTTCTTCTTCCACCCGTCTCCCATCACCGAATAGCCCTGAAAAGAGCCTTGGGTGACGCTCCGGAGTGGGTGCAAGTCCCTTAAGCTCCTTTTTGCTCCCGATCGCTCCATATTTCCTGAAATCCGACAAAAACAAGAAATAGTGAAAAGTAACGCAATATCGTCGAATACTCGTGAAAAGCGTGATATGGGTGATCGAAATGGCATGCAAATATGCAGAAAAAAGGTGTAAAATATGGACCGATCAGTATTCAGGCTTGCCTGAGCCAGATCCTTGCCCGACTGCCTCCGCCACCCACACCCACCCAGCGTACACCTCGCCCACCACCTCCGCCACAGGACGGTGCTTGTGCACTCCCACCCCCTTAGGCACACACTGGATGCCTTTCATATTTTTGCTGTCGATTCGCTGGATATTTTTTGTGAGCCTGCTGATTTTTCATCCATCCTCCACACACGGTTTTGGTCACATTTTGGTTTTATCTGTCTATACCTGTTTGAGAGAGAGGGAGTACTTTTTGGGGACACTCATATCTGCACTATTTTGAGATCTGCATGCATCACCTGCATTCTCATTCATTTTCTTTCATTTTTTTCCATCATGCATGCATCCTCACCCTCCCCACCCATATTTTGTCTCTCGGTGTGCCACACTTCGCACATTGAGGACACTGTGCACTTTATCTTGGGGGAGTGAGTTCTCGCACTTTTCATTTTTTGTCGCCTTTTATTTTTATTTTCTCACATTTCTTCGTTTTTACACCTATTTTCACCCACTTTTTCATTTTTATCTTGCATCACGTTTTTTTTATTTTCTGAGTGCACTGCATTGTACAGTAGTTTTTATTTCCTTTTATCCTTATTTCTTTCATCCTTTTGCTAGAGATGAATTTTCTGTGATGATGATGACGTGGTGTTAGCTTATCTCTATATGCATACTTTCTTGTCATGCCTTAGTTTTTATTTCAGATATCATATACTATGTCTTGCTATGCATTCTAGATAGTAACATGCACCTTCACGTATGAATATGGATGAAATTCTTTTATTAGCTGAGTCTGATGATTTTTATTGTATACTCTTCATAGAAAACATACCAAGCTTCACGCATTGATTGCTTATATCTTGAGTACTGCTTTCCATTTCTTATATCACTTCTTATTGCATGAAAACTGTACGCTTCACTTTCAGGTTTAATGAATGTATGTTAGGTTGATATGACTGGATTAGTTTACTTTCTGAGATTAAACTGAGTAGATTACATTACTCTGCTGAAAGTTGTCGTGCACGTCCTATAGAGTGAACCGAGTGTTACATACATTTCTTTCTCCACATATCTTGAGCATTATTTCTATATTATATTCATTGGTGAATCTCCCTTTAGCGAATCCTATATGGGTATTTCCCCAACTATGAAATCCCATGCTCCAAAACCCCCAAAATCAAAAAGAAAAAATATATGAATATCTTTCTATCTTTTGATTTGGGATCTCAGATGTACATATGCTATGAAAAAAAAGAAAAAATATAAAAAAGGGAAAAAAGAGGAAAAAGAAAAGAGAAGAGAAAAGAAGCTTATACATGATCCCATCCCATACTCTTTCTCTCTTTCTTCCCTCTTTTATTTTTATTTTTATTGGTGCTCCAAAAATGGGGAATGTACTTATTGATTTATCTTATGCCACCACGCTTATAGATAAGCTTGGGGGAGAGGATCCAATGATGTGTGAGAGAGTGACTACTTGACTGTGCATGACAACCTAAGCTAGGTAATTTTCTATACTCGGTGAGATTACTAAAAGTTTTACGAAATCCAGGAATTGAAACTTAGCATGCATTTCATGAAAACCATACCTTTCTATTTTTATTGATCCATACTGTGTGATATCTTTTATACTCCAAATAGAAAGCATTCAATTGAAAAGTGTGTGGTCTATGATTATGTATACCGCTTTATATGCTTCAGACGATGTTAATACTAGAACGATTCCATATTTCATATTGTTTTGATATTCTCGGGTTATCTATTTTGAATGCATCCTTATATCATGATATCGAGATAAAAACCTTTAGCATGTGTTTTACATTCGACGTATGCTATATGAGTTAACAAAACCCACTTCCTGAAAAAATGATCTAGCACCTCTCTCTTTGCTTCCTTTCCTTATTTGTTTTCTATTTCTTCCCTTTTCATTTTTATTATTTTTTCCGTCGGGTTCGCCTTTTACTTATCTTCCTCGAGGACGAGTAAGAGGTAAGCTTGGGGGATTTTGATCACTCCATATGTTATACCTTTTTTCTGCATGTTTGCATGTCGTTTTGATCGCTCATATCATGTTTTTCATGATTATTCGACAATATTGCAATGCTTTTCACTATTTCTTGTTTTTGTCATATTTCAGGAAATATGGAGCGATCTGGAGCGAATTTGAGATCAAAGATTTGATCGCACTTAGGAGTGTCACCCACAGCTCATTCGAGGGCTTATCAGCAATAGAGGATGAGCGGAAGAAGAAGGAAATCAATAGGAGCGACAAGGAGGCGAGAGGAAAAAGAAACGAGCTCAGCAGCACATCACTCGGCCGAGTAGACCACTCACTCGGCCGAACAAGAATCCCTACTCGGTCGACCAGAACAGATATGCACAGGATGATTTCAGCGTATACTCGGCCGAACAAAGAAAGCCCACTCGGCCGAGTGAGAAAGTTCACTCACCCGAGTGGTACATGGAATTTGTCCAGAGAAAAGGCCCAAGTTACTGAAATTTTCAGAGATCCTGAGGAGGCCCACTCGGCCGAGCATGAATGCTCACTCGACCGAATGAAGAAGTCCACTCGGCCGAGCCACCCCTGAAGACAGACCCTGAGAACCCCTGAAGTTACTGTTTTTGTACAGGGCTTGTCACTCGGCCGAGTGACAAGGGTCACTCGGCCGAGTGATCCTCTCCGACTGTTGTTAGGGCTGCGATTTCTTGGCTGCGCAGGGGCAGTTTGGTCACGATTTTCTGGACGATTTTAGAGGGTATTTAAACCATGTTTTTACCCTAGTTTAGGAGAGTCTTAGACATTAATTTTTAGACTTTCTTTTAGGATTTTGACGGTTACTCTTTTGTGAATTCTCAGCTGGAGATCGTTGGCGTCAACATTGGTTTGTCTATTCTTTTTAAAAATTCAATTTTTATACATTATTTCTCTTTTGCAATGAATTGTGCCATGATCATTGTTCTTATTTCTGAGATTTGCATAATGTCTAGTGAGTAGTGCCGTCGTCCTAGGGCATATGGATGAACCCTATGGACCCTATCTCTGAATTGTGATGAATTTGTAGATTTTTTGCTAGAATTGATAATGGTTAGGTTGTGATCAATTTATTACGGGTAGCTAGGAATTCATATCGATTGGGATTTGCAAGAGATTGGATCCCAATTGATAGGAAGGCCTAGATATTCGATTTAGATTGACAATTGGATTTCTCTAGATTTGGTTTGCAAGAGATTGGGCCAAAGCTAGAATTTTTAATTGTGAATCTATACTAATATTCGTTTGCAAGAGATTGGACGGATAAGAACTATCACAACCTAGGTCGTAGATAGAGTTTGCATGAGAGTTGGCTCAAGATATGATTGAACAATGATGTCGTTCTTCACGCTAACGACTTAGGCTAGGGTTTGCACGAGAGTGGGCCATATCCTAGGTTTGCTATAGAACGACTATAGCGCGAGAGCGTGAGCTTGGTTCTACATTAAGTTGCGACTAGTTCACCTATATTCAAGCTTAGCAACAATGAAACTTATGAATCACAAGGATGAGAGACGGCCCGTAGTGGGGATTTCCTATCCCTAGACGCTTTTTATTATATTGATATTTTCCTGATACTTGAACGATTGTGACTATTACACCAAACTATTCTTGTTCTCTTGATAGCTAGGTGATTTGAGTAAGACACGGCCATTTGTCCGCCCTGAGTTTGATACCCGCTCGTCGCTACACCGTGCGCTTGTAGTAAGACTACAAGTCGTTTTTCGGGTGTACATCCGGACGCGATCAGGCGTTCGACAACGTCCCGGGCTCGTATCTCGTATGAAAAGTGGTCGCCATAAGGCATTGTGCAATGCGGAGGCACGGGTGGAGGACGTCAGAGGCTTTGGCCCGACTAGGGTCAAAGGCAAGGGGTGATCCTGTAATCCATGTCCAAAAGGCGTGGGTGTCGAATGACGGGGATGGGATGTGCATGAGGCTGTAAGCGCGGTCTGGGTTAGGGACAGCAGGCCACTGGAAGAATGCTCGGAGCATGTCAAGAGTGACCTGGCACTCCTGATCCATCAGGCGAAATGAGCATCCTCCAGGGGTCCGCTCAATAGAGCTAATGACCTCTAGTGTTGGTCGGATATAAGTGTCCGCCGACATCGACAAGAAATCATGCCACCCCATGTTGTCATACAGCTGGAGTAGCCCTTCTAGGACCCCTAGGCGTTCTAAGTCAGCGAGGTGCGCGAACCTAGTGGGTATGATCGAGCGATAGGAGATACGCTCAAATATGGCACGCTGGGCGTCGTCTCTGAACGTAATCCCCAGTGCATCGAACGTGGGGCAGGCTGTGCAGGAGGTGGAATGGGATCGGTAGGAGGCGGCTGTGTAGGTGGTGGTGGGCTAGGTGGCAGGGAGTCTGCCCTAGTGGAAGAGGAGCCAGGATCACCTGACTTCTTCTGCTTGGAAGCGGGCTCCCGAGTGTGTGGCCTAAGGCGAGGTGGCTTGTGTGCCGCGAGACGTGCCCACCCAAAATAAAAAATGCGACGTGCTATATAGTAAGTAGGGAACGAGTGTACCCGAGCACGATGCGAGAGCAAAATCTGAAGTGTGCGAAGAAACGCCTCCTCTGCGAAGCTCCGAGTGCGTCCAAAATCTCCCCAAAGCTCCCCCAAGTTAACCTGAAATGCAAACAATAAAATCAGCGACAAATATCAATAAATGTGGGGGAGATGGGGAATAATAGATATATATAGGAATTGATTTGAATTTGGGGCGCAATGGGCGTACGGATTGGGAGAATGGAGAAGAAAATGGATTTGGAGCGAAATGGGGGGTGAACGGCGGCGAGGGAGGCGATGCCGGTGAAGTGCGACAGCGGGGCGGCGTCGGCGACCGGCGGCAGTCGTCGGTCGACGGCGCAGCGGCCCCTCGGGCGAGGGACACGGAGGTTTGGGCGAAGGAAGTCGAAGCAGGCTCGGGTGCTGGGCGAGAATTTTGGGAAATTTTGCGTTTTTCGAAATTCACACAGCGCCTCGAACTTATTTACAAAGATGTACGACTCGGTCGAGTAACGAGTTCACTCGGCCAAGTGGGACTATGTATTCAAATTTCGAAATATCTCCCACAAGTTACGACTCGGCCGAGTGGCTTTTACCATTCGACCGAATGGACAAGTTCCACTCGGCTGAGTGGCATGGCCACTCAGCAATTTTTAGAGACTGCAGGGTTTCTGATTCACTCGGCCGAGTGACAAGTCACTCGCCCAAGTGGCAAATTATACTGTAAATCGCAGAAAATAACAGAGAGTTGGTCTGTAGGAACTTCCCTGATCTGTACTCCACTCGGCCGAATGGAGTCTTTGCTCGGCCGAGTGACATGTGTCACTCGGTCGAGTGGCTTCCTGTTTTCTGCAACGGCTCTCTGTTTTCGCTCTATTCTCTGTTTTTCTTCCTCCCGTCAGTCTCTGCCTTTTTTGAGGCCTGAGAGCATTCCTGGAGTGCTCTCCCTTGCCTTAGTCATCCTCCGTATAAAATATCTCTCGTTCTCCATCTCCTGTCAATAAACATAGAGCCTGTTGTCACGATTTTCATAGACGCTAGACTCTAAACACTAAGAAAAATCTAAATTAAAAATGAAAATCAACTAAGAATGATATAAAACCGTCGGGTTGCCTCCTGACAAGTGCTCGTTTAAGGTCTTGAGCTCGACCCCTTATGATTTTCGTTTAGTCCGTGATATTAGGCGCATGTGAGATACGCCCGTCGAATTTGCCGGGATGGCCACTTAGGTTTGGTTGTTGATGCTCGTTGGCCTTCATCGACGTCCCCTCATCATGGGTATAGTTGGGAGATAAGTCCCCCAAGCTTGAGCTAGTACCATTCTTCTTCTTCACTGTTAATGTCGATCTTTTATCCGGTGGAGCTTTCTTTGAATTGTCAGCCGTTGAGAGCTTGCAAAGCTCCCTTATCCTCGTGACATTAGCGTCGTCTTTATCATCGTCCGTAGAGCTATCCGGAGGGTCCTCTAACTTTTCTTCAATGCTAGAAGCTTGGCCTTCTTCAAGGCCGTCATCATGTAGAGCGCCAATAGAATGTGGAATGGCTTCGTCGATCACCTCGTCAAGGAGGTACACATAGTCCAACTCCTCTTGGTAGGGCATATGCTTCATGGCTTTGGGGATATGGAACTCAACCTCGACGTTGCCGACATTCAAAGATAAAGTACCCTCCCTCACGTCGACTATCACGCCGGCGGTGGCTAAGAACGGGCGTCCAAGTATAAGTGAAGTATCGCCCTCATCCTTGATGTCCATAATGACGAAGTCGCACGGCAAGCATATTCCTCCCGAAACTTGGAGCGGGATATTCTCTGCAATCCCTACCGGCCTAGTAACCCGACCATCCGTAAGTTGTATTCTCATGTCTGTTGGCTTCAAGTCGGTCCCCGTATTTAATTTTCGAAACATGCTAAGGGGCATTAGGCTCACACTTGCTCCCAAGTCCACTAAAGCCTTTTGTTGTGGTACTCCTCCAAGTGTGCATGAGATGCGAAAGCTTCCGGGATCCTTGAATTTTGTCGGCTCCTTTTCCCTCTGGGTAAACCAAGTTCCTTGCTCGGCAAGCATTATTTTCTCCTTTCTTTTCTTTCCCGATATTAAGTCCTTCAAGAACTTGGCATATGACGGGATCTCTACTATAGCATCTAAGAAAGGTATATTTAGACTAACTCCCCTCAAGTATTCAAGGAACTTGGCAAGACTCTTCTCAATATTGGCTCGTGCCAACCGTTGTGGAAAGGGCACCGGTGGCATGTATGTGCACTCCTCATTAGGCTTCTTAACTTCAGAATTTCCACCTTCTTGCGGCTCTTTTGTGCTCTCCTCTTCAATAGCCGGCTCTTTGTCGTCCAAAATCTCTAACACGGGCTCCTTGGTTTGGACCATGGTGGAAGTAGTGTCCTTCACGCCCCTAGTAGTAACCGCCACCACCGCATTTAAGTGGCCGGTATTGTTCCGTGGATTGGGCTCCGGTTGAGCCGGTAATTATTGAGTGTTTTTGTTAAGCAACACATGTTGCTCTCCAAGTAGCGCAACGACGGTATTAAGCGAGTCTTGTTGTGCCGTCAACCTAGTATTTATTTTTCTTTGCTCTACCATAAATTCATCCACCCTAGCTTCATGATCCGATCTTGGTTGTGCTTGTGGTGGGTTTGGAGCTCTCCAACTTTGATTATGACCCGGCGGCCTATATGGTCCCGCTTATTGCCTAGGCGAGTAGCTTTGTTGTGTTGGCCCCCTCGGTTGGTATTGAGGTTGTGGATGTGGAGGCCTAGCTTGAGGTTGTTGTGGTGACAGGTTTAGAGCCCCTTCATTATTCGCATACGACAATCCCGGATGATTCCTTGCGGCCGGGTTGGCCCAATAACCGGAGTTCCCCGTAACGTATTGCACTTGTTCCAATGCTCCTTCTCCATGCTCTCCTTCTACAAACATAGCTTGAGATTGGTCTTGCCAATCACTCATATTACCTCCCGGCGTAGATGTGGCGGGAGTTCCATGCGGCTCGGTGATATACTTCTCCAATCTATCCATGACCTTGTGGAGAGAGTCAAACATATTGGAAAGTGCTGCTACGGCATTGGCCTCATATATGCTTGTTGGCTTCAAGGAGGTAGAAGATTGCCCTCACTCGTCGCCCCACTGTTGATTATTAGAGGCCATCTCCTCTAATGGGGCCATAGCTTCATCCGGTGTCTTCGATAGAATGGCTCCGTTGGCGGTTAAATCTATGATTTGCTTAGTGCCCGGTTGGAGTCCATTATAAAAGCTGTGTACTAGCTCCCATGCTTCAATGCTGTGATGGGGGCACTGATGCTGAAGGTCATTGAAGTGCTCCCATGCCTCGTATAGAGTCTCATGCGGTCCTTGCTTGAAGGACATGAGTGCGCTCCTTATCTTCACGGTCTTAGATGGCAGGTAGAATTTATCATCAAAAGCACTAGCCAACTCATCCCACGTAGTGAAGATACCTTCAGCTTGCGTCCTCAACCAATATAGAGCTTTATCTCTGAGGGTAAAGGGGAAGAGTCGCAACTAGATAGCATCGACGGAAACACCCGGCATTTGAAAGGTGTCGCAATTGGACAAGAATAGCTGAAGATGATAATGTGGATTCTCATGGGAGTTCCCATGGAATGGGTCTTGTTGCATTAAGACCACTAATCCTGTTTTGAGCTCAAAATTCTTATCCACCATCAACTTCGGCATAGCGATGGAAGAAGTAGTGGAAGAAGTAGTGGAAGAAGGTCTTAGGCCGAAGCCTATCTCTGATAGATATTATCCTTGCCATACGTGCTGCTAATTCTTCCGGGGTCTCCGGTCGGTTCATACAAACGTCCTCTATGTTAAGTCTCTTCTTGGCTCTAATCCTCCTTTCGGTACGTTCGATCTCCGGATCAAATAATATATCCTCAGGATTCGCCGTTGATCTTGTGTACATGCACAGAAGAATAGAGCTTCGATGGAGTTGTTCGCACGATAGAGGTAAAAATAATAATAATAATAAAACAAAAAAGAAATAACTAGGTAAGGAAAATAAAACACTGTCGCCTCCCCAGCAACGGCGCCAAAAACTTGATCGCGTCCGGATGTACACCCGAAAAATGACTTGTAGTCTTATCGCAAGCGCACGGTGTAGCGGCGAGCGGGTATCGAACTCAGGGAGGACAAATGACCGTGTCTTACTCAAATCACCTAGCTATCAAGAGAACAAGAATAGTTTGGTGTAATAGTCATAATTGTTCAAGTATCAGGAAAATATCAATATAATAAAAAGCGTATAGGGATAGGAAATCTCCACTACGGGCCGTCTCTCATCCTTGTGATTCATAAGTTTCATTGTTGCTAAGCTTGAATATAGGTGAACTAGTCGCAACTTAATGTAGAACCAAGCTCACGCTCTCACGCTATTACCGGTCTATAGAAAACCTAGGATAGGGCCCACTCTCATGCAAACCCTAGCCTAAGCCACTAGCGTGAAGAACGACATCATTGTTCAATCGTATCTCGAGCCCACTCTCGTGCAAACTCTAGCTACGACCTAGGTTGTGATAGTTCTTATCCGTCCAATCTCTTGCAAACAAATATTAGTATAGATTCATAATTAAAAATCCTAGCTTTGATCCAATCTCTTGCAAACCAAACCTAGAGAAATCCAATTGCCAAGCTAAATCGAATATCTAGGCCTTCCTATCAATTGGTATCCAATCTCTTGCAAATCCCAATCGATATGAATTCCTAGCTACTCGTAATAAATTGATCACAACCTAACCATTATCAATTCAAGCAACAAATCTACAAATTCATCACAATTCAGAGATAGGGTACATAGGGTTCATCCCTATGCCCTAGGATGACGACACTACTCACTATACTTCATGCAAATCTCAGAAATAACAACAATGATCATGTCACAATTCATTGCAAAAGAGAAATAATGCATAAAAATTGAATTTTTAACAAGAATAGACAAGCCAATGTTGACGCCAACGATCTCCAGCTGAGAATTCACAAAAGTGTAGCCGTCAAAATCCTAAAAGAAAGTCTAAAAATTTTAGTCTAAGTCTCTCCTAAACCAGGGTAAAAATAGGGTTTAAATACCATCTAAAATCGTCCAAAAAATCGTGATCAAACTGCCCCAGCGCAGCCCAGAAATCGTAGTCCTAACAGTAGTCGGAGTGGGTCACTCGGCCGAGTGACCCTTGTCACTCGGCCGAGTGACAAACCCTGTACAAAAACAGTAACTTCGAGTGTTCTCAGGGTCTGTCTTCGGGGGTGGCTCGGCCAAGTGGACTTCTTCATTCGACCGAGTGAGCATTCATGCTTGGCCGAGTGGGCCTCCTCAGGATCTCTGAAAATTCCAGTAACTTAGGCCTTTTCTCTGGATGAATTCCATGTACCACTCGGGTGAGTGAAGTTTCTCACTCGGCCGAGTGGGCTTTCTTTGTTCGGCCGAGTATACGCTGAAATCATCATGTGCGTATCCGTTCTGTTCGGTCGAGTAGGGCTTCATGTTCGGCCGAGTGAGTGGTCTACTCGGCTGAGTGATGTGCTGTTGAGCTCGTTTCTTCTTCCTCTGGCCTCCTCGTCGCTCCTATTGATTTCCTTCTTCTTCTGCTCATCCTCCATCGCTGATAAGTCCTCGAATGAGCCGTGGGGGACACTCCTAATCACGTGCAAATCCCTTGATCTCAAATTCGATCCAGATCGCTCCATATTTTCTGAAATTCGACAAAAACAAGAAATAGTGAAAAGCATCGCAATATTTTCGAATAACCGTGAAAAACGCGATATGGGCGATCAAAACGACATGCAAACATGCAGAAAAAAGGTGTAAAATATGAAGTGATCAAAATTCCCTAAACTTACCTCTTACTCGTCCTCGAGGAAGATAAGTAAAAGGCGAACTCGACCGAAAAAATAATAAAAATGAAAAATGGAAGAAATAGAAAACAAATAAGGAAAGGAAGCAAAGAGAGAGGTGCTAGATCATTTTCTCAGGACGTGGGTTTCGCTTACTCATATAGCACACGGTGAATATAAAACACATGCCAAAGATTTTTACCTCGATATCATAATCATATGGATGCATTCAAAATAGAAAATCCGAGAATATCAAAACAGTATGAAATATGGAATCATTCTAGTATTAACATCGTCTGAAGCATCTAAAGCGGTATACATAATCATAGACCACACACTTTTCAATTGAATGCTTTCAATTTGGAGTATAATAGAAATCACATAATATGGATCAATAAGAATAGAAAGGTATGGTTTTCATGAAATGCATGCTAAGTTTCAATTCTTGTGTTTCGTAAAACCTTTAGTAATCTCACAGAGTATAGAAAATTACCTAGCTTAGGTTGTCATGCACAGTCAAGTAGTCACTCTCTCACACATCGTTGGATCCTCTCCTCCAAACTTATCTATAAGCGTGGTGGCATAAGATAAATCAATAAGTACATTCCCCTTTTTATGAGCTCCAATAAAAATAAATACAAAAGAGGGAAGAAAGAGAGAAAGAGTATGCGATTGGATCATGTATAAACTTTTTTTCTCTTTTCTTTTCTTTTTCTCTTTTTTTTCTCTCTTTTTTGCAAATATACATCTGAGATCCCAAATCAAAAGATAGAAAGATATACATATATCTTTTTTCTTTTTGATTTTGGGGGTATTGGAGCATGGAATTTAATAGCGGGGGAAATTCCAATATAGGATCCGCTTAAAGGGAGATTCACCAATGAATATAAGTATAGAAATAATGCTCAAGATATGTGGAGAAAGAAATGTATGTAACACTCGGTTCACTGTATAGGACGTGCACGACAACTTTCAGCAGAGTAATGTAATCTACTCAGTTTAATCTCAGAAAGTAAACTAATCCAGTTATATCAACCTAGCATACATTCATTCAACCTGAAAGTGAAGCGTACAGTTTTCATGCAATAAGAAGTGATATAAGAAAGGAAAGCAATACTCCAGATATAAGCAATCAATGTGTGAAGCTTGGTGTGTTTTCTACGAAGAGTATACAATAAAAATCATTAGACTCAGCTAATAAAAGAATGGCATCCATATTCATACATGAAGGTGTGGGTTACTATCTAGAATGCATAGCAAGACATAGCATATGATATCTGAAATAAAAACTAAGGCATGACAAGATAGTATGCATATAGAGATAAGCTAACACCACGTCATCATCATTACAGAAAATTCATCTCTAGCAAAAAGATGAAAGAGATAAGGATAAAAAGGAAATAAAAACTATTGTACAATGCAGCACACTCAAGAAATAGAAAAAATGTGATGCATGATAAAAAACGAAAAAGTGGGTGAAAATAAGTGTAAAAACGAAGAAATGTGAGAAAAAAAATAAAAGGCAACAAAAAATGAAAAGTTTGACAACTCACTCCCCCAAGCTAAAGTGCACAGTTTCCTCAATGTGTGAAGTGTGGCACACCGAGAGGCAAAATATAGGAGGGGAGGGTGAGGATGCATGCATGATGGGAAAAAAATGAAAGAAAATGATATGAGAATGCAGGTGATGCATGTAGCGATCAAAATATTCCAGATATGAGTGTCCCCAAAAAGTACTCCCTCTCTCTCAAACAGTTATAGACAGATATAACCAAAATATGACCAAAAAAGGTGTGTGAAGGAGGGGTGCAAAATCAGCAGGCTCACAAAAAAAATATCTAGCGTAGCGACAGCAAAAATATGGAAGGCATTCAGTGTGGGCCTAAGGGGGTTGGGATGCACCAGCACCGTCCTGTGGCGGAGGTGGTGGTCGAGGTGGACACTGGGTGGGTGTGGGTGGCGGAGGCAGTCGGGCAAGGATCTGGCTCAGGCAAGCCTGAATGCCAGGCAGTAAAGTGACCTGCCTCTCCACGGAGCTGACAGTAGCAGAGAGAGCCCTAAAGTCTCCTCTAAGTCCACTAACTGCCCTCTCTAGAGCACGGAGGTGCTGAACTAGAGTGTCGGGGGGAGGTGGAGAGGAGGGATGAACTGATGAAGCGCGGGGCTGTCTCGCACGGCTACTGTAAAGTATGGGTGCGACAGTGGTGCGGTGTGGTGATGATGTGCTCACAAAGTGACGCCCAGCCTCTGTGTGAGGCTGAGACGCATGAAGAGTAGAAAATTATGGAGCGGCAGCAGAGGTGGAAGTGGTGGCAAATAACGAAGCGGGCAGAGAGGTCAGTGACACAGAAGTGGGGACAGACGTCACTACGCTCTCGGAAAATACAGCAGCAGTGGAGACCGTGAGGTAGACGACTGGGGAGGTCATGGAGTGTGAAGGAAAAGACTCCCCAGGGGTCGAGAACAAAAATGAGGACAGGGTCTCTACCGCGGAAGCAAAGGAAGGCTCGTCGCACTCAACTATGGTGGGGGGACGCTCGGGGCTGGCAGCAGAAATGAGATCTATCGACATGGGCACAGTGGTAGTGGTGGTGGTGGGGTGGGTGGACTCAGCTAAAGTGCACCAGACACTAGCAGAAGTGTGAACAGAGGTGTCGGGAGGAGCAGACGAAGCAAGCACAGGCTGAGCGATCACAGGGTCAAGTGGTGGAAGGAGGGGCTCCTGCTGAGCACCCTCAGGCTCAAGCACGTACGCGATGGGGATGAGAAGATCCATCAGTGGAATCCACTCCCTGCCCGCGGGTCCAATATGCGTCCGAGCAGGGCTCGGGAGAATCATGTAATTTGCTCTATGGGGACCGTGCAGCCACATCCATTGGTGCTGACCATGAGGACGAAGCATCCTCATCTGGGCCATAACATCTATGGAAAGTGAGGTGGGGCCCGGTGGTCTCAGCAAGCCAGCTGGGAGGTCAACTCTGCACAAAAGAGCCAAGAGGGTAATCAGACCGCCACAACAAATAGGCGTATGAGCGCCGACAGAAATAATGAGGTGGTCGATGTACCAACTGGCAATATCGATCTCTATGGAGGGGACCAAAATGTCATCCCCATCAAAAACCCTAGAACGTGTCATCGCATAGAGCATGTACAGCTCTGGCGTCGATAACGTCCCGGGCTCGTACCTCGTAAGAAAAGTGGTCGCCATAAGGCGCTGTGCAATGCGAAGGCCAGACTAGGGTCAAAGGTAAGTGGTGATCCTGTAATCCGTGTCCAAAAGGCATGGGTGTCGAATGACGGGGGTGGGATGTGCATGGGGCTGTAAGCGCGGTCTGGGTCAGGGACAGCGGGTCACTGGAAGAATGCTCGGAGCATGTCAAGAGTGACCTGGCACTCCTGATCCATCAGGCGAAATGAGCATCCTCCAAGGGTCTGCTCAATAGAGCTAAGGACCTCTAGTGTTGGGCGGATATAAGTGTCCGTCGACACCGATAAGAAATCACGCCACCCCACATTTTCATACAACTGGAGTAGCCCCTCTAAGACCCCTAGGCTCTCTAAGTCAGCGAGGTGCATGAACCAAGTGGGTATGATCGAGCGATGGGAGATACGCTCAAATCTGGCGCGCTGGACGTCATCTCTGAATGTAATCCCCAATGCATCGAATGCCGGGGCAGGCTGTGCAAGTGGTGGAATGGGAACATCAGGAGGCGGTTGTGTATGTGGTGGTGGGCTAGGTGGCGGGGAGTCCGCCCTAGCGTAAGAGGAGCCAGGATCAACAGACTTCTTCCACTTGGAAGTGGGCTCCAGAGTGCGTGGCCTAAGGCGAGGCGGCATGTGTGCCACGAGACGTGCCCACCCAAAATAAAAAATGCTACGTGCTATATAGTAAGTAGGGAACGAGTGTACCCGAGCACGACGCGATGGCAAAATCTGAAGTATGCAAAGAAACGCCTCCTCCGCGAAGCTCCGAGTGCGTCCAGAATCTCCCCAAAGCTCCCCCAAGCTAACCTAAATTGCAAACAATAAAATCAGTGACAAATATCTATAAATGTGGAGGGAGATGGGGAGTAATAGATATATATAGGAATTGATTTGAATTTGGGGCGCAATGGGCGTACGGATTGGTATAATGGAGAAGAAAATGGATTTGGGGCGAAATGGGGGGTGAACGGTGGCGAGGGAGGCGGCGCCGACGAAGTGCGATGGCAGGGCGGCGTCGGCGACCGGCGTCGGTCGTCCGTCGGTGGTGCAGCGGTGCCTCGGGTGAGGGGCACGGCAGATCAGGCGAAGGAAGTCGAAGCGAGCTCAGGTGCAGGGCGAGAATTTTGGGAAATTTTGCGTTTTTCGAAATTCGCGCAACGCCTTGAACTTGTTTACAAAGATGTACGACTCAGCCGAGTGACGAGTTCACTCGGCCGAGTGGGACTATATAATCAAATTTCGAAATATCTCCCACAAGTTACGACTTGGCCGAGTGGCTTTTCCCATTCGGCCGAATGGACAAGTTCCACTCAGCCGAGTGGCATGGCCACTTAGCAATTTTTAGAGAGTGCAGGGTATCTGATTCACTCGGTCGAGTGACAAGTCACTCGCCCGAGTGGCAAATTATACAGTAAATCGCAGAAAATAACATAGAGTTGGTCTGTAGGAACTTCCATGATTTGTACTCCACTCGACCGAATGTAGTCTTTGCTCGGCCGAGTGACATATGTCACTCGGCCGAGTGGCTTCCTGTTTTCTGTAACGGCTCTCTGTTTTTTCTCTATTCTCTGTTTTTCTTCCTCCCGTCAGTCTCTGCCTTGTCCTGAGGCCTGAGCGCGTTCCTGGAGCACTCTCCCTTGCCTTAGTCATCCTTCGTATGAAAGATCTCTCATTCTCCATCTCCTGTCAATTAAAATAGAGCCCGTTGTCACGATTTTCATAGACGCTAGACTCTAAACACGAAAAAAAATCTAAAATAAAAATGAAAATCAACTAAGAATGATATAAAACCGTCGGGTTGCCTCCCGACAAGCGCTCGTTTAATTTCTTGAGCTCGACCCCTTATGATTTTTGTTTAGTGCGTGATATTGGGCACATGTGAGATACGCCCGTCGAATTTGCCGGGAAGGCCACTTGGGTTTGGTTGTTGATGCTCGTTGGCCTTCCTCGGTGTCCCCTTATCATGGGTAGAGTTGGGAGATAAGTCCCCCAAGCTTGACAAACCATGGGCATGATCTCAATACGGATTATCCTGGGGGTTTGGTAGGATTGACCGAAATACTTCCCTATATTCCCAATTTAACCTAGGGATTCAGATCTACATCACCCCCTAGGGTCTTAGGGCTAGCCTATCAACCCTAGAAAAGACTAGTCACTCATGACGTTATTGTCAAATAAAACACAATTTTTAGGGAAGAAAACGTTATAGGAAATTGATAGAAAAATAGATTAAGAAACTTACAGCGAGTAATTGATTCGGGTTCAATATTACATATTTAACCCCCCATTTACCCCTATTTTGTGCTCATGTAATGCTATAATGTTCTATAGTACATACGTATTTTCTACACATTTATTTATTAGAGAAAACACTTTATTTGAGCACAAAACAGTATTTAACGATGCAATTCTGCACATTTTATATTTTTCCTAGCTTGGCCTCGATCTCACGATTCCAACGACTATTTATTTGTATTTTTCTGAGACCTGTGCTAATTACTATGAATTTTTGAATGCAGAATACCATTTAAATGGAGAAATACGCACGAAAATACGAAAATACGGTCTCCGACCAATCACCGCTCGCCACGTGTCAGCCATCCGCCGCCTCCCGCTCGATCCAACGGCCCGTAGCGACGTAGAGGCGGAAATACGACGGGGCGACGTGGCCTCTTTTGCACCGTGCGATTGATATCCAACGGCGGATCCATTTCCAAGCCTAACGCGGATCTCAGCGAAACGGTGGCGACGTGGCTCAATAGCAGCGGTCCGATCATCATCCAACGGTCGCCAGGATCTCCGCTGCGAGTTCGAATACGCGGGCGACGTGGCGAAATCCAGGCCATCCGTTCTTCATCCAACGGTCCACGTGCGCCCCGCATTTTGAATTGAGAAGCGGTCGAAATCGAGCAATCGCAGTCGTTCGTCCATTGATCCGACGGTTAGGAGCGAATACGAATGGCCATCGAACCCGATTTCATTAGCGGGCAGCGGGCGCCGAGCGAAAACCCGTTAAGCATGCCACGTGTCGATCCCATGTTGAATACCGCATTTTTGAAAGTTGATCGGACGGTCACGGTTTGATCCGATCTGGATGTGCGGTTCAGATGAGTTCGGGTGCGGGTTTTGCAAACCCAATAAGCTTTTAAAACCCGCAATCTTATTATATAAGCGTATTTAGGGTTTTTTGAGCGTATTCAAGCAGATTGGGGCGTATTTTGAGTGTATTGGAGGCTCTAGGAGCCGTATTTTCCCCCTGAAAAATTCTGTAAAATTTCAGAGGCTTGTTTTATTATTTCCAGAGAGTTTGAAGTCTTTTCAAGGAGAATTGGTGATATTTTCTTCAACTTCTACCTCGTATTTTAGTGCTTTTCATCGTATTTTGCTATAATCTCAATGTATTTGGCTATGGATCTTGTTTATTCTGATATTATGAGTAGCTAAAACTTAATTGTGCTTGGTATGGCGTAGTTAGGGGCTATGATTTGTGTTTATTAGGTTGTATTCCTCGTGCTAAACCGTTAAACGTCGCTAAAATTGTAATCTTTGTTCGTAAATCGCCTTTTTCATATTCCAAAAGAATTGAGTTAGTCGATGATCGCCCCAAAAGGGTGAGTTTTGATCTCCCCAAAAGGGAGTTTCATACCATAGTTTTGATCTCTCCAAAAGAGAGTTTCATATCGTATTATAACTTTAGCGACGATCTTTTTGAATATTTTGGTTTAACCCCCAAAAGGGCATCTTCCGATGAATTGCTCCCAAAAGGAGAATTCATTGAGTTATATTGGGTATTTTCCGATGAATTGCTCCCAAAAGGAGAATTCATTGCGTTATACCTATCAACCAAATTAATACGAATCATCGATCCTAACGAACCCATACCATGTGCATACTTTTTATAGATATTTTCAGACACGATTTTCTATGTTTATTTTGTTCACGTGTTCACATCACCATCACCGTCACCATTGTTGAAGTGGTTAGTTTCTTTTCGTAGGATTTCTATTTGATTTGAATTGTGGTTGTAACAGATTTCTTCCCATGGATTCGACATCTGGACTCCCAGATTTTACTACTTGTACGGACTCTTGCGCTTGAGAGAGAGCACCTTCCGATCCCACCAAGTTTTTGGCGCCGTTACCGGGGAGGAATGGTTTGTGACTACAGTTTATTTCATTTAGAGGACCTTCGGTGAGATCTTTCCACTTTACTGTACATAAATTTTTTTTATTATTTTATTTTAATTTTTAAAAAATGGAGTATATGAATTTTTATTGCACGAACAATCTGTATGATGCACGGTTTGCTAATGCACACAAACATAGGATGGAAAAGCTCAAGATTGTAAATTTTAATCAAACCGATTGTGAAACTTTCTTTCAGGCCTGGAGGAGGTTCACAAATATCGTATCGAGCTATCCGCAGCATGGGTACACAAATAAAGAGCTTATGGCGTCCTTCCTAGAGGGACTACGACCACAGCTGCAGGTATTCTTGGGAGGCATGATGCCGACAGAGGCGTGGGAATATATGGAGTCCCTGCAAGAAAACGAAGAAACCGCGGAAGAGACTTCAGAGAGCGATTCAATGGAGCCTTCGTGCCTCGATCAAGAAGAGCAAAGCGTAGACGTACCTTTGCAATCCTTGAAAGAGGAAGCTTACCAGACTATTCAGACACAGGAGGCGACATCCCATCAATTCCAGGAGAATTTCCTTGCTCGGAGTCGGCAGATTCAAAATTCCATTGAAGATCTTACTCTGATTGCCACTTGCTTAGAAGAAGGTAATGCTTTTGAAACTCAATTTAAAGAATATAATACGAGTTCATCTTCTATTGCAGGAATATCGAGCGAGCCATGTTACGTTGAGGACACGAATATAAATATCCACATGGCAGAAAGTGTGTGCAAAAGAGAGGACGAGCTAGCAATTTTGGATGAACGAGAGGAGGAGACAGCTAGGGACAAGGGTTTTGAGATTATCGCCATGGAGTCAGAACCATGACCTCCTCCAGTTTTTTTCCAAAATCATTTATCCCTCTCCCCATTGATCGAGCATCGTACAGAGAGTAGTGCAAATCTTTCAGGGAGTAGTCGCCAACTTGCATTAATTTCCTTCACTTATTTTGATGACTACATTTGGAATAAGTTTATTTCAAAGAATTTTAAACTAAAATGGATTGACGTGACTCATCTCTTGCAGGATACAGGTGTACATCTTATAGAGATGCTGGGAGTTACGTTGCTGTGATCCAGTTTAGTCATTGGAGGAAGATTACTCGCCGAGGAGCGCAAGGAGCAAATTGAACAACTTCCTCCACCATCAAAGATTCGGGATCCGCCATTTGATCACGGTGTGTTCTTTCCAGTAGTGTAGTTTTATATGCTTTCTAGGTTGCTTGCTTGAATAAACTCGTACCTCTTCCGACATTGAGGACAATGTCCATCTTTGGTTGGGGGTGTGTATGAGACCTTAGGATTTTTTTTGAGAAGAATAAATCACCAAATCTCATCATTTTAAAACTCATTCATATGCCTCTAATGCGGATGATTATACATTAATTGTGTTCTAAAAATTGTTTATGGCTTGATTAATTATTTTTCCTTCATTGAATTGCAGTTAATATGCTATTCAAGAAAATTTTCAATTTCCATGATTAATATCTCGAAATAGTTTGAATTGATTTCATGCATGCTAATGTGATAGAAAAAGCTTAAGTATACATGATTTTAAAGAATAGTTTTCAAGTTGAAGAGGAATTTGGTCTTTGTTATTAATGTTTATATTCATGTTGATGGGTTTTGAGTTGCTTACAAAAAGACGGAGAAAAGAAAAGAAAAGAAAAATTTTTACATGAATGACAAATGAATGATGAAAAATGAATGAATAAGTATGTCACTAATAAATAACTTGGTTGGCTCGAGTAGTACAGTCCAAGGGGTCCTTCTTGGCCTAATGCCCTATGATCGTCTGATTTGGGAGCCATTGACCGGAAACTCACTCATTTGATGGAGCGATCCAAGTTATACTTTTTTCTGCGAATGTTGCTTGATGCGCGTTACGCGGAACGAATAAAAGAAAAGAAATGGTGAATATACTAAGAAACTTCAATACCCATGTCTTGAATGATTATTTTGATAGGCCAATTCCTTGGAAACATGAAAACTAGTTTATAACGGCGTGTTATACTTTCGCTTGCGCAAAACGATGCTTGCATGTTATTTATTCACACTAAATTAGAGAAAATATCATGTGATTGATTGTGTTCATGGATGTGTATATTGATGGTCAAGATCATGTTGGAATACGTATTATTGAGCCATGCCATGAGCGATTTGAAAGAACTTATTGTTTTATTACTCATCCGTATTTATCGCTATTTTTGCTAGAGACTAGCAAATCGCTAGTTGGGGGGTGTGATTCGGGTTCAATATTACATATTTAACCCCCCATTTAGCCCTATTTTGTGCTCATGTAATGCTATAATGTTCTCTAGTACATACGTATTTTCTACACATTTATTTATTAGAGAAAACACTTTATTTGAGCACAAAACAGTATTTAACGATGCAATTCTGCACATTTTATATTTTTCCTAGCTTGGTCTCGATCTCACGATTCCAACGACTATTTATTTGTATTTTTCTGAGACCTGTGCTAATTACTATGAATTTTTGAATGCAGAATACCATTTAAATGGAGAAATACGCACGAAAATACGAAAATACGGTCGCCGACCAATCACCGCGCGCCACGTGTCAGCCATCCGCCGCCTCCCGCTCGATCCAACGGCCCGTAGCGACGTAGAGGCGGAAATACGACGGGGCGACGTGGCCTCTTTTGCACCGTGCGATTGATATCCAACGGCGGATCCATTTCCAAGCCTAACGCGGATCTCAGCGAAACGGTGGCGACGTGGCTCAATAGCAGCGGTCCGATCATCATCCAACGGTCGCCAGGATCTCCACTGCGAGTTCGAATACGCGGGCGACGTGGCGAAATCCAGGCCATCCGTTCTTCATCCAACGGTCCACGTGCGCCCCGCATTTTGAATTGAGAAGCGGTCGAAATCGAGCAATCGCAGCCGTTCGTCCATTGATCCAACGGTTAGGAGCGAATACGAATGGCCATCGAACCCGATTTCATTAGCGGGCAGCGGACGCCGAGCGAAAACCCGTTAAGCATGCCACGTGTCGATCCCATGTTGAATCCCGCATTTTTGAAAGTTGATCGGACGGTCACGGTTTGATCCGATCTGGATGTGCGGTTCAGATGAGTTCGGGTGCGGGTTTTGCAAACCCAATAAGCTTTTAAAACCCGCAATCTTATTATATAAGCGTATTTAGGGTTTTTTGAGCGTATTCAAGCAGATTGGGGAGTATTTTGAGCGTATTGGAGGCTCTAGGAGTCGTATTTTCCCCCTGAAAAATTCTGTAAAATTCCAGAGGCTTGTTTTATTATTTCCAGAGAGTTTGAAGTCTTTTCAAGGAGAATTGGTGATATTTTCTTCAACTTCTACCTCGTATTTTAGTGCTTTTCATCGTATTTTGCTATAATCTCATTGTATTTGGCTATGGATCTTGTTTATTCTGATATTATGAGTAGCTAAAACTTAATTGTGCTTGGTTTGGCGTAGTTAGGGGCTATGATTTGTGTTTATTAGGTTGTATTCCTCGTGCTAAACCGTTAAACGTCGCTAAAATTGTAATCTTTGTTCGTAAATCGCCTTTTTCAGATTCCAAAAGAATTGAGTTAGTCGATGATCGCCCCAAAAGGGTGAGTTTTGATCTCCCAAAAAGGGAGTTTCATCCCGTAGTTTTGATCTCTCCAAAAGAGAGTTTCATATCGTATTATAACTTTAGCGACGATCTTTTTGAATATTTTGGTTTAACCCCCAAAAGGGCATCTTCCGATGAATTGCTCCCAAAAAGAGAATTCATTGAGTTATATTGGGTATTTTCCGATGAATTGCTCCCAAAAGGAGAATTCATTGCGTTATACCTATCAACCAAATTAATACGAATCATCGATCCTAACGAACCCATACCATGTGCATACTTTTTATAGATATTTTCAGACACGATTTTCTATGTTTATTTTGTTCACGTGTTCACATCACCATCACCGTCACCATTGTTGAAGTGGTTAGTTTCTTTTCGTAGGATTTCTATTTGATTTGAATTGTGGTTGCAATATATTTCTTCCCATGGATTCGACATCTGGACTCCCAGATTTTACTACTTGTACGGACTCTTGCGCTTGAGAGAGAGCACCTTTCGATCCCACCAAGTTTTTGGCGCCGTTGCCGGGGAGGAATGGTTTGTGACTACGGTTTATTTCATTTAGAGGACCTTCGGTGAGATCTTTCCACTTTACTGTACATAAATTTTTATTTATTATTTTATTTTAATTTTTAAAAAATGGAGTATATGAATTTTTATTGCACGAACAATCTGTATGATGCACGGTTTGCTAATGCACACAAACATAGGATGGAAAAGCTCAAGATTGTAAATTTTAATCAAACCGATTGTGAAACTTTCTTTCAGGCCTGGAGGAGGTTCACAAATATCGTATCGAGCTATCCGCAGCATGGGTACACAAATGAAGAGCTTATGGCGTCCTTCCTAGAGGGACTACGACCACAGCTGCAGGTATTCTTGGGAGGCATGATGCCGACAGAGGCGTGTGAATATATGGAGTCCCTGCAAGAAAACGAAGAAACCGCGGAAGAGACTTCAGAGAGCGATTCAATGGAGCCTTCGTGCCTCGATCAAGAAGAGCAAAGCATAGACGTACCTTTGCAATCCTTGAAAGAGGAAGCTTACCAGACTATTCAGACACAGGAGGCCACATCCCATCAATTCCAGGAGAATTTCCTTGCTCGGAGTCGGCAGATTCAAAATTCCATTGAAGATCTTACTCTGATTGCCACTTGCTTAGAAGAAGGTAATGCTTTTGAAACTCAATTTAAAGAATATAATACGAGTTCATCTTCTATTGCAGGAATATCGAGCGAGCCATGTCACGTTGAGGACACGAATATAAATATCCACATGGCAGAAAGTGTGTGCAAAAGAGAGGACGAGCTAGAAATTTTGGATGAACGAGAGGAGGAGACAGCTAGGGACAAGGGTTTTGAGATTATCGCCATGGAGTCAGAACCATGCCCTCCTCCAGTTTTTTCCCAAAATCATTTATCCCTCTCCCCATTGATCGAGCATCGTACAGAGAGTAGTGCAAATCTTTCAGGGAGTAGTCGCCAACTTGCATTAATTTCCTTCACTTATTTTGATGACTACATTTGGAATAAGTTTATTTCAAAGAATTTTAAACTAAAATGGATTGACGTGACTCATCTCTTGCAGGATACAGGTGTACATCTTATAGAGATGCTGGGAGTTACGTTGCTGGGATCCAGTTTAGTCATTGGAGGAAGATTACTCGCCGAGGAGCGCAAGGAGCAAATTGAACAACTTCCTCCACCATCAAAGATTCGGGATCCGCCATTTGATCACGGTGTGTTCTTTCCAGTAGTGTAGTTTTATATGCTTTCTAGGTTGCTTGCTTGAATAAACTCGTACCTCTTCCGACATTGAGGACAATGTCCATCTTTAGTTGGGGGGTGTGTATGAGACCTTAGGATTTTTTTTTGAGAAGAATAAATCACCAAATCTCATCATTTTAAAACTCATTCATATGCCTCTAATGCGGATGATTATACATTAATTGTGTTCTAAAAATTGTTTATGGCTTGATTAATTATTTTTCCTTCATGGAATTGCAGTTAATATGCTATTCATGAAAATTTTCAATTTCCATGATTAATATCTCGAAATAGTTTGAATTGATTTCATGCATGCTAATGTGATAGAAAAAGCTTAAGTATACATGATTTTAAAGAATAGTTTTCAAGTTGAAGAGGAATTTGGCCTTTGTTATTAATGTTTATATTCATGTTGATGGGTTTTGAGTTGCTTACAAAAAGACGGAGAAAAGAAAAGAAAAGAAAATTTTTTACATGAATGACAAATGAATGATGAAAAATGAATGAATAAGTATGTCACTAATAAATAACTTGGTTGGCTCGAGTAGTACAGTCCAAGGGGTCCTTCTTGGCCTAATGCCCTATGATCGTCTGATTTGGGAGCCATTGACCGGAAACTCACTCATTTGATGGAGCGATCCAAGTTATACTTTTTTCTGCGAATGTTGCTTGATGCGCGTTACGTGGAACGAATAAAAGAAAAGAAATGGTGAATATACTAAGAAACTTCAATACCCATGTCTTGAATGATTATTTTAATAGGCCAATTCCTTGGAAACACGAAAACTAGTTTATAACGGCGTGTTATACTTTCGCTTGCGCAAAACGATGCTTGCATGTTATTTATTCACACTAAATTAGAGAAAATATCATGTGATTGATTGTGTTCATGGATGTGTATATTGATGGTCAAGATCATGTTGGAATACGTATTATTGAGCCATGCCATGAGCGATTTGAAAGAACTTATTGTTTTATTACTCATCCGTATTTATCGCTATTTTTGCTAGAGACTAGCAAATCGCTAGTTGGGGGGTGTGATTCGGGTTCAATATTACATATTTAACCCCCCCATTTAGCCCTATTTTGTGCTCATGTAATGCTATAATGTTCTCTAGTACATACGTATTTTCTACACATTTATTTATTAGAGAAAACACTTTATTTGAGCACAAAACAGTATTTAACGATGCAATTCTGCACATTTTATATTTTTCCTAGCTTGGTCTCGATCTCACGATTCCAACGACTATTTATTTGTATTTTTCTGAGACCTGTGCTAATTACTATGAATTTTTGAATGCAGAATACCATTTAAATGGAGAAATACGCACGAAAATACGAAAATACGGTCGCCGACCAATCACCGCGCGCCACGTGTCAGCCATCCACCGCCTCCTGCTCGATCCAACGGCCCGTAGCGACGTAGAGGCGGAAATACGACGGGGCGACGTGGCCTCTTTTGCACCGTGCGATTGATATCCAACGGCGGATCCATTTCCAAGCCTAACGCGGATCTCAACGAAACGGTGGCGATGTGGCTCAATAGCAGCGGTCCGATCATCATCCAACGGTCGCCAGGATCTCCGCTGCGAGTTCGAATACGCGGGCGACGTGGCGAAATCCAGGACATCCGTTCTTCATCCAACGGTCCACGTGCGCCCCGCATTTTGAATTGAGAAGCGGTCGAAATCGAGCAATCGCAGCCGTTCGTCCATTGATCCGACGGTTAGGAGCGAATACGAATGTCCATCGAACCCGATTTCATTAGCGGGCAGCAGGCGCCGAGCGAAAACCCGTTAAGCATGCCACGTGTCGATCCCATGTTGAATCCCGCATTTTTGAAAGTTGATCGGACGGTCACGGTTTGATCCGATCTGGATGTGCGGTTCAGATGAGTTCGGGTGCGGGTTTTGCAAACCCAATAAGCTTTTAAAACCCGCAATCTTATTATATAAGCGTATTTAGGGTTTTTTGAGCGTATTCAAGCAGATTGGGGCGTATTTTGAGAGTATTGGAGGCTCTAGGAGCCGTATTTTCCCCCTGAAAAATTCTGTAAAATTCCAGAGGCTTGTTTTATTATTTCCAGAGAGTTTGAAGTCTTTTCAAGGAGAATTGGTGATATTTTCTTCAACTTCTACCTCGTATTTTAGTGCTTTTCATCGTATTTTGCTATAATCTCAATGTATTTGGTTATGGATCTTGTTTATTCTGATATTATGAGTAGCTAAAACTTAATTGTGCTTGGTATGGCGTAGTTAGGGGCTATGATTTGTGTTTATTAGGTTGTATTCCTCGTGCTAAACCGTTAAACGTCGCTAAAATTGTAATCTTTGTTCGTAAATCGCCTTTTTCAGATTCCAAAAGAATTGAGTTAGTCGATGATCGCCCCAAAAGGGTGAGTTTTGATCTCCCCAAAAGGGAGTTTCATACCGTAGTTTTGAT
This sequence comes from Scilla litardierei, assembly GCA_030789695.1. NCBI lineage: Eukaryota > Viridiplantae > Streptophyta > Magnoliopsida > Asparagales > Asparagaceae > Scilla > Scilla litardierei. The sequence continues at coordinate 49,327,118 of CM061131.1, read as the reverse complement.
CTCTCCAAAAGAGAGTTTCATATCATATTATAACTTTAGCGACGATCTTTTTGAATATTTTGGTTTAACCCCCAAAAGGGCATCTTCCGATGAATTGCTCCCAAAAGGAGAATTCATTGAGTTATATTGGGTATTTTTCGATGAATTGCTCCCAAATGGAGAATTCATTGCGATATACCTATCAACCAAATTAATACGAATCATCGATCCTAACGAACCCATACCATGTGCATACTTTTTATAGATATTTTCAGACACGATTTTCTATGTTTATTTTGTTCACGTGTTCACATCACCATCACCGTCACCATTGTTGAAGTGGTTAGTTTCTTTTCGTAGGATTTCTATTTGATTTGAATTGTGGTTGCAACAGATTTCTTCCCGTGGATTCGACATCTGGACTCCCAGATTTTACTACTTGTACGGACTCTTGCGCTTGAGAGAGAGCACCTTCCGGTCCCACCAGTAATAGATCTCAAAGAAAAACCATGATTCCAAAAACACGAGAATAGCAAATAAACATCGAATAAATTCGATCAAATAATCGTCAAAATTTTAATCTAGATCTAACAAGTTTTTCCTCCTAATCTCCTCTCCAAAATTCTGTTCAAAAACTAACAAAATGAATCGCCCTCTCAAACGCTGTCAGAGCACACACTTCACTCCCCCAGGTGCGCAACAGCCGCTCCCAAAATCTTTCCAAAAATGGCTTTCAGCATCGTCGATCGAGTGGGTGACTCTGTCGAGCAGTAGGTTGCTCGGTCGGTTGCTCGGGCAGAGCAGCTGTACTGCTCGACCGAGCACGACAGTGAATCGCATTCCTCAAAAATCTTCATTCTGTCTGCTCGGCCCGAGTCATCTCTGCTCGGTAATGCAGACAGCTGACTCGGGCGTTGAAGAAGTTGCTCGGGCCGTGCAAGAGCTGCTTCAGCCTCGGAAGGTTGGCGTTGCTCGACCGAGTACATTGGTGCTCGGTCCGAGCAATCCGCGTATCAGCCGCTTCTTCTCCATTTGCATCTGCTCGACCGAGCAGCTGCTCTGCTCGGTTGAGTCGCCTGGGAAACTCTTTCCTGGAGCTTCTTGTAACGGCCGCTTTCCGACCGTTCATATTTTCTACGTGCACGTACCTTTCGTGCACGTATTTTATTTGGCTCTTTCTTGGTTTCGGTATATACGATGTGATATGCCGTTGTGACCGTATGGAAGTGTAGAATTTTATGGTAGTCTTTGGGAACGTCATTTCACGTCTCGTTTTCTCGCAAAACAGCTTTGAATGGAAGCGTGTTTTGGTCTTTTGGCATCAATACGCGGTTCCCGATTTTACGATAATTTTTGGTAGGTGTAACACGCGATCAGACACCGTAGCCCCGTACTTCTTGTCTCCATGATAGTCCCGGTATTTTCGGATTTTTTTTCCGATGCCCGTAGTGGAAGATATCTCCTAATCAATTCTCAGCCGTTGATTAGCCGCTAATCTATTTGAATTTCAAAATTAATCACATCCCTAATTTTTCTCCCACATTTCATGGCTATAACTATTAGCCACTATCTGTACCTCCTCTTTTCCCTAACTATACTCTCCTTATCTCTATCTCCCTCCCGCACTTAACCTAAAGTCTAGAGGCACTTAGCATATGTTTCCATCTTAAAAAAACCAATTCATCAAAAGCCCTAGGTCACGCATGGGCACATACCCAGCCGCCACCTCCCTTACTTTGGCTACTCACTCATGCATCCTCCTCCTCCACGCGGCCACCAGCTCCTCCTCCATCTCCTCCTCCCAAGGACCTCAAAAACCCAAGCAAACAAGCCATTGGCCAATTTTTGTGAAGCCGTGAACCCATCGCCGGAAAACACCGTCGGCCGCCGCTCTTCGGCGATCTCCGGCAGACACCACCACTTCCCTCGGATCCCCCTCGACCTCCCCTAACACCTGCAACCTCTCTCCTCTCATCTCCCTCCATCAAAACCCCTCAAAACTCCATGAACACACACCAAAAGGACAGCCCAGCCCAGATCTGTGCGCCACCGGAAAAACGGCCGGCCGGCCACCTCCGGCCACCCCCTCCGGCCATCTCCACCTCCACTCAACTCCCCTTTGACCCCCCAATCATCTCCAACTCCCCTTATCCTCTTTTCTCATCTCTACCTCCTCGAAACATCTCCCGGGCTCGACTTAACGACAGTTTTACAGATCTGCGCCACCGCCGGAAAAACTCGCGTCCACCGGCCATCCGGCCACCTATGATGACCACCCTACCGCCGTTGAATTTCTATCGAAACCTCCTACCAACTGCAATTTCTCTTACACTCATAGCCCACCTGTAGCCCCGTGAATCCTCGTCAGAACACGCCGTATCGGCTGTTTTTCACCGATCTGGAAGCTGAACTTCGACGCCCGCACACGATCACCTCCGACCACCCTCAGTGACAACGCCCGTGTTTAGGTCTTAGACTTTTATAACTGTTAAAATGTGAACAAATAGAACCGGACGTGAAATGATAGCGTCCGGGACGTCCATTGACAGCTTAGACTTGACGACGAAGTCTAAGCTCAACAACAACTTTTAACACCTTCGGGTTATCTTGTGTGTGCATGCGTGTGGACCCCCTAGAAGAACCATTCATGTCTTGTCATGTCGTGTCTTGTTTTTGCATAACCTGCGGGAAATAGGACACTCACCAAGCTAGAGTGAGTGATCCCTTGTACGGACTTGTCTTGTGCACTTGGGTTGGGGTAGGGTTGAGCGTGCGCACGGGGAGAGGGTCTGATCCCCCTCGAATCGTAAGGCGTGAACCCTTCGAGTCACACGTGTCTTGTCTTGTCCTGTCTTGTCTTGTCTTGTCACGTCTTGTCTGGACCCGTTTAGGTTAGTCCCGTAGTCCGTAGCACACGCTATGGCTACTACTTGACGCGTTTTACTTTTCCTGCTCCGTTTACCTTCTTTTGTTACTATGTTACAACCCCAGCATGCTAATCAACCAGTAAATCATTGCTTAAAGTTTCAGTACACTTGCAATAGAGTCTAACCCTCTCTTGTAGACTTTACCTGACGTACAGTTCCTTTCTTTTGGGTGCTGTACGTCAGGTGTTGAGCCAGAGTACGTTGACGAGGCGGATCTGCCAGAGTACGTAGAGCCGGAGGACGTCGGCCCAGAGTACGTGCCCGAGGAGGACCAGACCTTGGGGTCTTTTCCGTCGCTGCCTTTCAGATGTTACTACTTTTAGTTTGCTCTCTTTTGGTAGTTGTTGCCATGCTTAGGCTTCTCTTTTTAGACTTTTGTACTCGCTGGATATTATCTCTCTATATTAATGAATGCCACTTTCTTTCTGTACTTTCTATTGTTCCAAATCTTATTAATGCAAGAACCTGAAATTTTTAAGATGGTACCCCTACAGACGCTTATTGGGTCCGAGCATCATAGCTCCGGCCCAAGCGGGCCTTAGTCACGCTTCGCCTCCGTAGTTTTGGGTAGCTGGGCGTGACAGGTTTTAGTGGTGGCCCATGCAGGTCATGCAAAAAGTTCGGAACAATAAGAGTATTGCATTCATTTAATATCCATGTACACGTCTAATTTAGGTTTTCCCAGTCTTACGTAGTAGGAAGACTTAGGTAGACGTCCCAGTTTAATAATCAGACGCCTTGGTTAAGAATTAGTCATCCTCGTCTCAGGATACCCTAGTGGCCTCTCACCCGGTTCTGACCATGTTAGATTCCTAGTGTCCTTCTATTATTCGTTCGCTCGGTCCATCGACTTCGGGCCCAGCAGAACGTAATCTTGATTCTCTTAGGGCCCTTCCCTGATATATCTCTATTATAGTCTAGTTCATTAGGAAGACTTAGTGCTGAGTTCTCCTGATCTTTAGACAGCCCGTTAATTAGAACCCCTGACTTCTAGCATCTTCCTGATCATTACACTTCTATGTTATCGGCCGTAGAGTTTCATCGTAGCTTTCTTGAATCATATCCTAGTTATATCCATCATGCAATCATTTTCCTTTCCCCCGATTCACGTGATCTCTTCCTAACAATTATCGTTGATCCTTCGAATCTTTCCCTTTGCCAATCATGTCTTCCTCTAAAAGTATTTTCGAAATTCCTTATTTAATTCTTCGCTCAGTTTAACTTCTTTGAAAACTCTTATTAAATATTTAAATTCCTTACTTTCGGTTGAGTTAAAATTCTTTCACTGATTTTGAAACATTCTTAGTCGTAATTTTTATTAGTTACTATCTCGTAACTATTTTCTAAACTGGTATCATTCATATTTCAATTTAAAACTTTGTTCTCGTTCTGAAAATTCAATGTATCTTTTTTTTTCTAAAACTACGAAATTTATTTCTAAACACTTACCATACGTACTTTTAGAATATTTTCTAAACTAAAGATAACTTCAATTTTTTTATATATCAGTTCTATGTTCATCGTGCTCACATTTCAAAATCCTTGTATAAACCTAACTTCATTTGCAAAGCAATCGTTTCTCACCCTCCCCTTCTTTCCTTCGTCTAACTCCTTCCGAGTTGTAGTTCTCTACCATCGGCTCACTTTTTCTACATATTTTTTAAGTATAAAAGTATATGATACCATATTTTGCACGAAATCCTTCTTTCATCTTTTAATCATTTAGAGCAATATCTTTGTTTCATCCAATCAGTTATCTCCTTATCCTCGCCTTATCCAAACTCGTTCTTTCCGATCTTGTTTCGTTTCACTTTTGGTTTCGGTTTCTTTTGTGTAGACATCAGTTGCCTATGTCATCTCTAGTTAGTAGTGGGCACATTGGGTTGTGATGTCGTCATGGTGCATGTATATAGGTAGAGTGTGTGGACCTGTATGAGTGTGTTACCCTTAGAATCTTAATGAATGTCCCTAGTGTCATGTGGTATACTCAGTGTTATCCGTGATATAGGTATGAAGTTGTCTGAATGATGGTATTCATATATGTGTGAATAGCGTCATAGCAGGCAATTCCTTAGACTTAGTCTTTCGTACTATTGAACAGTTTATCTTGGCTGCATGTGATTGTATCAAAACTTTTTTTTTCTTTTAAACCAAATCTTTAAAGTTTTGAAACTAGCCACACGAGATCACAACCCCTTATCCTCCCTCGACCAATACCACAACCTTACCCGTTCTTTTTCCACATGTTTTTAAAATTATGACTTTGGGCTTAAAACTTTCTTTTCTTTTCCTTCCCCCTTCGGGAGTGTGTGTGTTTTTATTGTTATGATATTGTTAGTACTAGCTATTATTGATATAGGATTATGGTTGCGGGTAGGCATAGGGTGAGGTGAGATATGTCGTAGCGGTGATAGCTCTTGAACACAAAGATATTAGATTAGATTTCCTTCGGATGAAAAGAATGAGCTGTCCAAGACTTATTTATAATACCGATGTGTGACGGACTCAATGGAGAATTCTGGTCGGATGAAATTATATGCGGGGAGATGATAACTTATCAAACTTGAGACTTAGACGAGTGGTAGATAGGAGTAGCTACGGAGTATAGTATGAGTTAGGGTGATCATGAGAATGAGTAGAGCATTTAAAGCATCAAGACTTGATTGTTAAGTTAACGTCAGAAGACATTGGGAATAACATGACGTGTTGAGATAAATGGATGGTTAGGTAGTCGGACTTAATATTGGTTGGGATTAGTTATAATGAGTAGGATAAGATGTGATTTTGATAGTTCAATTATTTGGCGGATAAATTTATAGGAAGATATGACAAGGAATGTATTGAGGACACTGCGATTGTTGATTTGTGAAAGGTGTTATAAGATAGACAAAGTTTTTGTCTTGGATTGGTGATTGACTAGAACATCATTTTAGGGATTGATTAATATTGGGAAGAGATTGAGAAATTTGAAGATGTTATTGAGCGATGATGTTTAGTGGAGTGGTATGGTATTAGAAGATGATTATTTTTCTTTTATGAGAACTTGGAGTTGGATATTTGAACAGCAGTGATGGGTCTGTAGTTAAGTGTTAGGATGTGAGTTTAGTCGTGGCATTATCCAGTGAAAAGAGGGGTTATGATGGATTATTTGAGGAACGATGTTGAAGTTATAGGGTTAGAGATCATTGTGTGAAAGATGGGAGTTATAGGCTTAAGTGTTTATAGATATTATTATTATTATTATTATAAGTGATTCCGAGGACGGAATCATTTCTAAGGTGGGTAGAATGTAACGGCCGCTTTCTGACCGTTCGTATTTTCTACGTGCACGTGCCTTTCGTGCACGTATTTTATTTGGCTCTTTCTTGGTTTCGGTATATATGATGTGATATGCCGTTGTGACCGTATGGAAGTGTAGAATTTTATGGTAGTTTTTGGGAACGTCATTTCACGGCTCGTTTTCTCGCAAAACAGCTTTGAATGGAAGGGTGTTTTGGTCTTTTGGCCCCAATACGCGGTTCCCGATTTTACGATAATTTTTGGTAGGTGTAACTTGCGATCAGACACCATAGCCCCGTACTTCTTGTCTTCACGATCGTCCCGGTATTTTCGGATTATTTTTCCGATGCCCGTAGTGGAAGATATCTCCTAATCAATTCTCAGCCGTTGATTAGCCGCTAATCTATTTAAATTTCAAAATTAATCGCATCCCTAATTTTTCTCCCACGTTTCATGGCTATAACTATTAGCCACTATCTGTACATCCTTTTTTTCCTAACTATACTCTCCTTATCTCAATCTCCCTCCCGCACTTAACCTAAAGTCTAGAGGCACTTAGCATATGTTTCCATCTTTAAAAAAACCAATTCATCAAAAGCCCTAGGTCACGCATGGGCACATACCCAGCCGCCACCTCCCTTACTTTGGCTACTCACTCATGCATCCTCCTCCTCCACGCGGCCACCAGCTCCTCCTCCTACATCTCCTCCTCTCAAGGACCTCAAAAACCCAAGCAAACAAGCCATTGGCCAATTTTTGTGAAGCCGTGAACCCATCGCCGGAAAACACCTTCGGCCGCCGCTCTCCGGCGATCTCCGGCAGCAGCCACCACCTCCCTCAGATCCCCCTCGACCTCTCCTAACACCTGCAACCTCTCTCCTCTCATCTCCCTCCATTAAAACCCCTCAAAACTCCATGAACACACACAAAAAGGACAGCCCAGCCCAGATCTGTGCACCGCCGGAAAACGGCCGGCCGGCCACCTCCGGCCACCCCCTCCAGCCATCTCCACCTCCACTCGACTCCCTTTTGACCCTCCATTCATCTCCAACTCCCCTTACCCTCTTTCCTCATCTCTACCTCCTCGAAACATCTCCCGAACTCGACTTAACGACAGTTTTACAGATCTGCGCCACCGCCGGAAAAACTCGCGTCCACCGGCCATCCGGCCACCTACGATGACCACCCTTCCTCCGTTGGATTTCTATTGAAACCCCCTACCAACTGCAATTTCTCTTACGCTCATATCCCACCTGTAGCTCCGTGAATCCTCGTCGGAACACGCCGTTTCAGCTGTTTTTCACAGATCTGGAAGCTGAACTTCGACACCCACGCACGATCACCTTCGACCACCCCCGGTGACAACTCCACTGCCGTTGGCTTCGTCTTGAATTATTTTACCTTCTGCAACTTCCGGTTTTTTCTTTTCATCGCTGGAATTCCGCTGAGTCGCACGACAACGGCCGTTGCGCAAATCTGTCCTCTCCGGCTTCTCACGGCCACCCACCACCGTACGCTCACGCCGTCGGCCACCCACCAGGCCGAGCATATTCCTCTGGTCCTACTTCATCTACCGAAATCCCCTTGGACTCTCGGAGTTCACGTACGTTGCCGCACGCACGTACTTTTAGCCGACGTCACCGTTATCGTGAAGATCCGTTGCGCTACTCGCAGTGGGAGGAGGATCGTTGTTAGCTCGCTAATTTCGTGCCACCACCCCGCTGTCCAGAGTTACCTCGCTGTGCTACCCGCGGCCGAGGAGTTTCAGACGACGTCGATGTTTCACCGTTCAGACCCGACTTCCGCTTGTTGGACGACATCACGAGGTTGGTTTCTGTAACTCGTAGCAAACCCACAATGTAGTTCATTCAAACCTTAAACTAAAATTGGTCCACTTGAACTAAATTTACTTTCAGCATCTGTAAAACGTTGCCCACCATAGGAAGGATCGACGAACGGACTATTTTTCTGTGCACATAGGGTAGATGTCGATCTAGACTGAACAAAAACATCAAAACGTGACATTTTGACTGATAGGGTAGTCCCGTCAATTTTAGAAACAAACCCTAATAGGATTTGTTGAAAACGCGACCTGACACCGTCGCCGTGACCCTGTTTCAGACGGACTACCGCAGACGCGACGCTTGGATGGGAAGCTCCGGACGGACGAGACACTCACTACCGCAGGCAAGTGTACTCACTTGCACTTTCGGCCGTGTTTAGGTCTTAGACTTTTAGTGTTGGATCTGGATCGTAGCCTAGAGGGGGGGTGAATAGGCTATTAAAAATATTCGTCTAACCCACGAACAACCACACACAGTTATAAGCACAGACAGGGTAAAAAGATAGCAGTCACAGAGTACGCACAGATATACCCTAGTTCGGTCGTCCCCATGACCTACTCCAGCCCCCGAAAGAAAATACTAGCTAGATATGTAAACCTGTACAGCTACAATGAGTCAAGATCCCAAATCTACTCTCACCTAGCTCGTACGCACACCACGTGCTCTACACTATCAATCTAGTCAGATGCTCTCCCTCCGTGACAACTCCCAAAGTCGTCAGGTCCCCAAAAGTAACACAGATGGTAAAGTTTCTCCTACGAGGATCTAACACAACAACTACACAAAATAATGATAAATAGAGTTTAGGAATCTCAGTTTGTGTAGCGGCGATGTCCACGTCAATCAGCACGGGTCAGATCTCGTCTGACGTAGATGTAGTCTCTGATGTCCCCTCAATAGTTCGGCTCCCCTCTCAATGAAGCTTGCGCCATCCAACGAAGGTTGAAGCTTGCAGCCTTCACCCAAAATTGACTCTTGCGACACGCTAGGAATTCTTGTATGTGAAATCAAGACTTCGGCAAGGGTCTTTGAATCCTGCAGCTGCCAACAAAACAAAGAGAGAAATAAAGATCAACTTGCGGCAACCTGGAAATGGCAAAGAAAGAGAAACAAAGTGTACTGCCCTTTTGAGATTATCAAAGATGATAACATTCTCTTTTTCCCCTTTTTGTTTAGGCCTGTTAATTCAAAGGGGTCTTGAAAATTGCGGCTCCTGAAGATTTTCTTGTCAAAAGAAACTGTGTGATGCCTTTAAATCAATACGGCCGGCTCCCCTAGGTTTGCAAATGACAGGCTCCAAAAAAATGTTATGAGACAAAAAATACAAACATTCGGCACCCACAAAAGTCTGCAATCAATAAAAAATAAAGCATAAGAGGCTGGCCTGTGCTCTCTAAAAGAATTGTTTTGAACAACAAAAAAAACCCTTGAAAACAAATTCGGCCTGGAGATCCCCTCTTTAAACCTGCAGCTCTTTGAGTTTCGTGAGTTTTGATTTTTGAACTGCTCTTTGAATTTTGCAAAGCATAAAAAAAATTTCGGCCTTCTCTAGGATTCTCAATGTTTCGGCTGATAACAAAAGTGGCAAGCAAAAAATAATGGCTCCAGTATTTTTTTTGTTTGGCCGGTCTCGATTTAGCACACGCAGCACATGCGGCTTCCCCAATGAAATTCCTTCTTTTGTGTCTGTACTTGAAGGCCGAGCTTTCCACAAGGACCTCTTTTGCTTCTGCACAATCCAAAAGAAGAGATTTGTGTTATCAATATAATTAAAATAAAAACAATCACATTATGGAGAGAGAAAGAGAGAGCCCCTTGGAATTCATGAAGTGGAGAAAGAAACGTCAGCCCCTTTTTTCTTGGTTGCCTCTTGATGGTTGCCTATCAACAATTGTGGCTGCACATCAAAGATATTCCTTTTGAAATGAAAACAACAGAACCCCTCTTGAAATCAATTCGGTGAGGCTCTCTTCAAGATGCGGCTCCTATTTTTCATGCGGCAGGCAAAAAACAATGTGGCCGACAACTTCTCTCAGATTTTTTGATGCTCATGGAAATTTTTCCGGGGGTTGAAATATTTCGGCCCTTGTGCAATTTTATAGGGATTTCTTCAAAAACCCTAGTTGGCCTATTTATAGGGTTGCCACCGTAAGTCGATGTTCACTTATTTTTAGCCGCTAGGAGCTTGATTACTCATCCAAAAATTATTGCGACTTCCTTGTTGTCTCCCCCATGATCCACGATCACATTTGATATTTTATACCGTCGTGTAGATGACCAAAATTCCTTTTTATGACCAAAGTGCCCTTTATCTCTGAAATGACCAGATTGCCCCTGAATCAAGATGAGCTCCTTTCAACCTGAAAAACACTTAGCACACACATTAAAAACTTCAAATGTGTTTGTCATCATCAAACTAGAATCCTAGATCGTTGCGTCCAACAATCTCCCCCTTTTGATGATGACAAACTAATACAAGATTTGCAATATAGATATGAATGTGTGAAGTGTGACAATAGTGGGTGACATGCCGTGGGATAATATGATGTGCGAACAGCGATGTGTAAAGTTTAACAATAAGCATGCTCCCCCTATTTTTGTGCTTTCCCAATATTCATTAATGCTCCCCCTTAATCAAACAATCATAACTTCACGTGCATTAATATCAAATCTTTCCCAAATTTTTAAATCTTTCCCAAATTTTTCTCCCCTTTTGTTATCATCAAATGTCATACCACGAAGTCAAAATCATATACCATGCAAAAAAGAGAGTATTATTAACCATTACCAACAATTGCATGCATACACTCATAGAATAATCAAGTCAAAATCCAATGAAATTAAACAACTAAGACTTCAACACTAACGTGTAAAGTGTGACGATTAAAATTGAAGCGCATAGGGAGAATCATTAAGAAGGTCAACCAGAACCAATCCACATTTTCCAAATAACGTTCTATCACATAGGATTGATTTTTCCCACCTCACTGAAAATGAGTTCAAGTTACCACACCCCAAAACATAGCCTATAAGGACTCTTAGATGTGTGGGTGACATTGCTTGACGAGTAAATACACCAACGCTAAAGTTTACCCATAAAGCTTATGTTGGATACTCGTGGGTAATACCGTTGCCAAGGATTGTATCCATTTTACATACGGAGCAAATATTTTTTTTTCACATTTTTTAAATACTTATACCAACAATTTCTTTTGCTCAACTTTTATCCATGGCAAGGTATATCATATCCCATAGATTTTCAGTTAAGTTTTCCTCCTAGATTCACTTTCCATACTTCATAAACGATATCTCCAAATGTGCAACAATAATAATACATGCGGAAGTGAAGTAGGTGGTGTAGAAATCAAGTTATTTTCAGTCATTGAACATGCCATGAATATTTAGAGAGATGAATATGCGCATGTGGCAAAAGCAATAATACACCAATTTCTACATAGATATGAAAGTCATTCGTGCATACTTCAATAATGAATCAAAGAGAAAAGATACACATTTAAGGACCGATTTTTTTTTCAGTTTTTCAGTTTTTTTTAAAAGCATGAAGTACTAAAGCAAACAAGAGATGCAATCACACAAACAAAAAAAATCATGCGCACATAACAATGCAACTACTAGCACACAAACAAAGAAAAGTCACGCACACAAAAAGCTATGAAGGTATGCATTAAGTTCAAAGAATGAGATATACCTTCATGTCGCCGTTTGACTAAGGAGCTAAAAAGTAATGAGACATTCAATTTATCGCTCCTCGTCAAATTTCCATCCACCTACAAAAGAGGTGTCGTGTGTGACCTTGGAATCCAACAAGGTCCATTAACGTTAGTCATCAAAGATTTAGGAACCCATATTTGTTTGAACTTAATGTTTTTGTTCCTATATTTGCAATGATATGAAGTATGACCAACGCATCCACATGTAAAGCACTTAGCATGAAAATTTCCAACCTTTGTTGTTTCAATGTGAACTTTTCTGTATTTTGATTTTTCAACATTTTTAAGACCATATCCTAGTCCTCGCCTATTATTGCCATAAAGTTGATTTCCAAGAATAATGTCCAAATTTTGTTTTCCAATGGAAAATCTCTTTAATGACAATTCTAGGGTGGTGACTTTGGATTTCAAGATATCGTTTTCATTCACAAGCAAAGTGCATTTACTAATGAAAGCTTTCTTGTTTTCCTCTTCTTTCTTTTCAAAATCCCTCATTTTTTCTTTAAGTTCAAGATTTAGCATGTTAATCTTTTCAGAAAGCAATTCATTTTCAACTTCAAGCTTTGTCTTATTTAGCTTATACATGCTAATATCCTTTAATGAAGAGGGACAAGAAAGACAATCAATTTTTTCAGGCAAGCTAGCTTTTTCTTTTTCTAAAATAGGATGGTAGATTTGCATGCAACAAGCTCTTGTTTAATATTTTTCATTTCTATAGACATGTCATACTCAGTTTGTTGCATATCAAAATTATCATTCCTATAACATTCCACATCAGCTTCTAGCTCATCAATTCTATGTTGCATTCCTTTACAGATTTCTAAGAATTCAGCTTTAGTGGGAGATTCTACCTCATTGTGTTTGGCCATCAATGCCATGCAGGAGTGGGCTTCATGTTCCTCATCCTCCTCCTCAGCTTCGCTATCCATGTCCCACGTCAGCACTTTTGTTTTTCCTTTTTCAACTTGAGCTGTGTGTTGTTGTGGGCAATCTTTTAAGTGGTGCCCTTTCTTCCTACATTTAAAACATTCACATCTATTAATAGCTTTCTGATCATAGGAATTTCTACCAAAATTAGAATTATTAGAACGAATGCACCTTTTCCCATCTCAGCCTTCCTTGATCAGTCTGAATGTATCTCCTGAAGTTTCTGACCATTAGGGCTTGCTCTTCATCAAGATCGTCATCGTTAGCTTGGAGAGCTAATGGTGTGGAAGCTTTGGTCTTCTCTTTAGGTTTCTCTCTGGCTTATATACTCTGCAACTCAAGCTCGTGTGACATAGGTTGCCTATCAAGTCCTCCACTTTCATTGTTGACAAGTCCTTAGCTTCTTGAATAGCTGTGACTTTAGGCCTGAACGAGCTTGGTAGCGCCCTTAAGATCTTTCGTACCTGTTCATGGCTAGAGTATGGCTTACCGAGGGAACTGGATTTGTAAACAATGTCCGTGAACCTCGCAAACATGTCTTTAACTGATTCTGTTGGTAGCATGCGGAAGCTCTCATATTCAGTGCTCAGCAACGCAAGTTTGGATTCCTTTACTTGCAATGTTCCATCGTGTGTCACCTCCAGAGTATGCCAGATTTCCTGCGCAGTTAGACAATGTGAGATACGATTAAACTCAGATTTATCAAGAGAACATATAATCGCATTCATAGATTTTCCATTAAGAGTATAAAGTTTCTTATCAGCTAAGTCCCACTTGTCTTTAGGCTTAATCATAACAGTGTCTTCAATTTTAATCGTGGGTAAACTATAACCATTTTCAACAATATCCCACACATCATAATCTACAGACACTAGATAGATTTTCATCCTAGCCTTCCAATATGCAAAGTATACATCGTTAAACTTAGGGGGACGGGCTATAGACTGACCTTCAGCAAAAGCACAATCAGATATATTCATGGTCATCTAAAAATCTAGACTAGATCATTTAAACTGGCTCTGATACCACTTGTTGGATCTGGATCGTAGCCTAGAGAGGGGGTGAATAGGCTATTAAAAATATTCGTGCAACCCACGAACAACCACACGCAGTTATTAGCACAGACAGGGTAAAAAGATAGCAGTCACAGAGTACGCACAGATATACCCTGGTTCGGTCGTCCCCACGACCTACTCCAGCCCCCGAAAGCAAATACTAGATAGATATGTAAACCTGTACAGCTACAATAAGTCAAGATCCCAAATATACTCTCACCTAGCTCGTACGCACACCACGTGCTCTACACTATCAATCTAGTCAGATGCTCTCTCTCTCTCTCTATGAAGACTCCCAAAGTCGTCAGGTCCCCAAAAGTAACACAGATGGTAAAGTTTCCCCTACGAGGATCTAACACAACAACTACACAAAATAATGATAAATAGAGTTTAGGAATCTCAGTTTGTGTAGCGGCGATGTCCTCGTCAATCAGCACAGGTCAGATCTCGTCTGACGTAGATGTAGTCTCTGATGTCCCCTCAATAGTTCGGCTCCCCTCTCAATGAAGCTTGCGCCATCCAACGAAGGTTGAAGCTTGCAGCCTTCACTCAAAATTGACTCTTGCGACACGCTAGGAATTCTTCTATGAGAGATCAAGACTTCGGCATGGGTCTTTGAATCCTGCAGCTGCCAACAAAACAAAGAGAGAAATAAAGATCAACTTGCGGCAACCTGGAAATGGCAAAGAAAGAGAAACAAAGTGTACTGCCCTTTTGAGATTATCAAAGATGATAACAGGCTCTTTTTCCCCTTTTTGTTTAGGCCTGTTAATTCAAAGGGGTCTTGAAAATTGCGGCTCCTGAAGATTTTCTTGTCAAAAGAAACTGTGTGACGCCTTTAAATCAATACGACAGGCTCCCCTAGGTTTACAAATGACAGGCTCCAAAAAAATGTTATGAGACAAAAAATACAAACATTCGGCACCCTCAAAAGTCTGCAATCAATAAAAAATAAAGCACAAGAGGCCGGCATGTGCTCTCTAAAAGAATTGTTTTGAACAACAAAAAAACCCTTGAAAACAAATTCGGCCTGGAGATCCCCTCTTTAAACCTGCAGCTCTTTGAGTTTCGTGAGTTTTGATTTTTGAACTGCTCTTTGAATTTTGCAAAGCATAAAAAAAATTTCGGCCTTCTCTAGGATTCTCAATGTTTCGGCTGATAACAAAAGTGGCAAGCAAAAAATAATGGCTCCAGTATTTTTTTTGTTTGGCCGGTCTCGTTTTAGCACAAGCAGCACATGCGGCTTCCCCAATGAAATTCCTTCTTTTGTGTCTATACTTGAAGGCCGAGCTTTGCACAAGGACCTCTTTTGCTTCTGCACAATCCAAAAGAAGAGATTTGTGTTATCAATATAATTAAAATAAAAACAATCACATTATGGAGAGAGAAAGAGAGAGCCCCTTGGAATTCATGAAGTGGAGAAAGAAACGTCAGCCCCTTTTTTTCTTGGTTACCTCTTGATGGTTGCCTGTCAACAATTGTGGCTACACATCAAAGATATTCCTTTTGAAATGAAAACAACAGAACCCCTCTTAAAATCAATTCGGTGAGGCTCTCTTCAAGATGCGGCTCCTTTTTTTCGTGCGGCAGGCAAAAAACAATGTGGCCGGCAACTTCTCTCAGATTTTTTACGGCTCTTGGAAATTTTTTCGGGGGTTGAAATATTTCAGCCCTTGTGCAATTTTATAGGGATTTCTTCAAAAACCCTTGTTGGCCTATTTACAGAGTTGCCACCGTAAGTCGATGTTCACTTATTTTTAGCCGCTTGGAGCTCGATTACTCATCCGAAAATTATTGCGACTTCCTCGTTGTCTCCCCCAAGATCCACAATTACATTTGATATTTTACACCGTCGTGCAGATGACCAAAATTCCTTTTTATGACCAAAGTGCCCTTAATCTCCGAAATGACCAGATTGCCCCCGAATCAAGATGAGCTACTTTCAACCTGAAAAACACTTAGCACACACATTAAAAACGTCAAATGTGTTTGTCATCATCAAACTAGAATTCTAGATCGTTGCGTCCAACATTTAGAACTGTTAAAATGTGAACAAATAGAACCGGACGTGAAATGATAGCGTACGGGACGTCCATTGACAGCTTAGACTTGACGACAAAGTCTAAGCTCAACAACAACTTTTGACACCTTAGGGTTATCTTGTGTGTGCATGCGTGTGGACCCCCTAGAAGAACCATTCTTATCTTGTCATGTCGCGTCTTGTTTTGCACAGCCTGCGGGCAATAGGGCACTCACCAAGCTAGAGTGAGTGATCCCTTGTACGGACTTCTCTTGTGCACTTGGGTTGGGGTAGGGTTGAGCGTGCGCACGGGGAGAGGGTCTGATCCCCCTCAAACCGTAAGGCGTGAACCCTTTGAGTCACACGTGTCTTGTCTTGTCCTGTCTTGTCTTGTCTTGTCACGTCTTGTCTGGACCCGTTTAGGTTAGTCCCATAGTCCGTAGCACACGCTACGGCTACTACTTGACGCGTTTTACTTTTCCTGCTCCGTTTACCTTCTTTTGTTACTATGTTATAACCCCAGCATGCTAATCAACCAGTAAATCATTGCTTAAAGTTTCAGTACACTTGCAGTAGAGTCTAACCCTCTTTTGTAAACTTTACCTGACGTACAGTTCCTTTCTTTTGGGTGTTGTACGTCAGGTGTTGAGCCAGAGTACGTTGACGAGGCGGATCTGCCAGAGTACGTTTAGCCGGAGGACGTCGGCCCAGAGTACGTGCCTGAGGAGGACCAGACCTTGGGGTCTTTTCTGTCGCTGCCTTTCAGATGTTACTACTTTTAGTTTGCTCTCTTTTGGTAGTTATTGCCATGCTTAGGCTTCTCTTTTTAGACTTTTGTACTCGCTGGATATTATCTCTCTATATTAATGAATGCCACTTTCTTTCTGTACTTTCTATTGTTCCGAATCTTATTAATGCAAGAACCTGAAATTTTTAAGATGGTACCCCTACAGACGCTTATTGGGTCCGAGCTTCACAGCTCCGGCCCAAGCGGGCCTTAGTCACGCTTCGCCTCCGTAGTTTTGGGTAGCGGGGCGTGACAGGTTTTAGTGGTGGCCTATGCAGGTTATGCAAAAATTTCGGAACAATAAGAGTATCGCATTCATTTAATATCCATGTACAAGTCTAATTTAGTTTTTCCCATTCTTACATAGTAGGAAGACTTAGGTAAACGTCCCAGTTTGATAATCAGACGCATTAGTTAAGAATTAGTCATCCACGTCTCAGGATACCCTAGTGGCCTCTCACCCGGTTCTGACCATGTTAGATTCCTAGTGTCATTCTATTAGTCGTTCGCTCGGTCCATCGACTTCGGGACCAGCAGAACGTAATCTTGATTCTCTTAGGGCCCTTCCCTGATATCTCTCTATTACAGTCTAGTTCATTAGAAAGACTTAGTGCTGAGTTCTCCTGATCTTTAGACGGCCCGATAATTAGAACCCCTGACTTCTAGCATCTTCCTGATCATTACACTTCTATGTTATCGGCCGTAGAGTTTCATCGTAGCTTTCATGAATCATATCCTAGGTATATCCATCATGCAATCATTTTCCTTTCCCCCGATTCACGTGATCGCTTCCTGACAATTATCGTTGATCCTTCGAATCTTTCCCTTTGCCATTCATGTCTTCCTCTAAAAGTATTTTCGAAATTCCTTATTTAATTCTTCGCTCAGTTTAAATTCTTTCAAAACTCTTATTAAATATTTAAATTCCTTACTTTCGGTTGAGTTAAAATTCTTTCACTGATTTTGAAACATTCTTAGTCGTAATTTTTATTAGTTACTATCTCGTAACTATTTTCTAAACTGGTATCTTTCATATTTCAATTTAAAACTTTGTTATCGTTTTGAAAATTCAATGTATCGTTTTTTTTCTAAAACTACGAAATTTATTTCTAATCACTTACCATACGTACTTTTAGAATATTTTCTAAATTAAAGAGAACTTCAATTTTTTTATATATCAGTTCTATGTTCATCGTGCTCACATCTCAAAATCCTTGTATAAACCTAACTTCATTTGCAAAGCAATCGTTTCTCACCATCCCCTTCTTTCCTTCGTCTAACTCCTTCCGAGTTGTAGTTCTTTACCATCGGCTCACTTTTTCTACATATTTTTTAAGTATAAAAGTATATGATACCATATTTTGCACGAAATATTTTTTCATCTTTTAATCATTTAGAGCAATATCTTTGTTCCATCCAATCAGTTATCTCCTTATCCTCGCCTTATCCAAACTCGTTCTTTCCGATCTTGTTTCGTTTCACTTTTGGTTTCGGTTTCTTTTATGTAGACATCAGTTGCCTATGTCATCTCTAGTTAGTAGTGGGCACATTGGGTTGTGATGTCGTCATGGTGCATGTATATAGGTAGAGTGTGTGGACCTGTATGAGTGTGTTACCCTTAGAATCTTAATGAATGTCCCTAGTGTCATGTGGTATACTCAGTGTTATCCGTGATATAGGTATGAAGTTGTCTGAATGATGGTATTCATATATGTGTGAATAGCGTCATAGCAGGCAATTCCTTAGACTTAGTCTTTCGTACTATTGAACAGTTTATCTTGGCTGCATGTGATTGTATCAAAACTTTTGTTTTCTTTTAAACCAAATCTTTAAAGTTTTGAAACTAGCCACACGAGATCACAACCCCTTATCCTCCCTCGACCAATACCACAACCCTACCCGTTCTTTTTCCACATGTTTTTAAAATTATGACTTTGGGCTTAAAACTTTCTTTTCTTTTCCTTCCCCCTTCGGGAGTGTGTGTGTTTTTTATTGTTATGATATTGTTAGTGCTAGAAATTATTGATATAGGATTATGGTTGCGGGTAGGCATAGGGTGAGGTGAGATATGTCATAGCGGTGATAGCTCTTGAACACAAAGATATTAGATTAGATTTCCTTCGGATGAAAAGAATGAGATGTCCAAGACTTATTTATAATACCGATGTGTGACGGACTCAATGGAGAATTCTGGTCAGAGGATATTATATGAGGGGAGATGATAACTTATCAAACTTGAGACTTAGACGAGTGGTAGATAGGAGTAGCTACGGAGTATAGTATGAGTTAGGGTGATCATGAGATTGAGTAGAGCATTTAAAGCATCAAGACTTGATTGTTAAGTTGACGTCAGAAGACATTGGGAATAACACGACGTGTTGAGATAAATGGATGGTTAGATAGTCGGACTTAATATTGGTTGGGATTAGTTATAGTGAGTAGGATAAGATGTGATTGTCATAGTTCAATTATTTGGCGGATAAATTTATGGGAAGATATGACAAGGAATGTATTGAGGACACGGCGATTGTTGATTTGTGAAAGGTGTTATAAGATAGACAAAGTTTTTGTCTTGGATTAGTGATTGACTAGAACATCATTTCAGCGATTGATTAATATTGGGAAGAGATTGAGAAATTTGAAGATGTTATTGAGCGATAATGTTTAGTGGAGTGGTATGGTATGAGAAGATGATTATTTTTCTATTATGAGAACTTGGAGTTGGATATTTGAACAGCAGTGATGGGTCTATAGTTAAGTGTTAAGATGTGAGTTTAGTCGTGGCATTATCCAGTGAAAAGACGGGTTATGATGGATTATTTGCGGAACGATGTTGAAGTTATAAGGTTAGAGATCATTGTGTGGAAGATGGGAGTTATATGCTTAAGTGTTTATAAATATTATTATTATTATTATAAGTGATTCCGAGGACGGAATCATTTCTAAGGTGGGTAGAATGTAACGGTCGCTTTCCGACCGTTCGTATTTTCTACGTGCACGTATTTTATTTGGCTCTTTCTTGGTTTCGGTATATACAATGTGATATGCCGTTGTGACCGTATGGAAGTGTAGAATTTTATGGTAGTTTTTGGGAACGTCATTTCACGGCTCGTTTTCTCGCAAAACAGCTTTGAATGGAAGGGTGTTTTGGTCTTTTGGCACCAATACGCGGTTCCCGATTTTACGATAATTTTTGGTAGGTGTAACACACGATCAGACACCATAGCCTTGTACTTCTTGTCTCCATGATCGTCCCGGTATTTTCGGATTATTTTTCTGATGCCCGTAGTGGAAGATATCTCCTAATCAATTCTCTGCCGTTGATTAGCCGCTAATCTATTTGAATTTCAAAATTAATCACATCCCTAATTTGTCTCCCACGTTTCATGGCTATAACTATTAGCCACTATCTGTACCTCCTCTTTTCCCTAACTATACTCTCCTTATCTCTATCTCCCTCCCGCACTTAACCTAAAGTCTAGAGGCACTTAGCATATGTTTCCATCTTAAAAAAACCAATTCATCAAAAGCCCTAGGTCACGCATGGGCACATACCCAGCCGCAACCTCCCTTACTTCGGGTACTCATTCATTCATCCTCCTCCTCCACGCGGCCACCAGCCCTCCTCCTCCATCTCCTCCTCCCAAGGACCTCAAAAACCCAAGCAAACAAGTCATTGGCCAATTTTTGTGAAGCCGTGAAATCATCGCCGGAAAACACCGTCGGCCGTCGCTCTCCGGTGATCTCCGGCAGTTGCCACCATCTCCCTCAGATCCCCCTCGACCTCCCCTAACACCTGCAACCTCTCTCCTCTCATCTCCCTCCATCAAAACCCCTCAAAACTCCATGAACACACACAAAAAGGACAGCCCAGCCCAGATCTGTGCGCCGCCGGAAAAACGGCCGGTCGGCCACCTCCGGCCACCCCCTCCGGCCATCTCCACCTCCACTTGACTCCCCATTGACCCCCCAATCATATCCAACTCCCCTTACCCTCTTTCCTCATCTCTACCTCCTCGAAACATCTCCCGAACTCGACTTAACGACAGTTTTACAAATCTGCGCCACCGCCGGGAAAACTCGCGTCCACCGGCCATCCGGCCACCTACGATGACCACCCTACCTCTGTTGGATTTCTATCAAAACCCCTTACCAACTGCAATTTCTCTTACGCTCATAGCCCACCTGTAGCTCCGTGAATCCTCATCGGAACACGCCCTATCGGTTGTTTTTCACAGATCTGGAAGCTGAACTTCGACGCCCACGCACGATCACCTCCGACCACCCCCGGTGACAACTCCACTGCTGTTGGCTTCGCTTGAAGTCCTTTACCTTCTGCAACTTCCGGTTTTTGCTTTTCGTCTCTGGAATTCCGCTGAGTCGCACGACAATGGACGTTGTGCAAATCTGTCCTCTCCGGCTTCTCACGGCCACACACCGCCGTACGCTCACACCGTCGGCCACCCACCAGGCCGAGCATATTCCTCTGGTCCTACTTCATCTACCGAAAGCCCCTTGGACTCTCGGAGTTCACGTGCGTTGCCGCACGCACGTACTTTTAGCCGACATCGCCGTTATCGAGAAGATACGTTGCGCTACTCGCAACGGGAGGAGGATCGCTGTTAGCTCGCTGATTTTGTGCCACCACCCCGCTGTCCAGAGTTACCTCCCTGCGCTACCCGTGGCCGAGGAGTTTCAGACGAAGCCGACGTTTCGCCGTTCAGACCCGACTTCCGCTTGTTGGACAACATCACGAGGTTGGTTTCCCTAACTCGTAGCGAACACACACCGTAGTTCAATCAAACCCTAAAATAAAATTGGTCCACTTGAACTAAATTTACTTTCAGCATCTATAAAACGTTGCCCACCATAGGAAGGATCGACGAACGGACTATTTTTCTGTGGACATAGGGTAGACGTTGATCTAGACTGAACAAAAACATCAAAACGTGACTTTTTGACTGATAGGGTAGTCCCGTCAATTTTAGAAACAAACCCTAATAGGATTTGTTGAAAACACGACCTGACACCGTCGTCGTGACCCTGTTTTAGACGGACTACCACAGACGCGACGCTTGGACGGGATGCTCCGGACGGACGACACACTCACCACCGCAGGCAAGTGTACTCACTTGCACTTTCGGCCGTGTTTAGGTCTTTGATTCGGGTTGAATATTGCGTATTTAACCCCCTAATTAGCCATATGATGTGCCTATATAATACATAATTGCTCTCTAATATGTGCGTATTTTGTACACCATTATTTATTAGAGAAATCACATTATTTGTGCACAAAAAATGAATTTGATTGTGTATTTCTGCATTTTTATATCTTTTCTAGCATCGTCTCGATCTCACGATTCCAACGACTATTTATTTGTATTTTTCTGAGATCTGTGCTAATTACTGTGTATTTTTGAATGCAGAATACCATTTAATTGAAGAAATACGTTTAAAATACGGCCGCACCATCTGGTCGATTCGCGCTCGAATCTAGCGGCTGCAGACGAACGGCTACGTGGTCGATTCTCGACCGTCCGATCGAGATTGGACGGCGATCGTTGGCCCCGCCTTTTGAAAGCGGGAGTCGATTTGAACCGCACGATCTCGATCGGACGGCCAGGATCGACTCTGATTCGAATTCGAATTCGAATTCGCTGCGGCGACATGGCACATTGTGAGGCATGCGATCCAGATCGAAAGGTGGAGATTAAACCCCGAGCTGAACTCGAAATCGAAGGCGGATCGGGCGTGCGCGAATGTTGAAGCACACGTGGCTCGCCCACGTTCGATCCCGCATGAAATCAACGGCCGAGATCGATGGCGGCTGGCGGGTTCGGGTTTAATTGATATTGGGTGCGAATTTGAACCCGATAAGCTATTAAACCCGCAATGAGTTATATTTAAGCGTATTTTAGGGTTTTTGGGGGTATTCTGGCGTATTTTGGGACTTTTGGAGCGGCTACTGTGCGTATTTCTCCAGGAGAAAATTCTGAAAATTTCCAGAGACTATTCTTCCTATTCTCAGAGAGTTTTGGGTTCTAAAGAGGAGATTTGGTGATAATTTCTTGAACTTATACCCCGTATTTGATGTATTTCTTTGTATTTTGCTTCCTAAACGATGTATTTTGCTATCAAATCTGATTTTTATTGCACCATGCGTGGCTAATCTCTTTGTGCTATGGTTGTGATGTAGTTAGGAGTATGTAGTTGCTAAATTTCATGTCTTTAGCCCTATTATCATGTTTAAATTGCTAGTAATGTTGATTTCTACAACGTATTTGATGGGTATTTGCGTATTGTCGGTATTGTTGATGTGCCCTATGGCTAGGCCCTGATAAGGCTAGCTAATTTGTGTTCTCTAATCTGAACTTATCGCTGCGATTATTGTTTAATGAGATCAACATTTCTAGTAATATGTTTAAGGCTATTTTGACTAGTTTTCATCGATTTATCTTCCGACGCCTTCACACCTTGACCGGGTGAAGCGTTGTGTGATATTAAAAGACGTGAAATTTCAGCGACTATAAACTCCTAATGAACTCACAACCGTAGCATACTTGTCTCATTGAATATCAAACTTTCGTGATACTGTAATACTTGTAGGAACCACTTTCTTTGCTAAAAATCCTTACACTATTCTTCACCTTCACAAAGGTGGTTGTTTTCTTAACTGTATATTTTATTTGATTAGTTGAATTTGTGTTATCTCAGGTCGACTTTTCTCGAGGATTCGACTCTGGACTCTCCAGGTACTACTTGCACGATCTACTGCGCTTGGGAGTAAAGCTCACATTGTTTTGAGAGAGGCAAGTTTTTGGCGCCGTTGCCGGGGACAACGGTATCTTTGATCCACATTTTCAGCTTTTCAGAGGAGTACTCGGTGAGATACTTCCACTTTATAGCTTAGTTTTATTATTGAAAACAAAAAAAATATATCTCTTTGCTAGTTTATGTGGCATAGGACCTCCACTTCACACAGATTGATAAGAATTGAAAACATGGCTAATAATAACGAACAACCTCTTGTACACCCACAAGAACTACCATTGAGTGCTACTTATGTGCCCACTAGAGTTGCTTCTGAGTCATGCATTATTTTGCCTGAGGGTGCTCATTCGTTTTCGCTTAAAGCTGGGGTGATCCAGATCCTTCCCTCTTACCATGGGGAGGATAGGGAAAACCCTTACTTGCATATTAAAACGTTTGAAGAAGCATGCTCTACACAGTTGGATGGAAAAGTTAGTAATGATGTTGTTTATCTTAAACTTTTTCCATTCTCATTGAAAGACAAGGCGAAGAATTGGTTCAATGCATTGCCTCTTAGATCTATTACTTCTTGGCTAACCATGCAAACTGAGTTTCTAAAAAAATTCTTTTCTTTGGCCAGGACTCAAGCTTTAAAGAGGCATATCATGTCTTTTTCGCAAAAGGAAACTGAAGAATACGATCAAACTTTGGAAAGATTTAAGGAGCTTCTGTTGGCGTGCCCACATCACGGTTTTGACAAGGGACGCACCATTGGATTCTTTTACGATGGATTGCAGCCGAATACGAAGCAATATGTAGAGATGATGTACAATGGAGCTTTCTTTGAGAAGACCCCGACGGAGGCTTGGGCATATTTGGAGAACATTGCAGAGAATGCAAGAAGATGGGAGCCACCTTCAGAATTTGACAGGTCCATGTCTACACATCAAACAAAAGGTGGCTTGCAGGCTTTGAAGCCTGAAGATGCATTGATGGCACAAGTGGAGGCATTAGTGACGCAAAAGCTACAAAATATTGATCTCAGAGCAGCAAAGGCAGTCACATCAGAGCCATACTGCGTCATATGTGAGAAGCCAGTTCACGATACTACCGTCTGCCAACTGATCCCAGCAATTAAAGAATTGGGCAGAAATCCAGAATCAGAGGTGAATTGGGTGGCAAATCAAGGTTACAATGCAAATTGGAAGAACCCATCAAACCAAGGAGGTGCTTCATATCAGCAGAAGCAGCAGACATCCACTCCCTATTACCATCCCAACCACTCCAACTATCAAGGAAAAAGGGAGCAAAACAATGAAATTCAGAGTATCACTGCTGCAGTTCAACAGATGGCTCAGATGCAACAACAGCTCACTGAGAATTTTTCGAGATTTATAGCATCACAAGACAAAGGTAAATTACCTGCTCAGCCTATTGCAAATCCTAATACGAATCCTTCTTCTTCTTTTTCAGGAAACAACGTCAAACCATGTCAGGCAGTGACTACATTGCGTAGCGGACGTGAAATTGAAAAACCAGAAATGCCTAGACATGAACAACCAGCTGAGGAGAAAGAGGAGGCACAAGCACCTGGAAGTTTGCAGGTTGAGGAAGAGGTAGCAGAAAAAGAGCCAGAACCATATGTACCTCCAGCTCCATTCCCACACAGACTTGCTCCACCATCAAAAGACAGGTATCACGCAGAGATAAGAGATATCTTCAAGCTGGTAAAAATTAATATCCCATTACTTGATGCAATCAACCAAGTGCCTGCATACGCTAAATTTCTGAAGGAGCTATGCACTGTAAAGCGGAGTCTAAATGTGAAAAAGAAAGCATTCTTAACACAACAGGTAAGTGCAATGGTACAACATGACACTCCTCCTAAATATAAGGATCCAGGTTCTCCTACTATCCCATGCATTATAGGAACTAAGAAATTTGGAGATGCTTTACTTGATTTGGGATCTAGTGTTAATATTTTACCTTACTCTGTTTATGTGCAGCTAGGATTGGGGGAGCTGAAGACGACACCTGTGGTTTTACAGTTAGCAGACAGGTCGGTAAAAATCCCACGAGGATGCGTGGAGGATGTGTTGGTCCAGGTTGACAAATTCTATTATCCCGTGGACTTTATCGTCCTTGATATTCATGGGCCACAAACAGGTAATTGCACTCCGATTATATTAGGACGTCCATTCCTAGCAACTTGCAATGCTATGATAAATTGTAGGGATGGACAATTGAAGATAAGCTTTGGTAACATGAAACTTGACCTGAACATTTTTAAATCATGTAAGTTACCTGTGAATGTTGATGACGTGAAAGAGGTATGCCTTATTGAGAGCTTAATCGAAGACTATTTTGATGCTAAGTATGAATGTTCGTCCAATTCTATTGATTATAATTTTGAAGATATTGATGAATCTTATTTTGTGCAGGGCAAAAATGAAAGATCAAGGGATGCATGGGTGCCAAAGTTCGAGACATTGCCAGTGGAATTGCCACCACAACAACCTTCAGAGATTGAGCATCCAAAGCTGGAATTGAAGCCCCTGCCAGACTATTTGAAATATGCTTTCCTTGGAAAGGAGGAGACCTTCCCTGTGGTAATATCCTCTAAACTCACACCTGAACAAGAAAGTGATTTGCTCGATGTGCTTAGGGAACACAAAGGGGCCATTGGATGGTCTATTGCGGACATTACAGGTATAAATCCCTTAATTTACCCTCATCATATTTATCTTGAGGATGATGCCAAACCTACATGTGAGATGCAACGTCGATTAAATCCAACATTGAAAGAGGTTGTTAAGGGGGAGATTCTTAAGCTACTTGCTGCAGGTATAATATATCCTATTTCAGACAGCAGATGGGTTAGCCCCATACATGTGGTTACGAAGAAATCAGGCCTCACAGTGGTAAGAAATGAGAGTAATGAGCTTATACCGATGCGGACCACCACAGGTTGGAGGATGTGTATTGATTACAGAAAGTTAAATGCTAAAACACGAAAAGATCACTTTCCATTACCTTTCATTGATCAAATCTTGGAAAGAGTAGCAGGTAACGAATTTTATTGTTTTCTAGATGGCTATTCTGGCTATTATCAGATAGAGATAGCTCCAGAGGATCAAGAGAAGACTACCTTCACTTGCCCCTTTGGAACTTTCACTTTTAGGAGAATGCCTTTTGGATTATGCAATGCACCTGCTACTTTTCAGCGTTGCATGTTGAGTATATTTAGCGATATGGTTGAGAGGATTATGGAAGTGTTTATGGATGATTTCTCTGTATATGGCGCTTCATTTCAAAATTGTTTATCTAACTTAGCTCTTGTCTTGCACAGGTGCCAGGAAAAGAACCTGCTGTTAAACTGGGAAAAGTGTCATTTCATGACAACTGAAGGTTTGGTTCTTAGACACCTAGTCTCCAAAGCTGGTATTCAGGTAGACAGAGCAAAAGTTGAGGTGATTGAGAAGTTTCCTACACCAAAATGCGTCAAGGACATTCGATCCTTTCTAGGCCATGCAAGATTTTATCGAAGATTCATAAAGGATTTCAGCGCCATCTCCCGCCCCCTCTGCCACTTATTAACTTTAAATGCTGATTTCATATGGACACAAGAGTGTCAAGTTTCATTTGATAAATTAAAAAACTCACTTGTTTCCTCCCCTATTTTGCAGGTTCCAGACTAGAGTATGCCATTTGAAATCATGTGTGATGCAAGTGACTACGCAATGGGGGCAGTGCTTGGGCAAAAGAAAGAGAAAGTTCCTTGTGTGATCTACTATGCCAGTAAAACGTTGAATGAAGCACAAAGGAACTACACTACTACGGAGAAAGAGTTGCTAGCGGTGGTGTTTGCATTGGAGAAATTCAGAAGCTACATATTGGGATCACCTATTCTCATCTTTACAGATCATTCTGCACTGAAATATCTTTTATCTAAAAAGGATGCTAAACCTAGACTTATACGATGGATTCTCCTTTTGCAGGAATTCAATATTCAAATCAAGGATAAAAAAGGAGTTGAGAACAATGTCGCAGATCACCTTTCTAGATTGACGGTAGGGACAAAGTCGCCTACCATTCCATTGCGAGATTCCTTCCCAGATGAGCAGCTTTTCGCCATTTCTACCCTACCATGGTATGCAGATATAGCTAATTATTTGGTGACAGGTAGAACCCCTCCACATTGGTCTTCCATAGATTTCAAACGCTTCAAGCATGAGGTAAAATCGTTCTATTTTGATGATCCTTATCTTTTCAAATACTGCGGAGACCAAATTGTAAGGAGATGCGTAACCGACCATGAGTTTGATAGCGTTTTACATTTTGCCATGATGGGGTATGTGGTGGGCACTTTTCAGATCATAAAACTGTTGCCAAAATTTTACAGAGTGGTTTTTATTGGCCTAGTATGTTTAAAGACGCCTATGCCTATTGTAAATCATGTGTGCGTTGTCAACAGTTGGGGGGAATTACCAAAAGAAACATGATGCCCTTGAATCCCATGCTAGAAATAGAATTATTTGATTGTTGGGGTATTGATTTCATGGGGCCTTTTCCACCATCTTTTGGGTATATATTTGTATTGGTTGCCATTGATTATGTTTCTAAATGGGTGGAAGCTATCCCTTGCAGGTCCAATGACGCTTCCATTGTGCTGAAATTTTTGAAAGAGAACATCTTCTCGCGCTTTGGAGTGCCAAAGGCCATTAGCAGAGATGGAGGTTCTCATTTCTGCAATAGGCTCTTTGCAAATCTAATGAAGAAATTTGGGGTGACACATAAAGTTTCAACACCTTACCATCCTCAAACAAATGGACAAGCGGAATTGGCGAACAAGGAAATAAAGAATATTCTTCAGAAAACAGTGAATCCAACACGCAAAGATTGGAGTCTTCGCTTGCCTGAAGCTCTATGGGCCTACAGGACAGCATACAAGACTATCTTAGGGATGTCACCGTTTCGTTTGGTTTATGGAAAAAATTG
Source organism: Scilla litardierei (assembly GCA_030789695.1). Lineage (NCBI taxonomy): Eukaryota > Viridiplantae > Streptophyta > Magnoliopsida > Asparagales > Asparagaceae > Scilla > Scilla litardierei. The sequence goes on along the minus strand of CM061131.1, from coordinate 49,298,821 downwards.
CCATCTTCCTGTTGAATTAGAGCATAAATCTTTTTAGGCAATTAAAACACTTAATTTGCTTGATGACTCATCAAATGTTTCTCGTAAATTGCAGATCATGGAGCTTGATGAGATACGACGAGAGGCATATGAAAATGCAAAGCTAGCAAAAGAAAGGATGAAAGCTGTGCACGACAAGATGATCCTATGAAAGGAATTCAAAGTTGGAGACAAGGTTCTGCTGTACAATCCAAGACTCCATATATTTCCAGGAAAGTTGCGCTCAAAATGGACGGGACCATACTTTGTCAAAGAAGTCTTTTCACATGGAGCGGTGGTCTTAGTGAATGAAAAGGATGGCCATGAATTCAAAGTCAACGGACAACGTCTGAAACATTTTCAAGAGCTTTGGTCCAAAGAGGACACCACCATCGATCTCACAGATCCACCTTCAGGTGGTAACTAATCAGGTGTGTTCTTTCCATGACTCCCTCTCCTTAACATTGAGGACAATGCCTATTTTAAGTTGGGGGGAGGGTATAAACTTTTAGGAATTTTTTTTATTTTTTTTATTTTTTTATTTTAGTAGTTCCCTTTTCAAAATTTTTTTTAAAAAAGGGGTTGAGTCAAGAATTATCACCAATGCTTATTACACCTAGAAATGAACCTCATATGATGACAATTCTCGAAGTCTATTCACCACTGTTCACATATGATTTATTTTCCTCCACCGCTATTGTTACATATTTCATTCTCATTCGACATGAATGTTAGTACTCATGGTAAATCTCTCTTAATATATCTCTATGGTAGGATTGAATGATGACTTAATTAATCTTGAAATTATGAATTAGCAAGTCGTATACTTTCAATGGAACACACCATCACAAAATGACTGGAGCATTGCTTTATATCTCATATTCATTGCTATTTGCATGCTTTGTGTGATCTTGGGTGGAGAGTCTACACTGTCTTTTGAAATGATTAGGATAACCCATTCTTGTGAAAGAATAAAGAAAAGGAAGCTATCTTGCTAAGTTACTTATGCATGCACAAAAGAATGAATGAAATAAGATGAATGAAAAAAAAATGTATGGACGAATAAATGTGTCATTAAAGAAATAACTTGGTTGGCTCGATTAGTACAGTCCGAGGGGTCCTTCTTGGCCTAATGCCCTATTATCGTCTTATTTGGGAGCCATTGACTGGAACCTCATTCATTTGATGGAGCGATCCAAGTTATACATTTTTTCTGCAAATGTTGCTTGATGCGCGTTACGCAGAACCAATCAAATTAGAAAAGAAGAGCAAGAAAAAGTGTGCATCATTAGCAAGGCAAGAGAACTTCCAAAGCTTAAAGAAAGCACAAGATATGGTGTGATTTCCTATGAATGAAAATTGACGTGTGTATGCCTTGATGCCAAACTATTTTTGCTTGCTTTGCATGATACATCTACGCTCCAAGTTATATACTTTGATTGAAAGGTGTTCGCCATTGATTTTGCATACCATTCGCTATGAAGTAATGTAAAGTGAAGTTAAGTTGATTTAATGACCATTTTAGAGATACTTGCTTTTCATGGTAAACCCATGAGTACCATTATATAATGAGCATGAAATCCTGCCATTAGTGTGTGGACATTTTCTTTCGTCTTTGTAATATGGTGATGAATGATTTGAGACCTGATAAGGTGATCTAGGTGTATATTTGGTATCGTATTCCGCTCGTTTTGCTAGAGACTAGCAAAACACTAGTTGGGGGGTGTGATTCGGGTTGAATATTGCGTATTTAACCCCCTAATTAGCCATATGATGTGCCTATATAATACTTAATTGCTCTCTAATATGTGCGTATTTTGTACACCATTATTTATTAGAGAAATCGCATTATTTGTGCACAAAACATGAATTTGATTGTGTATTTCTGCATTTTTATATTTTTTCTAGCATTGTCTCGATCTCACGATTCCAACGACTATTTATTTGTATTTTTCTGAGATCTGTGCTAATTACTGTGTATTTTTGAATGCAGAATACCATTTAATTGAAGAAATACGTTTAAAATACGGCCGCACGAATCTTGGCGCATTGCGTGGCACCATCTGGTCGATTCGCGCTCGAATCTAGCGGCTGCAGACGATCGGCTACGTGGTCGATTCTCGACCGTCCGATCGAGATCGGACGGCGATCGTTGGCCCCGCCTTTTGAAAGCGGGAGTCGATTTGAACCGCACAATCTCGATCGGACGGCCAGGATCGACTCTGATTCGAATTCGAATTCGAATTCGCTGCGGCGACGTGGCACATTGTGAGGCATGCGATCCAGATCGAAAGGTGGAGATTAAACCCCGAGCTGAACTCGAAATCGAAGGCGGATCGGGCGTGCGCGAATGTTGAAGCACACGTGGCTCGCCCATGTTCGATCCCGCATGAAATCAACGGCCGAGATCGATGGCGGCTGGCAGGTGCGGGTTTAATTGATATTGGGTGCGAATTTGAACCTGATAAGCTATTAAACCCGCAATGAGTTATATTTAAGCGTATTTTAGGGTTTTTGGGGGTATTCTGGCGTATTTTGGGACTTTTGGAGCGGCTACTGTGCGTATTTCTCCAGGAGAAAATTCTGAAAATTTCCAGAGACTATTCTTCCTATTTTCAGAGAGTTTTGGGTTCTAAAGAGGAGATTTGGTGATAATTTCTTGAACTTATACCCCGTATTTGGTGTATTTCTTTGTATTTTGCTTCCTAAACGATGTATTTTGCTATCAAATCTGATTTTTATTGCACCATGCGTGGCTAATCTCTTTGTGCTATGGTTGTGATGTAGTTAGGAGTATGTAGTTGCTAAATTTCATGTCTTTAGCCCTATTATCATGTTTAAATTGCTAGTAATGTTGATTTCTACAACGTATTTGATGGGTATTTGCTTATTGTCGGTATTTTTGATGTGCCCTATGGCTAGGCCCTGATAAGGCTAGCTAATTTGTGTTCTCTAATCTGAACTTATCGCTGCGATTATTGTTTAATGAGATCAACATTGCTAGTAATACGTTTAAGGCAATTTTGACTAGTTTTCATCGATTTATCTTCTGACGCCTTCACACCTTGACCGGGTGAAGCGTTGTATGATATTAAAAGACGTGAAATTTCAGCGACTATAAACTCCTAATGAACTCACAACCGTAGCATACTTGTCTCATTGAATACCAAACTTTCGTGATACCGTAATACTTGTAGGAACCACTTTCTTTGCTAAAAATCCTTACACTATTCTTCACCTTCACAAAGGTGGTTGTTTTCTTAACTGTATATTTTATTTGATTAGTTGAATTTGTGTTATCTCAGGTCGACTTGTCCCGAGGATTCAACTCTGGACTCTCCATGTACTACTTACACGATCTCATGCGCTTGGGAGTAAAGCTCACATTGTTTTGAGAGAGGCAGTCTTAGACTTTTATAACTGTTAAAATGTGAACAAATAGAACCGGACGTGAAATGATAGCGTCCGGGACGTCCATTGATAGCTTAGACTTGAAGACGAAGTCTAAGCTCAACAACAACTTTTGACACCTTAGGGTTATCTTGTGTGTGCATGCGTGTGGACCCCCTAGAAGAACCATTCATGTCTTGTCTTGTCACGTCTTGTTTTGCACAGCCTGTGAGAAATAGGACACTCACCAAGCTAGAGTGAGTGATCCCTTGTACGGACTTGTCTTGTGCACTTGGGTTGGGGTAGGGTTGAGCGTGCGCACGGGGAGAGGGTCTGATCCCCCTCGAAACGTAAGGCATGAACCCTTCGAGTCACACGTGTCTTGTCTTGTCATGTCTTGTCTTGTCTTGTCACGTCTTGTCTGGACCCGTTTAGGTTAGTCCCATAGTCCGTAGCACACGCTACGGCTACTACTTGACGCGTTTTACTTTTCCTGCTCTGTTTACCTTCTTTTGTTACTATGTTATAACCCCAGCATGCAAATCAACCAGTAAATCATTGCTTAAAGTTTCAGTACACTTGCAGTAGAGTCTAACCCTCTTTTGTAGACTTTACCTGAGTACAGTTCCTTTCTTTTGGGTGCTGTACGTCAGGTGTTGAGCCAGAGTACGTTGACGAGGCGGATCTGCCAGAGTACGTAGAGCCGGAGGACGTCCGCCCAGAGTACGTGCCCGAGGAGGACCAGACATTGGGGTCTTTTCCGTCGCTGCCTTTCAGATGTTACTACTTTTAGTTTGCTCTCTTTTGGTAGTTGTTGCCAAGCTTAGGCTTCTCTTTTTAGACTTTTGTACTCGCTGGATATTATCTCTCTATATTAATGAATGCCACTTTCTTTCTGTACTTTCTATTGTTCCGAATCTTATTAATGCAAGAACCTGAAATTTTTAAGATGGTACCCCTACAGACGCTTATTGGGTCCGAGCTTCACAGCTCCGGCCCAAGCGGGCCTTAGTCACGCTTCGCCTCCGTAGTTTTGGGTAGCGGGGCGTGACAGGTTTTAGTGGTGGCCCATGCAGGTTATGCAAAAAGTTCGGAACAATAAGAGTATCGCATTCATTTAATATCCATGTACAAGTCTAATTTAGGTTTTCCCAGTCTTACATAGTAGGAAGACTTAGGTAGACGTCCCAGTTTGATAATCAGACGCCTTGGTTAAGAATTAGTCATCCTCGTCTCAGGATACCCTAGTGGCCTCTCACCCGGTTCTGACCATGTTAGATTCCTAGTGTCTTTCTATTAGTCGTTCGCTTGGTCCATCGACTTCGGGACCAGCAGAACGTAATCTTGATTCTCTTAGGGCCCTTCCCTGATATCTCTCTATTACAGTCTAGTTCATTAGAAAGACGTAGTGCTGAGTTCTCCTGAACTTTAGACGGCCCGATAATTAGAACCCCTGACTTCTAGCATCTTCCTGATCATTACACTTCTATGTTATCGGCCGTAGAGTTTCATCGTAGCTTTCATGAATCATATCCTAGGTATATCCATCATGCAATCATTTTCCTTTCCCCCGATTCACGTGATCGCTTCCTGACAATTATCGTTGATCCTTCGAATCTTTCCCTTTGCCATTCATGTCTTCCTCTAAAAGTATTTTCGAAATTCCTTATTTAATTCTTCGCTCAGTTTAACTTCTTTGAAAACTCTTATCAAATATTTAAATTCCTTACTTTCGGTTGAGTTAAAATTCTTTCACTGATTTTGAAACATTCTTAGTCGTAATTTTTATTAGTTACTATCTCGTAACTATTTTCTAAACTAGTATCTTTCATATTTCAATTTAAAACTTTGTTATCGTTTTGAAAATTCAATGTATCGTTTTTTTTCTAAAACTACGAAATTTATTTCTAATCACTTACCATACGTACTTTTAGAATATTTTCTAAACTAAAGAGAACTTCAATTTTTTTATATATCAGTTCTATGTTCATCGTGCTCACATTTCAAAATCCTTGTATAAACCTAACTTCATTTGCAAAGCAATCGTTTCTCACCCTCCCCTTCTTTCCTTCATCTAACTCCTTCCGAGTTGTAGTTCTCTACCATCGGCTCACTTTTTCTACATATTTTTTAAGTATAAAAGTATATGATACCATATTTTGCACGAAATCCTTCTTTCATCTTTTAATCATTTAGAGCAATATCTTTGTTCCATCCAATCAGTTATCTCCTTATCATCGCCTTATCCAAACTCGTTTTTTTCGATCTTGTTTCGTTTCACTTTTGGTTTCGGTTTCTTTTATGTAGACATCAGTTGCCTATGTCATCTCTAGTTAGTAGTGGGCACATTGGGTTATGATGTCGTCATGGTGCATGTATATAGGTAGAGTGTGTGGACCTGTATGAGTGTGTTACCCTTAGAATCTTAATGAATGTCCCTTGTGTCATGTGGTATACTCAGTGTTATCCGTGATATAGGTATGAAGTTGTCTGAATGATGGTATTCATATATGTGTGAATAGCGTCATAGCAGGCAATTCCTTAGACTTAGTCTTTCGTACTATTGAACAGTTTATCTTGGCTGCATGTGATTGTATCAAAACTTTTTTTTTCTTTTAAACCAAATCTTTAAAGTTTTGAAACTAGCCACACGAGATCACAACCCCTTATCCTCCCTCGACCAATACCACAACCCTACCCGTTCTTTTTCCACATGTTTTTAAAATTATGACTTTGGGCTTAAAACTTTCTTTTCTTTTCCTTCCCCCTTCGGGAGTGTGTGTGTTTTTTATTGTTATGATATTGTTAGTGCTAGAAATTATTGATATAGGATTATGGTTGCGGGTAGGCATAGGGTGAGGTGAGATATGTCATAGCGGTGATAGCTCTTGAACACAAAGATATTAGATTAGATTTCCTTCGGATGAAAAGAATGAGATGTCCAAGACTTATTTATAATACCGATGTGTGACGGACTCAATGGAGAATTCTGGTCAGAGGATATTATATGAGGGGAGATGATAACTTATCAAACTTGAGACTTAGACGAGTGGTAGATAGGAGTAGCTACGGAGTATAGTATGAGTTAGGGTGATCATGAGATTGAGTAGAGCATTTAAAGCATCAAGACTTGATTGTTAAGTTGACGTCAGAAGACATTGGGAATAACACGACGTGTTGAGATAAATGGATGGTTAGATAGTCGGACTTAATATTGGTTGGGATTAGTTATAGTGAGTAGGATAAGATGTGATTGTCATAGTTCAATTATTTGGCGGATAAATTTATGGGAAGATATGACAAGGAATGTATTGAGGACACGGCGATTGTTGATTTGTGAAAGGTGTTATAAGATAGACAAAGTTTTTGTCTTGGATTAGTGATTGACTAGAACATCATTTCAGCGATTGATTAATATTGGGAAGAGATTGAGAAATTTGAAGATGTTATTGAGCGATGATGTTTAGTGGAGTGGTATGGTATGAGAAGATGATTATTTTTCTATTATGAGAACTTGGAGTTGGATATTTGAACAGCAGTGATGGGTCTATAGTTAAGTGTTAAGATGTGAGTTTAGTCGTGGCATTATCCAGTGAAAAGACGGGTTATGATGGATTATTTGCAGAATGATGTTGAAGTTATAAGGTTAGAGATCATTGTGTGGAAGATGGGAGTTATATGCTTAAGTGTTTATAGATATTATTATTATTATTATAAGTGATTCCGAGGACGGAATCATTTCTAAGGTGGGTAGAATGTAACGGTCGCTTTCCGACCGTTCGTATTTTCTACGTGCACGTACCTTTCGTGCACGTATTTTATTTGGCTCTTTCTTGGTTTCGGTATATACGATGTGATATGCTGTTGTGACCGTATGGAAGTGTAGAATTTTATGGTAGTTTTTGGGAACGTCATTTCACGGCTCGTTTTCTCGCAAAACAGCTTTGAATGGAAGGGTGTTTTGGTCTTTTGGCACCAATACGCGGTTCCCGATTTTACGATAATTTTTGGTAGGTGTAACACGCGATCAGACACCGTAGCCTTGTACTTCTTGTCTCCACGATCGTCCCGGTATTTTCGGATTATTTTTCCGATGCCCGTAGTGGAAGATATCTCCTAATCAATTCTCAGCCGTTGATTAGCCGCTAATCTATTTGAATTTCAAAATTAATCACATCCCTAATTTGTCTCCCACGTTTCATGTCTATAACTATTAGCCACTATCTGTACCTCCTCTTTTCCCTAACTATACTCTCCTTATCTCTATCTCCCTCCCGCACTTAACCTAAAGTCTAGAGGCACTTAGCATATGTTTCCATCTTAAAAAAACCAATTCATCAAAAGCCCTAGGCCACGCATGGGCACATACCCAGCCGCCACCTCCCTTACTTCGGGTACTCATTCATTCATCCTCCTCTTCCACGCGGCCACCAGCCCTCCTCCTCCATCTCCTCCTCCCAAGTACCTCAAAAACCCAAGCAAACAAGCCATTGGCCAATTTTTGTGAAGCCGTGAAATCATCGCCGGAAAACACCGTCGGCCGCCGCTCTCCGGCGATCTCCGGCAGCTGCCACCACCTCCCTCAGATCCCCCTCGACCTCCCCTAACACCTGCAACCTCTCTCCTCTCATCTCCCTCCATCAAAACCCCTCAAAACTCCATGAACACACACAAAAAGGACAGCCCAGCCCAGATCTGTGCGCCGCCGGAAAAACGGCCGGCCGGCCACCTCCGGCCACCCCCTCCGGCCATCTCCACCTCCGCTCGACTCCCCATTGACCCCCCAATCATATCCTACTCCCATTACCCTCTTTCCTCATCTCTACCTCCTCGAAACATCTCCCGAACTCGACTTAACGACAGTTTTACAGATCTGCGCCACCGCCGGGAAAACTCGCGTCCACCGGCCATCCGGCCACCTACGATGACCACCCTACCTCTGTTGGATTTCTATCGAAACCCCTTACCAACTGCAATTTCTCTTACGCTCATAGCCCACCTGTAGCTCCGTGAATCCTCGTCGGAACACGCCCTATCGGTTGTTTTTCACAGATCTGGTAGCTGAACTTCGACGCCCACGCACGATCACCTCTGACCACCCCCGGTGACAACTCCACTGCTGTTGGCTTCGCTTGAAGTCCTTTACCTTCTGCAACTTCCGGTTTTTGCTTTTCGTCTCTGGAATTCCGCTGAGTCACACGACAACGGACGTTGCGCAAATCTGTCCTCTCCGGCTTCTCACGGCCACCCACCGCCGTACGCTCACACCGTCGGCCACCCACCAGGTCGAGCATATTCCTCTGGTCCTACTTCATCTACCGAAAGCCCCTTGGACTCTCGGAGTTCACGTGCGTTTCCGCACGCACGTACTTTTAGCCAACATCGCCGTTATCGGGAAGATCTGTTGCGCTACTCGCAACGGGAGGAGGATCGCTGTTAGCTCGCTGATTTTGTGCCACCACCCCGCTGTCCAGAGTTACCTCGCTGTGCTACCCACGGCCGAGGAGTTTCAGACGAAGCCGACGTTTCGCCGTTCAGACCCGACTTCCGCTTGTTGGACAACATCACGAGGTTGGTTTCCCTAACTCGTAGCGAACACAAAACGTAGTTCAATCAAAGCCTAAACTAAAATTGGTCCACTTGAACTAAATTTACTTTCAGCATCTATAAAACGTTGCCCACCATAGGAAGGATCGACAAACGGACTATTTTTCTGTGGACATAGGGTACACGTCGATCTAGACTGAACATAAACATCAAAACGTGACTTTTTGACTGATAGGGTAGTCCCGTCAATTTTAGAAACAAACCCTAATAGGATTTGTTGAAAACACGACCTGACACCGTCGTCGTGACCCTGTTTTAGACGGACTACCACAGACGCGACACTTGGACGGGATGCTCCGGACGGACGACACACTCACCACCGTAGGCAAGTGTACTCACTTGCACTTTCGGCCGTGTTTAGGTCTTAGACTTTTATAACTGTTAAAATGTGAACAAATAGAACCGGACGTGAAATGATAGCGTCCGGGACGTCCATTGACAGCATAGACTTGACGACGAAGTCTAAGCTCAACAACAACTTTTGACACCTTAGGGTTATCTTGTGTGTGCATGCGTGTGGACCCCCTAGAAGAACCATTCATGTCTTGTCATGTCGCGTCTTGTTTTGCATAGCCTGTGGGAAATAGGTCACTCACCAAGCTAGAGTGAGTAATCCCTTGTACGGACTTGTCTTGTGCACTTGGGTTGGGGTAGGGTTGAGCATGCGCACGGGGAGAGGGTCTGATCCCCCTCGAATCGCAAGGCGTGAACCCTTCGAGTCACACGTGTCTTGTCTTGTCCTGTCTTGTCTTGTCTTGTCACGTCTTGTCCGGACCCGTTTAGGTTAGTCCCGTAGTCCGTAGCACACGCTATGGCTACTACTTGACGCGTTTTACTTTTCCTGCTCTGTTTACCTTCTTTTGTTACTATGTTATAACCCCAGCATGCTAATCAACCAGTAAATCATTGCTTAAAGTTTCAGTACACTTGCAGTAGAGTCTAACCCTCTTTTGTAGACTTTACCTGAGTACATTTCCTTTCTTTTGGGTGTTGTACGTCAGGTGTTGAGCCAGAGTACGTTGACAAGGCGGATGTGCCAGAGTACGTAGAGCCAGAGGACGTCGGCCCAGAGTACGTGCCCGAGGAGGACCAGACCTTGGGGTCTTTTCCGTCGCTGCCTTTCAGATGTTACTACTTTTAGTTTGCTCTCTTTTGGTAGTTGTTGCCATGCTTAAGCTTCTCTTTTTAGACTTTTGTACTCACTGGATATTATCTCTCTATATTAATGAATGCCACTTTCTTTCTGTACTTTCTATTATTCCGAATCTTATTAATGCAAGAACCTAAAAATTTTAAGATGGTACCCCTACATACGCTTATTGGGTCCGAGCTTCACAGCTCCGGCCCAAGCGGGCCTTAGTCACGCTTCGCCTCCGTAGTTTTGGGTAGCGGGGCGTGACACTTCTGAAGCTTCTCCTCTCCTCCTGCTCTCTCATCCACTCCTTCCATGGCTCCCAAAACTCAGCGAACTCCTGTAGAGCTTCGCCAACGAGCTCACGGGCGTGTCAGAGTGTCCATACCCAGACTGGGTCCCAAATTGCTCCGAAATCCCTGAAAATTCATGAAACACTGCGAAACTCGAATATAACGTTAGAAATGTGATATCATAGGAAATTATGGGATTTGAATGTGAAAATGGCATGGAATGCGATGTTATGATGCTATGAAAAAGATGTAAAATATGGACACATCAGCAAGTTCGAAATTTAATCGGGTTTGGAGATCAAAAATTGAAAGAATTAGGGTTGGGGTTCGTAATTGGGGGAGATGGGAAGGATAAGAGAAGGATGAAGAAGGGGGGTAGTGGGGGGCTGCTCGGCCCGAGCACAGTGTGCGCTCGGGCAGCTGCTCGGTCGGCACGTGCACAGCTATAGTGAGGCACCGGAGCAATGGGGGATGCGGGAATTGGGAAAGAGAGAGAGAGAGAGAGAGAGAGAGAGAGAGAGAGAGAGAGAGAGAGAGAGATGAGTAGGGAGGGGAGAGAGAGATGGAAGGGAGGAAGGGGTGGCTGTTGTGTCACCGGCACTAGGCATCACCGGCGGCGGTGCTCCGATGATCCGCAGCGCTACTCCGACAGATCGCCGGAGCTAAGGCATCGGGGGAGGGTAAGGGATAGAGAGATAGAGAGATAGGAGATAGGAGATAGGAGTAGAGAGAGAGAGAGAGAGAGAGATAGGAAAGGGGGAGAGAGGGCAGGGCGGACCGGGCGTCGGCGGTGGGTGGCGCTCGAGCGAAGCGCGATGGCGACGGCAGCGGCGGAGTGGTCGAGTAGGGTTAGGTCTAGGGGGAGCTCGGTGTGTTCTTGGGGTAATTCGAATAGGATTAGGTTTAAACCGAGTCGGGTCGAATTACAAAGGAATCGAGTCGAGCTCAGTTAAGTGGTGGGCCCCAGCTGAGTAAGTCGCTGATGGGGCCGAGCAGCGATAGCAGCTCGGTCGAGTAATAAAAGATATAAAAATTTGAAATTAAGCTCAGAAATTGTGCCATAGTACTCGACCGAGCTGCTTACTCAGTTCGGTCAAGCTGAATTAAAACAGAATGTTGTTTTCAACTCTCTTTTGCTCTCCCTGTAACTCGATCGAGTTGGGTAGCTACTTGGTCGAGTCCATTAAGCTTTCCAAAGCGCCCTTTTCACACTTTTGGGACTCTCCCTGCAGATCGACCGAATTGGGTAGCTACTCCGTCAAGTCGAATTAGAAACAGAGTGCTCTTTTTCGACGTTTTTTGGACTCTGCCTGTAGCTCGACCGAGTATGATGCTACTTGGTCGAGTCGCAATTAGTTTCCAGAGCGAATTTTTGCATGTTCCTCCAACTTTCTGCAGCTCTGACTGTAGCTCAACCGAGTAGGGTGCTACTCGGTCGTGTCGAGTTTGATTTCCAGAGCACGTTTTTGCCTTCTTTCTCCAATTCTCTGCAGCTTGGTCGAGTAGGGTAGCTACTCGACCGAGTCAGCTGGAACCCTTCCCCCAAGCTTATATTTCTCTAAGGTGCTCTTTCCTTGGTTCCTTCTCCTTTATTTCATCGTTACGCGTGCTCTCCTCATTGCTCAATCTGTAGAAAGAAGAGCTCATCAGTTTTAATGTTTTTTGTTTTTTCTTAGAATTAAAAACGTATTTATTTGGTTTTTGAATAAGTAAAGAAAAACAAAAAGAAGAACGAAAACTAAGGAAAAGAAAATCTGGTTGCCTCCGGATAAGAGCTTGTTTTAAGTGGTAAGCTCGACTCCCTCAAGATTTTCAACAAATAATGTTGGGCGCATGTGAAATACACCCGTCGTGCTTCTCAATGATCCTGTGGTGTGGTATTTGGCGTGCCTCTTCATGTTGGCCCTCAGCGACCAAGAGGATAGTAGCCTCCAATTGTTGATGGTCCATATGTATGTCTGGGGGCTCTTCGTCAAGAACTCGTAGATAGGCAGCCACTGCCTTGTTGTATACAACGTCGATGTCATCGTCCAAGCTCATCTTCATTGAATATTTGGAAATCTCCTCCATGGTATGTTCATAGGTAGCCTCATCCTCCAAGAGATCAATGTAATTAGCGTCTTCCAGCTGTGGGCATTCCCTCATAGGCATTTGCAAGCAGAATTGCACATCAATATTTCCCACGTTCAGAGATAACATCCACTCAAGGACATCAATCAAGACTCCGGCCATCGCCATGAATGGACGAACCAAAATGATCTTCAAACTACCTTTCTCTGGCATGTCCATAATCACAAAATCTACCGGCATGCATAGCCCAGGTGGTATCTGCAGGATGATGTCGCGTGCGATGCCTACCGATAAGTAATAGAGTGATCCACCAATTGAATGCTCATATCAGTAGGCTCAAGTTTCGTCCTGGTGTTTATCCTCTTAAATATAGAGAGCGGAGCACGGTAAATACTCGCTCCCAAATCGATCAATGCTCTACTAATAGGGCTCAAGTTTCGTCCTGGTGTTTATCCTCTTAAAGATAGAGAGCGGAGCAAAACTAATACTCGCTCCCAAATCGATCAATGCTCTACTAATAGGGGTGTCGCCGACGGAGCACGGCACCGTGAAACTCCCGGGATCTGAAAACTTCTTCGGTAGATGGTTCTTAATGACTGAGGTGTAGTTATCCAAGAGCTTCACCTCTTCTTGCTTACGCTTCTCCGTAATGAGATCCTTCAAGAACTTAGCGTATGTGGGGATTTCAGTGATAGCGTCTATAAAGGGGATGTTCAGTTGGATACCTTTGAGGAGCTCGGAGAACTTGGCGTATTTCTTCTCCATCTTCGCTAGTGCCCACCATTGAGGATATAGAGGTGGAGGTCGACTTGCCTTGTCTCTAGCGGCATCCTATAGAATAGATATGTTAGAAGTAGTAGTGGCATCCGTCGATGCCGTAGTGGTGGTAGGCAAGGTAGAAGGCGAAGCCTCCCTCTCTTCAATAACCTTGGGAACCTCTGTGGCCTTTTCCATGTCCTTTTCAGCAGAAATATCTTCATTTTAAACTTGAGTAGACAAATTTCGGCTCATATTGCTAGAAAACGGCACCATGACAGTGTCGGTAGTCTTTCCTTCTCTCGTGGTAACTGCAACCACTGCTTTTGCTTGGGCCCTAGGATTGGGCTCCGGCTAAGAGGGCAATCTCCCTTGCATCTTTATAAATTGGGACATTTGGCCTTTGAGCTCATCGATGGAATCGTTGATAAACTTGAAACGAGCGGAATTCTCTGCATTTATCATTGATTGCCCACTCATTAAAGTGTCCAATGTTGCCTCGAGATTGGGTTTTGGATCCGCCAGTGCATATTGTTATTGTTGACAGTAATTGTACCCCAGTGGTCTGTAAGGCCCAGATGGTCTAAACCCATATTGTTGCGGAGGCGCCCCTTGTTGCTGAGGATGTGGTGGAGGTCTTTGCTGCTGAGGAGGTTGCAATCCTCTATTTGGGTTACCATAAGAAAATCCGGGCTGATTTCTCACCGCCGGATGTTGCCATTGATTCCTTTCATCTCCAGCTACAAAGTGTACCTGCTCAGCTTGCATGTCTGCTCCATCATAGGGTCCTTCATTGGGAGTATAGCCTTACTCTGCATAGCCTTCATGTGTGGGATAAGCTGGAGCTCTAGAAGTAATTGGAATAGCGTCCAACCTCTGTTCAATCCTCGCTACCTGTTTGCAAAGAGTTTCAATACGACTATCAAGATAGGTAGCGATTTTTACCTCGGGGACTTTAGTAGATGACCGTTCATTGCCCCACTGTTGAGTATTTGTGGTCATTTGTTCCAGCAAAGATAAAGCTTCATCAAATGGCTTATACAAGAGAGCTCCTTGAGCGGAGGCGTCGATAATCATCTTCGTGCTTGGTTGGAGCCCATTATTGAAGCTCTGGATAAGATCCCACTACACGACTCCATGGTGCGGGCATTGATGCTGCAGGTCTTTAAATCTCTCCCAACCTCGTACAATGACTCCTGAGGAAGTTGCTTAAACTTTGAGATCGATCCTTGAATCCTCACGGTTTTGGACGGTGGATAGAACTTATGCACAAAGGCGATAGCCAGTTGCTCCCAAGTCATGAAGGTATTAGAAGGATGCACTTGCAACCAATAGGAGGCCTTGTCCCTCAGAGTGAATGGGAATAGTCTGAGCTTGATAGCATCTTCACTCATGTCCTTTGCATGGAATGTATCGCACATCGCCAAGATTGTGTCTATATGGTGGGTTGGGTTTTCATGAGGATGCCCATGAAAGGGGTCCTGCTGCATGAGATTTATCAACCCAGTCTTCAACTCAAAACTTCCTGTCGCCAGCTACGGCCTCAAAATAGAAGAAGCACTAGTGAAATTTGGCTTTATATAGTCCAGAATGGACCCTTTGCATGGAGGAGAAGCATTACCCTCTACAATTGGATCTATCGTAGTCTGACTCCTTTTCTCTGCTTTGAGCCTTCTTACGATCTTTTCGATCTCAGGGTCAAATAATAGTTCTTTGTCAAGACTCCCAATGTGAGTGTTCATGCACAACAAGAACTCAAAAAAATACCGACAGTAGCAAAGTAATAAAAGAATAAACAGTATAGAAAGATAAGAGATGATAAGATTTGCTAACAAATTCGTCAATAGAAAAATAATCCAAATAACACTGTTACCCTCCCCGGTAACGGCGCCAAAAACTTGATGCTCCTGAAACTAGCACCTAGAATCCACCTAGCAATGGCACGAACGCCAATTGCTAGATGTATACAAATTTCTGGCACTTTACGCAAGCGTACGGTGTCAAGTTATAGTATAAAAGATATCGATCTCACAGGGAAGGTAGAGATGTTATTGTCTTATGCTATTTTCGAATCTCATAATTTAGGTAGCAGTCGGTTTCAAGAAATTGTTTGTTTAGGATTGTGAACAATTAATAAAGACTAGGGCTTTAGTACTCACCATTAGGATCGTCGGACGTCGATGCTTGGTTAAGACTCTTATGTTACATTGGCATTATTAGGTATTGTCTCAACTAAGATGTGGAATTTATGGCTCTAAGCACCATGAATCTAACGTATCGCATTAACCCCGCTCTCGCGACAGGCGCACACGACACATGCATTAAGAATCGACAATATTCATGCCACTCTCATGGGCAAAATGATCTCCGCTCATGCCACTCTCGTGGGTTAGAGTTTCGATGTATTTTGATGGCTCTCATTGATGCTATGGTGATTGTCGTCAATTAGCAATATAGTTTATCCGTAGATTCCATCAAGACACGAGCCGGACATGGTCAAGAGTCCTAATTGAATCCACTAACTCTCTAATTAAGCCTATAGGATACTCCTTAAGCCAATCGATTCCACTGACTGTGGGCACGATCTCAGTACGAGTTCTCCTACAAACTTTGCAAGATCAACCAAAATACGTCCATTTTATACCAACACAACCTAAAAATCCTTACTTTGCATCTACATCATAAAATCCTTGGGCTAATCCATTAGCCCTAGATGGAACTACTCACACATCATATAAATAACAACAAGAGATTCAATAGATGCAATGGAATCATCATAGCAATAGAAAACATCAAAATCAATAGAAAGTTTAGAAAGTCATTACCAACACGTCATGGAGCAATAGCAATCCAAAGAGAATTAAGAAAATAAGATTCCTTGCGCAAAATAGCAATAAAAATCCAAGCTTTGCTTCACAAAAAATAGCGACGGTACAAACTCTCAAAACCCTAATTAAAACTAAACTAAAAGTTGTAAGGACCATGGCTATGGGGAAAACACTAGAAGGGGTGTTGAATAGTGTTTATGCAATTTAAAAAGATAGTTACACCAAATTAAATTCCTAACCAACAATAAATGCGGAATAATAGAGAACCCTAAAATTAAACGATGCAAATGCAAGGATGTTTCAAGGGTTCGGATTACCCAAGTCACTTCCCAACTTGTTCCCGGTAATCCTACGTCCCATCCACCCGGATACCACTGGATACTCAAGTTAGAACCCTAACTTGAGGTTTCCTTAAAACCCCACTTGTAGCAACCCTACAAGTGAAATCGAAATACACTCGATGTCCTTGACTCCAACAACTTGGGAGAAAGCAAACCACTCTCACAACCCGAGAGATAATCAAATAAGGAAAGTTATGAAATATGAAAATAAGCAACACTTACAATCACCTATGCCTTGAAGTAGAACTAGAAGGAGAAGAGTGTTGTGTGTTGAAAGACTCTCTTGGAAGAGAGGAAAGCCCTTTCTCTTGACTGCACCAAATGCCTAGAAGATTTCTCTTTGGTTCTAGGTTGGAGAGCAAGAGTTTAAAGATTGGAATTCTAGGGGAAACCACGCACTCGGAAAGCAGGAAATGGAGGGGGTTAACCACAGTACGCATAAGAATCTCCATACATGAGACTTGAACCCGTTGAAGGACCACCATACTATGAACCAGAATCAAAAAATTATAGCCGCTCCATTATCAAAATTTTTTCCTGTTGAACCAAATGTAGGACCATAATATGAACCAGAATCAAAAAATTATAGTCGCTTCAAAATCAAAAAATGTGGGAGAATAACAACCCCATTGAAAACAAATTTCAAAAAAATGTGGGAGATAGGAGAAAATAGGGGGAGTATTCGGTTGCGGATGACCTTTGCACCAAACCCATGCGAATGGCTTTATATCTATTATACAATTGACTACATTTTTGAATTTTGTCCTCTGTGGCATCAAAAATATGACTAGGACAAAAATATGTGCTTGATGACTAAGACGTGGCTTTTGCAATTTTTAAAAACAAAAAACCAACCAGCTCATGTTTAATAACCTCCATTGGGCTAACTGCTTCTCACATTTTGATAACCACCTGACAATGCCTCTCATGTTGGACTAACATAACAAAGAGGTTGTCACCTAACCACCTGACAACAAAGAGGTTTGGATAACAAAGAGGTTGTTATGCGGTTATCATAACTAAGAGGCAACATGAGAGGCATTTTCAACGTGAGAGGTTGTGATAACCGCATCAGAACCTCTTTGTTGTCACTTAAGAGGTATTATCTGATGATGACAAGCATTGATTCTTGAAATTTTTGATTCTTGATTCGTGAAAATTTTGATACGCACGCACCTCAATACCTGTGATTCTTGAAAATTTTGATGCTCTCATTTGAAATCTTTAATTTCGGACTGGATTCGGATGATGACATGCACTTAGGTCGATTCATTCGCCGTCGCCAGAGCTGAATCCTGCCTTGCGCACTTGCGAACGCATCGTTCAGGTGCAATTTTTGGATCTTTTTATGCTCCATTTTGATTCCATATCTTTTGTTTTGGTGATTTTTGATATGGATTGTAATGCAATGATATTGAAAATGTTGATGCTCGCATCTAAAATGATTTTTGTCGTTTACTATTTGCATTTTTTGTGTGTAAAAATTTAATTTCTTCACACTACGTGTTAAGAAAAACTTAAAAATTTTGCTATTTAAGGGATAAAACATTGATTGTATTAAAAATGGCATTGTTTTGAAGCATAATTTATCTTTTTCCTGGTTCCACGAGTTGTTGGGTACTGTGAATTAATTAACTTTGTGTTACTTGATTCATTTTTTAACTTTCAAGTCCTTTTTTGTTGATAATATTTTTTATTAATAGTTCTTCAAAGATCGGCATTACTTAGAAAAGGAATGGGGCAGTATTTTTGTTTGTTTCCCCTCTTTGGATGAATTTTGGGGGGAACTAAAATTTAGGAGGGAATTAAATTCTCTGGTGAAAGTAAATTGTGGGGGAACTAAAATTTTTGAGAGAACAAAATAAAAATTATTGTGCTTTAATATTAGGGATAACTAAGATTTTGGGTGGGGGAATATCTTAAATGAACCGTGCCCTCCAGGCACGGGTTATGACTAGTATATATATATCTGTGTGTGTGTGTGTGTATATATATATACATATATATATACACACACACATATATATATACAGATATGTATACACACATATATATACATATGCCCACGAGAAGGTGTCCTGGTGGTAAGTCATTCCGCTCCAAAGCCAAGGGTCATGGGATCAAGGCCTCTAGCCTCTATGGGTTGGTATTTGTTGGGGGATTATTTACCCTGGGGCTACATCTCCCCTCTCGGATTTACCCATGGAGCCGTTGAGGGCACGGCGGTTTCCCCCCAGTTTGCATAGTCTCGACCGGGCTCTCGCCTTACCCTCCAAAAGCCGAAGGCGGAGGGAGGGGGTTGGGGAGTTTTCTGGGTTTCAATACACACACACACACACACACACACACACACACACACACACACACAGACATATATATGTACTAGTCATTACCCGTGCCCATAGGGCACAGTTTATTTAGTGGCTGAGTTTTTCCCACCCACATATTTCAAGTTTCCCCAAATTTCAAGTTTTTCCGCAAAATTTTAAGTTTCCCCTCAAATTTAAGTTTCCCCTAAAATTGTCATTGCCACCCAGGACAAACTTGCTGCGTAGGACAAAGCTTTGTCCAAGTAAGATAAGATTCAAAATCTTCAAAGGACTGGAGAAAAAAGGTCGGAAGTGGGAGAATAAAAAGTGTGGGTGGATGTGTGGGGAGTGTACAGGGGCAAAAATGCAAAAACCAGGGTTGTATGTGCAAAATTTCCACCTCCTCTTTTATTCCAAAATCTCATCTCCTATATTTTCTCTTATCCAATTTCCCTCTTTTATATAATAGATATCCAAATTCTCTTATCCAATTTATCTTGATAACATCCCTCTTTTATATAATAGACAGATATCCAAATTCTCTTATCAAATTTCTCATGTCCAAATTCTCTTATCCAATTTCTTTTGATAACATCCCTCTTTTATATAATAGATATCCAAATTCTCTTATCCAATTTCTCATGTCCAAATTCTCTTATCCAATTTCTCTTGATAACATCCCTCTTTTATATAATAGATATATATGTATATACATGTATTTATATGTATATATGTATGTATTAGGTATGTATATGTATGTATGTATTTGTGTATGTCTGTAACATAACCCGTATGGTACTAAATATTAGAATCCCTATTAAATCAAACTTTATCCTTTAAAGACTAAACTTTGAGTAAGTGCTTCTATCTCACTTGTAAGCTCCCGAAGTAAAATGATATAGCATTTCGAAGAGCTTCATACACAGATCACATAGAAGCTGATGGCACTTAATTTTGAGGTCGTTTTACCACTCAAACGAGTCCTCAAAGTTTACCCAAAAAATCTGCCCAAAACAGTCCCAAACAGGTCTGTAGACCCCTCAAGCTGTGGGCCCCACCCTGGCTGTCGCTCAGGCATGCCCAGGTTGTAAGGACCCTGGCTATGAGAAAAACACTAGAAGGGAAGTTGAATAGTGTTTATAAAATTTAAACGATAGTTATACCAATTTAAATTCCTAACCAACAATTAATACGGAATCATAAATAAACCTAAATTGAAACAATGCTAACACAAAGTATGTTTCAATGATTCGGATTACCCAAGTCAACTCCTTGTTCCCGATAATCATATGTCCCTTCCACCCGAATACCACCAGATACTCAAGTTAGAAACCTAACTTGAGGTTTCCTTTAAACCCACTTGTAGCAACCCTACAAGTGAAATCGAAACACAATCGATGTCCTTGACTCCCACAACTTGGGAGCAACCAAACCACTCTCACAAACTGAGAGTTAAACTAATATCAAAAGATATAAAATAATGAAATAGTAACACTTACATTCACCTATGTCTTGAAGTAGAACTTGATGGTGCAAGTGTGTTGTGTGTTGATGTCTCTTTTAGAAAGAGAGAAAAGCCATTTCTCTTGTCACTATCAATTGCCTAGAGGATATCACTTTGATTCTAGGTTGGAGAGCAAGAGAGAAGGAGATTGGAATTCATGGGCTTTTGAATTTGAGGGCTTCGAAAAACTAGAAGTTGAAAGCTAGGGATTTTCAAGATATGATCAAGAAGATGAGTAACCACTCAATAGAACAATAGAAACTCTCGTTATAGGTTCCCCAATACCCTCAAATAGAATCCCCAAAACCCCCTTTGAAATCCGTGGAGAAAAAGACAACAGATAGAATTTACACAGTCGACAGTCGACTGGTGAAGAAAACACAGTCTACTGCTACACTGTGTCAGAGGGTATGTGAGAATTCCAACGGTAACTTATCACGTAGGACAGTGGACTGATGAAGAAAAGACAGGCGCATGTAAAACTAAAAGGCACCTAAAAATCCTTCTACATGCTATTGGCTGCAATATGGGTAAGCTAAGAAACCTCAGAAAGTTCTGGGAAGACACGACAGGCAACTGATGTGGAACACACAGGCGCCTGTGCCTGGGGCAGGTGACTGTGAAACCAACATCAGTCGACCGTCACTAATACCTGAAATTTTCCAGAGAGCAGAGTCTCTAGAGGAATCATAGATGGAAAACTGTTGAAGCATTGACACTCGACTGTGCCTTGAACAGGCGACTGTCAATCCAACATCAGTCGACTGGCCAAATTTAAAAAGAAATTTGACCTTTGGGCAGAAGAGAGACATGCGACTGATTAACAAATCACAGGCGACTGTAGCTTGGACAGGCGGCTGTATTTTGTAGAGCAGTTGCCTGAATGATTTAAAGCTAAAAGGCCCAAAAATCAATTGTTAAAGTATGTGCATAACAGGTGACTGTAGAACAAATTACAGTCGACTGTTTTGCGACAGGCGCCTGTAAATCGCTCAGCAGTCGCCTGTTGAAATCATAAAATGCACATGCTTTAGAAATGTGAATTGGAGTCTAAGGAAATGTGATCTAATGATTTCCTAGGACAGAAATGAAGATGTGTGTGTACTCCAACATAGTTCTACTTCTAAGCTACATACTAGAAGAGATTAAAAAGATTACATTTAGTAGAAGTCTCTCTTCTGTCCAAAGTATGAGCTTGAAGTCTTCTAGGAGCTTCAATCGCCATCTTTAATTAACCAAACCACTTTTCACGCTTTGATTGATCTTTGAGTGACATCCATTGATAATTGATCTTCATGATATGCATAGGCAATGTATTAACTGCAAATAGGGGAGTAGTCACAAGTATTTATGTTTGCTCATTATTAATACCAAGTAGGGAGAAGTCAAATACTAACATTCTCCCCCTTTTTGATGATGACCAACAAACATAAACAAAAAGATAAATAATTATTCTTAATGAAAACTTACTCCCCCTACATAGATGCCAATCAAGTTAGTCAATGTATATAAGGGCATCTATAGATCAATTGAAGCGAGGATGTAAGATATGTATGAATGAAATGATTTTAATTCTTGAAATCTAAATCATTAAATCTTGAAATCTAAGATTTTATAATCCAAGTTCATTATATCTTACTCCCCCTGAACCTAAGGCAACTTCAATCTTAGATTCAAGTTTAGAATTTACTTAGCACATAATTATGATATGTTTATTTCTCTCCCTGAAGGGCATTATCCAAAACGTGGGAGTAGAATAACAACAATAATAGTGCTAAATAAGTACTAAAACAGTCATGAGAGTCTAAAGATAGGATATATATCTAATTTAATGCCAAAATATAATCGGAGAAAAAGTAATCACGAAGGAGCATCTCATTGATATATATATATATATATACCAAAAATTTATAAACACAAGAAATCTTAGTTGACTAAAGGAACAAGAATCCAATATCAACATTTCAAAAAAATGTAAAAAACGTCTCACATCATATTATGTATATAATAGAGCATACAAAGAGAGAGACAATTTCACAATGTTCGCACAATCAACATAAAAAATGAGACACAGTA
This sequence comes from Scilla litardierei, assembly GCA_030789695.1. Lineage (NCBI taxonomy): Eukaryota > Viridiplantae > Streptophyta > Magnoliopsida > Asparagales > Asparagaceae > Scilla > Scilla litardierei. The sequence goes on along the minus strand of CM061131.1, from coordinate 49,276,497 downwards.
TGAAGCAGCATATGATACAGTAAAAGCATTGTCATATATGTATATGTATATACATATGTATACATATATATATGTATATGTATATACATATGTATACATATATATATATATGTATATGTATATACATATGTATACATATACATATATATATGTATACATATGTATATACATATACATATATATATGTATATGTATACATATGTATATAATCAAAAGATACACTGAATACAAAATACAACATCAACTACATGTACATCAAAAGTATGATCATCATACATACACAATCATCCACCAGTACAAAAAAATCAAAATACAAACAGACACTCAAACTCTCAACCCTAACAAAATAAATCTAGGTCTAAGGGTGAGTAGTCTCCATGAAGTGTAAATCCAAATCAGCAGCCGAGGAGTGTACGGGAGTAGCCAACTCAATTCAGAACTCCTGGGCCTCTGGATCATCTGGAGTATCCTCGGGAAGAGGAGCAGTTGCAACAATAGTGGAGACATCCTGAGGAGCCGGAGAAGCAACCGGGTTAGGAGCAGTGTCAACATGATGCTCAGAAAGCTCAGTGACGACTGGAGGAGGAGGCTGAGAAGACTGAGGAGATGGTACAAAAGATCTGAGATGATCAAGGAAAGGAATGCCCTGATGCAGGAAAAGTAGATGGAACAACTCTTAGATACCAGACACCTTCTCGTCCAACAAATCACGAGAGGGTGCAGCAGAGGAAGAGGGCTGATCAGAGGGTGGAACAGTGGATGAAGAAGGAGCTGAAGAAGATTGCCTTTTCTTTGATGCCATCTGCAGAGCCGAAGAGGACTTCGACTTAACAGAAGCATCGAGAAGAGGGCCAAGGGGCATGGGCTCATATGGAGTCAGATCGATCCCGAAATGACGAAAGACTAAAGTGAGGAGACCTCCATAAGGAATGTGAGAGGAGACATTATTGAACTCGACCTTGTCCATCAGATCAAGGAGGACTCCGGCCCAGTTCACAGAATTACCAGAGAAAATGGCATACTTGCAGCTGATAATCTCATGAGAAGGCTGATCAAAGGAGCCATATTTCGGCAAGATGTTGGACTTCACCACTATGTGAACAGCCTAACATCTAGCAGAAAACATGGTAGCCCTGACGCCAGAAGAGAGATATGAAGGGATCACATGAATCTGCACAGTTGGATCGTCAGATTGACGGCTCAGATCGAGTTTACTAACTGCTACTGATGGGGAAAGTCGACTGATGTGAAACCGTCAGTCGACTGGCTGAAAAGATAGATATCGGCTTGGGTTGATAGACAGTCGCCTGTTGTGTAACTCACAGTCGCCTGTCGGAGAGACAGTCGACTGTAACTTACGCAACAGTCGTCTGACAGAGAATCAAGAAATATGTTTAAAAACAGAGACATCTCAAGATTAGATCAGCCGCCTGATGAACAACTGGTAGTTGCCTGTCGCAGAGACAGTCGACTGAAAAATGTTCATCAGTCGCTTGTGCGAAAAAATCAGTTTGCAGAAAGAAAAATTGAGTTGGGCAGGCGACTATCGAAGGAATGACAATCGTCTGTCCTGGTCCAAAAGTTTACAGAGAGGCTGAAATCCAGGAGATTGAGACAACTCACCCTAGGACATATACCCTACAAAACTCTAATCAAGCAATCAATATCAAAATATTATAGATTAACGTACAAATCATGTATATTAATCCAAACAATCAAAATCATCAAAATCTCAAATACATTTTATGACTTATTTCTCTTAGTCATAAGCTGCATTCTTTGAAAGCAGGTTGTATGTGAGAAACATATAGCTTATCAAAACAAGAGAAGTAAACTGATGATATGAGTTCAAGCATGATATAACATGAAAGAATGAACTCCTATAATTCAGATTCACCCATAATCCCTAATTCTCCACATAACCTCACAAATGAATATTTTGTAAGAGGTTTAGTGAAGAAGTCGGTGACTTGTTTTTGGGTTTCAATGTTCTCTAAGATGATGTCCTTCTTAGCTACATGATCATTAAAAAAGTGGTGTCTCATATTTATGTGTTTGGTACGGGAGTGACCGGCGCCCCGCTTGCGTCGCGGTGGCGCGGTGTCGTTTACCGCAAGTTTCACGGTTAGTGTAGGGTGCGGGAATATTGAACTCAGGGAGGCGAGGTTGTGCTTGGGTCAGGTAGGACCTAAATCACCCCGAGGGGCGAGCTAGCCCGAATCGGTAGATGGTTGTCACGAAAGAAAATAAAAGGGTGTGAATGAAAAGAAAGTAAACCCGGGACTTTGGTTTCCAACCCGACGAGAGACTCTCGCCGATACGGCCTACGGGTATGGATAGCGATCGGGATTAGGGTCTAATGGTGAGACGTTGCCTCTGAAAGTGGTACAGGCGTCCCATGGGCCCGATATTCCGGTCGGTGCCCAGGATGATACACCGGACTTCCCGGATTCGATCAGTGGGCACTCCCGTGTCCATTAACACTGATCGATCCCGGGAGCACTAAGCCCGCAACGATATCTCCCAACGTCTCATCCTGCCGCTCCCGCGTGCTAGGATTCGGCGTCTACGCTAAGGGCGTGAGCTATGGCTAGGGAGTCAACCGCCAAGTTTATTCCCCCTTGGCCCGACGGTCAAAGGCGGTCTTTTTCCCGCCAATGACAATGAAACACCCCGTGTAACCGTTAGATTCCTACTCCCTATCGATTTTCTAACCCTATGGATGCATCGGGAAGAGCCCCCGAAGGGGTTTCCACCAAAATCCCAGATTTGGGAACTACTCACAAAAATTCATGAAAAAGCAATCTAAATGAAATTTAACCGTTGAAATCATAATCGGACAATTGCAATGCGGAAGTAATAGAGTAATAAAGACAATACTAAAATTTTAGAAAGATCTGAAAACTTACTAAAGAGTAACAATTACAGCCGTCACAAGGAAATAAAACAGTAGAAAAACAACAACTCCCGTTTCTGGAACCCTAGGGGTTCTATATATAGAACTTCGCATCAACCGATCGGTTGACAAGTCAACCGATCGGTTGATCCGTTACAAATAAATAACAGAAAACAGCGAGTTTTCATCCGATCTCATGAACCGGTCGGGTGAGTTCTTGAGCGACCGATTGGATTTTGGAGTTGTCGGGTGAACCGATCGGTTCGACGCCCGTGTCTTCAGCTCTTCTTCTTCAGCTACAGATGAACCGATCGGGTGAGAGTCACCCGATCGGTTGGAATTCTGCTCGAAAAAACAGAGAACAGCCGCCTGCAGAACCGGTCTGTGAACCGGTCGGGTGACTTCTTTGTGAGCTGCGGCAGAGACCGGGTGGTGCACGCGTGCATCACCCGATCGGTTGAAGATGACCAACCGATCGGGTGAGGGGCTGAAAGATGAATTCTTCGACGTTTGACCCCCTGGATCATGCGTGACTTCTCCCGTTGCTCCGGGGACTTGGGATATCATCGTTAAACGTCCCCTACGTGGTCGAACCCCTGCAATCATGGATAAACAAAGAAAAGTGAAAGAAAACGGGAAAATACACGAAAACGAATAAAAGACGGTGGAAAAGCATGGAGAAACACAAAAGAAAACGTGCGTGAATATATGAAATATAAACGCACGTCAAAATCCCCCAAGCCGAACTCTTCCTCGTCCTCGAGGAAGACGAGTGAGAGTAGGAGCTCGGAAGGGAAAAATAGAGAGGAAGAAAGAAAAAGAAAACTCTAAGCCCTAGATCGTCCATCAGAGCCACCAAAATCGAAAACGACACACCAAGCAAGCAAACGCCAAATCACACCACTAAACCTAGGAAAGCGAGTCCAAATAAGTGTCGTGGGTCCACGCAGTGAAGCGCGAGTGAGCGTGGTCGTGTGCTAGCAAATGGTGATGCTTTCTACGATGTGCTATGAGGCTCGATATACACAAATCCAAGATATGACCCAAAATATCGATCCGAATTGAATTAAGCGGCGAATATAAGTTCAAGCATGCACGAGAAGAGTGGGAATAGAAGCGTATTATGCATCGGGGACTCCACGACTAAGGTTAAGGAAATCACGCCACTATAGCCTAGATACTAGCTAAAAAGTTCCTAAGCCAAGTGTTTTCGATAACGACGGGGGTTGAGATGATGCGGAGAAGAACACTCGGTGCAAATTCTCGCCTTCCCTTTATTCTTGGCAAGTATGAAAAAATATTCACACGGAAATTTTTTTTTTGGGTTTTGGGTATTTGTATTTTTTTTGGATTTTGGGCTATACAAGATTTTTCTTTTCTTTTCTTTTTGGGTTTTTCTTTTCTTTTCTCTCTCTTTTTTTATTTTTGGGATATTGGCTATACACATGTGTACTCTCCCAAGTGGGAGAACGGTACACGACGAGGGGATTTGCACCAAGTATACGACGCGTGCGAATTGAAGTATACGATATAAATATAGCATGCAAACACTGGAAACAAATACCGCATATTCAAATCGGAGCATGATAATCCAGGGGTCATTCCTGGACAGGTATATAAAGTAAAATCACAAGGCAGAAGCACACCAATGCTAGTCACGACACACGACTCACAAAAAGCTAAGTGTACCCGCGATGCGTGAAATGCAAGAGGACTCGAAATCCTAGGGTTAGTGAGTGTGATTATCGATGCAATGCTAGGTGTGTGTGACTTTGTAGCGATTCATCATAGGATTCATCTCTAGGAGAAAGAGCTAAAAGAGAAGAAAAGAAAAAAAAAATAAAAACACGATGAAAACGACACAAAAAACGAAAAAAAGAAGGACTCAACGACGCACACAGTGCGACTCCCCCAAGCTGAAGTTTGCATTGCCCTCAATGCAATATGAGTGAGTACGGGAGGGCAATGAAAATGGGGGGGATACGCACTGACACAAAAAGAAATGAAAACGAGGAAAACACATAGATAAAATTAAAAAAGAAAGAAAGATTAAAATCAAAATCAAAATAATACGAAAATAAAAAATAAAAATAAAAGGCACACGACACGACACTCAAAAAATGAAAAGCAAGCACACACACAAAAGATGAGAAAAACTAACAAAACACGACAGCACGCCAAAGTAGACGTCCCCCAAGCTAGACCAGAAAGTGCTAGCGAAAAGATATGAGCAATGAAATCCAGAGATGTGCAAGGGGGAGTCAAAAACAAAAGGGGTGAATCTAGAAAGCAACACGCAAATAGTCCCCTCCCTCCGACAGAGACTTGTCAAAAACAAAAGTGGGATAGTAAAATTAAGCGGGGGCACCACCCTCTGGGGGTGGTGACGGGGGCCTGCGCTATGGACCAGGGGTCGTGGGGGGTGGAATGTGGAGCTCGGAGACGTCGGGTGGGTCTTCGCGGATGTGGCGAACGAAGCTTTGAAGGAAGGGGAGGTCTCGGTCGACGGACTCCTCGGTTATCCGACCACCCTGCCCAGCTAGGAGGATCATGGCCATGAATCGATTGGCTTGGTCTTAATCGGGGGAAGGTGGGTTGGAGGTGGTGGGCTGAGCGGGGGGCTGTGCGCGACGAGCACGACGGTTGGGCCTAGGGTTCGAAGAGCTGGCGTCGGTGGGTTTAACACGGTGGGGAGGCATTGTGCGGGTGTCTTGTGTGTGCGCGAGTGTGTAAAAGTACAATGAATTCAACACAAACACGAAATACGACCAACAAGCAATTGAAATATTTGGGGTAAGATTAAAATTAAGTAAATGAGCGAGTTTACCCAAATGAGATGAAGATAGTCGATCGTAGACGCCCCGATGCTACTCGATTGGAGCACGTTGTGAAGCCGCATCGATCTCTTCAACAAGTTCCTATGTTGGTGAGATTGGGTGAAATTTAGGGTTTGTGTGGAGGGAGATGGCGGGGGAATGGAGAGAAATGATGGTGGACGGGTAGGGATATGGCGGGGGAGGAAGATCGAGGCTGATCTTGGGGAAGAAAGTAGGAAGGCGCACGAGGGGAGTCGAAACGGAGGTAGTTCGGGCGATCGGGCGAGGGTGGGAATGAACGGGTGTCAGGGGGGTTTATATAGGGTTTTAAGTCGAACCGATCGGGTGACTTGTCACCCGATCGGTTGACGGTTAGGTCGAAAATCTTGCCGAAGAAACGCTACAGGCGAACCGGTCGGTTGACTTTTCAACCGACCGGTTGGCCGCTCCACTCATTTTCCCGAGAGCTTAGGGCTGCTCACCCGGTCGCGTCAACCGATCGCGCTCGAACTCAACCGATCGGTTGACATTCCCCAAAGTTTCCCGAGAGTTCTTCCCAGCTCACCCGGTCTGCCACCCGGTCTCTTCATTACTCAACCGATCGGGTCATATGGGGACAGATCTCGGCATGTATCTGATACATCCCAACCGATCGGGTGAGTTGTCAACCGATCGGTTGGGGCTTGTTTCCTGCAAAAACCAATAGATTTGTTTAAGTCCCCGAACGGATGCTCTCGCGGCTGATTTTATTTATAAAAATAGATAAAATAAAGTAAAAATAACGCTAAAAATTGGAGAAAAAGTTTAGAACATGGGTTGCCTCCCATGAAGCGCACTTGTTTAACGTCGTTGGCTCGACGCCTGCAAGAGATGCTCATGGTGGTTGGTACGGGTGATGCCCAAAGTTCGGCATCTCTTCTTCATTGGAGCTGAAGGAACTTGGACTAGTCAGCGGCTGGAAAAATACTTGCTCGACTACCCTCCCCTTGTTCTTGGGATCCGGGGGCTTTTCCTTGGTGTTGGCGCTTCCCGCCATCTTCTTCAGGATCCGAACCTCGTCGTTAGTGAGGTCCATGGGCTCTTTCCCCGTTCTCCTCGCAGGAGGAGTCTTGGGGAACCCGGTAGGGGTCGTTCTTGCTGCACTCGGTTTTCCAGCAGCTTCTTTGTCTTCGGGGCCGTGTCCATCTTCTGAATCCCCCAAGTCATCGGGGGGGTTTCTCAGGAGAATCTCTCAGGAGCTCTCCTCTACAGCCTTTTCTTCTTCTATCTCAAGCAAATTGCATCCAGGGTCATCAGGGGGATCGGGGTGCTTCCTGGATAATCCCAGATCAAACTCGACTTTTTCTCCGCCGACGTTCAAAGAGAGTTTTCCGTTCTTCACATCTATTAGAACGCCAGCAGTGGCCATGAAAGGCCGTCCCAGGATAATGGGGGTGTGTGCGTCTTCGGGCATGTCCATGACTACAAAGTCCACAGGCACATGCACCCCTCTCACATTCACGGGGAGGTCATCCACAACTTCACATTCACGGGGAGGTCATTCACCGGATATTTGACCGATCGGTCAGCTAGTTGTAGGGTCATACCGGTGGGCTCCAAATCGCCCATCACTATCCTTCTGTACATTGACAAGGGCATCAAACTAACACTCACTCCGAGATCGACGAGTGTGCGATGAATCTTCACTGCCCCGATCGTGCAAGGAATAGAGAAGCTCCCCGGGTCTTTAAGTTTCGGCGGATTTGCCCTCTGGATAAGAGCGCTACACTCCGCCGTCAACACTACTTTCTCTTTTCTAGACCCTCTAGTCACCAAATCTTTCAAGAATTTTGCATAGGAGGGGATTGTTCCGATTGCTTCTAGGAAGGGGATCTGCAAACTCAGGTCCTTGACCATGGCGAAGAACTTGCCATATTTCTCATCAATTTTTGCCTGAGCCAACCGTTGTGGAAATGGCACAACGGGTTTATACACTTTAGGGCTCTCTTCCCCCCTCTTCTCCTTCTCTTCTTCAGAGACTCCCTCCGGAGTCATAGGATTTGATGACGAAGCACCGGTGTCGTTTGATTTTTCGATCAGTTTCTCAACGACCAATGGTGCTTCCGGGTTGCTAGGGGGCACTCTAGTAGGAATTTGTGTTCCGCTTCTCAGAACGATAGCGGACACATTTGCGTGCTCGTGCACGAGTGCCGATGTTTGGGTTGCTCCCCTCGGGTTCACCTCCGGTTGTGGTGGTAATTGGTTTTGTGACCTTGCAAGGTTCGCCACTTGTAACCCCAGCTGGGTTACTTGGTCCGTGAGGGTCCGCTGACCCATTTCCAGCTTTTGGTTGATCCTCTCCTGGTTGGTAATATATTGAGTCAAGAGAGACTCAACCGGAGAGACGGCCCTCTGTTGGCCATACTGCTGCTGCTGCTGGAACGGCTGCCGATTCCTGGGGGCGTAAGATTGTTGCTGAAATGGTTGCTGCTGTGGCCTAGCCGGCTGATAAGTTTGTTGATGCGGCTGCTGAGGTGGTGAGGGCTGAAATGGTGGCCAGTAACTGAAGTATGGGTGGTTCCGGTTGTTTGGAGAGTAGGCCGGGTTGGAGTTTGTCCTTGGCAGATACGGCGCATTTCCCGTAGGGTTGTAAAATAGTGCGCTCGCCTGATCCAACGGTGGCGAGATGTCACCACCGTCGAATTCCCCAAAGAATTCGGACTCTACCGCAGAAATTTGCTATGTACCGGGCCCACCGGCTCCTACCATTAGTGCGGAGATCTGGGTCGAAAGCAAGTCAAACTTGCTTGAAAGTTTGTCGACGTCCTCGACTCTGTGTATACCCCCGGATCTTAGTGTGGCTCTCTCGTCACACCACTGCTCATTGTTGGATGCCATATTTTCCAGAATATGCCCGGCATCCTCCTCACTTCTAGACATGAAGGAACCCCCAGCCGCGGCGTCCATAGAAGATTTCAGGTCATCCCTCAACCCATTGTAGAACAGATTAATAATCTGCCACTTCGGAAGCTCATGGTGAGGGCATCTTCTTTGCATCTCTTTATATCTCGTCCAAGCTTCATGCAAGGACTCGTGGCTGGCCTGGGAGAAGGAGGAGATCTCACTCCTCAACTTCATGGTCTTCCCCGGAGGAAAGAACTTTGTCAGAAAAGCGTTGGAGAGCTTCTCCCAGGTGTTGAAAGTGTTGGGGTCCTTCCCACTTAGCCATTGCTTGGCTTTATCTCGCAAAGAGAAGGGGAACAGCTTCAGACAGATAGCCTCTATCGTGACACCATTAATCCGGAAGGTGTCACACTTCTCCAAGAAGGAGTCTAGGTGCTCGATCGGGCTCTCCATGGGTGCACCCGCAAACTGATCCTGCTGGATCCATGTCACTAGAGACGGCTTCAGCTCAAAGCTTTGAGCCGCAATAGCTGGAGGACGGATGGCGGAAGTGGACTCGATAGATGGCACCGAGTACTCCAGCAGAGACTTTTGAGGTGGGGTGTTCTCCTCCATGGATTCGAGATCTTCTCTTCTTCGCTTCTCGGCGGCCAAACGCCTAAGGGTGGCGTTAATCTCTGGATCGAGGGGAATCAAGTCGTCAAGACTCCTTGAACTCCTGTGCATGAAAAACAACAAGCACCCGTGAAGCGACAAGTGGGAAAGAAACAAATAAAATAAGAAATAAAAATAAGGAAGAACAAAAAGAAAAAGAAAAAGGAGAATGCGAAAATTATCGCGAGGTAGGGATGTGAGCTAGACACGAGGGTTCAAGAGATCCTAAAATAACAAGCACGTTGCCTCCCCGGCAACGGCGCCATAAACTTGACCGGCGCCCCGCTTGCGTCGCGGCGGCGCGGTGTCGTTTACCGCAAGTTTCACGGTTAGTGTAGGGTGCGGGAATATCGAACTCAAGGAGGCGAGGTTGTGCTTGGGTCAAGTAGGACCTAAATCACCCCGAGGGGCGAGCTAGCCCGAATCGGTAGATGGTTGTCACGAAAGAAAATAAAAGGGTGTGAACGAAAAGAAAGTAAACCCAGGACTTTGGTTTCCAACCCGACGAGAGACTCTCGCCGATACGGCCTACTGGTATGGATAGCGATCGGGATTAGGGTCTAATGGTGAGACGTTGCCTCTGAAAGTGGTACCGGCGTCCCATGGGCCCGATATTCCGGTCGGTGCCCAGGATGATACACCGGACTTCCTGGATTCGATCAGTGGGCACTCCCATGTCCATTAACACTGATCGATCCCGGGAGCACTAAGCCCGCAACAATATCTCCCAACGTCTCATCCTGCCGCTCTCGCGTGCTAGGATTCGGCGTCTACGCTAAGGGCATGAGCTATGGCTAGGGAGTCAACCGCCAAGTTTATTCCCCCTTGGCCCGACGGTCAAAGGCGGTCTTTTACCCGCCAATGACAATGAAACACCCCGCGTAACCGTTAGATTCCTACTCCCTATCGATTTCCTAACCCTATGGACGCATCGGGAAGAGCCCCGAAGGGGTTTCCACCAAAATCCCAGATTTGGGAACTACTCACAAAAATTCATGAAAAAGCAATCTAAATGAAATTTAACCGTTGAAATCATAATCGGACAATTGCAATGCGGAAGTAATAGAGTAATAAAGACAATACTAAAATTTTAGAAAGATCTGAAAACTTACTAAAGAGTAACAATTACATCCGTCACAAGGAAATAAAACAGTAGAAAAACAGCAACTCCCATTTCTGGAACCCTAGGGGTTCTATATATAGAACTTCGCATCAACCGATCGGTTGACAAGTCAACCGATCGGTTGATCCGTTACAAATAAATAACAGAAAACAGCGAGTTTTCACCCGATCTCATGAACCGGTCGGGTGAGTTCTTGAGCGACCGGTTGGATTTTGGAGCAGTCGGGTGAACCGATCGGTTCGACGCCCGTGTCTTCAGCTCTTCTTCTTCAGCTACAGATGAACCGATCGGGTGAGAGTCACCCGATCGGTTGGAATTCTGCTCGAAAAAACAGAGAACAGCCGCCCGTAGAACCGGTCTGTGAACCGGTCGGGTGACTTCTTTGTGAGCTGCGGCAGAGACCGGGTGGTGCACGCGTGCATCACCCGATCGGTTGAGATGACCAACCGATCGGGTGAGGGGCTGAAAGATGAATTCTTCGACGTTTGACCCCCTGGATCACGCGTGACTTCTCCCGTTGCTCCGGGGACTTGGGATATCATCGTTAAACGTCCCTTACGTGGTCGAACCCCTGCAATCATGGATAAACAAAGAAAAGTGAAAGAAAACGGGAAAATACACGAAAACGAATAAAAGACGGCGGAAAAACACGGAGAAACACAAAAGAAAACGTGCGTGAATATATGAAATATAAACGCACGTCAGGGAGTGATGTACCGGATTCTTGGAAAGACAAATTGCACTTTGGTTTTCAACCATGTAGGACAAGTATTACAATTGACACCATACTCTTTATGTGTGTGTCTCATCCAAAGAACTTGTGCACATGTAAGACTCGTGGCAATATATTCAGCTTCAGTGGTGGACGACGATACCGAGTTCTAATTCTTGAAAAACCAAGAAACAAGGGAATTTCCTAGAAAATGGCAAGTGCCACTAGTACTCTTCTTATCGGATTTGCATCCGAAAAAGTCGGCATCAGTATATGAGATTAGCTCATATGTACTAGACTTAGGGGAAAGTAACCCATAATCTAGTGAATGATTGAGGTAACGAAAAATTCATGTAACCGCAATCAAGTGTGACTCCTTAGATCTAGCTTAATATCTAGCACAGAGACATACGAAGAACATAATATCGGGCCTACTAGCGGTTAAGTAAAGTAAGCTACCGATCATACCTCGAAATAGACGAACGTCTACATCTTTCCCGTTCTCATACTTATGTAGATGTGATGTCTTACTCATGGGAGTCCGTTTACCAGAAGACGATTCCATCCCGAATCGCTTGATAAGCTCCCCGGTGTACTTTATTTGATGTATGAAAGTTCCATCCTTCAGTTGCCGAATTTGTAGTCCAAGGAAGTAGCTGAGCTCACCCATATGGCTCATTTCGAATTCATCCTTCATAGACTTAGAAAATTCTTGACAAAGATTAATGTTAGTAGAACCAAATATTATATCGTCTACATAAACTTGAATTAACAGGATGTCATTTTCATAATTTTTAATAAAAAGAGTTGAATCACATTCACCCATTTTAAAACCTAAATCCAAAAGAATGGTTTTGAGTCGATCATACCAAGCTCTAGGAGCTTGTCTCAAACCATATAACGCTTTCTTAAGTTTGAAAACATGGTTAGGAAATTTTTCATGAATGAAACCGTGTGGTTGATAAACATAAACTTCTTCATTAACAATACCATTAAAAATGCTCTTTAACATCCATTTGAAATAATTTAAAAATTTTATGGGATCCCAAAGATAAAAGCAATCTAATAGCTTCTAATCTAGCTACGGGGGCAAATGATTCTTCGAAATCAATACCTTCCTCTTGCTTATAGCCTTGAGCTACTAACCTTGCTTTATTCCTTGTGATGACCTCGTTCTCATCGGCCTTGGTCTTAAAATTCCAATTGGTCCCAATCACTTGGTGACCACTTGGAAGAGGAACGAGCTCCCAAACTTCATTTCTCTCAAATTGCATAAGCTCTTATTCCATTGCAACTATCAAAGAGCTATCTTCACACACTTCTTAGATGTTCGTTGGCTTAATGGTAGATACAAATGCACAATGAGAGAATTCATTAATTCTTGACCTTGTTCATACACCCACACCAATATCTCCAATAATTTAGTCATGTGGCTGATTACGAACGGTTGGATAAGCTTTGGGAATCCCTGCATCACTTGGAACATCTTCAACAATTTCATTAGTATTGTTAGTCTCAATAATAGAATCATTAATTTTAACATTACAAATGGAATCACATAAAACATCTACACTATCATCAACAACATGAGGAATATCAAAATCTTCATAAAATGATACATATAGTGATTCCTCGATTATTGAAGAGGTTTTGTTGTATATCTGATAGGCTTTGCTTCGTAATATCCAACAAAAATTTCTTAATCGGATCTTGGCTCAAATTTATCTAAGTTACCAAAAGTGTTCTGTATAAAAAATTTTGAACAAAAACACGAAAATATTTAACTTGCGCCTTTTTATCATAAAATAATTCAAAAACAAGTTTTCTTCGTTCGGGGCCTCACTAAGATCCTATTAAGCCGTGTGCACTGCCTCCGCCCAAAATTATAGTCCAAGATGACTATCATGGAGCAGGGTATGGACACACTCTATTAGAGTCATATTCTTTCTCTCAACAATACCATTTTGTGGTGGTGCACGAGGAAAAGAAAAATAGTGAGTTATCCCGTTGTCATCACAAAACTTGGTGAAAGATTCGTTCTCAAATTCCCCTCCATGATCACTACGAATAGTGATAATGGTGGATCCTAAGAAACTTTGAATTTTCTTTGCAAATATAGTAAACTCTTCAAAACCTTCATTCTTATTCGTCAAAAATGAAACCCACGTAAATCTAGAGATGTCATCAACGACAACTAATCCATAATGAGCATTACCTAAAGAGGTGGTTCTATTTGGCCCAAATAAATTTAAATGAAGTAATTCTAGGGGCCTCTTAGAAGTTAAGCCTTCTTTAAGTTTGAAAGATGATTTACTTAGTTTTGCTCTTTGACAAGAATCACAAAAGTTTTTCTTACTAAAAACAATTTTCAGATTACCTTTAACTAAGCAATGTCATAATAGTTGTTCATTTTTATTAGCAACTAAGCAATGTTCTATGGTTTTAGGCAAGCTCAAATAATAAATGTTTTTATGCCTAATACCTGTAAATAGAATATGTGAATCAATATCTACAATTTTACACATACCCTCTCCAAAGTTAACCTTGTAAACCTTGTCACAAAGTTGACTAATGGAGATAAGGTTATGACATAAACCACTAACTAAATAGACATTTTTAATAAATAGGTTAGAAGGATTACCGACTTTACCTACTCCAATGATGGTTCCCTGTTGATTACCTCCAAAAGTGATCGTTGCACCATCCTTGATGCTAATCACTTCAGATAGCAATGTGGGATCTCCCGTCATATGTTTGGAGCAATCGCTATCGAGTATCTGTTGGATCTGGATCTAAGCCTATGGGGTGAATAGGCTTATAAAAAATTCTCGTGCAACCCACGAGAAATCACACGCAGTTAACAATCACAAGCAGGATAAATATGAAGCAATCACAGAATACACGCAGATATACCCTGGTTCGGTCGTCCCACGGCCTACTCTACCCTCCAAGCAAATACTAGCATTAATATGTTTCTTTTGTACAACTACAAGGGTTCTGATACCACTTGTTGGATATGGATCTACGCCTAGAAGGGGGGTGAATATGCTTATAAAAATTCTCGCGCAACCCACGAAAAATCACACGCAGTTAATAATCACAAGCAGGGTAAATATGAAGTAATCACAGAATACACGCAGATATACCTTAGTTCGGTCGTCCCACGACCTACTCCAGCCTCCAAGCAAATACTAGAATTAATATGTTCCTTTTGTACAACTACAAGGGTCTTAAGCTCCATGCCCCCAACCTAGAACGTACCTGTAACGGCCGGTACCCACTATTCGTTATACGGCTGTGCGTACAGCAATTTCGGGTATCTGACTGGTTTTGTTGCTTTGTATGTGAGTCGTGTTAACGAGTTGATAGGGTCGTAGCACCTTGGTTGCATCCTTAGCAAGCCAACCCCGACGTGTGCCCAACTTAGAATTACCGTCGCCTTTGGACCCCGTATCCTTTATACGCTTTACGTGCACGTAGCCTTGTTCGTGAACGTATTTATTTTAGACCTTGTCCATAACCGAACCCTATAGTGTGATATGTCGTTGTGACCCTCTCTGAGAGTATTAAAATTGTGGTGTTGATTTCGTAACGTCTTTTCTCGGGTCGTTCACCCACGATTTAATCTTATTTAATGAGACGTCGCGATTTTCACTTTTGCCACGAGGCCTTTCTATTTTTAATATTGTTCCTCGTCGTCAAAATTGTGATCCGCCTCCTTAGCTTTCTTTCTCTCGGCGTCACGGTCGCACCAGTATTTATTTCACGATTTTTGGGCTTCGTTTGACCTATCTTCACTATTTGGCCCAACCTATTACGTTTTAACCCTAAGTTCTCACAGTAGTTGTTCCCAATAAATTATTTTCTTTATATAGTCTCCCCCTAGTTGACTTAGCTAGCCTTGGCCTCTTACCCACGCAGGAGGGAGGGTGAGTTAGTGTCACATGGTTTCTTCATGTAGTAACGTTTAAAACAATTCTATAATATCAATAAACCTATAACCCATCCTAATCTGTACCCTACCTGCGTCAGCCCCTACCCACATGACTAGACCAAACTCCTATATAATAATAAAACCCCATGGGCCATCACCTATTATTCCTTATAGGTTTGCTTTTATATTAAATAGCTTGTTGACATCCTCACGGGCTGCAAAGCCCATGTTCCTATTTGTTTTAAAAACTTATCTTATAGACAATACCTAGCAACCTGACCCCCATCTCGTGAGCCTCTCCTATTTAAATAACATACCTATGGTTTTTAATTGCCAGCAACACCGATAAACAGCGCCGCCCCTGTTCATTTCTCTTCCTCTCGCTATAGGGCACGCGATGCTCTCAGCGCCACCTCTTGTGGAGACATCCACGCACGAAACCCCGTGCGCCGTCACCTCGAGAGTTCTCCCCGACCTTTCCTCTTCGACGCCGGTAACCTTCACTCCATCCTCCTCCGGCCTAACCCTCCCTTAGGCCACTCCTTCTTCTCCGACCACCAGCAAGATCCGGCCACTTCCCAGTCGTGCCACCCCAGGCCATGGCCGCAAACACCCCCTTCTGGCTGCCTGCGGCCATTCCCATCATCCCCTCCGGCCACACACCCTCTCCACGCTGCCATCTGCCGTTCTTCCGCATGTAACAACAACGAAACCCCCGCCTCCGACCTAACCCCATCGACGTCGGTCTCCTCCACTGTCTCCGCCCTAGGCCGCAGTTCACCGGAGACGGCCGCAACACCAACGCTGCCGCATCGACCTGACCTCCTTCGGCCTTCATCACCGGCGCAGGATCAGCTGCACCGCCCCGGAAGTCCGCTCAGCCCTCGCAGCGCAGCAGCCGTCGGTGCCAAGCTTCGGCATCGACCTCGCCACAGGCAGGGGGGGCATCTGCACACGTAAGCCTTCATGCATGCTATATGTAAGGTCTGTGATCTGTTATTTTTGTGAGAGTTAGCTACATCATGATAGTTATTGATATATGTAAAAATATTAGTTAGTTTTATAATATAGGTTGGCCTGTGATACACCAGTGTAATAGTGAGGTACTAGTTAACATTATTTAGGGTATGCTAGCAACTTATAAGGGTAGGTCGCAGTATGATATTTTACTGCCCTGGCCCTTGTTCTGTTGCCTCCTCACTCTGATGTGCCTTTGATGGCATCTTCAGAATGATGCATCTTTTTAAGTCATGAAAATGGCAATTTGCAGCAACAAAATGTCTAAAACAAATTCAAATGATGATTGAGTCTAAAGAGGATTGTAGATGATCTTATTTTGACTGTTTACCCTTTTAATAACCTTGTTATCTCGTTGCCAATGATGATTATAGGGTAATAACTAGTGTAGACAACTTCTAACCTAGGTTATGTTTCAATAATTGTGGTGCTAGATCCGTGCCGTTACTATCACATTAATAATTTTAATGATCATTAATATTGATGTGTCGTCAATTTTGGAGTAGAGAACCTAATTAGAATTGGTCCATCTGACGTTCTAGGCTGACTCAATAAAGTCTGGTTCTGTCGTAATGAACTCATTCGTGCACGTGATTTATCACAGAGTACCCGTCGTTCCGTACCGTTCATGAAACCGTATTCCATCCCCTGGCGTCGCTACCCGATGCCAGTGTAGCTTTCTCTTCGTGTTGAGGTTCCGTAGATCCGTTGGTTGTCCCAGACCCTGCTGGACTACATCCTTGTCGGAATCTTTCAGGCAAGGAATGAGACTTAAGTTACTGCTTTTATGCTTTTCTAGAATTGATGTTAGAACTGCTAGATTTACTTCTGCAAAATACTTAAAAATGATCACATGTTACTTTCTGCTCGAACCCACCTTTAAAATGCAACTTGAACCTCACATGCTAATTAATAAGCCAGGAATTATAATTATGTGGATCTTTGTAGAAGATCACAGGCGTGGGCCTCTCCTATACGGAGGTTGGCACTACTCTTGTGGAGCGTCTGCTGGCTAGCCCAGAGACGGCTTGCTTACGGACTTGTGGAACGTTTGCTGGCTCGTCCAGGAATGTCTCACTCTTGGATAGTTAATCAATGACGGGGGTGACCATTGAGAACTGGTGCTCCCCAGCTTTGGCTCACCCGTGACTGGTGCACTCCGGTATGATACGTAGTATCATTCATGATTAATGATTTGTTTCGGATCGACGATGGGGGTGACCATTGAGAACTGGTGCTCCCCAGCTTTGGCTCACCCGTGACTGGTGCGCTCCGGTATGATATGCTATATCATTCGTGATCCTTGTTTTGTCTCGTGTCTAGATGGAGCGTTTGTTGGCTCGTGTCCATAACACAAACGACTCGCGGGTGGGGTAGGACAAAAGAGTCTAGCTGGGCCTGGGGGGTAGCTCCCCTCCGCCTACGCAGCTTGAGTCCTTAGGCTTTATCTTTGTATCGCAGTTGGTGCACTCCTGTTTGCTTCACAGGAATGCATTCCGGTCGTTTGACCTTTTCTAGACTTGGACAATCTGACCAGATGGACACCCCTGGCAGGTTGACAGAACTACATGAACAACTCTTAGACGATCTGACTAGATGGACACCCCTAGCAGATCGATTAGAATAACCATTACTTATTTCCTGCTTTCTAGGACTGCCTGTGTAGTTGTCTTTTAAATTCCATTTAGAACTGCTAGAATTGTATAACTGCATTAACTTATGGTCTCATTATTTCGTTGCTGACATGTGTTTTGCACTTGTCCCAGACTTGACCGAGCTGCCACACCTGAGGACCCCCAGCGGGCTCTTACCTCTTTAGTTGCCTCCGGTATGTACAGTTTTAGTCTTTATGTTAAACTCCTTGTTGGTTACCTTCTGCGTTTGAATAATATCTTTTTACTGCTATTTCTATTGTTTCATGCTAAATCATTTGATCGGACCTTCCCCTCCGCATCATAACTTGCCATGGACGCTTATTGGACCCCGAGCCTCAACGGCTCTAGTCCATGCAGGCTGGCCATGCCTCGCTGCTCAATCTTTTGGGAAGCGGGGCGTGACAGTTTTTGTGGTGGCCCATGCAGGTCTTAATCGAATGATTTATCGAAACAATAGTGCTACAACAACTATTCAAACGACCAACAATATTTGAGTCTAACATAAGTTAGTTAGGTTTAGACTAGTTCCTTGGCCTCCTCTAGTTGGATTTGAGTGAGAATACAGGAATAAGATGAAGTTTAAAGTGATGTATTTCTAACACATTGGATATTTATAAGGTTGGATTCTCGACTTGACTAGGAACCATGGAAGTGAGAACATTGAATCGAGGGAATGAGATCGACTCTTAGTATGCTGCTCGTGATAGAAGTGTGGTGATTAGAAGTTTTGTCTTAACGACTAAATGCGTAGACCTACATCGATCAAGTGAAATGTAATGCAACGGATATTATGAGCATATTTATATATAAGCCGAGTAGAAACAGTATAACCTGGGTTTTGAGATGGATAGCAACGTGGTGAAAGTAAATAATATGATCATTAGAGATGAACAAACGAGATTCAGAGTGATAATGTGATGACGAGGTTGATCTTATGATGGGTTGTATAAGATCGACAACATGATATGTTTTGGACACGGTGATTTAAAGGAATTAAGGATCTTGGGAATGTCATGGGTATTTCAAAATCGACCGTTCGAATACGCATCGAGAGCGTACTGATCACCGGATTCCAGTTACAGTTTACGAAATGGTGAAAGACGATGACTCATCCAGATCATGTGGATGGATTATAGTCAGCAGTGATTAGCAGTTTAAGTGTCAATGGAAATTTTAGATCAAGTCAAGTGAGCATGTTTGGTTTTACGAGTGCTCAATGATCAGGAAATATGGGAAAGGAGTTAGTAGATTGCCTTGGTTGTTTTGATTGAAAAGGAAATCGTAAGTAAGTCTGACGCCCGAAATTCTGGAATTGTTTGGTAGTTTCACTTTAGAGATTCCTAGAGGCAGCTGAGCTAAGAACCAATTGAAGCGGAGAACAACAGGATCATTATAACATGTTCTCATGAACGGGCTTTTGAGTTGGAAATTCTATTGGTGTTTAAAATGATTGGGACCAGCCAATTAGGGCTGGTTAGTTGGAGGTTGTTTAACTACCATATATGTCAAATTTTGGAAGTGTCTGCACATTAGAGCCTTGTGTTTGTTCTGCCTTTCTCGTAGATCCATGAGGAGGATTACCCGGCTCGTGTGAATACATATCATTGTCGGGCATGCTTAGTATTATTACTTAGGTATATGTGAGCTTATGGATGAATAATGAAATATGTGTATTGCGATGAATGTAATGATTATGTGTATGTGGTACTTGGATAAGTATAGATACTTATGTAAGATAATAGGTGTGCGTATAGATAAGTGAGTAGGCCTATTTAGTGACCCATATGCTAGTACGCGTGAGTATGTGCTCGTACGTAGATGCGTATTGTGCTTAGACATAAGTAGTTATGTATTTGCTGCATGAGTATATAGGTTATACATATGGTAGTAGGATTATAATTTTGATTGGCATTGCTTGCTTTTACGGATGTTGTATGAGTGCATACCATGGGGTATACACGACTATTGCATATCTTAAACTATGTATGAAGTGGATGCGTTGGTATACTAGTTATAGGTAGATGGCTATGGTGTGAATATATATTACTTGTTTGTGACTATACGGTGAATGTTTGTATTAGGGATGGTATTATAATCATATGTGTGCCGATGTCTGTAATATTATTATTATGGTATATAAGGAAATTGAACTATGTGGGTGTTACCTGACTAAATATTAAGTGTGAATGACATATGGTATGTATATGGTTGTATTGGTAGATGTGTATACATTGGAGTGGTATTGGTATAGGTATAGTTACCGTGTTACGTATATAGAGTATTCTGATATGTGTTTTGAGTCTCACTCAAGCTCGAGTGGGTATACTCTAAGTATATTGTTATGTGCGTCTGTAGTTTGCATATAGCGATGTTTGATGTATGTGTAGTGATAGGAGTGTTTGTGCCTGGTTGTGTTATGCACATGATTGTGGGTCGCTATACCAGTATATAGTTATAGGTGTTGGTCTTGCAGTATAGTTATTTACTAAGGGCTTGCCTGTGTGAACGTACGTGTGCTAGCTAAACTAGGTGTGTAGATGTGCTGGTTATATAATGGTATGATTGGTATAAATGAATGAAATGTTAGCATGTGCGGGTGTGCACCATGCACGGGTAAGTATGTGCCTAGTTATAAGTCTTGGTAACTATGGTATGCGTGGCGTGTCGTGAATATAGTTATAGGACTATGTGATGTGAATATATGATGAAGTATTTGCACACATTTGAATGACTATATAATGTGAAATTATAGTAGTGGTGAATGCATATTAGACATAGCAAATTTGATTTAATAATGGTATAGTGTGACTACATGTATTGATGTGTTTGGTATTGGAGGTATATTAGGAAATATTAGGTAAGCAGTAGTTATGTAGGGATGTGCGTGATTATCTGCTGATTGGAATACGTGTATGAGTACGAATGACTATGATAGGTATAAGTGTGTAATGTGCATGAATATATATATATATATATATATACATGATAGTGATGTTAATGCTTGACTACCTAGTGCATATATAAGCACTTGTAATGACTATACCTGGTTTAAATTATAATGTGATATGATTGTGGTAGTTACTAGAGCGACTAGATAGGTTAGAAAGTCCGAGGACGGACTTTATCCTAAGGTGGGTAGGATGTAACGGCCGGTACCCACTATTCGTTATACGGCTATGCGTACAGCAATTTCGGGTATCCGACTGGTTTTGTTGCTTTGTATGTGAGTCGTGTTGACGAGTTGATAGGGTCGTAGCACCTTGGTTGCATCCTTAGCAAGCCAACCCCGACGTGTGCCCAACTTAGAATTACCGTCACCTTTGGACCCCGTATCCTTTATACGCTTTACGTGCATGTAGCCTTGTTCGTGCACGTATTTATTTTAGACCTTGTCCAAAACCGAACCCTATAGTGTGATATGTCGTTGTGACCCTCTCTGAGAGTATTAAAATTGTGGTGTTGATTTCAGAACGTCTTTTCTCGGGTCGTTCACCCACGATTTGATCTTATTTGATGAGACGTCGCGATTTTCACTTTTGCCGCGAGGCCTTTCTATTTTTAATATCGTTCCTCGTCGTCGAAATTGTGATCCGCCTCCTTAGCTTTCTTTCTCTCGTCGTCACGGTCGCACCAGTATTTATTTCACGATTTTTGGGCTTCGTTTGACCTATCTTCACTATTTGGCCCAACCTATTACGTTTTAACCCTAAGTTCTCACAGTAGTTGTTCCCAATAAATTCTTTTCTTTATATAGTCTCCCCCCTAGTTCACTTAGCTAGCCTTGGCCTCTTACCCACGCAGGAGGGAGGGTGAGTTAGTGTCACATGGTTTCTTCATGCAGTAACGTTTAAAACAATTCTATAATATCAATAACCCTATAACCCATCCTAATCTGTACCCTACCTGCGTCAGCCCCTACCCACATGACTAGACCAAACTCCTCTATAATAATAAAACCCCATGGGCCATCACCTATTATTCCTTATAGGTTTACTTTTATATTAAATAGCTTGTTGACATCCTCACGGGCTGCAAAGCCCATGTTCCTATTTGTTTTAAAAACTTATCTTATAGACAATACCTAGCAACCTGACCCCCATCTCGTGAGCCTCTCCTATTTAAATAACATACCTAGGGTTTTTAATTTCCAGCAACACCGATAAACAGCGCCGCCCCTGTTCATTTCTCTTCCTCTCGCTATAGGGCACGCGATGCTCTCAGCGCCACCTCTTGTGGAGACATCCACGCACGAAACCCCGTGCGCCATCACCTCGAGAGTTCTCCCCGACCTTTCCTCTTCGACGCCGGCAACCTTCACTCCATCCTCCTCCGGCCTAACCCTCCCTTAGGCCACTCCTTCTTCTCCGACCACCAGCAAGATCCGGCCACTTCCCAGTCGTGCCACCCCAGGCCATGGCCGCAAACACCCCCTTCTGGCTGCCTGCGGCCATTCCCATCATCCCCTCCGGCCACACACCCTCTCCACGCTGCCATCTGCCGTTCTTCCGCATGTAACAACAACGAAACCCCCGCCTCCGACCTAACCCCATCGACGTCGGTCTCCTCCACTGTCTCCGCCCTAGGCCGCAGTTCACCGGAGACGGCCGCAACACCAACGCTGCCGCATCGACCTGACCTCCTTCGGCCTTCATCACCAGCGCAGGATCAGCTGCACCGCCCCGGAAGTCCGCTCAGCCCTCGCAGCGCAGCAGCCGTCGGTGCCAAGCTTCGGCATCGACCTCGCCACAGGCAGGGGGGGCATCTGCACACGTAAGCCTTCATGCATGCTATATGTAAGGTCTGTGATCTGTTATTTTTGTGAGAGTTAGCTACATCATGATAGTTATTGATATATGTAAAAATATTAGTTAGTTTTATAATATAGGTTGGCCTGTGATACACCAGTGTAATAGTGAGGTACTAGTTAACATTATTTAGGGTATGCTAGCAACTTATAAGGGTAGGTCGCAGTATGATATTTTACTGCCCTGGCCCTTGTTCTGTTGCCTCCTCACTCTGATGTGCCTTTGATGGCATCTTCAGAATGATGCATCTTTTTAAGTCATGAAAATGGCAATTTGCAGCAACAAAATGTCTAAAACAAATTCAAATGATGATTGAGTCTAAAGAGGATTGTAGATGATCTTATTTTGACTGTTTACCCTTTTAATAACCTTGTTATCTCGTTGCCAATGATGATTATAGGGTAATAACTAGTGTAGACAACTTCTAACCTAGGTTATGTTTCAATAATTGTGGTGCTAGATCCGTGCCGTTACTATCACATTAATAATTTTAATGAACATTAATATTGATGTGTCGTCAATTTTGGAGTAGAGAACCTAATTAGAATTGGTCCATCTGACGTTCTAGGCTGACTCAATAAAGTCTGGTTCTGTCGTAATGAACTCATTCGTGCACGTGATTTATCACAGAGTACCTGTCGTTCCGTACCGTTCATGAAACCGGATTCCAACCCCTGGCGTCGCTACCTGACACCAGTGTAGCTTTCGCTTCGTGTTGAGGTTCCGTAGATCCGTTGGTTGACCCAGACCCTGCTGGACTACATCCTTGTCGGAATCTTTCAGGCAAGGAATGAGACTTAAGTTACTGCTTTTATGCTTTTCTAGAATTGATGTTAGAACTGCTAGATTTACTTCTGCAAAATACTTGAAAATGATCACATGTTACTTTCTGCTCGAACCCACTTTTAAAATGCAACTTGAACCTCACATGCTAATTAATAAGCCATGAATTATAATTATGTGGATCTTTGTAGAAGATCACAGGCGTGGGCCTCTCCTATACGGAGGTTGGCACTACTCTTGTGGAGCGTCTGCTGGCTAGCCCAGAGACGGCTCGCTTACGGACTTGTGGAACGTTTGCTGGCTCGTCCACGAATGTCTCACTCTTGGATAGTTAATCGATGACGGGGGTGACCATTGAGAACTGGTGCTCCCCAGCTTTGGCTCATCCGTGACTGGTGCACTCCGGTATGATACGTAGTATCATTCATGATTAATGATTTGTTTCGGATCGACGACGGGGTGACCATTGAGAACTGGTGCTCCCCAGCTTTGGCTCACCCGTGACTGGTTCGCTCCGGTATGATATGCTATATCATTCGTGATCCTTTTCTTGTCTCGTGTCTAGATGGAGCGTTTGTTGGCTGTGTCCATAACACAAACGACTCGCGGGTGGGGTAGGACAAAAGAGCCTAGCTGGGCCTAGGGGGTAGCTCCCCTCCGCCTACGCAGCTTGAGTCCTTAGGCTTTATCTTTGTATCACAGTTGGTGCACTCCTGTTTGCTTCGCAGGAATGCATTCCGGTCGTTTGACCTTTTCTAGACTTGGACAATCTGACCAGATGGACACCCCTGGTAGGTTGACAGAACTACATGAACAACTCTTAGACGATCTGACTAGATGGACACCCCTAGCAGATCGATTAGAATAACCATTACTTATTTCCTGCTTTCTAGGACTGCCTGTGTAGTTGTCTTTTAAATTACATTTATAACTGCTAGAATTGTATAACTGCATTAACTTATGGTCTCATTAGTTCGTTGCTGACATGTGTTTTGCACATGTCCCAGACTTGACCGAGCTGCCACACCTGAGGACCCCAGCGGGCTCTTACCTCTTTAGTTGAATCTGGTACGTACAGGTTTAGTCTTTATGTTAAACTCCTTGTTGGTTACCTTCTGCGTTTGATTAATATCTTTTTACAGCTATTTCTATTGTTTCATGCTAAATCATTTGATCGGACCTTCCCCTCCGCATCATAACTTGCCATGGACGCTTATTGGACCCCAAGCCTCAACGGCTCTAGTCCATGCGGGCTGGCCATGCCTCGCTGCTCAATCTTTTGGGAAGCGGGGCGTGACAGTACCACACTCCCCGAGTGCATACCACTATTAACCTAGTAAATGCTCTATCTTGACAAGTCCCACATGTCAAGACCCTCTTGTCTAGTCCTAGACTAAACAAGTCCCCAAAAGAACACAAAAGAGATAAAGTTTCCCCTAAGGAGATCTACACACAATCAAAAATATAATGGTAAAGTATAGGGTTCAGAAATGCTCAGATTGTGATGGTGTGTCGTCTCTGTCGTTCAACATGGTATCAGCTTCAGTCTGATGCAAACGTTGTCTCGATCTGATGTCTTGATATCAATCTGTGTCTCGACGAGCTCGAATAGCACTCTGGTCTATGCATATAGTAATTCCAGTTCAAACTCAATATATTGTGTTCTGTGTGCACAGTAAACTTTAAATTAATTCGTTTGCATGTAATTCTATCCACGTCAGCAAAGCTCTTTTCTCCTTGTTTGTTGCTCGGAGATGAGTTTACGTGAGCTTCGACTTCTCCGACGACTAAACTTCGGCATGCAGCACTTCAACGGCAGCGGCTAATTCCTCCAGCGGCTTCGACTTGGCTCCACGACGTGCGGCGCTCCGGCGGTGACCTGACTCCACAAAGTGTGGCACTCTGACGGCGGGATCTTCAACGCCAGCTGGAGATGGCGGTTGGTATGGCATGCAGGGGAATCAGCGGCAAGGCGGTGTACCTCCGGTAGCTTTGCCTTGATCTCGAGATGAAGTTCGACGGTAGGGAGGCTTCACACTCCAGCACCTTGATGAAGATAGATTACTTTTGCTTGGAGGTGGCTTACAGTAACTTTGGGTAGCAGCTTGAAAACTTGTCCATGGTTAGGGCATGCAGGAGATCAGCACTTGGAGTCGAGGTTGTCACAGCGGCTAGCTCCCATCCAATTGCTCTGCTCAACGACGAGTGTGCAGATCCTTCTTTGCTTGCGGTCTTGATGTGCGGGCTGATCAAGATGGTTCTTGTAATGCCCTACCAGCTACTGCACAAGTACTAGAGGGGGGGTGAATAGTACTTTAAAATAATAAGGAGTATAATTCCAAATTAAATTGCAAACAACTACCAAATCAATTTGCGGAAGCTTAAATTGAGTGACAACACAAAATTAACAATGCAAACAAACGATGTTAATGGGTTCGGATCCACCCAAGTCTCCCCGACTTGTTCCCGGTGATCCTACGTCCCAACCACCCGGATCCCTTCCGGATACTTGAGTTAGAAACCCTAACTCAAGATTTCCACTATGAATATCTTGTGAAAAACCTTCACAAGATCAAATCATACATGCAATAGCAAACATGAATCCCACAACCCGGGATCACAACCTTCTCTCACAACCGAGAGAATCACAAGCAATATAAATGAGTTATATTGAAATAAACAAATCTTACCACAAAATCCTATACCTTGAGTTTTTCTTACCCAAATGGTGAAATGAAGGATTTGATGAAGATGAAGTTACCAAAACCTAGCACCAAGGAAATGACCAGCAATGGGTGCCTAGGGTTGATTTGGAAACTTGAATCAAGCAATAGCTTGAAGAGCTCACCAAGAACAAGCTTCTCTCTAGATCTAGAAATGAGAGAGAATGGGTTTCTTGTGAGGAAGAGAGCTTTAGATTTGAGGGAGAATGGCTATCTCTTTAGAACTCAATGAATCTCTTAATGGCAGCTCTATTGAAGATAGAAATGACCTAGGTTCGTATTTATAGGGTCCCATAAAAACAAGTTAGGTCATTCTCCAACGGAAAGAAATCTGTGAGAATTAGTCGGTCAAAGAACAAACACTGACCGACTAGTTCATCAACTAGTCGGTCAGTCACAAAGCATGGACCGACTAAGAGCAGATCTGAGAAGAGATAGAATTTCAGACCTAGAAATCTAGTCGGTCCAAGAAGACTGTCTGACCGACTAGTTTCACAACTAGTCGGTCAGTCAATGAACGTAGACCGACTAAGAGGCAAAATGACTTAGTCTGAAAGCAAGTGACTTAGTCGGTCCAAGAACAAAAGTTGACCGACTAGATTGTCAACTAGTCGGTCATCAAACGTTCTTAGACCGACTAACGGTAAACAGTAGCTTAGGAGAATTTTAGGATGAACATTAAGTCACAACTAGTCGGTCAAAGAAGCATCACTGACCGACTAGTTCACAAACTAGTCGGTCGGTGAGTCAACGTAGACCGACTAACAGTAAACAGTAAAGTCCAAGAAATTAAGGAATCAAACTAGTCGGTCCAAGAACAGTTGTAGACCGACTAGATCACCATCTAGTCGGTCAGTACTTGTTCTTGTACCAACTAACATGCACATACAAATCCGAATCGAAGCGCGACGCTTCGAGGAAGTTAGAATGAACTTGTGCAAGGATCCTAGAGCTACGAAATGAGCGAAATGAAGATAGAAACGTAAGATATACTCAAGGCTTAACATTCTATATATCGAAGCTAAAAGACTATAAATAAAACCTTAATAAACGGTCTTCGAGAGCTTCGATTGAATCTTCATATCTTCCAAAGCATCGCAAGAGCTTCAACGAAGCTTTAGTCATGAATATGAGCTTTGGAAAGTGTTGAGATGTCGCTTTGAATATTCTCGTGAAATTGGCGACGATCTCCAAAACTGCGCTCACAAATTGTTAGTTCATGGATTATTTATGTTTGCTCATCATCAAAACCAAATCCGGGGAGTCCAATATTCAACATTCTCCCCCTTTTTGGTGATGACAAACCAACATAAATAATAATCAAAAATAGTAATTCAAATGAAAAATACTTACTCCCCCTGCATTGATGACACGTTGATTCCAAATTGAATATAAATGAATTGCATCAAGCAGACGAGTAAGATAAATAAAGTGAATTGATTTTTGAAATATCGGATTTTGAAAATCCTTATATATATCTTAACTCCCCCTGAATCTAACATATCAAACTAGATTCTTGGAAATTGAGTTAAATTTTCATTTGCGCTATTTATTATCATTATCTCTCCCCCTTTGGCATTATCCCAAAAATGGGGGGCATACAACGACAACAATTAGAAAATATAAAATCCAACATCGGGAGTCGTAGACAAAGACAATGGACCAACTTGACACCAAGGGAAAATTGTGGAAATCAAAACAAGGTGTGCCAAATTTTCATTATCAATAAAAATCAACGATAATCAAAATCATCAAAAATACCAAATGTTTATTCATTTCTTGAATAAAGAAACATACTCTCCAATATTCAATATTCTTGGTTAAATTTGTGCATGGAAAACAATTCTATACAATTATAGAATTTAAATCTATTTAACCAAGTTTTCATGCGACGAGCGACGAAATCACATTTCACATACATTCAACGAATATTAAAATGTGCACGACGAATTAAGATAAAGACAACGACGATGTATATATATTAATGATAACATCAAGAGTACATCCAAAAAGATATCAATGCATCAAAATACAACATACCCATCAAGAAGAAATACATCATCATCATCCTCATCAAAATAAGTACAACATCATAGACAACATCCAAAATACATCAAAACATCATAACCCTCACACTCTATCCTAACCCAAAATACTCTCGCAAAGATAAATCATCCAAAGCGTATATGGAGAGTCCTCGGAACAACGATCACGAGGAGGAGGCTGGATCTGCAGCGTCCGTGGGTCCAGTCGACGGAGTGGACTCAGGATCTGCAGGGAGTAGAGGTGTCTCAACAGATGGAATCGTCGGGGCAGGAGTGGAGATCTCAGCAACAGGCTCAACAGCAGCAAGGGTCTCGACAGCAGATGTGTCAACTGGAAGATCAGCAGGCACGGCAGCAGGGTCAGACGACAGAAGTGCTGAAGCAGAAGGCTCTGGAGCACCGGAAGTGGTGCCAACTCCAGGAGCAGAAGTGGTAGTACCAGCAGCAGCAGCAGCAGCAGCAGCAGTGGCCTCATCGCCATGGGCAAAAGAAGTGACAAGCTCGTCAATCTCCTCATCGTCCATCTCCTCGGCCTCAGAGACTGAAGGAGGAAGATCAATGCCCATCTGACGAGCCATACGGCAAACTACCTCCTCGGTACGAGCCAAGCGAGACTCGTGCCGACGAAGTATCCGTACGACATCGTCCAATGTAGCAGGACGAGAGGGGGCTGCAGCAGCTGACGGAGAAGCCTGAGAAGCAGATGCGGTAGACCTCTGCACGTGACGAAGAGCCGCTAGAGATTTCTTCACGGCCGTCGCGTTCAGAGGCGTACCCAAGGGACGCTCATCGTCAGGAGGGAGGGGGACTCGGAAATGACGAAATACAAGAGTCAACAGGCAAGGGTATGGAATGTGCGCAGACTTATTGGTCTTGCGTATACACTCGAAAGAATCCATCTTATCGAGTATCACGCGAGCCCAATTTATCTCGCACCCCAAGAAAAGAGCGTATATGAGCTTCAAAAACGGCTGAGAAGGGAGAGAAGAGGATCCATACTTCGGGAGAAGACAAGACTTCAAAATTAGGTTAAGAACCCACGCATTCGGCTTAAAGGATTTCGAAGGAATACCAATGAATGCGGAGGGGATAACCTGGAAAATCTCAGAAAGAACAGTCTGATCCAAGGAAGAGATATCGTCTACGGAAATGTCCGAAGGGAGGAGACCACACGATGAACAACCAAGAATCTCTCCCAAGATTTCTGCCGTGAGAACTATAGGAGTTCCCAAGACAGTAGTCTCAATGGAGTGGCTGGCATCGTACTGGCCTCGAATGCGATTGGCATAGAACAATTTCACGAGGCGAGGATACGGTTTGGGATTGGCCTTGGGGACGTATCGGAGATAATCTAGAAGACCACTATATGACAGAAGATCAGCAAGGCCGAGGAAATCAAAGAACTAAACGTAATGCTCTCACAACAGTGGACAGTGCTCTATACGGTTGTACGCTGCGAGACACTGAGGGTCATCGCGGCACAACGATATGTCTACACCGCCGACTGGCATAGGAGCTTTACCCTTAGCCTTACGGGTCTTCGGAGGAGGAGTGGGTTCCCTAGTAGGCTCATCCTCTGGGATAAAATCAGTGTCGGAATCGGGAGGAGTAGCCGGAGATTGAGGTATGGGCTTTTTGGTCTTGGATTTGCGGGGTTTAGCTGTGGCAGTCCTAGGCTTCTTAAGAGGGGGCGAAGATGGAGAGGCTTGGGTAGACTTGGCACGACGCTTAGGCTTCGGGGGATTCCTAGGGTCGGAAGGCCCTACGGTCATACGAGAAGCCCCGTAAGAGGCGATAGGAATACGAGTCTTAGCCATAGCACTACGAGCACAAGCAATCGAAGATTAGGTCACTAACAACCTAGAGATCACAAGCTAACAACCCTAGAAATCAAGAAATTCGAAAATCACAAGCCCTAGGTTAGAAATTGAAACCCTAGGATCTAGAGCTTGAAATCAAGGAGAGACAACCCTAGAATAGGAAATCGACCTAGGAGAGGGAGGGAGATACCTAGGAGGTGGAGTCGACGGCGGCGGATGGCGGCGATCGACGGAGAAACGGCCGGAAGACGAAGGGCTTCGAGTTGAGGGTTTTGGGTTTTCGGGCTGGAGCAAGTGAGAAGACCGACTAAATGAGAATTTAGTCGGACGAGATCGAGTATAAGTCGGTCTGGAATCAAAAAGACACAAATGCCCTAACATACTTAGTCGGTCACAGTTCAAGCACTGACCGACTAGATTACGATCTAGTCGGTCGGTCTATGAGCTTGAACCGACTAAGTCGAAACAGTAGCTCAGATGAATTTCTAGGGCAAGAATTAGTCGGTCGCATTATATTCACTGACCGACTAGTTTTCAATCTAGTCGGTCGGTAAGAGTACTGTGACCAACTAACGAAAGAAAATGATAGGAGTTAGATATAGGCTTGATCTAGTCGGTCTGAGTTCATTTGCTGACCGACTAGATGAGCATCTAGTCGGTTGACAAGTGAACTTAGACCGACTAGAGGAGTCCAAAAGTTTATACTTGATTTCTTTTCACAAACCACTTGGATGAAACATCATTACTCACTCATTAGTCATCTAAATCACCCCATAAAACGTCGAAATCTTAAATACGACTTTCAAATACGAATTCGATCATAAATTCAAATATATCACATAAAATTCCCAAGAATTCAATTAATCTAGCATGAACAAAATATCGCGAAATCGAATAGCATGCAAGATAATTGAATGAAATATGAATCCTATATCTCGGATTCACCCATAATCCCCAATTCTCGACGCAACCGCACAAAGGAGTCCTCCTTTAGGGGTTTCGTGAAAATATCGGCGATTTGCTTTTGGGTTTCAACGTACACTAAAATGATGTCCTTTTTAGCAACATGATCATCTAAGAAATGGTGTCGGACATCTATGTGTTTTGATCGGGAATGGTGCACCGGATTCTTTGAAAGACAGATAGCACTTTGGTTATCCACCATGATAGGGCTAGTATCACAGTGAATACCAAAATCCTTCAAAGTGTGTCTCATCCAAAGAACCTGGGCACAAGCGGCACCGGCGGCAATATATTCCGCCTCGGTGGTTGAAAGTGATACGGAATTTTGCTTCTTGGAAAACCAAGAGACAAGAGAATTTCCTAGAAAATGGCAAGTGCCACTAGTACTTTTCCTGTCGGATTTGCATCCCGCATAATCGGCATCACTGTATGAGACTAACTCATACGTGCTAGATTTCGGATAAAGTAATCCAAAATCTAAAGTGTAACTTAGATAACGGAAAATACGCTTTACCGCTACTAAGTGAGACTCCTTAGGTTGAGACTGATAACGAGCACAAATGCATACGGCAAACATAATATCGGGCCTACTTGCGGTAAGATAAAGTAAACTACGTATCATACCTCGATATAGACGAATGTCTACATCCTTACCACCCGTATCCTTGTCGAGATGCGTAGTCGTGCTCATTGGAGTCTTTTTCCCGGAGGCATTCTCCATTCCAAATCGCTTTAGCAACTCCACCGTGTACTTCGTTTGGTGGATGAAGATTGCATCGTTCATTTGGCGAATTTGGAGACCTAAGAAATATTTGAGTTCGCCCATGTGGCTCATCTCAAATTGTTCCTTCATAACATTAAAAAACTCTTCGCAAAGAGTGAAGTTAGTAGCACCGAAAATGATATCATCAACATAAATTTGAACTAATAAAATATCATTATTCGCATGCTTAACAAAAAGTGTAGAATCGTCTTCGCCCATTTTAAAATTCAAATCCAAAAGAAAATTCTTTAGGCGATCATACCAAGCTCGAGGAGCTTGTCTCAAACCATAAAGAGCTTTCTTTAGTTTAAAAACATGATTTGGAAATTTTTCATTTATGAAGCCCGGAGGTTGAGAAACATAAACTTCCTCAACGACATCTCCGTTTAAAAATGCACTTTTAACATCCATTTGAAATAACTTAAAATTTTTATGGCATGCATAAGACAATAAAAGTCTAATTGATTCTAATCTAGCTACCGGAGCGAAGGATTCTTCGAAATCGATACCTTCCTCTTGGCGATAGCCTTGAGCAACTAACCGAGCTTTGTTCCGGATGACGACTTGATTTTCGTCGGATTGGTTCTTGAAGATCCACTTTGTCCCTATGACGGTGTGGTTCTTTGATGGCAAAGGAACAAGCTCCCATACCTCATTCCTCTCGAATTGAATGAGTTCCTCCTCCATGGCAAGGATCCAAGCACTATCTTCGCAAGCTTCAACTATATTCTTTGGCTCTATTGATGAGACAAAGGCACTATTGGCGAAGTAGTGGACTTGCGATCTCGTCTTGACACTATCATGAATATTGCCAATTACTTGCTCATGGGGATGGTCACGAACCGAATGAAGCCGTTTGGGAATACCTTGATCACTAGAAACATTCTCAACAACTTCATTAGTTGGGTTAGTCTCAATAGAATCAATAGAATCATTAGACTTAGAATTATCAAACGAATCACATAAAACATCCATAGAATCATTATCATTTGAAATTCTAGTTGGAACAAATCCTTCATTAAATGAGACATGAAGCGACTCCTCGATCGTTGAGGTTCGTTTGTTGAATATCCGGTAGGCTTTGCTACGCGAAGAATATCCAACAAAAATCCCCTCATCGGATCTTGGATCGAATTTGTCCAAACTACCATATGTGTTCTTAATAAAACATTTCGAACCAAAAACACGAAAATGTTTAACTTGAGGCAACCTACCAAACAACAATTCATAACAAGTTTGTTTAGTGCCGGGCCTCAAAAGTATTCTATTAAACACATAGCAAGCGGTGTGTACCGCTTCCGCCCAAAATTGATGGCCAAGTTGGCTATCATCAAGCATAGTGCGAGCACACTCCACTAGCGTCCTATTCTTTCTCTCAACTACACCATTTTGAGGAGGTGCACGAGGGAAAGAGAAGGTGTGAGTAATACCAACTTCATCACAAAATGTCTCAAAAGACTCATTCTCAAATTCACCTCCATGATCACTACGAATAGTGACAATGGTGGTTCCTAAGAGATTTTGTACTTTCTTAACAAAAATTGTGAAGTTTTCAAAAGCTTCATTTTTATTACACAATGAAAATACCCAAGTAAATCTTGAATAGTCATCTACGATGACAAGTCCATACTTTGCATTTCCTAAGGAAGCTACTCTAGTTGGCCCAAATAAGTCTAGATGTAATAGCTCTAGTGGCCGTTTAGTAGAGATGCTTTTCTTAGGTTTAAATGAAGATTTAGGAAGCTTGCCACGTTGACAACAATCACAAAAACTTTTCTTTTCAAAAACAAGCTTCGGAAAACCTTTAATAGAATTTAATTTCGAAAGCTTATAAAGTGTTCCAAAGTTCACATGTCCAAAGCGTCGATGCCATAAGTGTTGTTCACTTGTGTTGGCAACGAGACATTGTTCATATGACTTCGGAAGATCCAAAATATAAATGTCTTTATGACGAGTTCCGGAAAATAATAATTTATCATTATCTTTTCTTAAAATATGACACAATCCTTTCGCAAAACTAACTTTGTAACTTTTGTCACAAAGTTGGCTTATTGAAATAAGATTATGATTTAAACCACTAACAAGATAAACATCACTAATTAAGGGTTTAGAGGGGTTACCGACTTTACCAACACCTATGATGGTTCCGCTCTCGTTGCCTCCAAATACGACGCGGTTTCCATTCGCAATGGGAACCACTCCGGAGAGCAATCGAGCGTCACCCGTCATGTGTTTTGAACACCCGCTATCGAGTATCCAATTCCCTTTGGAGCTAAATTTAAATTTGTTGCTCCTTTTCTTTTTCTTTTCCTTGAGTACCTAAAGATAGAAACTTTCATATCATGGTACCCAAGGTCATTGGGTCCAAGGGATTAGACCTTTGGAAGCCAAGTCCAAGTGGACTTAGACTTCCCCACATAATTCTTACTATGCACAACATCCGAAAAATAAGCATTCATATACATTTGTTTTTCGTCCATGCTTGTGTCCTTTGGGCTCCAAATAGTGAAAATTTTGGGAGCCATCATCCTATTGGGTGCATGCATGCGACGTTGATTTCTACGTGATGCATGTTATGGATAGGCATACGGGACATGATGGAATGGTGCACGACGAGAATTATTCATATGATGAGGTGGGTGTACATATGCATGTGTGGGAACACGTGCGTGAGGGTGTCTCACATGGTGTACACGTGCCCGAGAATGTGTTGCATAAAAATCATCATATGTGTGAGCCGGTGGAGTAGGACGTGTGTTCCTACGTTGCATGTTATTGGTGTACATGTAGGCATGCCCCTTCTTTGGAGGTCCACCCGAAGTGGGTTTCTTTCCAAAAGAGGGCGTGGACGAGGTGGAAGCACCATTGGTAGATGAACTACCAATAGAGTGTTTGCTCCCACTCGTTGAGGCTTCGGAAGTTGGCCTAACAAAAGTAGTGACCGACTTGGATGAATTTCCCATCATATACCCCAAACCAATGTGGTGATTGGCCGGAAGTAAGTCACTTAGGATTTTATCCACATGGTCCTTACCTTTGTTGAATTTGTTAATTCGGCCCAATGTGTTCTCATATTTCTCTTTGAGAGAACGCATAGAAGTATCCAAATTGGATACTTGCGATGTGAGCACAAAAACACGACATTTAAGATTCTCGTTCTCAATACTCAAAGTCGAGTTTTGAGAAGTTAAATCCGCTATCTCATGTTCTTCCGCATCCTCAATGCTAACATGTTCAAGTTTAGATTTGAGATTTACAATCTCATTTCTTAACTCTTCAACAACGGTGTCGTTGTTGGTGATGATATTCTTAGGCGATGTTTGAATGCTAGCTAGGTCATCTTTTACCTTAGTATATCTATTTACTAACTTAGTGTATTTTGACCAAAGTTGAGAGTTAGCATTTCTAAGATCATCCATTGATACCTCATCGCTTTCGTCATCACTATCATCGGAAGAGGAGGATCCTTGATCGTGCTCCTCTCTTGCCATGAAACACATGTGCGCTTGCTCCACGTGTTCATCGTCCGACTCACCGCTTGTAGAATCATCGGAGTCGGTGAAGGTAGCTCCGACAAGTCCCTTCTTGTTTACTTTTGTGTACTTCTTGGACTTGTCATACTTTGGCGCCTTCCACTTGTCCTTTTGCTTATTGAGGGGACACTCCGATTTCATGTGTCCTGGCTTATTGCACTTGAAACACAAAGGAGAGGAAGAGGCGTTAGAAGAACCAAATTTACCTTTGGTCTTGAAGTTACCTTTTCGGAAGAAACGGTTGAACTTCTTGGCCATGAGTGCCATGGACTCCAAGTCCAACTCGTTTTCCGAGTCTTCATCATCGGTTGAAGTGGATGTGGATGGAGCGGCTTTGAAGGCAATAGCCTTTTTCTTTGGCTCGTCTTGCTTTAGATAAGACTTCATCTTTTCTTGCAATTTGAGCTTGCTATCCTTGCGTACCTCGTACGACATTAAAGTACCCATTAGTTGAACTACGGTATATTTGTTCATGTCATTACCTTCCTCGATGGAGAAGGTGCGTTTCTCCCAAGAAGAAGGAAGTCCTTCGATAATCTTTGAGCACTTCTCCTTTTGAGTGTAGGACTTGCCGAGGGCCTCTAACTCGTTTATTATGTCAACAAAACGAGCGTAATATTCTTTCATCTTCTCGCCCTGTTGCATATGAAACATTTCGTAATCTTTGTTTACGACTACGAGTTTAGAGTCTCTTACCCGACTCGTCCCTTCATGTAGAATGAGGAGGGAGTTCCAAATTTGATATGCACTCTTACATGTGCATATCTTATTGAAATCTTCAGGCTCCAATGCACATTGCAAGGCGTTCATTGCCTTGGCATTGCTTACCTCCGCGGCGACCTCTGCGGTAGTCCATTTCTCAAAGTCTTCTTCTTCGGGCTCGGTGTACTCCTTCATTGTAGTCCTCCATAAAGATGCACTTCGGAGGAAGGTTTCCATCCTACATTTCCAGTACCCGTAGTTGGTACCGTTGAAGAATGGAGGCCTCGTAGAGGAATGTTCTTCCATCACCGAAGATGCTCCTTCACGGTTCCTGAAGGTGTCATAGTTGGAAGGTGGACGCACGGTCTTGTTGTCGTTGGCAGACATAGCTGAGTATCTGGCTCTGATACCAAATGTAATGCCCTACCAGCTACTGCACAAGTACTAGAGGGGGGTGAATAGTACTTTAAAATAATAAGGAGTATAATTCCAAATTAAATTTCAAACAACTACCAAATCAATTTGCGGAAGCTTAAATTGAGTGACAACACAAAATTAACAATGCAAACAAACGATGTTAATGGGTTCGGATCCACCCAAGTCTCCCCGACTTGTTCCCGGTGATCCTACGTCCCAACCACCCGGATCCCTTCCGGATACTTGAGTTAGAAACCCTACCTCAAGATTTCCACTATGAATATCTTGTGAAAAACCTTCACAAGATCAAATCATACATGCAATAGCAAACGTGAATCCCACAACCCGGGATCACAACCTTCTCTCACAACCGAGAGAATCACAAGCAATATAAATGAGTTATATTGAAATAAACAAATCTTACCACAAAATCCTATACCTTGAGTTTTTCTTACCCAAATGGTGAAATGAAGGATTTGAGGAAGATGAAGTTACCAAAACCTAGCACCAAGGAAATGACCAGCAATGGGTGCCTAGGGTTGATTTGGAAACTTGAATCAAGCAATAGCTTGAAAAGCTCACCAAGAACAAGCTTCTCTCTAGATCTAGAAATGAGAGAGAATGGGTTTCTTGTGAGGAAGAGAGCTTTAGATTTGAGGGAGAATGGCTATCTCTTTAGAACTCAATGAATCTCTTAATGGCAGCTCTATTGAAGATAGAAATGACCTAGGTTCGTATTTATAGGGTCCCATAAAAACAAGTTAGGTCATTCTCCAACGGAAAGAAATCTGTGAGAATTAGTCGGTCAAAGAACAAACACTGACCGACTAGTTCATCAACTAGTCGGTCAGTCACAAAGCATGGACCGACTAAGAGCAGATCTGAGAAGAGATAGAATTTCAGACCTAGAAATCTAGTCGGTCCAAGAAGACTGTCTGACCGACTAGTTTCACAACTAGTCGGTCAGTCAATGAACGTAGACCGACTAAGAGGCAAAATGACTTAGTCTTAAAGCAAATGACTTAGTCGGTCCAAGAACAAAAGTTGGCCGACTAGATTGTCAACTAGTCGGTCATCAAACGTTCTTAGACCGACTAACGGTAAACAGTAGCTTAGGAGAATTTTAGGATGAACATTAAGTCACAACTAGTCGGTCAAAGAAGCATCACTGACCGACTAGTTCACAAACTAGTCGGTCGGTGAGTCAACGTAGACCGACTAACAGTAAACAGTAAAGTCCAAGAAATTAAGGAATCAAACTAGTCGGTCCAAGAACAGTTGCCGACCGACTAGATCACCATCTAGTCGGTCAGTACTTGTTCTTGTACCAACTAACATGCACATACAAATCCGAATCGAAGCGCGACGCTTCGAGGAAGTTAGAATGAACTTGTGCAAGGATCCTAGAGCTACGAAATGAGCGAAATGAAGATAGAAACGTAAGATATACTCAAGGCTTAACATTCTATATATCGAAGCTAAAAGACTATAAATAAAACCTTAATAAACGGTCTTTGAGAGCTTCGATTGAATCTTCATATCTTCCAAAGCATCGCAAGAGCTTCAACGAAGCTTTAGTCATGAATATGAGCTTTGGAAAGTGTTGAGATGTCGCTTTGAATATTCTCGTGAAATTGGCGACGATCTCCAAAACTGCGCTCACAAATTGTTAGTTCATGGATTATTTATGTTTGCTCATCATCAAAACCAAATCCGGGGAGTCCAATATTCAACAGTTCTCTCCTTTATGATGTCGATCAGAAAGTCTCTTCCTTTGATGATGTGGCACTGGTTGTTTATCGCAAAGGAGATGAGGAAGCATTTGATCTTGGCTTGATAGCTTTAGGAGGAAGATATTGACTCTTGTTTTTGGTTGTGCCGCACTCTTTTCTTTTGGGGTTTCAATAAGACTGGGGTCTTGCAGTTCGAAAGTTGAGAGACTTATATAGGGTCCTAGCTCCTACGGTTTGCGGCTTGAAGGAGTTCGACAATTAATGAAGCTTTTTGTTATAGTATTTTGATGTTGAAGCTTAAGGCCGCAATGCTTAGATGCTAGGGTTTTCTTTCTTGTATTGGTCGCATGCTCTCTCTCTTTGAGTCGAGGGTTTTTATAGATAAGAGATGGGAGAGATCAAATCATAGTAGGATCCCATAATTGAAGGAATTTGAAGTTTGAAAAATGGTTGTATATGATTTGATTTGATCTCATTGGAATATGATTAGTGTTGATTTGGGATTTGAGAAGATCTTCATCTAATTGAAATAGGATTGGAATAAATTCTAATTGTTATAAATAAATCCAAAGGGATTCTCTCCATCTCACCCCATATATGACCAAGTCCTCTTTGCTAAGTGTATAGCTCTTTGACCAATTCCAATTGCTATGTGTATAGCAATTTCTCCACCGTTTTGACTTAGTCTTCATTTTGAAGAATTACCGCTTTGCCATTCCTGAAACACACTTAGCACGCACGTTAAATAGTTTGTCCACGTTTGTTATCATCAAACTATAGATCCTAAATCTTTGCTTCCAACAGTATTCATCCTTTCTTTTTAAAGCCAATACGACTTTTATTGCTCTCTTTCTTTTTCTTAGGTACCTACATAATATACCATAAGCTCATGGTACCCAATCTTTGTTGGTTCCAAGGGGATTAGCCCTTTGCAAGCCAAGTCCAAGTGGACTTTCTCTTCCCAACATAATTACCACTATTTATTACATCACTAAAATAGGAGTCAACATAAGCAGTCCTATCAATTATGCTAGTGTTCTTAGGACCCCAAATTGTGTATGTTTTGGGTGTCCTTTTCCTGGTTGCATGCACATCTGGTTGAGTTCTATGTGGTGTGCACTTCCTAGGAGCATGAGTTCTAGCATATGAAGATGGAGGTGGATAAGCATGTGACATATATGGGTTGTATGCAAAACGAGGAGCATGCATGTTATTTGCAATATATGGAGCAAGCATAACATGAGGTGGATGAGCATACATGGAAGAATGATGTGTATGAACATATGAACATGTCGGGGCACGTGCATGAGTATTTCTCATGTGTGGGTTTACACGTGTCCATTGGTGTGGAGCATAAAAAGTGTCATTAGTGTCCATATGTGAAGTTGGAGATTTTCTACATGATTGAGAGTTGGTGTACATATATGCATGACGTTTCTTTTGGTTTCCACCCTTAGTGGGTTTCTTGCCAAAAGGAAGAGATTGTGAAGTGGTGGCCTTCTTGGTAGGTTTGCTACTAATTGTGTTTTTCACACCACTTGTGGATGCACCGAAGGATGGACTCACAAAATCTATAGTTACACCACTATAGGAGGTGCGAGATTTGGATGCATTTGCTTCCACATAGCCAAGTCCAACACGATATGTGGCCGGAAATTGGTTTGCAAGCAATTCATCTAATTGCCATATCCCTTTGTTAAACCTCTTAACTTGAGTGGACATGAGCTCATATTTCTCCTTAAGAGAAGAAATATTGATATCCAAGGTGGACACACGTGTTTTGAGCTCGTGCACTTGGGTTTTAAGAGAATCATACTCAATACCTAATTATGTGTTATGCGAAGCTAGATCATACTATCTTTAGGATAAGTTTGATCTAGGTGAGATTTGAGGGAATCACCTCATTTCTCAAGATGTCATTTTGAGAAACCAAAGTTGTTGAGTATTGATTCCCCGGATTTGGTTTTGATGATGAACAAACATAAATATCGTGAACTAACTCTTTGTGAGTGCAGTTATGGAGATTGTCGCCAAAATTCTACATACATCAAAAGCGACGTCTCAAGACTTCTTAAAGCACGTGATCATGTGCCTGAAGCTTCGTTGAAGCTCAAGGAGCATTATTAAAGTCAAGAGATTCGGATTGAAGCTTTGAAGACGGTTCATCTAGTTTATTTTATAGTCTTCTAGCTTCTTTTCGTAGAATGTTAAGCCTTGAGTAGGACTTACATTATAATCTTCATAACGCTCATATCTTAGAGTTAGGATTATCTTAGAAGCCCATAGAAACTTTCCTGAATATTTACGCTTCATTTTGCGGCTTCTTATGCATCTTAGTTGGTTCAAGAAGAAGAACCAACCGACTAGATTGTCATCTAGTCGGTAACGAATCCTTCTTGAACCGACTAGATCTCCTTGCTCAATTCATCCTAGGCACTGTTGACCAATTAGTCGGTCCAAGAAGGTTCTTCGACCGACTAGTTGTCAAACTAGTCAGTTGGGAATCCTTCTTAGACCGACTAGTTATACTTTCATTTCTTCAGCCTAGCTCATGTTGACTAGTTAGTCGGTCCAAGAACATCCATCGACCGACTAGTTGTGAAACTAGTTGGTTGGGATTTGTTCTTAGACCGACTAGTTCTCCTTGTGTTCAGCCTATTGAATATCAACTCTTAGTCAGTCAAAGAACACTCACCGACCGACTAGTTGTCAAACTAGTCGGTTGGTAAGTCTTCTTAGACCGACTAGTTATATCTCCTGAATTCTCTATCTTGACTTTCTACCATCTAGTCGGTCCAAGAAGAATCACCGACCGACTAGTTGCAAAACTAATCAGTCAGTGATCCTTCTTAGACCGATTAGACTGCTTCAGAAATAGATCTGTTGGGCATTTAATGCCACGATTTTGCTTCTCTCTTCTCTATATCCTATATATACTTGAAGTGCTTCTAACCTCGCATTCAAGGCTGCCATTATTGAGTTTTAGAGAATCAAAGAGAAAGCATTCAATTCTCATTTCCAAGCTCTCTCTTCTCACAATCTCTCCCAACTCCTTGAACCCTAATTTCCTCAAGAGAGATTCTCTTCATTGTGAGACACTCAAGCCAAGAGCTTGATTCAAAGTCACCAACTCCATCCTAGCCTTCGATCGCTGTTCATCTTGGTGGAGCTAAGGTTTGGTGACATTCTCTCCTTCAAAATCTTCCTTGCCCTAAAATCAGTAAGTTTACTCAAGGCATATGATTTTTTTGGGAAGTGTTTTATTGTTTCATTTACTTTACTATTAATTTTATATCTCGGTTGTGAGAGAAGATCGTGATCCCTGGTTGTGGGAGTTATGTTTTCATTTGTGTATGATTTGATCTTGTAGTAGTTTTGTACAAGAATTTCATAGTGTAAATTTGAGTTAGAGGATTCTAACTCAAGTA
Source organism: Scilla litardierei (assembly GCA_030789695.1). Classification (NCBI taxonomy): domain Eukaryota; kingdom Viridiplantae; phylum Streptophyta; class Magnoliopsida; order Asparagales; family Asparagaceae; genus Scilla; species Scilla litardierei. Next base: position 49,235,092 of record CM061131.1, on the reverse strand, counting down.
GCCGGAGAGGATCCGGGTGTTTGGGACGTAGGATCACCGGGAACAAGTCGGGGAGACTTGGGTGGATCCGAACCCGTTAAATCACTTGTTTGCAATTGTCTTTCTTTGTTGTCATATTTTCATTCCGCATTGTTGGTTGAGTTTGCATAATAATTAGGAATAATTATCTTGATTATTTTAAAGTACTATTCACCCCCACCCCCCCCCCCCCTCTAGTACTTGTGCAGTAGCTTTCAGGGCATTACAAAAGTGGCTTTCTCAAGTGTAAGTGTATCAACAATGGTGTCCTTGTTGATAATGCATGGCATGGATGATTTGCTAACATTAGATTTCTTTAAAATAGTATATCTAAGCATAAGATATTGATACTTAGAAAATAATTCTTCGTTAGCAAAAAAAAGTTCATCCATGGTTACCTCGGGTTCATCGATGTCACTATCACTCTCATCGGAGAGTGGATCTTCTCGAGCCATAGAACACATATGTGTACTCTCACCCTTTTCATCCTCAGATTCACTTGAGGAATCTCCGCTTGAATCATGGAATGTCCCAACAAGTCTTTTCTTCTTATCCTTCTTGTATTTGTCGGACTTGTGGCATTTTGGAGCTTTCCACTTTTCTTTGTTTCTAAGCATTGGGTTATCCTTCTTGATTTGCCCCGACTTGTCGCACTTAAAAGAAAGAGATGAGGTATTCTTAGTAGAATCAAATTTATTTTTGGAAGGAAATTTACATTTGCGAAAGAAGCATTGGAACTTCTTCGCCATTTGTGCCATTTCTTCGAAGTCCATTTCGTTATCTGATTCTTCACTATCGGATGATGAAGAACTAGCAACGCTTTCTTCTTGGCCTCCATTGGGTTCATCATTGCTCTAATCTTCAGTCAGTTGTCCCTTCTTACTTCGTAAGACATGAGAGTACCGATGAGATTCACCACGGTGTAGTTCTTCATGTCATTGACCTCCTCAATGGCGATTGCTCTTCTTTCCCATTTCGAGGTCATTCCCATGATTATCTTTCTCCCCTTTTCTGCTTGGGTGTAGACTTGTCCCTTCAAGCTCATTGGTGATGTCGGTGAAACATCCGTACATCATTGTAATGCTCTCATTATCCTGCATATGAAACATATCGAAGTTTTGTATTGCAACATATAATTTAGACAACTTTACCTTGTTCGTTCCCTCGTGGGTAATGACTAGATGGTTCCATATTTTCTATGCACTCTTACATGTGCATATCTTATTGAACTCATCCGGATCCAATGCACAAAGAAGAGTGTTCATTGCCTTGGCATTGTTCACTTCTGCGGACTTCTCAGAGGGAGTCCATTTGTCAAACCCCTCTTCGGAGGGTTCAACGTATTCTTTGTGGAGGGTTCTCTAAAGAGAAGCACTCCTAAGAAACGTCTACATCCGGCATTTCCATTAGCCAAAATTCATGCCATTGAAATATGGAGGACGAACCGTTGATTGTCCTTCGAAGACGATAGACGCACCATCACGATCGTGATTGTTGTACGAAGGAGGTGGAGGAACATTGTTGTTGTTGGATGCCATAGCTAAAAACCAATGCTCAGATACCAATTGTAAGGATCCTGGCTATGATGAAAACACTAGAAGGGGGTTTGAATATTTTTTATAAAATTTAAACGATAGTTATACCAATTTAAATTCCTAACCATTAATTAATGCGGAATTATAAATAAACCCAAATTGAAACAATGCTAACAAAAAGTATGTTTCAATGATTTGGATTACCCAAGTTAACTCCCGACTTGTTCTCGATAATCCTACGTCCATTCCACCCAGATACCACCGGATACTCAAGTTAGAACCTTAACTTGAGGTTTCCTTTAACCCCACTTGTAGCAACCTTACAAGTAAAATCGAAACACAATCGATGGCCTTGACTCCTACAACTTGGGAGCAAGCAAACCACTCTCACAAACCGAGAGTTAAACTAATATCGAAAGATATGAAATAATGAAATAGCAACAGTTACATTCACAAATGCCTTGAAGTAGAACTTGAAGGAGCAAGTGTGTTGTGTGTTGAGTCTCTTTAGAAAGAGACAAAATCACTTTCTCTTGTCAATGCCCATTGCCTATAGGATATCACTTTGATTCTAGTTTGGTGAGCAAGAGAGAAAGAGATTGGAATTCTTGGGCTTTTGAATTTGAGAGCTATGACAAACTAGAAGTTGAAAGCTAGGGGTTTTCAAGAGATTATCAAGAAGATGAGTAACCCCTCAATGGAACAGTAGAAACTCTCTTTATAGGTTCCCCAAAACCCCCAAACAGAATCCCCAAAACCCCCTTTTGAAATCTGTGGAGAAAAAACCAACAGATAGAATTTACACAGTCGACAATCGACTGGTGAAGAAAACACAGTCGACTGCTGCACTGTGTTAGAGGGTATGTGAGAATTCAAACGGTAACTTACCACGTAGGATAGTCGACTGATGAAGAAAAGACAGTCGCCTGTAAAACTAACAGACGACTGTAAATCTTTCTACAGGCGACTGGCCGTAATATGGGTAAGCTGAGAAACCTCAGAAAGTTCTGGGAAGACACGACAGGTGACTGATGTGGAACACACTGGCACCTGTGCCTTGGGCAGGCGACTGTGAAACCAAAATCAATCAACTATTACTAATACCTAAAACTTTTCAGATAGCAGTGTCTGCAGAGGAATTATATACAGACGACCGTTGAAGCATTGACAGTCGACTGTGCCTTGTACATGCGACCTTCAATCCAACATCAGTCGACTGGCCAAATGGAAAAAGAAAGCGACCTTTGGTCAGGAGAGAGACAGGTGACTGATTAAAAAATCACATGCGACTGTAGCTTGGATAGGTGCATGTATTTTGTACAGCAGTCGCCTGAAGGAGTTAAAACTAAAAGGCCCAAAAATCAATTGTTAAAGTATGTGCATAACAGGCGACTGTAGAACAAATCACAGTCGAATGTTTTGAGACAGGCGCATGTATATCGTTCAGCAGTCCCCAGTTGAAATCACAAAATGCACAGACTTGAGAAATGTGAATTGGAGTCTAAGGAAATGTGATCTAATGATTTCCTAGGTTAGAAATAAAGATGTGTGTGTGCTCCAACATAGTTCTACTTCTAAGCTATATACTAGAAGAGAATAAAAAGATTATATTTTGTAGAAGTCTCTATTCTATGCAAAGTATGAGCTTGAAGTCTTCTAGGAGCTTCAATCACCATCTTTAAAAATCCAATCCCCTTTTCATGCTTTGATTGATCTTTGAGTCACATCCATTGCTAATTGATCTTTATAATATGCTTAGGCAATTGATTAACTGCAAATAGAGGATTAGTCACAAGTATTTATGTTTGTTCATCATTAACACCAAGTAGGGAGAAGTCCAATACTCAATACGGGTTTGGGCATGTGCCCTCAGTTCGAGCCTGCCTGAACTGGGCTAGCGCCTGGGTTTTGGCATGCGCCTGAAGTCTGGGCCCTCTCTAGATGAGTTTGGGCGAGCCGAGCCCAGGTTGAAGCATGGGCCTGCACGAGCCCAAAAGTGGTCTTAGCCCAAATCTGGCACCCGGGCGTTCCCAGGCTCTGCCCGAGCCAACTGTTTGGGCATAGCCTAAGATGCACTCGGGCTAGTCTAAAACATAGGCTTGGGCTCGCCTGAGTTCATGCTCAGGCTCAGGCTCGGGCTTAGGGAACTAGGTCTGGGACCTCGTTTTTTTTCTATGCTTTTAGAATGGCTCGTCTTTCGCATCACATCATATGTGACCAAAATCCTCTTCGTAACCAATGGCAGCCATATTAGTTTCCATGCATGATATGCTCGTTTTTCTTATTTCTTGGACGAAGATCTCACCCTTTTAAGACCATGCAGCCTGACCCTACTAAATATGGGACTCATAGACCCTAATGACAGTGACCGCAAGCAGTAGTTGTCGTTCTTGGTCCAGTATCATCATTACATGATCTGTCTCTTGACATAAACTTTGTCGAGACTACCTTTGGTTATGTCGGTGATGAATTCTATAGTTTTATCCATTCGTCAACACTATGTTACTGTGAAGCCTAGGGTATGGTTGACTGTTAACCCCTAATAACTTTGCAAAAGTCTTAGCTTTTCTTTATTGGATCATATCCAACACACCTCGACCAAGGATTTCTGCTAAGGACCATACTGACTCTACGAAACTAACACCACATATACAGCAGAGACAAATCCGCTCTTGGTCAGTACTGCTATCGTATGCTTCAAGTGCCACCTAACCTAAGACTCTTTAATAGGCACTGATTGAAGCTAGGTCAGAGATATTAGTGACATTGTTCACGCAAAAGCTCATACAGTGACCTTAAGTCGAAGGATCAGCTTATGTTTCATCTCTTAAAGCTACCATTGACAGTTTGGTATGTGCATTCCGTGTGCAAGCTCTCGTTGGGTCGTTTAGTGAACTCATTCTCTAATGAGCGCATGTCTATCATTTTCAATTTATCTAAATTGAACGATCATGAGATCATCACCGCCAACACTTGATGAAGACATGCACATAATAATCTATCTGATGTATCGATGTCCATTCTCGATGCTTCTACGACTACGAAATATTTTAGATTTGTGCAACAGACGATCGAAACACGTCTCCATGATCATGATCCTCATCTCGATACATTTTTGACCTTGCATTAAGTCTCGGGAGTTTATTTAAGTATAAAATGCAAATAAACAATAACAAATAGCATACTATTATTTTGAAAAAGATGTCCCAATTACAAATAATTGGCCTCGACGGTATACATTTTTCAACACAAGTCAATATGTAAGGAATCATATGAAAGGGCTAGCACGTCGCTTTGATGATGTTTTATCTTACTACGAGGTTAGTATGGCTGGATGATGCGAGGAGAAGATGATGATTGAAATGGACAAAGAAATATATGAACCATGGGCCGTAGTATTGAATTCTAACGTTTGGGAATGTTTAAATTACATTAAAGTTGGTTAATATTTCCTTAATATTAATTGATGTATTATGCATGCAGGCAAACAATAGATTAAAAGACTATGTAAATTAACCCCTCACATGACTTGATGATCTAATGTTAATCATCGGTGATGACACTACAAAAGGTGATTTCAAGAAGGTTGTTAATCAACCATTTGGTGGCTCAGTTTCTAAGGGAGATGGAGATCGTGCAAGTCCTTCACCCCCCCCCCCAAATGCATCAATGGAAAATGGCATCCCACGAGACATCCCACATTCTACTTCTATGGGTCGGTTACCAACACGGCCAAGCATAGCTAGCCATCCATCAGTTGGGAAACGGAAAAAGGGTATACGGTCGTTGACTAATGATCCCGACCTCATACGGGAAATGGTTGAAAATGTTAGTGAGGTAGCAGAAGTAATTAAGATATCCCACTCCTACTGGACTGAAGTGTTGTCTAAGCAGTTATATGCACACGCAGAGTATCAAGAACATGTGTTGGACTCATTATTTATAGAGCTTAGTGGTAATGAGATCGATGGAAGGAGATTTGTGGTTATGCCAGAGTCATTAGGAACACGTATATTTGTCAAAGATTGTTGCTTCTAACAAGTCGAATCTTTCTGCTAGTAGAGATGGAGACAGCAATGATGATGAACATGACTTCTAAATGTGATAGGGGTTAAGCTTTACTGTCGGGATTCTGTCTGGTTTAGGTTGGTAAACTTGGATCACATACTATTGGCTACCTTTTGGCTTACTCTTCTGTCGGTTACCTTTTTGGCTTGTTGGTAGATTTGGCTTTGGCATACTCTTCTATATTTCGGTATCTTGTTGGCTTCCTCTTCTGTTGGTTACCTTTTTACCTAGTTGGTGGATTTGGGATTGGCATACTCTTATGTATTTGGTACCTTGTTGGCTTCATCTACTCTTGGTTGCCTTTTTGGCTTGTTGGTTGATGTTATTAGTACAAAACATAGTCTAATGTGTAGTGACCCTGTGCTATGAGGAACAAACACTAGAGGGGGGTGAATAGTGTTTTATAGAATTATAAGGAATTTACGCCAAATAAAACCCTACTTAACCAACAAATGCGGAATGTAATAAATGAACAACAACCCAAGTAAGAAAGCAATGCAAACAAGCAATCTACCCTGGTTCGGTGCCACCCAAGTCTTCTCGACTTGTTACCGGTGCCCTACTCCAGCAACACCCGGATCCCCTCCGGATACTCTAGCAAACAGCTAGAGATTTCCTTTAGCCCACTTGTGGAAAACCTCCAACAAGTGCAATCGACCTACAATCGATGTCCGTGTATCCCACAACCCGGGAACACGCAAAGTCCTTAATCCCACAACCTGGGACTAAGCACACTCTCACAAACCGAGAGCAAAACGAAATCTTGACTCCCACAACTTGGGATCAAGCCAACACTCTCACCACCGTGAGTATACAACAAATATGAAGTATAAAGAATGAAATATAAAACTTCTTACCACAAAATCCTATGCCGTGAGAAATACTTACCAATATGTGGGCAAGAATGGATTTTGAGGAAGATGAGATCACCAAACCCTAGCTCCACCAAGATGGACAGCAATAGATGGCTAGGGTGAAGATGGTGACTTGGATTCAAGCTATTAGCTTGAGAAGCTCACAAGGAATGAGAATCTCTCTTGAGAAATTAGTGCTCAAAGAGTAAAAGAGAGATTCTTGTGAGATGAGAGAGCTTAGAAATGAGAATGAATGGCTCTTCTCAAAGGTGTGAAAATGTCTCTAATTTCAGCCTTGGATCCCTGGTTAGAAGCACTCAAACTTATATAGGGAAGAGAGAAAACGGTCACAAAATTCGTGGCATTAAATGCCCAACGGATCTATTTCTGAAGCTGCTTAATCGGTCTAAGAAGGGTCATCAACCGACTAGATTGACAACTAGTCGGTCAGTGAACCTTCTTGGACCGACTAGATGGTTAACAGAGAAGATGGTGAAATCTGGGTAAGAACTAGTCGGTCTAAGAAGGATCATCAACCGACTAGATTGACAACTAGTCGGTCAGTGAACCTTCTTGGACCGACTAGATTTGAAACTAGTCGGTCTAAGAAGGATCATCAACCGACTAGATTGGCTTTTAATGCATTAACCATCCTTCTTGAACCAACTAACTGGTCAACAGTGAATGGGCTGAGTTAGCAATGATGTCTAGTCGGTTCAAGAAGAATTTCCAACCGATTAGATCGTCATCTAGTCGGTTGGTTCTTCTACTTGAACCAACTAAGATGCATACGAAGCCGAGAAATGAAGCGATAAGCTACGGGAAAGTTTCTAATGGCTTCTAAGGCAATCCTAGAGATACGATATGATAGAAATAAATATTTCCAGGCAAGTACTACTCAAGGCTTAACATTTTACTAAACCGAAGCTATAAGACATAAAAGTAAACACGACAAACCGTTTTCAAAGCTTCAACATGGAGAATCCGAATCCCTAGACTTCATGAAAAACTCCTTGAGCTTCAACGAAGCTCCAAGCACAACGATCACGCGTTCTGAGAAAGTCGTAGGACGTCGCTTGAGATGAACAAATTAATTTGGCGATGATCTCCATAAATCTTCATGTTCTTGAGTCTTTTAGTTGAATGACTTGAATGTCATAGTCTTCGAAGCTTTTGACTCATCCATTCATATCTTCTCTTTGGATTGAATCTCCATTCATTTGTTGATGCCATTGGCTTGAGGTTTGAAGTAGTCTTTGAGTTCTTCAAGCCAATGCTTCACCTTTGTTGATCTACCAAGTTCTCCACTTGAATCAACACATGTAGTCACTTTTGATCTTCTTGAATCTAATTGGTGACTTTTCATATAACTGCAAACACAAGAGTTAGTCACAATGATTTGTGTTTGATCATCATCAAAATCAAGGTGGAGAGTCCAATACTCAACATTCTCCCCCTTTTTGATGATGACAAACCAAACACAAGAGTTAGTCACAATGATTTGTGCATTAAATATACTTACTCCCCCTGCAATGATGCCAATCAAGTTAATATCAATAATCAATTGCATCATTCAGCAGTTAATAGTGTGTGTATCACATGAGGTTGTGTATGTATCGCATGAATGACCAGAAATAATATGCATACACAATACAAATCATGTAGGTGATACACATCATAAACATGAGCATGATTACCAACATATATATAATGTAATCTATATCAACCAAGGTAATCACCAATGCTCCCCCTGAATCATATACATGAACGATCAAACATAAAGTCTATATGATTCAAGTTATTGTTTAACACTCAACATTTAATAAGCACATCTTGTTTATTTCTCTCCCCCTTTGTCATAACAAAAAGATATGGGGGTATAGAAACAACAAATGCAACAATAGAGTGGAAAACATAAAGGTATAACAATTGTAAAGTTCTCTAATGTAAAGTTACCAATTGAAAAACAAGATATCGAAATAAAGATATCAAATGCAAGAGCACATATCCAACAACAACTCAATCACCCTCAATTATCACAAAAAGATAAGCAATAAGCATATGTGATAAAAGATTACAATAGATACTAATTGTAAAGAGTAGTGTGACCAGTGTTAGAAAAGTGACAATGCAAAAATCATGACATCGCTTGTGAAAGAAAAACAAGTGATCAAATAGTGTCAAATACCCAAACAAACTCAATTATCACAAAATTTATAACATGAAGCATATTGTGATAGACTGTCTTGTGATACCAATAGTATACTTGGCAAGATAAATGACATGAACATGATTAAATATATTATGGTGGAATCAAAATCATCACATTGACATAGATCAATAAATAATATCAATAAACTGAGGTCTAAGTCAAACATAAAAAATGCAACAATCATGACTATGGAAATTCTTAGCCATGTGTACACAGTTATGTTATGAAATAATAACACAAATTAAGTATAATGGCATGTGATACCAATTGTAGACATACCAAATCTAAGTGAAGTGTGCAATGTGGGCATACACAAATATCCAATCATGTAAAAGTGTTATGCCAAAATAGAGATAGTAACTTCATAAAACATATGGCATACACAATTCTAGTACACTAGGATACTAAATGACACAATGTTCAAAAGAACCATAGTACTAGCATGCATTCCAGAATAGATACTCACATAATGAGTCAAAGATAAGCATGGAATGCCATGAGCATGTAAAGATGATATCCAAAATCAATAGTCTAACAATTGTAAATATGATACCAAATGTAAATATGATATGTAGAGATGATACCAATTGTAGTCTAACAGAGTATGCAAAGCATGACAATTTAATGTCAAGACCATGATATCACTTGAGAAGGAAACCAAGTGAACAAATAGAGACATGATTTCATCCTAGCTCAATTATCACAAAGAATTCACCATGAAGCATAATGTGACAAAGCATCTTTGAGCAAAGGCATGAAGATAGTCTACGTTCAAAGTCACAAGGTAGGATATAAACGAATAAAGTTTATCATGAACATTGCATGCATGCATACCAATTGTGCGAATAGAATAAAAAACTTGAGTAAGCACAATATAATCGGAGGTAGCATCAAAGAAGTCATAGTGCATCAAGATATATTCATGGAAGAATATCTATGACAGAATATACATATCATCAAATACAATATAAAGCTTATGTGATCGTGTAAAGCACAATTTATCTCTAACATCTCATCAAAATAGCATAAAATATGAGCGTGAGATGATAGAAGACATAGTGAGAAATATAGCTTGAAGATCACTAACTAATATGAATGAATGTTATGTCACTTGTGAAAAATATCATACATGAAAGATTTAGCTATAGACATGAAAGATCTCTTGAATAAATTTATAGCTAAACATCAGTCATGAAGTAATTAAAATGACAAGTAACATACATTGATCACCCCAAATCATATCAATACGTCTCATAAAGATAATCATAAATACCATAGGAAAAGTAAGAGATGTGTGGTGATACAATGAACAAATATGCATAAAGATCCTAAATCATTAATCTTATACATGGCATGAATTATGTATAACATGATGAACTATAGCATGCCATAAAGAAATGAATGATTCTACTAAAATGGTATGACAGATCATGATATAGTCTAAATAATCCATGAACATAGTCATCTACGAGAATTAGGCACATGTGATAGAATCAAAACAACAATGAACCTTAAATGAAAGAATTGAAAAAATTTCACTAAAGATTAAGATCAATATACTTAATACAGTCTAATAAACAAGCAAGCATGTCATACATATCAGTTATCATATCCATAACATATAACAATCTTCACAAAGAAGCATGCATGTGAGGAATACGATGTGTAATGACAACGTGTTCCAAAGATATGAATATCAATAAATAACTAACCAAATCATTATATGAATGTTATAGCCACCATGATACATGAGTCGTAATAAGACATACAAGACATACATGAACATGGCAGTCACATAAACAAACAATCTTCATGAGGGTGTGACAAGAATGAGCTAATGAAGAAGTATGCTATATTACACAAATTCAATATATTAAAATACCAATTGTAAATATGGTAGTCAAAACCAATATATTAAAATACCAATTGTGCAAAACACATACTTACAACCATTTAGCTTTTCCTATATGTGTGCATCTCCAATGCACCATCCTTTCCTTTGAATTGATCCGTCATTTGTAAACCAAGGAATGTGTAGGGTAGGCATCTTGCACAACAATCTGTCAATTCAACAATTGGTGGTATCCAAAAACTTTTTGGATCCAAATAGGTTAATGAACAAAATCAAGTAGTCCAATAACCAATCATTTACCAATTGTAAATAACACTCATCAATAGAAATCCATGACATGCATTAATAAGAGTTATTATAATCATGAAAATCATACATATCAAGAATTTACAATTCTCAATCATTAGAAATTAGAAACACCTAGACTAATAATTCATATGCATATGATTTTGTCAAAATACAGTATACAAGCAATCATCATTATGAATACACTCATCTAATACAAAAGTGTGTGCAAGAAGGATTCCGCATTCAATAGCATATGTGCACAAAATAAACATTCACGTCACATGCATATTGGAGGAAGGCATGAAAAGTAACACCACAACGAGTGTGCATGAAAAACATAAAGTATTAAATTTCAAAACCAAATTTCTCTTTTCCTTTGGCATATCAACAAGATAGGAAGATGCAAATTGATAATAAATCACCAAAGGTTAGAGAAATCAACTAATCTATATGCACAACAAAATATGAGAGAGATATAATGGCATATAAATGAACATAATCATGATAGCAATCAAAACATGTCATACTCCAACAAAATCATACAAACTATGCAAACATGGAAGTAGTGGACGAACTCACATATATATATGGGTACAAAAAGTAATCATATAAGCATGGTACCCAAGCAATGAAACGCAATATGAGTCGCAAGAGAATATGTCATTCCTAATATACGATTCTATATGTGTGTTCATACCATGCCTAGAAACAATCTTTGGAATCCAAAAGATAGTGATTTGGGATTCTTAAGAAGAGGTTGTAGAGGCATGAGTAGGAAGTTGGGATGCACGCTTGTGAAGTGGAACATAAATATAAGCATGTCCCGTGTGTGAAACATGCAAATGAGCATTAGTTCTAACATGAAAATATTTAAGCCACATGTTATAAATAATCCTCGAATAAACATATGAGTAAGGATTATGAATACACAATGCACATTGGTCAAGAATTTGACACACGTGAAACACATAGACATGAATGACATACGAGGCACACAATATGCAAACATAGAATATGCCTGAGATAGTCTCAAACAAAAAGTGACATCTACATGCATCCAACACACATGGAAACCAAATGTAAGAATATACTTACAACATTAAGCTCCCCCTACTTTGGTGCATCACTTACGCACCAACAACTCCATTTGAATGAAAATCTTTGCAAATCAATGAGTTGGTAGGGTTGGTATCCCAATGTGGATTGAACCTAGAAAACATAATTTTGGTATCCAAAAACCTTTTTGGATCCTATGGGTTAGTCAATAAGTTTAACAAACTAAATTCAAATTAGTATAACCCATATCTTAGTGTAATCATACACAATGTTTATGTTGCATATAATCAAACATGAATATGGGCCAACGCATGTGTTGCATGAAAATATTAAATATTTTAGACATGAAAATCAAAAACACAATGATTTACTAATAAACATGCAATAGAAATCAAATTCAATATGAATTTAAGTTTCTAACAAACATGAGCATCTAAGACCAAAATCCAAACAAAAGAATAAACCAATTCTAAACACAAATGCCTTGGTACCCATAAAATGAAATAAACTTATGGTACCAAGCAAATGAAGGGTCAACTGAAACTAACCCTTCGGAAACCAAGTCCAAGAGGACTGTGATTTCCCAACATAATCATCATTCAAAATAATATTATGAATATAAGATTGCACATACATATCCTTAGCATGAGTGCTAGTATTTTAGGACCCCAAATAGTGTATGATTTGGGAATCCTCTTCCTAGTGGTTGCATGCACAAAAGGTTGATTTCTATGTGGTGCATGTGGCCTAGGAGCATGAGATCTAGCAAGAGCATGAGGAACATTGTGTTGTGCAAAAGCATGATGATGGGCATATGATCCATGGTGTGGTGTTGCATACATACGTGGATGAATATGAGGTGTGTATGCATGAGGATGATCATGAGAATAAGCATGCACATGTGGATGTGATGTGTGATCATAAGCATGTGAAGGTGCATGAGCATGAGTACGTGCATGAGAGTGTCTCAAATAAGTGTTTGCACGTGCTCGTAGGTGTGGAACATAAAAACCATCATTCGTGTGAATATGTGGAGTAGGAGGTGTGTTCCTATGTGGCATAGCATTGGTGTACATGAATGCATGACCCTTCTTTGGAGGTCCACCCAAAGTGGGTTTCTTTCCAAAGGAGGGAGGAATAGGAGTGGTGGTTTCCTTAGTAGTAGAACTACGCAAGTTGTTATAGACACCACTCGTGGATGCACCGGAGGATGGCCTCACAAAATCTATAGTTACTTCACTATCGGAGGTGCGTGCATTGGATGCATGTGTGGTGAGCTTGTGCACTTGGGATTTGAGATCCTCATTCTCAATTCCCAAAATAGTGTTTTGAGATTGAAGATTTTCAATCTCAAGATCGTTACTATCCGCAATGGAAACACGATCAAGTTGAGATTTGAGGGACTCCACCTTATTTCTCAACATGCCATTTTGAGTAAGCAAACTTGCTTTCTCATTAGCGAGTGTCTCAACAATGGTGTCATTGTTAGAGGTGCTACATGAAGATGTGTTAGAGAGACTAGCAATCGTACTCTTAGCATCACAATATTTATGCATAAGCTTTTGATATTTATCAAATAATTGCTTAAGCTCAATTTTAAGATCATCCGTTGTTACCTCTTCATCGTCGCTATCGCTTTCACTTGAATCGCTTGATTCGTCACTAGAGTCGTCCTCTCGTGCCATCAAGCCCATGAATGAATCCCGTTCATCATTGGAGGAAGAACACTCCGAGGTGGATTCTTCTTGCTCCGCTAGCATGTGCCATATTTGATATGCCGTTGTTGCCTTGGACACATGCATAAGAATGTCATAAGTTAAATAATCAAGCAAGATATCCATTACCTCTTGATGTTTCCCCGCCAATTCTTTTTGCTTATTTGTCCATTCATGTTCGGGAGTGGTAGGTGCACGAAGGGGCTTCTCCACAAGTTTCCAATAATCCTTATCGATGGATTGAATATAGGCCTTCATCTTTACACACCAACTTTGATAATTGGGCCCGAGGAGATATGGTGGAAGAGGGCATCGTGTGTTGTTGTTGTTGGTTGCCATAGCTATAACCTCGCTCTGATACCAATTGTAGTGACCCTGTGCTATGAGGAACAAACACTAGAGGGGGGGTGAATAGTGTTTTATAGAATTATAAGGAATTTACGCCAAATAAAACCCTACTTAACCAACAAATGCGGAATGTAATAAATGAACAACAACCCAAGTAAGAAAGCAATGCAAACAAGCAATCTACCCTGGTTCGGTGCCACCCAAGTCTTCTCGACTTGTTACCGGTGCCCTACTCCAGCAACACCCGGATCCCCTCCGGATACTCTAGCAAACAGCTAGAGATTTCCTTTAGCCCACTTGTGGAAAACCTCCAACAAGTGCAATCGACCTACAATCGATTTCCGTGTATCCCACAACCCGGGAACACGCAAAGTCCTTAATCCCACAACCTGGGACTAAGCACACTCTCACAAACCGAGAGCAAAACGAAATCTTGACTCCCACAACTTGGGATCAAGCCAACACTCTCACCACCGTGAGTATACAACAAATATGAAGTATAAAGAATGAAATATAAAACTTCTTACCACAAAATCCTATGTCGTGAGAAATACTTACCAATATGTGGGCAAGAATGGATTTTGAGGAAGATGAGATCACCAAACCCTAGCTCCACCAAGATGGACAGCAATAAATGGCTAGGGTGAAGATGGCGACTTGGATTCAAGCTATTAGCTTGAGAAGCTCACAAGGAATGAGAATCTCTCTTGAGAAATTAGTGCTCAAAGAGTAAAAGAGAGATTCTTGTGAGATGAGAGAGCTTAGAAATGAGAATGAATGGCTCTTCTCAAAGGTGTGAAAATGTCTCTAATTTCAGCCTTGGATCCCTGGTTAGAAGCACTCAAACTTATATAGGGAAGAGAGAAAACGGTCACAAAATTCGTGGCATTAAATGCCCAACGGATCTATTTCTGAAGCTGCTTAATCGGTCTAAGAAGGGTCATCAACCGACTAGATTGACAACTAGTCGGTCAGTGAACCTTCTTGGACCGACTAGATGGTTAACAGAGAAGATGGTGAAATCTGGGTAAGAACTAGTCGGTCTAAGAAGGATCATCAACCGACTAGATTGACAACTAGTCGGTCAGTGAACCTTCTTGGACCGACTAGATTTGAAACTAGTCGGTCTAAGAAGGATCATCAACCGACTAGATTGGCTTTTAATGCATTAACCATCCTTCTTGAACCAACTAACTGGTCAACAGTGAATGGGCTGAGTTAGCAATGATGTCTAGTCGGTTCAAGAAGAATTTCCAACCGATTAGATCGTCATCTAGTCGGTTGGTTCTTCTACTTGAACCAACTAAGATGCATACGAAGCCGAGAAATGAAGCGATAAGCTACGGGAAAGTTTCTAATGGCTTCTAAGGCAATCCTAGAGATACGATATGATAGAAATAAAGATTTCCAGGCAAGTACTACTCAAGGCTTAACATTTTACTAAACCGAAGCTATAAGACATAAAAGTAAACACGACAAACCGTTTTCAAAGCTTCAACATGGAGAATCCGAATCCCTAGACTTCATGAAAAACTCCTTGAGCTTCAACGAAGCTCCAAGCACAACGATCACGCGTTCTGAGAAAGTCGTAGGACGTCGCTTGAGATGAAAAAATTAATTTGGCGATGATCTCCATAAATCTTCATGTTCTTGAGTCTTTTAGTTGAATGACTTGAATGTCATAGTCTTCGAAGCTTTTGACTCATCCATTCATATCTTCTCTTTGGATTGAATCTCCATTCATTTGTTGATGCCATTGGCTTGAGGTTTGAAGTAGTCTTTGAGTTCTTCAAGCCAATGCTTCACCTTTGTTGATCTACCAAGTTCTCCACTTGAATCAACACATGTAGTCACTTTTGATCTTCTTGAATCTAATTGGTGACTTTTCATATAACTGCAAACACAAGAGTTAGTCACAATGATTTGTGTTTGATCATCATCAAAATCAAGGTGGAGAGTCCAATACTCAACATTCTCCCCCTTTTTGATGATGACAAACCAAATATAAACAAAACAAATAATTGTGCATTAAATATACTTACTCCCCCTGCAATGATGCCAATCAAGTTAATATCAATAATCAATTGCATCATTCAGCAGTTAATAGTGTGTGTATCACATGAGGTTGTGTATGTATCGCATGAATGACCAGAAATAATATGCATACACAATACAAATCATGTAGGTGATACACATCATAAACATGAGCATGATTACCAACATATATATAATGTAATCTATATCAACCAAGGTAATCACCAATGCTCCCCCTGAATCATATACATGAACGATCAAACATAAAGTCTATATGATTCAAGTTATTGTTTAACACTCAACATTTAATAAGCACATCTTGTTTATTTCTCTCCCCCTTTGTCATAACAAAAAGATATGGGGGTATAGAAACAACAAATGCAACAATAGAGTGGAAAACATAAAGGTATAACAATTGTAAAGTTCTCTAATGTAAAGTTACCAATTGAAAAACAAGATATCGAAATAAAGATATCAAATGCAAGAGCACATATCCAACAACAACTCAATCACCCTCAATTATCACAAAAAGATAAGCAATAAGCATATGTGATAAAAGATTACAATAGATACTAATTGTAAAGAGTAGTGTGACCAGTGTTAGAAAAGTGACAATGCAAAAATCATGACATCGCTTGTGAAAGAAAAACAAGTGATCAAATAGTGTCAAATACCCAAACAAACTCAATTATCACAAAATTTATAACATGAAGCATATTGTGATAGACTGTCTTGTGATACCAATAATATACTTGGCAAGATAAATGACATGAACATGATTAAATATATTATGGTGGAATCAAAATCATCACATTGACATAGATCAATAAATAATATCAATAAACTGAGGTCTAAGTCAAACATAAAAAATGCAACAATCATGACTATGGAAATTCTTAGCCATGTGTACACAGTTATGTTATGAAATAATAACACAAATTAAGTATAATGGCATGTGATACCAATTGTAGACATACCAAATCTAAGTGAAGTGTGCAATGTGGGCATACACAAATATCCAATCATGTAAAAGTGTTATGCCAAAATAGAGATAGTAACTTCATAAAACATATGGCATACACAATTCTAGTACACTAGGATACTAAATGACACAATGTTCAAAAGAACCATAGTACTAGCATGCATTCCAGAATAGATACTCACATAATGAGTCAAAGATAAGCATGGAATGCCATGAGCATGTAAAGATGATATCCAAAATCAATAGTCTAACAATTGTAAATATGATACCAAATGTAAATATGATATGTAGAGATGATACCAATTGTAGTCTAACAGAGTATGCAAAGCATGACAATTTAATGTCAAGACCATGATATCACTTGAGAAGGAAACCAAGTGAACAAATAGAGACATGATTTCATCCTAGCTCAATTATCACAAAGAATTCACCATGAAGCATAATGTGACAAAGCATCTTTGAGCAAAGGCATGAAGATAGTCTACGTTCAAAGTCACAAGGTAGGATATAAACGAATAAAGTTTATCATGAACATTGCATGCATGCATACCAATTGTGCGAATAGAATAAAAAACTTGAGTAAGCACAATATAATCGGAGATAGCATCAAAGAAGTCATAGTGCATCAAGATATATTCATGGAAGAATATCTATGACAGAATATACATATCATCAAATACAATATAAAGCTTATGTGATCGTGTAAAGCACAATTTATCTCTAACATCTCATCAAAATAGCATAAAATATGAGCGTGAGATGAGAGATGACATAGTGAGAAATATAGCTTGAAGATCACTAACTAATATGAATGAATGTTATGTCACTTGTGAAAAATATCATACATGAAAGATTTAGCTATAGACATGAAAGATCTCTTGAATAAAATTATAGCTAAACATCAGTCATGAAGTAATTAAAATGACAAGTAACATACATTGATCACCCCAAATCATATCAATACGTCTCATAAAGATAATCATAAATACCATAGGAAAAGTATGAGATGTGTGGTGATACAATGAACAAATATGCATAAAGATCCTAAATCATTAATCTTATACATGGCATGAATTATGTATAACATGATGAAGTATAGCATGCCATAAAGAAATGAATGATTCTACTAAAATGGTATGACAGATCATGATATAGTCTAAATAATCCATGAACATAGTCATCTACGAGAATTAGGCACATGTGGTAGAATCAAAACAACAATGAACCTTAAATGAAAGAATTGAAAAAATTTCACTAAAGATTAAGATCAATATACTTAATACAGTCTAATAAACAAGCAAGCATGTCATACATATCAGTTATCATATCCATAACATATAACAATCTTCACAAAGAAGCATGCATGTGAGGAATACGATGTGTAATGACAACGTGTTCCAAAGATATGAATATCAATAAATAACTAACCAAATCATTATATGAATGTTATAGCCACCATGATACATGAGTCGTAATAAGACATACAAGACATACATGAACATGGCAGTCACATAAACAAACAATCTTCATGAGGGTGTGACAAGAATGAGCTAATGAAGAAGTATGCTATATTACACAAATTCAATATATTAAAATACCAATTGTAAATATGGTAGTCAAAACCAATATATTAAAATACCAATTGTGCAAAACACATACTTACAACCATTTAGCTTTTCCTATATGTGTGCATCTCCAATGCACCATCCTTTCCTTTGAATTGATCCGTCATTTGTAAACCAAGGAATGTGTAGGGTATGCATCTTGCACAACAATCTGTCAATTCAACAATTGGTGGTATCCAAAAACTTTTTGGATCCAAATAGGTTAATGAACAAAATCAAGTAATCCAATAACCAATCATTTACCAATTGTAAATAACACTCATCAATAGAAATGCATGACATGCATTAATAAGAGTTATTATAATCATGAAAATCATACATATCAAGAATTTACAATTCTCAATCATTAGAAATTAGAAACACCTAGACTAATAATTCATATGCATATGATTTTGTCAAAATACATTATACAAGCAATCATCATTATGAATACACTCATCTAATACAAAAGTGTGTGCAAGAAGGATTCCGCATTCAATAGCATATGTGCATAAAATAAACATTCACGTCACATACATATTGGAGGAAGGCATGAAAAGTAACACCACAACGAGTGTGCATGAAAAACATAAAGTATTAAATTTCAAAACCAAATTTCTCTTTTCCTTTGGCATATCAACAAGATAGGAAGATGCAAATTGATAATAAATCACCAAAGGTTAGAGAAATCAACTAATCTATATGCACAACAAAATATGAGAGAGATATAATGGCATATAAATGAACATAATCATGATAGCAATCAAAACATGTCATACTCCAACAAAATCATACAAACTATGCAAACATGGAAGTAGTGGACGAACTCACATATATATATGGGTACAAAAAGTAATCATATAAGCATGGTACCCAAGCAATGAAACGCAATATGAGTCGCAAGAGAATATGTCATTCCTAATATACGATTCTATATGTGTGTTCATACCATGCCTAGAAACAATCTTTGGAATCCAAAAGATAGTGATTTGGGATTCTTAAGAAGAGGTTGTAGAGGCATGAGTAGGAAGTTGGGATGCACGCTTGTGAAGTGGAACATAAATATAAGCATGTCCAGTGTGTGAAACATGCAAATGAGCATTAGTTCTAACATGAAAATATTTAAGCCACATGTTATAAATAATCCTCGAATAAACATATGAGTAAGGATTATGAATACACATTGCACATTGGTCAAGAATTTGACACACGTGAAACACATAGACATGAATGACATACGAGGCACACAATATGCAAACATAGAATATGCCTGAGATAGTCTCAAACAAAAAGTGACATCTACATGCATCCAACACACATGGAAACCAAATGTAAGAATATACTTACAACATTAAGCTCCCCCTACTTTGGTGCATCACTTACGCACCAACAACTCCATTTGAATGAAAATCTTTGCAAATCAAGGAGTTGGTAGGGTTGGTATCCCAATGTGGATTGAACCTAGAAAACATAATTTTGGTATCCAAAAACCTTTTTGGATCCTATGGGTTAGTCAATAAGTTTAACAAACTAAATTCAAATTAGTATAACCCATATCTTAGTGTAATCATACACAATGTTTATGTTGCATATAATCAAACATGAATATGGGCCAACGCATGTGTTGCATGAAAATATTAAATTTTTTAGACATGAAAATCAAAAACACAATGATTTACTAATAAACATGCAATAGAAATCAAATTCAATATGAATTTAAGTTTCTAACAAACATGAGCATCTAAGACCAAAATCCAAACAAAAGAATAAACCAATTCTAAACACAAATGCCTTGGTACCCATAAAATGAAATAAACTTATGGTACCAAGCAAATGAAGGGTCAACTGAAACTAACCCTTCGGAAACCAAGTCCAAGAGGACTGTGATTTCCCAACATAATCATCATTCAAAATAATATTATGAATATAAGATTGCACATACATATCCTTAGCATGAGTGCTAGTATTCTTAGGACCCCAAATAGTGTATGATTTGGGAATCCTCTTCCTAGTGGTTGCATGCACAAAAGGTTGATTTCTATATGGTGCATGTGGCCTAGGAGCATGAGATCTAGTAAGAGCATGAGGAACATTGTGTTGTGCAAAAGCATGATGATGGGCATATGATCCATGGTGTGGTGTTGCATACATACGTGGATGAATATGAGGTGTGTATGCATGAGGATGATCATGAGAATAAGCATGCACATGTGGATGTGATGTGTGATCATAAGCATGTGAAGGTGCATGAGCATGAGTACGTGCATGAGAGTGTCTCAAATAAGTGTTTGCACGTGCTCGTAGGTGTGGAACATAAAAACCATCATTCGTGTGAATATGTGGAGTAGGAGGTGTGTTCCTATGTGGCATAGCATTGGTGTACATGAATGCATGACCCTTCTTTGGAGGTCCACCCAAAGTGGGTTTCTTTCCAAAGGAGGGAGGAATAGGAGTGGTGGTTTCCTTAGTAGTAGAACTACGCAAGTTGTTATAGACACCACTCGTGGATGCACCGGAGGATGGCCTCACAAAATCTATAGTTACTTCACTATCGGAGGTGCGTGCATTGGATGCATGTGTGGTGAGCTTGTGCACTTGGGATTTGAGATCCTCATTCTCAATTCCCAAAATAGTGTTTTGAGATTGAAGATTTTCAATCTCAAGATCGTTACTATCCGCAATGGAAACACGATCAAGTTGAGATTTGAGGGACTCCACCTTATTTCTCAACATGCCATTTTGAGTAAGCAAACTTGCTTTCTCATTAGCGAGTGTCTCAACAATGGTGTCATTGTTAGAGGTGCTACATGAAGATGTGTTAGAGAGACTAGCAATCGTACTCTTAGCATCACAATATTTATGCATAAGCTTTTGATATTTATCAAATAATTGCTTAAGCTCAATTTTAAGATCATCCGTTGTTACCTCTTCATCGTCGCTATCGCTTTCACTTGAATCGCTTGATTCGTCACTAGAGTCGTCCTCTCGTGCCATCAAGCCCATGAATGAATCCCGTTCATCATTGGAGGAAGAACACTCCGAGGTGGATTCTTCTTGCTCCGCTAGCATGTGCCATATTTGATATGCCGTTGTTGCCTTGGACACATGCATAAGAATGTCATAAGTTAAATAATCAAGCAAGATATCCATTACCTCTTGATGTTTCCCCGCCAATTCTTTTTGCTTATTTGTCCATTCATGTTCGGGAGTGGTAGGTGCACGAAGGGGCTTCTCCACAAGTTTCCAATAATCCTTATCGATGGATTGAATATAGGCCTTCATCTTTACACACCAACTTTGATAATTGGGCCCGAGGAGATATGGTGGAAGAGGGCATCGTGTGTTGTTGTTGTTGGTTGCCATAGCTATAACCTCGCTCTGATACCAATTGTAGTGACCCTGTGCTATGAGGAACAAACACTAGAGGGGGGTGAATAGTGTTTTATAGAATTATAAGGAATTTACGCCAAATAAAACCCTACTTAACCAACAAATGCGGAATGTAATAAATGAACAACAACCCAAGTAAGAAAGCAATGCAAACAAGCAATCTACCCTGGTTCGGTGCCACCCAAGTCTTCTCGACTTGTTACCGGTGCCCTACTCCAGCAACACCCGGATTCCCTCCGGATACTCTAGCAAACAGCTAGAGATTTCCTTTAGCCCACTTGTGGAAAACCTCCAACAAGTGCAATCGACCTACAATCGATGTCCGTGTATCCCACAACCCGAGAACACGCAAAGTCCTTAATCCCACAACCTGGGACTAAGCACACTCTCACAAACCGAGAGCAAAACGAAATCTTGACTCCCACAACTTGGGATCAAGCCAACACTCTCACCACCGTGAGTATACAACAAATATGAAGTATAAAGAATGAAATATAAAACTTCTTACCACAAAATCCTATGCCGTGAGAAATACTTACCAATATGTGGGCAAGAATGGATTTTGAGGAAGATGAGATCACCAAACCCTAGCTCCACCAAGATGGACAGCAATAGATGGCTAGGGTGAAGATGGTGACTTGGATTCAAGCTATTAGCTTGAGAAGCTCACAAGGAATGAGAATCTCTCTTGAGAAATTAGTGCTCAAAGAGTAAAAGAGAGATTCTTGTGAGATGAGAGAGCTTAGAAATGAGAATGAATGGCTCTTCTCAAAGGTGTGAAAATGTCTCTAATTTCAGCCTTGGATCCCTGGTTAGAAGCACTCAAACTTATATAGGGAAGAGAGAAAACGGTCACAAAATTCGTGGCATTAAATGCCCAACGGATCTATTTCTGAAGCTGCTTAATCGGTCTAAGAAGGGTCATCAACCGACTAGATTGACAACTAGTCAGTCAGTGAACCTTCTTGGACCGACTAGATGGTTAACAGAGAAGATGGTGAAATCTGGGTAAGAACTAGTCGGTCTAAGAAGGATCATCAACCGACTAGATTGACAACTAGTCGGTCAGTGAACCTTCTTGGACCGACTAGATTTGAAACTAGTCGGTCTAAGAAGGATCATCAACCGACTAGATTGACTTTTAATGCATTAACCATCCTTCTTGAACCAACTAACTGGTCAACAGTGAATGGGCTGAGTTAGCAATGATGTCTAGTCGGTTCAAGAAGAATTTCCAACCGATTAGATCGTCATCTAGTCTGTTGGTTCTTCTACTTGAACCAACTAAGTGATCGCGCCCCGGCGTACACGTCCCGAGGCGACGGTTGTAGTTTTACCGCAAGCGCACGGTATAGCGGCGAGCGGGTATCGAACACAGGGAGGACGAATGACCGTGCTTGCTCCTAATCAACCTGGCTATTCAGAGGGATAATTGCCTTGGGCGATCCTGTCACAATCGTCAGACAAAAGTGCAAAATATCAAATCAAATAGAGAACGCCTAGGGAATGGGGAATCCCCACTACTCACCGTATTTCACAATTGTGGTTCGCCGGTATCAAAATTGCTTGAATAAGAATTTGGATGAACTAGTTGCAACTGAATGTAGAACCAAGCTCACGCTCTCGCGCCGTTGCCGGTCTATAGCTATCCTAGGTTTGGATCCAATCTCTTGCAAACCCTAACCTAGGAAAGCTAGCATTAGGATCAACATCATCGTCCAATCGTGCACCGAGTCTAATCTCTTGCAAACTCGGTCCACGATCTAGATTGTGATAGTTCCTACCCGTCCAATCTCTTGCAAACGAGTATCGGCATGGAATTGCAACCGGAAATCCTAGTATCGGTCCAATCTCTTGCAAACCGATACTTCGAAAATCCGATTCCAACCCAATTCGGATTTCTAGGGCTTCCTATCAAATTGGGATCCAATCTCTTGCAAATCCCAATCGATATGAATACCTAGCCATCCGTAGTAAATTGATCACAATCTAATCTCTAATTATTGATTCTAGCACAATTTCTACCAATTCATCACAAATACGAAATTGGGCTTGTAGGGTTCATCCCCACGCCCCAAGACGTGGAGACTACTCACTAATCATAGCAATAGCACAATAATTGGCAAAGAAATAGACAATGGAATTCATCACAACAATGATATAAACAATAAAAATAGAGTTTTTGTGGAAGAGAAGTGCAAACCAATGTAGATCTTCAATCAACCCAACAAAAATACAAGTTTTTCTCTTCACCAATCACAATTAATAAAACTAAAAAGTAGACTCAAAAAGCTGCAAAAAATCTGAGAGGTGGCTCCCAAAACTAGGGTAAAAACAGAGCTTAAATAGCCCCAAAAATCGTCTAAAAATCCTGACCAAAACGCCCCTGCACAGCCTGTTTTCCGCAAATTTCGCTACAGGCAGCGCATCGCACTCGGCCGAGTGACAAAAGTCGCTCGGCCGAGTGAAAACCCTGTCAATTTCCAGTAAGTCGTGGGCTTCAGGGGTCTTCAGTTCGGGGGCGGCTCGGCCGAGTGAGTTGTCGTCACTCGGCCGATGACTTCACTGCACTCGGGCGGACGGGATTCTCCACTCGGCCGAGTGGGTCTTCTGAAGTTCAGGCAGCCGAAAAACAGAAACTTCGATGTTTTGGAAGGGCTTCGTCTGGGCGCCACTCGGGCGGACGTGGTATCGTCACTCGGCCGAGTGGGTCTTCTGTGCTCGGCCGAGTGCACAGGTAACTCGTGTCTGAATTGGTCGGCCGAGCAGTGTCTCGCTGGTCGGCCGAGCGGCTCCTCCACTCGGCCGAGTGGGACACAAAAAATGCCCAAACTGGTCGTTTTGGCCTCCTCGTCGCTCCGGCGACGTCCATTCTTCTTCCGCTCCTCTCCAACAGCAAAATACCCCTCGGGGAGGTCGTCGGTGGCCGTCTAGATTACACGCATCTCGAGATCACTCCTAATCGCGCCAAATCACCTGAAATGCGACAAAAACAACAAATCGTGAAAAGCATCGCAATATCGTCGATATATCGTGAAAAACATGATTTGGGCGATCAAAATGGCATGCAAACATGCGGGAAAAGGGTGTAAAATAAGGAGTGATCAAAATCCCCCAAGCTTGCCTCTTACTCGTCCTCGAGGAAGATAAGTAAAAAGCGAACCCGGTGGATTTGGAAAACGAAAACGGCGAAAAACGAAGAAAAAATGAAAAACGAAGAAGAATGAAAACCAAACGAAAATAAAGGAAGAAAGAAAGAAGAGGTAGGATGCTAGATCATTTTCTCAGGACGTGGGTTTCACCTACTCTTATAGCATGCACCGAGTGAGAAATACATGTCAAAGAATCTCATTTTGATATCATAGTAGAATAGTGCAAGTAGAAAATAGAAAACCCACGAACAATGGTATAATCATGAAAAACGGAATGATTTTAAAATTAACATCGCCTGAATCATCTAAAGCGGTATACAAGTCTCAGATCACTCACTTTTCAATTGAACGCTTTCTATCTGGAGTATAAGAGTATCACATCATAGAATAGAGAGAATAGAAAAGTATGGGTTTCATGAAATGAATGCTAGGCTTAGATTTCTGGATTTCGTAAAGCTAGAAACAATCTCACCGAGTATAGAATATTACTTAGCCTAGGTTGTCGTGCAATGTCAAGTAGTCGCTCTCTCACACATCAATGGATCTCCTCCCCCAAGCTTATCTATACGCGTGGTGGCACAAAAATATTTACATCCCCATTTTTATATAGCTCCAAAGGCAAAGAAGAGAAAGAAGAAAGAAAATAAGCGATATGGGATCTTTTATTGAGGATTTTTCCTCTTTTCTCTCTTTTCTCTCTTTTTTTTTCTTTTTTTTTTCTTTTTTTTCTTTTTTTTTTCTTTTTCATATATACAATGATCCCAACTCAAAGAGAGATAATGATATACGAGAATGTTCTTCTCTCTTTTATTATATTTTTTTTTTCTTTTTTTTTGGAATAAGAGGTTTGGAGCTAGGAATTAATAGCGGGGGAAATGCCATAAAATAGAATCACTAAGGGGAGATTCACCAATGATTTTAAAAGCAGAGAAATGATGTTCAAGATTTGTGGAGAAAGAAATAAATATAACTCTCGGCTCACTCTATAAGACATGCACGACAACTTCAGCAGGGTAATCTAATCTACTCAGTTACGATCACAAAAAAGCTAACTAATCCAGATATATCATAGCTAACCATTATTCAATCATCCGGAAGTGAAGTGTACAATTCATGCATATAGAAGTGATAAAGGGAAAGAAGTCAGTACTCCAGATATAGGCATTCAATGCGTGAATCTTGGTGTGTTTTCTGTGATAGCATACATATGAATATTCAGGCTCAGCTAATAATAAAATTTCATCCATTTTCATGAGGAAAAAGTGTGGGCTCCTATTTCTAAATGCAAGCGAGTCATAGCATATGATATCAGAAATGAAATCTAAGACACGACAAATATAGCATGCATATAGAATAAGCTAACTCCACGTAGACATCATCACAGAAAATTCATCTCTAGCATGAGATGAAAAAAAAGGAAGAAGTAAAGATAAAAGGAAAATAGAACTATGCAATGCGGCACACAGGAAAGTAAGGAAAACGTGATGCATGGCAAAACAAAAGGAAAATAACGAAAAATGAGTGCAAAAGTGAAAAGCGATGTGAAAAACTGAAAATAAAGGTGGCAAATCGAAAAAGAACGTGAGAGCTCACTCCCCCAAGCTAAACGGCACAGTGTCCTCAATGTGCAAAGTGTGGCACACCGAGAGACAAGAAGTGTGAGGGGCTAGTGAGGATGCATGCATGAGGGGAAGGAAGGAAAAAAAAATAATAAAAGGTAAAATAAAGAAGTGAAAATATGATGCGGGTATGATGCATGCACAAACAGGAGTGATATGAAAATAAATACGGCACCAAAAACGCTCCCTCTCTCCCAAAAAGATATATATAGATGTTATCAAAATGAGAAACCCTAGTAGATATGATATGATATGCGCATAAAGATATGATCAAAAATATAATCCTAAAATAGGGAGGGGGAGGGGGGTGGACAAAAGTGCATCAGGACCCAGTAGAGACGGGCAGCACAACGTCAGGAATGGATAAAGGCATCAAGAGTGCCTAAGAAGGCGGTGCCGCGCCGTCTCCGTCCTGAGGCGGAGGGGGTGGTGGTGGTGTAGGCTGCTGAGCCGGGGTGGGCGTGGGAGTGGAAGCAGGTCGAGCGTGTGTGGGAGTGTGTGTGGGAACCTGCTGGGTGGGTGGGGGTACGCGCGGGAGACGCTCTAAGATCTGTGTCAGGCAGTAGTGGATCTGAGGGATCAGGTCAAAGCGTCCAGCCATCGTAGAGACGGTGGAGGACAGGGTCCGAAGGTCTCCTCTAAGACCACTCACCGCCACCACAAGAGCACGTATGCTCTGCAGTACAGTGTCGGGCGGGGGTGGTGCAGAGGGACGCACCGGTCTAGGCTGCGCAGGGCGAGGCTGGCGTACGCGTGTGGAGTATGTAACGGGCTCAGCAGGGAATGGGACAAAAGGTGCCGTGCCAGGAAATGTGGGCCGGGCCTCAGTGTGAGGCCGGGGCGGGCGGTGAGAAGTGGAGGCAGCGGCAGCGGAAGAATAGTACAAAAGCGGCTGCGAGGCGGCTAGTGAGGTCGGTGGCACAGAAGTGTGGACAGACGCCACGACGCTCTCGGAGAAGACGGCAGCTGTGGAGACAGAGGAATCTCCCGCTGGGGAAGAAGTGTGTGGTCCAAAAGGTGTAGCCCCAGCGGAGACCATGCTAACCATGGTCTCCACGACCGAAACGAACGAGGGCTCTCCGCACGCGACCACTGTCGGCGGGCGCTCGGGGAGAGCGGAGCAAAGAGGCTCCACGGACAGAGGGCCGGAGGTGGCAGCGGGAGTGGTGGGGACAGCCTCGGAAGTGGTGACAGTGGTGGAAGTGGGCTCAGCAAAAGTACTCTCGACACAGGCAGAGGTAGGGACAGAAGTGTCAAGAGCAGTGGAAACGTCAGGAACAGGCTGAGAGGCCACAGGGTCGACGGGGTGGGCAGCAGGCTCGGCAGGGTGCGCAGCAGGGTCTGCGGGAGCAGCCTGGGCAGCGTGGGCAGCGGGGCCCTGCTCGGCCTCCTCGGCCTCGAGCACGTAGGCGGCGGGGATGAGGACATCCATCGCCGGAAGCCAGTCAACGTGGGCTGGTGCAATCAGAGTCCGAGCAGGGCTCGGGAGAATCATGTAATCGGCCCCATAGGGGCCGTGCAACCAGACCCAGTGACGCTCACCGTGCGGACGCAGCATCTTCATCCGGGCCATAACGTCTATCGACAAGGAAGTGGGGCCCGGAACGCGTCGCAGGTCGTCGGGGAAATCCTCGCCGGTCATAAGAGCCAGCAGGGTAATCAGGCCGCCGCAGCATATCGGTGAGCGAGCGCCCACCGATACAATGATGCGGTCTAAGTACCATGCCGCGATATCGATCACGACGGCGGGGACAAGCTCGTCTCCATCCCTAGACAGAGCTCTGGGACGTGTCATCGCATAGAGCATGTAAAGCTCTGGCGTAGACATCGTGCCCGGCTCATATCTGGCCAAGAAGGTAGTCGCCATGAGGCGCTGGGCAATGCGTAGGCAGGGATGTACGATGGCCGAGGCCTTGGCCCTACTAGGGTCAAAGGCGGCGTGGAGACCCGTGATACGTGCCCAGAAGGCACCGGCGTCGAAAGAGGGTGGAGGGATATGTGTGGGGCCATAACCGCGATCGGCTCCGGGGACTGCGGGCCAAGAGAAAAATGCTCTCATCATATCGAGAGTGACCTGGCACTCTCGATCCATGAACCGGAATGAGCATCCCTCATCGGTCCGGGCGATCGAACTCAAAACCTCAAGTGTCGGACGGGTAAAAGTATCCGCCGACACCTGGAAAAAATCTCGCCAGCCCACGTTGTCGTACAACGTGAGCATCCCCTCAAGTACCCCCAGGCGTCCTAGGTCAGCGAGGTGTGCGAACCTGGAGGGTACGATCGAGCGCTGGGAGATACGCTCGAAGACGGCGCGGTGTGCGTCGTCTCGGAACGTAATCCCGAGCGGCCCGACCAGTGGAGCCGGTGGTGGTGGCTGTGGATCAGCGGGGAGAGGCTGTGCGGGCTGTGGGTGCGCTGCAGGCTGTGCGGGGTGTGCGGAGCCTGCAGGCTGTGCGGGGTGTGCGGGGGACGGTGGAGGAGAGTCCTCCAACTCGTGGGAGGGGCCGGCATCATCCGACCGCTTCCGCTTGGCGGAAGCTCTCTTCGACCGCGGCCGTGTCCGGGGCGGCATATCTGTCCCGAGCGCGCGCCGAAAAAGTGAAAAGTGCGGCGTGTGCGCAAAGAGTGGAAAGAGTTTACCCAAACACGCCGCGAGTGCTAAGTAGTGGAAGCGTGCGAAGTCCGCGCCTCCACGAAGTCCTGAGCAGCCCGTAGAAGCTCCCCTGAGCTCCCCTAAGCTCCAAAAAGCAACCTGCGCATGGAAAAGCGATATCAGCGAGTAATAATCAAAATGTATGGAGCAATAGGGGTATAACAGATAGATATGTGACTTGATTCGGGTTAGGGGTTCGATTGACACACGGATCCTCAAAAACTACGCAAAAGGAGAAGAAAATGGTGAAAATAAGCGAACCGGAGGTGATCGGAGACGGGGGTTGCCGGCGGCGACTCGGGCGGGTGGCGGCGGCGGTCGGCCGGCGGTGGCAGGCCGAGCGGCGGCGCGCGCGGGCGAGTGGACGTTGGGCGAGGCTGATCGGGCGAGGGGAAGCTGAGGGGGCGCGGGCGATCGGGTTTTTTCGTTTTCGAAAACTGCGCCCCCCCTTTGGCTTTATATTAAAAAGTTACGACTCGGCCGAGTGACGTGATCACTCGGCCGAGCGAGGCAAATAAAAATTTCTCCCCGATATCGCTTCGGCCGAGTGGCTTTGCCAGGCTCGGCCGAGTGGAGTAAGTCCATTCGGCCGAGTGACTCAAGCCACTCGGCATGACTCGCCCAAGGAGGGTATCTGTTTCACTCGGCCGAGTGAATATATATACTCGGCCGAGTAGCAGTTATAATGAAATGAGGAAAATAGACAGAGAGTTGGGTACAGCAGACTTCCCTTGTTCGTGAGCGGCTCGGCCGGACGAACTTATGTACTCGGCCGAGTGACTAGTATACTCGGCCGAGTGAGCCTTGTATTCTGCTGTTTGTCTTCGTTTGGGCTCTAAACTCCGTCTTTCCTTCTCCAGTCGATTTCATGCTCCTCCTAAGCGTCGAACGCCTTCTTGGGGCGCTCCTCATCGTCTCGTTCATCCTCCTCATGATGATCTACCTATCTTCTCTCCTGTCAAGAAAAATAGGACCCGTTATCACAAAATTTTGGTCGGATGACTCAAAACACTAAAAATTTCTAAAACGAAAATAAAGAAAAAGCGAAAATAAAGCAAAAACCGTCGGGTTGCCTCCCGACAAGCGCTCGTTTTAGGTCGTGAGCTCGACCCCCTATAATTTTCAATCAATGCGGGATGTTTGGTGCATATGAGATGCACCCGTCAAACTTTCCGGGGAGCGCGCTTGGATTCGGACGTGGCGGCGAAGCGTTCTCCCGCGGTGGTCTCCTATCTCGAATTGTGTTGGGGGGAGGCTCCCCCAAGCTAGCATTTGCCCCGGTCAACGGCTTAGCCGGCGATGCCGATTTCCGTACCGGCGGAGCTTTCTTTGGAGACTTTGATTTCGAGAGCTTGCAGAGCTCTCGAATCCTTGCGACATCAGCGTCGCCTTCATCTTCATCAGCGGAGAAGTCGGGGGAATCGTCTTCAATCTTTTCATCTTGGCCTAAACCCGGGCCTTCATCCAATTCTTCATCAAAAAGGGCACCAATTGAGTGAGGAATCGCCTCCTCTATCACCTCATCAAGGAGGTCCATGTAATCAAGCTCCTCGTGGTAAGGCATGTGTTTCATTGCCTTAGGAATATGGAGCTCCACCTCGATGTTGCCGACGTTTAAAGTAAGTGTTCCTTCGCGCACGTCGACGATGACTCCGGCGGTGGCGAGGAAGGGGCGTCCAAGTATCAATGAGGTGTCTCCCTCCTCCTTAATGTCCATGATGACGAAGTCACATGGCAAGCATATTCCACCCGGGACTTGAAGTGGGATGTCCTCGGCGATCCCCACCGGCCTTGTTATCCGGCCATCGGCTAATTGAATGCGCATGTCGGTGGGCTTCAACTTTGTCCCGGTGTTAAGCTTTAAGAACATGGAGAGGGGCATGAGACTCACACTAGCCCCAAGATCGACCAACGCCTTTTGAAGAGGCACGCCACCCAAAGTGCAAGGAATCCGAAAACTCCTCGGATCTTTAAATTTTGCCGGCTCCTTCTCTCTCTTGGTGAACCAAGAGCCCTCCTCGGCTAGCATTATCTTCTCCTTCCTTTTCCTCCCCGAAATCAAGTCCTTCAAAAATTTAGCATACGTGGGGATCTCGACGATGGCGTCGAGGAAGGGAATATTGAGGCTAACTCCCCTTAGATACTCGAGGAATTTCGCTAGCCTTTTCTCCATTTTTGCTTTCGCTAGTCTTTGGGGGAATGGGACCGGTGGCATGAAGCGCCTTTCCTCAATTAATCGCTCCGCCCTAGATTTCTCCTTGTCTTGTGGCTCCTTCTCCTTATCAACCTCAACTACCGGCTCAACCGGCTCCAAGCTTTCCTCCACGGCCTCCTCAATAGGAATCATGGCGGGGGTGGTGTCCTTCCCGCCTCTAGTAGTGACGGCAACTACGGCGTTGATGTGGCCCGTGTTGCCCCGTGGGTTTTGCTCCGGTTGCGCCGGCAATCTTTGAGTGTTCCGGTTGAGCAACGCTAATTGCTCCGATATTTGAGCCACTACGGTATTGAGAGATTCTTGCCCCGCCTTCAAAGTAGCATTCACCTTATTTTGCTCGACCATGAACGCCTCCACTCTAGATTCGAAGTCGGTTCGTTGAGGAGCTTGTGGAGGGTTTTGATTTTGATTCCTCCACCCTTGGTTGTATCCGGGAGGCCTATACGGTGGGACTTGTTGCTTCGGTGGAAAGTTTTGTTGCGGAGGCCCCCTCGGTGGATAGTTTTGTTGTTGGGGTGGTGGTGGTCGAGCTTGTTGAGGCGGTGGTTGTGGCGGGTTCAAGGCTCCTTCATTGTTGGCGTAGGAGAATCCCGGATGATTTCTTGCGGTCGGATTGGACCAATACCCTTGGTTCCCCGCAACATATTGTATTTGCTCCAAGGATCCTTCTCCTTGCTCTCCTCCCGAGTACATGACTTGAGATTGGTCTTGCCAATCACACATTTGGTTGGTCGGTGCGGAGGTGGATGGGCTTCCTTGGGGCTCCGTGATATATTTCTCCAATCTCTCCACCACCTTGTGGAGAGAATCAAATTTGCTCGTGAGCTCTGCTACGGCCTTTGCCTCGTAGATGCTAGTCGGCTTTAAGGAGGACGTAGAGTGTCCTCGCTCATCGCCCCATTGTTGGTTATTAGAGGCCATCTCCTCAATTAGGGCCGTAGCTTCCTCGGGAGTCTTTGACAAGATTGCACCATTCGCCGCGGCATCAATAATTTGTTTGGTCCCCGGTTGGAGACCGTTGTAGAAGCTATGAACTAGCTCCCAGTCCTCTATACTGTGGTGCGGGCATTGGTGCTGCAAATCCTTAAATCGCTCCCAAGCTTCATAGAGCGTCTCCTGTGGTCCTTGCTTGAAGGACATGAGAGCGCTCCGGATCTTCACCGTCTTGGATGGCGGATAGAATTTGTCAATAAATGCGCTCGCCAACTCGTCCCAAGTAGTGAAGACTCCGTCAGCCTGCGTCCTCAACCAATAGAGTGCCTTGTCCTTAAGCGTGAAGGGGAAGAGGCGCAGTCTGATAGCGTCGTTGGAGACCCCCGGCATCTGGAATGTGGCGCACTTTGACAAGAATAGTTGGATGTGGTAGTGGGGGTTCTCATGTGCGTTCCCATGAAATGGGTCTTGTTGCATCAACACCACCAATCCAGTCTTTAGCTCGAAGTTCTTGTCGGCCGCCAACCCCGGCATGGCAATGGACGAGGTGGTAGAAGAAGTCTTAGGCCGAAGCCTATCTCGAATCGAGATTATCCTTGCCATCCTTGTCGCCAATTCTTCAGGAGTTTCCGGGTTGGTCATATACCTCCCTTCCGGATCTTGTCTCTTTTCCGCTCTAAGTCTCCGCGCGGTACGTTCGATCTCGGGATCAAATAATAAGTCTTCTGGGTCCGCCGTAGATCTCGTGTACATGCACAGTGAAAACAGAGTTTCAAAGAGATGATTAGTACCGTGGAAGGGTTAGGTAAAAATA
Organism: Scilla litardierei; assembly: GCA_030789695.1. NCBI lineage: Eukaryota > Viridiplantae > Streptophyta > Magnoliopsida > Asparagales > Asparagaceae > Scilla > Scilla litardierei. The sequence continues at coordinate 49,201,750 of CM061131.1, read as the reverse complement.
GCAAAGGAAATAATAATGGTAAAAGAAATAAAATAAAAAGAAAATAAAAGAAAGAAATAGCTAGGTGAGAAAGAATCAAACGCAATCGCCTCCCCGGCAACGGCGCCAAAAACTTGATCGCGCCCCGGCGTACACGTCCCGAGGCGACGGTTGTAGTTTTACCGCAAGCGCACGGTATAGCGGCGAGCGGGTATCGAACACAGGGAGGACGAATGACCGTGCTTGCTCCTAATCAACCTGGCTATTCAGAGGGATAATTGCCTTGGGCGATCCTGTCACAATCGTCAGACAAAAGTGCAAAATATCAAATCAAATAGAGAACGCCTAGGGAATGGGGAATCCCCACTACTCACCGTATTTCACAATTGTGGTTCGCCGGTATCAAAATTGCTTGAATAAGAATTTGGATGAACTAGTTGCAACTGAATGTAGAACCAAGCTCACGCTCTCGCGCCGTTGCCGGTCTATAGCTATCCTAGGTTTGGATCCAATCTCTTGCAAACCCTAACCTAGGAAAGCTAGCATTAGGATCAACATCATCGTCCAATCGTGCACCGAGTCCAATCTCTTGCAAACTCGGTCCACGATCTAGATTGTGATAGTTCCTACCCGTCCAATCTCTTGCAAACGAGTATCGGCATGGAATTGCAACCGGAAATCCTAGTATCGGTCCAATCTCTTGCAAACCGATACTTCGAAAATCCGATTCCAACCCAATTCGGATTTCTAGGGCTTCCTATCAAATTGGGATCCAATCTCTTGCAAATCCCAATCGATATGAATACCTAGCCATCCGTAGTAAATTGATCACAATCTAATCTCTAATTATTGATTCTAGCACAATTTCTACCAATTCATCACAAATACGAAATTGGGCTTGTAGGGTTCATCCCCACGCCCCAAGACGTGGAGACTACTCACTAATCATAGCAATAGCACAATAATTGGCAAAGAAATAGACAATGGAATTCATCACAACAATGATATAAACAATAAAAATAGAGTTTTTGTGGAAGAGAAGTGCAAACCAATGTAGATCTTCAATCAACCCAACAAAAATACAAGTTTTTCTCTTCACCAATCACAATTAATAAAACTAAAAAGTAGACTCAAAAAGCTGCAAAAAATCTGAGAGGTGGCTCCCAAAACTAGGGTAAAAACAGAGCTTAAATAGCCCCAAAAATCGTCTAAAAATCCTGACCAAAACGCCCCTGCACAGCCTGTTTTCCGCAAATTTCGCTACAGGCAGCGCATCGCACTCGGCCGAGTGACAAAAGTCGCTCGGCCGAGTGAAAACCCTGTCAATTTCCAGTAAGTCGTGGGCTTCAGGGGTCTTCAGTTCGGGGGCGGCTCGGCCGAGTGAGTTGTCGTCACTCGGCCGATGACTTCACTGCACTCGGGCGGACGGGATTCTCCACTCGGCCGAGTGGGTCTTCTGAAGTTCAGGCAGCCGAAAAACAGAAACTTCGATGTTTTGGAAGGGCTTCGTCTGGGCGCCACTCGGGCGGACGTGGTATCGTCACTCGGCCGAGTGGGTCTTCTGTGCTCGGCCGAGTGCACAGGTAACTCGTGTCTGAATTGGTCGGCCGAGCAGTGTCTCGCTGGTCGGCCGAGCGGCTCCTCCACTCGGCCGAGTGGGACACAAAAAATGCCCAAACTGGTCGTTTTGGCCTCCTCGTCGCTCCGACGACGTCCATTCTTCTTCCGCTCCTCTCCAACAGCAAAATACCCCCCTCGGGGAGGTCGTCGGTGGCCGTCTAGATTACACGCATCTCGAGATCACTCCTAATCGCGCCAAATCACCTGAAATGCGACAAAAACAACAAATCGTGAAAAGCATCGCAATATCGTCGATATATCGTGAAAAACATGATTTGGGCGATCAAAATGGCATGCAAACATGCGGGAAAAGGGTGTAAAATAAGGAGTGATCACTAAGATGCATACGAAGCCGAGAAATGAAGCGATAAGCTACGGGAAAGTTTCTAATGGCTTCTAAGGCAATCCTAGAGATACGATATGATAGAAATAAAGATTTCCAGGCAAGTACTACTCAAGGCTTAACATTTTACTAAACCGAAGCTATAAGACATAAAAGTAAACACGACAAACCGTTTTCAAAGCTTCAACATGGAGAATCCGAATCCCTAGACTTCATGAAAAACTCCTTGAGCTTCAACGAAGCTCCAAGCACAACGATCACGCGTTCTGAGAAAGTCGTAGGACGTCGCTTGAGATGAACAAATTAATTTGGCGATGATCTCCATAAATCTTCATGTTCTTGAGTCTTTTAGTTGAATGACTTGAATGTCATAGTCTTCGAAGCTTTTGACTCATCCATTCATATCTTCTCTTTGGATTGAATCTCCATTCATTTGTTGATGCCATTGGCTTGAGGTTTGAAGTAGTCTTTGAGTTCTTCAAGCCAATGCTTCACCTTTGTTGATCTACCAAGTTCTCCACTTGAATCAACACATGTAGTCACTTTTGATCTTCTTGAATCTAATTGGTGACTTTTCATATAACTGCAAACACAAGAGTTAGTCACAATGATTTGTGTTTGATCATCATCAAAATCAAGGTGAAGAGTCCAATACTCAACATAATGTTCTTGGGGCTTGTATTAACTACATTTGGTGTTAGTGGGTAAGCATCCCTAACTTGAAGAGGGAAGGGGCTTTCAGGTTGATTTCTGTTCATTTTGTTGCTAGCTCCAAAAACTATATGTATCAATATTTTGGGTTTGACTTGCTGGTGGGTCCCTTTGTTGGCTTGTTGGTTGGTTCTATTGGGAAATAAACCATCGGCGCAAGCAGACGCCCTTGGGATCCATCTAGAAAATAGCAACCCTAAAAATTGATCAGAAATCTAGGGCTAGCAATGACCTCAATTCACCCAACAAAATTTCCAATTGACCTTGCAATAGAAAGAAGCAAACGAATCACATCAACAATAAATCAAACGCAGACACAAGAAGATTTACACTGGTTCGGTTGTAAACAACTATATCCAGCATTTCGAGACGATTCCACTATCAGAGAGATCAAACAACTAGGGTTACAATCTTTCTTCCACTCATGTGAATAATAACTTGTCAACCCGCACAAGCCCTCACAATCTCACTCAAGGAAGAAGAAATCAATGGAGGAATATAGAAGAATAAACTCACCTTCTCTCAAAAACTCCAAAACCCTAAAAAATCTCCAAGTTGGTGGCTAGATGCTCTCCAAAACTCTAATAATCCAATAGAGGCTTAACATAGGCTAAAACAATAGTTAGGTTTAAATAGAATCCTCCAAAACCTGAGAAAACAATATCTGGCCGCTGGATTTCTCGGCTAGGCCCACGTTGACTTCGCCTAAGTCGGTTGGCAACCAGAGCTGCTCGACCGAGCTGACTTGTGCTGCTTCAGCCACTGGGTGGAGTCAAGTCGACTCGGTCGAGTAGTATAGCTACTCGGCCCGAGTCGGTATTCCCTGCAGAGCTCTCTTCAAACAGCAAACTCTAGGGTTTCTGAGATCTTCAAAATCATTCTGTAGCTTGACCGAGTAGTAAGCTACTCGACCGAGTAGCCCCCCACTCGACCGAGTAGGAGGTCACCCGAGTCGTGGGAAAACCACACCACAACTCTCTGTTTTCTGCGACTTCTGCTCTGCATCTACAGCTCGGTCGAGTAGCCTGCTAGTCGACCGAGTCGCCTGGGAAACCAATACACATGAGATTTAAATCACAAAAACAATAGGTTCCTTTGTTGGCTTGTTGGTTGGTTCCTTTATTGGCCATGTTCTATCTTGCTAGGTTGTTCCTGTATTGGTCATGTTCTGTTTTTGTTGCTTGCTCTTTTGATTGTGACTGGGATGATGGCTAGATTATGAAGGAACCCCTGACATGCATAGAGCCCCATGATGAAACCATCAAAGTGAATAATTTGTGTGTGCACTTTACCTTACAGCTGTGTTGTTGGTTCCTTGCTTTGGTATGCTTGTTGGTTAAGAAGTATGACTAATGAAATGAAGGTAAATGATAATACTGAGTTGCTCGGATGTTTATTACTGGCAAGAAACTGGCAAGGAAACTGATAATTATAGTTCTGAGGGGTCTTGGTTAGGGTTTCATTCATGGCATCTTTGTTGGATGCCCTTTGTTTTTATTTCTTTCATTACCTTCTTATTACCATTCTCTTGTGTCGGTATCTTTGTTACTGTTGCTTATTGTTCTCGTTTCTTGGCTATGTTTTTTGTCTTACTGGTTCATGCTTAACATGCCTTTCTGTTGTTGGTTAACATACCCTTTTTTGGACATGTTCTGTTTTTGTTGCTTGCTCTTTTGTTTGTGACTTGGATGAGGGCTGAAAGATGAAGAAAACCTAACATGCGTAGAGCCCCATGATGCATCCATCAAAGTGAATAATTTATGGGGTCAACTTACCTTACTTGCTGTTGTTTTATTGGTTCCTTGTTTGGATATGCTTGCTGGCTAAGAAGTATGCAACTTAAGGTTAATTGTGCAATGAAAAATTGCATTTGTAAAGGGGCTTTGAAAAATGGCAATGATGAGCAGTGCATATCTGAGCGATGCTTTGCCATAATCATGGGTATACATGTTTATTGTCGGATGTTTATAACTTGCAAGAAACCAACAAGGACATTGATAATCAAAATACAAAGAGTGCGTCATATAGGTTTTCTTTAGGCCTCCTTGTTGGATGATGTTTGTTTTTATTTCCATCATTACTTGTTCTCATTCTCTTGTGTTGGTTTATTTCTTACTGCTACTTGTTGTTCTTGTTATCTGGCCATGGTTTTTGGCTTTGCTGGATCGTGCTTGTCATGCCTTTTCTGTTAGTTGATGTTATTTGGGGCAATTTTGTTGGTTGCCTTTTTTATGTTTTGGCCATGTTATGTTTTTTGTTGCTTGCTCTTTTGTTGGTTTTCTTCATGGTCTCTTCAATTCTATACTCTAGTCTTGGGTTTTTTGTAACTGCTACTTGGTGCTTTCATTGACTGGCCATGTTTTTTGGCTTTGTTGTGGCCTGCTTGGTTGATGCTATTTGGATATGTTTTGGTGCATCCAATTTCTTTATTTGGTTTAATGGTTATCCTTATTTTGTCATGTTCTGTTTGTTCCCTTCAAATCAACTACCAACTCTTTCCAAAACCCATAAGAAGAAAATGTGGGGGCGGGGTAAAGAATACCTCATTTAAATAGAGGTCACCTCTTCTCATACTCTGTTTGTCAAGATACAACTTTCTTAACACAAAGAAACACAAGTTTTATTGGACCCACATAAAACTCTCAAACCCATTTTCCGCACAACATTCTACCCCAAAGGAATACAAAACCAAACTTTTGTCAAATCAAGATTACACAACCCCATAACTTTCAAAAACCAACTTTCAACTTGCGAAACATGCCCTTAGAAGCACAACAGTCTGAATAGGATTTTCAAGGTATAATGTCCAATTAACCACTTTAAGCCATTAGGGTTATTAAGATTACGAGAGTTAAATTAATGAAGTTGTATGTTATAAAGAATACTTTTACATGAAGAGCCGGTTTGATTGGTCGATAGTAGGCTATGGAATTATGATGGGTGAAATGTTTCGTTTTATTTAAAAAAAATCTGTTATTTGTTTGGGTTGGAAATAGAGTTGAAAAGTGTTTAGAAAATTTTTTGTGGGACCATGCCTTTTTTTATTTAAATCAAATATCGTACGAGGATGAAGAAAAAAATGATACGCCTCTCTTACACGAATCTTGATATAAGATATGAACGAAAAGAACCTAATGGATGTCATTTCAATGGTTATAAATCACTCTGACATGACTTCAATAGCATTTGCACTGGTTTAATACTAGATTTATACTGATTTTTATTTTCATGCATTTTGTTTATATCGTGTTTGTAATGGACTTTTTGTTTCCATTACTAGAAAACATCGCAGTACCAACATGTGATTTCGTTCGAGCTGCTTACAGCACCTACGGTTCAAATATGGGTGCTCACAACGCTCACAACACCAACGGTTTGTAGACTGTTGGAGCAAAGGTCATAGGTGATGTACAACACCAACGGTTATTTTGCAGCACCGGCGGTTTGAACTGTTGGTGCCATTAATTTTAAATATTTAATATTTTTTAAATTTATTTCCATGTTTGATCTCATATAGGGCGCTGACATGGCAAAATATATTAGAATTATCCACATAGGGTGCCATGTCAGCAACGCGTGAGATGCACGTTGACCGGCGCCCCCGCGATCTGCGGTCAGGGCGCGGTGTCGGTTTACCGCAAGTGCACGGTTAGTGTAGGGTGCGGGAATATCGAACTCAGGGAGGCGAGGTTGTGCTTGGGTCAGGTAGGACCTAAATCACCCCGAGGGGCGAGCTAGCCCGAATTGGTAAATGGTTGTCACGGGAAGAAATGAAGGGTATGAACAATAAAGAAATAAACCCGGGACTTTGGTTTCCGCTCCGATGAGTGGCTCTCGCCGACACGGCCTACGGGTATGGATAACGATCGGGATTAGGGTCTAATGGTGAGACGTTGCCTCTGAAAGTGGTACCGGCGTCCCATGGGCCCGATATTCCGGTCGGTGCCCAGGATGATACACCGGACTTCCCGGATTCGATCAGTGGGCACTCCCATGTCCATTAACACTGATCGATCCCGGGAGCACTAAGCCCGCAACGATAACTCCCAACGACTCATCCTGCCGCTCCCGCGTGCTAGGATTCGACGTCTACGCTATGGGTGTGAGCTATGGCTAGGGAGTCAACCGCCAAGTTTATTCCCCCTTGGCCCAACGGTCAAAGGCGGTCTTTTTCCCGCCGATGACAATGAAACACCCCGCGTAACTGTTGGATTCCTAAACCCTATCGATTTCCTAACCCTATGGACGCATCGGGAAGAGCCCCCGAAGGGGTTTCCACCAAAATCCCAGATTTGGGAACTACTCACAAAAATCCATGAAAATGCGATCTAAATAAAAATTAACCGTTGGAATCATAATCGGACGATTGTAATGCGGAAGTAATAGAGTAGATAAGACAATACTAAAATTTGAGAAATATCTGAAAACTTACAAAAGAGTAACAATTACAGCCGTCACAAAGTGAGAAAACAGTAAAAAACTCGCAGCTCCCCGTTTCTGGAACCCTAGGGGTTCTATTTATAGACTCTCGCATCAACCGATCGGTTGAAAAGTCAATCGATCGGTTGATCCGTTACAAAATAATAACAGAAAACGGCGAGCTTTCACCCGATCACATGAACCGATCGGGTGAGTTCTTGAGTGACCGGTTGGATCTTGGAGCCGTCGGGTGAAGCGATCGGTTTGGTGCCCGTCTCTTCAGCTCTTCATCTTCAGCTACAGATGAACCGATTGGGTGAGAGTCACCCGATCGGTTGGCATTTTGCTCGAGAAAACAGAGAACAGGCCCCCGCTGAACCGGTCTGCGAACCGGTCGGGTGACTTCCATGTGAGCTCCGGCTGAGACCGGGTGGTCACGCGTGCATCACCCGATCGGTTGGAGACGACCAACCGACCGGGTGAGGGGCTAAAAGATGTATTCTTTGGCGTATGACCCCCTGGATCACGCGTGACTCCTCCCGTTGCTCCAGGGACTTTAGATATCATCGTTAAACGTCCCCTACGTGGCCAACATCCTGCAAACAAGGATAAACAAAGAAAAGTGAAAGATAACGAGAAAATACAAGAAAACGAATAAAAGACGATGGGAAACACGGGGAAACACAAAAGAAAACGTGCGTGAATATATGAAATATAAACGCACGTCAAAATCCCCCAAGCTGAACTCTTCCTCGTCCTCGAGGAAGACGAGTGAGAGTAGGAGCTCGGAAGGGAAAAATAGAGAGGAAGAAAGAAAAAGAAAACTCTAAATCCTAGATCGTCCGTCAGAGCCACCAAAATCAAAAACGACACACCAAGCAAGCAAACGCCAAATCACACCACTAAACCTAGGAAAACGAGTCCAAATAAGTGTCGTGGGCCCACGCGGTGAATCGCGAGTGAGTGCGGTCGTGTGCTAGGAAATGGTGTCGCTTTCTACAATGCGCTATGAGCTCATATACGCAAATCCAGGAAATGACCCAAATACCGATTCGAATTGAATTAAGCGGCGAATATATAGTTCAAGCATGCATGAGAATAGAGAGAATCGAAACGTATCATGCGTCGGGGACTCCACAACTAGGGTTAAGGAAATCACGCCACTACAGCCTAGATACTAGCTAAAAAGTTCCTAAGCCAAGTGTTTTCGATAACGATGGGGGTTGAGATGATGTGGAGTAGAACACTTGGTGCAAATTCTCGCCTTCCCTGTATTCTCGGTAAGTAGGAAAAAATATTCACACGGAAATTTTTTTGGGTTTTGGGCATTTGTATTTTTTTGGCTTTTTGGCTATACAAAATTTTTCTTTTCTTCTCTTTTTGGGTTTTTCGTTTCCCCTTTTTTTTTCTATATTTTTTTTTATTTTTGGGTTTTTGGCTATACACATGTGCACTCTCCCAAGTGGGAGAACGGTACACGACGAGAGGATTTGCACCAAGTAAAACAAAAAAGAAGTCGAAATCTAAACACTCGGGCAAAGGAAACTATTCTCGCTAAATAGAGCATAGGCTAAATGGGTTATCCTAGTCCTTAGTTGTGGAATCCCGACGCATGCGAATTGAAATATACGATATAAATATAGCATGCATATAGTAGAAACAAATACCGCATATTCAAATCGAAGCATGATAATCTAGGGGTCATTCCTGGACAGGTATATAAAGTACAATCACAAAGCAGAAGCACACCAAATAGATATGCACGACGCACGACTCACAAGAAAGCTAAGTGGACCCACAATGCGTGAAATGCAAGAGGACTCGAAATCCTAGGGTTAGTGAGTGTGATTATCGATGCGATGCTAGGTGTGTGTGACTTTGTGGCGATTCATCATAGGATTCATCTCTAGGAGAAAGAGCTAAAAAGAAGAAAAGAAAAAAATAAAAACACGATGAAAACGACACAAAAAACGAAAAAGAAGGACTCAAACGACGCACACAGTGCGACTCCCCCAAGCTGAAGTTTGCATTGCCCTCAATGCAATATGAGTGAGTACGGGAGGGCAATGAAAATGGGGGGGAATACGCACTGACACAAAAAGAAATGAAAACGAGGAAAACACATAGATGAAACTGAAAAAGAAAGAAAGATCAAAATCAAAAATCAAACGACACGAAAATAAGAAATAAAAATAAAACCACACGACACGACACTCAAAAAATGAAAAGCAAGCACACACACAAAAATGAGAAAAACAAACAAAACACGACAGCACGCCAAAATAGGCGTCCCCCAAGCTAAACCAGACAGTGCTAGCGAAATGATATGATCAATGAAATCCAGAGATATGCAAGGGGGAGTCAAAAACAAAAGAGGTGAATTCAGAAAGCAAGAGAAGGTGAGTCCTCGTCCTCCTCGGAAGAGGGTGTGGATGGGTGGTCGGGGGAGGCTGGAGGTGTGCGGAGAAGTGGGGAACGAGGCGGAGGAATAGGGGCAGCGGTGGTGTGAACAATGGGAGGAGTGTCGGTGGTGGTGGGTGGTGGTGGTAGGAAAGCGATCAAGGCGGTGGTGAGAGGAATAGAAATGGAGGAAGAAGATGCGGTGGTGACTATAGTGGGAGGTGGTGGGAGGGATCTGGAGCACACCGACAATTTCCTCCGGTGCACGTATGGAGTGACGGAGGAGGGGGGAGGAGGTAGCGTGGGTGCGGTGGAAGTGGTCGGGATGGGTGAAGTGGATGTCGGGATGGGATTAGAAGAGGGAGGAGAAGAATGTGGTGAGGGGGTTGATGGATGTGGGGATGTGTGGGAGGGTGGAGGAGAAGATCTCCGGGGTGGTGAAGGTGGAGGTGGTGAAGGTGGAGGTGGTCCGTGGATATGAGTGAGAAGGCGAAGAATGGCGGCCACGTTCCTCTCAAGTGCGAGGAAACGTGGGTGAGTAAGAAAGGAGGATGGTGATGGGTCCGAAGAGGCAGAGGACATGGCGAGCTCACGAAGGGCAGCGACCTCCCTCTCAAGACCTAGACGGGCAGAGACCTGACGGCGACCAAAAGATGTGGACTGACGCGAGGCAGAGGTGGTGCCGCCAGGTAAGGTCGAAGAGGTGCCGGTGGAAGTGATCATGCCGGCACAGGAGACAAGGCCCGAAATGGCCGCAAAGAGGTGCTCAGACGTGATCGGTCTCGGAGCAGAAACAGGACGACTCGGGCCAGTCCCTAAATCTCCCCCAGACGCAGGGATATCCTGCTCGCCTAAGTAGGCGGCAGGGGACGGTGGTCTGCGTACGTCTGCGGGAAGGAAAGGAAGATTCAACCCCGCTAAGAAGTCGGGATCAGGTGGGAAGGTCCAATCTCCCACGAGAGCATTGGTCATGCGAGCGGGGTTGGGGAGAATTGTGTAAGGGGCTGGGGGTGGCCATAATTGAAGATGAAGCGGCCATCAGAGTGGGGTCTAATCATATGGATGTGCCGCAGGACATCAATATCAAGCTGTGAGGGTCCTGCGGCAGCTGGAAGATTATTGGGGATGGGAATATTGAATTGGGCGTGAGAGCAGATGATCATAATAATGCCCCCACAACAAAACTTCCCCTTACCGGCCCGGCTGATCTCGAGTAGCTTGTAAACAAGCCAATCGCCGCCATGAATGGGGACGGTAGGTGCCCTGAAGCTAATTCCATCATCATCCCGGACAAAAGGGAAAGTCATGGCCCAAAGGATAAAAAGGTCAGGGATAGTCACGGTGCCGGACTCGTCCCTAGGAAAAAAATGCAGATGAAATGATTCTGTGGGCCAAACGAAACACGGGATGAATGATGGAAGAGGCCTTGGCCCTTCCTCGGGGATAGTCACGGAACATCGTGAGGCAGAACCAGAATTGATCGACATCAAACTCGGGCGTGTACCTGTAGTGTCGGATGGAATCATCCCCAAGATTGGGGAAACCAAATATATCGTTAATCGTGTTCAGATTTGTGGTGACACTACGGTTACGCACCCTGAATTTAATGATCGACCCGGACTCCCAAACAAGTGTAGAGAGAAATTCGAGTGTGAGTGTCGGGTAGGATATGGCAGATTTATTAAGAAAGGCCAACCATCCTAAGTTAGCGAAAAGAGATTCGACCTCGGTGAAGACACCGAGATCGACAAGTGTTTGTGTGTGCGGGAACTTAGTAGATAGATGCCCTCGAGCATCGAGCCTATGGTAAAAATCCTTGTGCTCCTGGTTCCTAAAGATATACCCATGTGGGCCCAACATTGGGTCCACAGGGGCGATAACAGGTGGGGGAGGGCCAAGTGTAAGTGCTCGTGTACGAGAAGGGGGACGTGCTTGTTTTCGTCTCTTTCGAGACGGTTCCTCCTCCCGCATAATTTCCTTCCCCTTGTCCTTATCCTTAGCCATGCGTGAGTGTGCGTGTATG